>CATOUR010000032.1:5796250-7217500 GCA_951848785.1 Callosobruchus maculatus
GTTAGGATGCGGTATGCTGAGCGGTCAAATAGGTTATGCTGCTATTGCTGCTATATTTTTTTAAATCGGTACATTATTGTTGGAGCAACTAGAAAGAACAAACTATACTTAAACCTCACCAGACGCTGTTCTTAGATGCTTTACTGATATTTGAGATTATCGATGAGAGAATTCCAAAATCTTTGATTCCGAAAAAAAATTTCATTGCCGAAAGTAAGATTGAACCCGACGATATCGTATCCGAATATTGCTGTCGAAGCGACAACTATGGAGTACATTTTTATACAAATTACACCTTGCAATTAAAATAACTTGTCATTTGGAAACCGCTAACCAGATAGTAATTCGTTTTCTGGCATCTCAGGCGTTTCTAGTAGAACATATGTGTATGTGTCATTCTACATTAGCTACTTTAATTAATAATATTTAATTGATCTGTGGGGTTATCACTTTAAACGACTGATTTTGTTCACTTGGGCTGAGTGAGTCATTTCATATGAAACACACATTGCATAATATTATACACAATTCTGATTACAGTGCCAAGTCAACATGTCAGGACTTTCTTTTAAAATTTTGAAACTCTGTGTATCATTTAATTTAATATAGCAGTTAAAATAGTAATGGCATTTCTGTACCCACGTGAAAATGCATATTCATCAACAGCAAGAACTTACTATTAATGCTTTTTTTCGGGACAGAAGTGTACTCCTATTATGGTCAATTATGATTTTTTCATATAGTTTGATTTGATGGGTCAATAGTAATTCGCAAGGTAACAACGATATCGTAGGATGGCACTAACAACGTGAATGTGCAGAAAATACCGAGTTAACCAACTTGATTACACCGATAGGTGAGCGGAGTATTGTGACCGCAAACATTTTCTATTTTGAGACAATACGCTTCTTGGGCGTTATATGATATCTATATATCGAACATCCACGTCACTCATTTCCGTCGGTCAGTCTGTCTGTCGGTCTGTCTGTCTGTCTGTCTGACGGTCTGTCAGTTTGTCTGTCTGTTTGTCTGCCTGTCGGTCGGTCTGCCGTCTGTCGGTCTGTTGTCTGTCGGTCTATCTGTCGGTCTATCGGTTTGTACGTCCGTACGTCGGCGTCGGTACGTCTGTACGTCTGTACGTCTGTACGTCTGTACGTCTGTACGTCTGTACGTCTGTACGTCTGTACGTCTGTACGTCTGTACGTCTGTACGTCTGTACGTCTGTACGTCTGTACGTCTGTACGTCTGTACGTCTGTACGTCTGTACGTCTGTACGTCTGTATGTCTGTATGTCTGTCTGTCGGGCTGTCGTCTGTCGGGCGGTCGGTCGTTTTTCTGGCTTCGTGATCTCTGTAACCGCTGCATGGATTGTGATATAATTTCGGTAGCGATATGCTGTAGCAGGGTATAAAACAAAAAATTATCAGAACCCGCCAAATATCATTTTTAGGCGTTTCAGGAGTTTTAAATAATTTTCCATTTGTTTTTCGGAGGGGGTTAAATTGGGAGAGTGGGGGGTTTGACAATTCAAAAGTCTATTGTATAATAAAGTACACGTTGCACACAAAAAATGGCTGATGACATCGTGTGCTTTTTAGACCTATCCGAGTGTTGCCTTTGTTTTGTGTATCTGTGAAATAATTTGATACATACATACATACATATTATAATCCCATAACCTGAAACATGAAAACTATGAACTTGTTATGAAATTCTGACACCGTATTACTATCGTGGAGGAAATGGTAACAGTGTATCGTTGTTGAAACGTTAGATGTTTCAAAGGTCCCTGATCATTGCCTACTTTTGACAAGGCTGGTGTATAGGGATAGAGGAACTCAATTTTTTTGTTTCCACCGATAATTTGTGGGAAGTACTGAATCAATACACTTGACGCCATTTTTTTGTTTTGTTTTAATGTTCGAATCCGGATAATTCTAATTCCGCGTTTTCGAATACCTGTTCTTCTGCTTTTATCACGACTCAAGCAAATATTTTCCTAAAAAAGATTCGAGTTTGATTCCTTTCAAGCTACTGACTTCCTTCTATGAAAATGCTTGCAGACGACCATGTCAGTATTCATAGTGCCTTCCATGGCGCTCTTGGAAAATTTTCAGGCAAATTCATGTCCACAGTATTTTGTACTCTTCTGCATAGCAGGTACACATCTAGCTAACTCTCGACGCCATGCGGAACGCTGCTATGCACATAAACCATATGGCGGAAAAGCCGTTGTTTCTCCGATATAATGAAGACTTTTTTCTTTACCTATACCAATTTTTCCATTCAAAGGATTGCAGAGCTTTTCATTCATAATTTACAGTCTGTCTCGAAAGCAGTAAAACGCCTTTTATTAGTCATTCGTCCAGCATGAACTGTTAGTTGAGAATAATGCTTTTTAACGAATTTAGGCTAACATTGTATTCAACGAACTTTTAAAATCTGTACTTTCAACTCCAATGCATACAATACTTGGCTGGGTTTCATTGACAGGTAGTTCTATACTTTGAAATTTTATATAAATGGGACATACTGTACATAAATCCGAACTTTATAATGGAATAGGATAAGGTTAGAATGAAATTTTTATGAGTACGGAACCTACGAATAGGTCGAATTTTCATTCTAACTAAATAACGCGACCATAAATTTGCACGAAAACAATTACAGAATATTGTATTTGAGAACAAGCGTACAATGCATAAGAAATATGTGTATTAGAATATCCAACCCCTAGCAATCTTCACTAAGTGATGTTTATACATCAAGAAGATAAAATCTAAAAATAAAATGGGCCTATACCGTGATCTCAAATTGATCAATTTATTTACTGCGGTATTATTTTTGATGATACATAGGACCGTTTACTGTAAAAAGTCAGCAGAAAACTTGATCCAAATTAAATAACACTAAAATGAAAATTATACTGTAATTTGAAATAGCCGATGATGACGTCACCTGTAGGGAACCAATGAGAAGCGTCCTTTCTGTAGGGAACCAATGAGAAGCGTCCTTTCGTGGTCCGATAACTACGAGCGGATGCTATTGTTTTGTACCAGTGAGCTCTTATTGGTTCCCTACAGGTGACGTCACGACCTGGGCGGAAAGTGTATGGACTCAAAAAATTCAATATTTAGAGCAATTTTTTTTTTGGCTATAAATACGATAGAAAAATTTTGTAAAATTATTTATGGCATCTACGTGGTGTCAGGGTTCGTTTAAGCCAATAAAGCAGAAATGTGGTATAGGCCCATTTTTAGATTATAGTACAGTATAGTTCTTCTGCATCTCAAAGACCTTAAAAATTATCTACATATTTTACCTAAATCTCTCTCATAAATCTCATAAATAATGATTTAATACAAAAACATTTATCACCTGAGACAGCTCCTGTAAGAAGTTACAAAAAGTATATATGGGTAAAATATGCTCCACATCCGGAAAACAAATTTGTCTTTACTCGAATTAGTACAGAAAAGAGCAATTGAACTTCCCTACCGCACAATCTCAAACCACTTTTTCTTTATGAATGGCTGGCAAAATTCTACCGATATATCAACGAAATCCGTTGTGAGCGTTCCTCCAAAACTTTGCGTGCTGATGAGACTGTCAGGTTAACTCAAACTACATTTGCTAGCTCGAGAGTACTGTTCCGATATACATCAAAGATGGATTAATGTGATGTCTATTTTGTTCCTATAGGAGATATACAGTTTATAATAGGCTATCAAACGATATTTTTACAGATTCTATCAAAGTTACTTAGTCCGACATCTGTATCAAAAATGTGTGCACTTTTTATGGTAGATACAGGTAAATCATATTTGACGTAAACGTTCCTAAACTCCGCAACTTCTAAAAGCTTTGTTCCAACAAACTTCTGGGGAGCGAGATTCATAAAGTTTATGATCAATTCGGAAAATAGTTCCCCGTTGTTAAAACATTCAATTTTTACGTCAATTTATTAGAACATTAGAAGTAATTTGCACATTCTCAGCTTAGGAGTTTTGTTAAAACTAACCTTAGAACGTCGACGACGGAGCGCGCCTTTTCTGAAATTTATGGAAAAACTGCTGAATTGCTCTCGACGCTTTACGGTGATTTTTTATCCTTCAAATGCCATTTCATTGTACGAATTTGAGATTTCGAAGTTTTGTCCATTTTTCTGTGACAAGTTTTCCAACCTTCACGACACACTGTTTCCACATTATACTTATAAAGAGTATGAGAATTGGCAACACTTCAGCCCTGTGCCCTGTTGAATATAAAATCTTATTATATATAATTAAAGAGTAGCAATTTCATTCATTCATCCGAAAACCAATCACAGACGACATCGTTTCGCTTTTATTAAAGCTCGTCAGTGTGATTTAGGTCTCGGACGAATAAACGAAATTGCCTGTTAGTGCCTAGCTGGCAAAACTCGTACTAGTAGTAGCAACATATAGATATTGGGAAGCAGTACTTTAAAAAAGTAAGGCCTAAATCACACTGACGAGCTTTAATAAAAGCGAAACGATGTCGTCTGTGATTGGTTTTCGGATAAATGAATGAAATTGCTACTTTTTAATTGAGTTAAGTTGCTTTTTAGCATAAACCGAATGTCTGGAGTGTTAAATGAGTGTTCCACAAAAAAAGAGTCTGTTTGTTGTCGTATCCCGCAGGTTCCTATACCTGATGCTTTTAAACGGGTCACATAAACAGTGCTCGGTTCCTCAGATTAAACGCTCAGGTACCGGCTTTGGTAGATAGATGGCGAACCAATACTTTTTTAAAGTACTGCTTCCCAACATCTATATGTTGCTACTATTATATATAATAAGAGGCTAGCTAATTATATCAACAAGGGACCTTCACCAGAATACCTTGTTGAGATATCCAACAAGACGGAAGTGGCAGACACGAGGTCATAATTCCTTCGAAGGAGGAGGACAAATCTCTTGTACAGACGATTCACGGTGCGCTTTGGTGTCGGGATTTTTGGAATCAGAACAAGACTTTAATCCCCCTCCCCCTCCCTCGAGAGAAATCACGAATCACGAATTCCAGGCAAACGTTCTCGCAGCTCTGGTTTGTGTATCCCATATTCAAGAAGCTCAGGGTCTCACTACATTGACAGACAGACGGAAATTAAGACACTAGGTGTTTGGAAGATAACGTCGAGACTTGACCTACAGCACCTGATTAAATTTCAGCTAACACCAAGTTTCATTGGTGTGGGGACCGGGATACGGTAGGCCCTAGGCATCGAAATGGTACATGTTCTCGCAAGTAGAAGTTCTAGGACACGAACCAGCTATTTCAATAACCGCGAGCTAGATTAGATTACTCTCTCAGAGCATCTCTGCTAGCTCAGAAACTCATAGTAGGGTCTTCAGCAAAAGGAGAAATTTTGTTTCCCTCACTAGATACAGAGCAACTGATATTTCTGATAAGACTGTTGTCAGGTAATAAGTTCAGATGAGACCTGAACAAAATGGGGTTTAGAGTGACCAATGTGTGCACGATACTGAGCAGAGGAAGAGTCTTTGGCACTATGTCGCTGTGAGGCGCTAAGATACTACAGGCTGACCTTTTTGGCAACTTTTGTACCACCAGACGTAATCCAGGACCTTACTAGCTTATGCTAGAAAGGAGGTATTGGCGACTACCGCACTAGGAGGGTTCAAAAACTATACGCCGGTGTCAACGGACCTACCAGAACTACTTATTGCTCTTTGACGAGAGACGCAAAAGTTCTTCTTTGGCTGAAAACCCTACTATCTGTTCCCGAGCTAGCAGAGGTGCTCTGAGATTTTATGGGGGTCACCTGAGAGAGTATTGATTTTGTGTCCACTATTTAGTTAATCTACTAATCCAGTTCGGGATTATTCCAATGGGTAGTTCATGACCTCGAAGTTTTATCTAGAACTACCATTTGCAAGAGCATTTGCCATTTCGATGCCATGTTCCCCAGTGTATCCAGGTGCCCGAATCAATGAGACTTGGTGTCTGCTCAGATGCAATGAAGTGCTGTATGGCAAGTTTCGACGTTCCCTTCCAAGCAGCTAGTGCCTTAATTACCATCTGGCTGTCGGGGCAGATAGTTGTCAGAGTTGTGAGGCAGTGAGCTTCTTGAATATGGGAAACACAAACCAGAACTGCCGAGAATTTTTGCCTGGAATAGACGTGGTTTATCACCCATAAGGGTGCGGGGGGAGGTGGTGAAAGTCTTGTTTTGATTCCAAAAAAGGCGACGCCAAAGCCCACCTTAGTTAGAACCGCCTCTATACGACAGATGTCCTCTTCATTCGAAGGGATTCTAACGACTTGTCTCCCGCTTTCCTCTTGTTGGACATCTCAACATAACTACACTAAACATAAACTGGGTATTCTGAAAAGTATGTTATTGATAATCTGATATAATTATCTCGCCGTCCATTTTAAATGATAAGATTTTATGTCAAAGGAGCATAGGGCTGAAATCTTGCCATGTTCTCATAGTTTTACTTCCCACACCGATAGGTGAGCCCAGCGGTTTTGGAGGCCCCGTAGTTTTGGAGGCCCAGGGTACTCATGCGCCATCGTTTGTGCAACAAGAAAGTACTAAATTAAAAGGTTGCTTTCCTTGTATGTTAATATTTTTTACACATAATACCTATGAACCCCATGATACATACTTAACATTGAAATGTGGGACAATATTGCATTTTACACTAAACCCTAAAAATCGGCGCAGTATCCGCAGTAAATAGAAAATAGAAAAATGCGGCAAGGCAGCATACTCGTACGTCAACAAATTTTTGGCTAATTTAACTCGGTGTCTTCCACAACACAGGTCACACAAACAACCAACACACTACAATACAAACTAACCAACGATTTAAACATGTAAATGTCGCTGTTTAATTTGGATATTACACCTATGTGTTGGTTATTTGTGTGACCTGTGCTGTGTTGTGGACAACGAGTTAAATTAGCCAAATATTTTTTGACGTTTTTTGTTTGAGAATTGCATTTGAAAGTCTGTAACTCAATGTACATTGCTGTTTTTTGCAAGCAAACCTCAACGTTAAAGTCTTGAAGATGGCAATAAACATTGCCAAAGGCTTGGCAGCAACTTGGTGGTCTCCTTTATGCAATGACCCGTGTTTCTTTTCAAAATTTTGGCCAAACCCCAAAACTTTCTCTTTAATATATACAGAGTTGGTACTTTTTTTAACTGTGTATGGAAGTCGTTGAAATAAACTAATTTTTCAAAAGAACTGAAAAATAGAAAATGTAAATCTAGGATTTTTGTCTTATCGATTAGGCATTGCACCTATCAGATAGTGCGGTAGTCACTTACTGTATATCTTTGTTAATTTTAAATTGGTAATTCCTAAAACGGCACATTATTATGCGCAACTTTTAGGATCTACCAATTTAGAATTACGGTATACTGAAAGTGACTAGTGCACTAATTGTCAGGTAAAATCGGGTACAATGCCTGATGATAAGATAAAAATTCGAGCAAAAAACTAAACATACCGAGACTAGGTACGTCTTAGCACAAGTTCAGACCAGGATCCAGACTCACTTTGCAGTTTTTGCAAAAAGTTGTTTATTTCATCGACCTCTATATGCAGTTAAAAAAAAGAATCAACTTAGGACTCACCCTGTATATATACATAATATATTATGAAAAAAGAAACCACCGAAGAATCTTGCGGGGGGGACTGAATTTGAAGTTACGCTACTGTCAGTTGCTCTTTTCTGTACTACTGCGAGTACAGACAGATTTGTTCTCCGGACGTAGAGCATCTTCTACCTCTATATAGTTTTCGTACCTTCTAATAGGAGCTGTTCCAGGTGTTTTTGTATTAAACCATGTTCCTGCATTCTTGACAAGTCTAAAGGTATCAGCCTTCGCGCCAGTATTTCAATTTGGCTCATTATTTATGAGATTTAGGCAAAATATGTAGATAATTTTTAAGGTTTTTGAGGGTACAGTACTACTAATTAGAATAATCTACCGCTGACTATGTCACTAGATTAACTCTTTCTTCTTCATTCATTGTTTCACCAGAAGAATCGTATATCATCCTACAACATCATCTCCGCCCCTTATGACTTTTCTACCCCCACCCGCATCCGGGATTGCGTTGAGATTTCGGGGCGAAGGACCTTCCCTAACCTACCCGACCAGTGACAGCAGGCCGATGCAGAGCGCAGCACCGAGTGGGAGTAATGTCTCATTAGTAGACCAGCTCTTTTTTTTGCGTCTTTTTGTCACCTAGATACTCAAAACCTCGAGTTTTAATCGATGCGCCGAGCCTCCACGGCATCCAAAGGACGACGACGTCCGCCGTGAAGGCGATTCCACCACAGCTAGGCTCTATACAGTGGCGGAGACCTCAAATAATTCACAACTAGCCAAATGGAATTCTTAAAGGACTAAACGAAATAAGTCGAATAAAGATTTCTGAAGGACCGTTTGTTGTATTAAGCATTTTCTTACGATAATTTTGTCATATAAACAAAGTTGTATTAAATAAAGGGTTTTTCGATTAGAATGGGTCGATCTTGGCAGGCTGTGGCGGTCGTTTGTTTTGGTAGCGTCTGTCAAATCTGGTTGTTTATTTTATATTATTAGTCACTGAGCAGCGTGTACAAATGATAAAAATCTATTATCAAAACGAGTGTTCACAAGATCAAACGCACCGCATATTGCGCCAATTTTACAGAAGACGCGGTGATCCTTCACAGTCGACTTTGCAACGTTTGGTTGCCAAATTTGATAGAACCGGTTCAGTCAACAATTAGCCAACACCCGTACGTCCAAGGAGTTCCAGATCAGGCAAGAGCTTCGCCGCTGTCCATGAAATTGTCCATCAGGAGACCCTAAGACAGTCCATTCCTCGCCGTGTTTCTACCTTTATAATGGACAACCTAGATTTCATATTGCCGCTGATAATCCGTAAATGCGTATCTCATTTTTTCCGATTTTTTCTTCCCACAGCGATAGGTGAGGGGAGTATTGTGATCGCGAAAATTTTCGATTTTGAGATAACACGCTTTTTGGGCGTTTTATGATGTCTACATAACGAAAATCCACGTCACTTATTTCCGTCGGTCTGTCTGTCTATCTGTTGGCGTTTTTCTACCCTCGTAATCTCAGTAACCGCTGCATGGATTGTGATGAAATTTGGGTAGCGATATGCTGTGGGGTCGTAGTAGGTAATGTTCCCATAATTTTGAAAATCGGTGCATGGGCGGCGGAGTAATTAGCAAAAAACAAAAAATGTCAAAGTTTCTTTGAACCTCGTTTTTAGGCGTTTCATGCGTTCCTGATCATTTTCTACTTTTTTTTGGGTGGGGGTGAAATTTATGATGGTGGGGGTGGGGGAGTTGTAAAATGGAAAATTTTCATAATAGACTGTCTAGTGACCTGTAATGGAAGACCTAGCGTCATAAATAACCTTTTTAGGTCTACCCGCCTATTACAGAAACCAAAGAATTTTTCATACGAGTATTGCTTTAGGTCGTACCGAGGAAACTATTAAATTAATTTTAATGAAACTTTGACGCAGTATTACTACCATGGGGAGGATGGAAACTACGTATGGTAAATCGTGCCAGTGGCGGCGTATAATAAAAAGACTAAAAATATAAGAACAGCTCAAACATCGTTTTAGAGGTTCCTGATCATTTTCTACGTTTTTTGGGTGAGGGTGAAATTGGGGTGGTTGGGGGGTGGGGGGTTGAAAAAGCGACATAAATCACCGTTTTATGTCAATCCGAACATTGCCTTGCCTATTACCGAAACTAAGGGAATTTTCTGTGTACATACGACAATTTATTGCTTTAGATCGTTTTGTATTTTGTAATGTGGAGCTACTAAATTGATTCTAATGAAATGTTGACACAGTAGTAATACCGTGGTGAGGATGGAAAGTGCGTATGTATTTTATAAATCGTGCCAGTGGCGCAGAAATAATAAAAAAAACTAAAAAAATAAAAACAGCTCAAACTTCGTTTTTAAGCGCTTTAGAGGTTCCTGGTCTCTGTTTACCTTTTTTGGGTGGGGGTGAAATTGAGTCAATCAACTTGACTTCATTTTTCAGGAGAGATTAAAAGAAGAGTGACTATACGTATTTTAAATGTAACGCCCTACAGTTTTCATTTACTATTCGGGACAATTCGTTTTTGCAGTATGTCTTGCCGTCCACAACTTGAAGCACGGTCAAATTTATGTGCATTGGCGTATTAATCCCATTTTCGCGAATTTTGAAATACGCCTTTACGTATTGTCAACGGATAAGCTAAGTATATTCGTCACTAAACAATAAATCCCTTTTTAAGCTACTACTATAAGATAAAATTGTTCCATTGTGCACACAACAGCTGCACTATAGAAAAATATACTACATTATACAACCACTGTATAGTTGCTATATAACGCTGAATGAAACAATCGTATTGTGTTGTGGGCCCTTTTTGGCTGTATAAGGATATTAAAATGGTTGTGTAGCATACTATAAGAATTTAGAGACCCTATAGATAAAATATATCGTATAATTGTTCATACAATCATTATAGCATTTCTTTTGCTAGTTGGGATTGCTAAGCTACTCAACGAATAATTATTATCGTGCTAAATATTCCTAATGAGGACGAAAAGGCTACTGCGTACGCATTGTTGCAAGAAAAAAAAAACAATACCATTCAGCAAGGGTCTAATGCAACTTTTTATCAAGTTTATGTTGCTATAGGGGGTAGCAATAATTTGTAATAAACAGCACTATTTGGCATTTTATTTCTAATTCATTTTTAGTCAAAAGCTTGAAGTCTGAGTGTCTGAAGTGGCCGAACCGTGAGTAAAAACTGTATCTTCTATTATCTGCTTTTTCACTGATACGCCAGTAAAGCGCGAAAGACTGCAAAAACACTTACACAAAATATTAATCCGTAACATAAACTTTATCCGAAATTTAAAGACAGAGCTGCTCTCCCTTTGACCGTATTGGAGATTATAAAGTCAATCCACTTCAAGTGTATGCGTGCCAGGAGACTCACAGGTTCCGTCTAGGGAAATTTTTATATCGGTGGTGATCGTTTTCGTTTTTTGGTGTATTATTTTATCGTATGAGTTAGTATGAATTATTTTTTAATGCCGGATGTAAAACTACTTTTTTGGCATAAGATGAAGGGTCACCGGACGGGACATAAGGACGATCTCTCGGGATTAACTATATTCGTCTTTTGACCATTTGGAAGCACACTCAGTTGACCGTTCGGTAACAGAGGTTGAAGGAATCATACTACCTTCACTTCCGGTTATATAAAATAAACGTATGGACGAATAAAAACAGCTGAATAGTATTCAATGGTATTATTGCTATTTTAAGTCATATACCGCTTATAATATTATATAACTTGAACACGCATTTGAAAATAATATAGGATCATATTACTCATATTAAAAAACGTGTACCTACCACCGACCAGTGTACAGCTTCGCCCTGTTCTTCAATTTATAAAATAGAATTTTATAATTTCGGAAATGTGCTTTCTGGCTCCATATGTCAAATTTTGAGCCACATCTGACCAGGAAACACACTTCCGATTTACCGGTGGCTGCTTAGCTGGCGCCAAGTATGGTTTTCAGGTTAACCCCCCGGAAAAACCAGTACCTACCAGCTAAATTATATCTGCGATATGGAATTTGTCCTAATTACTGTCACTGTTAATGTTGATGATCACAGGTTCGACAGTTATCCACGATTGGCTGTATCTATCTTCAGCCTTTTCAACATGTTTAAAGATGTTAGATAGTGTGTTTACTTATAAAAGATTCACACTTGCGTATAAGTGTTATAACAAAACTGAATCGCGGAACATATTCTTTTGATTGCGCTTACCTTGTTTCTTTTTTTAATAAAATCTGCTGTGTTTCGACAGGCAAATGATAGCGCAAACCACGGGTCTTTGTTGCTGCTTTCCGCTCATTTCGTCCTTTTTTGGGAGAATCATAATCATTTCGGCTCTGATTATGTAGCACATCACAAAATGGTCTGCATATGATCGCATTCTGATCCACAGGAACATCGAATGAACGCCACAAAGCCAGAATCGCGTGAAAACAAAAATGCAAACAGATGAATGGAAAGCTCACTGCGGTCCTGACCTCGTCAACTCGTCTTGGCATTTCCATCCTTCTTTTTATTGGACGTTGAACGCTGTATCCGTTTTTCCAAAATAGTGAGTGATTAAGTGGGTATTAAAAGATTACGATAAAGATAAGCGAATGCCGAACTGTCGCTTAGAGTTTTACATAAACTTTTTTTTTAAATACGGGGTATTTATCTAGAGATAAAAATATATCTCGGAAAAAGTTTCAGTTAAAAGTTTCAGGACACCAGGGGGCGGTTATGCGGCCATATTACGACTTCTGATGAAAAATGGCAAAACAAGCACTCATTTTTCTTATCAATTTTCCGATTGAGCCCATATTTTGCCCATAAAATAGGCACCAAAATTGATGGTTCTCAATATCGGAAAATTTCGCGATGACATACTTCTCTCACCTGCGGGGCAATAAAAGGAGTGTTAGGAATGATATTATGCGACTTAAGGAAGTAACTGTAATATTCCTAGTCAATGCTGTCTCACAAAGCCTAAATTTTTGTGAAATATTAGCCTCCAAAGGAAGGGTACTTAACTTATATCCATAGTTTCCACTCTGATTTTCCAGTCATTTCAAACCACGACATCGCTTCGCCACTCTCCCTCTCACCTGCGCTTTAATGCAACCTTTAAACCTTTATTTTGTATGCCTTCATGAAATTCATCTAGTAGTCGTATATAAGCGACGTGAATTTTAAGTTTTTTGTAGTAGGTAGCTTTGCCGGGAATGAACCACTATTTCACTCGACGCATTCACAGCACATTTTTTAAGCCTTGTTGCATATAGGTTTCTTTTTAGGTCAACCGCTGCGCTGGAGAGAAGCCGTGCCCTGCCTGTGGATGAAGATATTTCTTTCTAATGAAATGCATAATGCGTAAGTTCCCAGCTTGTTATGATGTGTGAAGGTTTTTTCATTTCAGGTGTCGTCGAATGAATGATGATGTGTCTCCTCTTTCTGTTCTAATTTTTCAAGCATTCATCATTTCGCAATAATTTAGTTACAAAATATGAAAAGGAATTGTATGTATTCAACATAAATCTGCATATTAAAAACATGGAGTCAACTGTCTTGACTCACTACTTCCCACGTATTATCGGTGCTGACAAAACATTTGGAGTTCCTCTATAGCTACATCATCCTCATCAAAAAGTAAACAGTGATCCTTTGAAACATCTAATAAAGAAGTTTGAGCCATTAAGAAGTTTTTGGTTTTTTGTTGATTCCTCCAAGACTTCCAACAATAAAACACTGTTACCATTTCCTCCACGATAGTAATACAATGTCACAATTTCATCACATTCAAGATTCACGTTACAGGATTATAATATGTATCAAATTATTCCACACATATAAAATTAAAATACAACATTCGAATAGGTGTAAAAAGCACATGATATCACGAAAATCAATTTTTCAGCGCATTGTAGAATATTTTACGAGTACCTACCACAAATTTTTGAGTGTTACCACACCCTACCTCCCAACCACCCCAATTTCACCCCCGCTCAAAAAAAAAGTAGAAAATGATCAAGAACCTCTAAAATGCCGAAAAACGAAATTTGAGCTGTTTCTATATTTTAAGTTTCTTGTTTATCGCTGCGCTGCCACTGACACGATTTCTTAAAACCATAGGCGTTTACCATCCTCGCCTACTAAAGCAATACATTTAGAAGTTGTGTCAGATCTAACTAGTGAAGCTGTTCTTGCAGCACTTAGGCGTTTTATAGGGCGGCGAGGACGTTGCAGTGATATTTATAGTGATCAAGGTACGAATTTTGTTGGTGCTTATAAAACTTTACAGTTATTGGGTGCTAAAGCTTCTGAAGCTTTGCAAATTAAGTGGCATTTTAATCCTCCAGCTAGTCCTTCCTTTGGAGGTATATGGGAGTCCGGAGTGAAATCTGTGAAAACTCACTTGCGGCGGGTGATAGGTGCGCAAGTGTTGACTTATGAGGAATTGAGCACCACTTTAATCCAAATTGAGGCGTTTACCATCCTCGCCACGATAATAACACTGTGTCAAAATTTCATTAAAATCAATTCAATACCTTCTAGGTTAGACAATACAAAACGATATAAAGCAATATAATTATGTATATGTAGAAAATTTCCCTTGATTTCTGTAATAGGCAGGGCAATGTTCGGATGGACCTAAGAAAGTGTATTATGTCGCTACATTTTTCCTTCTCAGATCAATGGACAGCCTATGGTTACGATTGGTATTTACCATTTAAATAATTTTGTATATTCGAATCTCCCGCGTTTTGACTTGCGAGTTTGAAGTCTGACGGTTGACGCGGAAGAAGGAGAGAAAAGTGAAGCCAGTCGGGTCTGCTCTCTGTTCACTGAGACGGTGAACCGTGGTCGATTTTTCGTGAATATAGCTGTATAGCATCGAAATTCCCGTCTAAAATGGCCGAAGAAGTAACATCCCATTGAGTACAACGCGTTCAAGTACCCAGCTGGGGAAGACATCCGACGCCAACCAACAAGGGGTGAGTCAACCGATGCATGATTAACTCGTGAGTCATTTGCGGTTATTTGCCAATTTAGTTGGTCCTTCACAATTGGCTACAATTACTTTATTGATCGAATTGTAACCATTTTTTGGTCCTTCGAGCCGGATAAATAAATCGCGCTATAGTAAAATAGTCTACGTAAAATCTAAATTGGTACGTATCCTTGACAAAAAACGGAGTTTTTTTGTGACATCGGAATTTGTTAGTGTTGCGCGCTGTTTGTAAAAATTGGTTATATTCGAAAACAAGCAACTTTTGGTGTATTGTGTTGGTAATACATATCTGGGGAGTTTTCTGGGCATTTGAAATTGACATTTTGCGAATTGCGTGAGCGCAAAAGTTGTTTTGATTCAGTTGGTTACATTCGGTTGGGGGTTCGAAAACCGGCGTTTCGACAATTGGTGTAGTCGACGGAGATTTCGAAAAAGAATAACAACTGAAAATTTTGTGATTTGTGTGTGGCTGCCGTATTGTTTGTGTAAAGAAGTTGTGTTTACTAGCAGATTGATTCTAAATTTGATTATTTTGGTCTTGTGTTTACATTGAATCGTTACCTGATACCTGAACATGCCTAATGCAAATGTTGTGAAGTTGCAACGGCAACGCGCGCTAGTTTTAAAATCTATTAAAAATGTTCTTGAGGCGGCCAAGAAGGCTCGTGATAATGGCGAGTATCGGACGGAGTTTTTTCTCAGGTATGGAGAGCTGGATGGGTATGTAACGAGGTTTGAGAATTTGCAATATGAAATAATAGCCTTGGTAGATGAGTCTGCCTTAGAGGAGGAGGAAGCAGTTCATACAATGTTTGATGATATGAGATATTCAATAAGGGGCATTCATAAAGATCTTTCTGATGAGATGATGGCTCGTAGTGAGCATGAAACATCTGCAGTGGTCGTAAGAGAAAATTGTTTGAGGCTTCCCAAAATTGAAATACCGAAGTTTGATGGTGACCTTACAAGGTGGCCTACGTTCATCGACTTATTCAATACTCTTATTCATAGAAATAATTCGCTGTCAAAAATAGAAAAGTTTCAGTTCTTGATTTCTTATTTAGAAAAAGAGGCAGGTCTAATAGTAAGGAATGCGAATGGTGAAATAAAGCTTCGGACTGTCTTTGATGCTTCAGCTAAAACTACCAATGGAAAGTCCTTGAATGATGTTCTTCTAGCAGGTCCCAAGTTACAAAATGATATCGTCTCAATATTGTTATCTTTCAGGTTGTATTTGTATGTGTTTACCGCGGATATACGGCAAATGTATCGACAGATTTTAGTTGAGGAGTCTCACACTAGTTATCAAACTATTTTGTGGAGACCTAACGGTGACGAGCCTATAAGGAAATATCAGTTGAAGACCGTTACCTATGGAGTAACGTCTAGTCCTTTTCTAGCGATTAGGACGTTGCTGCAACTGTGTAGGGATGAGGGTGAAAGGTTTCCGTTAGCTGTAAATATTTTGGAGAATTTCTGTTATGTTGATGACGCCATTGGAGTAGCAAACTCCAAGGAAATTGCCTTGGATACTCAAAACCAGTTGATTGAATTATTGGCGTTGGGAAAGTTTGAACTGAGGAAATGGGCAAGTAATTGTTCTGAAGTACTTGCTCAGGTACCTGAGGTTCATCAGCAGCCACTTGTATTTGATAAGGATTCTCTTGGAATAAAAGTGTTGGGTTTGCAGTGGTGTCCCACTACGGATTGTTTTTCTTATTCTGTACATCCTCAGATACGGTCCTGTACAAAGAGGAATATTTTGTCAGAAATAGCAAGACTGTATGATCCTCTAGGATTCTTAGCTCCAGTAATCATTGTTCCCAAGCAAATACTTCAGCAATTGTGGGCTTTAGGGATAGGTTGGGATGATGAGCCACCGCTGGAAGTTGCAAACCAGTGGAAAACTTTTGTGGCTGAGTTACCTGAGCTATCTTCGTTGAAAATTCCTAGACATATACTTCATATAGAGGCAAAGTTTACAGAAATTCATGCTTTTTGCGATGCTTCGGAGAAGTCGTATGCAGCTGTAGTTTATCTGAGACAGGTTTCCACGGAGAACAGTATTTCTGTACATTTGGTGTGTGCCAAAACTCGAGTGGCGCCTTTGAAAAGACTGTCGATTCCACGACTGGAATTGTGTGCAGCCTTATTAGCCGCAGAGCTGATTGATTGTGTATCCCATATAATGGTAACACAGAAAATAGATAATGTTTGTGCTTGGACGGATTCGAAGGTAGTTGTGACGTGGGTCAAATCTTCTCCGCATAGGTGGCGGAGCTTTGTAGCCAATCGTGTAGCTATAATCCAGGAGAAGGTAGCTCCTGATTCATGGTATCATGTGGTTGGGAAAGAGAATCCTAGTGACTGTGCTTCTAGGGGGACTTTTCCTCGGCAATTTCTAGAACAACCCTTGTGGTGGGAGGGGCCAACTTGGCTTAAGCTTCCTCGGGATGATTGGCCTGTAACTTGTGTAGGTGAGCCTTCCTGTACAGATGTACAAGAAGAAGCAAAGGTTGTTTGTATTACTATTCACGGCTCTAGTATTGTTTCAGAATTGTTGAATAGATATTCTTCCTTACGCAAAATTGAGCGTGTTGTTGCTTATTGTTTGAGATTTCGTAAAAATTGTTTGTGTCGAAAAAAGGGTTACCCGCGTGAGATAGGTAATTTATCCGAGGCTGAATTGTATGAGGCTATGGTGGTTCTGGTCAAAGACGTGCAAAGAGTTGAATTGGATAATGAACTGCGGAAAGTTCGTCGAGCGGAGGTCTGTCCCAAAGCTATACAGAAGTTAGCTCCTTTCATTGATTCCCAGGGTGTCCTGAGGGTGGGCGGTCGCTTGAGACAGTCTAGTCTAAGCTATGATCGGAAGCATCCAATTCTGCTCCCTAGGAAGCATCGATTGACTTATCTCATTATCCAAAGTGTGCACAATAGGAGTTGTCATCCTGGACCACAAACTTTGCATTATCTGTTAAGGCAGAGATATTGGATACTATCTGCCAAACGGGCTATAGCTTCAGTGTTATCTCGTTGCATAAAATGCTTTAGAGTTAAGCCTCCTCCAGTGGTCCCCATAATGAGTGATTTACCTTCCGTTAGAATTTCGGAAGTCAAACCTTTTTCCCATAGTGGCGTAGACCTTTTTGGTCCTTTGAGGATGTCTTTAGGTAAAAGACGAGGCATTAGTTCTCAAAAGGTGTATGTGTGTCTTTTCGTGTGTATGGCTACTAAAGCAATACATTTAGAAGTTGTGTCAGATCTAACTAGTGAAGCTGTTCTTGCAGCACTTAGGCGTTTTATAGGGCGGCGAGGACGTTGCAGTGATATTTATAGTGATCAAGGTACGAATTTTGTTGGTGCTTATAAAACTTTACAGTTATTGGGTGCTAAAGCTTCTGAAGCTTTGCAAATTAAGTGGCATTTTAATCCTCCAGCTAGTCCTTCCTTTGGAGGTATATGGGAGTCCGGAGTGAAATCTGTGAAAACTCACTTGCGGCGGGTGATAGGTGCGCAAGTGTTGACTTATGAGGAATTGAGCACCACTTTAATCCAAATTGAGGCAATGTTAAATTCGAGACCCTTGTGTAGTTTGAGTTCTGATCCTAACGATGTAGGCAGCTTGACTCCGGGTCACTTCTTGACATTAGAGCCCCTGAATGCTCCGCCTGACGAAGATTTGTTGTGTGTGAAACATAGTCGGTTGAACAGGTGGCAGTTAGTGCAACAGATGCAGCAACATTTTTGGCGGCGCTGGCATATGGAGTACCTCCACACCCTTCAGCAACGACATAAGTGGAATACACCACATAATCCTCCCTCGGTCGGCCAGTTGGTTCTTCTCAAGGATGAAAATACCCGTCCTTTACAGTGGCCATTAGGCAGGATTATTAAGTTATATCCCGCTACGGGAAACATTTCGAGAGTCGCCCAAGTTAAGACGAGTAGAGGGCTGTTAGACCGTCCTTTATTGAAACTGTGCCCTTTGCCGGCACAATAGGCCATGATTTGCTTGTATATGATAATTTTTTTTTTTTTTCGTGTTGTGTTATGGGTGGGATAATTCCACTAATTTTCTTTTGTGGGTAATATAGGAATTACTATGATTGGAAAAAATATTTTTTTTTTTTATATTTTTTGGTGGGCGGAAAATGGTTACGATTGGTATTTACCATTTAAATAATTTTGTATATTCGAATCTCCCGCGTTTTGACTTGCGAGTTTGAAGTCTGACGGTTGACGCGGAAGAAGGAGAGAAAAGTGAAGCCAGTCGGGTCTGCTCTCTGTTCACTGAGACGGTGAACCGTGGTCGATTTTTCGTGAATATAGCTGTATAGCATCGAAATTCCCGTCTAAAATGGCCGAAGAAGTAACATCCCATTGAGTACAACGCGTTCAAGTACCCAGCTGGGGAAGACATCCGACGCCAACCAACAAGGGGTGAGTCAACCGATGCATGATTAACTCGCGAGTCATTTGCGGTTATTTGCCAATTTAGTTGGTCCTTCACAATTGGCTACAATTACTTTATTGATCGAATTGTAACCAGCCTATTATGAATATAACAAATTTTTCAGTTTTTCAACCTACCCACCCCCCAACCACATCTATTTCATCCACGTCTAAAAAAACTAGATTATGATCAGGAACTCCTAAAACGCCTAAAATGAAGTTCAGGCATATTTGAAATGTTTAGCTTTTGCGAATTACTCCGCCACCCATAGACCGATTTTCAAAATTATATAGCAGCACTACCTACTACGACCCTATACACTATATCGCTACCCTAATTTCATCGTAATCCATGCAGCGGTTACTGAAATAACGAGGATAGAAAAACGCCATCAGACAGACAGACGGAAATGGGTGACGTGTGGGAAGTAAAAAAGTGCAACTCGGGCTCCGACATACCGGACTGCTCTTCCATTACCCAATGACTCTACTCGTCACACCGTGAGGTGATCAATAATTGGGTCCGCGAATCATATTGCGTTCTAAGTAGATGAAGGGACCCATGGATTCTTCTTCTGGATTCTGGCGGCTAATATGTACGCCGCCCTACGGCACACCGGCATTTTGCGCAGTGCAGGGAGCAGCGTATCCATCATACTGCCTAGGGATCCAATGACCATTTCTAGCTGACTCACAGTGTACTTTCCTTCTCCTCAGAGAAGATATTCACCTCGGCAGGCGCCGAGAACTCGATAACGAACATCGCCTTTTGTTGGTGGTCAGAGAGAACTATGTCAAGCTTATTTGGTTGTATAAGCTTGAGCGTGGAGAACGAGTAGTTCCAGTAAATTCGTCACCTCCCTCCTCCAGCACGGACTCTATGCCCCGCCCCTGGGGCATATGGAGCACTGGTGTCTCATCTATACCGTATGATTGCCTTAAACAGTAGTATAGCACTCGTGCAGTGTCAGCATAAACCTTACACGCCGACAAGATGTGTGCAAGGGTGTCTGGCACCTGTAGATAAGCTCTACAACGGACATCGGGTACATCCATGCCCATAATCCTGCTACAGTATAGTAAGGTGTTAAAGACACTGCCTTGGCAAGCTATTGTAGAGCTCTCGTCTCCGTCTTCAACCCACTAGACCTTAGGCAGGAGAAGGTAAACTGCTCAGACAAACCATGATCTTCTAGATGTTTCTGGAAAATTCCATGCACTGGCTTATCTCTTTTAAGTCTTAAAACAAATTGGACTACAGCAGCTTTTAATTGTGCGGGAGCAAGTTCAGTAACGGACTGCCTGCTGACACTTCCGCCAGTGTGAGGCTGTCCTCGGCTGCCCGGGTTGCTGCTCTGAAAAGGAAAGCTCCTTTACCTGCATTCTCGTGCTCTCGCATGAAGCAGATCAGGGGATCGGTGCTCCTCGTAACATAGCAGGCAATGGCCAGTATATTACTTTGTCGTGCAGACGCGGCAAACTCCATACTCCACGCCCTCCCAGGTGTCGTGGAACGTATATTCGCGGGACAGATCTAGGATTTAGACTTCTCTACATGTTTATCCTTTCGCGGGTCTTTGTGTCGATTTATACCAGCTCTTCCACTGTCAAACGTATGGCACCAAAGGGCATAATAACAGCAGGACCGCAAACCTATTTAAGGCTGCGACCTTGTTCTTGCTGGACAGTTCCGATGACCAGATCTGACGGAGTCGGTTAGTCGGTTTATATAAGGAAGGTATACATAACTCAATAAACTATGAGGAATTTCTTATGCAACATGGAAAAAAATCTGGACAGAATTGGTTAAACCTATACTCCTGTTTAACATCTCCTTGCGTCAACAAATCTATACCTCCAAGTATTTTACTGATATAAAAAACAGTATCCGCTGTTAAAATAGGCGTACTATTAGTTCAAGAAAATCGGACTCACTTTTAGAGCCTGTCCGGTGTGATAATTGTAGATGTTTGACTGAGTATGTACGCAAAACTAGTTTAGTTTTAAAAATTTCGTAATTCAATCTGGTAAGTCAAAAACTATTTTTGGATCCTCTAACCATAGAGATTTTTCCTCATATTTTCAACAATATAACATACTACTATTCCTTAATAGGTTTTCAAGGTAAAACAACTCAAGCTTTACTTACAATGAGGTTGTTCCTACAGATGTTGATCTGAAACAAGAATAGAAGCATAAGAAGATGGTCAATATATATGTTTTGCATACATAAGATGTAAGGAAATAATAGTTTAGGGACCAATAGAAGTTATTTGGGCACTTCATTGAATCATAATTACCTCGGCACAAAGTCCTGTGCTTTTCGTAGTTATTCGGGCTTTTGGATCCTAAGACAAAACGTCACTTCAAATGATACTATTTTATTTTATAATATTATTATATAGCTTACCGCTGAAAAAAGAGAACTACTGGATAACTGGATAGAAACATATCCAATACATACATATGTATAATTTCCGATGGCAAGCTTTTAAAACTATGAAGCAGTGTGCGAAGTGGAAATGAAAAACTATTTTTCTTTATCACTATACCAATGCGCTACTTTAATAGATACATTTTGTTGCTTTGCCAATCACGTTACATATATCAAGTTTTTAAAATTATGAAGCAGGGTGCGAAGTGGAAATGAAAAACCTATTTTTTTATCACTATATCAATGTGCTACTCATACATTTTGTTAATCACGTTACATATAGCTTTTAAAAAATACTATGCAAAAAAGCTGAAGCTGTGTCCTTGACTTAATTGCTAGAAAATGTCTTTTCACGGGCTCCTTTTCACATGAATCACTGGGATCTAAGCCAGGACTGTTGATGTTGACCTTGCTCTTGTGAACAAGCACATTGTCGTGCCGAAGAGGACAGCCATGTCTAACTTTTACTCTTTTTATTCGATTGTTTTTTTTTACTCAAAGGTCGAAACTTATATATAACTTATATACCTGCGTTATTTTTTTCAAATTTAATAACAGGAGCCCTAAAAGACTTTAGCCCCGCCTTTTCCAGCTGACTAACTCCCGGGACACTATGGTCTTGTGGCAGGGAATTGCGTCTATAGCCTGAGATTCATTCTCAGTAAGAAATCGTCTCAGTTATACATTGTTTCTTTCATACAAGTGCTTCAAATATGTGCAAGGAAATTCCAAGCATATTTTATTTGCCTTTGAGGCAATAAAAATAAAAATATGTCGGCAAGATGGAGAAGAATCCTAAAAGTATTTGTATAGTTGGAAACGAGGTTGGAAATGCTTTCTTCGTTTACTAAAGGATTTTATAACAGCGCGCTACGTGGGGCTGCTCAATTAATCTTCTCCATATTTTATACTTAATTCCCGGTTAAGTTGCTTAGTCAACGTATTAGTTTGAAGACGAATAGCCTGGTTAGGATCAAACTTGCTATTTATACTAACAATAAATTTACGAATTCCCACCCTGCAGACATATGTATAAATAGCTGTTTTTGTTAGATGCTCTATATGATCAAAAAATGAAAGCTATGGGTTTGTTCACTTTTACGTTACGTTTGAGCAACATTTATTTAGCTGGTGCAAGTTAGCTTCATCGTTATAAAAAATAATATACGTATCTGTTATTCCATCATAAGTAGATTTTTCAATCCTCCATCAGATATTCTCAAAAATAATTTGTGCTTTTTTTATAGTATCCATAGTCAGTGAAGACCTCACACTTTGTTTGCTTTGATTTCTGAAATGTGATAACACTCAATTGAAGCATTTCAAAACAGACATCGCCTCGCAAGCTATTTTAATGTGTGGTCCCCTCTTCCCTTCATGTCCAATTTGACATCTACGACGCATTTTAGGCATATAAAAATAGCCTGGAATATTCTCTACTTCGCTCCAATTAATTCAACAAGCAAGTCACATTTAAACCCTTCCCAGCAGTTGACAGCCTGACTAAAACAAATCTAATTTCTAACAGATGACTCCCAATGTGCCTCGAACTAAATTGAACTGTTACTGTTTTTAGACACTTATCCATATTTATTTGAGTACAGTTTTTTGCTCGTCTTCACATATTATTATCAAGAATAACGACCGCCTAGCACTAATTAATATTGATGGAACTAGCTGTGTCTTGGTTAGTTTTGGGCTGGCGCCAAAATGAAAAGTGCATCGACAATTAAGGTTATTCTTTGGTGATTATCGTCATTAAAATTATCCCTAACTTAATCTTTGATTTTTACTTCCCACACTGATAGGTGAGGGGAGTATTGTGATCGCGAATATTTTCAATTTTGCGATAATACGCTTTTTCGGCGTCTTATGATGTCTACACGGAAAAAAGCAGACTTGAGTATTTTTGAAAAATATTGTGTGGTATGATTGTTAGTAATTTTTCTACATTTTGTAAGATATTTCCAAAAGATTGTTGAATAAAGTTTCATTGGGTTTAGCAACATCTTCCACCATATTGCGTTGGCTTGCTATGGATTCTTTCAAAATCGGAGTATGTAGCTTTTCTACACAAACTATTCAGTTTCCCTTTCCGCAATCATGCGACAGAAAAGTTCACATAGTGTTGAGCATTTTCCCACAATGTATTGTAAAAAAATCTACAAAAGTTGTGTTGAAGAAGTCTGGACGAGTCTGCACAAGTCCGTGTCTCTCTGGTTCTCGTTTGGGTTGCCAATTGGTTTGTGCCTGTGTGTGTATAACCGACGTGTGAATTATACAATTTATACCTACACCTATGGAAAATACCAGATACCACTATGTTTTGAGAATTTGAGGGTTTGAGTGCATTCCTATTTTTCTGGGTAAGTACTAGTTTATTTATCTCTATCATTGAGTTACAGAGAGGCAGTGATAGAAGTTTGTATCGCCCAGTATATGGCGAACTGACACGTCGTGTCAAAATTTCGACGTAAAGATTTTATCGAATTGTTGGCGATAAAGGTTGAATTTAATATGGAGAATGAGTTTGAGGGGTCACTGGGTGACCCCTCCAAGGCCACGAATGGAGGTAGCACGGTGGGCAGTATGGACATTGATACCAGGCTGCAAAAACCTGAAAGCACGCGGGACCATCAAGAGACGTCACCTCTGACAGCTGGGGAGGCGAAACACCAGAGCTCTGGAGCTGAACCTCAGAACTTCCAGAAGATCATAGCAGACCAAGCAGCACTAATTAA
The DNA here is from genome assembly GCA_951848785.1 of Callosobruchus maculatus. Lineage (NCBI taxonomy): Eukaryota > Metazoa > Arthropoda > Insecta > Coleoptera > Chrysomelidae > Callosobruchus > Callosobruchus maculatus. The sequence continues at coordinate 5,820,542 of CATOUR010000032.1, forward strand.
GGACCAGGCAGAGCAGATTAAGCGACTGACGGACTGCGTTGAACAACTAAATACCCAGGTTTTTAATTTAACCAATATTCTTAATAAATGTATGCCCAATGACAGTTCTTCCAAATTATCAAAACGTAGACATGATAGCTCAACTAGTGACCAACATACGGAGACTGAAGAAGATATACAGGGTGGTGATTTCACTACTGCCCGTCGTCGCAAAAAGCGAACTGTTCGTAAAATCGACGAATTTCCACCTTTACCGACACACAGATCCCCAACTAGTGAAACTTCACTAAACCAAATACCATCTGTGTCGGTTCCTTCTACCTCTGCCAGCCAGCCAATGGTTGCACAAGCTCCAAAAAAGGTTATTTCACTATCTCCTACTGCTCCATCGGCTGGCAGCAACATCGCTGCTTCGCCGTCTCAAGCTACCATTGATACACAGGCTGAACAAGCTCGCCAAGGCCGAGTAACTCCTGTTGTATTAAGGGATGCAACGAGATGGCGCACTATTAACTATTCCTTTATTAGCCTTGGCATAAAGATTACGCGTGCAGTAGCTGTTGATGCTGGGATACGTATAGTACCCAAAAGCGAGGACGATTATCGGAAGATAATCCGTCTTTTTAAAGAGGAAAATATTCCTCACCATACATTTCCTCTACCCTCCGAGAGAAATATCCACGCTGTCATCAGAGGGATCCCAGCATCAACTAAAGAGCAGGAAATCAAAGAGGAGCTCGAGCAGAAGGGTTATGCTCCCCACCACATAATTCGCCTGAAGCGCAACGGTGGCGTGCCCATGCCTTTGGTAGTGGTGATTCTGCCAAAGACAGAAAAATCTCAGCAGGTTTTTAATGAGCACGAATTTCTAGGACTGTCTGTCAGAGTTGAGGTGCAAAAGAACTTCCGATTGATAGGGCAGTGTCACCGCTGCCAGAAGTATGGACACGCTCAGTCGTACTGTACTGCTTCTCCAAAGTGTCTGAAATGTGCCCAAGACCACATGACACATCTGTGCCCTCAAACAGGACAAGAGGTGCGCAAATGTGCGAACTGTGGTGGGGATCATCCGGCAAACAGTCCCACCTGCAGATTCACTCCTAGGAGGAATCTACAAGTCATCGCACAAAGGCGAACCAACTCATACGCGGACGCAGCCAAGGTTGCAACCTTGACTACTCCTGCTGCCTCGAGCTCACCTTCGACTGCTCAAAGCGTGGACTTGGCAACAGCGCTCAAGTCCTTGCAGTAAATAATTAGTCCTCTGATAAGCGCCACACAGGCCTTGCAGGCGATTTTTCCGGTAAATGTCTAGGTACAATAGTAGACAGCCTGCATTTATCAAAATTCTTTTTTGGAATTGTTTAGGTCTAAGGGACATTCCCAAAAAACGGGAGTTTCACCAAGTTCTTTTGGATGAATGCATAGACGTAGCTCTGCTGCAGGAAACATTACTTAATCCGGGAGATCGTCTAGCTTTCTCGAATTATGATGTCATCCGCGCTGATAGACTGAATGGACGAGGTGGCGGCTAGGCGGTGCTGATCAAACGTGGTATTGACTATCACAGAAGCACAAATGCTGAGATGCAAACCATCGAGGCAGCTTCTGTGGTGGTCAATATGGCAGGAGGCATCCCGTTGAAGACCACGTCGGTGTATATCAGGTGTGGTGCCAGGTTACGTGAGGCGGACTTGGAGGTCCTCTTGGACTACTCGGGTTCGCTTCTCGTGGCAGGGGACTTCAACTGCAAACATCAAGCATGGCATTCCTGGCTAGATTCTACTAGTGGAATTCGGCTGTATAACCATGTAGTACGAAATGGGTGTCTCATACATAGCACTGACGAGCCTACACACTATCCATTCAATCATCTTCAAGCACCAGATGTAATTGATTTTGCAATATCTAGAAGCTGTAGATACAGTATTATTTCTCGTGTCATGTATGACATCTCAAGCGACCATCTTCCTGTAGTTTTGGAGGTGGGTGATGGGAATACTTTGGAGGAGGAAACTCCTCCTTCCTAGTAGAAACCTTTCAAGGATCACAAAACCCCCCTTATGATTTCTCTCGCTTTATTTAAATTCACTGTCTAGTATTTTTGTCTAATATGGAAAAACAATTTTTTTCTGAATCCCTGCAAAGGTTCGGTAATTGATTATAATCATCTTTGAGCATTTTATTTTAACATTGAGTTCTTGAGGGTGCAGGTATCGAATTATGACAAACATCGTCAATTAGGTTTTTTGTAATTTTTGGTTACAATTTTATAAACATGACGAATTGAAAAAAATGTTTTACAAAATATGATTTTATCCACAGAATTCAAATAAGATATTCTTTGATATCTAAATTATTCAATGGGATACAGCTGATTTGCTACGTGTCTTCCAGAACATACTTCTTTGGTATACTAACTTGTGCCAATTTTCACAGGGCTTCACAGCGACGTAGAATGTGTGCCGAGGACTCTTCCTCCTCACCACAGCAAGCACACGTCAAGTCGCTTGCCACCCCCATTACATACAAGTAAGTCTGAACATGCTATGGCCAGATAGTAGGCCCACAAGCAACCTCAATCGGCGTCTTCCAGTGAAAGACAGAACCGCCCCACCTTAGCCAGAGCTCCTAAAATAAGTTATCTAGCTTGATGGAGATGTGCAGAGATTCCTCTCCATCTCATAAGATGTTGATTTTGCAACCACACTTCTATTTTCCCTTCAATGGTACTTGCTGCCAACCTAAAAGCTTGTTGAGGACTCAGGAAATTATTCGTCGACCCTCGTCTTGCCAGCACATCCGCCGTTTCATTACCGCAAATTCCTGCATGACTCGGCACCTACATCATCATCATCATAGCCACAATGTCTTAACAGACATGTTGTGAACTCGTAAAATGCATTGAGTCGGGGCTAGAGTATTGCCGACAAGAATATTATTAATAGTTTTGAGCACTGTAGCTCGCCATCGTTCGCGATGTTGTCAGTTTAGTGGCGCTCTTGACACTCATATCCAGCAACTGTTTCGTCGTATCCACCCAGCGTGTAGGGGGACGGCCACGGCGCCGCCCACTTGGGCACCCACATGAGTGACACTTAATGTTTTGCCGAAATCTCAACCAAGACCTTTCTACATTGCAGAACGAACCTTGATGTACCTACAAGTACTCGATGCTGCCTTGCTGTCAAAGCAAACAGTAATCCGCCTCCTTGAATTTCCTGAATACGAAAGACACACGCTAAAATCGCGTACATTTCTGCTTAGAATACCGTGGTGATAACTATTAAATTTATTGAAGATAAGTGCTATATAATTTTTGGTATACAACGGATACAGTCATCTACATATCTAAATTGAGTGAATCTACAATACAGGGTGTTCTAAAAGTTGGGACTTTTTAGACTAAAGCTAATGCAAGGTGAATCAGCAGCAAAACAGTAAAAAAAATCAAGCAAGTACTCACTACTTGGTAGCTACGGAAGTTGTAAGTACGGTCCTGTCGCACGCGTCTTACAGGTAAAAGTACGATTTACGATGTCTTCTTCAATTTGGACCACACGATGTTGTCGGGGTCTTCCAGCGTGACCACCACGATGTGGATTCAGACATCCTGTGTCTCTAGTTCTTTGCACAAGCCAGACAAATCGACGAAGTGCAGGGTGAGTACGGTTAGGGAAACGATCGGCGTACACTCGCGAAGCCGCAGCGGTATTTTGACCACACTCACCGTACATTAAAATCATGTCCACCAGTTCATTATTGTTATAAGCATGCACCATTGTTGTTAGCAGGCGACAGAAAGGTTCTGCCGATGCGCCATCTTGTACCCGAAGGTAACGGCAAACCAAAGAAAATCGCTGCTAAACAGCCGCAGACTTCTTAGTGGAACGTCACGGCGCGTCCGCTTGGCCACCAGAGAGCGCGGGTTCTATATTCTGCTGCATATGAAAGCCGTTATACGAGGGTTGCTCTATATCTCCGTCAATCAATACTGCTTACTGGTGGATTGACGGAGATATAGAGCAACCCTCGTACCATTGTTGTTGTTTTTAAAGTCCGATCGGCAGATGTAGCAACAGCAACGCGACGGTATGCTGAATTGCCTGTTTTTCTCACCGGCATCGGCAGTTCGGGCACCACTAGAGCTGCCTTGTTTGTTATGATATTATGACATAATGAGCCATTGTCCAGGGACGGACTTAGAATTGAGGAGTTCTTTAATGGTCAGTATCTCGTTTTCTCTAAATATTTCGTTTATGTATTATTGGGAAAAACACTCATTTTGGCGAGTACTATCCGCTGTATGAAAAAAAAGTCCCAACTTATGAAACACCCTGTATACACAGTGAGTCTTAATTATGGAACACCTCAATTATCTCAGAAACGGTTCGCACAATTTTCGTGAATTTTGGGGTATGGGGGTTTTGCAATACGGCCGCCGATCTTACGATGATATTTGCAATGTTTTTTCCGAAAATATAATAAACTTTGCTATTTCAAATGGATCACCCTGTATATTTCTAGCTTTTTGAAATTCTTGAAACATCTTTTGTTTAACATTTTCTATATCTAAGTTACAACTAAATTTACATTGCATCCGCCTAAGTTAAAATAAATAAGATCGCTATGTTTACTGTTGAAAATTCAGACATGATGCAAAATGTACTCAATCACATGCCTCGTTGTATTGAAGTCAACGGACAACATTTTGAGCATTTGCTGTAACCGCCTTCATGCTTTTTGAAGTTAATGTCTTATTTCAATTTGAGCGGATGCAATGTAAATTTAGTTGTAACTCCAAAATTATGACGATCCATTGGAAACACCAAAGTTTATTATGTTTTCGGAAAAACAGTATATCTGATATCATTGTAAATACCGTCACAAGATTGGCCGTATTACAAAACACCCACATCCAAAATTCATGAAAATCGCGTAAACCGTTTCCGATATAATTGAGGCGTTCCGTACTGTAGACTCACTCTGTATATTTATCTACTAGACAACTATACGCTAACTAAGCCCCTGGCTCTATATCCAAAAACGACAATAATTGTTATATCACCAAAAATAATTTGGAATGTAGCCATCCTTATCTTTTATTCAGTAACATATCTCAGCGCACGTCCAATAGAGGTTCCTAAAATTTGATCCGTCAATAAATCGAGAAGTTTAGTGGAACTGGAGGGACACCAACGAAGTAAACATAAATTTATTCGCTTCGAGTTGGATTGTTGTCGAATTGGTCGTCTGTTGGGGTTAGAATATGTTATTCGTTTGGGCATTCTGTCTCAATAAGAAAGAACTCAGACAGCGAGTTGATATGGCATCCCAACAGAATTGGGGAAGTTACTGCAAATCAGTTAGTCAATCGATGATTCAGTATTCCAATAATATATAATTCGTAAGTAAACATAAATTTATTCGCTTCGAGTTGGATTGTTGTCGAATTGGTCGTCTGTTGGGGTTAGAATATGTTATTCGTTTGGGCATTCTGTCTCAATAAGAAAGAACCCAGACAGCGAGTTGATATGGCATCCCAACAGAATTGGGGGAGTTACTGCAAATCAGTTAGTTCATCGATGATTCAGTATTCCAATAATATATTGTAAATAAAAAATATAGCAGCAGGTAATTTGGCTCAGTACTTCACATGCATTTCCGAATTATATAGAGAATTTTCAATTTTCATTTCTGCACATTTCATTATATGTTTTCTTTTTAGAGCATTTAAATAAAAGCTTTCTAAATTTTTTTTTAGTTTTAATTTTCAAAAATGAACTTAGGCGCTTTTTTGGATTTCAAAAGGGTCATAAAAACCTGTGCATATGCATTTCACGAGTTCACAACATGTCTGTTAAGACATTGTGACTATGATGATGATGATAATACAAAATACATTACAAATACAAAAGCTATTCATAAATACCGGTGCCAGAGCCTATGGCTTCACCAATAACTTCATTTTCTGAGCCAGGACGCATATCTGTAGGTCAGATATGTGATATGTATAAGAGAGAAATGTGGCAAAATTGATAGTTTTGCTCTATAGGATGAAATTTTTAGGTTATCTCAGCATAAAACAGGATTTTCCTATACAAACACAATATTATCGACAATATTAAAAAAACCCACTTACCTGTGTTTCTTGTACTATTTCTCAACAATTTTTCAACTATAAACGATTAGGTTAATTGAGTGAAATAATAAATCACTAGGACCACGCTTCTATCAGTGAATGCAAAAAAGAATCGTAAACCACAAGCTAAGCATTAATAATATGCTAGTGGGCTAAGGCAATTTTTTCGAAATGTACATTCATAGTTACTAACAGACCGTCTACATAGGTTCATCTTCCATTGAAAATATTTTACCTAATATTTGGCTGGACTTAAGCACAGGTTGCACTGAACTGCGAACTGACATACTATATAATCACCATCATCTTTCAGCAATTTTAGATATACTACCAGAAAGCAAAGAAAAAGTTCGCATAGGTGACACTGATAGACTATAATTGATGAAAATGTGACATAGGCACTTTATGCATTGGACCCTTCATATATTCTTCGCCCAAGAATTTATTTTTATGTTTGTGCCCTCAGGAAATCTGAAATGTGGAATGAATTTAATCATGAAGTTTATTACTTAATTTTATTTTTTGAAAAGAAATAATATGTAGTAACATTTTTTTGAGGTGACCTAATCTCCTTTCAGTTTAATTTTACCCCCTCCCAAATTCGTTTTGTTATTATGTCTCGTGCCCCGCTGTTTCAGTTTTCAAAAGCGAATGTTTTAATCGATTCTTTCCGAACTATAAAAGAGCTAGCAGGCGCTGGCGACGCGCGACGGTCGGACTGCGTTGAATAACATGGTTCTCCGTACTGCAGATGTCATAAAATATCAAAAAACGAATCCCAAAAACATACAGGGTGTTAATTAAGTATGTTAGCAAACTTTATCCATGAATAGTGCTCCGAAAAATAGAAAGAAAATGTCATATGAACATGGGTCCGGAAATGCTTCCTAAGGGAGCTACGCTCCTTTGCATGGGGCACCCTGAAGACGGTTTTCCCTCGATATTCTCGAAACCATTTATAACAAAATTACGAAATTAGGTACGATGGGTACACTTTTGACGCTGAATCTGATTCTGTATTCAGAATTTCATAATTTTAATCAGAGGCGTATCATACGGGGGGAGTTAAGGGTAAAAATAACCCCATTTTCTAAATGGTAATTTTTTTGACATGTTGATTTTAGAATATGGTATTTCAGAGATTTCTACGTAAAAATTGTCTCTTGGTACATCTCGATAGGGCTAACCGTTTTCGAGAAAAATGCAAATTATTGAATCGATTCAGGCTATTGTAAATAAATAAATGTTCATCTATTTAGTAAGAGTGCTGTGAAAAACAATTGCAATAATTGATAAACATAAACAACAAAACAACTTGAGAACTGTCAGTTTATTCAGATTAGAGTTATTACAAAACATTTAGGTATCATTTTTAAAGTAACATTATTTATTAAGAGTTTGAACAAATAAGAAATAAAATACTAAGACAAATAAAGAATGTTTTCTTAAAGTAAGTATTGGAAGTGTACTGCTTTAGATCGTTATGTATTTTATAATGTGGAAATTACTGAGTTGATATTAATGAAATTTCGGCACAGTATTACTTCTTTAGCGAGGATGGAAAACGCGTTTGCTTTTTAGAAATCGTCTCAGTGGCGGCGCAGCAATATTAAAAAAAAAACTAAAAATATGAAAACAGCTCAAACTTCGCCTTTAGGCGTTTTAGGGGTTCCTGATCATTTTCTACTTTTTTTGGAGTGGAAGTGAAATTGGGATGATTAAGTGGTAGGGGGTAGTAAAACTGATTTTTTTTATATTCATAATAGGCTGCCCATTGACTTGTGAAAGAGTCATAATACACTTTTTTAGGTCCATCGGAACATTGCTTGCCGATTACAGAAACCAAGGGACTTAAACTTTCTGATGCATACAAAATACATACGAGATTACATTGGATCGTTCTGGATTATGTACGTGGAAACTTCTGAATTGACTTTAATGACATTTTGACACAGATTTATTACCGTGACGAGTATGGAAAGCGCGTATGGTTTTTAGAAATCATTTCAGTGGCGGCTCGGCAATAACAAAAAAAAAACTAAAAATATATAAAACCCCTCAAACTTCGTTTTAGACGTTTTAAGGGTTCCTGATCATTCAACAATTTTTCTTTGGTTGGAGGTGAAATTGGGGTGGTTCGGGGTTGGGGGTTTGTAAAACTCAAAAATGTGTTGTATTCATAATAGATTGTCCATTGACCTGTGAAAGAAGCACCTAGTAGAATAAAACATTTTTTTTGCGGTCAGGCGAGCGATGATTTGGTTGCAGGGTATCTAGACTATAGTTTCATGCTGTGGGAAAATAATAAAACTGGTATCATTGGTATCATCGGAATGTGTGGGAAGTACTGAGTCAATCAACTTGACTTAATTTTTTTCATTTCCAGGAGACTTAACTGTTGATATAAACATATAGGTTTGAAGCTCCAATAAAGACTGGAATGTGAGGTAACTAGATATAATTATTTATTCAGACGACAACGTTTTATATAAAATTCCATCTTTCTGAAATACAATGAATTCTACCCATTAGATTTTTTTACCGCCCCCTTCTGACCGCCCCCTTCTGCTTGGTAACACTTCGATTTATCATTGATTTCATCTGACATTAAAATAGTTACAACACAATAAGTAAAATATTCCGTTATACTCAAGGGTTCTAAAAATTGCAACGTCAGCGCCATTCAGATAAGTCTTAATGAGCAGGAAGGTCAGACATGCTTCGGGAAAGTATGTGTATTATGATTGCCTATTGTATAATTATCATAATGTAAGCAACAGTTGACGCGAGATACGTACAATAATATAATCCTTTCAATACGCAGGCATAAGTTTCAGTTATTTGTTGATCTTATGACATTTGCGGGTTCTAATTTTACGACATTTATTTAATTTAATTCCTGAAGCCTGTGTGGTTGTGTCACTTGTTCATCGCGTTTTATTGGCCCAACATTAGAGCTATATTATATTGAACGAAACATTCCTTACTCAGGGAGAGATTTGATCATCATTCTTCAAACCAAAAGACGCTTCATAACTTCTTTCAGGTTTTCCTGTGGTTTATTTTTTTTGACTTCTAATGAGGTGCCGTTTTGTCTCATTGTAGGATTGCAGTGCTATGCATCACATTTTCGCTCATAATATAACAGTCGAATATTCCACTACTCGATCCTGCAGGTATCTGTTTCTTTCAAAATTTATGCTCATAATATAACAGTCGAATATTCCACTACTCGATCCTGCAGGTATCTGTTTCTTTCAAAATTTATGTTAAATAATGAAAGAGGTTTCAACTCAAAGAGCCAACGTTTCGGCGTTTATTTTACGCATTATTCAGGGCTAAGATTAATACGAAGACCTAAGGGGATATGTTATTCTTGTTGCTATAGGGATGTGCTTGATAGGTAAGGATGTATGCTTTACATAGTATTGTATATTAACATTTGAATGAAACATTGTATTATATTTTTAATTTTTTATATTTTTTATGCAAGTGCAATCTTGCATTAATTTATCCCAAAATCCGAAGAAACCTTTTCTACTAAAAAAGCTGAGCTAAGAACTACTTTCTACTGTATTAATTTTAAATGAATCTTGAGAAAATACAGAATGGATTAACCATAGGTTGCGTAAATAATCCGCTAATATAACCGTTTGATAGTCACTCATATTGAATATGTTTGGTTTTCCATCCATCAGCGCAGATAAATATTACCAATTTCAATCCAACGACATTACTGATAAAAACATCATATCTTAAGGACTACCATGAAAGGTTTCTGCAAACTATGGTATGCCCTAAAACAGTGCACAAATACGTTGTGGTTTATTGGCGACCTATGTATCTCTGATTCAGAGATGGTATTGGGAGATAAAGTTGCTTTCTCTTTGACCTGCTGATTCCAGCCGCAACTTTTTATAAGCTTGTTTCTAATACACGACAAAGCGGTAGTACTGTGATCGTTTAATCAGATTAGAAAAGATGAATATGCATTCAAATAGTATCAGAAGCATAACTCTTATAAAATCGGTACTCGATGTGGTCTGTTTTGAATTGTAGCGGTACCGTGTCTTTCCAAATGTATCATCTAATTTTTTTGGAGAACCGTAGCAATTTTATTTCATTTATACAGGGTATTTCCTGAGGTGGGACTTTTCTACGTAGGGCATATAGTACATATAACCGAAATCATCATCATCATCATAGTCACAATGTCTTAACAGACATGTTGTGAACTCGTAAAATGCATTAAGTCGGAGCTAGAGTATTGCCGACACGAATATTATCAATAGTTTTAAAAGCTGTAGCTCGCCATCGTTCGCGATTTACTGTCAGTTCAGTGGCGTTCTTGATACTCATATCCAGGAGCTGTTTCGTCGTGTCCACCCAGCGTGTAGGGGAACGGCCACGGCGCCGCCCAATCGGGGCATGACCCTGAACTACAAATTTCTCCATATTATCGCTTCTGTGAAGATTTCCGAAGAATGTAAGCATTCTTGTCAACACAAATTGAGAATGGTCTCTTTGGATTGCCGAGCTCATCCAGTATGGAAACGTTAGTTTGATGGGCGGTATGGGACTCCAGCATTCTCCTCCACGTCTACATTTCAAAAGCATCTATGCGACCTCGATCTGTCTTTTGAGCAGTCCAAGTTTCCGAGGCATACAAAAATATGGAGAACACAAGAGACTGAACCTGCGACATTTTGGTAGCTTAAGTGATGTTATGGTCACGCCATATTTTAGTAAGCTTTGTCATGGCCACACGTTCTTGTTGAATGCGCCGTCGAATCTCCTTTTCACAGCTACTCGAATTATCGATCAAAGAATCGAGGTACGCAAAGCTTTGAAATACTTCACAACGGCCTATTGACTTTATTTTTCGATGATTATCGTGCTCTCTATCTACGATCATAACGTCGGTCTTGCTGTAGTTAATACCAAGACCATATGCTGCACTGTGTTGTTCTAAGATATTTAGTAGAGCTACTAGTTCTTCCTCACAAGCAGTAATAAGTGTTGTATCGTCAGCAAATCTTAAGTTGGACATTTTGCTTCCGCCAATAGTTATACTGCCATTCCAGTTGTCCAATATCTGTCTCATCACAAATTCAGAATAAATGTTAACCGAAAACACAGACAAAAACGAAATAACCCAGTTTACTACGGAGCATAGATGTAGGTAGCAGCGCACGTTTGTCGTTTGACATGCTCATCGGACATTAAAAACAACAAAAATGGTGCAACCGGCATAACTAATACTGAACTGCTGGATATAATTTTAGTGTAGGTGAATTTGTTCAAAATGCCTCCCGGGCTTTGCGAGTGTATGCTGATCGATTTCCGTTGATTCGTCTATCTCGCGAAAAGAGCTAGAGACACAGGATATTTGTACTCATATGATAGTGGACACGCCGGATGACCCAGACAACCACGAATGGTCCAAATTGAAGAAGAAGTACTTTGCTTTTCCGTCTCGTGCCGCGAACTTCGAACCATATTTATGAGACTCATGTGACAGGACCGCACTTAAAACTTCGCAGCGAACGAATTATTACAATTGTTCTTCATTCTTCTACTGCTGATTCACCATACAGCTTTGTCATTTCAAAGGCAGTTGTTTCTGAAATGGAAAGTCCCAACTTTGAAAACACCCTGTAGAGGTTAACCAGGGATATGGACAGGACACGAGATTAATGCACATTTATTTTTGTAGAAAAAGTTAACTATACAGGAACCAAATGTTTTTTCTCTAAATATGTAAAACAAGTCATTTGAACACCATGAATAAATATGAACCTTTATATATTGGCATTTACTCACTAGGAAACCTAGGGTTTAATTACAAGGCTCCAGGATCATACCACCTTAAATAATCAAACATGACGTAGTAGCTATTGGTTAAACAGTTTCAGAACGATTGGGGTTTTGTACAATTTTTTTTGTGGTTAATAATGGAAAGATCATATATAAGTTTTATAACAAAACTATACTTTTTCTGTTTTTTTTTTCATAAAAGTTAATATCAAAATCAATCAATCATAAAAGCACCCGCGTGTCACGTCAAAATGTTATATTTTCACCAACGATATCCAACTATGGCACCTATTACCGTTATTTTTTTCCCGCTAATTGTGAAAATAGCTACTTGTGTAACTAGTGTGTATTTATTGCGCGATAGACGATGAATTAAGTTTGCAGCTGGATACGAAGTCTAATATCGAAACAGATATATTTTCGAATGTTTGAAGTTAGATCATAAATTCCAGTAATCAAGTACCTAATAGCATATTTTTTGGCAGCGCGATCGTTGCTCAACGGTTAAGCGTGAGACTAGTCCGGGTTTGAGCCCAGGGCTTAACAAACTTTTTTTAATTTTTTACCGAAATAAATATGTGTTTGAATCCAAATTTATTAGACATTTTACTCGCGCTAGTGCAAAAGTAAGTACCGGAGGCACAGTACGCAGGCACTAGTAAAATGTCTGATAAAATTAGATTCAAAAACATATTTATTTCGATCGCAGAAACAAATTTTTGTAACATGTGCAAAAGCATATCAATAAATTTTTTGGTAAAAAAAGTCAAGCCCTGGGCTCAAACCCGGACTTCTCGGGTCGGAAGCCTGCCGCTTAATCGTTGAGCTACTATGGCGCTGCCGACGAAGTAGCTTCAGTAGGGACTTTATTAGTGGAATTTGTTATTTAACTTCAAACGTTCAAAAAGTTATTTATTCCGATCGTAGACTTTGTCTCGAGCTGCAAACTTCATTCATCATCTATCGTGCAACAAATGTACACTAGTTACACAAGTAACTATTTTCAAGACTAGCTGGGAATCTAGAAAAAATAATGATAATAGGTATCGGAGTAGGATGTCGTTAGTAAAAATATAACATTTTGACGTCACACTTGCTTGGTTTTGTTCTGGAGCTATCGGCGTGTCTTAGGTACTGGATAACAAAAATCAATTTTTATTTTTATATTACATTTGAATCATTGCGATTAAAAATAAAGTAGTTTTGTTAAAGAACTTATATATGATTTTGCCATTTATCACAATTTTTTTAAATTCAAAACCCCAATTATATTTCTTTAGCTTGCAACCATTCTTCCTAAGCGCTGAGTTATTATTCGAAGTTTATAACACATTAAAAGAACTCTATAGTGTGCTTAAACCTTTAAATTCTGTTCCTAGAAACTCGGCCACCCCTAGGTACTCCTGACCCGGGATATACATATAAGCACTGACGCCCCGGACCCGGTCTCAGTTTTTCGGAAGTTGCCGAACAGCTTCTGAGGATGCCATACACTCGTGTTGCCCAAACGTCAAGCAGCGAAGCACGCCGACACCAAGGCGGCGAAGCGTGTCGATGCCGGCCGAAAAGCCCAAGATCCAGCAGTTCACTTTACAAAGGGTACCGAAACATCAGCAAGGTTTATCTTCAAGATTATGAGGTTTTACTAGCGAATCAGTGAAACACGATGAAAAAAGAAGCAACCAGAGGATAAGATTTAGATATTACATCAGCAGATCTACTCTCCTATTTTCAGTCCCAGCCGTAGGATATAAAAATAGCCCCTCGTATCTCCGTACAACAATGGTGAAAAATGTAACGGTATTCACCCACTCGTCTGTAAATTGAAAGCATTCACACTAATATTTACTTAAACATATTAACGAAGGTTCGTCGAAGCGGCTGCAGACATACCTGCCCGTATTAAACGTTCATGAGACCTTACAAACAGGATTCATTACTCTTTTTTACTCATTCAATGGCATACAATCCCTTTATTGTTAACGTAATACGTTTAAAGGCCGTTAATCCGACAGTCCAGGACGAGCTTTCGTCTCCTTCTTTCCTTTTTCCTTTTACATTTTTTTATAAAGTCGTGCAGTTACGTGGACGTGAATACTTAAAAATGATTATTATGTTAAGACCGAACAACTTTGGTCGTTTTGGGATTTACATTTTTCTAGGAAACGATCTTTTTACATTGTCTATTCTGCTTGGGATTTGCCGAACGACAGCTCGTTGTAACAGAGTATAAGTAAGGTTGCCGACCATATACTTTTTAACTTCCCCGACAAAGTATCATTTTTGTGACAGCAGCTACTGTCAGTTTAAAGTTCGAATATTTGCCCTTTATGAATTTTTATTCCGCCATTTTGAAAATTTTGCGGCATGCGCGGTAGCGTTTTCAACATAAAAAACATTCTCTTTATTGTGATAGGATCAGACTTTCGCGTTCTGATATTATTTTTTGAGTTACCCCCACCCCCACCCCTTTTTTATCATCGCAACTAGACTTTTGTTTCTAATGGTAACCTTTTTATAGTGACCATTCGTGAAGAAAATAAAAAAAAATAGGTTTTTTGATGTCCGTATGTGTGTCTGTACGTCCACGATTTCGTTATCCAACGATTACTCAAAAATGATTGCTCCCAAATTTGTAAATTTAAATTATAAAAGGTCCTTTCGAGTTAAAAAGGTTTTGGTGCCGATCGGACAATGAAGGGTGAAAAAGGGTGGGAGATGCACAGAAAAAACGAAATACAACAAATAAATTTGACAGCATTTTGAAAGGGAATGTATTTTTATGCATAAAATGATATATTAATGTTAATTTTTTCTGAAATGGAGGTTAAAAAAATTAAATAAATTGAAATACTCAAATGCCATTAACTGCTGTATATTTGCACGGAATTGTTTGATATTAGGCAGTCGTAAATAACTTAATGATGTCTACCTCAAAATAATATCACTGGGATTTTTTTGGCGTTAGGGTGATGTCCCACGAAGCCAGACTCCTGTTTCTAATTTTGAGGGACATGTATACTATACCTATAGGACAGACAGAAAGGGAGGTACGACAAAGGTTACAATTTCTTCTCGTCACTGATGCGGCCTATCAGGACGACTTTTTATATACATGACACAGGTGGGCCACGGAAATAGGGATGAGGGGTAGTGGGATAATAACAAATGGATAAACATATGCGGGTTATGGTTTAAGTTTATAGTTTCATATATGTTGCTGTTAAAAATTGTTAGACGGCATCATACAGGAGTGGGGGTTGCATAAAAGAAGGACTGGGGATGAACAAGAAACACTTGAGTCGGGAAAGTTCCTAGAACGAGGTCTATCTCGTTCAACGTCCACATTTTTCACAAAAGTAAAATATTTTAAAATATGCAAGTAATGTTCATACAATTTGTTCATCGGCAAGATGACAGAGAACGTAAACAATAACGTTGGATTGTTATTGGCCAAAAAAGCATATGTTACGATAAGTGCGAATGATCGCTCACACCAAGTTCCCCTGGGGTGCCAACTTGTATTGGATAAAGGAAACAAGTTCGAACACCTAGAAAAAAAGGACATTCGCATTAAAAATAAATGCACAGCTTGGCAGTATCCTCCCTAGTGTATATCTAACACCTGTTGTTCATTCAAACGCTATTTACCTACATGACGCCTCCAAAAAACTCTCAAACCATGTATTTTTGTCGATCCAAAAACTATGATATGTGTTACAAATGTGGCGAGAAACTAGTTGGTTGTGTAAAGATGACAGCCCCAATTTACGCAGTTAACCCAGCTTGAATGGGGTCGGATTGTAGGCCAACAATAACGTGGTGCTTCTTTCAGAAGAATTGCTGTGATCATGGGGCGTAGCGTGGCTACAGTTGTAACAGTATGGCGCGCATAGATCGAAGAAGGGCGAATGCAGTGAGCTAGATGTTCTGGAGCATGTAGGGGAACTACAGACTGGCAAGATCGTCATCTACAACTACTGGCGATTCAAGACAGAATTTTTTAACTAATCGGTGAATAGATTTTCAGCGGGTTCTCGGTTCCCTTTTGAATAATTTTCTTGCGATTTGGACGTAAATCTGTTTATAATTTTGTATTGGTATCGTCAAAAGGGGCGTAGATTAGTTAACAGAAACTTTTGGATTCACCCTATTGTAAGTCAAAGATCTCATTTGGGTGCTTACAACCGATTAAGTTTTATTCCTGAATCAGCTATTCGGTTTTCGGTGACAACACGCAACCGAAACGACGAAATTGCCGTAGTCTGACCGTGTAAACACGTCCGTTTAAATTGACGCGCCACTGCAGTACACGGTAAAAAAGACGATCCGATAAAATAACCGAATCGGTGTCGTGTGAATGCGATGCAGGCATCGACTCCGACGGTAGTACTGAATCATGTACTTGGCATCAGTTGCGGCTTGCAGCGATGCAGAGTCTGGAATCCCATTTTGGTCGGTGAGTCATATTGCCGAGTCGGTGACGCTGATGCAGGTTTCAAGTGTTTCAACGTGTATAGCATTCCGTCGATGCAAAGAAATACCTCTACCCTACACCATTCTTGTGTTGCATGAAACGTGCATAAAATATCAAGTCGACCCAGGCATCGCAACAGGTTTCGATGTGGGTAGGAACTTATGCAACTGATGCAACTGAAGTTTCATGAAACCTTGAGTCGAGTCAGGAATCGCAGCATGCATCAACGTCTGTATACCGCTTTAGACGTCGGCGGGGCGAATGAAGTGATCTCCAGTTTGCGGTTGAGCGTCATGTTCACTGTCCTATTGGTTTGTTGGTTTGGGTGCATTTAACAGCAAGTCACCTTTACCTGTGATCAGTGGCGCAGTGACGGGCCTAACGTTAAGTGAATGAGGTGTTAGAACCAGTTGCCGTTTCATATGTCCTCAAAGAGGCCTCAAAGAGGATTCTTTCTGGTAAAAGAATACGCATCCTCATATTACAAGAGCGTCGATGAGGTTCCTACTGAAAAGTGAGGTCAGGGTGCTCCCCTAGCCTCCACGATCACCCAATTTATCGTCAAGTGAAAAAGTTAGATAGGTTGTGACATTTAGGATTTACCCAATCTTCCGACCACGCAGGATCAACTGGAACGTGCTGAGAAGGCAGCTTGGGAGGCTGTACCTATAGAGTTTATTAGCCACCAGATTATGAGCATGACGCGTAGGCTAGAGGAGTGCATCCGTCAACATGGAGAGCCCATACGTTATTGACCTGTTGTATTTTTTATAAACGTATTATGATAAATGGGTTTGTTTATTATTGTCCTGCCCCATCATATGAACCGCTTCCCTTTTTTTCTCAGTGTTCGGATTTCACTTGCTAATAGTAGGTAAATAAATGTGCTAGATAATTCTGAACAAAGAACTAACTCGTAACTTGAGAGATTATTCAACAACAAATGTAACTGCATAAAATTAGTGGATCGTGAATAAGCGAATTAGCATAATAAACAGAAATTGTTATTTTAAACAAAAAGCACTTATGGAATTCAGGCACATAAATGACAAAATAGATTCGAGTGCTGTATACCGGGCACATTCAATGAGTTTTATTTTGGTATACATTAAAGAGAGAAAAATCTGAAACGGTGATGAGATGTAACTGAACTCTCGGTTTGGAAACTCTACAGACATTACCCGGGGAGGGTTGAAAATTGTTAATTATAGATAAAAGTGCCATATTAGCATAAACGAAGAGAGAAGAAAAAAATATGCTAAAAACTGGCTACTAAAACCACAACTATATCCATAAAAATCCGTTATACTACATAAGAACTTATTCAATTACCTTCTGGATGAAAGCGCGGAAACCTCAGCGGTTTATAAATATTTCAATAAATTCTAATGGATTCTAAATTGAGTCTATATTAGAAACAATATAGTGTAAGTTGCTACATATCGCCATTTGTCATATTTTTATTTCTATTTCAGAAATACACTTTATTTTTGTTCTCGGTTAATCTTACTACATGTAGTTACTAGGCCTTATAGCTCACAAGAAATAGTAGTAGCAAAATTTGAATAGTATTTGTATTTGTTTCTGCTTAGACTCCGTTTGCCTTCGTAACCAGGTTAGTATACTTCACCTTCCGAGAAAAAGCGCTGATTGATTGGATGCCCAAGCTGTTATTAGTCAACACTACAGAAAGCATGGTCTGGTACGAACACGTTTCGCCAATTGCAACAGCAGCTGGAAAAAACTCAGATAACAATATTTTTTGAAGCGAGAAGTATTTCTCACTACCCAAACTCCTTACGCTGTATAATACCCAGATGAGACTTGAAGTATTCCTCACATAGCTGGGAAGCTACTGCCCCTACTAACCTATCCATCCAGAAAAGAAGGCAGCAATACTGGCACGACTGATGCCAAATATAGGAGGGCCTGTTAAGGGGCCTGGATACACACATTTATACATACGTATTTCCCATGTGAAACACGGACTCACAATTTCTCGCATAACTCACTCTATTTTCAAACTACATATATAATATTTCAGAAGGCGATAGTTAAGACCTTAATGAACTATTTTCGATTTTCTCAAAAAAGTTTTTTAATGTGCAAAAAAACTCGCAATGCAAAATCATACATTCTATAAATGCCTGTAATTAAACAACAAAACACGATATCAAAAAAAACTAAATATTTGCACAAGCGCAAGCTTTCTTCTTCAATTTGCTCTTTGAGTCATTACTGTAAGTTCAAAGGTAACGTCAGGAGCTTGGAAATGCGAAATTCATTTTTGTGGTGACCTGTGGACCTTAACTTTAGACATTTTGACCTTATCTTTGGATTTTTGGACTTATCTCCCCTCATCGCATACCCTAGACCCTTAACAACAAAAGGCACTGCTATGCCTGGTTGTGGAATCGGTCGACTTATACGGAGGTCCCGTAAGGAGTAAAGCAACGAAAATGAAGAAGTACCAGAAAGTCCTCGACAGCTTGCAGAGAAAATCTCTGCTGAGGGTCGCCAGTGCTTATCGCACGGTATCGACAAGAGCATTGGAAGTTATAACGGCAATACCACCATTACAGTTGCTAGCTGAAGAGAGGGCACTGATTTGCTACGGTCAAGCAGGGAATGCGATATGTCGTACTGAAGTTAAAAGACTCGACAGCAAGAAGTGGCAAAGCGTATGGAGACCACTAATTTCGCAAAACACACGAAACGACTAATACGGTCGATAAATAGTGTGACTCAAAAACATTACTTATAAGAATTTTCCACGAAATAAACTTTTCAAGAGAACCTCGTACTAAATAAAACTAAAGCGCACTTTCTCTGTCCTTAAAACCAAATTGAGTTACTTTTTTTAAGTTGCTCGTGCAGTTATGGCAAATAAAAAGAAACAAATTGTTAGACAGCGCTTAAATATGTACTAATATTTTCTAACAGAACGTTTTTTGTTTTACATGCCCCGTACTCTGTTGACCGTTATACAGAATAGATAATTATGGCAACCTACAAAATGTATTGTGAAAAACACTCTAATTGGAGGTATTAGTGAATTGTAGGGTACACAAAAGCATTAATGGTATGTATTGACCGGAGTGTTTATACACAATTATAAAGGATAGAAGGCATGTATGTATTTATAATTATTAGAGATACTTATATCTGAGAGCAGCTAACGGAGGTTGTGAAATTTTCAATTTGTTCAGTGTTTTTATGAGTAATTTTCCACTTACTGAAAGCCACCGCAATTTTGATAAAAAGAACAGTACATTGAACCTTGAAGTCTTTTCGAAAGCAAGGAAGGTCGTACTTCGAATCTAGAAGAAAAATAAGACTATGGAGGATTAAAGGGTCACAAGTTAATGAAACTACGAATATATCAAAACATCTAACTTGTTTTATTGTTTTAAGTCATATTTGCAGAAAGTAGCAACATATTAACCTGACCTTGACAAAATTTAAATTATTTTAACTGTTGCAGTATAGCTAGAAAAATTTACGATTATACTGCATGTTTGCTTTCTTCTATTTTTCTTTAATATCTGATCGATCTGAGGTACATCATCATCATCATAGTCACAATGTCTTAACAGACATGTTGTGAACTCGTAAAATGCCTTAAGTCGGAGCTAGAGTATTGCCGACACGAATATTATCAATAGTTTTGAGAACAGTAGGTCGCCATAGTTCACGATTTACTGTCAGTTCAGTGGCGTTCTTGATATTCATATCCAGCGACTGTTTCGTCGTATCCACCCAGCGTGTAGGGGAACGGCCACGGCACCGCCCACCAGGGGCGTATCCCTGAACTACAAGTTTCTCCATATTATCGCTTCTGTGAATATGTCCGAAGAATGTAAGCATGCTCATCGACACAATGGAGGATAGTCTCTTTGGATTACCGAGCTTATCCAGTATGGAAACATTAGTTCGATGGGCAGTATAAGGAATTCTTAGCATTCTCCTCCACGTCCACATTTCAAAAGCATCTATGCGAGCTCGATCTGCCTTTTTAACAGCCCAAGTTTCCGAGGCATACAAAAATATGGAGAACACAAGAGACTGAACCACTGACATTTTGGTAGCTTTAGCTTGATGTTATGGTCACGCCATATTTTAGTAAGTTTTGTCATGGCCACCCTTGCCTGTTGAATGCGCCGTCGAATCTCATTCTCACAGCTACCTGAATTGTCGATCAAAGAACCGAGGTACACAAAACTTTGAACTACCTCACAACAGCTTTATTTCTCGATGATTGTCATGCCCTCTATCTACTATAATAACCTTGGTCTTGTTAATACCAGACCATATGCTGCACTGTGTTGTTCTAAAACGTTCAATAGAGCTACTAGTTCTTCCTGAGAAGCAGCAATAAGGGTTGTATCGTCAGCAAATCTTAAGTTAGATATTTTGCTTCCGCCAATAGTTATACCGCCATTCCAGTTGTCCAATACCTGTCTCATCACAAATTCAGAGTAAATGTTAAATAACACCGGAGATAATACGCATCCCTGACGAACTCCTTTTCTGGTTGCTGTTTGACCAGACAGGTTACCATCAATTCTTACACGAGCTGAGCTAGACTCATAGAGTTGCTGTATGAGAAATACTAAGTGGTAAGGGACTCCCATGGAGATAAGGATTTCCCACAGTTTAGGCCACTTTACGTTATCAAACGCCTTAGATTAGTCCACAAAGCAGATAAAAACGGAAAATAATGCTCTCTGGCTTTTTCAATAATCTGTCTTAAGTTTAAGATCTGTTCACGCGTACCGCGTCCTTTTACGAAACCTGCCTGCGCCTGAGAAATTTGCCAGCCAATAAAACCCTCCAAACGACACTGTAAAGGTACATAGAGAATATTTTTATTTGTTGTAGGTACTTTAATAACCGCTTTACATGAAGCGTGGGAACTGCCAAGTCGATTTACTTCGCTTGGGTTCCATTTTCCGTTAGTAAAATAACTTAGAAACGTGGCTTACCTGTCATTTTTCAACATGTGTATAATCAAATGGTCACCTGTGTCAGTCTCGGATGGTCACATTGAGAGCTATGGGAATATCAAACACTAGAAAATTTCCACGAGCTCAGCCTCACCAGGTTGAACATCCAGCGCCTCGAATGCGTCACTTCTAAAAAAAGGCCTCAATCTGCTTGACCCAATACAAACCTAAGACGTATTCCGTAACTTATCCATTATTTTGTTTATGTTCAATTTAATACATTTAAAGAATAATTAGGATCCTCCAAAATAACCTAAAGTAAAATTAGAGCGTTCTCCTTTCCTTTCTTTCCCCACCCTAAATTGACCACTTAACAAATACAGGGTGGGCCAATCGTGAGTGGACGGAAGATTGCGGGCTTACTAAAACATATTGTAGAAATCTCTCACTTGATCATTGTAGGGACCCTTGAGGGTTATAAGTTATAACGTAAAAATGTTTTCACTTAATTTTTGATGTTTATACAGGGTGATTAATATCAAGCTTACATTTTTTGAATGGAACCCCCTACATATTATTGGAACATTAAACGAACCGTTTAGGCGCAAATCACTATTTTTGGTATAAGTAGGTATTAGAAAAAAATTGACTATCGCAGCGATTATAAAACCTAGATGGCCGTGACTTTGCGGTACGGCTAAGAATGAAATGCGTCACCTTAGATCAGACGGCTAAATTTGAATTCTTTTTGTACTTGGAGAAATCCGTAGATTAATTAAGAAAACTTCAATTACAGATAACTTGATTTTTTCAAATAGGAATGCATATCTTTGAGGCAATTCTGAGAAACTTTGTATGTTTTGTAATTACTCTGCCATCAATGAACACCTGTTTTCAGCAAGTGCAACCTCATCTTCGGCATGGAAAGAAATAGAAAGATATGTCTCCAAATGCAATGTTCCTATATAAGTCTGTAAAGTTCAGAATATCGTCAAGAACGTGTTTTGTAATGGATTAGTATAAATACAAAAAACTTTGGAGTCAACCCTCTCCCCTATCGTCCCCATCACTGATTCTCTCGTAAAAGAAATAAAAATTATCAGGAATGTCTAATGTGTTTGTAGCAGTTCTGTTAGTCTTCAATTTTTTTAATTGCTCCAACACGCTGCACTGATCTTCAATTAACTACGATTACCTCAATCAACATCTGGGAGGACGTTACTGAGAATATGCTGTTAGGAAAAGGAGAACAAACAGACAGACAGGCATACCTACAAACAGACTGAAAGACAAAAATGAGTGACATAGGTTTTATAATGATTTTCATATATCATATTGCCCCAAAGGAAGCACTGGCACTGGAGCGAATAGATCAGAAGGATCGAAACAACGTTGTCGTGGACTATAGGAACGACATCGTGCCTGATTCGATTCGGGACGCGTATTGAGGTTTTGAATTAGGAAAAAAATATCTTTTTATAAATGGAAAGATCATATATAAGTTTTATAACAAAACTGTTTTTGTTTTCTTTTTTTCGCAATAATTCCAAAGTTATATCAAAATAAAAATGGGTTTTTGAATCGAGCACCGAAAACACGCCGACGGCTCCCCAACCCGTGTGACGTCACCATGGCGGTCAGGATGCTCCTTTGACCAACGACGTCCTACTCCGATACTAGATTCTAGATTCCCAACCAATCGCGAAAATACGTACTGGTAAACTGGTAACTAGTGGATATTTGTTGCAATATAGTCAATAAATGAAGCTTGCAGCTCGAGACGAAGTCTAAGATCGAAATAAATATGTTCCTGAATATTTGAAGTTGAAGTCAGATTACAGATTCCAGTAAGTAAGTACCTAATCAAATATGTTTCGTTGAAAAGATCTCCTCAATCAAAGGATGGCCCAGTGGTTAGAGAGTCCGATAGTGGATCTCAGGGTCTTTGGATCGAAACCCAGGCCTTCCAATTTTTTTTATTCTTTTTTATCCAAAAATTTATTTATGTAATTTTTGCACTTGTTACGCACATTTTTGCTACGACCAACAAAAATATGTGTTTGAATCAAATTGTTAGACATATTACTTACACTGCACAGTGCAAGAACTAAGTACAGAAGGCGGTGGACAATTCAAAAAATCAGTGGAAATAAGGTTTGTCCGTCAATATCAATCGCCATTAATTTTTTTTAAATGTAATAGTTGATTAATAAAACAAAATCCCTTCATCTATTCAATTCATTCATTTTTTAGTTTTATAATGTAAAAAAATTAACTCAAACTCGTAATCACATTCTGTTTATCACTTGGTATTATTATTTATTTAACTTTGGGCAATGAAGCTTAACAATTAAATTTTCATAAAAATTTAACAAGCACTGTGCAGTGCAAGTTATATGTCTAACAAAATTTGATTCAAACACATATTTATGTTGATCGTAGATGAAATGTGCGTAACAAGTGCAAAAAGCATATCAATAAATTTTATTTTTTTTTTATAAAAAAAAAGTTGGAAGGCCTGGATTTCGATCCAAAGGCCCTGAGATCCACTATCGGACTCTCTAACCACTGGGCCATCATTCGATTGAGGAGATCTTTCCGACGAAACATATTTGATTAGGTACTTACTTTCTGGAATCTGTAATCTGACTTCAACTTCAAACATTCAAAAGCATATTTATTTCGATCTTAGACTTCGTCTCGAGCTGCAAGCTTCACTTATCGACTGTATTGCAACAAATATCCACTAGTTACTAGTTTCCTCCTCCTAGGTGCCGTCTCCGTTGAGGTTGGCGACCACTATGGCAAATTTTTCTCTGTGTTGAGCTTGATGGATTAGAGTATTCCCAGTTACCAGTTTACCAGTACGTATTTTCGCGACTGGTTGGGAATCTAGAATCTAGTATAGGAGTAGGACGTCGTTGGTCAAAGGAGCATCCTGACCGCCATGGTGACGTCTCACGACTCGGGAGTCGTCGGCGTGTTTTCGGTACTGGATCCAAAAACCCATTTTTATTTTGATATAACTTTTGAATTATTGCGAAAAAAAAAGAAAACAAACAGTTTTGTGAGCAGACAGCTCTGCCCTCGTAGAGCAGCCCTCGTATATCGGCTTTCATACGCAGCGGCGTATAGAACTCGCGCTCTCTAGTGGCCAAGCGGATGCACCTTGGCGTCCCACCAAGAAGTCTACTGCTGCTAGGCAGAGATTTCCTTGGTTTGCCGTTACCTTCGGGTACTAGATGGCGCGTCGGCAGAATTCTTTCTGTCTGCTCGCACATGTTTCACATGTTTATTAAACATGGAAAAATTGATGCTCTCTAGTTCCGTCAATCGACCTATGGCGCACTGATGATCGCTAATAAGCGTGAAACAGCTGTCTGCGTTCTGGTGGATTGACGGAGGTATAGAGCAGCCCTCGTATATCGGCTTTCATACGCAGCGGCGTATAGAACCCGCGCTCTCTAGTGGCCAAGCGGATGCATTTTGGCGTCCCACCAAGAAGTCTACTGCTGCTAGGCAGAGATTTCCTTGGTTTGCCGTTACCTTCGGGTACTAGATGGCGCACCGGCAGAATTCTTTCTGTCTGCTCGCACATGTTTCACATGTTTATTAAACATGGAAAAATTGATGCTCTCTATTTCCGTCAATCGACCTATGGCGCACTGATGATTGCTAATAAGCGTGAAACAGCTGTCTGCGTAGTGGTGGATTGACGGAGGTATAGAGCAGCCCTCGTAAACAGTTTTGTTATAAAACTTATATATGATCTTTCCATTTATGACAAAAAAAAATTTATTCAAAACCTCAATTGTGATATTCTTGAGCTCACTTTGAATAAATTGGAAATCATTTTCTTTGTTTTCCCAAAGGAAGCACTCGCGCCAATGGTGTAATTCAATGCCGATGGGGGTATTTGCCCTCGGAGCAGTTGTTTCTGTTGGTTCACTGCTTTGATTGCCTAATCATCATAAATTTCGATTACCGCATGGCATGTTACCTAAAACTGCTTCTCATGAAGTAACCTGCTGAATTTTCATTCTAATTGCACGTGAGTAATATTGAATAGAAGTCTGCGAGTCCTTCTCCTCAACCTCACTGGCGTACCGTTATTTGGCGTTTTAGCTAAGGATTTGTCAACGTGGAAATACGAAATCAGCCAAATATTGTATATTTTCCATCTATGTGTAAACAGTAAAACAGAGAACGAATGCGAAGAAAAATATATAAAACTAGAGAAAATACAACGAGTTTCTGCCCGAAAGCCCTTTTTTACCAACAATGCGTCCAGTGACGTAACACATCTCATCAAGGAGAAGAAGAATTATTATTAGTCACTGACTTGATTAACTTTCAAGGCAAATATTGTGAGGTGTAGTCAGTCTCAGAAAATGACCATTTGAGTTTAAAGGAAAACCACTAACCGTCATTTTTGTTCAGATTTAGAACAAATAGCCAATTTGCGATTTGATTTTATGGAACGTAAACGTGTATCTTGCGGTTCAGAAAATTAAGTAGGCACAACTGGCTTATGGCTCTTCATATCCATTAAAGAAACACCTCCTCCGTTGAACATGAACGAAAACGTCCAGTGGCTGGCGGGGTATTCACCAAGAAATGAATGAACCCCAACACACGTGGAGCACATTTGGCTTCTACATAGTTTTCCAAATTCATGTAAGTTCCACTCAAATGTTCCAGATGGATATACTCTACAATCAACCCATTAAATATTAGAAAACACGAAATCAAGTTGAAATTGTCAGATTAAGAAATTTATGAATAAAAACATTTCATTTAATAAAACATCATTTCGAAGAACTCTGTTTACTCATATATTAGATAGCTTTGCTTTTTTAATTTTTATAGTATATATTCATGTTTTGATTATAAGTCATCATGGCACACACCGATTTAAAACGAAAAACCCAATTGAAAAAAGCTAAGACTCGAGCTAAGATGTCAGTTGTCTTAATTGTGTAGAATAAATTCACTAATAAGTCCAATAGTATAGGAGGTAGCCCTTTTGAAAGTGAACTAATATCCCCAATACTGCAGAAGCGGAAGCCAATTTACATGTCTTGATGGTTTTATATTATTCATACGTTCAATCCAAATTGAAAGACTGTTTTGTTATACACCTTAATGTCAAGTTTAGCTCTGAAGATTTGAAATTCTCCGGAACTGTCAAAATTCTCGGGGTTCCATTTGATGAGAAGCTGAGATTTACTAGCCATCTTAAAACTGTCTTGAAGAAAACTTATTTGAGATTACGTACTCTTTATGCCCAGAAATTCATGTTACCACACTTTTTCAACGTAGCTTCTCATACAACGCGGCAACACTTTAAAACTCGGTTGGTGCCCAGTACGAAGAAATGTTGAAAATTTTCCGAGAAAAAGTCAAGACCTTAATGTTTAGTCTTTAATAGCGCAATAGCTCTTCGAAACAGCTGGAAAACTAAAATGAAACAGTTCATTTGATTGTATGTTTTGTTTGATATTTCTTTATTCTAACATCTAATAAATGTGAGGCACTAGTGGTTAAGTGTAAGAATAGCACTTTGCTAAACTTCGCTACTGATGGCCTATCCTAATGTAAGCCCATCTTTTTTTAATAAAGACTAATTATTATTATATTATATCGTATCCGATTTACGCAACTCATATGAGTAGTACCTACTGAATAGTTAGTTATAAAGGAAATTTCTTAAAAAGGGGGATTTGACTACTCAACACTTTACTTTCACGTGAATAATAGTAGAAGAATTATAGCTAGCTTGAACTTTCCCTAAAATGGTTTGCGTAATTGGATGGCATGTGAGTACATCTTAAACACATTCCTGTACGAGACTTTTTACTGTAACTCAGCTCGCATATTATTACTCTTATTAAATAATGTTACTTTATAAATGATACCTAAATGTTTTGTAATAACTCTAAACTGAATAAACTGACAGTTCTCAAGTTGTTTATCAATTGTTGCAATTGTTGTTGTGTTGTTGTTGCACAGCACACTTACTAAATAGATGAACATTTATTTATTTACAATAGCCTGCATCGATTCAATAATTTGCATTTTTCTCGAAAACGGTTAGCCCTATCGAGATGTACCAAGAGACCATTTTTACGTAGAAATCTCTGAAATACCATACTCTAAAATCAAAAAGTCAAAAAAATACCATTTAGAAAATGGGGTTATTTTTACCCTTAACTGCTCCCGTATGATACGCCTCGGATTAAAATTATGAAATTCTGAATTCAGAATCAGATTCAGCGTCAAAAGTTTACCCATCGTACCTAATTTCGTAATTTTGTTACGAATGGTTTCGGGAATATCGAGGGAAAACCGTCTTCAGGGTGCCCCATGCAAAGGAGCGTAGCTCCCTTAGGAAGCATTTCCGGACCCATGTTCATATGACATTTTCTTTCTATTTTTTGGAGTACTATTCGTGGTTAAAGTCTGTTAACATACTTAATTAACACCCTGTATATTCGTTTTAAAATGTAAGGGTTTACTTGCAATATATGTTGAGTCGATACACACGCTATGAATTGTATTATTTTCAAATACAATTACGTATATAAAACAATTGCAGTAATCCGTAACTCAAAAACTATGACGCAATAGACGCCCATTTCCAGGATATTCTTAAATTCGCCTTCAACTCATAAGTCCTGCATTTGGATAATATGGTCTTGACACTGGCCTAATAAAATAAAATGGTTAACTTCAAAATATATTTCTTGTTCCGTAATATTTCTTAAGATGGTTAACCTGTTTTGCTTTTCAAATGCCCATTTTTATTTATTTTGCACCAACTATTAAGTTTGGATCCATTGTTAAGTTTTAATTTTATCGAACCCTGTCTGACAAAAACATACTTTAAGATGGCTTTATCGGGAATGTTTACTTACTCAAAACCTTTTTATCTTATGATAAGCATACCTAAAGCCAACAAGTTTGAAGGAAGATTTTAGATGTGCCTATTTGACTTGTTTGAAATATGTAGTTGTAGTTTTGAGGTGGCTTTATTAAGTATTTTCCTTCAACTGTTTAAAACCACTAGGCTTTCATGGAAGCTTTCTTAAAGTCGGTAAGTCTAAGACAGCTGTAAGGACAAAATAGATTTCTCAGAAAGACCACCATAAAGCTTCCTTAAAACTTTACAGTTTAAACTGACTATTAGCCGTATGAAATAGATTTTATGGATACTCCTTATAACATGTTGATAGGACAATTTGATCCTGAATGTATTTGGCAGTCATAAAACACAACTCTTACCGAATGTCACATTAAAACTTATTTAAAAGTTTCATGAAGCTAATAGGCTGCTGGAATGTTTCTTGGGATGTAGGTACTTCCAGAAGCATTTCCAGCAGGACGATAGCTTGTAAGTTCTATCATTAATATAGTCTCTCTCCATACTACCCTGATCTCATATCCTTGCGGTTACCCCTATTACGGCATCACTGATCCTTCCCTTTGGATCCCCTTATACGTGAGCGCACAAACACACCAATTTGTAGGAGATTATTTTTTATGCGGAATCCCGGCTTCTCAAACAACTTTGTCACTTCTACAAATAAGCGCCAAACGAAAATCCGCAGTTCCTAAGCCGGTTTACGTTTCCTATAGAAATATTATGGATCCTTTGTACCTCCCGCTGTCATTATTTGTCATAGGTCGAACTGAAAAGGGATACACAAGCGATCGTATCGGATCGGACAGGCCAGGTAGCCTTCAGACCATTCTTAAAGGTAGGCTTCTGGCGTGCGTTTGAAAAATTGAACTGTGCTGACCGACATTTCTTAATATTTGTGGGAATGCCAAGGTCGATTTAAGAAATAAATAAAAATTGTGAATACTATAACATTTCGGTAATATAACCTGTAAGCAAATAGCGTGAATTATTTTTCATAACTCACGCTCCAGCCGTGGGTTATAAACAACGCCTACTAGATACCAGTTCTGATCTCTGAGGGTTGTGTTCATAGTCGATACTTAAGAGTCCCTTAATACTTGAGGGTTACTTAAGTAAGGTTTTGTGCTTCGAAACCTTATACTTGAGGGTCCGTTACGTAAGGCTCTCTTGAGTAAAACTCAAGTAACGAAATGTCAACGTGACATGTCAAAATGCCATTTCGTTGCAGTCAAGGCGATCTTGTAGGCTAATTTGGAGTACGGTGTTGTCAGTTTCTGACACATCTGCAAAAATGTCTGGCACAAAACAAAAAGGTATAACAGAAAGCATTAAAATGCGTAGGCATAGACATAACAAATTGATTTATGTTTGAAATGACAACGTCGCCGAATGAACACAAGGAAAGCTACACTTAAGGGTCCCTTTACCTTGCATAATACTTAAGGAATACTTGAGAAGTGACCATGATTAAATACACGCTACAATAACTGCAAAGATAGCCTACGGCTTGTGCTGCAATGTCATTAAGTCAATGCTATGTTACGATAATAAAATTCTATATGAAATACATGTGATGGTGAGATCAAAAACATACTCAAAATGCATAAGTACAGAACTATTTATTATAAATATTATAAGTGGTAAAATCATCTAAAGATGAAGTTTAGAGGGCAGTGTTCTGATAACTTTTACTTTTTTGCATTTGTCTAGTGTAGCGGTAATAGAAATTACGTGGACATAAGTTTGACAAAAAATAATCCGACATAATAATTCGCCATAAAACTGCCAAAATAGGTACTAACTCAAAATATAAAATTTTCCTACTCTTCTCAACTTATATAATATGGTCCATAAAGCGATGTGCTTGTTTTGTGGAAAATACTTTCTATGTTTATTGTGAACAGACCTGACGCTATCATTATTACTTTAGAAGAACAGTAAGGTTGCGGTTCCACCAAAGATGTGCGAGGATGTGTTAAGAGGAATGTGTTTTTAACGAACCAATAGAATCGCTTGAATTAGTTAATTAGCGGAGCGAAGTTTCTGTGTATACAAAACAAGGCACGTTGGCGAGGAATGTGTGCGATTAATGTATTTCAAGAGATGTGTGCTAGAAATGCGTTGCGAGGGATGCGGGCGATGGACGTGTGCTGTTGATATAGGCGAGCAAAAAGAAGACACTGAAAAGAGCCCTCTACATATCCTCGCAACGCTCATCTGCACACCGTTTCACAGCTCCGCCACACATCTTCGCACCGGTCATGTTCCTAGCACATCTCTGGTGGAACACTCACACCGTTCCACAGCTCCGACACATATCCCCGCTGTGTACATTTTCCTAGCACATATCTGGTGGAAACGAAGCGTAAGGCTGCTCGTTCAAGTGAGTTGTTGGTAGATAAAGTTAATTTTTCCAGTTTTGATAAGTTTAATCACATACTCTCAAAAATCCAAAACTTCTTATCGATCATTCCAGGAAGTTATTAACGATTGAAAATAAAAATGTTACCATGAGCGCTTGTGTCAGATTCGCGTTTTTTGGTAGAATAAATATATCCTAAGAATAGCCACAAACATAAATAATGTTTAAAAATATTCTTTGGAATATGTAGTTGATATTATTGCGTTAAAAAATACGATACCGTTTGAATCAGTTATTTGTTATTGTTATAGAAGTTGAATTAAAACGCAGTCTATAACTATATATTGACATTGTCTCGTTGACCCCTGTGGAGTAAATATTGTGTTCGTCGGCACTAGAAGTAGCTTAAGCATATTCTAGGCGAAAATTTGGTTTGTGGTTTTCATATACATAACTACCTGAACCTACAGCCAGTCAGTAAGTAAGGCCTTAAGTGCTTGGAAACTCTCTCAGAGAAACACCATATCTCATTGGTTTTGGTACCTGGATACCCTGGGAGACATGTTTATAAAATGGTAGATGTTTTCACGAGATGGCGTTCTAGAAACAATTTTGTAGGCACCAAAACAACTCTTGGAATATCCACAAACTGGATTAGAATAACTAAAGAATAGATATAGAGGCATCTTCGTCAGATTGGGGAACGCATGGTAGGGCCTGTAGCCAGATAGTGTTGTTTCTCTTTAGAGACAGAATAACTGAGATTTCTGGTGCTTCTGTTGACAGGTCAGGTAATAATTTGATAGTATGCATGCATGTAGTTGTTAGCAGTAGTGGTGGCAAATAGGCCACCCTTGGTCCTTTAAGCCAACCCCATGGAACTAACACTAAAAACCCCCATGGTCTCCTAGACAATTTTTTCTTTTCGAACCTGGTAAACTCCGTCGTACCAAATACCTGGACCTTGTGGAAGTGAAACTCTGCTTTGTCTTCTTCTCAGCATCTGGAGCAGATAGGCTCTTTTACCACCCTCATAATTGACAAATATCTGCTCAGCCGGTAATGGTCTGTGAGAACACACATCAGGAGGATGAGCGCGTTCTCTATTTCATTCAAAACTACGACATACGGCTCTTGTCAGGGCCTGCTATAAACCTTTTAGCTTGCCTGCAGTCATCTTCCTCTAACCAGGCTATCGCCAGGCAAGGCTCTCTCTCGTTGCCAGATACATGAATGTGTCCTAGAACTCACAGCAGGATCACCTCCTTCTGCTGGTCTTTGAACGGCAGCACGGCATTTTTGAGCTAGAACTGATCTAGCCCTCAGGGCTGAATGGCGGTTGTTATGTTATTTACTCTGTGCACACGATGCTGTGTAGATACAAAGTCCTCAGCATATACTCTATGTCGCTGTGAGGGCGCTTAGGGTACCAGAGGTAGATGTGTTTTGTTATCAAGAGCTCTGAAACCAGAAGGGATGAGAAGGGTAGGACACAGAGTCGTACTAGCTTTTGCTAGAAAATCGGATCTTGGTAAGTAAAACCGTCCATCGTATGGCCTATATATTGGTGAATATGTTTCAGGACTACCTGCTTCTCCAATATGAGGTTGGTTTGTAGAATTTCAAAGTAGAAGAACCTAGTCAAGGTTGCCGCCTTGTAAGAAAGGTATAGGGATTCTATATTCTTATTTCTGTTTATGTCATTCTGTTTAAAAGCTTGTCTACAACCCCATCTGAGCGGTATGGTTTTCCGTTTTGTAAAAAAACCCCAGGTGGTTACCTTGCTATAATCGTTTTAGGAGGAGGCATTGTATATATATTTTCCTGGTTGACTGGTTAGTCAACACAGACCTCTTCTCTTGTCCATTCAGAATTATTGTTTCAATAAATTTAACAATTTAATGCGATCCAAATACAGCTTTTATGACTTCACGTTACAAATTCAAGATTTTCTATGAAAACTGATAAGATCAAAATAAACAAACCGATAAAATATTCTGAAACGATTTCTGCGAAAACACGTTGAAAACACCTCCGTGAAAACTTGTCCTCGGGATATCAAATCAGAACTTCTCATATAGACACGGTGCTCCCGGAAACTTTTCAAACTCTCGACGCTGAGATAAAACTTTATGTAAACGATTTAGACTCTCGTGGGTATGTCATCCATCATACTTTTAAGGACACTATTAAACTAAAATAAACTTTGTCTTATGCCACTAAAGAAATTCGGCCGATTATCACGTCAATTCAGATTTGATCTCGTTTGATTTGCATAATGGCCGGCCTAGTCTTTAATACACCTCTGAAAAATTGTGGTGTTAGTTCAGTAAATATAGGGGCACTAACCTGGCGATAATCGCAATCGGATTGAAGCTGATTGATAACACAGCAAATAAGCTATACAGTATACACTGGTCTATAATATATTCACATACGCTTACACACATAAAAAGAAATTCTCAATTCAAGATTTCTGATAATTTTGTAAAGATATCCTTGCTATCTCTGTTATTTTGGAAGATAGAGAGTTGCGGTGTTCGCGAAACTATGCTACTTTTTTGTGAAACTAAATATGCCGTCAACAAAATTATCATGGCCCTGTTGGTATTTGAGATACAGGGTAAAATCGAAAACTATCGATTTTGGGATCACCCGGTGTTATTTGATTTTTTCTTACTCTAATCATTTTTCAGTTATGAAGCAAACATATATTTTTTTAAATGGAACACCCTGTATATTATGTTTGAAGTCAATCGGAAATAATTAAAGCTTTTCAAAAATATATTTTAGTATTAATTTATTTTGAAAATTATGCTCACAATTTCATTTTTCAATTTTTAACTTTATTTGTAGCAGTAGGCCATGACTAATCTATTAAAAACAATATCCAAGTGAACAATTATTAAGATACAAGATACTCAATACTTTTAAACTCAATTATTTAATTGTATTTTATACGCTATTAACTACTATTTACGATAATGTTCAATAAATATTACTTAGTCCATTATTACATTACTTAAAACCAAACAACATTATATCTGAAGAATATCAACACATTATTAAATTTGAATTTTAATCAAAATAAAAACAACTAAAAACATCGAGGAGCTTTTAGAGATGTTGGTTCAAGTTGGAGACTATTTTCTCGAATGCAAATCTTGCACAATTTCTTATTCTTTTAATGGCATTTAAAAGAATTATTGGTCTCCTTCGTGTTATGGCGATTAAATATTCCCAAACTTGGATCCTGTGCAAGTGCTGAAGCATCTTAAACTTGTATGGATGGTAATTGTATATT
The DNA here is from genome assembly GCA_951848785.1 of Callosobruchus maculatus. Classification (NCBI taxonomy): domain Eukaryota; kingdom Metazoa; phylum Arthropoda; class Insecta; order Coleoptera; family Chrysomelidae; genus Callosobruchus; species Callosobruchus maculatus. Next base: position 5,854,515 of record CATOUR010000032.1, read on the forward strand.
TTTAGGATTGTTTCTGCAGTTGATACTACAGCTTCTTCTATGTGCTTACAAAAAGATGAAGGCGTTGCTTCTATGTAACCTAATACGTTTGTTTTCCTTTGCTCCCTATTATCCTTGAAATAAGTTAGGACGTGGTTGAATAAAGGATCCGTACCTAACTATATTTATTTTTAGACGAGCAAATATATCTGGAAACGGTTGCTGTCTCTCTGGGTATCTGAGCTGCCCTTATTATAGAAAATTGACAATAATTAATATAAAAACACAGAAAGAACAAAGCTATATTTAATAAAAATATAAATAAAAATTGACAGTCTCAGTTTTTTTACAGATTTGCTTTTTTGTTTTTAATAGGTGAGTCGTAGCCCACTATCTACTCGATATTATAATAACACAATCATCATTTTAATGAGACATTATTATTTAAAAAAAGGTATTTTGATTCTGTCTTTTCGAATTTGAGTAGGAAGTCTCTTGTAGTGTAATAACTGCTTAGATGCTTATTATTTATAGTTCACTAACCATGGCCTACTGCTACAAATACAGTAAAAAATGAAAAAATCAAATTTTGAGCGCAGTTTCCAAAATAACTTAATACCAATATATATTTTTGAAAAGCTTGAATTATTTCCGATTGACTTCAAAAATAATATACAGGGTGCTCCATTTAAAAAAATATATGTTTGCTTCATAACTGAAAAATGATTAGAGTAAGAAAAAATTAAATAACACCGTGTGATCCCAAAATCGATAGTTTTCGATTTTACCCTGTATCTCAAATACCAAGAAGGCCATGATAATTTTGTGGACGGCATATTTAGTTTCACAAAAAAGTAGCATAGTTGGTTAGAGCAAGAAAAAATCAAACTACACCACTAGATTCTACAGAAAAAATTTTGAGATCCTTTTTTAAACTTTTCAATAAGATAAAATACAACCGAGATACGAGGGTGGTCCCTAAATCGATAGTTTCTGTATCTCAAAAGCCAAGAGGGCCATGATGATTTTGTTAACAGCATCTTTATTTTCACAAAAAAGTAGCACAGTGTCGCGAAAACTGAAACCCTCTATCTTCAAAAATAACCGAGATACCCCGTAAAAGTGCCCAAAATGGGACACCCTGTATATCTCCTTTATAGTCTCTGGTAATAGTGATTTTTCAAAATGAATTTGAAAAAATACTATATAACGTCGAAAAGCCGAGTTTATACAAATGTCCTTGGATGCTTGTTCCTAGAAGCCCAAAATCATGAACTGTTTGTGCCAAGATTATAAAATGCTTCAGCGAATCTAATATAATATTCTCATAGGTTGTATATTCATTGATTTATTTTCAAGATTATCATAGGCTTGATTTAAAATTTCGGTATTTTTACTAGCAAGACTTCCCAGTTTTAAATCGAGAAAATATTTACTTAATATAACCCTGTATGATCAAAAATATTACATTCTTGGTTTATGATGGTTACAGCTTTGCGCATATAGGAAGATATTGTATATTAGTATGAAAGTATATAGGGTTTTTCAATGTTGGGAGTTTCCTATTCAGAAACAACTGTCTTTGAAATCACAAAGCTAATTTACGGTGAATCAGTAGCAGAAGAATAAAAAAAATGGTAAGAAAACACATTCGTTCGCTGCAAAGTTTTGAGTGCGGTCCTGTCATATGAGTCGTACAGATATGGTTCGAAGTGTATGGAGGCTGAAAAGCCATGTATTTCTTCCTTAATTTGGACCATTCGAGGTTGTCTAGCTCTTTGCACGAGATATACCTACAAGCCGACGGGATGCAGGGAAAATACAGTTAGGATATTGATTAGCATACATTCGCGAAGTCCGAGAGTACACTAAACTGATATCCACCAGTTCATTATAGCTATACCGGTTACATCATTCTTGTTGTATTTAAAGTCCGATGTAGCACGTTAACAACTCAACAGACGACTGATACACGCTGCTACCTATATCTATGCTCCATAGTAAACTGGGTTTTTTTCATTTTTTGCCTCTGTTTTAATCTAATCGCACAAGGACGGAATTAGAAATGAGGATTTCAGGATCTGTCAATATCTTGCGGTCGGTTTCGGTTATATGTCGCATTACGCTGTTAATCTAACTTCCTAGTTCTCGCCAAACCCACGTACAACGCATGTTAGGGAAAATACACAGGTGGCTACTCTACAAATAAATATTGAATGAAATAATAGGCTGTTTCTGTGACCCCTCGAGATGGTACTGTGGCCGCAGAAAAATATGTTGATCGTCAAAATTAACTCTATTAAGTCCTTTCCATCACGCTTTATAGACCCACAAAACTACGTATGCTGGAAGGGAAGTCCGGAATTCTGAAATTTTATAGAACACGGAGTGTGTGTACTGACTGTTAGGAATCACGTATATCACCCACCTTTCTCTGGAAGCAGCACAAACCTGAGGCATCTTGATTAAATCCAACAAAAGGTTATTTTTTTATGGTCAGCCTCCCGCAAAGACTGAAAGCCTATGGCGCCGTAGAAGCGCTGCGAGAGGATAAGCGATAAGTTATATTTGAAACGGTGCCGGTTGTAGCCGTCGGGAAACAAATACCCGGCAGCTTATTCCACAGCGTCGAAGCTCTCCAAAAGAAGGAATACTGGAGGAGACTGTTTCGGGGAGTAGGGACCTCGACTTGGTAAGGATGAGCTCGCAGAGTCTCTCTAGTGTTCGTCGTTCGGACGGCCTTTGGTGTTATTATCTGGGAGAGCTCACTCGAATATCTTCCGTGATAGAATCTGTGAAACAGGGACATGTCAGCCACCCTTCTTCGATATTCCAGGCTCTGGGGGTGATTTATAAGGTAAGGTGCATCGATTAGTCTAAGTGCTCTCTTCTGGATAGTGTCCAGAAGCTTTAGAGAGCGCTCCGGAGCGCGTCCCCAGCCCCACACATGGGAGCAATACGCCAACGATGATCGGATCTGTGACTTCTAGAGTAGCAGTAGTTGCTCTGGTATATATAGCTTCCGGAAAGACGAATAGAATACTTACCTATTTTATTTAAAACAAACTACGAAAAAACAATCTGTTATTTAACCGTATAAATGATTTAGATTTATTTATCTGCGGTTTCCAGTCCTCCAGACCGGACTATTTTCCTTGCAGCATACCAAACAGATGGTTTTTATACGAGCCAGATTGGATGCCATTATGATGTGTCATTAGTTTATTTATTTAAAACCGACTGACTGTCTGATCACTTCAAGATATAACGGATGAATATTTTATATAAAATTGGGACGTCCATCACATGGCTGATATTTATATTTATCATTAATCGCCTGATCAGTTTTGACACAATGTGTATATAATATATTGAGATGTATATTTAACACATATCTAGATAAGTTGGAAGTAAATCGATCGCTATTCTCGAAGTTGTATACTTTAGTCAGTGAACATTATGCTAAATTTAGACTATAGTGGGAGCTGAACTATAATCCACTCAACATGTTGCTAAATTCAGATCATATTTAGTGCAGTGAATTCAGCATGGTGTAAGATTATATATCATGTTGACTTGGGTTACCTAAATTTAGCATGGTACAAAGATATTTAGACGAGTGATAACAGTAAATAGATCATCTGTATAAAAGCTGCTGATATAACTCTAATTAGCACGAGATAATGTAAAGGAACTTGAGTGCTAAATATGGTGTTGAACTGATTTTAAATTTTATTATTAAATACTGCTGCCATACGCTCCAGGGGATATAGAGTCCGTTGTGGAGAACGAGACATGCCGGATTTACTGGAACTACTCGTTCCCCTTCCCCACGTTCGAGCTTGTACAGGCAATCAAGCCCAACACAGTCCTTCTCGACCACTAACAGTTAACAGAAGACGATGTTCGTTATAGAGCTTTCGGCACCCGCCGAGGTGAACTTCGTCTCTGAGGAAGAGGATGAAATATCAGGTGTTGCTCGGACAACTTCGCAGGTCTGGCCAGACTACACTGTAGGTCTGCTGGTTATGGTCATTGGATCCCTAGGTGGAATGAGGAATACGCTGCTCTCTGCATTGCGCGAAATACCGGTATGCCGTGCGGCGGCGCACATCTTAGCCGCCAGAATGCAGAAGGCAGTCTTCCTTGAGCCCCTTCGTCTAATTACGCACGATTCGTGCACCCAGTGATAGCTCACCTCACGGTGCGAGAAGTAGTGACTGCGTAACAGCACCTCGGTGTGACGGCGCCCGGGTTGCACTTTTTTGTTTTTCTTTAATAATAATAATGGTAACAATAATATGTTTTTAAATTTAGATAGACCAAAATAATGTAAAAAAACTGCCTAATCCTAAAAACTTTACTTTATACATACACTTACCAAAAAAATAGATGGCTTAAGCTGCTGACTTGGAAATTATCCAAGGTGAATACGCGAAAAAATAATGTATATTAATTTTTTCTATATACTTTGCTTCATCGTTGACAGAATAATGAATCAGTCTGAGATTAAACCAAAACGTTAAAAACATAATACTGTCACGACGGCCTTTTTTCTTCACCCATGGAATCAAACTCGACGTAACTTTCACCGTTTTACTTCAGAACTTAATACAATATCTCTTAACCTTATGTCAACTAGATCTCCACTCAACTGAACTCTACGCTACCCGTAGCACCTTATATATACTGCATCGAACCATCTAGAGCATTCGATGACATTTCTAGAATCCATCCGTCATTCTCGAAAACTCTAGACGATTCGATGACGTTTACACTTCAAAAGATCTAACCTAGCACTTTGACTTTACATCATGTATGACAATCAATGACAACTAATACAAATACACGAATACCATAATATACAGTATGTTACATTCTTCCCCCCTTAGCGTTCGGCGTCCTCGACGAACAACTTCGATTCTTGTATCACCACAGACATCAGCATAGTCGACCTTCGGTTTTCCACTTTCCGTACATAACCTGTAGACTACGTCGTTGAGGCGCCTCATCACCACGTAGGGTCCCTCCCCATGGCGTTGTAGCTTCGGACATCTACCCTTCCTTGCGTCGTGTGTTGCAAGACCATACCAGATCACCTCGTAACTGTGATATTCTTTGCCCAACTTGCGATTCTCATTTTCAGCTCCAGAAGAATTCTCTTTTCCTAGCTCTGTTATCATTCTCTTCAGTTGCACCTTTTTGCCTTGACGACTGTCACCTCTCGACACTTCCTTCTTCCCATTACTCGGGCTATTCTCCACTTTCTCTCTGAACCTGCTGAGTTCGTCTTCCTCCTGCGCAATCCTGTTCTTTTGCTTAACATTCTCGCTTCTGAGTTGCGTGGTCTGTTCAAAATCCCATGATGAGTCCTTGAGTGCAGCGCCAAGCTCTGCTCCTATCTTCGGGTTTTCTTTCTTCAGTTGCTCCAATCTCTGTTCTAACTCTGCATCGTAAAATGGCGTCGCTAATACTGCGGACACACCCTTCTTTGTATCTTCAGTGACCTTATTCAGTTCTCTCTTCTTCTTATCGATCTCAACTTCCAGCTGAGTAATCTTCTGCTTCCCGTTACTGTTTCTATTCTCCATATGCTTCATCCTGGAGCTACCGTACTCTGATTCAGCCAATGCGTTTTCCAGCTCCTCTTTCAGTCGAGAATTCTCGTTTTTCAAAATCACCAGTCGCTGTTTAGTCTTACTATCAACTTCTCTTGCTTTAGACAAATCTTCCTTTCGCTTTTTCGCATCATCGACCTCGGTGCTCAAATTTGTTCTCAGCTTCTTGTTTTCTGCTTCAAGCTGCGCCAACCTTTCTCTCAACTCATTCTTCTTGATACCGACCCTTTTGGCTTTATCAATTGCGTTGTTCAAGTTCTTTTTACAGAATGCATACTCAGCCTCCATCTGATTTATCTTCTGTTTGAGCATTGCATTTTCATCTTCAAATTGGTCGCATTCCCTCTCTGCTTTCTTCAACTGATTCAAAGCTTTCAATCTCTTGATTTCGCCCTTCAAAGCAGACACTTCTTTATTGAGCTTCCTCAAGGCTATTTCGTGTTGTTCGTCCTTCTTCAGCAGATTCTTTCTATTCGTTTCAAAGTTGCTTTTAATATGCATACTTCTCCTTTCCTGAGAGGCAAGCAACTGCTTAATCCTATCCCTGTCTGCTCTAAGTTCCCTCATGGCTACTCCGTGTTGTTGTTGAAGCTTGGCAATACTTTCTTCATTCTTCTTTACTAAATTCTTTATGTCTCTGTCAAACTGCTCCTTCATTGAGTTTATCGTGTCTTGCACAGATTTCATTTTGTTCGCATATTCATCTGCTTTTTCTACATCCGCTTGTATCTTATCAGCCTGGGTGCGGCAGCCTATCCTAAGATGCCCCTTCTGTCCACATCTCCAGCATGTAAACTGTTCAGCTCCTTCTAGGCTTGTGCGAACCGGGTTTCTTTGGAAGCTAGCACCCCTTCTTCCTGAAATAAACGGTGTGGCCCTGACTTCTGCTTCTGTATCTTGCTCGACAGCGCGCACCCTCCTTGTCATTCGCATGGCTTTTATGTCAGCTTCAATTTGCAAAGCCTTGATCACAGCATCTTGTAAATTTATGGGACTGGATAGTTTTACCATTCGTTGAACTTCCGCGTCTGCAATGCCTTCGACAAACTGACGAGCAGCAACGTATTCCTGTGTTTCTACGCCGGGGCTGTTGACGAATGCCCGTTTCGCTAAGCTTTGGACTTCATATGCAAACGTGGTCAGATCCTCCTTGGCTTGCTGTGTCCGGTTGTGCAGTTGACCATGTAGCAGCTCTGTTAAGTGCGCATCTCCAAAGCGTAACCTTAGTGCAGATGTTGTCTTATCATAGTCACGTAGATCTGATGAGCAGAGATTCTCCAAAATAGCTGCGGCAGAGTCTCTAAGCATAGATGTCAGCACACAAGCTTTTTCTTCACTTGACCAGTTATTCATACGTGCGATGTTTTCAAATTGCATATAATAAATGTCCCAGGATGTTTTGCCATTGTACGGATAGGGCTTTGCTACTACGCCACTGTGTCTATCAGCAAAAGCGGGTGGTACAGCTGTTAAACAACGCTCACCTGCACCAAGTTCTCGCAGCTCCTCTCTGACGATTTCTTTGACACGATCTTCCACTTGTTGTAGTTGTTCACGCTCACCTCCACTAAGTTCTCGCACTTCGTCTCTCACGATTTCCTTGACTTGGTCTTTCACTTGCTGCAGCTCCGTCTCTATTGCACTAATACGTTGGTCTTGATCTTCTAATGCCTGGCTTACCACTTGCTTCTGCTGCTCCAGCCTAGTCATCACTAGTTCCTGTCCACTTTTCAAATCTGCGACTGCCTCGTCTTGATGTCTCATCAACTTTTGCTCAAGGTCCTCTTGGTGGTGCTTTAGCTTTTCTTCAAGGTCTTGCATATTGGTTCTCGATTGGGCTGCACTTTGATCTAATTTGTTTCCCATTTCTTGTAGCATAGCCGTCAATGCATTCATTTCGGATGCCATAGCTCTGGTTACTGGCATTAATGGACACTGTACTCACTTCTTCTTTCCTTTTCCTGGCTTGATTCGATGGATGATCCCACACTTCCGACACCAATTGTCACGACGGCCTTTTTTCTTCACCCAGGGAATCAAACTCGACGTAACTTTCACCGTTTTACTTCAGAACTTAATACAATATCTCTTAACCTTATGTCAACTAGATCTCCACTCAACTGAACTCTACGCTACCCGTAGCACCTTATCTATAAAGGGCTGATACACGTACGAGCAAGTACGCGTACTTATGGCTCGACGACCTTTTTCGCCTGTGTGTCACCGTAAGTACGCGTACTTTAAAACCGTCGCGCAAACCGCCGGCGAGCCAACTGGTTTGAAATGTTGCTCGTAGCTGGTCTCAGCTCGTACTGCGAGCCGCGAGCCACCACTTTGTTTTGGCAGGCCATCGATGCGCAACGCTTGTTGTGTTTGGCGTTTGTTAAAAGTTTTGTTTATTTAGGAAAATTATGAAAATGAGTAATTTCAGCTTCACGTGTGTCACCGCGTCGAGCCGAGTAAGTTCGCGAACTTAAAAACCGCGTACTTAAAGTTCGTACGTGTATCACCCCTTATACTGCATCGAACCATCTAGAGCATTCGATGACATTTCTAGAATCCATCCGTCATTCTCGAAAACTCTAGACGATTCGATGACGTTTACACTTCAGAAGATCTAACGTAGCACTTTGACTTTACATCATGTATGACAATCAATGACAACTAATACAAATACACGAATACCATAATATACAGTATGTTACAATACAAATTACATTCTGTAAACTTTATCTAATGGTATACAGGGTGTCCCAAAAAATAGTGTCAAGCGGAAGTCCAGAGATAGAGCACACCTAGAAGTATCCGAATCACCCCCATATACGTTATGCAATTTTTTGTAGTTTCCGAGTTATGAATTTTTTTCTGAATTTTAGAGAGTTCCAAAAGAAAAATTAAAAGACTTTTCCAAATTATCTTTTTTGGTAATTAATCTCTAAGAGTTTATTGTTCATACATAAAATAATCGGCTTCGTAACTTTGACGAAAGTCATAAAAATGTTAGTGTAAAGTGAAAAATTTACGATCTGATAATTATGACTTAAATCTTCGACTCGCAATTAAAAATCCAAAGAGGTGATTTCATGATTTCTAGGCAGGTCTAAAAACTTCTTCAGACACTCAGCTATCACGTACATTGAAAAAAAGTAGTACTTAATGGGGCTACTTTCGCTCCAATTGACCTTCAAAAACAAGAGGCGAAGATTTCTTGAAATTAGCGATGTGTTCTTCAATTGATCAATAACCTATGTTAACGTGTTAATAGGAGGTTGATTGTCCGTACCGCAAAATAAACGTTAAAAACATTGCATAAATTAAAAAAGATCCTATTTCTTGCTAAAAAACCACAAGGAGCGCATTCTTCAAAGCCGGTTTTTACCTGAGCGCCAACAAAAAGGGCTAACGCTAACGCAGTAAACGATGGGATGTTGGAAAGAGATAGCTATGATATTGTTGTGATGTCTTTTCAAAATGCATAGGTTGTTTTTGTTGTCTTTATTTAGTCGTCTGTCTGTCTTTGCGGCTTTAAAACGATACGCTTTTGTTTCGATTGGTGTTGTTTCTGTTGTCTGACTACTTGGCTATTCCTACGGACCTTGAGTGCACAACAACTGAATTTAACGATGCTGTTTTCTGCAAGAGACTATGCAACAAACGGATGGGTCGTGGTGGACCCACTGAAGGCAGCCACGGTCACCTGACTTAAATCCGATAAAGTTTTTTTTTGGGACTACTACAAAAAACTAGTTTATGCTAAAGAGTGTCGAAAGATCAGCTCATTACGCAACAAATTAACACAGACTGAAGAAACAGTAAAAAGTAACCGAAGAGCTTTTGTTAATTTAAAAAACAATTTTTTCAGAAGATGTAGACTATGCATCGAACAAGAAGGTAGACATTTTGAAAATTTCTTGTGAAATTTAATAAACTTAGTGAAGAAATTTAATAATTTCGTTTTATTTTACAATTTCCTACTTACAAAAAAGAAGTTGTACATGTAAAAAAAATCTTAGCAAAGTGACACAGATGGTCATCTATCGATATTCTGGTCGCACTGAATGTTTCTTATTGCGGCACTGACAATCATTCGGCTATTAGCGCCCTAAAATTAGTTCTTGTTTCATTTAAAATCCCATCGCTAATTTCAAGAAATCTCCACCTCTTGTCGTTGAAGGACGATTGGAGACAAAGCAGCCCCATTAAGTGCTCCTTTCGTTTAATGATTATGATAGCTGAGAGTCTGAAGAAGTTTTTAGACCTGCTTAGAAATCATGAAATCATCTCTTTGGATTTTTAATTGCGAGTCGAAGATTTAAGTCATAATTATCAGATCATAAATTTTTCACTTTACACTAAAATTTTTATGATTTTCTACAAAGTTACGAACCCGATTATTTTGTGTATGAACAGTAAACTTTTGGAGATTAATTACCAAAAAATATAATTTGGAAAAGTCTTTTAATTTTTCTTTTGGAACAGTTTTCAGTTGTCGAGGTAGAGAATTCTCAAAAATTCAGAAAAAAATTCATAACTCGGAAACTACGAAAAATTGCATAACATATATGGGGGTGATTCAGATACTTCTAGGTGTGCTCTATCTCTGGACTTCCGCTTGACACTATTTTTTGGGACACCCTGTATAGAACAAAATTACGTGTTATCAACAAACTTTGGTATTCAGTTTGCATATCTGGATTCTAGCCATACTACATAAATTAGTAGAGATTAAAGGTAATATTATTATTATTATTTATTTTATACAAGTACCAGTACAAATAAAGGCCACCCTTGAAAGTAACAACTTGTATAAAGGTATTGGCCGATAATAATGAAACATTAAATTTTACTTGGTGACGGATCTGGCAGCGCAGCGGTCTTCAGTTCTCCAGATTTACATCTCTTGTACGTCGATGTTACCCTCATCTGCCTGGCGATCATGGTACCCAGACATTTGGTTTATGGAGTCTTCCATGCATTCGGTCACTCGTAATATAATAAATGCTGCATTTCCCTCTGACTGACAATTTACTACCAAATGGCTGAGATAAGCAATTTGACTACTTTCACAAGATGTAGCTTGAGCCAAATGCTAATAAGTGGAAAAATGAAGACCGGTCTTCCACGTTAATAATAGAGTGCAAATAGATAGCTGTGATTGAGTGTTTGCTTAATAAAATGAAAGCTATTTTGCAATACTGCATGGGGTACCTTGACTGCTACAATGCTATGGTCAAATCGGGGCATGGATACACTCTGGTGTCGAATACTGAACTTCAGCTACAATCGACAGACCAGAATGGTTTCCACCGCAAACTTCTTCTATGTTTTATAATCGCTGCGATATTTAATTTTTTTTTTCTGATATCTACTTAAACCAAAAATGGTGATTTGCCCCTAAATGGTTCGTTTAAAGTCTGATCTGTGATACATAAAGTCACACTAGAATTCACTCTGTATACACGTCAAAATTTTAGTGAAAATATTCCAACGCTGTAGCTCTCAAAGCTCCCTATCATGATGATGAATGAGGAATTTCAAGGCACTATTCGAATAAAATTGCGATAAAAAGAATGGTAAAATAATGAATGCTTTTTGGCATATAAAACCTAATCCGCCGTATCGATATTGAGGAAGGGACTGAACAATTTACATATTATCAGAGAAAATGGAAAAATTGTACATACCAGTATCATACCCTTTACTACGGGTCTATTTGAGATCAATACCGAATAATAGATTTTGCTTTCTAGTGCATTAGCACTGAAGTTATTTCCATTCTACTAAGGTATGTTCAAACGTAAACCGATCAATAAGAAATTGCTTCATAAAATATTCTCGCTGAATACATTTAAGGAAATAGTTGAGCAATTCACAACAGGATAAACGTCAACGAATGTTGTACATTATTTACCATATAAACGTTCGCGATTTATTAAATTTGCATACTTGGGAGTAGTACATAGACGTAAACGCTGGATGAATTATATACTAAGAAAACTGCTAGCGATAATTAATGGTAACAGTGCATAAGAGCATTTACTGAATTGATTCAGGATGGCCGGGAAGCCTTTATAGGACAAGATATCGAGCAATTTTCATATGTCATACCAGGGCTGTCAGGTATGTACTTTAAGGGGTGAGTTTAGGAAACGGATACCTGTCAAATGATATCATGCAGGAATATAACTACATATAACAAGCTCTTACTGTTTAAATAAAATTTACAAATATTACATACTCATATACGTAACATAATCACAACAACAGAGGCAAAAAAGTTACTTTTGTACTGCGTATTTTGGAAGAGACGTTTTTTATCTATATCGGCTTAGTTACAAGAGGATCTCATAAAGCTTTATTTCACGGGATAATTTATATATAGCAAAACGACAATGATATCGACACGTCCAAAAAGAGAATTTAGGGAAAGTACCTACATAGTCAATCAATTTTACTAAACTTTTCTATTCTTCTTTCTATTTTTAATGCAGGAATATAAGGTAAAAAACAATCGGAATAAGGCTGAGCTTTTGCAAAGACCTTCATTTTACTTCCCACACCGATAGGTGAGGGGAGTATTGTGATCGCGAAAATTTTCGATTTTGAGATAATACACTTTTTGGGCGCTTTACGATGTCTACATAACGAAAATCCACGTCACTCATTTCCGTTGGTCTGTCTGTCGGTAGGTGTCTGTCTGTCTGTACGCGTTTTTCTAGCCACGTAATCTCAGCGACCACTACATGGATTGTGACGAAATTTGGGCAGCGATATTTTGTGGTGTCGTAGTAGGTAATGTTCCTATAATTTTGAAAATCGGTGCAAGGGAGGCAGAGTAATTAGCAAAAAACAAAAAAATTAAATATTGCTCAAACTTCGTTTTTAGGCGTTTTAGGGGTTCATTATCATTTTCTACTTTTTTTGGGTGGGGGTGAGATTGGGGTGGTTGGGGTGGAGGGTTGTAAAATTGAAAAATTTGTTGCTTTCATAATAGACTATCCACTGACCTGTGAGGGAAGACCTAGTGACATCAGTAACTTTTTAGGTCCATCCGAACATTGCTTTACCTATTACAGAAACCAAAGAGGGCCTAGAATTGTTGCTGGTGTAAACATACGAGTATTGCTTTAGATCGTTCTATATTGTGTAACGAGGAAACGGTTGAACTGACTTTAGTGGAATTTTGACACAGTATTACCACTGTGGCGAGGATGGAAAATGCGTACGGTTTTTATAAATCGTGCCAGTGGCGGCGCAGAAGTAATAAAAAAAGGTGAAAATATATAAACAGCTCAAACTCCGGTTTTAAGCGTTTTAGAGGTGCCTGATAATTTTCTGCGTTTTTTTGGGTGCGGGTGAAATTGAGGTGGTTGGGGGGTGCGGAGTTGAAAAACTGTTGTGTTCATAATAGGCTGTCCAATAACCTGTGAAGGAAGGCCTAGCGACATAAATCACCTTTTTAGGTCCACCCGAACATTGCCTAGCCTATTACCGAAACTAAGGGACTTAGAATTTTCTGTATACATTCGAGTATTTATTGCTTTAGATCGTTTTGTATTTTGTAACGTAGAAACTATTAAATTGATTCTAATAAAATTTTGACACAGTATTACTACCGTGGTGAGGATGCAAAACGCGTATGGTTGCTAGATATCGTGTCAGTGGCATCGTAGTAATAATCAAAAAACTAAAAATATGAAAACAGCTCACTTCGTTTTTAGATGTTTTAGGTGTTCCTGATCATTTTCTTATTTTCTACCTTTTTGTGGGTAGGCATGAAATTGGGGTGGTTGGGAGGTGGGGGGTTGTAAAACTGAAAAGTCTGTAGTATTGATAATAGGCTGTCCATTAACCTCTGAAGGAAAGACATAAGGCATAAGACAATTTTAGGGAAAGGGCTGCCGATGATTTGGTTGTAAGGGGATCTCAGACTATAGCTTCATGCTATGGGAAAATAATAAACTGGTATCACAGTATGGGAAGTACTGAGTCCATCAACTTGACTTCATTTTTTTGTTCACTTTTGGTGTTCCGGTACTATTTTTGATCAAAACTTCGACATGTCTGTGCAACGTATAAACTCAACCGCCGGAGAAAGAGTTACGTACACGTGCAGATACTGAGCTTTTTTATTCTAAAAATGCTGAGTGGGGTGTACAATAAGAACCCATGTTATATGATTTGTTTTGTGTACGTTGTACGTGCAAGCTTATGCCATATTTGAACTTGTGATTCCAAAATAAACCTCACCTTTTGTGGGCTTTCAAGCAAAGAAGCAAGACCTTTACTCGATGCTTGTGGAAGGGATAATTTAATATAAAGCGGAAATATAGAATGAAAAATGTCAGTACCTTTTGCATATGAAGGTCCACAATAAGTGCGCACCCAGCAGACTTAAGTACCTTTATAAAAGTATATATGTATGATATGTATCTTATAATCAGTTTTTGACGGATTGAGGTAGGAACTGAGGTTCCATTTTTATCATTTTGTTGCAAACTATCGCAATTGATAATTATAATTATACATTTATTTATATTTTTTCAATTATTATAAGTTAATTTTATGCCATTATTTAAATAATACAGACAACAGTACTGACGTTTTCTTTTTAACAATTATAAAATACCATTTAACTATAGCCCTCAATATCCAATGGGATCCTTTCGTCAGACAACATCCGAATAGAAATTGTTTGTCAGAACCCTCGTCAAAACGAAGTTTGAGGAATATTAGAAATTTTTCGTTTTTTGCTAATTACGCTGCCCAAATTTCATCACAATCCATGCAGCGGTTACTGCGATTACGACGTTAGAAAAACGCCAACAGACAGATAGACAGACAGACCGACAGACAGAGCGACGGAAATGAGTGACGTGGATTTTCGTTATGTAGATATCAGAAAACGCCCAAAAATCGTATAATCTCGAAATCGAAAATTTTCGCGATCACAATACTCCCCTCACCTCTCGGTGTGGGAAGTAAAGTCAATTTTTGTTTTGATATAACTTTTGAATTATTTCGAAAAAACTATAATAACAATAGATTTCTTATAAAACTAATAATATATTTGATCTTTCCTTTTATCACAAAAAATGTCTTCAAAAATCTAATTGCAAAATGTCTGACATCTAGCGGCTGTTATCCCCAGACCTTCACCCACTGATAAACTGAGGTGCTAGCTACTATACTATGTCTATTGTCTATAGTTAGTATTTCATAGCAGCCAATGGTGCTTTAAGCTTAAAGTCACCCTATGAAGTCAAAAATGTTTCAAGTGTCATATTTTTGTGATAAAAAAAAGTGTCATATTTGTATCTATAGATCATCCCATACACTGATTTACCGGTAGTATGTATGCATAAGTCGCCTGAAACAAATGAGCTAACTGCAGTTTACCGAAATGCAACCATACCTCTCAGAGAGGGAACATTTTGAACGACATTCCGTCCACTGGTAGTGAATGCAATTAAATTGTCCACCAGAAAAAATGTTTGTTCTGTAGGATGGCGACGTCGGGTCCCCAATTAGATTTCCAATGAAATCAAAGTTTAATTCCGAGCTATTTCCATCTCTAGTCCGCTAATCGCTCCATGCCTCCACTCGCTCTCGGAAAAATCCGCAAAAATAAAAACTGCCGAGGATTACAAGGGTTTTCCACGCGAAAAACCCTCGTTGAAATTCAATTTTTTTAGAGGGAAATTGATGTGAAAGGCTGGATTTAAATTTCATGGAAATCCATATCCGGCAGGTCAAAATTCTAAGACAAATATGATTTCACTTCCGACGTCAATAGGAGGTGGATGTTCTGTAATAAGAGAACTTGGGATATGTTTTTAGTCGTTAATGACAAAGGTCTCTGATATGAGATTATTTTAAGCCACAACAACGAACAACAATGTTCAAAATTAATCGTTAAGCGTTTCAGGTCGATTTCAAAAGACTTTCTCTTCAAGCGTATAATAACAACTATGTATATCACTTGCACCAACATAGACCGTAGAAATACTGTATTATTTTTAGCACTGCAATAGTTTTTTTAAATTGCAACAATTCAATAATAATAATTGATGACAACGTCTTATTATAACAGAGCAGATGGGTATGCCCTGTTACCCGATACTTACGACTGTCAGCCGTACCAACAGCGAACAGATGTTCGGCTAGTGATAACTAAAAACCTCCAGAATGAATTTTGGCACTTGCTTTGACGGGAATCGTACAGAGCTGCACTCGGTGCTCGTACCGCTATTGTCGAGTAATTGACTCTTAACAATATATAAACGAAAAAATGTATTTGTTTCGGTCAAGGATTTTGACTGTGAACTTTTAGATAGTGAATGAATTTCTTATTCAGTGATTATTTTTTGGCAATGAGATATTCAGTAAAAATATTACTAAGACGGTCCTGACTTGCAGGATTGCCAATTCAGATCACTACTAAAAATTAAATCTGAGATGCACTTATTCATCAGCTGATACCTATAAATAGACGTCCAGCTGGTCCAAAGTATCAGGTAATCATGTCATTGTAATACTTATTAATTTGACGTCTGTTAGTTCAAAAGTTTTGCTGCAAAGGCCCCCCTAAGACATTTGCAATATGTAACTTGAACGATCTTTACGCTCAGATTACACCTCTGAGGCCAACTCATAACAAGCATATTCGAGTCATAGTGGTAATGTACTGAAATTGTACTCATATATGCCTTTAAAGTAGAAAGGTGAATAAAGCATTACGTCATTAAAATAAAATAAACTTAAGGAGAATGTACATATCATCACATTTTGTTGGACCCTTGTCCAACACATTGATTAAAAGTTTATTGCTACTTGGTTATATAAAATACTTGAGTAACCATTTTTGACTTGCTGTGAGTGGTAATTTTTAGGGTTAGGTCAGCAATAAAACAAAAACTTCTTATTATTCTTTATCCATGTGACGTTTCGACGTTTCGTTGCATAGTCATCATCAGGCGTCTAGAAATAAATGATGGTATATATATCATAACGATTAAACTTGAAACAATTCGCATTCACTTGCCAAAACGCAGCAACAATACATAATAAATTTACTTTGATTGAGTAATTAAGTTGTTGTCAAATACATATACATGGCGAACAAGAACAATCTAAAAATTATTATTTACACTACACCAGGATGTCAAAGTTTTGATCGTATGAAGCTCGTATGAAGTAACATGGCAAGAGTATCACTAGATATAGCCGAAGTCACTGCCAACAGTAATAAAATTCAACGAACATTTTTTTATACAACTCAGACACATACAATTAAAATTTAATTCAAAAACGATGAAAAATTGGGTGCAGCATATATCTGCACTACACAGAAGAAGATTGACAAATGACCCTTTGGAAATAATTTGGTGTTTTTCCGTATAAGTCATAACAAAATCTAATGTTTTTCATCTGTAGAACATAGGCGGAGTCCGGAAATACGTGAAATAGACTATTGATAATCAATTGGTTCATCTCTTAGGTAATTTGTTTATTAAATTTAGATAAGAATTGCTTGAGGCATTAACATCCTGTTTGTACTTTACTGAATCATTTTTTTAATATGGATCATTTCGTTGGTCAACCTTTTGGACAAAATCTTTGAAAAACTTAAGTTGAGGGTGAGTTTTAAGAGTTGAAGCACAAAAAAATGTTTTTTATATGATATACCCTATAGTACTTATAAAAATTTCACTCAGTTTTCGTTTGAACTTTTTTTTGTTACGAGAATATCACGTGTCAAGGAAATTTAGGGACACCATGACTTCCCTGCATAAAGTTCACGAACGAAACTGTGTGAAACTAGATTACAGCTTAGCGTCAAAAAAAAAATGATTCAAAAAAATCTCAAAAAATGTATTTGCCTTATAAAAAAGCATTTGCCTTATATTGACAGTTAATTTTTTGTCCCTTTTATTTGGAATTGTCATAACTGTTGAAGCATTGCGTACATTACCTTGATATAAAAACATAAATAACGCTTAATAGTAGTCGCTGCTTTGTGAAGTCCGCAAAAATAAAGTAAATGAACATAAAAGAAATTGTTTTTCAGAAATTTTAGACCTTTTTTGAACTAAGTTTCGATTTTCCAGAAAATACTCCCATATCCATACTTTTTTTGCATAGTCCCCTTGATCCCCATAAAATATCCTGTCTAATAAAAAACTAAATCGTTCTATTTTTAGCACAAGATGTCTAAGCACTGGGTGAGCGTAGCCAAAGTTTACGGAATAAATATAAGTTGGATCACTCTCCGTCGGCACTTTGAAGATCTCACATCAAAGCGATGCCGCGGCCGCACGCGCCAGTTAGTTTTTGCGTTGGTTTTTGCCCAAGTACGAGGGTCTTTTAGCGGGGACTTGCTAACGCCAGGGTTTTACTTATATACGAGGGTCATTGAAATACTATGTATTGACAGCCGATTTAGACATACAATTACAAATATAACGTTTATTTTGCTAATACACTAGGTAACTAAAGTAAAGTAAAACTATTACTAATGAATCTCAAAAGATTTCACATATTGTAGCTGTTTCGTAGATACATAAAAATTGGTTCAAAGGTGCTGAAGTATTTTTACCTTAATGTTTTGTTTATTTGGCATATTTTTGAGACCACAGCTTATAAAATTTATGGTATAATATATAGGAACTCGTATGTACAATTTTAAAAGATAATGATGTGGAAATGCTTTACATGGATGTGAATAAATATTATTGACATTTTGCTTTTCAGTGTCATTCCAATTGCTACTGTAGAAACTAAGACCCGGTTTTTCAAAGTGTAATTAAGTATAAATTAAAGTGAAACTTGAAATTAGCGCAAAATATGCGTTTTTCAATTGGCAGTTAATTCATAATTTGCTCGCAACTGGGGATTAATTACAAGTTAAGCTAATCAGAGGTTTTAGTTATGATTACCAGGAATAATTATTAATTAAAATAGATTTGACAGTTACACATGTCAGAAGTTACGATATTCTGATAACCTATAATCGCTGTTATCTTCCGATTTCAATATGGATTATGACATAAATGCCCATTCAAGTGATGAAGAACAAACTTAAGCTTGGTTTTTCCTTTCAAATTGTTATATTTGATTTTTATAACTTCTCCAATATTTAAATTCATTTTCATTCACATTAAACTCTTGCTCAACTTTTTTCCAACACACGTCTTTTTCCTTCCATGTAGTGGTTCTGCTATTTTTACATTCAGTAGTCCAATAGTGCATTTATATTTATTCACTAATTTTACAAGGGCTTCTTCTTGACTTGTGAAGTTTGGTAACCTCTTTCGATGTACATTCTTACCTCTGTAATTGTATTTAAAATTTACACAGCTATATTCTCTGAGGAATTATTGAAAGACAAGAATATATGATTCAGAATATTATGATTACCTATTGTCAGAGTCCATGACCAAGTTATGTTTTCATCAAAATTTAGCCGTAAAACTAAACGAGATTTCAAGTGAAATTAGCGCAATAGTATTTCCAAAAGTGACGTTATGATGACTAATTGTGACATATATCACCATTACAAAGGCCAAAATACCACCGAACAGCAAAATTAGACAAATATCGCCCAACTTACAACACACAATTTAATAGAATGGTGATCCCCAGTGTAGCCAACATTACGTAATCAAAAATTAGCAAATTATCAATTTATATGTGCTATGAAAAACACTTCTGGAGTTCAATTGGTAATTAAGGCGTAATTCGTAATTTCATGATTCGAGATTAATTAATAGTTAATTACAGTTTGAAAAACCGGCCCTAAATTGTTAAAGTTATCAATAGGAATATTTCCGAGCTCTAAAATATAATTCAGAACGAATGAATATTTTGTCGCACTATACGCTTTTAGCGTGATACAATCCTTTAAGTACCTGTAGGCCTGTAGGCCTCGAATTAATCACTTTAGACGTGTGCCAGTTTGTTGGAATTGTTTTATCGGGTGGAACACAGAAAGGCACAAATGTACAGGGTGTTCAATTAACAATTTTGAATCGGACGTCACGTGACCAAAAACAAATACCTCATTGGATATATAATTCTCTACTACTGCCCAGTTCCGACCTATTGCGTGTCCTAATCGTCGTGAAACATGTATTTCTATCCTTTATATTTCAAGGTTTACCACAATAAGGATGGATATGATTGTCATTTTCCATCCGTTAATAAATTTAATTGATAAAATCAAACTTCTGAAAATATTATCCATTTCCTGCAAACAAATCCGAGATAACAAAATCCGATATTTTTGAGACACTGTATACACTTCGTGTTACACACGTTCAACCACTACTTTGCGCCGCCCCGTATCTCCCGGCAGACCTCGGTACACTGCTACCGGTGGACCGGGGAGACGGGGCAAGGGGCAGGCTGTTTTGATATTTTTGCGGAGTGATCCAACTTATATGTATTCCGCAAACTTTGGCGTAGCGTTGCTAATTGACCACAACCTCTCTAACAGAGCCAATTGTTATGTATGAAAAAACTGTTATCTTCACTTTTCACCGTAATTTTATAAAAAATGAATAACTACCAAACGGTGGAGGTGGAGAAAGTCACTACATAAAATTTACTCTAATGTCAACGTACATAAGACCCGTTAACATTATTGCAACGGAATTTAAGTATACTTCTTCATTTGATTAGCCATGAATATTTCTAACTAGAGACCCTGTGCTGAAACGTATATGGGAAGACGTTGAAGCAGCCTGCGCAGGATCATGCAGATGTCATAAATAGTTGGAGACATAGTCTGTACAGTTGCTATTAAGTTGCGCTGTTTGTACGCGTATATGCTTTGGTGAACTTGCCAACTTATGTGATGACTAGAAAAGTCATGTTTCAATGGCAATAGCAGGAAAAGTAATGTGTGTGTGTGTGTGAGGGATTGCAATACAACAAAGTAATTAATTGATGTTATCAACCAATCCATATGAGCACGAAGAAGGTGCATTGTGTCCATTTATCTTGTTTATCACCAGCTATTAATTACGATTACCTCAGATTAACCTTGGCTCTTTCAACTTTACCATTATCATATCCCATATCCAATTATTTATGTTGACGCTAATACCTCAAGTTTATTAAAATAATAAATAAAATTGTTTATAAAATTGCACCATCTGCAGCTTGGAGAATAGAAACACTGCAATTATGGAATATAATGGATAATGCTCGCACTTTACTTAAAGACAATAAACAAATAAATTACGCAGATAATTGCAATTTATATTTAAATATGAATGGATATGTACATTTTCAAATGCAATTGTATTCATATTTTACAAAGCATCTGCATAGCCAAATGATTGCAATTACACGGTATTCTAATAGCGTACTTGTCCGATTTTTTTTTGCGAAATACCCAACTAGTGATCTTTTATAAAGCTGATAGCTGATAGTGCTGATACGCTATAAAACTCACAAAACGCCACAGCAAATAATTTTTGATTCAATACTACTTAATACGAACTAGAGTGTCTTGACTATTTAATGTTATTTTTAATTTGACTTCCAAACAAAGCAGTTCATTTTCTTCTGGAAAACTGTTTCGCTATTTCCCACAATCATTTTGGAAACACTCAAAGCTCGTCACTTAATATACCTACATTTGCATTTTTTTAATTGGCAGTATTTGTCTTGTAATTTCTCTGTATGTGTGGAAACTGATATATTGGTGAGCTCCTCCAATGTAGCATCAAAGAACATACACTCAAAAATAACATAACCAAAGAAAAAATTAATCCTCAGTGAACTCATATACAAGCATATTCATATTTGTAGTCGTAAGAAAGAGGTAAAGAAATCTGTCTCCTATACAAAGTTGAATCATGATTGCTTTTTTAATGATGACTGTGATTGTGACAAGTTGGTTATGATTGCGTGAAAAATCTGATCAAAGCACAGTGTGGGTCAAACTTAGGTTTTTCGAGCATCGCGATCCAGGCACTGGTTCTCATTTTGGATATCAACAATGCAAATACAACCTATGTTCTCTAATATTTCAGAAGAATTAGTGGGAAGCAATAAAATCAAGTTGTTGCCGGCACAGGCGCAAGGTGCGCAGGTGGCACACGATAAAGTCCCCTATTTCTATTTTATATAAAAAAAATCATAAAAAATTCAATTCAAACATTTTATAAAAATGTTTTATTGTTTACACAATAAAAATAATATCGACTAAATGGTTACCCCCAACATTAATGTAATAACGAGCTCTTTTTAAAGCATTTTTCATAACTTTCTCCAGTATTTCAGGCGGTATTCTATCAATTTTTTCTCGGATGTTGTTTTTTAACACTTCTAGTGTTCAAGGATTATTTACAAACACCCTATTTTTGAGATAACCCCATAACCAAAATTCTGGAATAGGAAAAATTGTGTTCAAAATGGCTACTGTCTCACTGATGTGGGACCATCTTGTTGATATTAAATATATCTTCCTCATTAAGTTCTTCCATTTCCTGAATTATAAAATCCTACAGTAGACTTCTGTAGCAATCTAAATTCACTGTAGTGGTTCTCCCCCGATCCTTCGCAAAAAAATAAGGCCCTAAAATTTTTCTACCACTAACGCCACACCACAAGGTCACTTTTGGCTCTTGTGACGGTTGCTAGTGGATAATTTGTGGATTCTCACTACACCAGAAGTTTATTCACAGCTTATTCAAACAAAAATGAGCTTCGTCTCTCATTTATAGTTTTGTTTCAAAATTCCTTAATTTCATTTCCAACGATAGTAGTACAATATTGAAGTCGTTTTTCAAAGTCTAAAGGCAGAATTTTATGGGCTACCTGTATTTTGTAGGGGAAAAAGCGCAAATCTTTCACCAAAGATCGTTTTCTTCTTGATGTGCTAGGCCTTTCCATCACATGACTACGTACGCGGTCTATATTATCCCTTGATTCGGTCGAACGACGTCTATCAATATGCAGTTTGGTAACACTTCGCTTCAGCGGAAACCGAAATGGGGGTTGAGAGTGGTGTCAAAGGACGCGATTTGATGTCCTGAATCGAACGAGACCACTCCCAGACCGAGGAAACGTTCTGGTGAAAAACTACGGCATTTTGAAGTTTCGTTACCAAACCTAACTTATCCAAAAAAGTTTACTTGTTGAGCTCAAAATTGGTGTTAATCGACGTGGCTGGACATCATGACTCGAAATTGACCACTTCCAGAGTGAGGAAACATTTCGGTGAAAATCTACGCCACTTTAAAACTTGGCAATTTCAATACCTTACCTGATATAACCTAACTAATACAATCGACTGGGTTTGATGTCCGGACTCGAATTGTATCAATTAGTAGACTGAAAAAACGTTTATTTTGATTCTTAGTTTAGGAAATTAAGCCAAAAAAGGTTTTCGAGGGTCTGCGCCTGGAGCATATTCCGGCAGAATAAACTGAACAGGTGACCTACCCTACATACCTGGGAGTATGTTACATAGAGTATTCAAAATCTACAAAATTAGTAACGTCTGGGGGCGCCAGCCCCTCAGGCCCCCCTATCTATACAAGTGAACAAACCTAATTCAACTTAAACCTACCTAATTTCTAGGAACATTAAGAATTCAAAGTATCATAATTTTTTTATTTTCCATTTCTTAGCGTTGCTTCTGGTGTCGTTGTACCCTACTTGTCGAGTACTGTCGAATTGATCATATATTTCGTGGAAAAAATATAGAAATTTCGAAGTCTTTTTAGGTTACGTTTGAAATCTCAAAGAGATTTTTATCAGGCCGTTGCTTTAAAATGCCGTAGTTTTTTACCGGAGCGTTTCCTCGGTCTAGGAATGGTCTCGTTTTACTCAGGACGTCAAACCGAGTCGATTGACACTGCTCTCAAGCCTCAAATCGGTTTCCGCTAAAACGAAGTCTAGCCTGCAGTTTTTATCAGATGTAGATCCAGTTTGTCAAAAATTTGTCGCTAATCGCCGAAATGCCTTTGCAGTTGGAACACCGCGTCTTGCATATCTTCTACGGTATTCTCGTTGAGCTGGGTTAATCGACGAATTGTTTTGATTTTTACGATTTCGGTACGTTCTCGAGGCAAATATCGATTCACAATTTCCCAGGTATCTACTTTGCAACTGACAGAAAAACTCGAACAGATGTGAACTACAGACGAAGCCATGACAACATTTCATAGGGTACCTACTTGATTTTGTGCCACCTTGTATTTTGTACTTTGACAAAGTCCAGTGTGTGTTTACTGCGCTTTTTCTGTTTCTAGCTCGGTAATTCTATTTTTGCCGAAATCATCTGCTGTCCCGTTCCCAGATGTCAATGTAAAATAATTAATCACTGGCTCTCTAATAAGAACTATATTCGTATAATTATTGAGATAAGCTTTACTACTACTAACTACTACATCTGGATCAAAATATAAAATTTGAAAAAAAAAAATGAATAAATGGCGCTCTGTTCGACAGCTGTAAAACTCAATAGAACAAAAAAAAACAGCCATAAGTTTTAGATATTACAATGGAACCACACATTAGTGTTTGCTATCGTCTTCGAATACCTGTATAGCCTGTACACTGGCGCTAATACCCAACAACTGCCTAAATACGCTTTAACAGCTTGGAAGCCCTGCACCAGAACTATTTCCTCAAAGCCATTCACCGTTTCAAGGAAAGGAAGTCGCCGGCCAACACTGAATACCGACATATTTGTGCGCTAATAAATCAATTATTGTCCCCAAAGTCACACGGGACACGGACGTCACATCGTTCCACCATTTCCTGCCTATTTAGGTGTCTTTCGGATGCACCCAACTTGCTCCGGCGTTGCCGGATCGCCAAAGGCCGGCACGGTATATGTATATTCAGGATACTTTGTGTAGAAATGTCTAATTTCTCGCATCCGACTGTTGTGAATCCAAATGACACAGAATGGTGTCAAGCTTATTTCAAGCCCTTTAAACTGGCAGATACGGATTTATGCTGTTATTGTGGTTCAGTCGATACTGTAGAACGCTCTTTCAGTGTGACAGGTGGGAGGAAATTAAAGCCCAGGCACAAAGGGACGTAAATAAAACCGTCACACCAGAAAATGTGGTGGAAATTATGCTAAGTAGTGAGGAAAGTTGGAACATGGTGACCAAAGTTGTATTAATGAAAGAAACTGAATAGAGGGCCAGAAAAGCTAACTCTAGCTAATGCACGTCCTAAGAAAGATTGAAATAATAAGGTAACGGGTTGAAAGGACAGAACGAAAGAACAGACACATAAAGACATAAAAGTAATGCTCACGCGGTTCCTGTGCCTTGAGAGAGCTGGAGGGGGAAGGGTTTTAGTCTGTAGGCACTTCAGTGAATCGGACACCTCTGAGCATTAGATGCAGTTATAGCCAGCTCAGAGTGTCTTTTGAAGATTTCCAACCTTTATCGTTAAAAAAAGAGTGGAGTCAAGCGAGCGAAAGATACTTTTTGTCTGAGTTAGGATCAACATGCAACGGGAAATAATAAAATGGTATCATCGTTATGTGTGGGAAGTACTGAGTCAATCAACTTGACTCCATTTTTAATAAACATATATTATATAGTGTATCCCAGATAAAATCAGACACGCACTTCATCTCTGGAATGATAACCCCCAGCAACCCCTGCTTCAAAATCTTAAATGAGATCACCATACTTGTGATACGTTGACAAATACAACAGTGCAATCGGATTGAAGATTAATTCATTATTATGGAAATTAATATTGTTGATTATCGAAATGAAGTATTATTTGCAGTACCTGAAATATTTTCGTAAGGAAAGTTCCAAATTGAAGCTATTTTGTTCCATACATACGTATACAGGTGATGTTAAAAATGTGTTTGCAAAAGCAAAACTATCTCGATCATTTTGAAGTAACCGTAAGCCCCCAGTCTGAAGCATGCTGAACTTTGTATCTGACTGCAGAAGTTTTTTGGTAAGTTGCTGACATTTAGTCGCACAAACCATGGCTCCGTAGGACACTATTGCTTTGGTCTGGTTATGGTACTCTATATCCACATGGCAACTTGGCTGGTTTTCTACACAATTGGCTGAAGTCTTCCCAAAGTCGGCAAAGTTTATTTAAATTTGTTTGGGGTGTAAGACTAGTTTGCATCCATAGTAAAACGGCAAGCTGAATGCACTAGCAAATACTGGCAGCAGATAATCTTTTCTAAGATATTCAGGCAAAATGTAAATATGTATTGCACATTATGCATGCATTGATTCATTAATCAAACTCAATCAAATGACCCTTCTCTGGACTCACTAACTGAAAAATAAAGTCGTTGATTGACTCGGTACTTCCCACATATTACGGTGATAAAGTGTATCCGAAGTCACTTGGAACAGCAAAAAATGCTTGGGCGGCATCTCCTTTGTGAAAAGCGGCAGATATGGGGGGTTTCATAAAGGACAAACCGCCCAAGCATTTTTTGCTGTTCCAAGTGACTTCGGATACACTTTACCAGTTTATTATTTTCCCATACATGAAGCTATAGTCCGATATCCCCTTGCAACCAAATCATCGCCCACCCGCTCGCAAAAGTGTATTATGCCGCTAACAGGTCTCTCTCACAGGTCAATGGACATCTGAGTTCCCCCCCCCAACCACACCAATCTCACCCTGCCCAAAAAAAGTAATGCCAGCCTAAAAACAAAGCTTGAGGCTGTTTTATATTTTTAGTTTTATTGATTATTGCTACACCGCTACTGACACGGCTTCTAAAAACCATACGCGTCCCTTGGTTTCTGTAGTAGGCAAGGCAATGTTCGGAAGTGCCGCTAGGCCTTTAATTTACAGATCAATGAATCTCCTATTATGAGTAAATTAAAAATTTCAGTTTTACACCCCCATCCCCCAACTATTTCAATTTCACCCACCACCCAAAAAAGTCGAAAATGATCAAATATCAACTACCGGTGTCGGAAGTAAACGAGAAGGAGGATGGTTTCCAATATATCTCCCAACGATATCATCCTTGTTGCCATACAGGATACTTAATAGTTCTATATGGCTTCATATGGGGGCGGAGCTTAGGTCCGATGACTATACCACCACAATATTTAATGCGACCCACACAAACAGCATACTTTGATATGCCAGCGGGCCTATCTGTATGTCCTGTTATATATAGTATGTGCAATAGCTACAAAAACCCAGTAACGACTTGGAGTTCGGATTTTAACTCATTTTCTGCTTGGATTCCAGGAATCACTTCACTTCAAAGCGACGTACACCTTTCAAATTCAGTCAGGCAGAAAGACAAATGTATAGTGAGATTTTTCGAGCGGTTGAAATTTGAATGTGGGAAACTGATATTGAACTAAAATTAATGCGGGAAAGTGAGCAAAAATGACTTATTGTAGGAAAACATGTAAAAGCTCTATATGATATTGTGCTTGAAAGGGTACTGAAAAATGCTGAGTAGGAGACCGGAGCTTAGTTCCGACCGATTAGCAGCATTCAAATTAAGTCAAGTTACATTATCGGCTAATAGTTTTTATCACTCACACATATAGCATACTTAAAGCTCATGCTAGTAAACCTCTCTATATGTCCTGTTATATAGAGTTCATGTAATAGATTCAAAGACTCCCTATTATAGTAATGGCATGGCGTTCGGAGTCTAATTCGTTTTCTATTCGCTTGGACTCCAAGAGGCCAATGTTCAAAGCGACTCGCATCTTTTCAAATTCAGCTCGCGTTGCTTATTTGCCCTTCCGCTTTCGTCGATATCCATGGCAACTGCGACTTTAGGTTGGGAATTATGGATGAAGGGCAAGCGGATATGGCTGTACTTTCGTTCAAACCATCTAGTTGTTATAAGTTTCATTATGTTCTTCGTTTGTGTTATTTAGTTCTCAAGGCTACGACAGAGTAATTTCTTATAAGCCTCACTGGGTAACCGAGTACATAAAAATCTTGGTGTTTTAAGGATGCTAAAAAAATAGAGACATGCTGATTGGCTTAGCACGTCCCCCACCTCGGTTTGCAAAGCGTACCTTACTAAATTATCATAGCAAAGTTTACGGAATACATATAAGTTGGATCACTCCGCAAAAATATCAAAACAGCCTGCCCCTTGCCCCGTCTCCCCGGTCCACCGGTAGCAGTGTACCGAGGTCTGCCGGGAGATACGGGGCGGCGCAAAGTAGTGGTTGAACGTGTGTAACGCGAAGTGTATACAGTGTCTCAAAAATATCGGATTTTGTTATCTCGGATTTGTTTGCAGGAAATGGATAATATTTTCAGAAGTTTGATTTTATCAATTAAATTTATTAACGGATGGAAAATGACAATCATATCCATCCTTATTGTGGTAAACCTTGAAATATAAAGGATAGAAATACATGTTTCACGACGATTAGGACACGCAATAGGTCGGAACTGGGCAGTAGTAGAGAATTATATATCCAATGAGGTATTTGTTTTTGGTCACGTGACGTCCGATTCAAAATTGTTAATTGGACACCCTGTACATTTGTGCCTTTCTGTGTTCCACCCGATAAAACAATTCCAACAAACTGGCACACGTCTAAAGTGATTAATTCGAGGCCTACAGGCCTACAGGTACTTAAAGGATTGTATCACGCTAAAAGCGTATAGTGCGACAAAATATTCATTCGTTCTGAATTATATTTTAGAGCTCGGAAATATTCCTATTGATAACTTTAACAATTTAGTTTCTACAGTAGCAATTGGAATGACACTGAAAAGCAAAATGTCAATAATATTTATTCACATCCATGTAAAGCATTTCCACATCATTATCTTTTAAAATTGTACATACGAGTTCCTATATATTATACCATAAATTTTATAAGCTGTGGTCTCAAAAATATGCCAAATAAACAAAACATTAAGGTAAAAATACTTCAGCACCTTTGAACCAATTTTTATGTATCTACGAAACAGCTACAATATGTGAAATCTTTTGAGATTCATTAGTAATAGTTTTACTTTACTTTAGTTACCTAGTGTATTAGCAAAATAAACGTTATATTTGTAATTGTATGTCTAAATCGGCTGTCAATACATAGTATTTCAATGACCCTCGTATATAAGTAAAACCCTGGCGTTAGCAAGTCCCCGCTAAAAGACCCTCGTACTTGGGCAAAAACCAACGCAAAAACTAACTGGCGGGTGCGGCCGCGGCATCGCTTTGATGTGAGATCTTCAAAGTGCCGACGGAGAGTGATCCAACTTATATTTATTCCGTAAACTTTGATCATAGTCTCCTAAAATACAGCTGCATATCTAATCAGAAAGGTACACAAAGCTCTATAATTTTCATTAAGTAATATTTATCTTATAATGTACAGGGTGAGTCCTGAGTTGATACTTTTTTAACTGTGTATATAGAAGTCGGTGAAATAAACAACTTTTCAAATAACTTTTTCCGAAAACTGAAAAACAATAGAGAAACAGAATCAAAAAAGGTGAGTCTGGACTATCAAGACGTACCTAGTCTGTTTGTGTTTAGTGTTTTGCTCAGATTTTTGTCTTATCGACCAGGCACTGTACCTGTCAGTTAGTGAACTAGTCACTTTCAGTTTATCGTAGTTAATTCAAAATTGGTAAATCCGTTCATAAACGCAACTTTTATGTTTTACCAATTTAAAATTATCAACGATAAACAGAAACTGACTACTGCAATATCTGACAGGTGCAATGCCTAATGGATAAGACAAAAATACGAGCAAAAGACTAACTAGGTATATACGTCATGATACACAAGCCCAGATTTTAATTTTTTATTTTGCATCTCGCTTATTTTTTAGTTTTATTTGGAAAAGCTGTGTATTTTAACGATTTCTATAGACGGTTAAAAAAAGTATCAACATAAGACTCACCCTGTATATTAAATGAAGTTGTATGTAGACACATACACTGTAATCAAATATGTCGTTACATATTAGCATGTAAAATTTGTAGATTTGACTTAGAATAATTGGAACTATGCGTAAATTGTTTTTGCATAATGGCTAAATGAAAATAATGTTCCAAAATAATTATTATAATCAAGGGTCTTTGAAGGTCACAAGCGCTAGTTTGAATCAAATATTACCAAGTCACTTATTCTACTTTGACGTCCTCAAAGAAAAGAAAACCAAGAACCTATAGAATTCCTAAACTCCACCGCCAGAATTTCATTACAAGTTACTAGCTTCAACATTACAGATTATAGGATTCAGTATAATAATTTTCACAAAAATTCCACAGGTATATGTCAAACGCGATGCTGTTTAAATATGTCTGAAAAGTATAGGATACCTCCAGAGTAAATCTAATTCAGGGCAACGGCAACTCTTATCAAAGGAGTTTATCTATCACCTCACCCAATCGGTCACCTCAAATTCACCCCCCTTCCCAAAAAAAAAAAAACAAAAAAAGTTAAAACATCTAAAAGTGAGGGTTGTGATACATGTTTCTTTTTTGCTAATTACTCCGAAGCTAATGTACCAATCATTTATTTATTATTTACTACCATCAAAATCGGCAACAATGGTGTTACTGAAATTACGCTTTGATAAAGCCGGCGATAGAGACAAACAGACGGCAGACAGGCCGGCATGGCAGATCGACAGATAGAAAAACACACCAAAGTAAAAGAGTGACAGATTTTTTAATTTAGACATCATAGAAATTCCATAAAACATATTTCAATATACCTAGGCAATTTTTACTACCGTTATGGTGGTGGGAAGGAAAGTTTAATTCCACAGATACCCAAACGCCTTCAACAGCTAGGGGTCTGTACGGAACATCAACAAGTTGGTTTTTTTGTCGTACCGAAAACCGTTCAGGAAAAATAAGTTTACCAGTTGTTCCACCACCGCAATTTTACCACCGGAATTCGGAAAAATGGAAAACTATCAGTCTCTCCTATATCCATTCACATATATCATTTATCTCTCCTTGACTCTCCAGGACTATCTTTTCCTACAGAAAGATATAAATACCACAATGCGTTGACTCAAATATAACAAAACGTCAAAAAATATAACAAAACGTCAAAAAATATAACTAATGCTATACAGCACTACTACAATACTAATGAGATAGTCTTAGAACGCAAAAGTGAAATCAAAGACCTATAGGAGTTATCTTTCATATGGATATGAAGTTCAATTCCCATTATATCCAAATAGTTAACAAACCATATAAATATCTGGGGAGTGATAATTCAAAACAGTCAAGTTAATTTTCAACTCGTCAATTGTAAATTCAAACTGACAGGTACAAATTACACCCGACAGTTTGAAATTACAAGTGACGAGTTGGAAAGAAAGTTAACTTGACCGTTTTTGAACTATCACTTGACGCTTTAGAACTAGAAAGGGTGTAGTGAGACCGCACTTAGAGTATGCTGTACAAATTTGGATGCCCTCAGCACTCACTCATAAAATATATACCACATGGAAAAAGTGCGAAAGGTATTCCTGAGATATCTTTGTGTTAACAAAAATAACACTCATCCTTACGTGGTCTCATGACTAACTTTGGGTTCAAGAGCCTACTAAACACAAGGAATAAACAGGTTGTGATATTTTTTTACCATCTTAAATTTGTTCCCAAAATAAACCTTAGAAATTTAAATTATTAAATTTTTAACATTGATATATCCATAGATAAGATGCTGAAAATATGCAATCAAATATCTTCAAGTACCTCTATAGATGTCTTCAACATAATTCTCAATGAATTAAAATTAGTATGAACTAAAGACTTTCTGTTCATTTATTTTAGTGTATGTTTAGTAGTGCTCTCTTGTTTAAGTTTGTGTTTATTTACCATTACACCTTTAGTGTTTGTAATGTGTACCATAAATAAATAATTAGATATATGATTGACTTATGTCTACATGTGCCTTCTTTTAAAAGCTTGAAAGCATCCGTTCCCTTCCTAGATCCGGTCCTGAAAGGCTGTATAGAACACAGGACGGAAGAACAATGGCTGCCCACAAAATTTAATACGGCAAAGAAGGTATGCATATAATGGTAATGGTTGTACGCGCACTCGGGTCCTTTGAAAAAATTTTAACGCGTTTCAAGCTTATATCATAATTCGATTTAAATTGCGTTTTTCGAGTGTGATTCGGTCGGTGGGTTTAATAATGTTTGATTTGGTTGTTACGGTTGTGAGCACCAGGCTAGACATGCACAGACTGAAAAACTTGAAATAATTATTGGTAGCGGGTGTAGAGGTCGAGATTTTAGGCGATTGTTGAGGAAATGAAATTGTTGTTTTGTTTATTAATTAATTCAGAATGTCTACTATACGTTTTTGCTTTTGGTAATTAAAAGTGAATGTTTGTTCAATAATGACATTTGTCTTCCGATATAATGATATTTGTAATAATAGAAAAGCCTTTATTCAGACCTGGCGGGATATCAGCTCAGACGTTGCTTTACGTTCTAATCAATGTAACAAAAAAATTACATCAACATTCAAATTGAGCGTAAATACAATACTTACACTAACAAGCACATGAAATTAATCACATATATGTATATCACAAATAATTCAATAAATATGTGGTACATTAGTACAAGGGAAAAGAATTAAGTATGCAGTTTTGTACAAAAATAAAAAGAACTAGCATGCTAACAAAAGATCTTTCAACCATTTTCTTGAAATGAAAATATTACAAGCATTTGGTAGAAGAACGAATTGCATCTTAAGTCTTGGGTGCTATATAAAAAAAAGACTCAGTAAATGGACTTACTCTATGTCTGATATTATCCAAAGTATAAGCAGCAATAAAATCAAATGATAACGCAGAGATGTGATAGTTTATCGCTCAGGTATGCAGCCGTTTTATGCCAGGGTATCGAATGCACTATAGTTAAGGCAATGACGCGTAATTTTAGTGTCCAGAAAGAAACCGGATGACGCTTGGTATTTGAATTCTAGAGGCAGTTTGGAAACTTTTTTGGCATTGTACCATAACCCCAAAATGGGGGGGATCGGAGATAGAGGGGCGGGGATGCCAAAACGTGGAAAAAAAACCGTTAAGTTACCGAATGGGCGGTTTTCCCGATTTTTTTAGAATCAAAATAAAAAAAAATGCGACGAAACTGGTCGGAGCTTGATGGAAAATTCTTTATTTTTTTAGATAACACAAAAATACTATCATCTGCTGGGCAGTTTATGATAAATTTGAGCTTAAAGTTCGATTTTTCACGTCTCCTTTCAGAAAGCGTTCAATAATGTCACCCCCTATAGGGGTTGAAAAATGGGGTTAAACATAATAAAAACGGATGAAATTGATACCTGTCATAGTTGGACCTTCCAAGAACAGGTATAAAAACGTCATCCGTTTGATACGATATGAACAATTTTTCAAGGATTTCTAACGAAAATGACGTGAAAAATCGAACTTGAAGCTCAAATTCTTCACAAACTGCCAAGCAGAAACAGATGACAGTATTTTTTGTGTTATCTAAAAAAACCAATAATTTTTCATCAAGTTCCAACTGGTTTCATCACGATTTTTTTTTATTTGTTGTATAAGTTGATTGACTCAGTACTTCCCACACATTACTGTGATATCAGTTTATTATTTTCCCATAGCATGAAGCTGTACTCTGAGATCCCCTTGCAACCAAATCATCGGCAGCCTCCCGCCCCCTAAAATTGTCTTATGCCGCTAGGTCTTTCCAGGTCCCTCAGTTTCCGTAATAGGCTAGGCAATGTCGTCGAATGGACTTAAGAGTTGATTTATGTCGCTAGGTCTTCCTTCACAAGTTATTGTACAGCCTATTATGAATACAAAAAATTTCTCAGTTGTTCAATCCTCCACCCCCCAACCACCCCAATTTCACCCCCACCCAAAAAAACGCAGAAAATGATCAGGCACCTCTAAAACGCTTAAAAACGAAGTTTGAGCTGTCTTTATATTTTTAGTTTTTTTTTATTATTTCGGCGCCGCCACTGGCACGATTTATAAAAACCATACGCGTTTTCCATCCTCGCCACAGCAGTAATACTGTGTCAAAATTTCATTAGAATCCATTTAGCAGTGTCCACGTTACAAAATACAAAATGATCTAAAGCAATACATACTTGTATGTATACAGAAAATTCTACGTCCCTTAGCTTCCGTAATAGACTAGGACAATGTTGGGATGGACCTAAAAAGTTGATTTATGTCGCTAGGTCTTCCTTCACAGGCTAGTGGACAGCCTATTATGAATACAAGAAATTTTTCAGTTTTTCAACCCCCCACCCCCTAACCACCCCAATTTCACCCCACCCAAAAAAAAACGCAGAAAATGATCAGGAACCTCTAAAACGCTTAAAAACGAAGTTTGAGCTGTTTTTATATTTTTACTTTTTTTATTATTTCTGCGCCGCCACTGGCACGATTTATAAAAACCATACGCGTTTTCCATCCTCGCCACGGTAGTAATACTGTGTCAAAATTTCATTAACATCAATTCAGCAGTTTCCTTGTAACACAATATAGGATCTAAAGCAATAAATACTCTCGTATATTTACACCAGAAAAAAGTCCTTTGGTTTGTGTAATAGGCAAGGCAATGTTCGGATAGACCTAAACAAGTTATTTATGTTGCTAGGTCTTCCTTCATGGGTCAGTGGACAGTCTATTATGAAAGCAACAAGTTTTTCAATTTTACAACCCCCCACCCCCAACCACCCCAATTTCACCCCCACCCAAAAAAAAAGTAAAAAATGATCAGGAACCCCTAAAACGCCTAAAAACGAAGTTTAAGCAATATTTAATTTTTTTGTTTTTTGTTAATTACTCCGCCACCCCTGCACCGATTTTCAAAATTATAGGAACATTACCTACTACGACCCCACAGCATATCGCTGCCCAAATTTCATCACAATCCATGCAACGGTTGCTGAGATTACGAGGCTAGAAAAAAGTGACAGACAGACAGACAGACCGACAGACAGACAGACAGACAGACAGACCGACGGAAATGTGTGACGTGGATTTTCGTTATGTAGACATCATAAAACGCCCAAAAAACGTATTATCTCAAAATCGGTGTGGGAAGTAAAAATCGGTACGCGCAAACCGCCCATAGATTTCGGATGACGATTTTTTGAAACATTAGCTGGTAGGTGTACTAAAACGCTACAGCATTTTCATTCGGTTACTTAACGATTTTTTTTTCACGTTTTAACAACCTCCTCTATCTCCGATCCCTCTCATTTTGGGGTTATGATGCAATGACAAAAAAGTTCCCAAACTTCCTCAAGAACTCAAATACCAAGCGTCATCCGGTTTCTTTCTGGACACTAAAATGACGCGTCATTGCTCTAAATACTAAATATAAGCGAACAGTTCATCTTTGCTTCATATTAAGCTATTTCAGCCTCCCAATATGTCACGAGATATTTGACTGAATAGAACACCTAAAATGTGTCATACTTACATAGGAGAGATATGTTCTAATTGCTTTCCAAACTACCACTGTATAGAACTTCGATTTCAGGTAAATAAATTTTCCTAAGTACCCCATTCTAACTGCCATACCTTACTGTAACATTATAAAAAACTTGCAGTAGGTACATACTTTTGAACGATTGAAAACTAAGATAAAATAATATAAAAAATGAACTGTCAAAAGTCCATAAACAAAGCGTCAGGTACAATTCTCTGGCGGTGCCCTAACAGCCTTTTGTGCAATATGGCTTTTGCACCAGTAAATACCTATATCTTGTTACACCTATTCTTCCGTTAGTTTATGAACATCATCTTCAACAAACATTAGTATTTTTGGGACACGCAGCCGCTGTTTGCAATTTAACTACACTTCCTGTACATTCCGTAACTTATCCTAGCATCCATACTAGTATGCATACTACCCCACTACCCAGTTCTTGGTTCAAAAAATTATTTTCTTTGACAAATAAAATAGGTTATGTTAGTGTTGATGTTGATCCCCAAAAGCTTGACGGAAGGTGATTCGACTATGGGGTGACCCTCCATTTCCACGGTTGGTAAGCCATCGTGAGACTTCTTTGTAAGTGTTGTTGCCTGAGTTTTTTGTACGTTGAACTGTACTTTATTTGCTAATCCCCACTCGACAATTGTTTTGATATCTGCGTTGATCTGAGAGGCATGCTGCTGTCGCCGACGTACCGATATAGAAAGATATTCATTTTTAGTGGGCAAACCCTAGCGTGGTGCAAAAGCCATATTGCACAAAATGCTGTTAGGTTTTATGTCGATCAACAAATGATTGGACAAAGCGGATTCAAACTAGTCAAATTCCAAAACCACCACAGAATGATATTGAGCTCTCGGGATGCAAAATGACATCAAACTGTCATCAGTTGGCTGACAGAACAGTTATTTCAATTGCACTGAAATTTGGTGTATGTTCGACTTACCAGTTCAGATTTATTGCACTTCTGGGCGCCAGATGAGTTTTCAATGTGCACTGTAGTGCAATCGTAGTTAAAATCAGTGCAGTAAGTCGAAAACGCTATGAGCTCTTAGTGATAATTTGCACCTAAGTGCAAATAAGCGGATAAGTCGAAAACAAAAAACTAGACTAATTTTGTACTCAAATGTAAGACGAACATAATTTTGGTACTCAGTTCCTGTTGTTGCAATGATAGGGCAATGAGTCGAAAACGCTATCAGTTTCTTCTCCTTGACAGTAAGGCAGTATTAAAAATTGAAAGCGAATAAGAGCATGTTAGATTAGTTTTGAAATGATATTTCAGCCTCCCTGCCCTGCTAAGGTTCGTGGTTGGCTTGCAGACTTCCTTTCAGGTAGAAAAATCTCTGTTGTAGTAGACGGCTTTTCTTCGTCCTTCCATAACATCAATGCTAGGGTTCCGCAGGGATCGCTATTGGCTCCGACATTGTTTCTGCTTCAAATCAATGATCTACGCTATTCTAGCACAACAAGTTCACAGTTTTGCGAACGACAGTACTTTGCATGCAGGCATCATGAGCAATAGACCGATCTCTATGGTCGAGCTGGAACGCTGAAGAGTGGCAGAGGCTGCCTCGCTCTGGAGATCATTACCGCTTGGGGGCTCAGTTGACTTGCATTTGCATTCCAGGATATTTCTGAAACCACCTTGAAACTCATAACCCCTGCATATGTATTATATGGTCTTGACACTGGCATAATTGTTTTAAACAAGTTTTTAAATAGTTAACCTTAAAGTATATTTCTTATTCCGTAATATTTCGTAAGTTGGTTAACTTGATATGATATTTCGGCCTCCCTGCGTTGCTAAGGTTTGCGGTTGGCTGGCAGACTTCCTTTCAGGTAGAATAATCTCTGTTGTAGTTGACGGCTTTTCTTCGTCCTTCCATAACATCAATGCTAGGGTTCCGCAGGGATCGGTATTGGCTCCGATATAGTTTCTGCTTCACATCAATGATCTACTCTACTCTAGCACAACAAATCACAGTTTTGCGAATGACACTACTTTTCATGCAGACATCATGAGCAATAGACCGATCTTTATGGTCGAGCTGGAACGTTGAAGACTGGCAGAGGCTGCCTCGCTCTGGAGACCATTACCGCTTAAAGGCTCAGTTGATTTGCATTTGCATTCCAGGATATTCCTAAAACTACCTTGAAACTCATAACCCCTGCATATGTATATGGTCTTAACACTGGCATAAATGTTTTAAACAAGTTTTTAAATAGTTAACCTTAAAGTATATTTCTTGCTCCGTAATATTTCGTAAGTCGGTTAACTTGTTCATGTTGGCAATTCTGAGTGCCATTGCAATTGACAAACAAAAAACTAATCATTTTGTGGTTTCATGCATTAATATTATGTGCTGTTGAGCTTACAGTTGAGAGTTAGAGAGAATGTCGTTGGCATTCCTGATCACCAAATCATTTTTTTTATTTTTCTTTTGAAATGCCCATTTTTATTTATTTTTCACCACCTTTTAAGTTTGGATCCATTATTAAGTTTTAATTTTATCAAAGCCTATCTAAGAAAAACATACTTTAAGATGGCTTTATCGGTAATGTTTACTTACTTAAAACCTTTCTATCTCATCATAAGCATCCTTAAGGCCAACAACTTTGGAGGAAGATTTGGTTGAGCCTATTTAACTTCGAAAATATGTACTTTTTTATTGAGCGGTTTTATTGAGTATTTTCCTTCAACTGATTAAAACCGCTGGGCTTTCTTGAAAGCTTTCTTAAAGTCGGTAAGCCTTAAGACAGCTTTAACAAAATTTATATGAGACCACCATAAAGCTGCCTTAAAACTTTACAATTTAAATTGACTATTGGCCGTATGAATTGGTTTTATGGATACTCCTTATAATCTGTTGATAGGATAATTTGATCTTGAGTCTATTTGGCCATAGTGCAGTCACAAAAGACAACTCTTATCAAATGCCACCTTAAAACCTATTTAAAACCTCCATGAAGCTAATAATCTGCTGAAATGTTTCTTGGGAAACGGATATGCTGACATGGAATGAAATAAAATATTCAATAAACGTATTACCTCAAAATCGATAATTGTCGCAGCCCTATGCCTACGGTGTACGGAGTTAAAAGCGAAAAATTGGTTTCAATATCAACCCTTTGGTTCATATAATGAAGGAAAGTCTCCCCAAACTTGAACATCTGACAACAATGTTATAGAGGCGCTACCTGAACGACAAAGAAGACGGTCCAGCCAGACGCAGACGATTTTGGAAGCGGACCAAATTTGAAGGAGCCGCCGACAAAATCCCATGGTTAATGTGCACGGGCCATTTGGTTGTTTAGAAAAATTTGGAGATAATTGCGTAATGATAGTCATTAGATGGAGTGCAGAGGCCGTCGATGCACCTTACTGCGCATACCTAAATTGCTGGTGAATACCGTTTCGGACGAAGGTGGATCATTTTAAAATGAGCCCGAATTTTGTGCAAAAGCGCAACTGTAAACTACTTTTTTCTGCTTGTAGTCTCATATAGCGTTTTTATAGAAAAATATAGTAATCGCTACACTGCACTATGATAAAATCAATTATGTCTATTTACATATTACATATTCCTTATCAGAAAAGGGCAGTGACAATTCAAATTTGAATACTCATATAGTTGTTGACGTATTACATGATTAGGCATATGTACAGCGAGAATAGAGATAAAATAAGAAAAAAACAGCATAATAGCTAAGCCTCACATCTATAAGAGGATAGACACTATAAATAATAAAATTATAAACTGAAATAGGAATGTAAAATTAAAAAAGGTGAAGGTTGAAGTAGAACAGATAAAGAAATGAGAAATAATAATAATAGAAATGATGATGTTAAAACTTGATTTAAACCCCGATTAAAGATTAAATGGCAAAATGAATGGAACAACACTGCTGGGAAGCTCAATCCACTGAAGCCAGAAATAAGAAACACGATCTAACCTCTGTGATCTAATCTAGTCAAGGGAATACGTTTGACATCGTCATACTTGTTTGCCAGGGAAGAACCTTCTACTTGCTTTATTTGTGACTCACCCTCAACCGTTCAACAATCATAGCCGAATCACAGCATAGTAAGCAACCTGCATAATATCTCTGAGGATTTCCTATATAAAAATGGTTCCAAAAAAATTTGACCTTGGGACCGGTACCAACTCGATATTTACCGGTACCAACTCGATATTTTCTAGCCATATAGGCGCGTTTGGTTCGTACAGAGCATTTTGTGCAACTGATTACAACCCTCAATAATTATATAATTATTTTCGATACCGATACAAAAGTATTAATACCAGCTTGGAATGCCTCAAACAGTATCGATAACAAAAATAATCGATATTAGTGCAGAAGTATCGAAGTATCGTTAGCATCCCTATGTCTTTGAAATGAAGAATCACCTTGTTACATACTTATACTGTTCAATAGACATTTGATATTCACTTTTTGGTATTGATATTACGTTCAGCAAAAATTGTCACTATCATAATGCAAACACGTCGAAATCAATACAACCTATAACCAAAGATTACGTAATCTTTGCTATAACGGACAATAGCGATTTCAACAAGAAATCGAATCTGCTGCTAGCGGCATTTCAGTGGGCTACTGTTTGACGGAAGTTTAAGCACAGGCGAATATAAAGACGTCAAGTATGTCACTTCAATGATGCCTGTTAACAGCATTTTGGTAGGCTCCGCAGGCTACCGTTTGACGGCAGTTTAAGCACAACCATTCTTGAATTCTCAATCGGAAATCGTCTCCACATCCCTTGACAGCGAAGCAGCCACTGCCAGCCTTCTGCGTTCCAGCTCGACCACAGAGATCTACTCATGATGACTCCGTGCAATGTACTATCATCCGCAAAACTATGAATCGGGGTTTGCTGCGCCAGAGAACATCAGTGATGTGAGGCAGAAACAATATCTGTACCAAGACCGATCCCTGCGGAACCCCAGCGTTGTGGATTAGAGGGTAGAAGTCATCTATGACAGAGGTTTTGCGACTAGAAAAGAAGTCAGCTAATTAACCACAAAATTTAACAAGAAGGCCGTAAGATTCTTCTTCTTGTAATGCCGACTTCTCATTGAAGGTTGGCTACCACATTTCTAAATGCGTCTCTGTCTCTTGTAACATGAAACAGTTCTTCGACGTTGAGATTGGTCCATTCTCTTATGTTTCGAAGCCAGGATGTTTTCTTTCTGCCAATACCTTTCTTCCCCTCCACTCTCCCTTGCATCATGTTTTGTAGCAGTATATATTTATCGTTGCGTAAGATGTGACCTACGTATGATGTTTTTGTTATCTTAATGATTGTTAACAGCTTTCTTTTGCGACCAATACGTCTTAGAACTTCTTCGTTGGTGATTCTGTCAGTCCAGGGCATCTTCAAGATGCGTCTTATAGAGCCACATCTCAAATGCCAAAGTTTTTTGATCATTTGAGCTTTCAATGTCCAAGTTTCCACTCCTTATAACAAAACTGACAACACATAGCATTCCACAAATCTTATTCTGAGGTGGAGGTTTAGATTTCTGTTTGTAAACATTGAGAAGTATTTGATAAATGCCTTCCGAGCCATTTCTATTCTGATCTCAATTTCTTCGTCTGGATCCATTTGAGCATTTATGGCTGAACCGAGATATCTGTATTTCTGCACCTGTTCTATTTGTTTTCCATTCACAGTGAGAGTAGGGTTATTGTTTGGGTTTTTACTTATAACCATGAATTTAGTTTTTTCGGTATTAATAATGAGTCCTACTTCTTTACATTCTCGGTTGACTCTCTCTAATAGGGTTTGAAGATCCTCTGCACTTTCAGCCATTATAACAGTATCATCGGCGAATCTTAGGTTGTTGATTAATATCCCTCCGATGTTTACTCCTTCACGTCTCTCTTCTAGCGCTTTCTGAAATACAAACTGAGAGTATAGATTAAACAGTTGTGGTGACAGAACGCAGCCTTGGCGAACTCCCTTTTGAATTTAGATTTCATCTCTATGTGTTCAACACGTACTACTGCTGTTTGGTTGTAATAGATGTTTTTTATTAGTCGTATATTGCTTGGGTGGTCCAAATTGATGCTTTTTAAATTTTATTTATCATCAATTTATTTTATCATCAATCAGTTTATCGTGTTGGACTTTATCGAAGGCCTTTTGGAAATCAATGAAACAAACGTATGTATTTTTGATATATTCCCTGCATTTCCGTAGCAAGGCCGTAAGATGGAAGCTGGTTTAGGAGAGCTGCATGCCACATCCGATCGAATGCCTTAGAAATATTATGAGAACAGCGCGAGCCTCGTCAAATGAATGGATGAGTTTTGACCGTTTTCTGAAACCCTGTATATGGGTATAATTAACGTTTTCCGGACACAATTATTTTTTGTGTCTGGGTAATGTTTGTTCCGTAAGGCGCATTCTGAAAGGCCATCGTGTGACATCCGCGGTCACTTTGGTAGTCGCGCCGGCGTCGGCACCCAAAAAGCGGCTGTCCAAGTGAAACGAACAATTCGGTGGTTTACTTCGATCTAATTGCAATTTCACGGTCGGGTAAGGTCTTTTTTGTGTTAGAATCGTCGAAATTGAGAAATCGCCCGCTATTTGGTGGTCTAGGTCTTTGTTGTTGGTGGTCAGGTATATAGCCGCTTTTTTAGAATTTTTTTATGTACGGACATGTGTATTGTTCTTCAGATGATCGGAGGCACTGGAATTAATATTAGAATTTGGGTTATGCAGGTGCATCGTCACCTCAAAAAGTAATTCAGGAATAAAAATTTCATGGCTAAAGGAGGGACGGTCGTGGTGAGGTGGGAAGGTTAGTTCGACCTTTCATATAATTATTGGTTACAATTCGATCAATAAAGTAATTGTAGCCAATTGTGAAGGACCAACTAAATTGGCAAATACCCGCAAATGACTCACGAGAATTGAAGGTTAATCATGCATCGGTTGACTCACCCCTTGTTGGTTGGCGTCGGATGTCTTCCCCAGCTGGGTACTGCGTTGCTCTATCCAGATTCCTAGTTAGCTGAGCGATGTAAGGCTGTGGTCGCCCTTATTGGAGGTACCCGCTACACACGGGGTGACGGATATCACGCACACGTCCGTTCACCTCGGTAGTTGAAGTACGACTCACTCTTTCTTCCGCGTCAACCGTCAGACTTCAAACTCGCAAGTCAAAACGCGGGAGATTCGAATATACAAAATTATTTAAATGGTAAATACCAATCGTAACCATTTTCCGCCCACCAAAAAATATAAAAAAAAAATATTTTTTCCAATCATAGTAATTCCTATATTACCCACAAAAGAAAATTAGTGGAATTATCCCACCCATAACACAACACGAAAAGAAAAAAAAAAACAAATTATCATATACAAGCAAATCATGGCCTATTGTGCCGGCAAAGGGCACAGTTTCAATAAAGGACGGTCTAACAGCCCTTTACTCGTTTTAACTTGGGCGACTCTCGAAATGTTTCCCGTACCGGGATATAACTTAATAATCCTGCCTAATGGCCACTGTAAAGGACGGGTATTTTCATCCTTGAGAAGAACCAACTGGCCGACCGAGGGAGGATTATGTGGTGTATTCCACTTATGTCGTTGCTGAAGGGTGTGGAGGTACTCCATATGCCAACGCCGCCAAAAATGTTGCTGCATCTGTTGCACTAACTGCCACCTGTTCAACCGACTATGTTTCACACACAACAAATCTTCGTCAGGCGGAGCATTCAGGGGCTCTAATGTCAAGAAATGACCCGGAGTCAAGCTGCCTACATCGTTAGGATCAGAACTCAAACTACACAAGGGTCTCGAATTTAACATTGCCTCAATTTGGATTAAAGTGGTGCTCAATTCCTCATAAGTCAACACTTGCGCACCTATCACCCGCCGCAAGTGAGTTTTCACAGATTTCACTCCGGACTCCCATATACCTCCAAAGGAAGGACTAGCTGGAGGATTAAAATGCCACTTAATTTGCAAAGCTTCAGAAGCTTTAGCACCCAACAACTGTAAAGTTTTATAAGCACCAACAAAATTCGTACCTTGATCACTATAAATATCACTGCA
The DNA here is from genome assembly GCA_951848785.1 of Callosobruchus maculatus. Taxonomy (NCBI): domain Eukaryota; kingdom Metazoa; phylum Arthropoda; class Insecta; order Coleoptera; family Chrysomelidae; genus Callosobruchus; species Callosobruchus maculatus. The sequence goes on from CATOUR010000032.1 coordinate 5,897,654, forward strand.
ACGTCCTCGCCGCCCTATAAAACGCCTAAGTGCTGCAAGAACAGCTTCACTAGTTAGATCTGACACAACTTCTAAATGTATTGCTTTAGTAGCCATACACACGAAAAGACACACATACACCTTTTGAGAACTAATGCCTCGTCTTTTACCTAAAGACATCCTCAAAGGACCAAAAAGGTCTACGCCACTATGGGAAAAAGGTTTGACTTCCGAAATTCTAACGGAAGGTAAATCACTCATTATGGGGACCACTGGAGGAGGCTTAACTCTAAAGCATTTTATGCAACGAGATAACACTGAAGCTATAGCCCGTTTGGCAGATAGTATCCAATATCTCTGCCTTAACAGATAATGCAAAGTTTGTGGTCCAGGATGACAACTCCTATTGTGCACACTTTGGATAATGAGATAAGTCAATCGATGCTTCCTAGGGAGCAGAATTGGATGCTTCCGATCATAGCTTAGACTAGACTGTCTCAAGCGACCGCCCACCCTCAGGACACCCTGGGAATCAATGAAAGGAGCTAACTTCTGTATAGCTTTGGGACAGACCTCCGCTCGACGAACTTTCCGCAGTTCATTATCCAATTCAACTCTTTGCACGTCTTTGACCAGAACCTCCATAGCCTCATACAATTCAGCCTCGGATAAATTACCTATCTCACGCGGGTAACCCCTTTTTCGACACAAACAATTTTTACGAAATCTCAAACAATAAGCAACAACACGCTCAATTTTGCGTAAGGAAGAATATCTATTCAACAATTCTGAAACAATACTAGAGCCGTGAATAGTAATACAAACAACCTTTGCTTCTTCTTGTACATCTGTACAGGAAGGCTCACCTACACAAGTTACAGGCCAATCATCCCGAGGAAGCTTAAGCCAAGTTGGCCCCTCCCACCACAAGGGTTGTTCTAGAAATTGCCGAGGAAAAGTCCCCCTAGAAGCACAGTCACTAGGATTCTCTTTCCCAACCACATGATACCATGAATCAGGAGCTACCTTCTCCTGGATTATAGCTACACGATTGGCTACAAAGCTCCGCCACCTATGCGGAGAAGATTTGACCCACGTCACAACTACCTTCGAATCCGTCCAAGCACAAACATTATCTATTTTCTGTGTTACCATTATATGGGATACACAATCAATCAGCTCTGCGGCTAATAAGGCTGCACACAATTCCAGTCGTGGAATCGACAGTCTTTTCAAAGGCGCCACTCGAGTTTTGGCACACACCAAATGTACAGAAATACTGTTCTCCGTGGAAACCTGTCTCAGATAAACTACAGCTGCATACGACTTCTCCGAAGCATCGCAAAAAGCATGAATTTCTGTAAACTTTGCCTCTATATGAAGTATATGTCTAGGAATTTTCAACGAAGATAGCTCAGGTAACTCAGCCACAAAAGTTTTCCACTGGTTTGCAACTTCCAGCGGTGGCTCATCATCCCAACCTATCCCTAAAGCCCACAATTGCTGAAGTATTTGCTTGGGAACAATGATTACTGGAGCTAAGAATCCTAGAGGATCATACAGTCTTGCTATTTCTGACAAAATATTCCTCTTTGTACAGGACCGTATCTGAGGATGTACAGAATAAGAAAAACAATCCGTAGTGGGACACCACTGCAAACCCAACACTTTTATTCCAAGAGAATCCTTATCAAATACAAGTGGCTGCTGATGAACCTCAGGTACCTGAGCAAGTACTTCAGAACAATTACTTGCCCATTTCCTCAGTTCAAACTTTCCCAACGCCAATAATTCAATCAACTGGTTTTGAGTATCCAAGGCAATTTCCTTGGAGTTTGCTACTCCAATGGCGTCATCAACATAACAGAAATTCTCCAAAATATTTACAGCTAACGGAAACCTTTCACCCTCATCCCTACACAGTTGCAGCAACGTCCTAATCGCTAGAAAAGGACTAGACGTTACTCCATAGGTAACGGTCTTCAACTGATATTTCCTTATAGGCTCGTCACCGTTAGGTCTCCACAAAATAGTTTGATAACTAGTGTGAGACTCCTCAACTAAAATCTGTCGATACATTTGCCGTATATCCGCGGTAAACACATACAAATACAACCTGAAAGATAACAATATTGAGACGATATCATTTTGTAGCTTGGGACCTGCTAGAAGAACATCATTCAAGGACTTTCCATTGGTAGTTTTAGCTGAAGCATCAAAGACAGTCCGAAGCTTTATTTCACCATTCGCATTCCTTTTCACCACCGCATGATGAGGAATGTAATACTCACTATTAGACCCCACTTGGTTCCCAACTTCAGACATGTGGCCTTGCTCCAAATAGTCAGCCATAAAATCACAATATGCTTCATGTAAGACGGAATCACGACGAAAACGTCCTTCCAACAGCTTAAATCTATGTAAAGCCTGTGAATAGGAATCACCCAGAACTGGGGGGAATTCAGAAAAGGGAAGCTTCACCACATATCTTCCTGAGTCCATACGCCAACAAGATGACGTAAAGAATTCCTCAGCCTGCTGTTCCTCTTCAGACAATGCGACACACTTAGGGATACTTTCAATTTCCCAAAACTTTTTCAATGTACAATCCAATTCCCCCACAGAAGTTAGAAAATTCAGCACACTATTAGTGGAAACACCACCCAACTTGCCCATTAACGCCCACCCAAATACGGTGTTAATAGCATGTGGCCCACCATTCTGTCCTCTCACATAACCGGAACGTAAGATCTCACCAAATACTTCTACCCCTAGAAGCAGATCAATTTCCATTTCATCATGTGCAGCCAAAGGCTCTGCGAGGCAAAGATTTTCTAAATACTTCCACTTCTGAACAACAGCAGGAATTTGAGGTACCTTCTCACAAATCTGAGGTATCACAATAGCTTCCAAATTGAAGCTAGGATACGGTTTGCTGTAGGGAAAGATAACACAAGAGACTTTTCCCGAACTCACATTCGATGACATTCCATTAATGCCAACAACAGGGGTTGAATACTCCTTACGAGTAAGATTCAACCTTCTCACACAAGATTCACTAATAAAATTGGCTTGACTAGCAGAATCTAACAAAACACGACATTTGGTGGATCTACCCTCAGAATCCAATATTGAGACTAGTGCAGTAGCAAGCAACATTCTAGGCTGCACAGACAACTTACTTGCCATGACTTGAACATGACTCTCAGATTCATTAGAGGTACTACCACTGACATCACAATCTGTCACTTTAGTGTCCGGAAAATGCAATAGTACATGGTGTTTTCCACCACAAACCCCACAAAGTTCTTTTGATTTACATTTATTTACTAGATGAGTAGCTCCCAAACAATTAAAACACATTCTAGTCCGCTTGACAAAGGCATGCCTCTTACGACATTCTGCCTGCAAGAATCTATCACATTTGATCAACGAATGTGGTGAACCCTTGCAAAAATTACACTTTTTCTGTGTTAATGTGCCAGTCGAAAAACTAAGTGTCTGCCTTCCCTTGGGATTAGCAGGACTATTATTCTTTCTAAACCCACCACTAGCATTAGACACATTACTCCCTTGATATGCGGAAGTAAGGGATGTATTTTCCAGAGCTCGACAGGTTTTCTCAACAAATCCAAAAAGCATGTCAAACCCCGGAACATTATTCCCATTATGTTCTAGTTCAAATCGCGTTTTAAGGGAAGAAGGTAATTTCTGCAACAATAAATTGAATTTGGTAAAATCCCATAGGTTCAAGTTACTCATCTCTAAAGCCACCAAATTTTCAGAAAATATTGACAACAATTTTCGAAGTTCAACTGCAGAATCATGCCTAGAGGGAGAAGCATTATAAATTGAAAACCAATAATTGCTCAATAAAACACGTTCATTCTGATATCGACTCATTAATGCATTATAGGCTATTTCATAATTATCCTCAGTAATGGGCACATTCCTTACTATTAGACCTGCCTCTTTTTCTAAATAAGAAATCAAGAACTGAAACTTTTCTATTTTTGACAGCGAATTATTTCTATGAATAAGAGTATTGAATAAGTCGATGAACGTAGGCCACCTTGTAAGGTCACCATCAAACTTCGGTATTTCAATTTTGGGAAGCCTCAAACAATTTTCTCTTACGACCACTGCAGATGTTTCATGCTCACTACGAGCCATCATCTCATCAGAAAGATCTTTATGAATGCCCCTTATTGAATATCTCATATCATCAAACATTGTATGAACTGCTTCCTCCTCCTCTAAGGCAGACTCATCTACCAAGGCTATTATTTCATATTGCAAATTCTCAAACCTCGTTACATACCCATCCAGCTCTCCATACCTGAGAAAAAACTCCGTCCGATACTCGCCATTATCACGAGCCTTCTTGGCCGCCTCAAGAACATTTTTAATAGATTTTAAAACTAGCGCGCGTTGCCGTTGCAACTTCACAACATTTGCATTAGGCCTGTTCAGGTATCAGGTAACGATTCAATGTAAACACAAGACCAAAATAATCAAATTTAGAATCAATCTGCTAGTAAACACAACTTCTTTACACAAACAATACGGCAACCACACACAAATCACAAAATTTTCAGTTGTTATTCTTTTTCGAAATCTCCGTCGACTACACCAATTGTCGAAACGCCGGTTTTCGAACCCCCAACCGAATGTAACCAACTGAATCAAAACAACTTTTGCGCTCACGCAATTCGCAAAATGTCAATTTCAAATGCCCAGAAAACTCCCCAGATATGTATTACCAACACAATACACCAAAAGTTGCTTGTTTTCGAATATAACCAATTTTTACAAACAGCGCGCAACACTAACAAATTCCGATGTCACAAAAAAACTCCGTTTTTTGTCAAGGATACGTACCAATTTAGATTTTACGTAGACTATTTTACTATAGCGCGATTTATTTATCCGTGCTCGGAGGGCCAAAAAATGGTTACAATTCGATCAATAAAGTAATTGTAGCCAATTGTGAAGGACCAACTAAATTGGCAAATACCCGCAAATGACTCACGAGAATTGAAGGTTAATCATGCATCGGTTGACTCACCCCTTGTTGGTTGGCGTCGGATGTCTTCCCCAGCTGGGTACTGCGTTGCTCTATCCAGATTCCTAGTTAGCTGAGCGATGTAAGGCTGTGGTCGCCCTTATTGGAGGTACCCGCTACACACGGGGTGACGGATATCACGCACACGTCCGTTCACCTCGGTAGTTGAAGTACGACTCACTCTTTCTTCCGCGTCAACCGTCAGACTTCAAACTCGCAAGTCAAAACGCGGGAGATTCGAATATACAAAATTATTTAAATGGTAAATACCAATCGTAACCAATTATTATTGTAGAAAATAGTATTTATTGAAGTGATAGAATAAAGAATATACTGGGTGTCCCATCAGATATTTTCGTAACGAAAAACAGTTCAAGCAAAGACTAAGTTGTAATTCTGAGGATACCATACTATCATACCACGCATACAAAACACTTTTTTGTATGTCATTCCGGAAACCTCACCCCAAATTTTTGTTTTCAAATAGCAGCCCATAGGTTTTCCTTTTATGGTCAGCCGCTCGCCAAGGATGAAAGCCTATGGCGCTGTAGAAGCGCTGCGAGAGGATAAGCGTCGGTGCACGTTAGATTTGAAACGCCGCAGGTTGTAGCGTAGGTAAACCAATTCCCCTGCAGCTCATTCCACAGCGTCGAGGTTCTTTAAAAGAAGAAATGTTGGAGGAGACTCGTTCGTGGAGTAGGAACCTCGACCTGGTAAGAATGAACTAGCAGAGCCTCTCTAGTGTTCCTCGTTCGGACGGCCTTTGGTGTTATTATCTGGGAGAGCTCACTCGAACATCTTCCGTGATAGATTCTGTAAAACAGGGACAGGTCAATCACCCTTCTTCGATGTTCCACGCTGTGGAAGTCCTTTGTGAGGTTAGGCGTATCGAATAGTCTAATTGCTCTCTTTTGGATAGTATCCAGAAGCTTTAGAGAGTGCTTCGGAGCGCATCCCCACTCATGGGAACAATACATCAGCGATGGTCGGATCTGTGCCTTGTAGAGCAGCAATAGTTGCTCTGGTGTATATAGCTTCCTACAGCGGAACAAAACTCCAAGCTTCTGGGATACTGTTTTAGCAATACTGACGACGCGGTCGTTCCAGGGCATGCTATTGTTGATGTCGATCCCTAAAAGCTTCACGGAATTTGACTCAACCACTCGACTATGGGGTGACCCTACATTTCCACGGTTGGTAAGCTAGCGTGAGACTCTTTACTAATCCCCACTCGACAATTGTTTTGATATGTACGTTGATCTGTGAGACATGCTGCTGTCGCCGACTTACCGTCTCCTGGGATGATAGTGGCTTGCCTGGAGCCATGCACGATATTAATGTACTGTCGTCTGTGAAGCTATAGATTGGATTGGATGTTATTTCCAGCAGCTCGTTGATGTACAGCAGAAACAGTGTAGGAGATAGGGCAGATTCCTGAGGAACACCGGCGTTTATTAAAAATACGTCTTATGAATAGCCTTCGACTACAACAAACAGATATCGGTCGTTCAAAAAGCTATTCAGCCACTGGCGCGGGCCAGTTTGTGAATGAAATCAAAGGCACAACAGTATTTTTGGGAGAAGTTGGAGGTGAATTTTAAGGGCTGGAGTACAAAAAAACTGTTATAAAAGCATAGCATCCTAGACCCTATAGTACCTTCAAAAATACCTCTTTTCGTTTGAATTTCTTTTGTTTCGAGAATATTAGGTATCAAGGAAACTCTAAGGATACCTGGTGTATACATAGTGAAACAACAATTGCTCAGCGTAGAAAATATTTCGTATTTATAGAGTTACAAAAAAATCTAAAAAGGATAAATGATGTAGGATATGTGCATATTTTAAAAACACTTTCAATTATATAGGGAGTATCAGCAAAATCTGATTTTCTAAATAGAACTATTATTGCGCATTTCTGTTTCATTCTAAAGTATTCCGAAGTAATTTGATTTTTTCAAAATGCAAGGTATTTCCATTGATTAAGGTATTAACGGGAAGATGGGCCACTAGATGCTAAGATCACGCGCCTAATTTTTGTTCCTCCTGGAGTGTCGCCACCTATATGAGCACAAATGTACCTCTACTGATACAACTTTGACAATATAACAACCATCGACTTTGATACGAATAAAGTACCCTACTTCCAACTATCTATCAACGCTACTTACTATTATCTCCGCCAGGTGTCGCTGACATTGGCAATTTGACATTTGACATAGTGATGGCAGTGTCATATTTCAATTGTTTAATATTCCGATGTTATTTGGAAAATTTGGGTCAACCACGATCAAAAAATATTGATTGATTGATTTCGATTTATCATCGTTTGTATTGAATTTTTCGCGATTTCGGGAAGCAAAATGGTTTACAGATGTTATTACTATAACTGTCCAAACAACAAAACTCGTAATCCAGAGATGTTCTTTGCTTTCCCAAAAGCAACAGCTATACGTGATATTTGGATCAAGAATAGTGGCAATGTGAATTTGTTCCAATATGTTGGAAAGTCTGACCCACTGCCAAAGCAATTAGGTGTCTGCGAACAACACTTCAAACAGAACTATATCCAGAGATCAGATACAAAGAAATTCTTGGTCAGACACGCAGTACCGTATGTATGAGTATAATTCAGGTAAGTGCCTATACCATTGAAACCAAACTATTGCCTTCTATTACTCATCTACATCACTAAAAACTTGAAGCAATACGCAAATTTACCATACTCTGCCATTTTCTTAAGCCTATGGGGCATTCCACCACAACAATTTCAAACATAACGCTTTTGTATCTTGACTGAACTTATATACTGCCCAGCACCAATGCATCAGCAGAAAGAGTCTTTTCTTCAATGGTCTAATGTTGAATGCCTCAAAAAACCCAGTGATTCATTCTGGTTATTAGGACGATGTTGATACCTAAAATGGATATTGAAAACACCTTCTAAAAATGTTATTCCTACTCAAAATCAGCACCAGCTGACCAACTGCATCAAAATAACTAGGTATTTTTCAATAAATAAAACAAAAACTTTGTGAACACTTTTCAATAAACCAATGCCAGTAACATTTCTCAATGCAGTAACTCCAATTTCATGTTACAATTTAAGCTTGCTAAATATTATGGCAAACTGAGCAGCAAAATGAATTTCTTTTGAGAATTACTGATCCCAAGAATTTGGCAACAAACAGACAAGAGTGGTTCCAAGGCATGGCATAATCATTATAAAGATGTACGAGTGGCTGATTAATGGTCACTTTAGGTATACTATGCTCAAGCATTGATTAAGGTATTAACGCTCAAGCTAATGTGTGGGTTTATTAGTGTGAGTAACAGCATAAATCTGCCATACTTCTGGTATTTCGTTTTGTTTTGTTGACAGTCCAAGGTATCAATGGAGCATTCCAATGATCACTAAACTAGATGCTCGCAATTACAGCTATTTAGAACATGACAAACCGTATGGTCTCACTAAATTTCAGTTTAAAAAAAGTTGGTGAGAAAAATGCAGAAAAAAATGCTTGTTGTATTCTTAATTTCAAGTGGCTGAATCACTAGTGAATACACCTTCCTTTTTTTTCTTGTCAGAAAAAGTAAAAAACATGTCTACTTCTTTATTTCACTCAAAGTTTTACTGGGTGATACAAATAATTGGCCTGAACATTTTTTTATAATTTTATTTTATGTAAAATTAATACAAAAGAACAAGCATGTGTAATGTAGAATATCCTTGTTACATGATATTTATGTCAAGTCAATTTTTCCATGTTGTTATGTGAAGCGAGAACAATCTATCAAAAAAAAAAATAGTTTTAGAGATTAGAAAGAACCATCCATCCTGTTTTCGCCCATAAAAGCAAACTATACCTACTAAAACAGCCCTTATTTTGTTACAGGTTATGCACTCACAAAGAAGAAATGATAAACCACTACAGGTATGGATTATCATACTGTCAGATGGTGCTATATCATGTGCTCATTGCACTTGTATGACAGGATTAAGTGAAGTTTGCAGCCACATAGCAGCAGTTCTTTTCTTCCTTAAAGCACGTCCTAAAAGTGTCGGCCAACAAGAAAGCTATATATACATATTCTAAAAAAAAAGTTGGCATACACAGAGTTGAAGTATCATATTGTTATACATAACAAAATGACAAGAATTTCTGAGACATTAAAAACATTGTTATAGTTTATAGCTACTTCGAATATAATTAGGGACACTATTGTATGATTTAGCTACATTATATGAGAATCATCTATCAAAAACTGCATTTTTTGTTTAGGCATTGTTAGTTTCACAGAATTCCTAGTAATTGTGAGGATATAATTTACATATATCTAGTATAAACTTATGTGAACAATATAAATGCATTTGAATATGATGTACAGTTGTGTAAAAAATATTGAGACTAATCAAGGGGAATTTGAGATGGACTAACTCTAGCAATACTACGAGTGGTTTCTATCTCTACTGGGTGAAGTTGCGTCTTCTTTTGTAAATGCTGGAATATGTAAGTGACCTCCTAGAACTTCAACTGAGTCTCTAATTAAAAAACCTCTATCTGCTAATATTATGTCACCAGGTATAATTAAATTTAAAAAGCCACAATTTTCTGTTAGATGCTTGTCACTTGTCCTTCCACCATAACCATCGAAAATGTAATTCCCCCACTTCTCCATGAAATACCTTACAATGGGCTAACATTCACCATATGTCACTCAGGTACAAATATTATTTAAAGAAGATTCTACAACTTTTTCAAAATATTGTGGATGTCTTATTAAATATTAACTTATTTATTTGTTAATTATAGTAGGATATTCCAATTTGCAATTTTTTAGTTTATCAATGTAACATGAAATCTCACGTTTTTTAAGTAAATAAGTGTAAATTTTAATAAATAGCTCAAAATTGTACATGGTGAGTAAACCAATTTTTCGAATTTGAGTTTTTTTTCAGTTTTTTGCATTTTCTGAGAAGATTTTCTATAGTAATGTATATTTTTTTTACACCATCAGAAAATAGAGATTTCAACGAACGAAAGGCTCCCAAACTTTTTGAAAAAAGCTGATATTTTGACGCGAGAATTTGTGATTGAAAAATGGGGTGCATTTTTTATCTTAAGGTCAAATAAGGCGAAAAAATAAATATTTTAAATCAAATAAATTACAGTGTATTTGGGACATAATAAGGGAAGTATTCACCAAATTTCGTAAAAAAAAATATTTTTTTTGAAAAAGATAAAAATAAAGGACCAAAAACTTGGTTTTTTGAATTTTTCACCAAAATTTTGAGGTTATGTGAAAAAATTGATAACACAAGAGTTGTAGATCTTTTTATTACCTACATCTTTGCCATTCAACTTTTTTCCATAGGACTTGTAGTTTTGCCAGAAATCAAGATAAACCATTTTCTACCCTTAAAAGGTCACCCCCTCCCACTTCCCGATCTCGAATCGACCGTAATTTATTTTTCCTTTTATTCTTATCATATTCTCCTCCTTTTCTAATGAGTTTCATCCTACTGTAATTTTTTTTCACTTTTTATTATTTTTGAAGGCTTCGGCACTGGACTAAGACAGCTTTTAAAGCAAATGTTGAACTCAGCATGTCAGTCCCGAGATGTATTATCTGTAGTTGTTAAAAATGAAACAAAAATTGTAAAGAAAGATGCAACTGTTTATCATTTAGAATAATAAAATTTTTGAAATGTATCCTGTTTCATTACCTCATCGATACGTTTATGGTTAATTATAATAATAACGTTTAAAATTATGAAGTAATGTGATTATTAAGAACATCATTTAAAATCAAATTTGTTAGCAACATCAGACATGAAATTTGTTTTGAATAAACATAACTATAATATGTGCACAGACAATTACTCTTATGTAAATTATAGAGGGATTTTGACATCACTGAATGGTGTTTCACTCATTGCCCTTCGATACACTGAATTATATACTGTTCAGAACAAGCCTTAATACATCGAAGAAATATATATATAATAAATACATAGGAAAATATAACTAATAGTTTTTCATTCAATAATCCTTTAGCTTCTGGTGTGTGCAACAATCAATGGTGCAACTTAACAATCATCCAATGAGTGTTTTTGAGATAGTCACCCTGTTTGATAAGATACAAATTAATCACACTATGTTAAGCAAAGTGCCATTTGAAATACATATTTTCACCTCTCTGTAGCTAGACACTATTTCATGTTACATATTTGGAAAAAAAGTATGAATGTGGGTATAAGCTATTGATATGAAATATTTTCATTTTGATTGTGTGAGAAGCATACCCTATAATAATAAATAATTCATTTTAACTCCACCATTTATTAAAAAATATATGGATAGATAACATGAGCATTTATTGGTGCTGTTAGTATACACAGTATGTGGAGTAAAGTCAGCACACTCTTCGCCTCCTGGTATCGGTCTGCCTCTTCTGTCTCGAATGCTTGGGAAGCTGGAGAATTTTTTCCACACCTATAATGACAAAAAGGAAGCATTTTGAAATAGTGCGCAAATTATTCGAATAGAGAAGTGAATAGTCATAATGTACCTATTCCAGAAACTCAACTTTTAGGTTATGTCAAAAAATGAATGTATTAAATGATCCATTTTTTGAACTTGCCTATATGTACATAGGTATACAACTAGCAATTATTACCTACGGATGGATGTTTTTGCTACTTTAACATAATCCACCAAAGGTTGGCCACTACAACTTCATTACTTCTATATACTTCACAGATAAAACTTCCAAGTAAGAAATGCATTATTTTGGAGTATCAAGTGATAAAAATGCAGTATGACTATAACAACTATCGCTCTAGTGAATGTGATAACTCATGGGATAACTGTAATTGGCGAATAAACGTTTTTTTTTTGCTGTTTTCAATATGCATTCAAGTTTTCATCATGCATTATCTCATGAATTACATCATTTTAATTGACAGATGTGCTTACCTGACAAAAAAGGTTCCTTAAAAAACACATCACAACAACAATTATGGTGAAAATGTCCAAGAAATTGTAAAAAACAAATAAAAGTCCTCAATTTCATATGGCGGTATACCGACAACAAGGTTATCAACCGCTGTCAGCTGATCGTTTGGAATTGGAACACAAAGCATATTTTCGAATGTTAGGTTCACCGACGATCCCGACCGACCCGTCGGTGGTTAGGTATGGGTCAGCCATGGTCATTGGCTCTTCAAGGTCGTATTTTTATAGCTGGATGCTCCTTTGCTCCATCTATTGGGCATATTTATTATAAAGGATTCAGGAATTTTTGAAGCTTCTGAGATTGGCCGAGAGGGCGCCAGGTGACGGTGTCGTGGTTTCTATGAGAGTGAGTGAGATAGACTAGAGTGAGTGAGATAGACTGCGAGCGCGCGATTTTACTGTGTGGTTGTTCATCTTCCCCTAAATACTTTAATCAATGGTATTTCTAATGAAATAATATTGTCAGCATCTATTCTAACCTCTTCTAATTGTCTTTCAGTTCCAAGATATCTAATTAATGTATAGTTTTTTTCAGTGGCTAGTGTTGTTAATGAGCTATAGAAACTAAACAATTTCTATCGGACTGACTTCAGTTTGATGCCAGTTGTTGTTATTTCTGTGGGCTTAAGCCCACAGTTAATCAATTAACATGGAAAATGACAATTATTTCACAAAACGAAAAGAGTGATTTAGTTTTTGATTCTTGGAATATTTTTAATAAATCCGTTGTTAGAAAGTCAATCAAATCAAGGTATCCGACCGAGAACGTCATTCTTGGGAGCCGTCATACACAAACTTTTTCGGAACGATTTAATGCAACGAGAAGTTTAATATCTGGATAAAAAGGAAAAAGTCAAACCTGTGTTAAGCGAAGAAAAATGATTCAATTTATTAACAGTAGTAATAGAGGAACCCTATACCAGTACACAACAGCTTCAAAGTTATTTCCAAATAAGTATAATATCCATCAGAAGAATAATTAAAAACAATAAATTGGACCCTTATCGCATCCAATTACACAAATCGCTTAATAATATGGTTCTTCTAAGTAGAAACAGTTAGGCAGAACTTATTTTCCATAGCCTACTATCACTCACACTAGCCACTAAAGGATATTGATGACTGAAAACCACAAGTTAGTTTAAACATTTTTTATTTATTTTATTTAAGGGTATTAAGTTACTTCGGAATCAATTTCATAGATTGGCTCAGCAATTTGACCAAACACAAAACCTCCAAGTTTTATAATGACTGTAATTTCAATTTTTCATCTACATCTACTTTTAGCAAACATAATGAACTGCAGCTAAGTGATTAGAGTGAGTCTAAAGTATGTATCGCACCAATTATCTCGGAAAAGGTTCGCGCGATTTTCATGAATTTTGGGATATGTGGGTTTTACAATACGGCCGATATTACGATGGTATTTACAATGTTGTCAGATCTACCGTTTTCCCGGAAATATAATAAACTTTGTTATTTCAAATGGATCACCTTGTACGTTTCTAGATTTTTAAAATCCTTGACAAATACTGATTACTTTTTGAATAGTATTTACTATACCTAAACTTTATAATTTCGTAGTTACAACTAAATTTACATTGCGTCCTCCGAAGTTAAAATAAGACATTAACTTCAAAAAATTGAGTCAAGTTGATTGACTCAGTACTTCCCACACATAACAGTTGCAACCAAATCATCGCCCGCCTGTTGTCAAAAAACATCCTCCAACATAAAAACTAGTAAATAGTTTCCTAAGTAGGAACTAAAACGACACAATTCAGCTTCAAGGGGCGAAACGAAACAATCAAGAACCCCCAAATTGCTTAAAAACGAAGTTTGAGCTATTTTTAGTTTTTTATTATTGCTGCGCTGCCACTAACACGATTTTTGAAAGCCATACGCATTTTTCATCCTTGCCGCGGTAACAATACTGTGTATAAATTTCATTCAAATTAATTCCGTAATTTCCGTGTTACTAAATTCAGAACGAGCTAAAGCAATACTCGTATGTGTATAATATCAGACAATTCTTATATTTTTAAATTTTTCGTTTTTTTATTATTGCTGCGCCGCCACTGACACGATTTTTCCAAAACATACGCGTTTTCCATCCTCGCCGCGGCAGTAATACTGTGTCAAAATTTAATTAAAATGCATTTGATAATTTTCGCGTTACGCAATATAGAACGATTTAAAACAACACTCGGATGTATACATCACAAATTCTAAGTCCCTTGGTTTCTACTATAAGCAAGGCAATGCTCGGATGGACCTAAAAAAGTGTATTATGCCGCTAGGTCTTTCATTCACAGGTCATTGGACAGCCGATTATGGATACAACAAATTTTTCAGTTTTACAACCCCCCCACCCTTCAGCCACCCCAAATTCACCCTCACCCAAAAAAAAAGTAGAAAATGATCAGGAACCCCTAAAACGCCTAAAAACGAAGTTTGAGGAATATTTAAAATTTTTCGTTTTTTGCTAATTACTCCACCCCCCGTACAACGATTTCCAAAATTATCGGAATATTACCTACTACGACACCACAACATATCGCTGCCCAAATTTCATCAGAATCATGCAGCGGTTACTGAGATTACGACGTTAGAAGAACGCCAACAGACAGACCGACAGACAGACAGACAGACCGACGGAAATGAGTGACGTGGATTTTCGTTATGTAGACATCATAACACGCCCAAAAAGCGTATTATCTCAAAATCGAAAATTTTTGCGATCACAAGACTCCCCTCACCTATCGGTGTGGGAAGTAAAAATATGAAGGCGGTTACAGCAGATGCTCAAAATGTTGTATTGTTGTAAAAGGATTTCAAAAATGTAGAATTATACAGGGTGATCCATTAGAAATAACAAAATTTATTATTAGTTTCATTATAAACGGTAGATCTGACAACATTACAAATACCTTCTTAATATTGGCCGTATTGCGAAACCTCCATATCCCAAAACTCATGAAAATCGTGCAAACCGTTTTCGAGATAATTGATGCAGTCCATACTTTGGACTCACTCTGTAGATGTTGCAATAAAAGTTAAAATGTTTTAGTTATGTAGATTTAAGTTTTCCGCACCTCATTTCGTTGACATACTTCAAAGCAGTCTTTTTACGAGTAGAAACCCACGATCTTCCATCCACGCTTTATTGGTCCACCCCTATAACTGTATTATGTTTTGAGATTACATCAGTGCGCGAGAAATGTGAGGACGATATTGAACTTCGCATTCCTTTAATTTGATGTATAACTGATATACCAATATGACAATAGATGAGTCTCCTGACTACTTAACGTTTATACTGGAACCAGCAGTTTGGCACTACTGACTTGAAATGGTAGCTGTTTTCAGATTACATCGGCACATGAACCAATCAGAATGACGTATAAGTAGGTAATCGCAACCGTCAAGTACCGCGTGGCAAGACAGATGCGTCCGATACCTCTCAATTCAGATCACCCATATGCTGTTACTAATTGAACAGATTTTTCAATTAACTGCATTAAAACATTCTGCTAACAAGCATCAGTCTGTATATAGAGTTGCTGTAATTAGGAATCCAGCTAACGAATATACGCATGTCCAATCTGTACTGTTGCCTAATACGGCAGATCGAGTGACCTAAATGAAATGGGTTTCTGTAACACAACTCCGGCTGTACATTCTTGATTGAACGTGGTAGATCGTTCCTAGAATTGCACCAATACAGTATAATAGAACCGTGTCAGCAAGGCCCTACGTAATAGGCTATGAAGAGTGCAGCTGAACTACATAAAAGGGTGTTTCAAAAACAGTGGAGAGTGGAAAGTTTTAGGGTTCAATATAAGATGTTTTTCCGCAACAAAGTATTGACATATTTATGCATTATAAGTTAAATAAAATATCTTGTTAATACATTTGCTCGTATCCGTGTGACCAAATTTGCAATAACATTATTATACAGGGTGGGCCAATAGTGCGTGGACGGAAGATTGTGGGCTTACTAAAAAATATTTCAAAAATCTGTCACTTGATCATGGTAGGGACCCTTGAGGGCTATAACGTAAAAATATTTCCACTTAAATTTTGACGATTCATATCAAACCTACTTTTTTTTGAATGGAACCCCCTATATATTATTGCATATTTGGATTCCTTGATGAATTCTAGTGTGACTTTGTGTATCACACATGGAACTTTAAACGAACCGTTTAGGCGCAAATCACCATTTTTGGTATAGGTAGGTATCAGAAAAAAATTGAATATCACAGCGATTATAAAACTTAGAAGGCCGTGACTTTGCGGTACGACTAAGCATGAAATGCGTCACCTTAGGTCAAAGGGCTAAATTTGAATTCTTTTTGTACTTAGAGGAATCCGTAGATTAATTAAGGAAACTTCAATCACAGATAACTTGATTTTTTCTAATGGGAATGCCTATTTTGGGTTAAAGAATCAAATGTAAAATTTGATTACCTTTCTAAAGATATAACATTCTCGATACCAATCTTTTTTGGTTTTCGTTGTATTTCAAATTTTCAGTCAAACCAGTTTTTTTCAATTTTCCTGCGTACAAGCAACCTAACAGGCCACGAAAAATAAACAAAAGCCCGTTAATATGGAAGAAAACAACTAACTTAGTAGAAAGATGCAAACGAACTAGAGTAGCGAGGCAAGATCATGAAAATTCCTTACAACACATCAGCTCTAACCGGAAACAACAGCGGCAAAATATCTAATGTCAATAAGAAGCTGGGGTACGCAAAAGTATTTGTTTTTCACAGCCTACTAGCTATTGAGGTCTACTAGAGCTTGATAACCAAAATGCTTAAAAATTTTGGAACACATGGAAAACTACCAGCAATTTTTGCTTATAGTTTAAAATCTTTAGAATGAAATTTCACATTTAATGGGATAAAAAAGTTAGTCATTTCCATTTAGTTAAGTCAAAAGTGAAGATATCTCTAACTGAAGCATTCTGAATATCTATATTGAAATGATTGCTAGAATTTACGCTATGTTGTGATTGTGTTTATTTCATGTATTTTTCCACAAACTAAATTATGTTTTATAATTCAAACTGCAATTCAAGTTTCATTTTCCGCGATTCTGCTAATAAGTAGAAGTACCTACTGAAAAATTTGAAGGGTACCAGTCAGAGGTATCATTACTTTTGACTTACGAAATGGCTACTTTTTTATGGCCTTAATTGTAAAAATTTATTCAGAAGGCGTAGACATTCTACTGCCAGTAACAATCACTAGTAGTTTTCCTTTGATTAAATATTTTTTACTGACTTTGGAAATTGGCTAATAGCTAGTAGGGTGTGAAAAATGCGCGTTCTTGTTATCGCTATTGTTTCTGGTTAGAGCATCTACGATCAGTTTCCACCCAAAACAAGTTACTAATATAAAAGTTGTAGTTCCACACACGCCGACAGATGCCCTTCCAGGAAGTGATTGAGCAAAATTGAAGAAAATCCGTTACTAGAAAAGAAAACCCAACAGTACAGCAAATCGAGAAAAATCAGTGTAGCTTTATGAATTGCCACAAGTTAGTGCAACCTCCTAAACTCCACCATCGACAGATTCAATCTCTGGTATTTCCTGCTGATTCTAGAACTAAGTGGTAGAAACCATCCTCGACCCACTACTTTGCGATAAAATTATGTAAACTACGAGTGCTTCCATTCTACTGCCAGTTGGCACCAATTTTGTGACTCCTGGCGATAAATGACCATGTTAAAAACGTGTCTGTAAACTATTTCTTTAAATACTGAGTTACATCAACGAAGTGATTTGTCAATACATATGATACTTACATAGCATAGAAAACAACTAACAGAATATCTCAGAGGATTTCCTATATAAAAATGGTTCCTACAGAATTTGACCTTGGGATGATTTTACGGGTGTGAAGTCTGGGTAGAGATGCGAAAATGAAAATATCGATACCGGTACCAATTCGATATTTTTTAGCCAAGTAGGCGCGTTTGGTTCGTACAGAGAATTTTGTGCAATTAATTAAATCTCAGATATTGTGCTGATTGTTTACCATGCTCTGATACTTATCTAATGTATACTGTTACCTTCAGGTATTAAAACTAAAATAAAATATCAGAATTGTCAAACAGATACAAAATGACTAACATTTACAATTAAATTTTTTTTTAACAATTAAGTATCGAGGGATGAAGGTAAATATTGATAAGATGGAAGAAAATATAGGCTATGTTCCATTTATTAAATTTGTATATATGCATGAAAGATTGCTTGTATCTGTCCTGAAATTCATGCTGTTAGAACTTTTTTTTATATGTATCATCTGTAAGATGTTTCTTTTATACCAATCTTTCTCTATTTAAATAAACGCATATATAAACACAAGTATGATATTAAAAATAAAAACCTGAATTCTACCGCCCTCAGCAAACATGCTAGATATAGAAAATAAACATACCATCGATTTTAACAACGTTAGAACTTTATGCAAAGAGAAAGATTGGTATAAAAGAAACATCTTACAGATGATACATATAAAAAAAAGTTCTAACAGCATGAATTTCAGGACAGATACAAGCAATCTTTCATGCATATATACAAATTTAATAAATGGAACATAGCCTATATTTTCTTCCATCTTATCAATATTTACCTTCATCCCTCGATACTTAATTGTTAAAAAAAAAATTAATTGTAAATGTTAGTCATTTTGTATCTGTTTGACAATACTGATATTTTATTTTAGTTTTAATACCCGAAGATGACGCCTAATAGAAGCGTCGAAACGTCGTAAAATTTTATATTTTGGAAATATAATAAGTGACCGTATCCCAAGATTGTTTTACTAAATATTTGGAACCGACGGTCAGGATTCAAAAGGCAAAAAAAAGTTACTGATATATGAAACAAATGACTTCACACAAGGAATCCGCATAAGAATAGAGAAAGCCAGAGCTAATTTCCTCAACATGAAACGGATCTACATAATTATGTAGTCGTGAATTAACCCTAAAACTCTCTTCGACTGAGAAGGTCTCGAACAAACGGGTACTTGAAAGGATGGGAAAGCAAGTGAAATAATAAAAAAAAATAAAAACTACCTCAAAAATGAGGAAGTTACAGTATCTAGGACATACAAATTATGCGGAGTGACAAATACCACTGTTACAATTAACCATTAAATGTAAAATATAAGGAAAACGGAGTATTGGAAGGAAAAGGATTTCCTGGCTGAGAAATTATAGGAGTAGTCTGCAGCTCTAATCAATTGTCCCGGGCTGCGGTACCAAAGATCCAAATTGCAATGATGATTCCCAACCACCGAAGCGGAGATGGCACGAGAAGAAGAAATGATAACTACTTTTACAAGAAAAGATGAAAAAAGCTCGGTGAACATTTTGATATTTTACTTCCCACACCGATAGGTGAGGGGAGTATTGTGATCGCGAAAATTTTCGATTTTGAGATAATACGCTATTTGGGCGTCTTATGATGTCTACATAACGAAAATCCACGTCACTCATTTCCGTCGATCTGTCTGTCTGTCTGTTGTTTGTCGGTCTGCCGATCTGTCTGTCGGCTTGTCTGTCCGTCTGTCTGTTGGCGTTTTTCTAGCCTCGTTATCTCAGTAACCGCTGCATGGATTGTGATGAAATTTGAGCAGCGGTATGCTGTGGGGTCGTAGTAGGTAATGTTCCTATAACTCTGAAAATCGTGATACGGGGAGCGGAGTAATTAGCAAAAAACTAAAAATTTCAAATATGCCTCAACTTTCGTTTTTAGGCGTTTTAGGGGTTCCTGATCATTTTCTACTTTTTCTTGGGTAGGTTGAATTTGGGGTGGATGGGGGGTTGTAAAACTGGAAAATTTGTTGTATCCGTAATGGGCTGTCCATTGATATGTGCAGGAAAAACCTAGCGGCATGATACACTTGTTTAGGTCCATCCGAACGTTGCATGCTTATTATACAAACCACGGGAATTGGTGATGTATACATACGAGTATTGTTTTAGATCGTTCGATATCGCGTAACGCGGAAATTGTTCAATTGATTTTAATGAAATTTTGACAAAGTATTACTATCGCGGCGAGGATGAAACACGCGTATGTTTTGGAAAAATCGGGTCAGTGGCGGCGCGGCAATAATATAATTGGGTGGGGTGAAATCGAGGCGGTTGGGGTGTGGGGGGGGGGGGGTTGTAAAACTGAAAAATTTGTTGTATTCATAATAGTCTGTCCATTGACCTGTAGAAGAGATACCTAGCGGCATATTACACTTTTTTAGGTCCATCCGAACATTCGCTTGCCTATTACAGAAACCAATTTTGTGATCTGTACATACGAGCTTTGCTCGACTCTGTTTGTGAACAACCCTGTCAGTGGCGGCGCGGCAATAATCAGAAAACCAAAAATATAAAATCAGCTTAAACTTCGTTTTTAGACGGGTTGGAGGCTCTTGATCGTTTCGCATCGTTCAGTTGAAGCATGCAGAAGAAAACTGTGGCATCCTAGTTCCTAAGGAGGGAGACGCAAGAAACTATTTACGAGGGTTTTTGTGTTGGATGTTGTTTTTGCGGGTGGGTGAGCGATGATTTAGTTACAAGGGGATTTCAGACTATAGCTTCATGTAACGGGAAATAATAACCATTTTATTATCATTATGTGTGGGAAGTACTGAGTCAATCACCTTGGCTCCATTTTTTCTATAGAGGGCCCCGATCGCTCAATACTGTCCAGCTCACGGAGCCCTCCAATGTACTTTACTTTTGAATGCGGTGTTACCTCGACGAGATCGCTCAATTTAGAATGAGGGTCTGTGTGGCATTCACTTCCAAACGTATCATGGGTATACAAATAGCAGCGTAGCTCTTAAAAAGTCGGCAAACATCAATTTATATCCAAGTCCAATTTCTGATTAGGGGTCCACCACGACCACGTAAATTATGATTTAATTATCCCAACAAGCTAAGATACAAAACTGGGGGGCCTCAAGGTATTAACTATCGCTTACATTCTCCCTATTCCCAAAAATAATATTTTTTCGTATTCCTTGTGCTCGTTGGATTAGAGTAAATCGCCTGAAGCCCTTTTAATTACGAGATTATAATTTTTCTCTTTGAGGATATCTTTATTAAAAGTCTCTACTCTGGAGCAGTAGCGAAAAGCGAATGTTGTTTTAAATGTAATAAAAACCAGAGGAGACCGTACAGTCTGGACTGTTTGAAAATTTCATTATGCTCGAAACGAGTTATATTACAGTGGAGCCTTAATTCAGTTCAGATGAGCTTCTTGATGTTTATTTTTCAAACAGTTAATCATCATTTGATGTTTGGCCGAAAAGTCGAAAAAAAAAGCTCTATTTCACATACCGGGGGTACGGAATCAGATGGTTTGATGAAAGTCTTATTCTACATACTACAAAGTGTTGTTGGCCCCACCGACATCGTACTATACTAAAGATATTATATTCACTGTTACGTTTAACCAAAAACTGAAAGATTTTTTTTTGTAGAAAAAGGTTTTTACAGTCTGGAAGAATTATTAATCACCACTTTTAGTATCTACATATTATTTTAAATGTTTAATTTTCTCGTCCTACCTATCTGTTTGACGTTCAATTTGTTTCAGAATATTTGTATATGATCCGATTCAACAAATAATAAATGAATTATTGTTATTATTACCATTTATTAGGTATAATAAACCTAACATGGCAGATGTTCAATATCTTCTTTAAGTGGGGGAAATTCCATCACTCCAGCGTGAATGTGGATCCAGCAAACAAACCACCGCATTACATGATACTGTATCCTTAGGTGCTACGATGTAGGCCACGATAACTACTGTGGCGATACCTTCAGAGTTTGGGCATTGTTAATAATTACGTTATTTGGTCTTAAAAAAGCAGAGAGGGAGAATTAAAAAAATATCAATAAACATCTGAAACTTCATCACTCAATCGATGACAGGCAATATGGATTCCGACATCAAAATCAACAGCAGCTCTCTTGGCTTATACCACACACTTATGGAGCAAACTAATCCATTTGTTCGACAAGACTCACGTCGGTGCTATCGATATTTCGAAGTCATGCGATCAATTGTGGCGTGCAACTCTCTTAAACAAGCTTGCGTCCTATAAGCTTCCCGTTAAACTTTGCGATTGGTTGACTGCACAGCAGACTACCACAGCATAGTAAACAACCAGCATAATATGTCTGAGGATTTCCCATATATAAATGGTTCCCACAGAATTTGACCTTGGGACGATTTTACGGATGTGAAGTCTGGGTATAGAGATGCGAAAATGAAAATATTGATACCGGTACCAACTCGATATTTTTCAGCCAAATAGGCGCGTTTGGTTCGTACAGAGCATTTTGTGCAACTGGTTACACCTTTCAATAATTATATAATTATTTTCGATACCGATACAAAAGTATCGATACCAGCTTGGAATGCCTCAAAAAGTATCGATGACAAAAATACTCGATATTAGTGCAGAAGTATCGAAGTATCGTTAGCATCCCTACAAAAAATCATCCAAAAGGGGGGATGCGCTTGTAATTACCGCCAACCTGAGTTATTGTGCTGGTTGTTTACTATGCTGTGGTTTTACGCTGTCAAAGGATCTGACGACCATTATCCCTACGGGACTCAAGAATATGATATAATTCAATGTTTTCACCACACAGTGCTGTATTAAGTCAGACAAGAAGTGCCCAAGTGATTATCTGGTTGTAGCTTATTATTTTATTATTATTATTATTATTTATCTGTACTATTCATTACAAATAATTGACGCCTCGAAAGCTATGCCTTGTTTGAGGTATTGGCTTTGATAACTTGAAAATATACATTTGAAATTTTGCTAACCTAACTATTCTGCTGCTTCCACGCTGCCTCCCCTTGTACGGCTATTCGTACGCCTTTCAACGGGTTCACCTTCAGTGGATCCACCCTGTGCACCAGCATGCATTCTTCATCCATTTTATCGATGATCTAATCGTTTGGAACTTGAAATTTGGATGTGATGTCTGAGTGACATATATAGATAGAGCATAGTTGAGTAGAATGGCCTATGGCCAGACTTCGCCGTTGTACTATAGTTTTATATGTATGTATAATAATTATAGTGCAATAAAGTCGTTATTATTATTATTATTATAGTCAGGTTCTGCCAAGAAGTCACCCATTCAAGCTTATAGAAGTTAACATTATAGGAAACATGCTCTGGCACGAACACACGAACATGTTTAGTCAGTTGCCAAAGCTGCTGCAAAAAACCTCGGATATCCGCTCAAAGCCAAAAAGTACCATCGAACCTTTTTAAGCTATACTATTTTTTGGGACACCTGTATAAAACCCATAAAAGATATGCTCACATATCTGCGGAGTTACTACCCCTACCAGTCCTACCACCCTGTCCATACTTCACGCAGTTCAGAAAAAAGAAATTTGACTAATTGCTGACCGAGCCCCATGTGGCATACCTCCACCCGCAAGTGGTTGATAACCTTTCACTCTTCTAGACGTATTCGGTCCTCTGCGCTATCCTCTACAGTTTCGCCTCTCACTAAGCCTCTTAGATACTCCCGCGGGAGTTTTGACGCATTTTAAGGCAATTGTTCTTCTTATATCAAAAACCGTGTGATGTACTTAATTATTCATGTCAGAGGCATCATAAATTACAATTCATATAAACATAAATATAACGCAATATTCGTAACAGTTAACCACAAAAAAACAGATAAGTACATAATATTGTAAATATAAAACTAAACATTTTTGCCCAGAAACGGGCGACGTCAATCACGTTCGGCTTCGCTGCCATGAGGTCTTCTATAGTGTATCTGGCAGGGCACAGCGGGCAAGCATACGTGGCTTGTAATACTCCATAATTGCAGAATTGGAGTCTACCGGGTAGCCCCACTTATTGAGGTCGTCTCTGGATTTCGTTGTGTCCGTTCGCAGTCTATTTAGCGCCTTCCAGGTTTCCCAGGATTCGCCGCTTCCTGGAGCCAGTTCTTCCTTCGACTGCATCCAATGTTGGAAAAAGGAAAAAGCATGGATGAAAACAGTGTACGAATGCCATACGATAAATGAAAAATAAATCTGAATACAGTCGCTTGACTGATATGACCAGAGATGCTGGAACAACAATAAATAATTGTGTATCATTGCACCATGCAGTCAGTGCACAAAGTACGCAAACGCACACTCCCTGATGTTGCAATCTTTTTGGAACGCGGCATACATTTCAAATATATTTAATAACAGACTGGAAGGTTAAAAATTACGACCGCCGGTGTTCTAATAAATCTGCGAGTAATAAAATTTACAGCCCACACAAAACAAACTCTTCGAAGAATTTATTTTAAATTGCGAGCCGGTGCAAATTGGGAATTTTTTCAACCGTCACCGGTAACGAGTTTGTTCGTTGCAAGTCAAATCACCTTGCATATTATGAGCTCACTTGTAGCCATTTTGTCGTAAAGGTGCAGGTTGGTCTCCAGAATATTATACCTGCATATCCTCCCGGACAGCTTAACTTCCTTAGACGGTGTAAAATTTAAAGTGAAAAAAAAATGGAGTTACGTTGGCGAACTCACTACTACTTACACATTATCATTCTTCATATTTGTCGTAAGACCACGAAACAACATCAAGAAAAAAGCTCGGATACCTATCCAGAGCCAGAAAGTATTTCTCAGCATCCAAACTTTTCACGCTGTATGAATTCCAGAAAAGACATGACCTAGAGCAGGCGTCGGCAACCTTTTTCGGACGGCGGGCCATTTTCAAAATAAAATTGTGTATGGAGGGTCGGACATTCCAATATAGCTTCAACTATTTATGCCTTATATCATATACGAGTATAGATATTATTAAAAATAGACTTTTTTATTGGCATTTGTAATCATACATATGTCGGACATCAAAAAGTTTTAGTTAAAATGACACTTACGCTCTAAGTTACATTACATGACCAGGTTGCAAGTAATACGAGTATTACTCAAAATGTCCATTCAATGAACACTTTAATCAATGTGAGTCAATCGACTGCAAGCATCATCGAAAATAGAACAGACGACCTGGTGCGTTGATCCTTTCCTATGTCCATTCAAGTGGCACTTCTATGCAGCATCTGCAGGTTCACAATACTCATTACAGTGCACCTATTAGAAGCCGACGTCGCATCGTAAAACTTCGTAGATAATGCTTCTTCAAACAATAATGTCGATACAGACTGTTAGCTTTATAAGCCCGACTAATTTTATGCTTAGAATATCTGCAGTTGTTTGGCGGTTTGTTTCTTTTTGTTGTGGAATTTCAATTCGAGTTCCTAACGCACCGCGAAGAGATCGGTCTGGCCTCAACGACCATGAATGTCATTGCGTGGTGGATGCCGGCATCGAAGCGACAACTCCTACGCTTACAATGTCACCGAACTTATTCCTATGCTGATCATTTTGATCATTTAAATACAGGGTTATTGGTAATTCGATACAGATATTTGGGCAGGTGATAGTAGAGGTGGAAAGCTATAAAATTGATCATATAACACCATGTCCAACTCCTTATAGTTTCCGAGTTGAATTAAATGTTAAGGATTTTCATTAAAATGCAGACCTCCAAACAAAAACCCCAATAAAATAAAATTTTATTGTCAGATTTTGGAATTTTTGGCATTACATCTTAGAAAATATGCTAGTACGTTATTATCGACTAAAAGAAATTACATCCAACATTCCCACGGGGCCTCCAGTATTGCTCTCATATCTGAGGAGCTGCTGCCCTTACTACCTTGGCTATACTTGATGCAGTCCAGAGAAGGGCAATTCGACTAATCGGTGATCCAACTTTAACCCGCCACCTGCAGTCTCTATCTCACCGCCGGCGTGCGACTGGAAATCTCCCAGTTTTGTACCGGTATTCAAACGAAACCTGTTCCTCTGAGCTGCCCTCTATAATTCCGCCCCTCATCCAGCCTATACGAAACACCCCCGGGACTGATGCATCTCATCTCAAGGCGACTTTGTTCCCAGAGGGCTTGGAATAGGCTGCTAGGGGATGCATTTATTGAGCCTATGAGTGTTGACCTCTCAATAAATGAATGAAAGAACGTGAGAGGCTTTCTGGTGGTCAGAACTACCAGTGCATAGGCCTACAAGCAGTACCCTAGTTCCCAAGTCCAGCCCTCGTCTCAAAGTTAAGGACGGCCTTAGGTGAACCTAGTCTGACTGTGATACCCAAGAGCTTCACACCGACATAGAATGCGACGTCTGAAGGTGTTATAGCCAGACAGCAGGCTAACAAGTAACCTTAGCCGGCTCCTGTCCAGTGAGAGACAGAACTGCCCCACCTTGCCACCTTGGCCAGAGGTCCTAAAATAAGTCCTCTAGCATGACGGAGATGCCCAGAGATTTCTCTCAATCTCATACGATGTTGATTGTGTAACCTGTTTTCTGTTTTCCTTCTAATAGTATCTGCTATCAGCCCCACAGCTGGCCCAGGACCCAGAAAATTATTCCTAAACCCTCGCCTTGCTAGCGCGTACGCTGTTTCATGACTCGGCATGCAAACAAGTGACTCCTGATGTTTTGCCGGGACGTGGTACCAGACCTTTCTACATTGCAGAACGAGCCTTGATGTAAACCTACAAGCACTCAATGCGTTTAGTGCTGCCTGAGCTGTTCAAGGCCAGCGTCAACAAATTGGCACTAACATAACCTTTTCATAGCAGCCGCGGTACTCTGGTACTTAGGCTTTACTTTCGCAGTCTGCTCATTTATATATCTATCTATATCAGGATGTTCTATGACGAATGGAAAATACTTTAGGAGACTGTACAACTCATTTCCAACAAAAAAAGTCATATAAAGTAGGGTCCGATTTTCAACTGTTTCAGAGATAAATTGATTTTTAGAGATTTTCATTAAGATGCAGACCTCCAAAGAAAAACCCTAATAAAACGGAATTTTATTGTCGGATTTTGGAATTGTTGGTATTAGTCCTTAGAAAATATGCTATCACGTCATTATCGACTAAATAAAGTTATCATGTATCAAACACTTTGCAAAATCAGCATGTTTTGAAAAGTGACTTCAAAAACGTTACAAAAAAAGGAATTTGTCTTAAAAAATCACCAGATAATTAACCGTGCACTTTACGGTAAGCGCATGCCCATCTTTCTAGTTAAATCCATTGGTACCACAAACTGTTAACTTCGTTAGCGTACTTTTACACTGCTGAAAACCCACTTTTCTCACATTTCCCTAATCCAGTCGGATTTTTATCGAAGGCCAAAATCAATGTTATTAAAAAAATATTTTTTTAAAATATTGATGTACCATTTGCATTTCTACTAAAAAAATAAGAACTATAATTATGAAAAAAATGTCTTCTCATAAGGCAACACTCAGTGCTCATGTATCAATAGCGTGAGAGAATCGGGTTGAAATAAATTTACATTGATAGGTGGGGTGAGTACTGAGGCGTATAAAAATAGCATCAAAAAACGCAGTCTGATTGAGAGCGTTTATAGCGCATCAATTATTTTACTCATTTTATACAAAATAGCCACAATTCATATTTCAGGTTGATATCGTTACCCGTATTCCGATAAATATTAATGAAATTATATCGCAGCACATTTTTGCGTAATACCATGCATGATTTACTCTTATATATATATATATATATATATGTTTTTTAGCTAGCAAATCCCAACAAAACGTGTAATAATGATTGTTAAAAATCACCGCAAAGCCGTCTATCGAAATTGGTATTTTAGGCGTTATATTCCCAGGTCCGTATCAGCCCTCAGCCGTCGCGTCGGAAGGTGCAGGGGTAACAGGATAGATGATTTATGCATTTCTTTATTGTTTATTGCGAATCAACAAATATAAAGATAAAGTAACATTTTTGTTAAAACACATTAGGGTGATCGTTACCCATATACGACCCTCTCCTGTATATAACTATGACAACTGGAGGTGATCGGTTTGTCCGAATGTTAAATCAAAATAAGAGACACTTGGAAGCATAGATACTTGATAGTCTTGATACATTGCCATTCATTAGTCTAACAAATAACATTATTGTCGTCACACAATCTTCCATATTGTGAAAAAAATAATTGATTAAAGTGTTTTATTGCAACGCTAAGCCAGAGGTATCGCATTTCTAGGTTAAATTAAATTTGTGATGTTACTTAGAAGTGTAATGACCTTTACAACAGGAAGAACCATGCATCTAATCATGAACTTGACAACAATCAGAAAGCCACTGTTCCTTATCTCACGTATAACTAGGAAAATCCTTATCTCATACTTTTGAAGTTTTTAGGATAGAATACTGCTGCAGTAATAACGAAGAACCTTTACAATACTTCTTTTGATTTAATCCAGTAGGGGTGAAGAAAAAATAAATAAAAACAAATATAAAAAATAATTAGCCATCGCTTTCGGGGGTTTTAACTGCTTGTATAATTAGTATTAGGGCATGGGGGTTGGATAACCCTAAAAATGTTTTTATTCGTAAAAGGTTGGCCTTGACCTGGTGATATCCAGTACTTTCGAAACCTAACCAAACATGGTGTGATTTGCCTCCAAAGAAATAAATTACCTAAATGAACAATCTTCAGTAGTCGTCAACTTTGAATTATCTGACACTAGTTCATGTTGCATACCTTGATAGTTATATTACATGGAAACACCTAACTTGATTGTATTAACGTTGATACTCTGTTATTACCATAGCGATGATTGAAAAGGGGTTTAGCCTTCGGTCTTTGTGATAATGAGTTTTACTGTCCTGTAACTCAACTTTATTTCTATAATAAAAAAGATTAGCAACCCCTGGCCGAAACTTACGCGTCGCTAGCGAGCTATTTTGTTTTTTCTCTTACTAAGAAAAACCATAACGTTTTAAACTCATGTCCTCACGTCCCATCGTGCACTAGCCATTACGAGGTCTGGATAAAATTTCCAATTTTCTCCTATAAGACCACCGCTCGCTCCAAAACAATTTTCTCGGTATTCCTTAAAAGACTATGTACATTGTTGGGTGGACACGTATATATAGTTCTGAGTAAAAAGTCTGTGATTAGGTTCGTATAGAAGAAACTGTAGAATAGAAGAGCAGTACATGGGGGCGTCATCTAACTGGGGGCTTAATGATATTTCATCCATCAAACTATGTTTATGTTGAGATTTTTAGAACCATTCAAAAGGTTTGCATCAGCATACAGATCCGCATACCTTAATTCCACCTAATATATTTCTATATTGGAACATCGAAGAAAGGTGGCTGACCTGTCCTTGTTTTACAGATTCGATCACGGAAGATGTTCAAGTGAGCTCTCCCAGATAATAACACTGAAGGCTGTCCGAACGAGAAACGAGAGAGGCTCTGCGAGCTCATCCTTACCAGGTCGGGGTCCCTAATTTGTTTTTCCGGCGGCTACAACCTACAGCGTTTCAACTCTAACGTGCACAGACATTTATCCTCTCGCAGCACTTGTACAGAATTTTCGGGAGGCTGACCATAAAAAAATACAGGGGTCGGCGTAAGTCAGTTCCCCGATTTGCACGAGTAAAAAGACGTGAAAAAAATGTAGTTGATTGACTCAGTACTTCCCACACATTACGGTAATACCAGTTTATTATTTCCCATAGCATGAAGCTATGGTCTGAGATCCTACCAACTCATCGCCAGCCAGCCCACAAAAAAAGTGAATATAAATACTACTAATTCTTCAGATTTACAGGCAAGTCAAGGCAATGTTCGGATGGACCTAAAAAGTGTATTATGCCGATAGGTCTTTCTTTCACATGTCAATCGATAGTCTGTTGAATTCAACAAAGTTTTCAGTTCTACAACCCCCCACCCTCCAAATACTCCAATTTCACCACCCCCCAAAAAAAAGTTGAAAAACATCATGAAACTCTAAAACGCCTGAGAGCGAAGTTTGAAGTGTTTTTATATTCTTAGCTTTTTTATTAATGCTGCTCCTCCACTGGCACATTTTCCAAAAACCATACGCGTCTTCCATCTTCGCCAAGCTAATAATACTGTTACGAAATTTCATTACAATATATTCAATAGCTTCCACGTTACACAATACATAACGATCTAAAGCAATACTATATATCTATACAACAGAAAATTCTTCCCTTGGTTGGTTTCTGTAGTAGTCAAGAAAATGTTCGGATGGACCTAAAAAAGTGTATTATGCCACCTAGGTCTTTTTTCACAGGTCAATGGACCGCTATTATAAATAGAATAATTTTTTTAGTTTTACAACCCCCACCCCTCAACCACCCCAATTCCACCCCCACCAAAAAAAAGTAGAAAATGATCATGAACCCCTAAAACGCCCAAAAGCGAAGTTTGAGGAACATCTGAAATTTTTTGTTTTGTGCTAATCACTCCGCTGCCCATGCACCGATATCCAAAATTATAGGACAACGACTCCACAGCATCTCGCTACCCAAATTTCACCACAATACGTCCAGCAATTACTGAGATATCGACGTTAGAAAAACGCCAACAGACAGACAGACATACCGACAGACAGACCGACGGAAATGACTGACGTGGATTTTCGTTATATAGATAGGTACCTAAAACGCCCAAAAAGCGTATCATCTCAAAGTCTAAAATTCTCCCGATTACAATACTACCCCCCCCCCCTATCGGTGTGGACGTCTATTTCTGTGACGTTACAACCAAAATGTTTCATACTTTAGATATGTGACAAAAGGTTGACGTAAAGTGCTCAAACTGGTGGCCATCTTGCTCAATACAACGGTGCCAACGTCTCGCCACTGTAAAGCATGTCCTGCGAAGCAGTTAGGGCTGTTTGCGGAGGTTTTCGAATTCCTCCTCGATAGATGTTCGTAATTGAATGGTGCGTGGCCCTCTTACAAAGACGCGATATCTTAGTAGGCCCCGAAAGAAGAAATCACAAGGTGGCTGGCCACTCCTCTGCTCCTCCTCTGTCATTCCACTCCCCGAACCGAGCATCCAGAATATCAAGCACAATGAGTGCATAGTGCGGCGGGCACCGTCCATTTTTACCCGGGTAGATTGCCAGCAGTTCCCAGTTCCAAGTAGCGGGAACTGACTTATGCCGACCCCTGTACATATTTTTATACTGATCAAACACTATACTAGCAAGCAGATCCTTTACCTTATGCCGGTAAGCTTCAAAATAATGCATTTCCTAAAATTGGTTCACCATGCGTATTCTCGACAATTTTGAGTAAAGCATAAAATAGGTTGTTTTTTGAACTGCAACTTTTTGATTTCTCCATTTTATAATATGTGTCTTCCCCTAGACGATGTCTTCCGTAAATTATATTATCTATGAAAACCTCTAGTCGCGACATCGAATCTACAATATGGTCTAGTTATGAATGCCTCTTAGCATCGGCTTCGCCCAGATTTGGTTGCAAAATGCACCTATATGCACTCGGTTTCGGCGTTAAGTGACTTCCCATCCCCCACCATCCCAATTTCACCATACGATGGACATTATCTGTATTATGTAATGACCAATCTGCTCACGATACTTGGTGTACGAAGAGACTTCCTAATTCAGGGAACTCCATTAAAAAATGGTTTTCCGAGATTGTATTACCTCAAAATCGAAAACTTTCGTAGACATGTTCGCGAGTTTTTGAAGGCCTACAGTATACATATATTATACTATATCTACCCTTACAGTAATCAAACACCTCATGAAAATTGTGGTCAAATAACTCATCCTCTTGCAGAACTACTAAACTACAATTTATTCTCACTAATGCATTATAGGTGATTCTAGGGGCGACTCTACAAATGCGTGCTCATTTATTTATAAACCAAAATAATACTACAATTTGTTATTGAAAAAGTAAACCCTTGTCAACACTATTATTAATCGTATAGCTCTAAAAACAAGAGAACAAGCTAACTATTGATTTTCGCAACCAAGCTCATGAAAGTCTTCTCATAAACTTTGTCACCAGCTCTAACGCTACTTACTGTCATATTGTCACTGTTATTGCTGTTTATAAGTCGTCTACCAATTCCATACTCCCACATACTTGTAAACAGAATAATGCCTTTTCTTAAGGCTGATTAGTAAACTAGTTATATATCTATTGTAAAAGTCGTAATTTGTCACAATCTTCCACTTAATTGATTTATAGCAAATTTACGCCATCAATTTACAGAGCAATTGATTAATTGAGTTTATTATTGATACTGTTCAACTCTTGCGAACGATGACATCCTACTCATGGTTTAGACAAAATTAAAACTGCAAGCGAATACAACTACTCATAAGTCTATAGATCTGACTTCAAATTGTAACTGCAATTTTCTGTATTCTGATAAAAATATACAGGGTTACAGGGTAAGTCGACCTAGATCCGTTAAGGGCGTGTAGTACCCATCATTTCTGACTGATTTCACTATGAAACACCCTATCCTAAACTTAACCGTTTTCGAGATAATCGATTTTTAACTTTTTTTATAAAACATGCTGATTTTTTGTCATTAAATATGATATTTTGAAATTGGTGCGCCTTACTATTATTACTGTTTATCTTTTTCATGCAGGTTAAGATGCTCCATGAACCTAGTAATCAAAATCCTATGTAAGTTAACTAAATACATTGTTCTGGACGAATGAAAGTTCAAAAAGTTAGTAAAAAAATCGACAACTTACATTTCTCTAAGGAATATCTAAATAAAATGTATGGCAGACGTTCGGCAGATGTGCTTAAAAATATCTACGTTTTATCAGCTATCTAACAAGGTATAACAATGTAGAGTTTTATTTAAAGTCGTAGATAGAAACTTACTTTCATAGGCGATAGTGAACGTAAAAATAATTACGCTTATTGAGCCTGATTTATTGTTTGGCCCTAGAAACTAAAATGAAACAACATGTAGGTTTGTACAAAATAACATTTATTAACTTCCTACATTAAAGTTCATGTTCAACATGTCCTCCTCTGTTTTGTACACATCGTCGCATTCTCCTGCGAAGCCCAGTTTTTACTACACCAGTAGTCAATGTGCTTCTAATTTCATTTGCCGCATTGATTATCCGGTCTTTCAATTCTTTGACAGACGCAATTGGATTGGGCTCGCTGTAAACGAGACTTTTCATGTGCCCCCATACATAAAAATCCATGGGGGTTAAGTCGGGACTTCTGGCTGACCAGGGTAAAGGCCCACCTCGTCCAATCCATTTATGCGGATAATTTGTGTCCAGCCAATCTCTGACACTTCTTTGGAAATGTGCAGGGCAGCCATCATGCTGGAACCACATGTCCCTAATTAGGCTCAGTGGCAATTTATCCATCAAATCATTGAGGTCGCCTCTTAAGAAGTTATCGTAGCTTTCCCCATCTAAATTATCGGGTAGAAAATAAGGTCCCAACAAATGATTGGAAATGATGCCCATCCACACGTTAACGCTAAATCTTCGTTGGCACCCCTTTATCCTCTTCTTATTTGGGTTTCTCAGTGCTCTTGGGGCCCAGTAATGCGCGTTGTGGTAATTGGTAATCCCATCTTTATCAAATTTGGATTTATCTGTCCACGAGATATTTCTTAGGAATGTCGGGTCTTCCAAATCCGCATTGAGCATGAATCTGCAGAAACCTAATCTTCTCGCAGGATCTCCTTCTTCGATAGCATGTACCGGCGTGTAATGGTATGGGTAAAGGCCCGCAGTGTGTACGGTAAACCATATTTTCCACTGCGAGAGTCCCAGATCACGAGCGATAACATTAGTGGAAGTGGTTGGATCCAAACGAAATCGTTGCACTATTTCGTTGTCAACTTCTTGGTCGTTATCGATTACACGTGGTCTTCCCAAGTCTGTGCAGCGTCTTAAAACGGAGCCAGTTTCCCGAAGCCTTCGATAAGCTCCGTCAAAAACGGTCACATCCGGCACTCGACGGCCAGGGTAGCGTGCAATGTACTCGTTGCGAGCCTGCGCGGACACACAATCGCAGTATCCATAGCAAAGCAACATATCGGCATATTCTTCGTTCATGAATGTCGTCATCCTCACAGTTCCGAATCACAAATCAGAGTCCAGTTCACAAGCGCAGTAGTCGCAAATCAGAAACAGTCCAGAAATACAGCCAAGTCGAGTAGGAAACAGAGCAGAACAATGTCGCATTTACCATTTACTATCGACGGATGACATCAGCCGACTAGACTAACAACCAACCAAACACAAACCACAATGGCGCCTTCTCACTCACACATGCATGAATCATAAGTGTTGTCTCGCTCGCATACATCGCCTAATAGGCGAGGAACCGATAAGAGCTGCTACCTACTTGGGAGTTTTTTTCTATGAATTTAAATATGCCCCTAGATTGTTATACCTTGTTAGATAGCTGATAAAACGTAGATATTTTTAAGCACATCTGCCGAACTTCTGCCATACATTTTATTTAGATATTCCTTAGAGAAATGTAAGTTGTCGATTTTTTTACTAACTTTATGAACTTTCATTCGTCCAGAACAATGTATTTAGTTAACTTACATAGGATTTTGGTTAATAGGTTCATGGAGAATCTTAACCTGCATGAAAAAGATAAAAAATAATAATAGTAAGGCGCACCAATTTCAAAATATCATATTTAATGACAAAAAATCAGCATGTTTTATAAAAAAAACTTAAAAGTCGATAATCTCGAAAATGGTTAGGTTTAGGATAGGGTGTTTCATAGTGAAATCAGTCAGAAATGATGGGTACTACACGCCCTTAACGGATCTAGGTCGACTTAGCCTGTAACCCTGTATAGATTTCGATCAGAGGTATGATATACCCGCCTTACATTAAAAAACCAATCCGTACTAATAAATAACATCTGTATATATCATTCTTCAACCCCGCAATTTTTAAACCATTTCTACACAATGATAGGTCTCCCAACTACTAAGAAATAGAAGGTGTTGATGGAAGCAATTGTCGAAAAACTATACAGTTTTTAAGTTAGTGCGCTGCAGTGGTAGTAGAAGCTAAATAACAATGGCTGGTAATTTTCGTTTAATGCTGCTAATGTTTAATGGTTTTGATAATCGTCAGTCTCTAGTACTCCTGGTGAGAGTTGATTTATTGTAACGGAATGTTTATAATTTTGTTTATTTACGTTTGTATCTTTCTGCTAAGTTAGTTGTTTTCTTACATCTGAACAGGTTTTTGTTTATATTTCATGGTTTGCTAGATTGCCTATATGTAGTAAAATTGAGACACACTGTTTTGATTGAAAATTAGAAGTTAAATGAAAACTACCAGAGACTGATATTCACAACTTTATATGATCAGAATGGCTATCAAATTTTACATTCGATTGTATAAAGGAATCAGGCACTCCGAAATAAAAAAATTACTTATATGTGATTGAAGTTTCCTTAATTAATCGATCGATTTCTCCAAGTACAAAAATAATACAAATTAAAATTTGTACGGTAAAGCGTCTAACCTAAGCTGACGCATTTCGTGCTTACTCACAGTGCAAAGTCGTATACCCTAAGTTTTATAAACGCTGCCATATTCAATTTTTTTATGATATCTATTTATACCAAGAATGATGATTTTCACCTAAACGTTTTTTTTGAAGTATATGTAATATATACATAAAGTCACACTAGAATTCACCAAGGAATCCAAATATGCAATTTTACAATATTTTTCATTTTTCCGATTAAAATTAATAGCTTGAAAATAAATAGGGGTGGGTTTTCCGGTTGGAGTGATTTTTTTTTTGTAAGCGCAATATGATAGGTAATTCAGCACATTTAAAAACCCACTTATTTACTTTTCTATTATTTTTTTGTTACGAAAATATTTGGCGTCAAACAAATCCTAATTTTATTTACTTTATGCTGATGAAATCACGGAAAAAATCGGCTTTTGTACGAAATCAAAGGCATTACAAGATTTTAAATAAAATAACGACTTCATTTATGTAGGAAAAGCTATAGGGTGCTATTTGGAAAAAAAAAGTTGGGGGTGAGTTTAAGGGGTTGACGTACAACGAAAATGTTTTGAATGCATGGTATGATAGACCCTATAGTACCTTCAAAAGTACCACTCAGTTCTTGCTTGAACCGTTCTTCGTTACGAAAATATCACGTGTCAAGGAAATTCTGGGACACCCGGTATACACACACAGATACACCCGCACACACATAGCATTTTTTTCTGAAAAGAGATATGGTTTGGGAACAGGCGTTGAGCTTGTACCACCCTGTATATTTGAGGTATATATAATGTATACACAGACGTACTGTATGCACCTGAGATCGCGCCGCTACTTAGTCGCAGAAGTACATGTCACTGCTCCTAATAGGCTGACATTCGGTGGGATTGGTCGCGTAACCGCTTGATGATTACAACTTCTGTGTCTCAATACAGATTCTAAGTACGTTAATTGTTATTTGAGGTTTCACACACACTACGATTATTATGGAAAAAATGGCGTCAAGTATCTTGACTCAGTACTTCCCACGCATTATCGCTGCTAAAAAAAACTTTGGAGTTCCTCTACCACTACACCATCCTCATAAAAAATGTAGACAATGATAAGGGACCTAAAAACGAAGTTTGAGCGACTTGACATTTTTCGTATTTTGTTGATCTCTCTTCCGCCACTGGCAAGCGTTTCAACAACGATACACTGTTACTGTTAATAGAGGAAGCAATGTTTGGATGGACCCAAAACAGTGTATTATTTTTCAGTTTTATAACCCCCAACCACCACAACCACAATTTCACCTCGCCCAAAGAAAAGTAGAAAATGATCAGGAACCCCTAAAACACCTAAAAACGAAGTTTGAGGAATATCTGAAATTTTTAGTATTTGGTACTTACTCTGCCGCCCATGCACCGATTTTCAAAATTATAGCAGCATTACCTACTACGACCCCAAATCATATCGCTACCCAAATTTCATCACAATCCATGCAGTGATTACTGAAATTACGAGGTTAGAAAAACGCCAACAAACAGACCGACAGACTGACAGACCGACGAAAATGGATTTTCGTTATGTAGATATCATGAAACGCCTCGCATCTCAAAATCGAAAATTTTTGCGATCACAATATACTCCCCCGAGTACTCCCCTCACTTATCGGTGTGGGATGTAGAATAAAATGTAGCGTAAAATTTACTAGAATCTGTAATTAGATGGAGATAAATATTTTTTCATATTTATATCATTGTGATCGCTATTAATTCACTCGCTTATGTATGGTATCTTTGGTAATTTTATAATTTGATCTGAACATCCAAGTTCTTATCTGGTAGTTGTAACCATCGTAACGCGACATGAGTTACTCGCACTGTGATTTTATGCAATGACCATAAAATTACGGCACTCGAACAAATATAAATGCATGTATATGCGAAAATTAATTTGAATTTATAACCCTTTAAAATCGTCAGATTACCGTACCCTTCTCGGTGTTACGGGTGGGATTTAACATACGTGAAAGTGTGATTGGAATAATAAATCTGTTATTGCTATGGGACATCAATAAACAATAGTGATATGGAGATTACAAAGTAATTTCCATATTTTTATATATATAGCATATTCGCATTTATTATACGAATATGTATGTACAGCAGATAAACAGGGTGTTAATTTGAAAACTTCCCACTCCGGATTTTTCGAAAACCGCCGACTAAAAGAAAAAACGCCGAGACACGTCAAAAGATTTGTCAAGGGGGACAACTTTTTAACAAAAAACTACTTCATCCCCTTGTACCCTCCCCCGCCCAGGATCGTCCCCTTGAAAATTTTAAATGACAAGGGTTATCAAGTAATACCTAGTTTTTAAAGTATATCGAAGTACTTTATTTTGGTGTTTAATTTTTATAATGTCGATTCATTTTCGAGAAAATTAGAATCTTCATGTATCTTAACTTATTGTTCAAATGTTGCCTGTTATTGGCCAAACAATGATATAGGCTATTTTCAAATTCCTGACGGGCAGTTGCAAAAACATGTTGTGGGATATCATGGCAGCTTTCGATAGTGCGTTGACGAAGGTCATCCAAACCACTCGTCAGGAGTTTGAAAATTGCTTATATCATTGATTGGCTAATAACAGGCAACATTTGAACACTTAGCGCCGGTGCAGACTTGCGGGTGTTTACCGTCCGGCGTAGATGCGGCGCCGTTGCGGCACCGCGAGTTTGGCTGCACACTAGATATGTTACATCCTTTTCGGATTCCGGATGAATTTTTTAATTACTTTCGAATGAGCATTGCCTCATTTGATGAACTTTCAGTGAAAGTTTCGGATAAGATACGATCCCAGGATTCCTTTCGTCAAAGTCCTCCGAGAAAATTTCGCAAATTATGATCCGTGCACTCCTCTTTTTTACACAGTCGTGGTATATTTCTGGGCAATATTCGCCATATTTCTGGATAATTCTTAATACTATCTATAAACAGTTCTACATCCAGATTGTCTTCACAGGCCATCGTGAATTCAAGAACGGTAGTTTGCCGCAAGTGTGCACCGGCGCCGGCGGTTACTGGCGATTATTGCTTAGATGCATCTGCTCGGAATAATTCTATTGATGTTTCTACTATGTCTGCTTCTTTATTCATACGCCTTAATATTCCAACATCTGTGACTTCTTTCCGTCCAAGAAAGGGTGTATATACCCACATTTCGAAAGCTTCAAGTTCAAGTTCATATGCAGGTATTTGTACTATCTCACTCTCTCGACTGCTTCACTGCGAACATATAGAATCTTCCCTCGACATTTGCTTTGCAGATGGTCATGAATTTTGTCTTTTTGATATTAAGTGTAAGACCTGCTTCTTTACCGCTATTCACGATTTCTTCCATCAGTCCTTGTAGGTTTACTCTGGGCTATTTCGAAGGAATCATCGGCAAAACGGATGCTCTTTATGGTTTCGCCCTTTACCTTTATTTCCGCTGTTCCTTCAGATTTAGCCTCTTGCATAATTTTCTCTAAATAGAGGTTGAAAAGTATTATAAGTAAGAGCACACATCCCTGTCACAGCTCTTTGATTATAATAGGTTGCTGATAATTCTCATGTTGTTGAAGTCAATATCTGTGAGCTATTGGTGAACATTTATTAAAACATAGATTCTTCAAATATTTATTTATTTATTTATTTCACTATTTAGGGATACAACAGACACAGGATCTATAAAAGTATCCACAGATTACAATAATTATAAGTGTAACAACTTACAAACTAGATATTTCCGGTAAGTATTCTAGTGAAATGTAAAGTATAAGTATATTCCGATGTCCACTCGTATAATACAAGATCAAAAAATGATTTTGTAGTACCGTATAGGCAGTTGAACATCAACAACAATCAGAAAATGTCAAACCCTAGGCCTGAGGTTGTACAATCTTTTACCCACTGAATCCAAAGAAAATGCGCCACATGTATCATTTAAAAAATGGAGTCAAGTTGATTGACTCAGTACTTCCCACACATTACTGTGATATCAGTTTATTATTTTCCCATAACATGAAGCTTTAGTCTGAGATCCCTTGCAACCAAATCATCGGCAGCCTTCCCTCCCCTAAAATTGTCTTATGCCGCTAAGTCTTTCCTTCAGAGGTCAATGGACAGGCTAAAACATCTAAAAACGAAGTTTGGGTTGTTTTCATACTTTTAGTTTTTTGATTATTGCTATATACGCTGCCACTTACACGATATTTAACAAACGTACGCGTTTTGCATCCTCACCACGGTAATAATACTGTGTCAAAATTTAATTAGAATCAATTTAATAGTGTCCACGTTACAAAACACAAAAAGATCTAAAGCAATGAATACTCGTATGTATGTATACAGAAAATTCTAAGTCCCTTAGTTTCCGTAATACGCTGTTCGGATCGACCTAAAAAGTTGATTTACGTCGCTAGGTCTTCCTTCACAGGTTAGTGGACAGCCTATTATGAATACAAGAAATTTCTCAGTTTTTCAACTTCCCACCCCCTACCCACCCCAATTTCACCCCACCCAAAAAAATGGAGTCAAGTTGATTGACTCAGTACTTCCCACACATTACGGTGATACCAGTTTATTATTTTCCCATAGCATAAAGATTTAGTCTGAGATCCTCTTGCAAAAAAATCATCGCCAGTACCCCCCACCCAAATTGTCATATGCCGCTAGGTCTTTCCTGCACAGGTCAATGAACAGCCTATTATCAATAATACAAACTTTTCAGTTTTACAACCCCCCGCCCCCCCAACCACCCCAATTTCACCCTCACCCAAAAAAGGTACAAAACGGTCAGGAACCCCTAAAACATCTAAAAACGAAGCTTGAGCTGTTTTCATATTTTTAGTTTTTTGATTATTGCTACGCTGTGACTGACACGATTTCTAGAAAGAATACGCGTTTTCCATCCTCACCACAGTAATAATAATGTGTCAAAATTTCATTAGAATCAATTTAATAGTTTCCACGTTACAAAATACAAAACGACCTAAAGCAATAAATACTCGTATGTATACAGAAAATTCTAAGTCCCTTAGTTTCGGTAATAGGCAAGGCAATGTTCAGATGGACCTAAAAAGGTGATTTATGTCGCTAGGCCTTCCTTCACAGGTCAGCGGACAGCCTATTATTAATACAGCAAATTTTTCAGTTTTTCAACCCCCCACCCCCCAACCACCCGAATTTCACCCCCTCCCAAAAAAACTCAGTAAATGATCAGGAACCTCTAAAACACTTAAAAACGAAGTATGAGCTGTTTTTATATTTTCAGTTTTTTTATTGTTTCTGCACCGCCACTGGCACGATTTATAAAATCCATACGCATTTTCCATCCTCGCCACGGTAGTAATACTGTGTCAAAATTTCATTAAAATCAATTCAACAGTTTCTTCGTTACATAATATAGAACGATCTAAAGCAATACTCGTATGTTTACACCAGAAAAAATTCTAAGTCCTTTGGTTTCTGTAATAGCCAAGGCAATGTTCAGATGGATCTAAAAAGGTGATTTATGTCGCTAGATCTGCCTTCACAGGTCAGTGGACAGCCTATTATGAATACAGCAAATTTTTCAGTTTTCCAACCCCCTACCCCCCAACCACCCCAATTTCACCCCCACCCAAAAAAACTCAGAAAATGATCAGGAACTTCTAAAACACTTAAAAACGAAGTTTGAGCTGTTTTTATATTTTTATTTTTTTTATTATTTCAGTGCCGCTACTGGCACGATTTCTAAAAACCATACGCATTTTCCATCCTCGACACGGTAGTAATACTGTGTCAAAATTTCATTAAAATCAATTGAACAGTTTCTTCGTTACATATTATGTATACATCGGAAAAATTCTAAGTCCTTTAGTTTCTGTAATAGGCATAAGGCAATGTTCGGATAGACCTAAAAAAGTTATTTATGTCGCTAGGTCTTCCTTCACAAGTCCGTGGGTAGTCTATTATGAATACAACAAGTTTTTCAATTTTACAACCCCCCAACCCCCAACCACCCCAATTTCCACCCCCATCCAAAAAAAGTAGAAAATGATCCGGAACACCTAAAACGCCTAAAAATGAAGTTTGGGGAATATTTGAAATTTTTCGTTTTTTGCTAATTACTCCGCCGCCAATGCACCGATTTTCAAAATTATAGCAACATTACCTACTACGACCCCACAGCATCTCGCTGCCCATATTTCATCACAATCCATGCAGCGGTTACTGAGATCACGAGGACAGAAAAACGCGTACAGACAGACCGACAGACAGACAGACCGACAGACAGACAGACCGACGGAAATGAGTGACGTGGATTTTCGTTATGTAGACATCATGAAACGCCCAAAAAGTGTATTATCTCAAAATCGAAAATTTTCGCGATTACAATACTCCCCTCACCTATCGGTGTGGGAAGTAAAAAACGCAGAAAATGATCAGGAACCTCTAAAACGCTTAAAAACGAAGTTTGAGCTGTTTTTACATTTTTACTTTTTTTTATTATTTCTGCGCCGCCATTGGCACGATTGATAAAAACCATACGCGTTTTCCATCCTTGTCATGGTAGTAATACTGTGTCAAAATTTCATTAACATCAAATCAACAGTTTCCTTGTAACACAATATAGAAGGATCTAAAGCAATACTCTCGTATGTTTACACCAGAAAAAATTCTAAGTCCTTTGGTTTCTGTAATAGGCAAGGCAATGTTCGGATGGACCTAAAAAAGTTATTTATGTCGCTAGGTCTTCCTTCATGGGTCAGTGGACAGTCTATTATGAAAGCAACAAATTTTTCAATTTTACAACCCCCCACCCCCCAACCACCCCAATTTCACCCCCACCCAAAAAAAAGTAAAAAATGATCAGGAACCTCTAAAACGCCTAAAAACGAAGTTTGAGGAATATTTAATTTTTTTTGTTTTTTGCTAATTACTCCGCCGCCCCTGCACCGATTTTCAAAATTATAAGAACATTACCTACTACGACCCACCAGCATATCGCTGCCCAAATTTCATCACAATCCATGCAGCGGTTACTGAGATTACGAGGACACAAAAACGCGTACAGACAGACCGACAGACAGACAGACCGACAGACAGACAGACCGACAGACCGACAGACAGACAGACCGACGGAAATGAGTGACGTGGATTTTCGTTATGTAGACATCATGAAATGCCCAAAAAGTGTATTATCTCAAAATCGAAAATTTTCGCGATCACAATACTCCCCTCACCTATCGGTGTGGGAAGTAAAAGTGTGTAAAGAATTACTTATCAAATGTATGTGCCTACTGTGTAGATGAATATATATCATTAATAACGCATATCCAAGAAACTTGGTCCACAAGATCCTCTTTAGTACCGGAATGACTGTTTTTCAAAATAATAGACCTAACAATTCAAATAATAAATTACCGCCGATAATTGGGCAAAATTCCAACCCCACTGAGAATCTTTCTGAATCCCAGACCAGATTTGCGGTATTGCCTTATATAAAAGACATTACTCCTAAACTTAACAAACTTTTCAGGGAACTCAACTGTAAAATTGCTTCAAAATCAGTTTTAGCGATTAATAAAGTTTTTTCTAAAGTTAAAGATAAAGTCCCTCTGTCTCGTCTAAACAATATTGAGTATAGTATAAAATGTAATGATTGTAATTTAGAATATATTGGCCAAACTTCTTGGTCACTAAAAGGTAGGATATCTTCTCACAAAAGTGATGCCAGACTACATCCAGAAAGATATGCTCTTGCAGCTGACATCAACCAAACAGGCCATACTGCTAACTTTGATGATGCAAAAATTTTGGAGGAAGAGCCTAGACTTTCAAAACGTCTATTCTTAGAAATGACACATACTCGTATATACCAAAGTGATCACCACATGGACAAAAGAACTGACATCAACCAACTTTGTTCAATATATTCATACCTGCTCTATTGTGAAAAATTTCATTCAAGTAACAACTCTAATAGCGACAATACCTCCCTTTCTCAATAATTTAATAACATAAATAATTTCAAGAAAAATCATAGAAAGTAAATTCATTTTCACTATCTTTATTCGTTTCTCCAACAGATTAAAATAGAAATCGTATTAATTACAATTATTATAAATAGCAAGTATAAATAGTAAAAAATTCGCCTTAAAATGTCCCTTGTTATATAAATTATATACTTTTTAGATCAATATATGTTCAAATTGCACATTTCTTTAGATGAACATCCTAATAAAATTACATCTGCTCTTTTGAGTGCTTTTCCTGTAGCATTCTGGCTCTTTGTCTCGGTACCCCCAAAATTCAATATGTCCGAAATATAATTTTCGCTTTCTCAGAATTATCGAACTTTTATCAATTGTTAATATTCCGTCTTTCATTTCTATCCGTGAGACCTGTCATAAATGATTGATAAGTGACAAGTGTCATTGTTTCTGGATGTCATTCACGTCATTCAATTACGACGTTTCCACGTGGTTAATTAAGATATTAATTAACACATTTTACAACAGATATCTAGTTTTAATGTGTTTAAACCGTTTTAAAGTCCTTTTACTTCCCACACCGATAGGTGAGGGGAGTATTGTGATCCCGAAAATTTTCGATTTTGAGATAATACACTTTTTGGGCATTTCATGATGTCTACATAACGAAAATCCACGTCACTCATTTCCGTCGGTCTGTCTGTCTGTCGGTCTGTCTGTCGGTCTGTCTGTCTGTCGGTCTGTCGGTCTGTCTGTACGCGTTTTTCTGTCCTCGTAATCTCAGTAACCGCTGCATGGATTGTGATGAAATTTGGGCAGCGATATGCTGGGGGGTCGTAGTAGGTAATGTTCTTATAATTTTGAAAATCGGTGCAGGGGCGGCGGAGTAATTAGCAAAAAACAAAAAAACATAAATATTCCTCAAACTTCGTTTTTAGGCGTTTTAGAGGTTCCTGATCATTTTTTACTTTTTTTTGGGTGGGGGTGAAATTGGGGTGGTTGGGGGGGTGGG
Source organism: Callosobruchus maculatus (assembly GCA_951848785.1). Lineage (NCBI taxonomy): Eukaryota > Metazoa > Arthropoda > Insecta > Coleoptera > Chrysomelidae > Callosobruchus > Callosobruchus maculatus. The sequence goes on from CATOUR010000032.1 coordinate 5,942,238, forward strand.
GGGTTGTAAAATTGAAAAATTTGTTGCTTTCATAATAGTCTGCCCACTGACCCATGAAGGAAGACCTAGCAACATAAATAACTTTTTTAGGTCCATCCGAACATTGCCTTGCCTATTACAGAAACCAGAGGACTTAGAATTTTTTCTGGTGTAAACATACGAGAGTATTGCTTTAGATCCTTCTATATTGTGTTACAAGGAAACTGTTGAATTGATGTTAATGAAATTTTGACACAGTATTACTACCGTGGCGAGGATGGAAAACGCGTATGGTTTTTATAAATCCTGCCAGTGGCGGCGCAGAAATAATAAAAAAAGTAAAAATATAAAAACAGCTCAAACTTCGTTTTTAAGCGTTTTAGAGGTTCCTGATCATTTTCTGCGTTTTTTTTTGGGTGGGGTGAAATTGGGGTGGTTAGGGGGTGGGGGGTTGAAAAACTGAGAAATTTCTTGTATTCATAATAGGGTGTAGGGTAGGGGCTGTGAAGGAAGACCTAGCGACATAAATCAACTTTTTAGGTCCATCCGAACATTGCCTAGCGTATTACGGAAACTAAGGGACTTTTCTGTATACATACATACGAGTATTTATTGCTTTAGATCTTTTTGTATTTTGTAACGTGGACACTATTACATTGATTCTAATTAAATTTTGACACAGTATTATTACCGTGGTGAGGATGGAAAACGCGTATGTTTGTTAAATATCGTGTCAGTGACAGCGTATATAGCAATAATCAAAAAACTAAAAGTATGAAAACAACTCAAACTTCGTTTTTAGACGTTTTAGGCTGTCCATTGACCTCTGAAGGAAATACTTAGCGGCATAAGACAATTTTAGGGGAGGGAAGGCTGCCGATGATTTGGTTGCAAGGGGATCTCAGACTAAAGCTTCATGCTATGGGAAAATAATAAACTGATATCACAGTAATGTGTGGGAAGTACTGAGTCAACCAACTTGACTCCATTTTTTTATTATCAATCCTATGTTTTTGACAATGAATTTGTGTTTCCACACAAATTGTGCTATATTGTGAAGACTCTCCCTTTGATCATCTTTACGCAGCAATCTCGTTAACTTTTGTAAGTACTTAACACCAATTTATTGAGATTGTTCCTCATTTTCTAAATTTCTATTGTAGCCCTGATGATGGAATCATAAGTTTCCGGAAGCTTGGAATAAAGTTAAAAGAGTCCACTTTTGCGTTTATTTGCCGCACTCCCAATTATTAACCGTTTTGTTACCTAACTGGTTTTTGTTTCGGCAATGACTACTCCCCTTCTACTGAATATATATCTCTATCTAAGTCAAAGTAGAGATATTTTTATGTAAGTTTACATCAAGTTTTTGTTTTCAATGACTTGTGTAATAGCTCATATTATGTTGCTCAAATGGATCAATGAATACTACTGCTGCTACTATTACTACTACTAGTACGCAACTCACTTAGAATTTCCATAAGTTTGTCGTTTCTTACACGATCAAATGCTTTGTTGTTATCCAGAAAGAGAAGAAGAGAAGATCTTGGTTCATATCTTTAAACTTTTGTATTAAAACATTTAGGGCAAATAATGCTTCCCGTGTCCCAATGCATTTGTGAACCAAAACCAAATTGACTTTGACTGATATCCTCACCAAGCTTATTATATACACCTTCATGCATTGTTTTGAGAAATATCTTCAGAATGTGTTACACGAGACTTATGGTTCCATGATCGCTGCACTCTCTTGCGTTTAGAAGGAGACTTTACTAGGCATAGATTAAACTTACATGATGGAAAGTGTTCATCGGTATAAAGAACCTATAGACTCTAAGACTGACCACTTGCCCAGGGCAAGATACCTAAATCTTAGCAGCTGTAATAACCAAATAGGTGCCAATCATTTGGTTCACAGAAAAATCGGAAAAATGAAGGGTAGCGGCTGGATTCGAACCAGCGTCTCCATCATTCTAGGCCAGCGCATTACCAACTATGCTACGGTGCCCCGTACCATACCAATCCCCCGCATCTCTCTGCGAACCATGTATTTCAGTCATCCAGAGACATCTAGTCGGCAGTTGGGTGAGTGTGAATCTCCCACCGCTATTTGCACGACAGCTCTCTATGTTACTGAACTACCACTCCTCAGTCGTCCATGGAATCCTGGCATAGAGAGTTGTCGTGCAAATAGCGGTGGGAGATTCACACTCACCCAACTGTCGACTAGATGCCTCTGGATGACTGAAATACATGGTTCGCAGAGAGATACGGGGGAGTGGTGGGTGTCGACTCCATCGACACCATGTCGTCGGCGCTGTATATCGGCTATGGTACGGGGCACCGTAGTATAGTAGGTAACGCGCTGGCCAAGAATGCCGGAGACGCTGGTTCGAATCCAGCCAGTACCCTTCATTTTTCCAATTTTTCTGTGAACCAAATGATTGGAATCATCTCCCTCTTGCGGAGTAAGCAAGCACCTTTCATTCAACCAAATAGGTGTTACATAAATCACACTGCTTCTTTTACAGCATCTCTGGTCGGATACATTTATTTCGCTTTGTAGTAGCGTGTGTTTTTTCGGAATCAGCGCCGTACTCGTTTTGTTATGAATTTTGCTTCTGTTTGAAGTTCGCTGCTAATTGGCGGAAACAAAAGGTACACACGCCAGAAATGCCAACAATCGGTTTAGTACTTTTATTGGCCCCATGCCAGCATTCGGTCTTCACTCGGAGCCGTCGGCTACGTGTGCGAGAGGTATATTTCCGTTTTATTGCCTCCTTTCTAGTCTTCATAGTTTTCCACAAAATTATTTTGCGGCAGATATAATGTTCACCTCGGGAGTCTTTGAAAAGAAAATGGGGTTACGTAAGGTAACTGTACTGCGAATAAAAGGACAAGCATGATCAATATTTCTCACCTACTGACGTATGTAGCCGTATTACAAAAGTATCGAGAAGTTGAAACCAGGTTTGCAACGATTTAAATGAAATGATTTTATAACAAATACATCTGGTTGGTAATTCAGATCGCTAATCCCCTAGGTCACTAAGGATTAGGTCACTGAGCCACCTGCCAACATCCCAACAAGCATTCTAAGTTAAAATTACCTCACATCGACCACCGTACAGGTTACATGACTAATTTCAACAAGGATTATTTACTTCTAACTGTTCAACATTTTCCTTAAGTGGGGAATAAAACTAAAGTAATTTAGAGGTCAATATGAGGTCGAAGAGGAATTTATAACCAATAGGTCGAGAATAACATGTAGACATTCTACAGCTATTTAGGTCATATTGAGGTAAAATCGTCGACATTATCCCTATAGTATAACCTAAATCTGACGTAAATTTAACACTTTTAGCAACAACAAAGAAAACATGATGCTTCTGATCTTTTCTTTCATAAACATGGAACTACGGATTATAATGTGGCAATCTGCCTGTCCTGTATAGATATGGTGCTGTCTTCATAAACAGTTGAATGGTGATAATGGTGATACCTATAGTGGATTGATTTTCAACTGTGTTCTTTGGTTACTTGAAAATAAAGATTCTATGCGGAATGAACTTTTTCGTGGAATGTGGACATAATAATTACACAAAATTAAGGCGCCTTAAAAATGAGCTTTTTTAACAAATTTAGTAAATTTTTTTTAATGACGTATTCTGAAACCCATATAACCTCAAATTATAAACGTGTATCTTCTGGCGCGGTTGTTAGCTATATGGAACAGCATATTTTTTTCATGTGTTTTGTTTGTTATTAGAAGGACTGATCTAGCATATTTGATGAAATAGGAATTTATATATGATTAAGTATAAATTAAAGATGTCTGCTTTTAGAATTTTGACCTATAGGGATTTATTGCCACCATTTTTAACCAATAGCATATCTTTTCCATAATGATGTCGAAGCAGAGGTACATTTTCAACCTCGAGGGCAAAGTTTCCCTATTTTAGACTAAAAAATTACTTTAAGGTCAAAGTCTATTTTAAGGCGAAACTAGGGTCCTGTTGGATAATTCAGTATGGGGTGCGTCATATTTTGTTTATTTTTGATTCATGCATTCAACAAAATTAAATTGTTTCAGGCAGTCCCAGGTCCTTCCATCTTTTGGCAGCACATGTCTACCATGAGCTCTAGGAATTGTTAACCGCTCTCCAACTGCAGTTATAGTTATTTTATATTTTAAAGCCAACATCCTCAGTTGATCAAGGGTTGTACCCAATCACTTAAGGCTTCATCAGTACTTATCTATGTCATGTTCTGAGACTGAATATAATCAAGATCATTTCATGAGGGTAATGGCTCATTGTTGGTTGAATAACTTGCGCAAAGACTAAAACTATTTTCCGTAACAGCAGTGCCTCTTTTTCCTATATTGTTTTATACTCTATAATACTGTCATCTATGCCTATAAACCTTAGGTCGTTTCAGCTTATAACTTGAACTGCGCAAAATATCGGATAATGCTGTTGTGTAGGATACAGTAGGCATACATAGTGGGGAAAGTAGGTATCATGAAGGGCAATTTTGGGCACTTCAACTTTGAGCGAGTATTTCCAAGTAATTTTAACTTCCATCAAGACATTTGTTGTTATAGGTCTATAGAAACAGAGTTTTTGCCCTCAAAGTTAGTGCCAAAGTTAAAATTAGGATAATACACCTACTAAAAATATCCCTGTAACCTCATGGCACTTAGGAAGGCCATTTAGTGAACAGTTCAACCTCTTTTTTTCCTTTTTATGTCGCTAACTTCCAAGAAGTTTTTGTAGGTAATAAATAAGGTAATTTTTCCCTATTAAAATGCCCAAAAAAATCCCTAACTTTGAGGACATATTCTAGGTTAGTGCTAGGTAATTTATTACCCCTGCATTGATGTTTGCAGACAAAGATTTTTTGGTTAATATAATTAGGTGTATTTCTTGTAATTCTGAACCAATTGTTTCGACCTTTTCGTCATCTGACTATTAGAACACTAATTAGGTACATTTCGACCAATTTTCGTCAATGATTTGAACGCTCCAAGACATTCTGAATTTATGAACATTAATTAAGTATACAGTTACTAACATTTGACTTATACAGGTTAATTTCTCTTGGGAGGTGGACTATTTTAACAAAATGCTACTTGGGATACCGTCCATAGCAATCAGCCGCTCACAAATGTGCATGAAACTATCAACGAACACAGGATAACAACGATTTATTTCTGTACATGAGTTATTTTCAACAAGAACTTACCTAGGGCTGGCATCCTTGGGAGTTTGGCTCCAGTGAAGCCTACATGCTGAGGATCTCTTGTTCTAAGACTGGAGTCCGTGGCTCCATCATACTTATAGGATGAAGGGTGCCCTTAGTCATGAAGAAGTAGTGGTGTGCATACTCTGATCTAGCCCAAAAGTATGGTGATACCACAGCATAGTAAACAACCAGCACAATATCTCAGGTTGACGGCAATTATTTTATAATAATTTTTTTGTAGGGATGCTAACGATACTTCGACACTTGTACTTCTGCACTAATATCGAGTATTTTTATCATAGATACTTTTTGAGCGATTCCAAGCTTCCGATACTTTTGTAGGAGTATAGGTATCGAAAATAATTATATAATTATTGAGGGGTGTAATCAATTGCACAAAATTCTCTGTACGAACCAAACGCGCCTATTTGGCTAATATCGAGTTGGTACCGGTATCGATATTTTCATTTTCATTTTCGCATCTCTACCCAAACTTCACAGCCGTACAATCATCCCAAGGTCAAACTTTGTGGGAACCATTCTTATATAGGAAATCCTCAGAGATATTGTGCTGGTTGCTTTTAGCCAGAAGAAGTAGTGTCCATACCCAGAAGTAGTGTGGTACCCTCAAGAAGAATGATGGTGGTCTCCTCGATTAGGACATTAGCACACACAAAAATTATTTTTTTTTACATCCCACAACTATTTTTGAAGCCAATTAGCGGTTGATCAGATTGCTGTGAATATTATGAGAATATTAGTATTTCCAGATCAATGGCACCTCATTTATACATACCTAGTACAAGTTTCGATGGTCCACTAACTCATCAGCTTCCTCAAAAAGATCAAAAATTATCAATTATTTTTTTTTAAACAGTCGCGACCGATTTCAAAACACTACACACTTTTGCTTTCTTTGCCAAGGTGGTAACACCTTGTCATATGATGTCATTACAGTGAAGTTAGTATCCAAATTAAAAGTTATAAAAATATAATAATGAAATATGCATACATATTGAATGTATAGGATATCACATGTGTCAATCTTATTGAGGACAATGGAAACTCTTAGTTGCACCCATTCAATAACGCTCCTCACCACTCCTTGGAAAAAATATAGTTATTATTATGGTTATGAACCACTGAAGCGCCTTACACGAGTTCTACATCTTTTTCCTGCTAATTACTCCACCAGCAATCACTACTTTGACCCGTGCAGCGGTTACTGATGTTATACGGGCAGAAAACTTAACAGATAAACATACAGACCGACAGACAGACACTTGTATTCTTGAGTTTGACCAATTAAGGACATCTACAATCCAGCAGGCCTGCAAGTCACATAAGAATTGATAAAATCGCCAGATAACTGTCACAGCTCTTTTTACAAATTTCTCCGACGCCATCTTGAGGGCACACCTGATTCTTGATATGTTCTCGAAAAAGCGAGCAACAAAAACAATAGGTTATCATCTTAAGTGCAGTCAGACGGACATCGTATACCCGAGCAACTGCTTGTTAATAAAACAATTTCGGTTGCTCATAAAAGCTCAACGTCATGGTCGGAAATTACATCTTTTTTGCGCTTTATGAAACCGCCAGCGGCGGTGTCAGGACCGCTATCGAAATGTATATTTTGGGACTGTCGCAATTTGTAAAAGTGCTGGACAACGCACCGGACGCTTTTTCTGCCCCACCATCTGCGTACATGGAAGTTAATCCAAAAGGCAACAACATCAAATAGATCCACATTCAAGATCCCTTTATCAATCAATCCAGAAACGCTTTCTATTTTGTAATCCTTCATAGAAGAACTAAAATGGATAACACTGGGGAACAGCAAATTTAATGACTTGGATCTCTCACATGTTTTTGACCAATTTTTAGTCTCTGAATTCAAAAACATTCACAGTTTTTCTCTATCACGTCAAGCTTTTAAGCTACAACATACCCCTTGAAAGCGCACATACAAGGGGAAATATGGTTACACTTGACCAAATAGATTACCATATTTTATTCATACAGATGTTAATATACTAAAGTTGAATTATGTTTATACAAAAAAATAATAAAAAAATGTGGACGTTGAACGAGGTAGACCTCGTTCTAGGAACTTCCCCGACTCAAGTGGTTGTTGTTCATCCCCTATTTAGACATTTTTTTTGTGCAGCCCCCCACTCCCATCAATCGAATAGTAATATTATTTTGAGGTAGATATATTTTGGTTATTTACGACTGACTGCCTAATAGCAAACAATTCAGTACATAGATATAGCAGTTAATGATATTTGAGTATTTCAATTTATTTAATTTTTTTAGCCGCCATTTCAGAAAAAAATAACATGTGATATATCGTTTTAGACATAAAGATACATTCACTTTCAACTGGTGCTATTAAATTTATACGTTGTATCACATTTTTTTGTGCATTCCCACCCTTTTCCACCGCCCATTCTCCGGTCGGCACCAAAACCTTTTCAACTCTAAAAATACCTTTATTAATTCAAGTTGGCCAAATTAGAGAGCAATCGCTTGAGGCGTTTTTGAGTAATCGTTGGAGAATGAAATTGCGGACGTACAGACACACAGACGGACATCAAAGAAACCAAAGTTTTCCGATTTTCTTCAAACTTGGTCACTATGAAAAGATTATCATTAGAAACAAAAATCTAGTTTTTGGCCCTGCTGCGATGATAAACAAGGGGTGCGGGTTGGGTTAACTCAAAAAATAATGTCATAATGTGAAATTCTAATACTACCACAACAAGGAGCATGGTTTCTTATTTCAAAAACGCTATCGCGCATGCCGCAAAATTTTCAAAATTGTGGAATAATAATTCATAAAACGTAGGAAATTTTGGAACTTTAAAATGGGAGTAACTGTCACAAAAATGATCCAAATAATTTCAAACTTTACTGTCATAAAAGGTTTTTGTTTTCTAGCTTTTGGTCCATTTTTGGTGCTAATCTATGATTTAGTGGTGGGGATGGTGGGGGTTACTCGGAAAAATAATAAAATAACATAGCACTTTCTTTTCAAAAATGAGTCAGGAGGTGATTTTACCTTGGAAATGATACCTTACACATATATTTCCGTAAAATTTGCTTCCTTTTTCGAGGAAGTTAAAAAAATATTCTAGTAAAAATTTCTCTTGTAGCTTTTCCGATATTCTAAAAGATATATATAGCTTTTCCCGGTCAGTTTGTGGACATTCTTGCTTGATGCTCCAACACTAGCAGCCATCATCATGACATCCTATGTGCCTTGATATTGTGCCTTCATAATCTTCAGGTCTTGGTGGAATTACTCGTCCTCTACTAACAGCACCAAGATTTTTTGGGAAGTTACCAAGATAACTGTGTAAGAAATGCAGTTTGATGCTCATGATAAAACCAAGATTTTTAAGGCTCTTCAGCAGTAGTTGTTGATCAACGAGGAAGTTTCTATTTTTTCAAATTTTAGTTAATCAGGTAGTCCTAAAGAGTTAGAGAACAACGACGAAAAAATTTTGTTACTATCTCCATTAACAGAAAAGTTATAGTCCTTCAAAGTTTGAATAGCCGTATCCTCCGCGCGAAGCCGCTGTGACGTCACGTGACACTTCGCAAGCCTGTGTACGCCCTGTCAAGGATGCTGCTCCGCAAGCCACCGCGCCGCCGGCGCGGCAGGCCTCCTCGTTCATTCCTTGTTTTCAGTAGGGTAGGCGACGGCGACGATACACTGCAGTTTGTTTATTGGTACTCGTATTATTAGAATATATAAATATTGCATTGTACTCAGGTGTACTAACACCGCCATAAAAACACCAAACAAATATTTCAATGGATAGCCTATTATGAATACAAAAAATTGAGTTTTATGACCCCCCACCCCCAAGCTACCCCAATTTCACCCCCACACAAAAAAATAGAAAATAATCACGAAACCCCTAAAACGCCTAAAAACGAAGTTTCAGCTGTTTCTAAATTTTTAGTTTTTTTATTATTGCTGCGCCGCCGCTGACACGATTTCTAAAAATCATAGAGATTTTCCATCCTCGTAGCGGTGGTAATACTGTGTAAAAATTTAATTGAAATCAATCCAATAGTTTCTTAGTTACACCATACAGAATGATCAGAAGCAATACTCTCGCATGAATACATCAGAAAAGTCCCTTGGTTTCCGTAATAGCCAAGATAATGTTCGGATGCACCTAAAAAAAGTGTATTATGACGCTAGGCCGTTCTTTCACAGGTTAGTGGACGGCCTATTATGAATACAATAATTTTTCAGTTTTACAACCCCCACCCCCCAACCACCCCAATATCACCTCCACCAAAAAAAGTAGAAAATGATCAGGAACCTCTAAAACGCCTAAAAAAAAGTTTGAGGAATATTTAAAATTTCTGGTTTTTTGCTAATTACTCCGCCGCCCATGCACCGATTTTCAAAATTTTTAGAAACATTACCTACTACTACCCCACAGCATATCGCTGCACAAATTTCATCACAATCCATGCAGCGGTTACTGAGATTACGTGGCTATAAAAACGCGTACAGACAGGTAGACCGACGGGAATGAGCTGTGTGGATTTTCGTTATGAACATCATAAAACATCAAAAAAGCGTATTATCTCAAAATCGAAAATTTTCACGATCACAATACTCTCCTCACCTGTGGGAAGTAAAAGGCCATAATCATGTCGAGATCTACTTTAGGAAGATTACTCGAATCACCACAAACGTAACATTCCTTACTTCAAAAATATACTAGCGTCTGCCCGTTACAACAAACACCTTCGCCGTTCCACTCAAGTCTAAATGTCGCACACTGTACAGCGCAGCGTATGCATAGCGGAGCCCCGACCAGACTGTGGCTGCCGCGAACACTTCATGACATGTGACGTCATAAGGCATTTCACCACCACGGTCGCTTTACGCAAATATAGAATTGAATGACACTGGCTTTTTTTTTTGGAATATTCAGATGATTTTTTCGACATTTTTCAAGTGAAGAAATAGACTATCAGATAATAATGAATTTTCCAAATTTTATTTTTTAGGAAACTTCTCCATTTCGATGTAATTCAGGGCCCATCGATTCTTTCAGGCCAAGTGTTATCTGGGCTTGCTACAGTGTGAGAAGGTTGAATGGTAAGAAGTACTTTCTGGATCTGAATAGGTACTGGTTGATGTACTGTAGTGGTCTGATCAGTGGCTGACATATTACAACAGCATTCATTTCTGTTGTATATTTACACACAAGCAAGAAAAGTGTTTTACCTTGGCACATGATGAGTAGGCAATCTTGGATCTATTTTAATACAATTTGTAAATTCTTATTTCAGAAAATCATTTTGAGGATAGTCAATAAATTAATTTGTAAGTGTAGGAAATGTCTGAATATTAAATTTCAATAACATGTAATATTTAATTTTATAGCAACATAACATCATATTCCACTGCAGTAAAAAAATCAATATACCTTACAAGGTATTAATATTATATTTAAAGTTGTTGTCCAATCAAACGCAAATCAATTTTCCATCTCACTTCTCTAATCAAAATGACTATAATCATATATCATGCAAAAAAATACATTTATTTTATGTGACGCTTCAATCCGAACCGTAATCAATAAAATTATAGATGCTTCCGATAATGAAAGGCTATGAAAGAGACATGAAAGTTGATTAACCCAATTCTCTGTTAAATAAAAACGGCCACTGTAACATACGTGAACGAGAATTAGTTCCCGGCTTATTAATTGAGAAAAAACGCAGTATCGTCATCCATAGGCGTCCCAAAATGGACGCTATGTAATTCAACAGTGACTGGGTCAGTTCATTTCATTTTTATTATGCTGTTAGAGAAAATTTTAGAACTTGAGCTAATAAGGCTTTGGAGGTTCTAAGATACCTACATCACAAAAATCAACGTCACAAGTTTCCGTCGATCTGCTGTATATCGGTCTGTCAGTTTGTCTGTCAGTTTACTTCACACGCCGTTCGCGAAAATGATGGGATTTCAGTTAATAAGGTTTCGGAGGTTTTTGTGATGCCTATTTAGATCACAAACAACTATGTCACTAGTCCCTGCCGGTCTGTCTGCATGTCGGTCTGGCAGTTTATATGCCTGTGTACGACTATTATTCCATCCTGTAATCTCAATAACTGGTGCACCGATTTGGATAATATTCCTAATGCTATATGTTGTGTGGTCATAGTAGGTAATGATATATTTTGTAATTGTTTGTCTTGCAAGCGTAAAATGAGCATCAAACAAAAATTATCAGAATAACTTTAAACTTCATTTCATTCACTACCATTTTAATTTTTATTTTATGGGAGCCGAACAAAATTTGGGTGGTGGGAAAGTGGACGAATGACTAACCCCAAAACTTTTTGTCCTTTCCGTTGCTATAAAGATTGATTTTAGTGATATTTTTTCTATCTAACTGTAAATTCGAAACTACTAGCTGGAAAACCTAGCCTTCAGGAGCCTCAACTATACCATTTTCTATGTTTTTCGAGTCAAATTTGAGTGAGGTTTTACCGTTGATAGTACTATGCCCTGCAATTTGGAAGCTTTTAATTTGTCTGTAGTGAAATGTTGATAGTGCTTTCTAAAATTCGTGCTACGGTGGCAGAAAACCCCAACCGGGTTGAGGGCTAGACAACTTTTTGTGCTTATACACGACTATCTTCTAACCGATAGAAATTTTAGCCTGTTGGAATGATGTTCTCTTGAAACCAGCCAAACACATCGCCTTCAAAGAAAATGAGAATCATTTTTGATGGGAAACAACGATATCTTCATATCACAATTTAGATGTGTTCAGATTGATTTGTTCGTACTTGCTGATCAAAATATTGGTACTATAAATACATAACTATGTTTTATTTTCAAATCAATTTTTATTCTAAATATGAAGAGAAATGTTGAGTTCAGATTTACAAACACTGAAGGGGAGCCATGTAGAAAAATATTGTATATGCAAAGTATCTTCTTAATAGAAAAGTATTGTCTATACAAAGACCCCTTTTTATTCTATTCTTTTTATAGCTGTTTACTATGCAGAGGTTAAGTTGCAGGAACTTAATTAATGGAAATATTGGCCAAATTCACAGGGTTGATAATGATATCCGACAGACCATACCACGTCCTACACACTCTGGGTGTCAAGATGCGATCAGATCTCTCGGTTCTTAATACGGTTCCCACGACGTTTAAGACAAGAAATATATCGGAACTGGGCAGTAGTAGCGAATTATAATTTTGGGGGTGTAAATTAGAGCAAATATAGTATTTTTTATTATTATTATTGTCACCCAATGAGGTATTTGTTTTTGGTCACGTGACGTCCGATTTCAAATGTTTAATGGGACACCCTGTATATGTGTGACTTTTGTATTCGACCCGATAAAACAATTCCAACAAGCTAGCACACTTGTAGTCTAAAGTGATTAATTCAAGAGCTACAGGTATTTAAAGGACTGCACTGCCATTATGAACTACTACCAAAATAATTTAACTGTAGGGGTACATGTTATAATCAATGGTAGTGGTACCATCCTTTAAGTACCTGTAGCTCTTGAACTAATCACTTTAGACCCAAAGTGTGCGAGTCTGTTCGGAAGGAACACAAAAAGTCACAAGTATACAGGGTGTCCCATTAAAATTTTTGAATCGGACGTCACGTGATCAAAAACAAATACCTCAATGGGTGACACAATAATAAAAAAAGATACTATATTTGTCCTAATTTACACCCCCAAAATTATAATTCGCTACTAGTGCCCAGTTCCGATATATTGCTTGTCTTAATCGTCGTGGGACAACCTGTATAAAGGGATGCAAAAAATCTCCGTTGGAACTTCGGTAAAAACGCGAAAGGTCAACAATCACATGCCGGTGAGAAAGTGGCTGGAAGTGGCGAGTAAAGGCGGTGTCACCGATGTTTCGAATTGGTCTTCTCTGGACTGCTTCATTTAAGGATAGGATAGGATAGTAGGATCAGTTAGCTCCTCAGATCTGAGCAATACTCTAGTGTAAGTGACTTCTTGATCTAGTTGATCAGAAAAGTCTGAGCTTGGACCGATCCCTGTGGACTACCGTCTTAATATTATGGGAGGAAGAGAAGCCATCTCTACCGCGACAGATACTTTACGACCAGAGGCGAAATCCTCTTATCAACCGTGAAGTTTAACGGGAATGTCGTAGGCCGGAAGCTTGTTTAGGAGATCCGCATGGCATAGCTAAGGTTTTATTATACATTTATTGAATTCTATCTTAAAGATACGTCACATGCCTTATTTATTTGCTTTTCCACATTAATGTTAACGTGGACCTCTATTTTACTTTCACTAACTCGAAAACATCTACAACAATTATAATTATTATTGTTATATAAGATATACTTCCTGAATTATGCTGTGCATGGAACACGAAGCTTGTCTAACTCTCTACTATACTCATCAACAAATAGTTATAAGATTTCTATAGAGAAATGCGCGTCAGATAAACTACAACACATACATGACACAATAAATAAAAAATCTGCATACGTGAAAACATATATGCCAGAATATAATCAAAAAATAATTACTATGGAATATAATTGTACCATAGCAAATCTTACACGCCTTCGATTTCTAACCTATCATCTTAGCGACCTATATTCCATTCATATCGAGAAAAAAATTGCGATTGAAAAAAGAAACAATGCACAGCGACTCGTATACCATATTGGTGGTAAGAATGAGTTCTCGAGACCCATATAATTATACCTAACTGTTATGTCAGTTCTTTAAGAGTAATAGTGGTTGTGATCTTTTTTAACGTGTGTATTTGAATTGCTACGTTCGTTCCGCACTCATCCCACCAAGCGCAGAAAGGAGTACTCGCAGAAAATTTACGTAGGTTAAAACAAAAAATTTGCAAACGCGATAAAAAAAATAATGGAAAGACCACCAAAGACGTCTTTCGTGTGCAGGCACATTGCGAATTTTATTCTGTTCTTGTTTATTTTAATTCGTTTTTATTGTGCGTGTTGTGTGAAGTTATATTTTAAAACCGTTAGTAGTGCCGTATCTTTCCAGAATTTTTATCTAGTTAAACTCTGATGATTATTACCATACAAACGATGAAAACTTTGTTTTTCTGTTGCCGGGGGATGACTTATATAAGTCGAAACGTTGCAGATAGGAAAATAAGGAGTTTTTGTTTAAATGACCTTACCCTACAAAAAATAACTGACGTTCATCATAGTAGGTCAAAAACCTTTACAAAATAAAAATTATTATTAATACCTAGAGTCAACGGAATCTGTAGGTGACTCGGTTATCCTCCTCAATGATCTGTCAAACAGCTCATCAGAAGCTGCAGAAATTGGCCTTCCTTCTCGAAATTCGTTATTAAGAGAAACTCTTTCAAACTTGAAGTCGTTGTACCAGCCACACACAGTTCTCAAATATGGGGTTGCTTTACCAAATGCAGCACGAAGATTCTCAATATATTGTTTCGCAGAGAGACCACTTTTGAAATCGTAATATGTCATAGTACGAAAATTTTCGCACGTTAAATACATTCTGACGTTATGAGAGGGGAGAAATATCCATTCACTTCAAGTAATGATAGAAGGAAAAACCGTAGGAAAAAGAATGATAGGAAGGAGAAGACATTCGAGGCTTAGAAATTTGAGGCATTGGCATAATCGCTCGGATAATCTTGCAGCGTTCGAATTTTCTTGATGTTTGACAACCTCAAGAATGGGGATGGCACCTAAAAAAGACTTGAACTTGAAACAGTTCTGATCTACGTAGCTTGAGATAAGTACAGAATCAGTACTTTGAAATTTTATGTATGTGTGTACCTCTGTTACTTTAGGCAGCTGAATCCTTGCCAGAGGTTAGTTTTGGGAGCTTTCTCACTACCTATTTATAAAAATATAAAAAAATTCGTCAATTTATAACCATTTTTTTCATTTGGGAGTTTTTTGTAGAAAGGAATCAACCGTCAAAAATGGGATTTTCTGGTTTATAGCTAAGATTGCCATCCCACTTGCTGCAAAAAAGATCCTACCCACCTCGTCGTTTTATTAACAAGATAACCAACCCTATGAATGGGTACACAAATAATTATAATTTCTATAACTTTAAGAGTCATTTATTCAAAAACTTTGTTTTTGGGTTGAATCTTGTTAGTAAAAAAACATCCAATTTGTCAAATCCTGTAGCCTTTGTCGAAGTATATACAAAATTAATTTGAGATAAGTGACATTCACTAACAGCTACCTCAGAAAGTGTTTTTTACTAATTAATTTCCTAAGTAAGAAGGTGATTATGATATCCTAAAGAACAGAATGTTGCATTTGCATTGTACATAAATAAAAAATAATGAGCAGCAGTAATATATCGCTGTCTTAGGATCACGACCCTGCTGAGGGTCTCTGGACAAATTATTGGTGTGCCGGGTAACAAGAGGGCAGATCACCTAGCTAGAGTAGGGGCCAGAAGCTGTTGCCCTAGCCCTGAATCTATGCTGGGAATCAATGTTTCCTTAGATGAGAGGTCCTGCAAAAACTGGCGAAAGGTTGGTTAGAAACAGTTGACTGCAGGAGAGTATTTCAACCTTTTGGTGCGAGTTCTTACAGGCCATTGCTTTTATCACCCATTAGAGTGATAAGAGATACTCCAGGTTTTGGGATGAACACGAAACTTCTTTTCACTTCCTTGGCAGATATGCTGTTTATCCCAACCTTAGGGTGTCTGAAATACACATATTTAAAACGTGAATTAATTGATTGTTACTGAATTTTATTTTTTATATATACACTAGTATTAGTTAATTAGTAAATAGAGAAAAAAAACTTATATATGTGACGATCCCAGACGTCACAAGTCAGGAATGATTGTCTGTATTTTCTCATATCTCTTTCCAGTGTCTGGCACACTGCACAGCTGTGTGTCCTCATGTCAAAAGGTTATCGCCAGACCTGCCTATTTGGCACCTGATCCTGTTAAGACTTTTCGAGGTCCTCGATTACAGTTGTGATGTGATGTTTAAGTGATCCAGGTTGTTCGATTTTAAACAGCCTACAGGTGTCCGGACGTACTGAGATTCATCAGAAGGTCCAGTAAGTTAAACGAAAAGGAGTTGTCCAGGAGACCATGAGGGTACGACCCCAGAGAGTAGACTATTTCACCTTGGGATTGCAATACTGCATTTCGGTTTCTTCTTTCATAAGGAAAACAGTGTCTTGATCCTAAGATTCATTCATTTTGAATTTATCGCTAACGCAAATGCAACTAACACCCTGTACTCTAAAATTGCTTCACCGAGTTAGTTTGGAGGTTAGTATCACAGGTTAGTATGCTCCTAGAGCAGCTGTCAATGAGTATCACTTATTTCATATTATTTTTTTGGCAGATATCTTGGAAAGGTTAACAAATAAAGTTCTGTGAATAAGATAAAAAGGTAAAAGTAATCGGAATAGCTTCCAGAAACTATGTATTTAATAGTGAATAAACCATAATCGCTCCACAAAACAATTGTAACCTACTTTCTGCCCATTCAAGAAGACAATCCATTAGCAGGTGCCATACACAAGCTTCTCAATTCTTTACAAGAAAATAAACATATAAGGCCTTTAGTTTCTAGTTGATCAATATCCTAATCTAGCAATTATAAATGATTTTATTGAACCATGTGCAATTCCTTCCCACTCCTCTAATTCTTCTCAGGGACATTTTGATCACCACTTATACATGATTATTTATAATCATATTGCAGTATATGCAATTGCCTCAATTTTTTCCAAGAAAGTAAAATATATGCATGTTTCTCGTAACTAAAAATTGTACCTACCAGTAAGTATAAATTACTTATATTCTTGCAAACACCTGATTAAAATTCCTGGCAGTGAAAACAAAATTGTTAAAAATAGAGCTATTTATTTTCATTTATGCAAATCGGTGTCCAGTTCGATTACAAGTCATTAGAATATTTCTCTCCAAATACTAGCTGGTCATTACTGCAGGCTCGAAATGTTAAGTGTGCTATTCGAAGGAACTATGTTTATATAATTATGTATATACGTAAAGTTAACAGTTTATAATTGACAAAAAATAAATGGATTCCGAGGAACCACTTTCAATCAGTATAAATAATTAAGCGATAATGAATGAAATATGTAAATATATGCAGTAAATGGATAATATTTGGATAAATGAGAATATTTAGGTGTTGTGATGGATCATGTATACATATTTTTTAACCTTACTCGATGCATTAGTAACTGTTTATTGAAATGAGATACATTTTGCATATCTCTATAAGCGACAAAGTGATATAATTGGGAAATTTTCGAATCACAGGTCTACAAGGATGAAGGAAGTGTAGTATATGTATAAGTATCTAAACCCAAAAACACTGAAACACTTTATTTACCAATGGCCAGAACTAATTGCTACATTTTCCCATTATTCAATTTTATACAACAGTGTTGATATGTTAGTACATGTACAGGGTGACCTAAAGAGATGGTCATATGGACCAATCGCTTTAAAGAGTCAAAACAATAAAGGTACTACAATATTTCAAATGAAATAAGGACTTACTTTGTGTAGGAAAACCTATGAGGTGCTATTTGAAAAAAAAGTTGGGAACAAGTTTCAAGGCTTTTATGCTATGATAGACCCTATAGTACTTTCAAAAATTCCACTCAATTTTCGTTACGACACTATCAAGTATCAAGGAAATTCAGGGGATAGTATTATTTTGGCCCTAAGAATCTGTCAACACACTGTATCGCAGCCAAAAAAAAACTGTAGCGATGTAGTACCATCAGTGGATTTTTTTGCTTATACTTACTCCTTTTTTTTACACTCTTAAGGGTGAATGAAATAATGATAAATAAATAATATTTATCAGGTAAGGGGTTTGTTGTCACGTTTGTTTGTGTTTGTTGTCATAATATCTAACCGTCTCAACAACCCAGACTAACAGATGCTGAATATTATTGCCAATTTGGAAGTAGCAGATAAATACGGTCAACCGTTTCAAATGCAAACTTAATTTGTGGCAGTTAATTGAATAATCGCCTGGGAGTAAGTGGATGAGGGTAGCTGGAATGTAGTACTCCTACCCATTCACTTTTATTAAGTATCCAATTTGTCACCCATAATTATTTTCGTTAATGTGGTTAATTATTTGATTTGTGTTTATGGGCACAATTAAAATGTTTTCTGTACATACAGCTGAGAATAAATGTGTTGTGGATAGTCGCTAATAGAATCGCAAAAGAAAAAAACGCTATCAAGGGGCTTTACTCGGTACTTCCCACACATTCTCGGCAACAACGAAAATTGTGGTTGTATCAAATTGCTCACCCTCCCTCACTCCCTCCTCAATTCTACCTCCATACATGACTTAGAACAACAACCGTAGTACTTGACCAGACGTTACTGAAGATGTCTTAAAGTAAGACAAGACAACAGTGCTGAAAATTGCTTTCCAAAATAATCAACGCAATAGCAGCATCAGCCAGCAAAAGCCACCTCATCAAAAGTAGAGGTTTTTATAAGGTACTGATTTTATTAATCTATGTTATGTGGACTATACTCCCGACATACCCTATCACAGAACAGCCCAATTTATGAAATCATGTCCTTATATAGCTCCCTACGTATACATCCAAATTCCATCAAATTTCAAGCTACTTTCGATGTATGCGTTTAGAAAGAAGTTAAAATTGTTCGTTTTCGAAAACATTGTATAAACCATGTTATTATAGGATTTTTTTCGCTAAGAGTAGCACGCGCCAAGGAGATGTGTAAAAAATAATAATTTCTTACGTAATTTTTTTTCTATTGTCCGCTTTTTTACCTATTATTTTGTTCTATTATGTTTTAAAACAGTGTTCTGAAACACGTTTTAAATCCTAATGAGAAATGTTTTAAAACTGCTCGGTTTTAGAACAATTTGCGTATTTAAAAAACCATAATATCATGGTCGCTTGGTGTTTTGTAACATATTTTAAAACAATATGTTTCAATAAAGTTGGTTTGGAACAAAAGTTTATGAAACTTGTTGCATAGCTAAATGCGGCTTATTAGCCCTGGTTGGTGGTGACAACAGCTCGATAAATGATACCCGCCAGGCTAAATAAAGGCAATTAATTTGTTTATTTATTTTTTTCTTAATTTGTGTAGACAAGCATGTTTTTGCAACGATACACTAAAAGGGTACCTATCCAGATACTAAGCAATACTAAGCAAATATTTTAGTACTAGTATAGATTCCAAGTTATAATTTATAGGATCATTTATCAAAAAATCCCACACATAGCTTGAAAGTCATTGTCCGGATAAGTTTTTAAAGAGCAGAATATTACCAACGTATTTTTTTTTTAGACAATAAAGAGTCATTCATACAAAAAAATTGTATGCCGCCCACCACGTCTGAAAACGAAATTTGGGGCGGCTCTGAGAATAACGACGCCGCTAAAGCAACGATTTTCAAAAATGTAACCTACTATAATTCCACGTTACATCACGCGCCAAATTTCATCAAAATCGATGTAGCAATTACCGACTTAGTTGAAAGAATTGCAGGAATACATGATACAGGGGAAGTTCTAAGACACTTCATTGTTTATTGATTACTTTATGGCTACTGCACCAATTTTTAAAAATAACATTACCTACTATGACTCCATAGCATATCTCTCCGTTTTTTATTATCCATATTACCTAACAATGGAAATTCCTTGTAGTCCCTGTTACAACACGTTTAGCTTCTGGAAATTCTAATTTAGATGAGGATCTGGATCTAGGTGGTTCAAGATATATATTTTATAAGTAAAGAATGTTTCAGATGTTGGGCATCGTATTTTGAGGAAGTATTTTTGTTATTTGCAAAAAGACTATAATTTCTATGATCGAATACACTATTTTTTGTGTTTTAGCTGGGACCTCCCTTTGAGCTCATTGTAGATATGTATGATCCCATGAACATGTAAAATCAAGATGACATGAATATATTATTAACATTAGGTACGCATTAAAAAATGTAACTGTCAAATACATGCTCGATATAAATTTTATTTTAACTACTACAAAATTCCGATCCATTCCCTTATAGAATAATACATTAACAAGTTGAAGATGTACAAATAAATAAGCCAAAAGACATTCAATTGACAAAATACTGCGCCTGTCAAAACAAACTAACCGCAGTGATAATAATAAAAGACAATATGCATAGAACTAAACTATTCTTAAAATGTTGAGTATTTATTTTTTTAAATACGTGGATAATAGTGAACGAGCCATTATAACAAACATTCCTTGGTTGCAATAATTTAAGGTGATTTGTGAAGAAAGTGTGTTGAGTTTTCCACATTATTTAAAATGAGGTATTATCAAGTCATCATGTAAAAGAAGAAATTTCTGAGGTGTCAAATATTTAAATATTTCAGAAAAAGCGTAAATAGCTTCTCACCAAAACATTAATGTTATTAGCAACTGTTTTTGGGGTGATAAGAGTTTTCTGACGCTTAGTAGTATTTAGGCCTCAGTGTTCTTAGAAGGAACCAGGCCTGTCTGGAAAAATCTATAGCGATATTTATATATTGTGAAAAATTAAACTAGTTGAAAATAAGATTGCATGTTAATTAATTTGGATGTAGTATTACCTAACAACTTCAGTAATAGTTTATTTGTTTATGTCTATACAGTTGCGATGAATTCAATTTTCCCCATTCAAAAGGTGTTCATTGTTTAACAAATTCCTCTTTCGGTATTGTAGATCATATAGCAATAAACAACAAAAGCTCAATGAATAAATAAAATATACTCGAATTGCCTCATTTTCATACAATTGTATCGTAAACACTGGTTTATCGTTCACCATTTTTGTATTTGACCTATTTAAGAAGGTTCAAATGAATGGTAAAATGATAGTCTTGTTTCGTAATATCAAATATTTATGTTTAAGTACACGCACACCTACATGGAATCGTGATTTCTGTTAATATACCATTTGACTGAATCATAATAAACGGCAAAATTATGTTGGCTTTTGGCGGAATTGGAATACATGCCATAGAAAACATAAATATGTATACATATTTTTCGGCAGCGATTTGAAGGAAAAGTGTATTATTTGGCTGTAGAAAAGCTACGTCCGTCGTAACCATCATAATCATACGAAGACTCAACTTTAGATGGACTATCTGTCTATAGCCCGGTGTCAAACAAGAAATCGCAGTGACTTTTTTATAGGTAGAAGGAGGTATCCAGTGGCAAGCTTTCACGTTAGAATGAAAAGTAGCAGACCTATGAAGAATACTTTAGAGATGGAGGCACCGTTAGAATATCAGTAAAAAAATTGTCGAGTCACAAAAGTTCCCGATGCTTACAAGTGGTTGAGGGTGGTGTGACAGGAAGGTGCCAAGAATTAAGCTTAATCCACGTGCACGTCACGATTTCCGATGATACGATGCTACGATGATGTTCCTATTGGTTGAAGTATCCAAAATGAATTGGCGCCAAACTTATGTCCGATAATTTTAACTTTTATACGACGCGACGGTCGGACAACTTGAAAATATTTTAACTTTATATCCGATATCGTATGTAATTTGACAGGTGACAATTTCCATGAATTTGGATTTGAAAATGATAATTCAGTGAGCGCGTTATGTGAACTCAGAAGAAGCAAGGAGTCACTAACATGTTTCAGGAGGTGAAGCTGACACAAAAAAATATTATGATTTATTTTCGAATATCAAGTAATGCATTTAAATCGTTGCTTGAATTTACTGGTCCACGGCAGAGTAGAACAGATTATGTTCGCGAACCTACTTCTGAAGAAAGAGTTGCTCTAACTTTGAGATATTTAAATACAGTAAAACATACTTTGTGTTATCAAATCATCATCAATCATCAAAAATATCCTCCATCGGTTAACTATTCAACAGTGCACCTAACAGATTAAGTGACGACTCACCTCGGCAGCTAACATATACATATATGTTAGCTGCCGAGAACTATGGGGATATACATTCCCCAAATTTGTAATCAAATTTCGTACGAAAAAATAAACAGGATTCATGTGAATTGATATATTATACGATATAATCAATACGAATACGAATCGTATAGGTATCGAGAATAGTGTGCTTGTGAATTAAGCTTAAGCCTACTACAAACTAGGTACTTGGAAAACGAACCACCCACTATAGTTTCTTGCTACCCTCCGACTCGGTTGCGGTCAACGGATTCGAATAGGTGGTACAAAAAAGTTATATTTCTATTTAAAAAAGTTAAGTTGGTCACTATCCTACTTTTCCGCAACACCCTGTATATTTCAAAATATTTTCAGAATATGCGTCTTGAGTAATCAAATAACTTTTGTATTTGACATTTTCTTCTATCAGGTTACTTTGCGAGATATCGCAGAATTACCCACTAACTGGACACCCTGTATAAAGGGTGATCCGTAATTGCTGGTACGCAGCAAAACTGCAGAATCTTTGCGTAAAAGTGTTGGAATTTAATCAAAGCTACTTTAGTGCAAAAGTTGATAATAAGCCGAAATACATGACGTCAAAGTTGTGATTATCATTTGGTTTCGCTTAATAATTCATCAATGGGATGACGTAACGGCACGAAATCATGAGTTTTTTAAGGCCAGAAATTCAAATCCGTTCTAAAGTTCGGATGCCACTTGTAGAGAGCGCCACCTGCTATAATACCTACATTATGCCTATTTAAAATGACTTTTTTATGTCACGGTATTTCAGTGTAAACGTTGAAGATTACGTTTTTTCAAGAATTTTCACGTGAAAAGGGTAGCTTTGCAAATGTCGCTAAGCGTAACCATTTCCTAGAAATATGCGTATCAATAGACAGTACACAGTCAAATTTAAAAATGTAAATTTATCGAATTAGGCTATGATTAAATCAGATGTCAGTTGCAACAACAAATGCTACACACTTAGTTACTATAAAAATTTGCTAGCGCTTGTTGACATTCCGAGTTCCTAATTTTGTGCCGTTACATCATGCTGGTGATGAATTATTAAGCTGAAACAAAATGATAATTACAACTTTGACAGCATGTATTTATCAAACCTTTAGACTAAGATAAGTTCGGTTAAACCTCAATATTTTAATCCACAGCATCTGCAGCTTTGCTGTGTGCTATTATTTAGGGAACAGTCTGTATGAAGGATTGAAAGCCACTCGTATTCCATGTCCCTGACGGGCGACCCTCGTATAAAGTTAAGATTGACGCAGGAACGTGACACCGTATAGTATTAATGTATATTGACTGGTTGATGTCCAGTGATTTCATTTAGGCGTTTAGGCTACCCCGCCTAAGAGACAGCCGTGTGCAATCGATGATTTGCGCCGTTATGGTGTTCATGGTATAGGGTTACAACGGAACAGGGGGTGGAACCGGATCATCTGGCAGGTGGATATCGCGCTACAGAATACCGGCCGATATGGTGGTAGTCCAAGAGGCAAGTCACTACGATTTGGTAGATGCAATCTTTGTTAGAAAGGAAACAGGAGAAACAATAACTTAGAAAAAATACAAGAGTAGGGAAATTAATGCCTACAGGGATAAATATTTTGTACAGTATAACCACCTGAGAATGGACTCCGGCAATATCTCGGTAAGCGTTAGTTATATAACTTCGAGCAAAAAATACGATTAGGTGAATCGGCTAAAAGAAACCGCTAGAAATTATTTTCAGGTTCCGCAAGTGGCCGCTACAGGGCTGAAGTGTTACGATCTAGCGGAAAAATCGGCTTTTTCTATGCAAATAAAGGTATGTTATAAATATTACCTCTCTACCTCTATCTTGTAAATTGTAGTGGTGAGGGAACGTCCAAAAGATCTTTATTTAAATGGCAATCACTTTGGTATGACTTAACGAAATTAAACAAGCTTGGTCTCATTTAAAAGAGCTGTTCTTACCTAATAATCTGTTGCATAAAAATTATCGAAGTTTTTCTTGACTTAGTAGCTACAGGGCATAACAATTTGACATCATAACAATTATTACGAAAATTTTAAATGGTGCTAAATATCTTTTAACGTAGATAGGTAGAGGACGAACTTCTTAAAAAGTCAGCGCAAGATTCAACTTCATAGCTGTTTTCAAACCGGAGACATCAATAAACCAAGTATTATGACAAGTGTGCTGTGGGTTTAAGAAACAATTGCTGTCCTTTAGGGATATAGCCTCTATCACAATGTTTTAGTAATGCTTCTACAAATCTACTACTATACATCATATTTTGACTTTCCAAAATAACCACCGGGTGGCGCAGTAGGCGCCAATAAGTGATGTATTAAATTTACATAATAATGGGATTTTTAAAAGAAAGAAACAATGATAAATTGCGGTACAAAATTCATTATAATTTTTATTATTACTGAAAGTGAAATTTGAGTCAATCATAAATTGCTATATAAACTCAACAAGCAAAGATAGTAAGGAAAAAATCAATGCGAATAGATCTTAAAAATTAAGGCCAATTAATATAGCTCCTATTTTTATTCATCTTCTACTTCAACACTTAACCAAGTGAAAATCGCGTGAAGAGGTTTGAATCAGAATCTCATGACACATACGGTAAACAGGCTATAGCTGCCAAAAATACATAAGTGAAGTTGGTAATTTTACTTTGCCCACATGTTTGTGGCTGGTTGTATAGAAAGAATACCGCCAAATTCAAAATATGTTCATAAAAAACCATACGTCCGCGCACAACTCATCGCCTTCCTTACAAAAGCGTTTATCTCATTTTTAGTGATTTCTCAGGAGTTTTCTTGCAAGTGGCCAATCTTGAGATGGGCCACTTTGTGAAATTGTTTATGTGTCAAAATTGAGAAAGACACATCATAACTTCGAGACTATCCATATTTAGGATCGCCGTAAAGAGGGTAGCTGCAGGTTACTGCTACCAAGTGGTCTAACTCAATTCAGCACTTTTTTGAGATAAGCCCTTTTGAAAGGTAGGCGAAGAACTGTTCATTTAGAAATACAAACAATAAAATTGAAACCAGATTGCAAAATCGTAATAATAAAAAACCAAGTATATCCCATAGAAAGTAATAAAAATATATAAAATATGTTTGTAATAAAAAAATACTCCTATCTACACTAGTTTTGTGTACATTAGTTATGTGAAATAATTAGCCATAAAAAGATTCATTAATGAGTAGTAATGTTATGAAGTATAGATTACCTGTCACTTTATGTATTTTATTGCATCGATTAAATACGTTTTTGGACAGATAAAGACCCATTAAATATTAATTATTATTTATTGTATAGCGCGGATAAGGTTATAAATTTTTTATTACTGGTGATGCCGCTATAACAAGGATCATGATCAACTTTTCTGAATTTCAATTTTTTCGCATTAAAGCATCATACTAGATAATTATGATAAACACACACGGATAGAAACGTAATTTAATTTGAATACTGCCTTTATCGCTATCAAGTTCTTGAACTGTTGATGGATTCTGGAACGGTCTCGCTGTGTTATTTGTGATATTTTCACAAAATTGTAGCAAATCTGCTCTGATTAAAATGATGGCAGGCGATTCACAATCTTCATGGAATCATAACATAAGAATCATAAGACATGAGGACCCAGAAGCTCCTCCGTCTCTGTCATCTGTCCGTTCAGTGACATTTTACACAGCATGGTGATAATTGTCACTGGGCGCAAAATTAAATAATCCATTCCACATTACTGTAAAAGTAAACCAGAAACAAGAAAATATTGCAAACGGAATTTCTACACGGTTATTCACGTTATTCGACACGGAGCATTATGGCTAAAGTATTCTATGAAAAAGAAAATAATAATTTCGGATGGATAGAGACCCATAAAGGCTACATTTTAAAAATATTTTCATATTATACAGGGTGTCCCAAAAACACAAAATGTATCAAAGTTTTTTTTTTAATTGAACACCCCGTATGTTATTGTATATTCAGATTCCTAGGTGAATTCTAGTGTGACTTTATGTATCTGAGACTTAAAGCGAACCGTTTAGGTGTAAATCACCATTTACGGTATAAGTAGATATTAGGAAAAAATTGAATATCGCAGAGATTATAAAATCTGGAAGGTTGTGACTTTGCCGTATTACTAAGCATAAAATGAGTCAGCTTTGATAAAACTGTCAAATTTAAATTACGTTTATGCTTGGAGTAATCGGTCGACTAATTAAGGAAACTTCGATCAGCGATAACTTGATTTTTTCAAATGGGAATGCCTATTCTTTTATACGGTTAAACGTAGAATTTGATAACCTTTCTAATGATATAAGGTTGTGAATATCAATCTCTAGTACTTTTCATTTAATTTTAAAATTTCAAACAAATCGGCGTTTTTCAATTTTCCTACCTATAGGCAACGTAGCAGGCCATGAAATATGAACAAAAAGGTACTGAAGAATTTTCAGAACTCTAGTCAGAGGTAACTTTGGCTTCAGTTTTGAAAGAATTGCATACTTTTTTATATCATTAAATGTGAAATTTTGTTATGAAAAATAATAAACTGCCTACAACATTGTCTAGCAGTTTTAATTAAAATTTTTAATGGCTTTGGAGATTGCCAATCTCTAGTACATTGCAGTAGCTAGTAGGCCGTGGAAATATCCATTTCTGCCATAATCCAGCTTCTCTTTAACCAAAGATATGTTACCGCCGTTGTTTCTGGTTAGGCTTTGTTTGTTCTGAGTAATTTTTATAATCTTGTCCCTTTAGTCTAGTTCGTGTGTACTTTTCTGCTAAGTTAGTTGTTTTCTTATACCTAAACAGGTTTTTGTTTATATTTCATGGCCTGCTACGTTGCTTATAGGTAGGAAAATTGAAAAACGCCGATTTGTTCGAAAATTCAAAATCAAATGAAAACTACCAGAGATTGATGTTCACAACCTTATATCATTAGAAAGGCTATCAAATTTTACGTTTAGCCGTATAAAAAAAAAATAGGCATTCCCATTTGAAAAAATCAAGTTATCGCTGATCGTACTTTCCTTAATTAATCGACCGATTTTTCCAAGCATAAACGTAATTTAAATTTGATAGTCTCATCAAAGCTGACGCATTTTATGCTTAGTAATAGAGCAAAGTTACAGCCTTCCAAATTTTATAATCTCTGCGATATTCAACTTTTCCTGATATCTACTTATACCGAAAATGGTGATTACACTTAAACGGTTCGCGAATCCAAAAACCGTGTACCGAACATTTTTATTTTTTTCTGTCAACGCTTGAAATCATGATCTCTTGGTGGAAAATTCAACAGATTTTCAAACTCTATTTTTGCTCCACCTGGAGAGAAAAAACTTGAATAACCAGTGTTAGTGTTACAAATTAGATACAATCAAGCTATTCCAGTGATCAAACAGTTAATATTAGCAATTTGAAAAATAGCCCATTACTTGATAATATTTTAAACTATTGTTTCAACCACAATTTCAAAAAAAAGCAATATACCCTGTCTAAATGTAATGTTATGGTATTATTCTAAGCCCAAGTAAAATCTGTATCTGTATCTGTAGAGGTGGGAGGGTGAGTAGTCCCACTGCACTTAGGCGACAATTGTCCCATTGTGCATCCTTCCAGGGATTTGTTTCCTTGGGTCATTGTCCATCCTGCCAATTTTACGAAGGTGAACAAGTCGCTATGGGACATCTCGGTTATGTGGGAAGTGTAGGCCAAAACTTGCCCAACGTACATTCTCCGATATAAGACAACACTGGGCTCACACACATTATGACGTATTCCACAGTTTCGTCTTCGCTTTCACACATCCTACATACGGGTGCGTCACTTAACCCCATAATGTGGCGGTATTTTCTGAGTTAACAATGGCCAGTCAGGAATCCTACTATGAGACGTAGGTTTGACCTGGTCATGGCCAAGTACTTTTTGGAGATAGCCATGTCAAAAACTGCAAGGGTTTCCTTGGAAAATCGGCATCATTGTAGTACTTCGTTTAACCATTCGAGTCACATGGTCCTAAAATTCCTTGGACTCCCCCCCCCCACCAAAGAACAACTTTTATAACTTATTTTAAGACTGCCTGGTTATTGCATCATATGTTCTGGTTTCGACTATGTGTATTCAGCAACAAATTTTATTGTTTATCATATAATACTGGAAAATGATTCGGATTTGTCAAGTTCCCGGAAAGCCATTCAAAGAGTGGACTATTCATTCCAGCCATGCCTCAAACGGCTGCGGTCGCACGCCCTATCCTGGTTATAATTTTCTATAAAAATACAAAATGCATTATTCAAGTGGAGTCGATTCAGTTTTTTTACGTTCCACTGAGGCCGTTACCTCTGGCTGTTTGGTCATCAGAATTCAACCATTGTGCTAGAAATTAATTTGGTATGCTATCCACATAATCATATTTTAGAGTAAACACTGAGTATGAGTAATATTGCGAGCGCGCGTTGAATTTTTAAATTGCTCGATATATTGACCATAACTGGGAGGAGATGCATTGTCTTAAGGCAAGCTCACAATGAGCCTACAGTTTTGATGTGGCTACGATCGGAGAAGTAAAGTACAAGGTGGCGCAAAATCAAGCCCCTATGGAATTGGTTTCGTTTGTAGATAACATCTATTCGAGTTCTTCTTTCAGTTGCAAAGTAGATACTTGGGAAACTCATTATGAATCGATATACGCCTCGAAAACGTAGAAATCGTATAAAATTTTTTATCAAAATAATTCGTCGATTATCCCAGCTTATCGAGAATACCGCAGAAAATATGGAAGACGAGGTGTTCCAACCGCAAAGAGATTTCGGCATTTAGCAATAAATTTTCAACAAAATGAATCTATATCAGATAAACCACCATATTGGCAGACCTCATTCTGATCGTTCAAGGGATAATATAGACCGCGTACGTAGTGATGTGATGGAAACGCCTAGCACAACAACAAGAAGACGATCTTCACAATTAAACATTACCCGACGTTCAGAGCAACGAATTTTGGTGTGAAAGATTTGCACTTGTTCCCCTACAAAATACAAATAACCCATAAAATTATGCCTTTAAAGTTTCGAAAACGACTTCAATATTGTAATGCTAACGTAGACATTAAAAATGGAATTGAGGATTTTTCGAACAAAGTCATAATGAGCGACGAAGCTCATTTTTGTTTGAATGGAGCTGTGAATAAGCAGAACCATCGCTTCTGGGGTGGTGAGAATCTAACAACAGTCATATGAGCCAAAAGTGACCGTGTGGCGAGCGTTAGAAGTAGAGAAGTTTTAGGGCCTTATTTTTTGAGGACGATCGGGCAAGAACTACAGTAACCGCAGATCGCTAAAGAAGCATGCTGCTGGATTTTTCAATTCCGGAGATGGAATTCAACCAGGACGATACTTGGTATCAATAAGATGGTGCCACAGCACACGGCCCATGAGACAATAGCCACTTTGAAGAGAATTTTTCCTATTCCAGACTTTTGGTTATGGGGTTATCTCAAAGATAGGATTTTTTTTTAAATAATCCTCCAACAGTAGAAGCATTAAAAAACAACATCCGGGGAGAAATTGTCAGAATACCGTCTGAAATGGAGAAAGTTATGAAAAATACGTTAAAAGGAGCTCATATTACTGCATCAATGCTGGGGTGGACATTTACTCGATATTATTTTTAGTGTGTAAGAAAACAAATTTTTTGAGTTTAGATATAAGTATATTTTTCATTTATAATATGATCTTACATTACTATAAAAAAGAAGTAGGAAATTTTATTTTGCGCTGTCTTGTGTAACGATTTTTTAATGCAATAAATACATTTTATTGTTTCAGGGGCGAAAGCATTCAGATCGCGAATTTTGAAGATTTCTCAGAACCACTACACAATTTTATGGGTCCTTGGTAATTTCACAATTTCTCCGAGACGGGGTAAAATTGAAGTCATTTAAAAGGACATTCCATTACCCAACTGAATTATTATTCTTCTCACACTATAGGTTTGAGGAGTTATTGTTATTGCCAAAATTTTCTGTTTTGAGATGATAAGTTTACTCGATGTTGCATGATTTCTATATGACAAAAATATATACTTCTAATTCCAATCCGTATGTCAGACCGACACTCGTGTCATCGTCTTTGTCACTTTGTATCCTCAGTAACAGCTGCGAACCCTCACTATAAACTATTTTTACTAGGGTCAAATAAAATGAGTTTATATTCGTTATAAATACATATGTACACATTATGTAACAGGTACTTTGCTCATTCGTAGGAGACATTTAAAAAAATGCATGTTTGCATTACCACGTAGTTATGGATCACCCTGTATGAATCTAAATATTTTCTGAGCAAGGAGCATATCCGTGGCTACAACTTTTATATACAACTTTTTTCGCTATCTTCTACAGTAGTGGAGTTATCGACCAAGCCGGTACTAAAAACTCACCCTGTATACTTGAGAAGAAAAATTGACAAAAAATTAATTATGAATAAGTAACATTATTTGACAGCTGTTTCAGAGGATTGCTGTTGTTTTCTGTGCTTCTGAAATCTTAATATGCCGTCGTAGTGCAAAGTTTGAAAAATTGAATCACTGTAAGACTTTTAATTGATATTTCCATTCTATTTTATCGCTATTTCAACTGTTACATACGTTGTTACTTTAGAAGATAACCATTATAATAGTAACACTTGAAAAAACATAGGTAAAGACAAGAGTTAAAGAGTTAAATACGCCAGCTTCCGGTTTTAAGGAGCATTGTTCTAAGGTACGAAAAAACGTATGTCAAAATTAACCTACCTTGAGCTCGGATATGACGAGCTCTGTTATATATAGGGAACACACTTCGTTTAATACAAAAACATTTCATTTGTGATGACATTGTGCTGTTTTGAATACACCGATGATAGTTTTGTAACATATTTTGCAATATTTACAACCGCGTCTATAAAGTGGATTGGATATTTTTTTGGCTGTTAGTTTTGTTTGTAAAGTCGGTGTTTACCTATCAGCAAAACTCACGCAACACCAAATAACATATCAATACTCTTTCCCGTGAAATTGGCGAGTGTACTCGTGCAATCAGCGTTCAGTAATTTTTGTTTTTGTTGAAGCTATATCCATGCCCAATAGCATAATACAATGTCAAATCTAAGAGCTGGCTTATCAACAATATGAATGCAGTACTCCGCGTTGACTGCTGATAATCCCACTAAGTTTAGATATATCATTACGAGCAGATACTTTTTAGAATTGAATAATCATAACGGGCATCTTGATGAGACGTTTCCCTTGATTGCTTTATACTTAACTATAGTTCTTATTATACAAGTAAAGAAATCGGCAACATTTGTCTGTATCTTATCAAAACTATGTAAACCAGCCTTAAGCAATCTGAAGTCTATAGTGTTTTTTTGATACTGAGTATAAGTTTAAAGTAGCTGGAAGAACCAGTTCTGTATAGGTTGGACGTAAGTAAGGAGCATTCTTTGCAACACGTTCACATATGATTTCGACTTAAACGGGGCATCAAAAACACTGTTAATGGCAAGCAGAGCTTTCATAGCTTATATGTGTTGTTCAAATGCCCTTTTTAACAATGATTTACAATATACGCTGCATTTTTCTTCGCCTTGTGACAAGCTGGTTTCTATATATGATACAGGTTTTTTTCTAACTAGTGTTATATTATTTTGTCACTGTTGACGCAGTATTCTATACCGACGGTAGGCCATTCTATGAGGCATTTTTATACCCCAGTTCACAATTGGAGCATTAACTCCTAATTACTAGACTTCAGAATTCCTTATTTGACACAGATACAATGTGAGATATGGATTCCGTCTCCTCAATTAATTGATTCCCTGACCGAATGATCTAGAATGCCGATATAAACGCATCGAACGCAGATAGCCTTTAACGGGCTGAAGGGAGAACACAATATCCCACAGAAAAAAATACTGTTGCGTTTCCAATTAATTAAGTTTAGTTAGTATTTGGATCTTTTTTCATCGCTTTAAATATATTTACAGTTGTTTCAAATCCATGTCATTGAAAGAATTCAATCCCTATATTCGAAGTAATCACAGGTACGCCAATAAATTCAAAATAATTTTAGATTCATTCTAACGATATGTATAATCCTTCTAATACTAGTATTGACATATAATGCAATC
Source organism: Callosobruchus maculatus (assembly GCA_951848785.1). Taxonomy (NCBI): domain Eukaryota; kingdom Metazoa; phylum Arthropoda; class Insecta; order Coleoptera; family Chrysomelidae; genus Callosobruchus; species Callosobruchus maculatus. The sequence goes on from CATOUR010000032.1 coordinate 5,974,669, forward strand.
AAAACATCCTTTTTGTTTTCGAAATTTACCCTATGTTTCATTTAAGCATACAATCTATTGAATGTACAAAAATTATTACTGCAACAGCAGTTCGTGATAATTCATCTGATCAAAATTAATTTTGTTCCAATGGCCCTTGTCGTTCGCTGAACTATAATCAGTATTCGGCGGGACTCAATGTAACGTAAAAATAAAGAACAGGGGGATCATCTCAGTATTACTATCGCCGCGAACCCGCCAACATGGAAGAGGTTGTTCCGTTGTGTTGTTTCGATGTTAGCCGTGTTGTGTCATCTCGTAGTTTCGTGTATTGCATCAGCAATTGTGTGATTTAGTTGCGTTCAGTTATATATTAAATGGAGGACCTACTGAGAAATTGGGACTTAGAAGAGCTAACACCCACATTTGAATGTAGGTATTTAGATTAGTCAGACAGTTATATTTCAGGTAACAATGCAACAACTGGTGCAGGCTTATCTCTAATTCATATATCATGCTCCTTATAACTTCATACAAAATCACACAATTAAACATCCAAACGAATCAATCAGCTGTCCTCACAACAAAATCTGTTGGTCCAAGGAAAAGAAAGTAGTTTAGAATCAATTACCAAACTCAGATTCGATTCAACGACAGGCTGCGATTGAATGATTCACTTGAATCCAATGATATCTTGTAGTTGAATCGACTATACGATATAATTCGTTACCAACTATACACTTCCCATTGGATAAAACATCGCTGTATTTGAGGAATGCTGAGTGTAACGTCCCATTGAATCCAAGCGTAATTCTTTGACAGAGCGACAGATTTTTCTGTGTGCCCCTACCTCCCAATTCGATTCTTTAGAACACATTCGCAGAATTGCCAGATGAGGCGACCTCAAACCCGGATAAGCGAGTGAAAATCATAGCTGGGCGATTGATGACTTTTGGTGGCGCAAGACACACAGTGAGTTTTTTTATAACTGAGCAGACCGCGCAGGCAGAGCCTAAATACCAGAGTACCGCGGCTGCTGTGAAAGGGTTATGTTAGGGGAAGTTTGTTAACGCGAGATTTGAATGGGCCAATACCCGCAGGCCCAATAAATACATCTTCTGGCAGTCCATTCCAAGCCTTGGACACCCTGGGAATAAATGTGCGGTTGTACCGCTGAGTTCTTGATGTATGAAGAACGACCGTCTTAGGATGAGATGCAGCGGTCGCACGGGTGCATCTGATAGGAGCAGTGAGCGGCGGAACGATAGAGGATAGCTCAGAGGAGCAGATTCCGTTGGAATATCGGTAGAAGAATGAGAGGTCACCAATAACACGCCGATGAGAAAGTGACTGAAGGTGGCGCGTTAAGGCCGGATCGCCAATTAGTCGAATTGCCCTGTCGGCATCTAGTATAGACAGGGTAGTAGGGGCAGGAGCTCCCCAGACATGAGAGCAATACTCCAGGCAAGGTCTTATCTGGGCTTTATATAGCGTGAGGAGGTTGCATGGTGAGAAATACTTTCTGGCTATAAATAGGTACCCAAGCTTTTTACCAGCGGCTGTTGCAATTGACGCGACGTGTTCGTGCCAGATCAGATTTTCTGTAATGTTGACTCCTAACAGCTTGAATGAGTGACTCCTTGGCAGAGCCTGGTTATTCATTATTAGAACCTGGTGTTGGCTTGGGCACTTCTTGTTTGATAACTTACAATACTGGGTCTTGGAGGCATTAAATTTAACGTTATTCTTAAGCCCCCAAGCGGTAATGGTATCGAGGTCCCTTGAAAGTGAAGCTGCCACTGCCAGTCTTCTGCGTTCCAGCTCGACCACAGAGATCGGTCTATTGCTCATGATGCTTGCATGCAGCGTAGTGTCATCCGCAAAACTGTGGATTGGGTTTGTAGTGCTAGAGAGTAGATCATTAATATGAAGCAGAAACAATGTCGGAGCCAATACCGATCCCTGCGGAACCCCGGCATTGATGCTATGGAAAGAAGAGGAAAAGCCGTCTACCACAACAGAGATTTTCCGACCTGAGAGGAAGTCTGTGAGCCAACCGCAGAGCTTAACAGGGAGCCCATAAGACGGGAACTTGTTTAGGAGAGCTGCATGCCACAGTTGATCGAATGCCTTTGAAATATCGAGAGCAACGACGTGAGCCTCGCCAAATGACTGGATGAGTTTGCTCCACACGTGTGTTATGTAAGCCAGAAGATCTCCAGTTGATCTTTGGTGTCGGCATCCATATTGTCTGTCGTTGATTAAGTGATGGAGCTCTAGGTATTTAATGAAATTTTGGTTGACGCATCTCTCCATCACTTTACTGATTACAGAAAGCAGAGCTAGTAGTAGTAGTTGGTCGGATCAGTTTTGGATCCCTTTTTTGGCACCGGCTGGATGCAAGCTGTTTTCCAGTCTTTTGGGAAAATGCCGGCATCGTTAGACAACCGAAAGAGGCGGGTAAATATGGGAGCGAGCTCCGGTGCGCACTTCTTGACAACAATGGAGGGGATCATGTCGGGTCCATTCACCTTATTAATGTCAAGTGACTACAGCACCTTCAGAACAACTGAACGTTATTTCGCTCATGGCTTGGGGTACTCTCGGTATGGATGGTAACTGGGCACTGGATGGGACTTTTACAGTGGAGTTTGCTGCGAATGTCTTGGCAAATATTTCGGCCCTGTCCTTGGAAGCAGTTGCTACTGTTCCATCCGCACATGTGATCGGTGGGAAGCTACTCCTCGAGAAGCTACCCTCTATTTGTTTGACCAGAGTCCAGAAGGAGCGGCTGCCATTGGGGTGTAACATAACCTTCTTTTTTATTTTGGCATCGTATTGGGCTTTTTGCATGTCGGATGGTTTCATTGTTGACAACTTCTGTCTACTTCTTCCATATCATTGGTTTTCTCTTCAAAAATAAGGGCTAGGCGCATGAAGCGGCAATATTGCCAGTTGTTTTACAATTGACTCTTTGACTATAGTGACCCTTCAAGGAAGTAAAATTGGTCGACCGTCGTTATCGTTACTGGCCATCATTTACCTACTTCTTATTACTGTGCATGCTCAAAATAACGATAGCCATGAAATTCGTTAATTCTGGTGGGCCAAAAACGCTCCAACGTCTCAAAATAAACATTCTATGAGAAGCTGGAGTTGATTCGCAATTAGCACATGATCTTAGGAGTTTTAAAATAAATTGATCTTACTAGAAAATTGTTTTAATTCCAATCAGATAGACAAAGATTTTATACTGAAATATTTTTTTATTGGGGTAAAAAAATACGTAGTAATTTTTATGTATTTTCAACTGTACACTCATATCCGTCAATACCTTCGTGGCTTGGTACCCAACTGGTAGCGTGAAGCTAGTAAACTATGGCCCGATTTTATCAACAAAGGTTTTGACCAATCAGAGCAGCCCATTCAAGAACTTGCATCTGTCAAAGTTCTCTGAAAATTATTAATTTCTCTTGAAATTTGCTTCAAAAAGGTCAAAAAAGACATGCTTTGTATATAATCGACCATTGTGAGCTCTCTAGTATCTTTTCAACTGTGATTTTCCATCCTAAGTGGGTGAAAACTTGCATTTTCCTGTTTAACAAAGAGTTTAGCAATTGCTAATTTCAACCAATCAGATTCCACAAAACCGATACATTTGATCACTGGGTCAAATGTACTGTTAATTTAATGATAATGATGACAAGAAATTCAAATTACTGCATTATTTTGATAAAACAATAATTTACAATCGATGATAATTATAAATACCTCCAATATACCTTTGTATTATAGTAAAAAATGGTAAAAATAACATTTTATTGCATTTCACAAAGCTATTATAGACACACACGATGCATTACTGGTTGTCTATCCTGCTTAAGAGCAAAGCCTTGTGATCTGACAAAAGTATAACGTATAACCTTATTTTTCCTAAACTAGAAACCTTTCTTATAGTCAGAAAGTGAATAAAATGCTTTATATAAATGTGTTTCTGCGCTACGGTGCCTTTTACGCAGTGCCTACAATCTTTACATCCCCTGTGAATATTTCTATACGAAGGTCTATTCTATAACAAACATGCCTCCAGTTTATAATCAATCTGACTGCAATTGTAATTGGTGATTATACAATAATTATAAAGTAAACGTAAACGATTTTTTGCTATGATTTTGATCCATGAATTCTAAAATATTTCTGATGAAAGTGTCATCCAGCTTTGACGTTTTATTTCCAAGATTGATAAAATACTATTGGATGATACTTATTAACATAACCTTCAATACCCAATAGAAAGCTTTTGCTAAACAACATCCAACAGAAAAACTTTGTCAAAGTCTGTGTTAAATATGCATGTTGATAAGTCGGGCCTAAGAGTGTTGAAAGAGTCCCATACCAGTTTTGATGTAATCTCCCCCCCCCCAAGCCCCCAGGAGTCCAAAGCCTTTTAATCGGCCTGGAAGTCCGAGAGGATCACAATGACTTTTAGCTTCTACAATAAATATGACATTGACCACAGGCTAAGCATAGGATAATTTCAGTTTGACATGCTTTGGCAATTCCGTAGGTCAGAGGCCAACCTCACTGACAGAATAATCATACGGGACGTTTCGTTTTTACAATTTTCACATTCATAACCGCGAAGTCGCCATTTCTAGCGATCTTCATTCATGCATGCCAAAGATTGGCGATTTCTGGCGATTTTATGCCAAAAGCTGGCTACATGGCAACATGCTATACTCGTTTTGAGTAAGACCTCGACGCGCTCGACCAAAACTGTTTCCTTACTGCGCCTGGCTGTGAATATAGTGGTAATGCGAGATGTATAAGAGTTTAGGTGCCTCTTTTTAACTGATGGCTTTGCCCGTATGTACCTTCTCTGTTAGTTGCATTGGATATTTCGCACTCCGGATCCAACTTTGTCAATCGTGTATAGCAATTGTTCTTACGCGTTTTATGATTTTGTGGTTTCAATTTGTTGTATTTAAGGTTTTTTAAGATTTTAGGGTTTCTAGGATTCCCAGTTATCCTATTTTACTGTTTCTCAGTTTCTCTGGTTTTCTGATTTCTGGGTTTTCAGACTTCCTAGTTTCTTCTGCTCGGGTTTTTGAGTTTCCGAATTTTCCGGTTTTTGAGGTTTCAAGCTTTGTCAGTAAAGTTTAAAAGTGTTACAACTATAATAATATGGCAATCTTTTTGAGGTTTTCTTGTCTTCCAGTTTTCCGATTTTTCTGTTTTCCTATTTAGTTGCTTTCAGGTTACAGGCTTTTAGGTTTCCTGGATTTGTGGTTTTCCTATTTTGTTCTATTTTACGATTTCCGTGTTCATCGAGTTTCTGTATTTTCCGGTTTTCCAGTTTTCTGGTGTTCCAATTTTCAGATTTTTGCGGTTTCTGGTTTTCGGGTTTTAGGAATTTCGGTTTAACTTTTTTCAAATTTTCCTCTTTTCAGTCTACCGATTTCCAGGTTTTCGGATTGTCCGTTTTTTCCATTTTCTAGTTTTTTGTGTTTCCCGGTTTTTGAGCTTTCAGGTTTTCGGATTTTTATGATTTTTCTGCTTTCAAGTCTAGTTTATGGAATCTTAGATGGCCCAAAGGACAGTATATTCGCACGTTTTTATCAGCACAACCTAGTGTTAAACCCACCGACGAATTTCGGAACTAGCTGGTATATCGATAGAGCTGCTAAGGAACGAACCAGAAGAGATATATCTAGAAAAACTGTAATAATCTGTATCGACATCAAACACTTCTAACTCTGAAAAGACCTCGCATCACATCAGGGCTTGCAATGGAATGCCACACTCTCATGCCCAAATGGTAAAATGATGGGAAGAACTAAAAGGCTGCCGATTTGCCAAGGAAACCCTTGCAGGCTGTGGCATGGCAATATCCAAGAGGTACTTGAAGATGACCAGGTCCAACCCATATCACATAGTAGGATTCCTGAGAGTCCATTGTCAACTCAGGAAACACCTCCACATTATGGGGCTTAGTCACCCACTATATGTACAATGTGTAAAAGCGAAGACGAAACTGTGGATCACGTCATATGTGAGTGCCCAGAGGTATCTTCTATTAGAGGGTGTGCGTTCGGCGAGTCTTGGCCTACACTTACCACCTTTTTTAAATTGGGAGGATGGACGATGACCTCAGGAAACAGCTCCCCTTTTTTTTTTTTTTTATGGTCGGCCTCCCACAAAGGCTTAAAGCCTATGGCGCTGCAGAAGCGCTGCGAGAGGACAAGTATCGGTTCACGTTAGATTTGAAACGCTGCAGGTTGTAGCTGTCGGGAAACAAATTCCCCGGCAGCTGATTCCACAGCGTCGAAGTTCTCCAAAAGAAGGAATGCTGGAGGAGACTAGTTCGGGGAGTAAGGACCTCGACCTGGTAAGGATGAGCTCGCAGAGCTTCTCTAGTTTTCCTGGTTCGGACGGCTTGTGGCGTTATTATCTGAGAGAGCTCAGTCAAACATCTTCCGTGATAGAATCTGTAAAACAGGGACAGGTCAGCCACCCTCCTTCGATGTTCCAGGCTATGGAGGTCCTTTGTGAGGTTTGGCGTATCGATTAGTCTAATCGCTCTTTTCTGGATAGTGTCCAGAAGCTTTAGAGAGTGCTTCGGAGCGCATCCCCACACATGGGAGCAATACTCCAGCGATGGTCGGATCTGTGCCTTGTACAGCAGCAGCAGTTGCTCTGGTGTATACAACTTCCTACAGCGGAACAAAACTCCAAGCTTCTGGGATGGCGTCTTAGCAATACTGACGACGTGGTCGTGCCAGGACATGTTATTGTTGATGTTGATTCCCAAAAGCTTGACAGAAGGTGATTCGACTATGGGGTGACCCTCCATTTCCACGGTTGGTAAGCCATCGTGAGACTTCTTTGTAAGTGTTGTTGCCTGAGTTTTTTGTACGTTGAACTGTACTTTATTTGCTAATCCCCACTCGACAATTGTTTTGATATCAGCGTTGATCTGTGAGGCATGCTGCTGTCGCTGACGTACCGTCTCCTGGGATGATAGTGGCTTGCCTGGTTCCATGCACGACACTAATGTACTGTCATCTGCGAAGCTGTAGATCGGATTGGATGTTATTTCCAGCAGCTCGTTGATGTACAGCAGAAACAGTGTAGGGGATAGGACAGATCCCTGAGGAACACCGGCGTTTATTGCAAATACGTCTGATGAACAGCCCTCGACCACAACAAACAGAGATCGGTCGTTCAAAAAGCTATTCAGCCACTGGCGCAGGCCAGGTGGTAGTCCATAAGCAGCAAGCTTGGCCAGAAGTCCGTCATGCCATACTCTGTCTCTGGGAGTAGGCACAATGGGCCAGTTGTGGCCTAAGTGCAGTGGGACTAATCAACTCCCCTACTCTACACATATAGAGAGAAAGGACCCAAAACTTCACGAAAGCCGCCGGCAATGGCAAGTCAACTGAGAAAATAAACTTGACTGGCCGCCAAATATCACAGGTTCCAGATATGAAAATTAATAAACCGATTCCTACTTCAGTCACATAAATAATCTTTTCGACATAAGTCTAAAATCTTTGCTAGTCCTGAAAACGCATAAAAATCCCACGTAAATGACAAAACTGGAATATGTCACACTTCAAATTGAAGCATTTTCACGGAAATACGTGGGAACTAAAACCATTTTGATGTGAACCTAAATCACTCTATCGACAATTGCAGATAGTATTTTGTTTTTGTTCATCATGTATACATTAATACTTCTCTACATGAATATTTACAATGTAATCCCATTATCTTCTGGATAAATATATTTGGCATACGTAGCGCATATTAAAACCCCAATCTATGTTCACATTTTAGCTAAATTATGCTGCTTCTATTGCATTATTAATTGACTATGATTGATTCAGTTATATGTCTCTCTGATGTGTGTACATACCCTGGCATTTATTTGTGTAATCCCTAATGCGAAACGACAATCAATAATGCTGTTGTACTCGTATCTGTAGGTCATAGATATTTAATTCAGGGATGAAGCTGACGTGAAATGAAGTCATAAATGTTTGTTCAAACAGTTATCCGAATAGAATGCAACTGAGGATGATTTTTTGTAAATAGCACCTAAAAACACATGTATTCTAAAACTTGACTTTTATGACATTTTAGAGATCACTCAAAAAAATTGTTCTTCTCTAGACATCAAAACAATAATTGTTTTGGATTCACTAGTCCTTAATCATTTTATAACCTTTACGTTGGAAACATCTAACTTGATTGCACTGTAACATAAAATATACATATAAGAGCTATTAGATGTTGCGCTACTGAAAAAGCTGCTAAAATTCATTACAAAAGTCACTGGCAATTTATTAGCTGTTGAATTATCACATAATTTTCAACAAAGAGGTATTAATATTTTGGCTGAGCATTGATATCTTGGGCTCAGACAAAGATTTCTTTTCAAAAAATCTCAGAAAAGCCAGCACCGCCGCAGCAAACATTTGCATCGGATCTTAAATTTTGTTGGTATGTTAAGAGGTATATTACATTAAAAAATACTTTCTAATAAAAACTAGAAGCTATGGAGGTACATACATGAGGTTAAACAGTTTGAATTTCTAGAACGGAACTGATAACGGAAACGATACTCTACCTACTGGACTTAATATATTTCCTTCGTTACAAAACGCTTAAACGGCTAGGATTGCTAACCATTCTCTACTTTTAATGATACTATCCTCCTTTCTCTAGAGATGTAGGTTGGTAGAAGAAGCCAGGCAAAGTAGGCATCTTTGACCCTGTTTGCCAACCTCACTTGTCATTGTAAGCCCGTTCATCTAAGGCAACATTGGACTGGCACCTACTACTACTAATTAACATAGGTTCAGAGGCAATGCAGGAGGTTTTAGCCTCCATCCTAGCCAGGTGATCTTCCAAAGTGCCCAGTGACTCAAAATAATTTCACATTCTAGCTCTCAGAGAAGCTACTGCATTCAGACCTGCTTGATTATCAAAGGATATATTATGTTATATTCAGTATATTCCGAGCTCCAAGCAACTCTGCCCCTGTTACCTTCCAGGCAGAAGCTTGATCTACTGAATTCAGACTCCTTAAAGCGTGATTCGTCAATAAAACTTCTCTACCTTATAACGAGTCCTCTATTTTACAAACCGAATTGATTAAATAATCCGGAAATCGGATTGTAGACCTGTTAGCTCTCCAGAAAAAATAGTAAGTGTTGTCTAGCGTTTTATTCTTCCGTTCTCTAATTGTGTATCGTTTCTGCCTATTTTTAATTTTTAATTTTGGCAAATCCGATCAATAATTAAAATTATTGACCAGATCAACGTGAACGCTCTCACACGGTATGACCCTAATGAATGGTAATCTGACCGTTCCGATTTCTTGAAAACCGCAACAGGGCGGCCTTATTATTTACTTCAACAGCATCACCGTGAACCATGTTGCCGTTCTTATCGGCACCATCATCTTACAGCACAATATAAAACCGATGAGACCGTTATATGGAAAAAAGACCCGGGAAAAAAGACAATCTGTGAAGGCGCATTTTCATGTAGGCGGTTGAAATTACAATCGTAACGCCACAAACCCATAGGCGTCCAAAGGTTTTCAGGAGGTGAAAATCGACACTTGGTTGTGAAATCTCTTTACTTTCTATCCTTAGTCCCATTATTAGTATAGTACTGGAGACTGCTATAACAAGCAGGAAAGGACTGCTGTATCGCAAACTGATTTTGTAACGACGATTATGCTATCATGTGGACTTTTCATACTGATCAATAAAAACGTTGTATTTTCATTGGCAACGTATATTCGTCGAAAACAATTACGAAACATCCATTGTAGTGTAGGAAGGTTTACTGTACTTTTTAAATTATTTTAGAATCGATGCATCCAGTAATGATTATGAAGAAAAATATTTATTGACATCTAACAGATGAAGCAGACTTTTGCACCTTTTATGTCGATTCTGAGTTAATTTTTATTTTTCCAAAAATGCCTACCACTCTATTAATCGGTCTCACCATATGTTTTTCATGATATACAGTCAATTTCACGTAAGAAGATAACAGTGAAGACATAGTTACCAAGGTGTCATCAGTAGCATCGATAAGATGGAGTTGCTAAAGATCGTTTCATGATCATGCATATGTGAGTGATCTTGCTTTTGATTATTGTGTGGTTTTACGTTTTACTTAAGTACAATGTCTCCAAAAAAAATTGGTGTGAAAGGAACAATCATTCACAGCCAGGGTCGTTAAATTATTCACAAAGTGTCAATGTTTATGATGGAGGAATCGGTAAAGGGGATTCGTATTCCGGTGGCAAATTACAGGTAAGTCGCTTCATTTCGCTGTGCGTATTGCATTTGAGATATCAACAGTGGTTGCCATCATTACGACCAACGAACAGAAAGACGAAAAAACAGAACCGCAATATGGGTATGATTGCACAATCATCAAACAACAAAATGCTGTTAAAACACAATTATGCAAATAGTAACTACTTTGCTGCAGCCCTTGTTGGTTAAATGCAAGTCTACAAGGTGATTTATCGATATTTCTTTATATGGACTACTGGTTCGTGAGCTGTTCGACCGGCGTCTACACGCCCTCTCCAGCAAAACACGGAGACGGTTACGCTCACAGGCCTTCCTTAAAGTTTATGTCAATGGTTTACTTCAACTAATATAACATGTCTATTGAGTACTAATATGAATCCTCCGTCGTTAAAAAAATGTATAGAGCTTCGTACAACCATCGAACTCCTTATAATTGCCTCCTCGGTTGCATGCTACAGTGTCTACTAATTAATTGCAGTACGTATATACAACTTATTGTGGTAATTAGACTTATTATTATATCTCCGACTTGCCACGTACCTGTTCAGAGAAAATGTACATCAAGTTTGGTATTACTAGAAAACGCGTATTTGTGTAAATTTGCCCTCCTAGTTATATTTGATTGACAGACCTGTCCTGACGAATGTCAAGTGTCAACTTCATTCTGCACTCTGTGGACATTAGGAATAACGTTTTCCTAAATCGAATGCACAAACAACGAAGTATCATTCAAAGATAAGTGAAGCATCACTTGCATTATCCAACGTACTAAAATTCTTTAATTTTTCCGATGTCAGTTTTCTACATATGAGACATGACAACAATAAACCAAAAGTCGTTTGAAATAAATCAGATAGTCAATTACTTAGTTTTTATATTATACATACCCTTAGTAGAATTTATCTAAGAAATTAGTCAAATTTGAATTCATAACACAAGTGTGACGCCACTGACTATAAACGATGTCATCCACCACGTTGTCCGCGCCGGTACGTCATCAATTGTGTGACGTCACCGTTATCTTCTTACGTGAAATAGACTGTACGTGATGGTTGCGTGCATGTTTTAGGAGTTCTTAAAGGAACCAATCAGTTTTTCCAATATCTGTAAAATTTTTGATATTATTTGGCTCAGATTAACGTGGATGATCATTTTTTCCTCTTTAGATTTCTGGCAGGTTTCATAGGACCCCTTCAGAAATCTACAATTACAAAATATATACGAAAATGCCTACCACTCTACTAATTCATCTCGTCAAATGAGATCAGTGTTACAGGATGCAGAGATCTGCCCTTATACAATTTTTGAGCAAAATATGGATTTTTTCATTTGGAAGATTTGTAGTAATTTTTGAAGGAAAAATTACAACTTCTGACAGATATCATGGGCCGTCAAAAATCTACAATACAAATTATACATAAAAAAGCACTTGGTCTTCTACTACTTGGCCTTCTCATATACTTTGCTTAGGGTTTTTAGGCTTTTGACTCGGGAAACCTGGTTAACTATCTTGCTTTTCAAATTTATGGTAGCTGTCACAAGGCTATAATACAAGTTATATATAAAAATACCTACCACTCTGTTTCTGAGTCATATGATTTACTTTACAGGCATACGTGATCATTGTTATCGGACGCAGAAGTATCTCCATACACGTATAATTTTTTGAGCAGAATGACGAAATTCTCCAATATGTAGAGGTTTGCTGTTTATCATACATTAAATTTTTGATTAATCTCACATTCTATATAGTTTATTAAATCTAGAATAGATATTGCAAAACAAACATCAAGGCTATTAGTGGAACTATATCTCTTAATGCTGTATGTCACGACCCTAATTTCCATGCTAAATATTGGACAAACAACATTAACAAGTTTGTAAAAGATTTTGACCTGCTGTGATGAACTTCAGTTATTTTTTGTAGAATAAGGTCATTCAAACAAAAACTCCATATTTTTCTATATGCGACGTTTCGACTTATATTAAGTCATCTTCAGGCAACAGAAAAACGAAGTTTTCGTCGTTGGTATGACAATAATCATGAGTTTAACTAGATAAAAATACTGGAAAAATAAGACACTTTCAATGGTTTTAAAATATAACGTCACAAAACACGCACAATAAAAACGAATTAAAATAAAACAAATAGGAAGAGTATAAAATCAGTAATGTAACAATTTACCTGTGATACGTGATTCCTGGCTCCTTCCTGCTGCTGTGGCTTTTACAACCGGAAGCTGCACACCCTACCATTATGTACAGCACAATATTTTACAACGATTGGTTTTAAAAACGCTAAATGTCATAAAAAAATGTTTTGACAGCTGTCAAATAGTTTCATTTTCGGTCACATCTAATTCATATAGCATCAAACGGGTGTGCGGTATCCCTCTTATCTAAGATTTTTAGTTTGCATATGACATGAATATTTTTGTGTTTTGTCGAATAACAACATTATTCGCAAAAAATCAGCCTAAACAAGCACAAATTCTCGAAATAAAGGACAACCACAAATATCGGGTTAGAGTAAGATCACAAACTTGACAGTTTAGAGATTATGTAGCAAATGTTAAAAGGAGAACCTTGAGTTTGTGTGCTGTGTGACTGTGCTCCTAACGTGCAGGCCTTGGCCTATATTAGTGAAAAAATATTTGATGGTTGCATACAAGATGTTAATTCCTATTTTGACGATAATTTTTTGTTAAATTTGTTGTCCAATAGGATGGAAATTAGGAGCCTTTAAACCATATTTACAAAAATCTCAGCGGCACTTCTCAGATAAGCCATTGTAGCGCCTATGACATCCAACCGCAATCGTGACTGTGGAACTTAAATTTTGTTGATGATTTATCACTGTCGTTAAAATATGCTTCCAGTATTCACGCGATATCGTATACATAGCATTACCGAAAGCTGAAAAAATATGCTTACATTTATGACGACTTCACGGCTTTAAATTTGAAAACAACAAATCTCTGGCATTGGTGGGTAGATACAATTGAAAAGCGGAAGTAACAACGACATCAAGTGACATAATGTCCCATACTTATCTCAAACATCAGTACGGTTGTTTTTTTGTAAGCGATTTGCTATTTCCTTTTATCTATGGTAAGTCCACTTAAAAATTATGGGTTTTTCGTGTGTTGTTGATCGACATCGTTTCTAGTAATATTATGTCACCATAAGGTGATAATATAAATTCTGAGGAACTAACCAGGCATCAGAAATATGTTGTTATATCCATTTAGTATGTAATTCTTCGATATCTCGCAAGGTATACCTGATAGAAGAAAATGTCAAATACAAAAGTTATTTGGTTACTTAAGGCGCATATCCTAAAAATATTTTGAAATATACAGGGTGTTGCAGGAAAGTAGGATAGTGATCAACTTGATTTTTTTATATGGAACTTTAACTAGTTTCTATCATTGGTCTCTATTTAACCCTAAAATATTTTTGGGATCGGTTGCGAGGTTGCCAAGTTATAATTTATTTTCTATTAGTTTCCGGATTTGCAAGGTCGCTAGTAATACGTCCAAATTGATATATTCCTTTACCTTTTCTCAATAATATTATACAGCGAGTTACTTGAATATTAAATGAATATTATTTTGGATGCTACCATCAATGTGCATCTACAGGGTGTTTTTTAGCAAATGTACACTGATAATAAACACTCAGAGCCCATCCACTTGGAAGCTAGCAAATTGACTGCAATCGCTACAGTGTATGATTTTTGGAAATTTTTCTCGTAGCATGATGAAAAAATATGAGATCTGAAAAATGCTCAAACTCCGTTTTTTAGGTTGTTTAGAAGTTCTTCGGCATTTTATATACTTTTTTAGAAACGTTGGGGTATACTGGATCAATAAACATTTTTTAAGAATGGCGAAGAGGCTGTTTTATGTTTTGCATTCGTATATCTGCCTTAAGGGTCTAGGGTATAGCGCGCGAAATTGAGAATCCAAGAAAAGACGTATTCCCGTGTTAGCGAGGAGGCGTGGCCGCCTGTTCCCTTTCTCCAGTGTGTGCATCTAAGATGATGGGAGATAAGTCCAAAAATCCAGAGGTAAGGTCAAAAGGTCCAAAGGTAAGATCCAAAGGCCACCATAAAAATGAATTTTGCATTTCCAAGCTCCTGACGTTACCTTTAAAGTTACAGTAATGATTCAAAAAGCAAATTGAAGAAGAAAGCTTCTGCTTTGTCACTTATTTGGCCTTTTTTGATATCGTGTTTTGTTGTTAAATTACGGACAATTTGAAGAATGTATGATTTTGCATTGCGAGTTTTTTTGCACACTGAAAAATCGCAAATAGTTGTCATTCATTAAGGTCTTAACTATCACCTTCTGAAGTACTGTGTATGTAGTTTGAAAAACAAGTGAGTTCTGTTCGGAATGGGAATCCGTGTTTTAACATGACAAATACATATAGTATACAAATGTGTATACCCAGAGCCCTTAACTACTTCAGAAAACACTGTTACCTCTGAACTGTAATGCTATCATAATGATGCAAATTACATCTGAAAACTGCAATGTAAAATTATTTTAGAAAAACTTGCATTTCATTTTAAGCGATATAATTTTAGCATAATTTATGCAGCTATTCGCTCTCATGATAAAATAATAGCTTCAACCCGATCAATGCAGTTTCCACATGTCGTGTCCAGTCTGAAATTGAAATGAAACGGGAATAATGATGTTTTTCTGTAAATTTTAATTGGGATGAGGATATGTGTGATCGCATTATATATGATTGATTACGGATTATTTACTCAGCGTTCCGTGGACAAATTTTAATAATTTTCACTACGTTTAATGTCAATGTTAGCTCAGGTAAACTGGTACATTATTGATGACTGCAGCAGCTCAAACACAATTAGTTGTAGTGTGGAGTAGTGATAATACAACACTGGGGTAATAGGAGTAATTACCGCTCCTGAAGAATCATTAAATCCTTTACCTCAACAATATTAATTTTTTAGGAATGATCCAACTATCCAAAACTATAACTTATTATATCTCAGACCTGCAGTGTGAATAAGTACCTCAAGAAACAACGCCCTCTGATATAGCTCCACAATTAATGCTATAAGGTATAGACTATAGGGTCTTGTTCTGTATAACATATTGGAGAGCTACGTCGTATAGTTAACTAGTTTACAACTAAATGAATGTTGATCACGCTCACTCCATTGGTGCCTCATCCTTCACAAAGTTTGTTCAGTCTGTACTAAATCAACCAGTTGACATTTGAGTGTCGGATGTTAAAACTGCAACTTCATTACAATGCAAAACGTCATGTCAAATTTGTAATTTCTTGTTTTGACGTTCTGTATTTCGGTGATTGTCTACTTTTGTAGTAAGGTAGGTTTAGTTAAATCTCAGGGTGCCCCTGAATTTCCTTGACACGTGATATTCGAGTAACAAAAAAAAGTTCAAACGGAAACTGAGTGTAATTTTTGAAGGTACTATAGGGTCTATCATACCATGCTTTCAAAACATTTTTTTTTTGTACGTCAACCCTTAAAACTCACCATCAACTTTTTTTTTCAAATAGCACCCCATAGGTTTCCCTACATAAATGGTATCCCTATTTTATTTAAAATCTTGTGGTACCTTTTTACACAAACTTATTTTTTGCGTCAAATCATAATCATAAATAAAGCAGACTATAATTCCTCCATTTGAAAAATCAAGACTACCGGGATTGCGTTTTATTAACCCCTGATTTTCGGGACGAAAAAATCTCTGGGATTTCAGATTGGAAGCCATGGTACTGTAGGTAGTAGAACATAACTATCATCAATTTTCTGATAGTTTGAAACTGGACTGGGGATTGCTTCACAGCGCATTTCGAATCAGATACCTGGTTTCAAACGGTTTGGAATCATCAGTTGTCAGAAGACTCTATTCGCATGTGAAGTGAAGTTATTTTTGCCTTGAATCTTAGTTTTGCGCTGTTATTGTTACCTAAACCTAACCTATTGTTAGGTTTTCGTAACAGGAAAAGAAACAGGCAGAAAGAGAACTCAAAAGTATGAGCCTGCATGACAATGGCGCAGTATATCTATAATCCCTTCATCATCTGTGGAATCAAATTCATTTATCCAATCTGAATCAGAGCTAGAACTGGAAATTTCCGACATCATTTTTGCAACAAGATTTTTAAATATACCATCGAGCCCTATTATTCAATCGTAAAATAATAATCAAACCTACTTTATTCTATATTAAGCTAACTCTCGCGATGTTTACTCCCTAAAACAGGAAAGGTTCATAATCTCAACTTTAAAACACAGAAAAAAAACTGCAATCTGCGCATGTCCCAAACCCCCAGTCCCACCGAAATCCTGTGACCAAAACCAGTCCTCAAACTACAAATTGTTGTTGCTCAAACACACAACGAATAGTTTCAAACTGGAATTTAGCCTGCTTGAACATGGTTTCGTCATTGCGCATACTCAAACGGTTTTAAACCGTTGGAAAGCTGATGCTAGAACACCCCGACCAGACCTTATCTAGGCTTGAGCTTGATACAACGTACATTAGGGTATCCGACCGTTTTCCCAGGAGTTTGCAAATGATGACATGCGATCGTACCAGAACATGATTTCTGTAATCTTGACTCCTACGAGATTGGACGATAATGAAAAAAATGAAGTCAAGTTGATTGACTCAGTACTTCCCACACATTACGGTGATACCATAGCATGAAGCTTAAGGGGGCTGGATACACACATTTATACATACGTATTTGCCATGTAAAAAAAAACACGGACTCACAATTTCTCGCATAACACACTCTATTTTCAAACTTCATATATAATATTTCAGAAGGCGATAGTTAAGACCTTAATGAATGACAACTATTTTCGATCTTCTCAAAAGAGTTTTTTAATGTGCAAAAAAACTCGCAATGCAAAATCATACATTGTATAAATGCCTGTAATTTAACCAAATACGATATCAAAAAAAGGCCAAATAGTTGCACAAGCGCAAGCTTTCTTCTTCAATTTGCTCTTTGAGTCATTACTGTAAGTTTAAAGGTAACTTCAGGAGCTTGGAAATGCGAAATTAATTCTTATAGTGATCTTTTGACGTTACCTTTGGACCTTTTGACCTTACCTTTGGATTTTTGGACTTAAGTCCCTTAGTTTCGGTAATGGGCAAGGCAATGTTCAGATGGACCTAAACAGGTGATTTATGTCGTTAGGCCTTCCTTCACAGGTCAGTGGACAGCCTATTATTAATACAGCAAATTTTTCAGTTTTTCAACCCCTCACCCCCCAACCACCCCAATTTCACCCCCACCCAAAACAATCAGAAAATGATCAGGAACCTTTAAAACACTTAAAAACGAAGTTTGAGCTGTTTTTATATTTTTAGTTTTTTTATTACTTCTGCGCCGCCACTGGCACGATTTATAAAAACCATACGTATTTTCCATCCCCGACACGGTGGTAATACTGTGTCAAAATTTCATTAAAATCAATTCAACAGTTTCTTCGTTACACAATATAGAACGATCTAAAGCAATACTCGTATGTTTAAACTAGAAAAAATTCCTTTGGTTTCTGTAATAGGCAAGGCAATGTTCAGATGGACCTAAAAAAGTTATTTATGTCGCTAGGTCTTCCTTCGCAGGTCAGTGGAGAGTCTATTATGAAAGCAACAATTTTTCAGTTTTACAACCCCCCACCCCCCAACCACCGCAATTTCACCCCTACCAAAAAAAAGTAGAAAACGGTCAGGAACCCTTGAAACGCCTAAAAACAAAGTTTGAGGCATATTTAAAATTTTTCGTTTTTTGCTAATTGCTCCGCCACCCATGCACCGATTTTCAAAATTATAGGAACATTACCTACTACGACACCACAGCATATCGCTGCCCAAATTTCATAACAATCCATTCAGCCGTTACTGAGATTACGAGGCTAGAAAAACGCGTACAGACAGACCGACAGACAGATAGACAGAAAGAGAGACAGACCGACAGACAGACCGACGGAAATGAGTGACGTGGATTTTCGTTATCACAAAACGCCCAAAAACCATATTATCTCAAAATCAAAAATTTTCGCGATCACAATACTCCCCTCACCTATCGGTGTGGGAAGTAAAATCAAAAGCAATTTACTGATTGATACTCTGTATAGGATAATTAATGTTATGTTTACCGGCCTAACATATTTTCCTGAAATCGGCGTGTGCACGTAGCTGGGATATTTTCATATAAATCGGACCATATGATAAATGGTCGGAGATCGTCGGTAATGGTTAAATGGTAATATTCTAACAGTAGTTGGATTGTGGGCTGAATATTTATTCGAATGATCCACCGTCTGGTATTTTATTGTCCAACGGATGGCTGCATTCAAACGACTTCCAAGTACGACGATTATTAGGAAACACGACTATTGCATTACATTTGTCCAACATTGTCATTCCTGATCTGATTCCATACAAAGTTACGTGAGCTTCACGATAGCTGAGTAGTTTGCTGCTGGTTAACTGTTGAAGGTAATTCATTGGCCGAACCACCGTATATGGATCTGACCTACTGTCGACTTTACACGAGGCAGATCATAGGTCGCAAACAAAATAAAGCGGTCTCGTCTTAGGGTTGCACTATTATTACATTTGCTCACACGAAAAAAATATTGTTCATTGTATTGAAGTACGGCAATTCTATTTGTTTCTATTGTTTCATTGGCATAATGTGTTGTTTCATTATACGAGTATTAATACTCTTATTCATTAACAATATGAATCTTAGTTCATTAATATAATAAATATCTGATCATTGAAATATATCATATTTTCGTTAACAAAAAGAAGCTCTTTGGGATAATGAACGTGAACTTCGTTTAAATTTTAAAGTCCTGAGGAATAACTATTCATTATATTTATATGATATTAACTAACCGAGTCGACAGCCAAAATACTTTGCATTATAATAAGGAATAACTACATTAGTTCAATGAATATTGTTCTTTATATTTATGAAGGTGTTCATAAATACCAAGAACAAAATATTTCGACATGATCACCACACTGGGGCTGTTGGTTATTTTGGCACTTATTATTACCAGACATATACTACGTTTACATAGGGATTCAATTCGAATTGAATACGATACCATATCCGGCGTTTCATGCGTTTCATGTGTTTACATGTTTAGTTTTCAGATCAATTTGAATCCGTTTCGTGAAGTGGCGAGCAAGCTGTCAAAACTATCCCAAACTATCCTAACCTATAAATCTCACATAACCTACAACCTAGCCTAGTTTTTGTTTAGTATCCTATCAAGAATAACCCGAACCACAGCATAATAAACAACCAGCACAATAACTCAAGTTGGCGGAAATTACACGCCCATCCCCACTTTTGGATGATTTTTGTAGGGATGGTAACGGTACTTCGATACTTCTGCACTAATATCGAGTATTTTTGTCATCGATACGTTTTGAGGCATTCCAAGCTGGTATCGATACCTTTGTATCGGTATCGAAAATAATTATATAACTATTGAGGGGTGTAATCAGTTGCACAAAATGCTCTGTACGAACCAAACGCGCCTATTTGGCTAGAAAATATCGAGTTGGTACCGGTATCGATATTTTTATTTTCGCATATCTACCCAAACTTCACAGCCGTAAAATCATCCATAAACCCTCCCAAGGTCAAATTTTGTGGGAACCATTTTTATATGGGAAATCCTCAGAGATATAATGCTGGTTGTTTATTATGCTGTGCCCGAGCTTTAGAAGCATTGTGTATTCACGATTTTGTTTTCTTTGTGGTGTTTAGAAATGATATTGCAGATTCACAGAGGCGGTATGCGCAGTCGTCGATTTGGTTTCAATATCGTTGCCTGTTTACATTGATTTCAGTTCGATACGATCCACACTCGATCCCAGAAAAGAGCTGTATCGACCTTGAAACTCAATTCACTTTCCATCCAAATTTTGCAGTGTTTACATGCAGTATTCAATACCATAATCGAATTTAGTTCGAACTGAATTCTACATGTAAACGTAGTAATAGAGCGCGAGCAGATGCAAATTGGTACGTTCATCAATTCTAACGATACAGTTAATATAATGAAAAAGGGGCCTTTTTATAGACATCCTTCAGGTTATCGAGTGTTAAGTTAATATTATCCTATTATTTCTCACTAAATGCATTATACCAGTACTTTTCTTGTGATGCAATTTTACTTTTAACTTCCAAGTTCAAGTATGAAACCTGTAATATTTTTTTGGGTACCTGATAACAAGTAGATTCCTTTCACAGATCGACATTAATTTCAGCAGTCTTGCGGGTGCATCAAGGGATCAAGGGTCGTTGAGCGGAAGAATTATAGAGTACAGCTCATGGGAGCGATATGCCAGAAACAAAAACAACTAAGACGGATTGAAATATGACACTCTGAAATGAATTCACTGTTTAGAATACATAAAGTAAAGCATAACCATTCAACGGCACATCTTTGAAATTCATCAACTCCCCGCAGTGCTAAAAATCAATCTAGGCAATTTCCACAAGACATGTTAGCTTGCAGTTTATGAAAATAAAATAGAATTAAGTAATATCGACGGAGAGAACAAAAAATTAATACCCTAAGCCTGAAGCTTCATAGAATATTAGTTTTCCCAGCAGGCGTCTCGTTTGCCCTTAAGTAGCTTACGTAACGTCATAATCCTCGAAAAAGGGATTGATCGATTAGTTACAAATATGTATAAAGGCACTAAAATAAAAGAGTTACAAAAGTGCCGAGTAAAATAATATTTTCCTCTCAGGCCTTTTATTGCATTTTAAATGTGTTAAACCTAACTGACAATATAAACTGATTTTAAAATAGTTATAAATACAACATGTCACAATAATTTGTTACATTGGTTCGCAATGACAAAGAAATATAGACAAGTCACAGTCGTTTTCACTTTTTAAGCTTTCAAGACGCATGTAAGGTAAACAGATCTTTTGAAAATAGTAGATTTTATTCCATTTATTTGTAATAAGTATAAATGTTGCCTTCCTCGAAGGATGTATCTTGTATGAGGGGATCGGCATAAATATGATGACATGCTCATTACATTAATTTGACGAAATAACCTATTACTCCAACTATTTTGTCGTTATTACTAAAGCTGATTGTTGGCATTGTGTCGGGTCACCATTTGTCCTTCTTTTCTTGCTTTTACGTATAACAAGGTCCCAACAGCTGATAATAGATCTTTTTTCAATATGTATCCACTACTTGACCGATTCAAACTCTAAATTTCGATACTGCGTAAAACAACCAGACTCTCTCATGAAGTTGCCCAATTAAGCTTTCAGTAGGTAGTAACTTTTAGCAGAGTAGTACAGAAAGCACGATTTGGCATGAACACATTTCGTCAATTGCAACAGCTGGTACTTTATTGTTATATATCTTTTTTTAAGATTTAACGATACGATTTTATACATTAATCATTTTTTAATAATAGAAGTATTTTTAGTTCCAAAAATTACATAAAAATCAGTTGAGAAATAATAAGAAAAAAGGACCAATTTTGAAATGAAACTAATGCCTCCTTGGATTCATTTGTTTTTCCTCCATGGCCGACTCGTCATAATCTGCCTACCTTGCACTTGCATATTATGTGCATTAATTATTACGTGCCCACTTGTTTTTTTGTAATTTCTTGAACTAAGAATACTTTTAATATTATTATTTAATAATTATGTAATTTCATCCTGAAAAAAGGCTAATAAATAATAAAAGTACTAGTGTAATAGCGCCTTTTTTTCAGGGTGTCCCTGAATTTCATTGACACGACATATTCTCGTAACAAAAAAAGTAAATTAAAACTAAGTGGAATGTTTGTAAGTACTATAGGGCCTATGCTTTTGAAACATTTTTTTTGTACTTCAACGCTTTAAACTCAACTGTTGTTTCTCAAATAGCACCAAATAGTTTTTTCTGCAGAAATTAAGTTGTAGCACCTCTAATTTTATACGAGAACTAATTTTTTTCGTAAAATCATGAGCATAAAATAAACAGAATAAGAATTTGCTTGACGCAAAAAGCGGATAAAGATAAAATTAGGTGGGTTTTTAACGGTACTGAATGACCTCTATGCTTTCGAAAACGCCTTTTTCATCATTTTTTATTACGAAAATATTACGCCTCAAACTCCTCCTCATTTTATTTATCTTATGTTAATGATTTTACGAAAAAAAAATGCTTTGGGTATGAAGTCAAAGGCACTACAAGATTTTAAATAAAATAATGACCACATTAGGGTAGGAAAGGATGTGGGGTGCTATTTGGAACAAAAATAGGGGGTAAGTTGTAGGGGTTGAAGTAAAAAAAATGTTTCGAAAGCTAAGTATGATAGGTCATCCAGTACCCTTGAAAGACCAAGTTAGTTTTCTTATTAATCTGTTTTTCTTACGAAAATATTAGGCCTCAAATCAAAAGTACTAAAAGATTTTAAATAGAATGAGGACTTAGTCTGTATAGAAAAAACTATCTGGTGCTATTAGAAAAACAAAAGTTGGGGGTGAGCTTTAAGGGTTGAAGGAACATTCTGTATAAAAGCTACATATTCTTTGTTCGATATTTTACGTTAGGAATGCGATATCGACATACGGTTTTCGCTAGCCGCTTTAGGTATAATTTGTATAGATTGCTGTGGAAAAAAGACTCATCATTGCATTTGACTTTTTTGGAGAGTTTTGTTTTTGGTTATTGTATAAAAAATGATGCTCTAGCCGTACCACTAGGAACTGGGCATATAGGTAAGCTGGGTTTGATGGAACAATAAATGATTTTTCCAATAAGATCAAGTTAGTTGGAATCCGTTCAGTCGTTTAGGAGTTATAGCTGTTTATTTAAAAAAACATTGAATTACCCCTCACCACTTTATCTTAATAAATAGTCGAAAAGTGTTGAACAGAAATAACTTCAGTAAATCGTAGCTTTGATAACCACATATTTTTTGGTAACATTTCTAGGTGGATTTCAGTGAAAAATCGGACGGCGCGGCGGTTACGCCCCCTCCCAACCATCTTGGAAATATGAACATATTTTTCACGGTCTTCTTATGGCCACTTTAGTATTTTATTATTTATATTTTTTATTTGTTCATTAACATATAGAAACCACATTTTTAGGGGTTTTAGAAGTCTCTAACATTTTTTTAGGAAGAAGACGCATCTCGTGGCTTCGTAAATTGAGGGAATGGTATAACTGCTCCACAACACAATTATTCAGAGCCGCAGTTAATAAATTGAAAATTGTCATGATGGTCGCCAACCTTCGTAAGAAGATGGCATCCTAAAAAGAAGAACTTTTTTTTGTAATATTTATGTGGGATGGGGGGCTCGTAGGAGGAACTCCGTCACTTTTATGATTATTACTTTTGATAGTTGTATAACGTATGAAATTTTGATAATATTGTTAGGAGCGAGAACATATGGTAAGCACTCGGGCCAGTAATTTGGTTTAAATAGTGTGTCTCCTATTGCGAACTTTGAAACAGTTCAGGATACGGGCAGAGTGACCTGACAGATACATCTGGTCATCCTACTATAAACGCAGCCTGAATGTTTCGTCAAAGATTACAGAATAAAATATAAGATACCTCACTTGAGAATATTTGCCGGTTCCAAGGCGACGTGCCGCCAGCCGAAAGCCAGCCAAGTTATTTGTCTACTGGCAGTATACGGGTGACGGTCGAATCGAACGGTTTATTGATTAACGCTCAATAGTCCACCATTATAGTGGTGTATTTTGCGTTGGCTGTGTTATTTAGTATCTTGTGTTCAGTCAGTGGTTATTTGAATAAAAAATGCCTACTTATTGTTCGATAGATGGCTTTAGCAGTACAAGTACAATTATGGAAAATAGTAAAAGAAAAGAACTATAAATATTTATTTACCAGAAGTTTAAATCAGGATTGTTTAGAAATTTGTTTCGGTCAAAATCGAAATTGTCCAGGGAATGCTAAGAATCCGACAACCATACAATTTTGCAGAGCGTTTAAGAAATTATTTTCCTTGAAATTTTTTGGTCAGGTTGAAAGTGCAAATTGTACAGATGACATGAATCACCTACTGTTGAATATTAATTCGAATACTGAAAAATAATCTGAAATTTTGGTTGAGCAAGATGTTTCTAAAGTAAACCGAATAAGAGTTTTTACTAACGATTATCAAAATCTTAGCAGCCCTGAAGGAAACGGACTAGGTTATGTAACAGGGTACCTCTTGAAAAAATGTTTGATTCAGCATACTTGCAATATTTGTGTAGATTTTGCCAGCTCATCAAAAAATCTCACACATGAGGAAACTGTTTTTTGCAAATTGAAAGCATACACGGACACAAAATCTTTTGGTGGTTTGACAGTACCCTTATCGCGGAGCAGGTAATAAATATGGAAAATATTTTTATCGAATATTTCAATAGTGTTGCTGCACGCAAAGGAATTGGTATTTTTTTATACGTAAGAGTTCGCATTTATTTCATTTTAAAATCTATCAACCTGGATGTAAAAAATAATAAGTTCAGGCCATTGAAAAATTTGAAGTTACAAATCTTGCAAAACTTGTAATCATACAGATGATACATTTCTTTATGTTTTAATATTATGTAGTAAATGAATAGTTTTATTACGTAACTTGTATATTTTATTATTATATTTGAGAATAAAATACTTGTTTACATTTAAAACAAAATATTTACTCATTTTATCCTTTGGTAACCACGCGGGTGCCCATTATTTTCGTATCGCCCTCGTAAAAAACTATTTCGAGCTGTAAGCAGCAATAAATTATGCCATGGCTTTTGACGACTGACCGACGGTGTCGGCATGGATTGAAGTGCGATTTCCTTTGTAAATTCCGCGAATGGGGTATCTTATATATTTTATTCTGTAATCTTTGGTTTCGTGCGCATCGCTACGCACACGCGTGCGGCTTGTCTGTCGCAGGGCAGCAGCGGGACCATCGATAGCTACCGGGCCTGCTGATGTATCCCCACCACGGCGTCTACGTCACGCGAGGCGCCGCGCCGGCCGGCCGATCATCCAGTCGCGTTTGTAATCGTCGCATACGCGCATAGATTTTCTATTTCTCTAGTAAAAAATGCTGTCTAAATGCTGTGTGCCATTCTGCAGTAGTAATTATAAAGATACAGAGCGCATATCTGTGTTCAAATTTCCAAAAGATGTAATGAAACGTAATCAGTGGTTACGCGCTATACATCGAGATAACTTCACGATAAAGGATTTGTCTGTAATATGCATCAAACACTTCGAAGATAATAAATAATTCGTATTAATACTGCTAGGCCCGATGGTACGACTTTAACAGTTCCTCGGTCAAAGATCAAATTGTCGGACGATGCTATTCCGACAAAATTTCAAAATCAGCCGCAATATTTTAACGTACGTCTGCCTCCGAAACTAAAGGTTCCCGAAGAACGAACACGAGAAATTGATCAACGAAAAGATGCCAAGATCCAGGAACGAAGTGAAGAAGATGTCATAACGGATTTCGAATATTTAAAATGCAATTTTAAACAGAACATAAATGGACTAGAAAATTTTTCAATAATAGAAGGTAAAAATAAGATTGTTATTTATAAGATAGATATTACTGAAATGCCAAAAGTTATCTCATCTGTGACAATTGAAAAAGATCTGTCTGCGATAGTATATAGTAAGATTTCGTGATAAATAATATTCTAAAAATTAAAGAAATATTAGGTAAAGGTAATTTGTGTAATAGCTGGGTAAAATGCAATTCTTTAGTAAGTAATATGTGTACAAATGTTTGTGAAATCGAT
This sequence comes from Callosobruchus maculatus, assembly GCA_951848785.1. Classification (NCBI taxonomy): domain Eukaryota; kingdom Metazoa; phylum Arthropoda; class Insecta; order Coleoptera; family Chrysomelidae; genus Callosobruchus; species Callosobruchus maculatus. Next base: position 6,000,838 of record CATOUR010000032.1, read on the forward strand.
GCTGTTGATAAAGCTAAAGCACTTGTTAACCAGGCATGTACGCAAATAGAAAAGGCACATTTAATTATCTCTGATATTGACGAAAATTTGGATACCATATTGAAAAAATTATCTTTTCTCAAAGATCAGCTAAATTTAACTTTTTCAAAACAACGAAGGTATACTACTGACACATTAATATGGTCCTGTTCGATTTACTTTTCGTTTCTAGGAGCTTATAGAAAAATACGTGACGGCGAGTCATACATATGTACTGTGTACATAATTTTGTGGATAATAGATAATTTCATATAATTTGTGTGCAAATAGGGCCAACTTTTGACCTTCTCAAGTCTGAACGCTCTAGCTGAATAAATATCAACTAGCACCTCTTATCACAAATTCAATTTCCTGTAAATTCATTCCTATGCATTACTCTTGTATTTTTTACCGTTTTCTCAGTATATCAAGAAAATGCTCGTAGCGCTGGAGTTTCTCTATTAATCCCTGTAGATACGTGCGGCCCGGTGCGGCGCTACGTGTGACGTCACACGCAGCACCATAAGGCCCGGTAGCTATCGATGGTCCCGGCAGCAGCCCTTCTGGGCATGGCATGGGGTGAAGAAAGCGACCCAGCATGCCGTCGGTGCGGTGTCCAATTTCCGAAGGAAGTGTACCGACCGTCTGGCAATTTTCCTGATTAAAAACCGCTCTACGACCAAAGATATCTCATGAAATTCACCGGGTGGCGAGAGAAATCGAAGATGGGAGCACGCCTTTCCTTTCGCGGGAGCTCGTCTAATGAACCGAATTATTTTTATGGTGGGAAAGACGATTGGTGATTTATTGTACATAAATCTATCAAAGCGAGGCGTTTATTGGGATTCTTTCCGCTCCCGACTGATAATATTTCTATTTGCGTTGATTGCTTCCGGTAGCAGAAGTTTTTCATCAAATAAGCTACAGGTAATATACCATCAAATATTGTGTATAAAATGTGGGATCAAATTGAAGGAAATCAGAGTTTTCAAAGATAATATGGAAATATTCCTTTACTGAAATCCTCCATATACAGGTATGTATTAAGTATGTTAACAAACTTTAACCACGAATAGTACTCCGAAAAATAGAAAGAAAATGTCATATGAACATGGGTCCGGAAATGCTTCCTAAGGGAGCTACGCTCCTTTGCATGGGGCACCCTGAAGACGGTTTTCCCTTGATATTCTCGAAACCATTCACAACAAAATTACGAAATTAGGTACGATGGGTAAACTTTTGACACTGAATCTGATTCTGAATTCAGAATTTCATAATTTTAATCAGAGGCGTATCATACGGTAGGAGTTAAGGGTAAATATAACCCCATTTTCTAAATGGTAATTTTTTGACATGTTGATTGTGGAATATGGTATTTCAGAGATTTCTACGTAAAAATAGTCTCTTGGTACATCTCGATAGGGCTAACCGTTTTCGAGAAAAATGCAAATTATTGAATCGATGCAGGCAATGATTTGCATTTTTCTCGAAAACGGTTAGTCCTATCGAGATGTACCAAGAGACCATTTTTACGTAGAAATCTCTGAAATACCATATTCTAAAATCAAAATGTCAAAAAATTACCATTTAGAAAATGGGATTATTTTTACCCTTAACTCCTCCCATATGATTCGCCTCTGATTAAAATTATGAAATTCTGAATTCAGAATCAGATTCAGCGTCAAAAGTTTACCCATCGTACTTAATTTCGTAATTTTTGTTATACATGGTTTCGAGAATATCGAGGGAAAACCGTCTTCAGGGTGCCCCATGCAAAGGAGCGTAGCTCCCTTAGGAAGCATTTCCGGACCCATGTTCATATGACATTTTCTTACTATTTTTCGGAGTACTATTCGTGGTTGAAGTTTGTTGATATACTTAATTAACACCCTGAATGGTAAATGATTTTTAACATAGACTTTACATGTTTTAATTGAAACATTTTTACCTATCTCAAATAGGGAAGTAGCTATCGTCCACCCACACATCATTGATACACCCTCTATACATGAACATGCGCACAGCTAACATATTAACTCATAGAAATTTTGCGGCTAACACATTTGTTCGTGATGAAAATTTAATCAACTATCTGCAAATTTTCAAATTCAGTAAAATACCCCGAATTTTTTTTGCGACATGAGCAGGCTCTCAAAATTTTAGGTCACGGATCTGGACCAGCTAGCATAGACACTTTTTCACATCAACGTCCGGAAAGCCACCACCTACACAATAAATCCAGCCTCCGATGAAATTTGACGCTATCTTCCGGACCACATCAGTAACCAGCGTGCGACCTGCCACCATCATCATGCTGCCGCTTTAGGATTGTGCAAACAAACAAAATCATTGTTTACTTCTTCTAACCTTATCGAATTCGTTGGTCGACAGCATCAGAATTGGCCGAATTATTTGAGTAATCAAACAGTGTCAGTATTGGACAACTGGAATGGCGGTATAACTATTGGCGAAAGCAAGATATCTAACTTAAGATTTGCTGACGATACAACCCTTATTGCTGCTTCTCAGGAAGAACTAGTAGCTCTATTGAACGTTTTAGAACAACACAGTGCATCATATGGTCTTGGTATTCACTACATCAAGACCAAGGTTATTATCGTAGATAGAGAGCATGACAATCATCGAGAAATAAAGTCAATACGCCATTGTGAGGTAGTTCAAAGTTTTGTATACCTCGGTTCTTTGATCAGGTAGCTATGAGAATGACATTCGACGGCGCATTCAACAGCACGGGTGGCCATGACAAAGCTTACTAGAATATGGCGTGACCATAACATCACTAAAGCTACCAAAATGTCACTGGTTCAGTCTCTTGTGTTCTCCATATTTATGTATGCCTCGGAAACTTGGACTGTTAAAAAGGCAGATCGAGCTCGCATAGATGCTTTTGAAATGTGGACGTGGAGGAGAATGCTGAGAATTCCTTATACCGCCCATCGAACTAATGTTTCCATGCTGCATGAGCTCGGTAATCTAAAGAGACTATTGTGTCGATGAGAATGCTTACATTCTTCGGACATATTCACAGAACCGATAATATGGAGAAACTTGTAGTTCAGAGTCACGCCCCGAGTGGGCGGCGCCGTGGCCGTTCCCCTACACGCTGGGTGGATACGACGAAACAGCTGCTAGATATGAGTATCAAGAGCGCCACTGAACTGACAGTAAGTCGCGAACGATGGCGAGCTACAGTTCTCAAAACAATTGATAATATTCGTGTCGGCAATACTCTAGCTCCGGCTTAATGCATTTTACGAGTTCACAACATGTCTGTTGAGACATTGTGACTATGATGATGAACAGTATTTCACCTTTCATGGTTTTTGCTTCTGAAACGACTAACTGTAACGTAAAGGCCAAAAACTTCCGGACCGCCTTGACAACTAACAACGAGAAGTAGAAATTAGTTTATTGTCACCCTGTAGACAGACTGTGTACGTATGTGAAATGACGGGTGGCCGCTTACGCACATACGTGCTATACCTTTCCCCTCCAATGAAAATTAGCCATTACGGTCTCATATGCACACACAGCGACGGATGGAGGAAAGTTGTGTGTCTGTCCCTTCAACCCCCTTCCCCTTCTTCCATGCTCATTCACCCTTTTTGTTCCTCCAGATGCTATCGGTGTCGTAATGAGATCGCGAAAGCAGAGGGTGCGTGGACTGACTGTGGTTCAGGTTCCAAAAACCATATTATTCGGTCTGTACGGTAACAACGTTCAAGATATTACACCCGATAGTAAATTTTATGGCACTCTAAAATTTAATCTCCCAAAACCACAATTATACATGGTTATAAATTAAACAACTCTTATTGCAGACGTTCTCTGCTCAAGGTCCAGGATGGTACTGACATAATGTTTATATTAATAGTAAAACTTATAAGGGAGACTATTATTTCCGTACAATGTCAATTTTTAATTATCTAAATGCTTACATATTTACTTGTACTGTTGTCAGATACAGTCATCGTGTCGGATTCTCTCGGGGGGCTGCAGGAACTTCTGACTAATATCAACGTAACAGGAAAAACTTATGATCTAAACATAAATGTCTCAAAAACTAAATTTATGGTTTTCAGTCGCTTACTTGTACTGTTGTCAGATACAGTCATCGTGTCGGATTCTCTCGGGGGGCTGCAGGAACTTCTGACTAATATCAACGTAACAGGAAAAACTTATGATCTAAACATAAATGTCTCAAAAACTAAATTTATGGTTTTCAGTCGCTCACCGTTTGATGATGCAGTCCTGCAACTAGATGGAACTCGAGTTGAGCAAGTCGAGCAATTTAAATATCTCGGAAGCATAATCAAGGAGAACTTGGACCCAGATCTCGAAATTAAACGTCGTATTGAGATGGCTCGTGCTAGTTTCAACAGAATGCGATCTTTACTTTGTGACAACAACTTGAATTTAAAATTGAGACGACAAATGACTCGATGCTATGTATGGTCGGTACTGCTTTATGCTATGGAAACGTGGACTCTAAAAGTATCGACTATGAATCGCCTAGAAGCATTCGAGATGTGGCTACACAGAAGAATGCTTCGCATTCCATGGATAGACCATGTAACAGACACAGAAGTCTTACGTAGGGCGAATACAGGGAGACAATTGTTAACCACCATTAAGTGTCGTAAAATTGCATATTTGGGCCACATACTAAGAGGTGAAAAATATCATTTGTTACAACTAATTATTGAAAGGCAAAATCGACGGTCGAAGGGATCTGGGAGATGACAACAATCTTGGCTCCGTAATATACACAACTATTCCGTATGGCAGAAGATAGATCCGCTCTAGCCATAGTGATCGCCAACGTCAGGAGGACCTGATACGGCACATGAAAGAAGAAGAAAGAAGTTGTCAGACTGTACTAAATGCCATTTTCTTAAAACAGCGGACTACCTAATCTTCAATTCTGGTAGAAAATTATCATGATCAATGATCATATATTCGAGATTATTGGAAAAACTACACCTAACACAAAATACCATAAATTCACCAGAAATTAGGAAAAAAAGTCAGTTATTGGAATTAGTAAAAAGCTACAACGTAATATCGTTGATGCAATGGCGCGAAGTAGTGGGTGTGAAGTTTTAAGACTTCCACCTTATTTTTGTATTTTTAATCCGATTTAATTAATATAGAGCGATTTAAAAATAAATATCAGATAGTACGATAATCACACCGACGCTCAGTTAAAAATATTATTAGAGATAGGCTACATTTAATAACTCAAGAAAAATGGCGAAACCGCATTAAACATTATGATAAATGTAGAGTTATCATGTTTAAATACACGACCGAATAAAATTATTATCAACATGAATGATAGCGACTCATGTGCATCAATGGTAACTTGAAGAACACGAAAATTGATGTACAACCTCTCTTATATTGGTACCACGTATTTTTCTAGCTCAGCGTACCTACAAATGCCAGCAACTTATAGTACATGTGATATATGTCACTTCCACTCAGTATGCTTCTTTCAGAGTAATTGCAGAAATCATGAGGCGTAGCGTTGCTACAGTTGTAGCAGCATGGCTCGCAAGGACCGAAGAAGGGTAAATGTAGCGAGCTATAAAATTCTGAAGCACGTAGGAGAGCTACAGACCGGCAAGATTGTCATCTACGACTACTGGTCCTTGGAGCTGTTACTGACGTTTGATATGCAGCTATAGGGACGCCTTTCGAATTCGCAACGGCGTACCACAGATTGCGTGAAATGGGCTTAAGATCATATCTTCCGCATCTAGTGCTTCCATTCATTGCAAATAATCGTCGTCAAAAGATATATAGAGATGCCAAGAGCACCTAATAGCCTGTTAAATTGCGGGTTTTGTCGATAAATGACAAATGGCTGAGACGACGACGGGGAAAGTCACGTGATCTCCAGTTTGCTGTTGAGCGCCATGTACACCGTCCTATTGGTTTGATGGTTTCGTGTGCCATTACATTTAACAGGAAGTCACCTTTACTAGCCATTCGTGGCACAATGACGGCCCCACGTTCTGTGAATGAGGTGTTAGAACCAATTGCCATTCCGTATGTCCGAAGACCCGAATAGGGTTTCTACCAGCAAGATAATGTGCGTCCTCATATTGCACGGGTGTCGATGAAGTTCCTACAGGAAGTTGAGGTCAAGGTACTTCTCTGAAAAAGTATGGGATGGGTCGCTACATTCACTATTTACTCAATCTTCCGGCCACGCTTGACAGACTGGAACATGCTGTGCGGGCAGCTTGGTAGGCTGTACCTCTGGAGTTTATTAAGAACCAGATTACGAGCATGCCGCGTAGGCTAGAGGAGTGCATTCGTCAACATGAAGGACCCACTAATTATTGACTTGTATTTTTTTATAAGCTAATTATGGCACATGGGGTCGTTTATTATTGTCTGGTCCAACCTCATTTCATGAACCGCACCACTTTTTTTCTCGGTGTTCGGATTGCACTTGCGAGTAGTAGTATATTATGTGCTTGAGTTGCTTTCCAGATAAAACGCACAGTAGATTGACCAATTCGGCATTTTTAAAATCCAACAATATGGTTCGAAAGTTTGTGCAATATAAGATCGAATATCCAATCTAGGTTAAAAGATCCGTCACACCGCCGTCGTAGCCTGAGACACAGCCATATACGCATGTTCCTGTACTTTCGTTGCATATGGGAGGTCTCCAGTGCAATGGATGCACTCACTTCTCTAAGAAATTAGCTCATTGTTAAAAGATCGGTAGAGGGAGACATGGATGGATTCAGAAACGACTTGTTATTATCTTAGCGATGTATAATCCAATGAAGCTCTGGGTCTTTATTTATTATAAAATGTAAAATATAATAATAATTGTTTTGAATGCATATTTGGTTTTGCGTCAATACTATGGAGCACACAAATCAGACTTTTTGACCACAGCGAAAAAATGCAATTGGTAAATTTTTAAGAGAAAAAGTATCCAATTCAAATCTTTACTTTCTATAAAGTTAACGAAGATAGTTCCAAACTAGTTCTTTAGATATTAAGAGAATTGCAATTTCATTTATTCATCCTAAACTAGTCAGTAGCGTGTTTTAAATTACGGGTTTTGTTGATAAATGACAAACAACTAACATATGACTTCATTTGTCATTTGTGTAGAATCATACGGACCAGTGTTCGGTTTATACTGTTTTTTATATTTTTCTTTTCTGTGAAATTTGGAACAAAATACAGAATGTTCCATTCAAAAGCTACATTTTTTCAGATTTGGTATCGCCAATTTTGAGGTCAATTTACGAATACCTTGTATGTAATTTAAGCAACCTTTTAAAATAGATGACGACCTTTTCATAAAATCCCCAGTAAGTTTTATATACAATGATTCATGTGGTGGAATTTGTCAAAGTATTTCGCTTTCTTGTAATGCTTTAAATTTTTACAAAGGGTGAGCGCTCTGGATCAAATAGCTTTGCGAAATTCAATTTTTATATCTTACTGATAAGAAAAAGGCTAGATTTGAAAGCCAAGGGCTCCAGAAAAGTTTTCAGATGAAAAGATTTTACTACCCCAATTGTGAGCAACTAACTAAATTTTAAAAAAATATAAACTTTTTCTTATAGACAGTTATAGGGTAACTGAAGAAATCTCTATCATATCGAACTGAAAATGGTGAGGTTTAAAGACAGACAACACGCGTGTAGTTTATGGTCAGATTATTTTTTGATGTGCTGTTCAACATTTGTGAACAAATTATTTATTTGATCTACTATATATACCTTTCTGTTTGGTTTACTGCTTTAAACTATTATATTGTACTGCTAGATGCATTCACATGTCTCTGACGACAATCCAATGCTGAGCTCATCCATGGCTTGAATATATACGACAACTTAAATATAATTTCGTCCAAAATTGTCACATATATCTATTATTCCTGATGTTATTTTAAGGGCACTGGGCTATTGAATATTTTAACAACGCGTAAATTTAGAATCTGTTCATATATTAATACAACTCACCCTCAAAACACAATGACAGTAAACAAAAACATCACGATATCAATTTGGATAACGATAATTTATGTATAACAGTTTTTTACGTAAGCCCATTACAGTTGAGCATCTGCCCTAAAAGCACTTAAGTTTCCTTAGATAACATCGGACGCCCTCGTAAATAATAGCAGTTATGGTTGTGTGCTCATAAATTTGGTAAAACGCACCGAAAAATCCCCCTTCCGCATTCATCCATTTCAGGAAAAATCTAGTTTCACATACCAAATGGTTCCCACGAAATATTTTTCCTTAGTCATCTTGTGCATTAGACAGACCGATATAATAACTATATTAGTGGTAGTAGTAAAAATTAAAGTAAAGCAAAGTAAAAATTACAAACTGCCATCAACAAAATGAATAAAAAATATGGCGGAATAGTACTGCTCTAACAGTAAGCCTACAATACAAAAAATGTTTAAAATATGGTATACAACATTCACGAACATATAATGCCGGGTCCAGATCAAGCAGACAAATGGAAAACACAATTTTAAAACAAAAACACGACAAACTGAAAACAAAATTTGTCGTCAAGGGTAAAAACAAAATTGAGACAAACGGTCCACACCAGAACGACAAAATATAGAAACAAAATTCAGTTGCTAGACGTTGTTGTTGCGATTGTGTTGGTTAACTATGTGGTAGCCGCAAGTTGTTTTTTTTTTGCTCTCATCATCATCCCAGGTTGCTAAAACAAAACGCAAACGTTTTTGGATTAGACTTGGCAATTCATATCCAAACCATTTTGGAGTGAAATGCTTCCCTGCCCTAGATTTTTTAAGTTTCTTATAATTTCTTCTTTCTCTAGCATACTGGTTGTTAATATTCTTAATTTTCTTGTCAACATCATTTAGTGGCACATTTAGCGATAAAGAAATTTCCTTTAATGCATCGGCTTTCTTGTAGCGGTTTTTATAGTCTTTATTTTTAGGGTCCCATAATATTGAATGCTCCCTGTAAAGTTCTATTAATTTGCATGTGTTTCCTGTATTCCACTTTTTGTCCCTCGACATTTTTAGAAAAGTACACTAGTATTTAATAATCACGACAACAGAACAATGCACTTAATTTTGATAAAAATTGTATATTCTTCTTCTCCTCACTTTCTCGTTTTGTCAGACACGCGCGTCCACACTGCGTCGACAACTTGTCGTCAAATTCACAGACAAAACACAGACTTTTTGATCTTTACCGACCCGAGACGGGACCTGAAAAGTTTTCGAATTTGGAAACAAAAACAAAATTGTCGCAGAAATGTCTCAAAAATGTTTTCGATTTGTCGCCACTTTGTAGCGAAACATGAATGTTTTTGTTTTGTCTTTGTTTTGTCTACTTGGTCTGGACCCGGCATAACAATTACAAAACAGATATCGCAATGAGAATCATACGAGTCACAAAAACAGACAGAGATCTAGTATAAGAGAAAGTGAACTCAAGCCATATCACAGAAATTCTTAGTCAAATACTAATCAATACTAAAGAACGCTTTTTCTATTAAATAAACTTTAAGGATTCTATAGAAAGTTTTGAAACCCAGTGACTTGTCAGTGCTAGGTAGTAAGTTGAAGAATTTCACTCCATAAAAATCTGTACCATTCCTGGTTCTTACAATCGTGATAAGGCAGATGTTATTTTTATTACGTATTTCATATAAATGAATATCACTATGTGCTAGATAACTGTTAAAGTTTTTTTTAATGTGCAACAAACAGGTCGAAATGTATGCGCAAGGTAAGGGCAACATTTTCAATTTGGTGAACTATTATTAGTGCAGTTCTTACCAAAACAGCAACTGGATGGAATAAACCAATGTTGTAGCAGCAAAGGTATTGTTGACTTTTTTTAACTAATTTCAGTCTACGTGTTATCCTCTACCTTCATACTTGCATATCCTATGCCAATAGGCATAGGGAATATTGTAAATGCGAAAAAGATTGATGGTAATATAATACCTTTTTGGGAAAGTTCTAATTTCAAGTACTCCTAGTTTTGTTTTTACTTTCGTTGATGTTGCCATTTTTCTACCCTCATAATTTCAGTGACAGCAGTACAGGTGTTCATGAAATTTGAGATGCGATATGCTGTGAGCAAATAGTAGAGTATAGTAGAGGCCAACTATATAATATTTAGTGACAAAATGATGAATCCGAAATAATATCGACAAAAGAAGATTACATAATTGCCGGTTGAAAAAAACTGCAATAAAAGCTAAATAGTATACACCGCACCGTTAGACGTTGATATAGTTCAGTCAAAACAGACATCACCGTTGACGTCCTTAGCACAAGCTCTCCCAACAGAGAAATTAAAATCACAAACCCCAGTTTTTGGTTAAAAATGTTTCTATTGATAAACGCCTTCGTAGTGAAATCGACCAAAAAAGCATTTTCCTTCTCCGGAATTGGTAATTTAATACTTAAATAATGCCTTCAAAGCCAAGAAACCATAAAGTAATATATTAGGTAAGTATTTACTTAATTATTATATTCCTGTGTTTATGAACAAAGTAAAAAATTATGGATATCTTTTAGTAAAACTTTACTCCATTATGACACCGAAAATTCCTTTAAATTCCAAGGACTTTTTAAGGAATTATTCAAGGCAGTCAAGTGGTAATTTTTCCTTTATGTTGATCATGAAAGGTCTGGCTGCCACGGGCTCTTTCTCTATAGTAACTGTATCAACTTCAAACTGAAGTCGACAGTATAGGTTTTGCGTAGCTTGTTTGATCACAGATATAGTCTTCATAACACAACTCGATGTGGAACTTGCCATATAAGAGTCACGCATTCGGTGTATGAAAGCATGCAGCACAAACCACCTGAAACCACCCTCGTTGTTAATAGCCCCCTATATCGGCATACCTATGGTAAGCGTGAAAACGAAAGTGCTAATCAGTCCCCGAAAAAAGCCCCGCCGGCGTTGGATCTGTCCATCAACCGTCGATTATCGCGCTCAATTAGTGCAAATGGGCGGGTGGGCCGGTAACTGGCCCTTTCCGTTTGGCCCGCCTCTGGAAGACCGACGCTCTCGCAGCTTCCGCTTCGCTCTAATGGCCATACACCGACCAATATTCCCCTGGCATTTACCTGATATGAACATGCGATTTTTCTTGATAGAATGCATATGGGAATACTGATGGTAAATTTCCGGTATACAACATTGGCCAAAAAATACTATACACAATTGGAAAAGTTGGATCTGGGGTGCGAAATCTCCAATGCAACTTAGGACCGGTTTCTCAATGTGCAGTTAAATATTTATCTGCAAGATAACAGCAACTGTCAGATAAATTGTTTAAACAATTGAAGGCTAAACTTACGAAGTCACGTAAATCTTATCTGACAGTTGTATCCATAGCAACGCTATCTGGCAGATACCTATCTGACACTTTAACTGGACACTGAGAAACCGGCCCTAAGAGATAAAGTACATACGGGCAAAGCCTTCAGTTATTAAGATAGTCGAGCAGGTTCGCAAGCACACAAGGTTGCGGCACTCACTGTGATCAAAATCAAATTGTGCAATTTTGGAAAAACTAAATTGTTGTTCTTTTAGAAAGCGAAACTCAAAATGATCCCTTTTGGCTAAACAGAAAAGTAACTAAACAAAACGACAATGTCAAGCTATACCCTACAACTAGAGATTCACGACTTGTCTTGATTTTCAAGCTACTTGACTTGACTTGATATCAAGTCAAGTATTTGTTTTCGAAATTCAAGTCAAGTAGTTACACATCAAGCAACTTGAAAATCAAGTTTTTCAAGCTAACTACTTGATTTTTCTTGAAAAAATAATTCTTTTTTGATATTAATCTGATTAACTGCCAAAACGCAATAACATTAAAAATCTATGTAAATAAAAACGTCCAAAAACGAAAACCCCAACAAACTTAGTAAAATAATGAATGTAATAATATGAAATAAAAATACCAATATCCTGAATTCTGACAATAATACATAGAAAAACAACAAATTCAAATGGGTGTGGGTTGACTCAGTGGTTAGAGTCGAGGGCTCGTGACCCGGTCCCGGGTTCGATTCCCGTTCGAGGCGGAAATTTATTTCTGTTTTTTTTTCACAATCACAAATAAATATCCATAAAAAAAGCTCAGCGGAGAATCCCCACCCGAGCGTTCACTGTTGACTTCTAATTAACAGTGCTGTTCCTAGAATGGCGCCGGGAAACAGTAACAAAGCCTAATGACTAGAGCAATCGATGCCGATCCATCGTTTAAGACACATAAGACTTCTAACGGAGTTAGAAAACTGCCTTTCAACTGGAGCTGAAGAAGCTGGCGTCTTTGGCCATTGCGACAAGGTTTGGAAAAATACATTCGTGTCTTTTCCACCATTCTAAAATATATTCAGTACTGTCCCTTGCCGCTTGAATACTATTTATAATATGTTCATCGGTTTCATCTCAATCAGGTTTATTGTCAAGTTCCATAGCCCACGAATCTAGTCTATCGAGCAGCATATTAATGATGGAAATACTCTTAAAAACATTAAGGTACTGGCAAATTCGTTCAATTAACGACCATTCTGTGTCGGTTGGCTTTAAAGTTTTGAAGTCAACGGGTGCCAGATGCTGTCGAAACCTCGGTGATTTCCCTATATTTTAACGTTTCGATTCGCATTTTACAGATCGATATCAAGTAATATCAAGTAGTTTGATTTTACGTGATATCAAGTCAAGTTGCTCAGATCTTGAGCTTTCAAGTCAAGTCAAGTATTTAAGAAAAAACTCAAGCTACTTGGCTTGATGAATCCCTACCTGCAATTGACGAACTCCCTTCTTTTTGCTCTTCTCCTTCCTTCCCTTCCTTTTCTCCCATAACTTCTACCTGATTTTGTCTGGCACGAACGTAACAAAGAGCAAAGGTCGACCGGACCACTCTGACAAGCATTGACGAATTGTATGATTATCAAAGTATTTAACATATATCAAGCAGTCCGCATCTACTGAAATGATTATTTCTTTTAGGGGTAATGTAAATGAACAACGCACGCTCACTCACTGGACATGTTGTAGAGCTGGTGGCCTTCTTATCTCAATTGCCAGCTTGGTCATTATTGAAAAATGTTCTTATTATATTAAATTGAAGAAAGTTGAGGAAGGGGGGGGGGGTAGCTCCCGAGGTGAAGTCATAGCTGAGGGCACGGCAGCTGTCCTTATACAGGGTAATCAATTTATAAGCGAAGGTCTACATGTTACAATTATTGTATATTATGGAAGGTTATTCAAGTCACGGCATACCAAAGTTGTTTTTTCAAATGGAAGACCCTATACTATAATATTCCGAATTTGAATTGCGGTCATTTTTAAATAAGGGTTTATCAGGTTATACAGGGTATTTTCAGAGATAATATGGCCACCTTTATGTGAAAATCTTAACGAATTCATCACCCTGTATCTTAGAAAATCAATAACTGGAGGCTTGACTCTCAATGCTAGAATAATTTCGTGGTTATCTAGTTTAGTTCAAAATTATCAAGTTTCTGCTATTTTTGATTTTGTATACAGGGTGAACCAAAACTCACGACCATAATTTTGTTTGTTATTTTAAATGGAGCATCCTGTATTTTATAGCATCGTCACAAAGTTCTTACAAAATACTTCCACTTTTATTAAGCATTCCCTATACCTAAATGTAACAGTTATGGAGCGATTTCGATTTGAAGCAGTGAAACGATTACTAATAATACTACATTTTTGCCAAACACTGAAAGTTTCTCATCAGAGTTGGCCATGGCTACCATGTTTGACAGAAAGTAGTAAATAATACTATGTTTGTGAACTATACAATTATTGTCAATTGATATTTGAAATTTGATTTGTTTTGGTTTGTCTCCGTGTTACTTGTTTACATGCAGTTGTGGTTAAGGAGAATTTTGCAAATGAAGAATTAATCAATTAATCGATATGATCTGGATACTAGGCAAATGTCATAAATATAGCTTGCTAATGTAGCAGATGAGAAGCAGGAAAAAACAAAAACCGTTACGACCCCGGAAAATGTAAAAGTATTATTTACAGTTACGGATAATCCAAATACAAGTAAGCGAGAAGTTTCCAGAGAACAAGGGATAAGCTATGGAAGTGTGCATATCATCAAACAACAAGATGCACCCGTATCAAATCCAGTTACACCAGGAATTACGTGAAGATGATTTTCGGCGGAGAAGAAACTTTTGTAATTGGGCACAACGAAAAATCCGTTATCAAAGACATTTTTTTGATTATTTGCTTTTCGGGGATGAGGCTACGTTACACAAAAATGGTTGTTTAAATCGACATGTTGTCACTATTACGCTAGAGAATAAAAGAGTGTTGGTGATTATGTATTTGGGCAAACATTTTAAAATGTAGACCTTCGATTTATTTAGATATAATAATAATAATAAACAGTCTTTATTTGCACATATCATGGCGAAGTTTAGCCTCACGGCTACTCTTACACTTAACCATGACATGAAGAGTAATAAACTACATAAAAGTGGAAGAATACATAGTATTAAGAAATCACAGCATCAGGTGAACAGTGGTGCTACATATACCTATGGCTATAACAGTGAAAAACAATAAAAATAAAGATGTTCACATAAAATAAAAAAGAAACAGTCCAAAAATGATTTACACCTAGAGATGAATAACAAATAGGTAACCTAAAAACACTGCTTCTCCAACAGTTGAGTTTTGAGTGATTTTTTGAAAATTTGCACGGTTTTTTGTTTGTCTGAACTACTGACGGTATTATACAGTCTAACGGCATTACAAGTGAAAGATCGTTGAAAATAAGGAGGTATGGCTAAGAGGAATATCAAACTTGTCCTCATGTCGTAGGCTTCTTGAAATTAAATTTTTCCGAGGAACCAATTTATTTAATTGGTTTCTTGGTGTTTGTTTATTGTTTTGTATACAAAAACCAACATGTGAGAATCAAAGAGTTTATCAAGCTTCAGCCAGCCCAATTCATTGATTTTAGAGGTCGTGTGGCTGTATTTACGGAGACCAAATACAAAGCGACAGCAGCAATTCTGAATTTTTTGTAATCTACGTTTTGTCACATAGTCAAGGCACG
Source organism: Callosobruchus maculatus (assembly GCA_951848785.1). Classification (NCBI taxonomy): domain Eukaryota; kingdom Metazoa; phylum Arthropoda; class Insecta; order Coleoptera; family Chrysomelidae; genus Callosobruchus; species Callosobruchus maculatus. The sequence continues at coordinate 6,015,997 of CATOUR010000032.1, forward strand.
CGTAATAGAGAATGAAAGACTGAAGTAGTTTTGACACTACCAGGCTCTCAACTAATTTCTTTCTTGTCTTAAAATTGAGGATAGAACGATTGGAGTATAGCAGTCTTAAACTGGAATATGTAGTTTTAGATATATTGCTGACATGGAGACAGTACCTTATATTTATGTCCAAAGTGATACCTAGATTTTTTGCATGGGTAACAAAAGGTATACGAATATTATCAACCTCTAGCACCATGATACGTTCAATATATACAATTAGAAATGTCAAAAGTTATATACGTCAAAATTTCAAGTCTGCAAAATCTTACAAGTGAGCTGGAAAGCTGCAAAAGTAATGAGTTATAAGAAGGACCCACGACTTCATCTATGGATGGTTTTACCTCAGGACAAAGAACTAACAAGAGGAATCTTTGAGAACACATAATTCTTGTATGTAAAATTTATCGTTCCTGACACTAAGTTGATGGCCGCATACAGAGTGTTGCTCTCGCGGACGATAGCTTGATTTATTTGCATGTATGATGTATGATGTACATTGATGACAAATAAACTATATATTATATATATATTATATTATATTATATTATATATTCATATGTAAATTTCGGACAGAACAGCATAGCAAAACTTTTGGTTGGATTGAGTTTAAGGCAGTGAAGCTTGCAATAATTACTTAAATTTACTAGGTCCAAGTTTGATTTTGTAAGATACTTGAAGAGCATTAGAAGAGTCAATAGTAAAGGTTACTTGGGTCTCGTCGGCATATGTTTGTATAGTACAGTGTTCCATGACAGTATGCAAGTCAGATGTGTATACCAAAAATAATAAAGGTCCAAGTATGGATCCATGAGGAACACCAGAGGAAACATCAACACTTATACTATAACCTTTATTCGAAAGTTTTTTTGTATGTTTCACAATAACGGAGGTATTTAACTTCAGAGTATAAATTGATCACCCTGTATGTGTGTGTCCAGTAATTCAAACTTTCGAGACTCCATGTATAGACCTATTGAGTGTTGCGTCAGGTTGCGTGTTCACCATTCTCTCACACACGCACATAAACACATAGGGCACTCGATTCCGAACCGGCAGCTACCTACAAACCCCGTCTCGCGACAGGAAAACGCATTCAGGGGGAACGTGGGGAGGGAAGGGAAGGGCGGGAGGGTTAAAGGGGAACGCGTAAAAACAATGGACGTCTCTCAACATAAAAAAGCTCAAGCTGGAAGGGGGAAGGGGCACGACGCGCAGCCATAATGGCTTTATTGGCCTACTGTGCTAAGGCATACCTGCCCATGCGATTGTTCGTCTTCGTGCATAAGGCCGATAATATGGGTACTAATTAACACCGAGATGGAGCCGCCTTCTACCGGGGTTGTACCACATACTAGCAGTAAGAAAATGCCCTTCAAGTATAGAGCTGTGCCGATACCGATACTCAGTATCGGATATCCGCCAATACTTGATAATTTTCGGCCGATACCTAAATTTTCAGATATAAATGTATCTGTTATCATATACTCATGTCAACTAGGTAAGGGATCGTCGCTTTCTGCTTATACTCATCCAAGCAGCTAGGGGCTAGCCAATACTTTGAGGTGAATGTATTGGTGAGTCGACAGTGAATCAAGAATAGTATGTAACTGAAACACATTGCAGTTTAGCTCTTTCTTCCTTTCAGGTCACTAGACATCTTCTACAAAGATATCAAAGAGTCACAGGCTCAACGTTATGATCTTATAAAAAGATCCAACTATATTTACATGAGCCAACTCAAACACTAGAAAGCGATCCACTACTTCATTGGAAGGAATATATCAGAGTTTCAAATATCTTGCCAGCATGACCCATTTTTTCTGATCAAATTTTCTTTGAAGCTCGCAACATAATGAAACGAACCAGAACATCCCTGACAACTGAAAATGTCCAAAAATTAATATTTCTTAATAAAATCTATATTTTACCTTAATTTCAGATTCTTGCAGATACAGCATAGGTATCAGATTTGAAGGAATATTAGTAACTGTATCGGTATCTGAATATCGGTATCGGCACAGCCCTACCTTCAAGGGTGCTGCTGCTTTCGGATTAGTTGAAAGGTAGATTATATTCGAAACTCGCGATTGGTTGAACCGATAAAACATGGTAGCCATTTTTCTGGATTTGAGCTCTAGAAGATGCTGACCGTTCGGCACCTAGACCCCCTATTATTTCACTAGAGAGTATCAAGAATACTTTAGAATTCAACCTAATGAAAATAAGACAATTTAAGCATCTCATAACGTTAGAGTGTTGGGTATAACTACTACTATCAATTATTATTAGACCACTTGGGAGCCTCATCTAGAATCAGACACATAGATAAAAGGTGTTATTTTTACTTCCCACACCGATAGGTAGGTATTGTGATCGCGAAAATTTTCGATTTTGACTTAATAGCTTTTTGGACGTTTTATGATATCTACTTATTACGTCACACATTTCCGTCCAACGTTTCAGTTGGTCTGTCTGTCTGACTGTTGGCGTTTTTCTACCCTCGTAATCTCAATGACCGCTGCATGGATTATGATGAAATTTGGGTAGCGATATGCTGTGGGGTCGTAGTAGCTAAAATTTATAAAATCGGTGCATGGGCGGCGGAGTAATTAGCAAAAAACAAAAAATGTCAGATATTCCCCAAACTTCGTTTTTACGCGTTTTAGGGCTTCCCGATCGTTTTCTACTTCTTTTGGGAGGAGGTGAAATTGGGGTGGTCGAGTGGCAAGAGTGAAAGCAATGCCAAGCAGTGTAATACACTTTTCCTGGTCCATCCGAACATTACCTTCCCTATAACAGAAACCAAGGGACTTAGAATTTTCTGATGTATACAATACGAGTATTGCATTCTGTAAATAAATTCATTTTAAGGAAATTTTAACACAGTGTGACTATCGTGGCGAGGATAAGAAACGCGTATGGTTTTTAGAAATCGTGTCAGTGGCGGCGCAGCAATAATAAAAAAAACTAAATATATAAAGACAACTCAAACTTCATTTTTAGGCGTCTTAGGGGTTCCTGGTTATTTTCTACTTTTTTACTTCGCGCACCGATAGGAGGCGGAGTAATTAGCAAAAAACGTAATAATTCAAATATTCCTCAAACTTCGTTTTAGGACTTTCTGATCGTTTTAGACTTTTTTTGACGAAGATGAAATTGAGGTGGTTGGAGGGTGGGGGGTTGCAAAACTGCAAAATTTATTGCATTCATAATTGACCTGTGAACGAAAGACCTAGCGGCATAATACACATTTTTGGGTCCATCCGAACATTGCCTTTCCAAGGGACATAGAATTTTCTGATGTAAACATACGAGTATTGCTTTAGATCGTTCTGTATGGTGTAAGGCGGAAACTACTGAATTGATTTTTATGAAATGTTGACACAGTATTATTACCGTGGCGAGGATGGAAGACCCGTATGGCTTTTAGTTCCTGCGGGGATGCAAGAAAGTATTTGCGCGAGTTTTTGTGTTGGATGTTCTTGAGGGCGGGTGGGCGAGGATTTGGTTGCAAGGAGATCTCAGACTATAGCTTCATGCAATGGAAAAAATAAAATATCACCGTTATGTGTAGGAAGTACTGAGTCACTCAACTTGACTTCATTTTTTTTAAGTCATCAATCGGCAAGCATATTTTACCATTCAAGCTTTAGCTGTCATGTACGTTATGGGATTCTGAGCTGGGGATGAAGCTCGTCTGTTGATAGAGTATTATTACAATCCTGTAGAAATTATTTTGATTTTAGCAGTATCTGATTTACATATACATGTTCATTTGAAAACTTCCTACCACGTATTTATCGAAAACCACTGATTAAAAGAAAAAACACCGAGGCACGTCAAAAGATTTGTCGAGGGGACAATTTTTTAACCAAAAACTATTTCACCCCCTTGTACCATCTGCCCCCAGGGTCATCTCCTTAAAAATTTAAATGACAATAAGGGGTATTCAGTAATAACCTGTTTCAAAGGTAGGTCAAATGTCTTCCTTTTGATGCTTGATTCTTTAAAATCAGTCTATTCATTTTCGAGAAAATTAGAAAAATCTTTATATATCTTAATTTGTTCAAATAGAATAAAAACACAAAAATATCACTTTTTATCGCAATAAGTGTTCAAAATATTTACCGTTATTGGCAAAACAATGGTGATGTTCAAATTCCTGACTTCGCATAGCTATGTTTTGGAACTTGCATGGAATAATTTGGGACAAACATATTATAATCCTAACGTGTAACTTCGAAACTACTGTCTTGATTAGAATGAAATTTTATCGCCATATCACCACCGTGGAGGAAATGGTAAAAGTGTATCATTTCTGGAACTCTTGCTAGTGGCGGAGGAGAAATACACAAAAAACCAAAAGTTCCAAAATCGCTCAAACTTCGTTCTTAGACGTTTCAAAGGTCCCTGATCATTGTCTACTTTTTTGTTCAGGATGGTGTAGGAATAGAATAGAAACTCCAAACTTTTTGTTAGCACCGATTATGTGGGGGAAGTCATGACGCCATTTTTTATTGATAAGTCAATGGATGGTGATCATGATGGAATATATTATTGTGTCTTATACTTCAATACGTCAGTTGGGTTCAGGCAATTACGTGCTACTGTATGATTATAATTTAACACGTTATAAACGTTGTTAATGTGGAGATTCTTAGTAATGTATACCAGCAGATATAAAGTGTGAAAAAATGTATATCAAATACTGTATCTAAAACATGTGTTAACACTTGCTCTATTGAATCAAAACCACCCACGTGTTAATATAAAGTACGATTTCTGCGCCTAATAAAATACTATAACTATTTTTAAATCTCCCATTATTTTATTCATCTCACTTTTTATATTTTTAGGCAAAATACTGGTTTCTACCTACCACCTAATTAAGTCCCATCGAACATAAATCTAACTTCTACCAATTATAAAGAATGCCGCGGATATATAAATTGTAAAAATGGTCTGCAAAATAGTTGTTATCTTAACGTAAATGACAGCCATTAAGTTGGATTTTCTATGAATTTGGATCGGCGAAGTTAGTGGCATAAAAATTATAAAATTCGTGCTCAGCTATTTGCTTATCTTATTATAATTCAAAAACCATGACGTGAAATCTCTGCAACAGTCAATATTGAAGTTGCTGTAGGTAAAGTAGAGCCCAGAGATATACCATTTGTGTACGTTTTGCGCTATACAGGGTGGGCCAATAGTGCGTGGACGGAGGATTGTGGGCTTACTAAAAAATATTTCAAAAATCTGTCACTTGATCATGGTAGTGTCCCTTGAGGGCTATAACGTAAAAATATTTTCACTTAAATTTTGACGTTTATACAGGGTGATTCATATCAAACTTACATTTTTTTGAATAGAACCCTCTATATATTATTGCATATTTGGATTCCTTGGTCAATTCTAATGTGACTTTATGTATCATATATGGACCTTTAAACGAACCGTTTAGGCGCAAATCACCATTTTTGGTATAAGTAGGTATCAGAAAAAAATTGAATATCGCAGCGATTATAAAACTTAGAAGGCCGTGACTTTGCAGTACGACTAAGCATGAAATGCGTCACCTAAGGTCAGACGGCTAAATTTGGATTCTTTTTGTACTTGGAGAAATCAGTAGATTAATTAAGGAAACTTGAATCACAGATAACTTGATTTCTTCAAATAGGAATGCCTATTTTGGTTTAAAGAATCAAATGTGAAATTTGATTACCTTTCTAACGATATAGCATTCTTGATATCAGTCTTCTTTGGTTTTCATTTTATTTCAAACTTTAAGTCAAATCGGTGTTTTTCAATTTTCCCGCGTGCAAGCAACCTAGTAGGCCATGAAAAATAAACAAAAGCTCGTTAATATGGAAGAAAACAACTAACTTAGTAAAAAGATGCAAACGAACTCGAGTAGCGAGGCAAGAACATGAAAATTCCTTACAATACATCAGCTCTAATCGGAAACGACAGCGGCAAGATATCTAATGTCAATGAGTAGCTGGGGTATGACAGAAGTGTTTGTTTTACACAGCCTACTACTAGAGCTTGGCAACTTTCCAAAACAATTAACAACAAAAAGAAAACTATCAGCGATTTTTGCTTACAGTCTAAAATGTTTAGAATGAAATTTCGCATTTAATGGGATAAAAAATAGTCATTTCCGTTTAGTTAAGTCGAAAGTAAAGATGTCTCCAACTGGAGCATTCTGAATATCTATTGAAATAATTGCTAGAATTTTTTTATTACGCTATGTTGTAATTATTTCATGTAGTTTTCTGCAAACTAATTTATGTTTTACAATTCAAACAGACTGCAATTCAAGTTTCATTTTCCGCGATTTTGCTAATAAGCAGAAGTACCTACCGAAGAATTTGAAGGGTTCCAGTCAGAGGTATCATTACTTTTGACTTACGGAAATGGCTACTTTTTTATAGCAATAAATGTGAAAATTTATCCAAATTTATTCAGAAGACAGAGATATTCTACTGCCAGCAACAATCACTAGTAGTTTTCCTTTGATTAGATATTTTTTTACTAACTTTGGAAATTGGCTAATAGCTAGTAGGCTGTGAAAAATGAGCGTTCTTGTTACTGCTATTGTTTCTGGTTAGAGCTAATATGTTGTAAGGAATTTTCATAATCTTGCCTCGCTGCTCTAGTTAGTTTGCATTTTTCTACTAAGTTATTTGCTTTCTTCCATATTAACGAGCTTTTGTTTATTTTTCATGGCCTGCTAGGTTGCTTGCATGCAGAAAAGTTGAAAAACACCGATTTGACTTAAAATTTGAAATAAACTGAAAACCAAAAAAGACTGATATCAAGAATGCTATATCGTTAGAAAGGTAATCAAATTTTACATTTGATTTTTTAAACCAAAATAGGCATTCCCATTTGAAAAAATCAAGTTATCTGTGATTGAAGTTTCCTTAATTTATCCTCTGATTTCTCCAAGTACAAAAAGAATTCAAATTTAGCCGTCTGACCTAAGGTGACGCATTTCATGCTTAGTCGTACCGCAAAGTCAAGGCCTTCTAAGTTTTATAATCGCTGCGATATTCAATTTTTTTCTGATACCTACTTATACCAAAAATGGTGATTTGCGCCTAAACGGTTTGTTTAAAGTTCCATGTGTGATACATAAAGTCACACTAGAATTGACCAAGGAATCCAAATATGCAATAATATATAGGGGGTTCCATTAAAAAAAATGTAAGTTTGATATGAATCACCCTGTATAAACGTCAAAATTTAAGTGAAAATATTTTCAGGTTATAGCCCTCAAGGGTCCCTACCATGATCAAGTGATAGGTTTTTGAAATATTTTTTAGTAAGCCCACAATCCTCCGTCCACGCACTATTGGCCCACCCTGTATAAAAACTGCATACCATCTCTTAGTACAGTTCATCATTTGGAATAGATACAGTTTTGATAATATTCAATGGTTACCATTATTTTACTTTCGTACTCGTAACCAATTCATGGAATGTTCTTTTAACGAATTTTCTAACAAAACGTAACCTTTTAGAATGGTGAAAATGAAACACTAAGTTGTATTTGAACGTAAATCTGTCGGATGACGTTCACTATGTATATTTTGACTGAACTATGATAAGACCGACACATTCCAGGATTATTAGCGACTTGAACGATGAAGAGGACCGGACTTAGTCAAATTGTTTAGGCAGGTATTGCTACCGTCATTGATAGCAACGCCAGTCTGCTTTTACTTTTGTGCGTTACTTTTCTGTCTGAATCGGACGTGTTTTTCGGAAGTGTGATAGCTAGAGTATGTTTCGGCCTTGGGAAGATAATGGGATTTCACAGCGATGTGAATTACCCTGCAGCAGTGAAGCTACGTCGGCGGCTTGTCATTACGGTGGTGAAAGTAGTGACTATAGTACGGACACTGATAATGAATTTGAACAGAGGGAGGTGGAGGTAGACCAATTAAAACCTCAAAAAAGGTCACATCTTAGCGCAGATGCAAAATAAATAGTACTAAATGATAATGAACTAACGAAGGATTCGGAGAATGAAAATAAGGGGAGTATGATCAAAAAGACGTCAATTCTAACACACGTTCCATATTCAACAGTATGTGAAATTTTGAGAAAGGGGCCACAAAAGAGGAAGCGTAGGTTTGATGCTGGTGTTTCAAAAGAACTAGATCCCACGATCACAAAATTATTGAGGAATATTGTGTACGATAGTACAAAATTAATGAACTACCCACAATCGAATCCGTTCAAAGACAATTGGCTAGAATGGGGTAACAGTATCCAAGGAGTACATTGCAGTGATTGATTAGGAAGATTGGGTTTAGGTACAGAACTGTGAACAAACGAATGGCTATAATGGAAACTGCAAAGATTGTGGGATGGCGGCACGATTACTTGCATAAAATAGAGCAATACCGGAACGAGGGGAGGTCAGTGTACTACCTTGACGAGACCTGGTATGATACCCATGATACCGCTAAAAAGGGATGGACCGACGGTACAAAGAAGTGATAGCTAAAAGGCGTTCCACCAATAAAGGATCCCGTATAGTTATCTTACACTGCGGATCATCTGACGGCTAGGTCGAAAACGCACTCAAATTATGCGGAAAGAAAATTGAAGACTGCAATATAGACTACCACAAAAACATGGACTCGGGAATATTTGAGCAATGGTTTGAGTATACCCTTATTCCCAATTTAAAGCCATTTAGCTTCATTGTAATGGACAACGCAAGCTATCTCTCCAGACAAAGGTACAAAATTCCGAATTCAACGTTATCGAAGGCGGAAATACAAGATTTTCTCATAAAGCAGGATTTGTAATTTGAAGAAACTTACAAAAAAAAAACTGAATTATTGGAAGTCCTCCACACTGAACAGTTTGAGAAACAATATGTCATAGAAAGCATAGCTAAAAAGTATGGTCATGATGTCTTAAGCTTGCCTCCCTATTTTTGCATTTTCAGTCCTATAGAATTAATTTGGGGACAACTCAAACAACGAATCGAACGTTAAAATTGAGTGTAGAAAGGAATAATTTACCATAATTATGGTTCATATGATCATATTGAAATGTTAATTTATATTATATAATTAGTTACCTCTACCATATATTTATCAACAGATAATAAAGTTTCAAACATCTTGTTCAACCAACTGATGTATGAGCACTTTATTGGATGAAATGAACATTTTCGTTGTTGCCCACTCCAACGAATTCGAATGCCCAGTCCGACCCCGTTCCCTTTCTCTGTCGGCACTTTTTGCGGAGATCCTCACTTTGTAAACAAATGGTATATCTCTGGGCTTTACTATACCATACATGACATGAAAAGTAGACTAGATGATAGGATAATGACTGGATTGGATGTATCGCTGAGTCTTCTCCAGGCGATTCTACGCTCTTACTTATGCTCCTTATATCCTGTTTGATATTCATACTAGTATTCAGCTACCACTGAAAACTGCGAGACCATGACAGTCAATTGTCAGCCTGACTGTGGTTTGAAGTAATATTTATGAAACTTGTGTTTAACAAACACCATTTACCAGGATCGTGGTCATCACCAAAGCAATCGGTGCATTGACTCCGGATGTTTCACTGATAAAACATGGTCTTGTCGAAAACTAGTTTAGAGAAAATAATCAAGATATCAATTTGAAAACAGAAAAGGTTTAAAGGGCAAGTCAAACTATTATGGATGCCCTGAACCACATCAGAAGGATCTAGTTGAAGGTCTGACTCATGACTTACGCTGGTAAAATTACATCCGCGCATACTCAACAGATGAGAGGATGAAGAAGAGAAAGAAGCAAAACATTTCAGAAACCTTCTAAACTTCGTTTTTAGGCACTGTAGGGGTACCTGATCATTTTTCGTTTTTCTTCGGGCTGGAGTGAATTTGGGATGGTGGAAAGGTTGCTGTAGGGGAACACCAAAATTAGTTGTATTGATACAGGACTTAAAAAAACTTGACCTTGATAATATTCTATAGTTTACAGACCTATACCAGTATTGCCTTGAATACTCGGACTGTAGACCCTCGATTACTGAATTTAGGCGGTGACAAAAATGAAGACAGATCTACAGATGAGTCGACTAAAATAAGGTGTACATATAATTTATATGTAGGCATCACAACATGCTCAAAAAGCTTTTGAACCTCAACATACGTGTATAAAATGTTCGCTATCAAAAGTATCAAAATGCTCTCTTAACCTATGACGTTGCAAGAAGGTCCATATATACAGGGTGAGTTTTTAGTGCCGGATCGGTCGATAACTCCACTACTGTTATAGATAGCAAGAAAAATTGTATACAAAAGTTGTAGCTAAGGATCTGCTCCTTGCTCAAAAAATATGTTTATTTATACAGGGTGATCCATAACGACGTGGTGATGCAAACATATATTTTTTAATCTAATTAATTTTTATACTAATAATCCCTCTTCGTCTAATATAAGGTACTGTAATAGTATACTGGGTATTTCAAAAGATATGACCATTTTTATACACAAATTGCTGTCAAACGAACGTACTGTAACTCAAAAAGTAATCAATCAAAGATTATTTTTTTACACAAAAAGATAAAAAATATCCTCTAGTTTTAAAATCGGCTGTGAAAAAATCCGACTATCCATATTCATATGCAGGGTGATGTAGAATGCAAAATCTAAATTTTCTCTTTTTTTTAAATGTAACCCTCAATATTTTATTATACCAAAGCATTGCTTTTAATATGCTCTTTCATCTTGATATAGCACTTTTTGTACCTACATCCATCAGTTTTCGAGATATTTCGATTTTTCTGTAAATCCGGCACTAAAAACTCACCCTGTATATATCTTCACAGTCAATTTTTCCCACGCCATAAGTTGAATAGTAAACTTCATGTTTATGTTCATAATTATGTTTGAAAGGAAGGGAAGTAAGTAAAAAAATAGTTAGAAATTCACGAAGAAATTATTTACACAGCGCGAATGAAAATAGCTCCCCCCCCCACCCTCCAAATTTTTGAGCGGAACAAGATATCCACTTGAGGTTTTCACCTAATAATTGGCGTCATATTTACCACTTTTTGTAGTAAAAATACTTAACACTGAACCCACCCCTCAAAGGAGGGTGTTGAGAAGAACTTTTTAAGTGTGGTGGGTGGTCGATATGATACATTATATAAAAAAGAAAGAAAATATCTTCAAACAAACATAAGAAAACCCCCATTTCTCTTATATTATTACAATGATTATTAAAATATCTAAAACATATACAGGATGTCGATAAAAAATGATGTCACACTTTTGGTACCATATTATGGCGTATTAGTTTGAGAAGTGCATATATTTGATAGTATTTTTTTTTATATTGTACCCTATTATTGTCTTTCTGTTAAACTAACTGATACAGCTTAGAAGTTAAACCACCCGTATAATATCCTGGACCATACGTTATATAGCATTTAAAATGTGGTACTACTTTTTTGCACTTTCTTTTCTAAAAGATGATGATGATCTTTAAGTAGTGTTACTGGAACCGTCATATTCTATCTATACAGGGTTATTCACGTTATTCGACACGGAGCATTATGGCTAAAGTATTTGATAAAAAAGAAAACAATAATTTGGGATGGATAGAGACCTATAAAGGCTACATTTTAAAAATATTTTCATGTTATACAGGGTGTCCCGAAAACACGAAATGTGTCAAAGTTATGTTTTTTTTTTATTTGGAACACCCCCTATATTATTGCATATTCAGATTCCTTGGTGAATTCTAGTGTGACTTTATGTATCATACATGGTACCTAAAGCGAACCGTTAAGGTGTAAATCACCATTTTCGGTATAAGTAGATATCAGGAAAAAATTGAATATCGCAGAGTTTACAAAATATGGAAGGCTGTGACTTTGCCGTATTACTAAGCATAATATGCATCAGCTTTGATGAGACTGTCAAATTTAAACTACGTTTATGCTTGGAGAAATCGGTCGATGAATTAAGGAAACTTCGATCGGCGATAACTTGATTTTTTCAAATGGGAATGCCTAATTTTTTTTTATACGGTTAAACGTAGAATTTGATAAGCTTTCTAATGATATAAGGTTGTGAATATCAATCTCTCGTAGTTTTCATTTAATTTTAAATTTTCAAACAAATCGGCGATTTTCAATTTTCCTACCTATAAGCAACGTAGCAAGCCATGAAATATAAACAAAAATCTGTTCAGCTAGAAGAAAACAACTAACTTAGCTGAAAAATACACACTAACTAGACTAAAGGGACAAGATTATAAAAATTCCTTACAACAAATCAACTCTCCCAGAAACAACTGCGATAACATCTCTAAGGTCAAAGAGAAGCTGGAGTATGGCAGTAATAGATATTTTTACTGTCTACTGGCTACCGCAATTTACTAGAGGTTAAAAATTTCCAAGACAATCAAAAACCCTCATATGAAACAGAAAGAACCAGCGAATGTTGCTCCAGCACGCAACTATCAATCATATGTAATGGTGTAAAAAAGTACTAATTTGCGTCGAAGTCGATACCTCTGACTGGAGCCCTTCTATTTTTCAATATCTATTAGCAATGTTGCAAAAAAGGAATACTGACAAAGCAGATTCAAATTTTCTGCCATTTATGTTTTATAATTTGAACAGATTTTAATTCATTCTTCATTTTCTGCGACCTTGCTAATAGGTACTGAAGAATTTTCAGAACTCCAGTCAGAGGTACTTTTGACTTGAGTTTTGACAGAATTGCATACTTTTTTATATCATTAAATGTGAAATTTTATTATGAAAATAATAAACTGCTTACAACATTCTCTAGTAGTTTTTAATTTGTTTCTAAATTTTTAATGGTTTTGGAAACTGCCAATCTCTAGTACATTGCAGTAGCTAGTAGGCCGTGAAAAAATCCATTTCTGCCATACTCCAGCTTCTCTTTGACCAAAGATATGTTACCACCGTTGTTTCTGGTTAGACTTTGTTTGTTGTGAGTAATTTTTATAATCTTGTCCCTTTAGTCTAGTTCGTATGTATTTTTCAGCTAAGTTAGTTATTTTCTTCTACCTGAACAGGTTTTTGTTTATATTTCATGGCCTGCTACGTTGGTTATAGGTAGGCAAATTTAAAAACGCCGATTAGTTTGAAAATTTAAAATTAAATGAAAACTACCAGAGATTGATATGCACAACCTTATATCATTAGAAAGGTTATCAAATTCTACTTTTAACCGTATAAAAAAAATTAGGCATTCCCATTTGAAAAAATCAAGTTATCGCTGATCGAAGTTTCCTTAATTCATCGACCGATTTCTCCAAGCATAAACGTAATTTAAATTTGGCAGTCTCATCAAAGCGGACGCATTTTATGCTTAGTAATACGGCAAAGTCACAGCCTTCCAAATTTTATAATCTCTGCGATATTCAATTTTTTCCTGATATCTACTTATACCGAAAATGGTGATTTACACCTAAACGGTTCGCTTTAAGTCCCATATATGATACATAAAGTTACAATAGAATTCATCAAGTAATCTGAATATGCAATAATATACGGGGTGTTCCATTTAAAAAAACATAACTTTGATACATTTCGTGTTTTTGGGACACCCTGTATAACATGAAAATATTTTTAAAATGTAGCCCTTATGGGTCTCTATCCATCCGAAATTATTATTTTCTTTTTTATTAAATACTTTAGGCATAATGCTCCGTGTCGAATAACGTGAATAACCCTGTATAAATGATTTCATTTATATGGTAGACCTCAGCTACAACAATAAAGTTCTTCTTGGCAAATTTTGTGTCCATAGACATAGATATGATTTCGTTTATATGGAAGACCTCAGCTACAAAAATAAATTTGCCCTTGGCAATATATGTGTAACGTTTTTATTTAAATTGGACGTTTTATAAAAATGAACGTTACATTAGTAGCCCCGATTCAAAAAGTCATAAATACAAGTGTTTATTTCACTGTACTATATTATAAATCGTTCAGTTTTTAGCTACAGAATGGAATATCAGCACTCACCGGCCCACGCTACTTCAAAATGGGAGGAAGCCGTCATTTGTTCGGTAGTAGCCGTTACCTGAAAAAGAAATGATTAGTGAGGAAAGGGTCTCATGTTCAGCTCACGGAGATAACGTGTCAAGAGATTATCTTCACTGACACGCTATTTTTCACTCCATCTCTAACAGATTTAGAACGCTGTAATGGCCTGACGAAATATGACAACACTAAGCATTAACTAAATGAAGCCTACGAACCTGACATGTTTTGGAGGATGAACAATTTCCTCCACATTAATGAGACTAGCTTCAATAAAGGTTCCTTTGGGATAATCAAAAGAATATATCGTCAGGTCGCTACAAAATCAAGATAACTTAATTTTTTTCCTTTTTGAGTTAAGTTCGTTTTCAATGTTATTTTTGTCAAAGTATTTCTGCCAAAACAAGATGTGTAGCGCGAGCGTTAATACTTATTGAATACCGAGTACAAATAAGTTAACTCCATTTTACTTAAATAGGATTACTGAAAATATGCTAAGTGCATATAACTATCCAAATATGCCAAAGTGAGGTAAGTGTCACATAGCTTGTTTTTAATATTCAGCTTATTAAGGCGTCTTCGTTTTGCTGTGCTCAAAACCAGATTACTCCGAGTTATCTTATTTTTACTATACAACCTTTCACAGGATGTAGAATTTTGTCACACATTAATGACATTCTGTGGCACCTAACTTGTTTTGGCTGCAATGTGTTTTGAATATCATGGAATATTTAGTATACGCAAATGCGGATATTTCTGATTTTATCCGGGATTTCTATTATAGTTATACATCCGAAACATAAAGGTATTCTTTGAAATGTAACTGATACTTTATTTCTTTATATTGGGAGCGTACCCATTGGTGCTTTTAAAAATATCAATCTATTGGACCTATGCCATATTATACAGGGTGTCCAGTTAGTGTGTAATTCTTCGATATCTCGCAAGGTGTACCTGATAGAAGAAAGTGTCAAATACAAAAGTTATTTGGTTACTTCAGACGCATATTCTGAAAATATTTTGAAACATACAGGGTGTTGCGGGAAAGTAGGATAGTAATCAACTTGATTTTTTCATATGGAACTATAACTTTTTCTTAAATCCTTCTAGTGTCCATCATTGATCTCTATTCAACCCTATAATATTTTTGAGATCGATTGCGACGTTGCCAAGTTATAATTTATTCACTATTAATTTTCTGATTTGCAAGGTCGCAAGTAATACGTCCAAATTGATATATTCCTATAACTTTTCTCAATAGTATTATACAGCGAGTTACTTGAATATTAAGTGGATATTATTTTGAATGTTACCAGCAATTTGTATCTACAGGGTGTTTTTGACAGAATTTTAAATTACGGCAACTTGAAGGTCATTTTACTTTGTTTTTTTAAAAGTAACACCCTGTATTTTTTTATTTTAAATCGAAATATCTACTAATACCCTGTCTCGCCCTGTAGTATTTTTTGTTCGCTTTTGCGACGTTGCCAAGTTATAAATTATTTTTCCAAATTTTTAAACAAATATCCTCGATTTTAATTTATTTGAAACAGAATCCTCTACTTATTTTTATTGCAATGAATTGCGCATGTCGAACTTAGTAAGATCTCACAATTTCAAAATTTTGAATGGAATGCCCTATTTATGAAGTCTAACGTAAACGTAGTAAATCTGACAACACTGATGTTAGCCTTTTTGAATTCTGTATGTTCAAAAACCCCCAAGTATTGAATTTCACCGTTCCAGCTGTGGCAGTTTTGGAAATATTTTAGCGTTGCGGTACTGTTTACTGAAAAAGCGGTATTGCCGTATCTCAGTAATCAATAGATACAAAATTTTGTAATGTGCTTTTCTGAAAATCAGCAAGGTTATTATTAGAAGTCCGTTCCTGCTTACTCCAGCTAAGACAGCATTCGATCTGTGCTCTACCAATTATCAAGAGTTAAAGGCGAATTAAGGGAATTATTTTCCTATATCCCGGCACAGTCAACATTGCTTATCCTACAGCTATCCTGTAAGTACCGAAAATCTTCAACTCACAGGTCGACAAATATCATATTTAGGATAACAAACATCGAAATTTCTCGGCTCGGCCAGAAAAATTTCAAAACACAGAGCCACACTAAGGAAATGGTGCGCAAGAAATACAAACTGAAAGTACAGCAGTAAAGAAAATAAATCAGCATGTCCACTAAAAGTAACCCCACAGGAACCCAAATCCAATCCCAATCTTACTCTAACGCTCTAAGACAGCAACCGTTCAGCTACCCAAAGAAAGAACAAGCAATCGTATTAAACGCAATCAATGGAGCAAAACTCCAGGATTATCTTCTTACAATTGGTCCGCTTGTTAAGCCGGAAAATATACTTTTCTGCTCCCGAATATCTAACAATAGAGTGTGTATATACTTATCAAGCAAAGAGATCGTCGACCAGCTCTTGGATAATCATAGTGAATTCATACTACAAAATGAAACTATCAAAGTTAGAAGACTAATAACCCCGGCAATCAGATTAGTGATTTCTAACGTCTGCCCAACCATCCCCCATGACATCATAGAAAATAACCTACGACAACTCGGCCTAAACCTCGTTTCGCCAATATCATTTTTGAAGATTGGAGCTACCATTACCGAATACAGCCACATCCTCAGTTTTAGACGCCAGGTGTATATATCACAGACAACAACACCCATTCCAGAAACATCAGAAATTACCTTCGATAACGTAACCTACCGAATATTTCTTTCCTCAGACACCCAAAAATGTTACAAATGCAACACATTGGGCCACATAGCAGCTCAATGCCCAACCAATACTCTCCTCGATCAAGAGACCGTACAACACGAACAACATGAGCCCACAGAACAACTCCCGGTAGCTCAAACTCCAGCCACGGCCACAGTCCAGCTACAAACTACCCAAGTAGTTACAGTTAAAGACCCAGAAACACCTCAAACCTCATCTCTCTCCCTACGGTCTACACAAATAGATCTACCTACCAGCTCACCAATGATGGACAATTCCACAATTTCAACGGAGAAGGCAGACATCAGCGCAGCATCCAAACGTAGCTTTTCTGCGACAACCTCTCCAACCTCAGAATGCGACCTATACCCTAGCACAACAAAAGAGCCCTCATTTGTAGTACCGAAAACCACCAAAAAACACAAACCGGACACTCCCCTATCACATATCCCAGAGAGTTCATTGCAGAATGTTAAAGAGTTTATGAATAAACATTCTGCTACCCTTGCCATTAACTGCGACCAGCTAAAGAGCATTCTAGAAAACGCCTATGGACATCAAGACATACTCCAAACAGTAAAGGAACACACAAATGATATAAAAGGTCTAACTGAATCCATACTCCTGATATATCCTCATATAACTGACAGAGCAGTGAAAAATAGATGTACCCGGTTACGAAAAAAACTGGAACGACATATTGAAAACGATGAAAATGAGTCCATAGATGACGCATCGTCTACCGAGTCTTCCTTCTTCTAAACAGCTGCACTATGTTCAAGTCTATACTTCAATGCTCAAAAAGTTAATAGCGGAACAGACCCCAGATTGTAACGATGATGAAGGCTTGAAAAAACTGAAATCATCACTGAGCACGAAATTCAATGAAAAATATGTCATCACTATGGGCAAACGTAACTGTTTACCTTCATAACAATCATGGTTTTTGTGAAACGTATTGACAATATTGGTTGTATGAATACGATGTCTATTACTGTGATTAGTATAATAGGACAGTGCAAATTTTATGTTTTTTCAATTATTAAGATAGGTAAATTGTACTTAAATGTCCTCATCGATTATTTTTTAGCTTCGATTTTCGCTGGCAGTAGACCAGCTGTTGTGCAGAGTATTTGTGGCTATGGCTAGATCGCAAAAACAAACTATAACTATTGGCCATTTAAATGTGCGATCACTCTTATCTAGTTTTGATAGTTTTATAAATATCTTGGAAGAGGACAATTTTGATATACTCGCGCTAACTGAGACCTGGTTAAGTGAAGACATTTCTTCAGATGTGGTAAGCATTGACAATTATAATTTTTTTCGGAAAGACAGGGGCAGTCGTGGAGGGGGTTGCGGTATTTATGTACGTTCTTGCTTCAAGGCAACTATTCTTGAGTCCAATTTTAATGTAAACTCGGCCTTTGAATATATTTGGTTAAAAATCACTGTCAATAAAATAGATATAATTGTGGGAGTGATATATCGCCCACCTTCAAATAATCTGAATGACTGTACTCTTGCTCTTGATAATATTTTGCCTCTTATACTCAGTGAAAATAGCGAAGTTATAATACTAGGAGATTTTAACGTGGATATGCTTCACGACAATTCTCTATCGCACTGTTTTGACTCCTACGGATTTGTTCAGTTAGTCACTATGCCCACACGCATTACAGAAAATAGTGCTACCCTTTTAGACCCAATTTTTGCCTATACAAGCTTTATCATTGATGATTGCATAACTGTAGATACGGATTCAATATCCGACCATAAGTTGACTCGTGCTACTTGCAATATTGTTCATGAAAAACCAAAACAGAAGTTTGTCACATTCAGGGATTTTGCATGTTTTGACGAGCATATGTTTTTAAATGATCTAAATTCGATTGCTTTCCACGACATCTCTTTTATGTCTGACATAGACGACAAAGTAAGCTTTTTCACCCATCAGCTAATTGAGGTCTACAACAAACATGCGCCAGTAAGAACTATTAGAGTGAATAAACCTAAGGCACCTTGGCTTACTTACGGTTTAAAACAAATCTTGAAAGTTAAAAATGATGCGCTCTCTGCATATAGGAAAAACAGAACAAATGAAAATTGGGCGACCTACAAAGAAAGAAGGAATTATGCCTTATCGGCGATCAGGCGGGAGAAAGCTGCTTATTTGGAGTTTATAGAATCTGAAAATAATCCTAAAAAAATTTGGTCTGCACTTAAACAAATGAAAATTCAGGTATCCAATAAGCCACAAATCCCCTCTCATCTCATGGATGCATCACAAATTAATAACTATTTTATGACGGTTTTTGATGGAAATCATGTTCCACAATCATCTTTAGATTTTTATAATAGTAATGTTTTTTCACACAAGACATTTTCATTTAGATTATTGGACCCTACAGAGATTTATGGCATAATAAAATCATTCAGATCTGAAGCCAAGGGTGTGGATGGTTTGAGCTTGTCAATGATCCAATTGAGCCTGCCAGTCACTTTAATTTATATAACTCATATAGTGAATAGTTGTCTGGAAAAGGGATATTTTCCAAAATCATGGAGACAGGCGATTGTGATTCCTATACCGAAGATTAGCAAACCTGATGAATTTGCTCATTTAAGACCTATTAGTTTGTTATCTATTTTGTCAAAAATATTGGAAAAAGCAGTTCACATTCAGTTGATTTCATACTTAGATGAAAATTGTATCATCCCGGCAGGTCAGTCTGGTTTTCGTAAATCGCATAGCACTACAACGTGTCTTCTTGATATGTGCGATAATATATTAAGAGCACTTGATAAAAAAATTAGTGTTGGCCTAGTTTCAATAGACTTTTCTAAGGCATTTGATAAGATCAGTCACAGTTTGCTCATTACTAAATTAAAATATTACGGATTTGATTGTACATCAGTTAGTTTCTTCAAAAGCTATCTTGATAATAGATCACAGTGTGTTTCTTTGGGTGATATTAGATCTGAATTCAATGTTATTAGTTCAGGAGTACCACAAGGATCCGTATTAGGGCCACTTCTATTTCTTATATATGTTGCAGATCTAGCTAGTAAGGTTTATACATCTCATTTGCATTCATATGCGGATGACACGCAGCTCATCCACTACTTTGACGCAGATAACATACAGCAAACTGAATCTGATCTGAACAATGACTTAGCAAACATATGTAAGTATTGCGAAGATCACAATCTTCAAATAAATGCCACAAAATCTAGTCTTATTTTGTTCTGTCCTGATGCTAGAAGAGAATTTATTAAATCACACCTTAATGTCAAGATCAGCACAGAGAATTTAAAATTCTCCGAAAGTGTCAAAATTCTCGGGGTTACATTTGATGAGAAGCTAAGATTTACTAACCATGTTAAAAATCTCTTGAAGAAAACTTACTTAAGATTACGTACACTTTATGCCCATAAATTCATTTTAAACTTTAAAACAAAGAAAAAGCTTTGTGAATCTCTAGTAATGTCAATTTTTAACTACTGTGATGTATTATTTTATCCATGTCTTGATCAGGTGACTAGAAATCGCATACAAATTGTTCAAAATAATTGTGTTAGGTTAATTTTTAGCTTAAGGCGTTACGATCATATTTCAGAAAAGTACCCTATTCTTAAATGGCTGAAAATGTCTCAGTTAATTAAATTCCATTATCTCGTATTTGTTCATAAGGTTATTACGACCTCAAAACCACAGTATCTGAGGGAAAAGTTATTACTACGGGCGGATGCGCACAATCTAAATATAAGACATGGTTCCAGTCTTACTATACCCTACCATGTTACCACACTTTTTCAACGTAGCTTCTCGTATAACGCTGCTGTTGTTTATAACTCGGTTAGTGCCCAGTATAAAGAAATGTCGTTGAACATTTTCAAAAAAAAAGTCAAGGCCTTAATGTTTGGTCTTTAATATCGCAATAACTCTTCGTAACAGCTGGGAAACTACTGCTACGCCAAATTATTATAATCAAGCTTGTTTTTTTAGTTTATTTTTAACATCTAATAAATGTGAGACACTGGTGGTTAAGTGTAAGAATAGCACTTTGCTAAACTTCGCCACCGATGCCCTATCCTGATGTAAGCTATCTTACATGATATGTTTATTTTCAATAAAGACGATTATTATTATCCTGATTTTTCAAGTTTTCTCTCGCATGACTGCGGTTATTATTATTATTATTATTATTATTTAAAATAAAATAAAATCGAGGATATCTCTTTAAAAATTTGGAAAAATAATTTATAACTTGGCAACGTCGCAAACGCGAAAAAAAAATATTACAAGGCGGGATAGGGTATTAGTAGATATTTCGATTTAAAATAAAAAATACAGGGTGTTACATTTAAAAAACAAAGTAAAATGACCTTCAAGTTGCCGTAGTTTAAAATTCTGCCAAAACACCGTGAAGATACAAATTGCTGGTAACATCCAAAATAATATCCACTTAATATTCAAGTAACTCGCTGTATAATATTATTGAGAAAAGTTAAAGGAATATATCAAATTGGACGTATTACTTGCGACCTTGCAAGTCCGGAAATTAATAGAAAATAAATTATAACTTGGCAACGTCACAATCGATCCCAAAAATGTTTTAGGGTTGAATAGAGATCAATGACGGAAACTAGAAGAATTTAAGAAAAGGTTATAGTTCCATATAAAAAAGTCAAGTTGATCACTATCCTACTTCCCGCAACACCCTGAATATTTCAAAATATTTTTAGAATATGCTCCTTAAGTAACCAAATAACTTTTGTATTTGACATTTTCTTCTATCATGTATGCCTTGCGAGATATCGAAGAATTACACACTAACTGGACACCCTTTACGTAAAATGTAAATCGAGCGCCCGACGCTTTTTTCACACGAGTACTAGTATTTTTCGCTCATTATTGTTTTAAGCTTATTTTAAAAGTTATTTTTAACTGTTTAATCCTATGTTCTTTAAAAGCGTGTTTGTTAGTTTTTTTAACTATATATTTATTTGATATGTCTCTCCTGAAACAAATTTATGATCTACATGTTTCTTCCGCTTAAACGGGTTTCGCGCACTCTCCTGAGTATCTTTAATCGTTGGAAATTATGCGGCTGTGTACAAATTTGTAAAACCAATGCCGCATAAAAGCCTATACTTGTACATTTATTTGTGTTTCCCAAGCCGCTCTTTATTGTTCCCTAATTGGCTCCGGAACGTATTTACTATTTCGGAAAACATTTTTGAATGGTCTTCTTTGAATTAAGAAGTTTCATTGCGAATTAAAGCATCATATGCAGGTAGTATCCGCAGATATGTTGAAAAAATCGAGAAAGGCGGTCGCATATTCATTATTGACGTGGTTAATTTTGTAAGCTGTTAAAAATTGTGTCCATCCAAAGACCTCAGGAGCCTAATTGTTTTGGTATCAGCAAGAGTTTAGAATTAACATTAATACTGAAGAAGGAGTAGCTGTACGTAAGTTGTCTTTTATTATTAACACAACGCTATATGTTGTAGTGATTTTATGCACATCAAATGAACTGGCTTTCGATTGATTGTGATTGGATTGTGGTTGATTTGGTGACTTCGAGATATAGCGGAGTAAAGTTTTATGACGTTTACTTTAGAGAAAAGGCGCCTAATTTCGGATAACATCTGTACAATCAGTGTTAACAGTATTTTCGAAGAAGATGTGGGAGACGTCAAGGAAGATTGGTAATAATTTAGCGAAATAGCAATGGACCATTTGAATAATGATCCGGTTGGATATTATCCAGCAGTTAAAACGATTCTGCATAGTTCCAAGGTCCACGGTAGAAATTTTGGTTCTTTAATGACGGCTTTACACATCTATCCAATATCAGGGTGTGTATACGAAAAATATCGTATCAAGAAAAGGGAAGGAAATTGTTGCTGTGCAGCCAACTCCTGTTGCAAGAATAAAAACATCAATGAGTGGACACAGAAATTTAGCTGGAAGATAAGCAGGATCAGTGTTGTTTAAGCGCAAAACCAAAGTTCCTCACCCACCACAAGCATGGCTTTACAATAATATTCCTTCAGGGACAAATAAATTCGGAAAATAATGATTTATAAAAATAATTATCAATTATTTTTTAAATGAATTTCATTTATTAGCTTGTTTTCCTTTTTTATTCAAATTCGCAATATATAAAATGATTCCAACTTAAAACAAAATTTTATCATGGTTGTAGTTAAAATTTGCATTTCGTGAAGTTTGAAACCATTCTTATATCACTTTTTTTTTCCTTAAGGTAACGGTGTATTTGCGAAATTACTCCGAATGTTTTACGTATAAGAAAATGTTATTAATGTAATAGTTGGTTAATAAAACAAAATACGTTCATTTCTTAAGTTTTTGAATGCAAAAAAGTAACTTAAAATCGTAATCACATTATCATCCTTGTAGGTAAGGTTACTATAATTTTGAAAATCGGTGCATGGGCGGCGGAGTAATTAGCAAAAAAAAGAAAATATTCCTCAAACTTAATTTTTTGGTGTTAGAGGGGTCTCTGATCATTTTCTATTTTTTTTTTGGGTGAGGGTGAGATTGCGGTGGTTGGGGGTAGGGGGTTGTGAAAAATTTGTGGTATTTGTGGTATTCATATTAGGCTGTCCATTGACATGTGAAAGACGGTCCTAGCGGAATAATTCCCTTTTTTTAGGTCCATCGGAACATTGCTTTAGATCATTCTGTATTGTGTAGTAACACGTAATTGATTTTAATGAAATTTCAATACAGGATTACTACCATGGCGAGGATCGAAGATAAAAATATAAAAATAGCTCTAACTTCGTTTTTATGTGATTTTGGGGCTCCTGATCGTTTTGTTTCATCTAGTTGAAGCTTGCAGAATAAACAATGTGTCGTCCTAGTTCCTCCAGAGATGCAAGAAACTATTTACGAGAGTTTTTGTGTTGGATGTCTTTTTGTGGGCGGACGGGCGATGATTTGGTTGCAAGGGAATTTCAGACTATAGCTTCATGCAATGGGAAAATGATAAAATAATATCACCGTTATGTGTGGGAAGTACTGAGCCAATCAACTTGACTCCATTTTTGCAATTATAAACTGAATATTCGCATTCGCATTCGCGAATGTCCAAAATGTGACATTCGTTACAACACTCCCGTCTACTCATCTGATTACCAAATTGTAAACTGCTGCTTAACCAAAAATCAAGTGCCAACGTCGGGTCGGGTGCGATGATCATAATTTGCTAACGCTTCATGACTCAGGGGACGAATCCAGTCGAAGTCGTATTAAGTTATAGAATATGAAAATTGTGGCAGGTCATTTGGTAGTGCCAAAAGTTTTATGCTGCCAAAAATGTGTGGAAAGTTCCGAATCAAGCCACTTGACGCCATTTTTATCAGCTACTTTCATTACCCCGTATAGTAAAACAAAGTCTGGAATGATCGTAAAACGACCTATAGCTCTCATAATCACCCTTTTTGACTAACAACGCCATACAGCATGTCCTCTAATAAAACTGCCTTTAACATTCACCAGCATGCCAGATCATGAAAATATTAATAGACGAAGCTAAATAGAGGCGTTCATATAGGGGATAAAAAAATCATGTCAATTACTGAATTCCCCATAAAGTTACATAGTGCTTTGGTTTACGTTCAATTTAAATGGATGTTGCATAATAGTAAAAACAGAATTAGGATCGGAAATGATACAGCCGAATAAAAGTTTTATGAGACGTTTAGGATATACACACAAGGTTTATAGAGGGTTAGGGTGAGAGAAAATGGAAACAAGCATTTACATAGATTTGATCATGACTGCTACTTTACCCGATGAAAAGAAGAAGTTTATCAAGTTGACACATATTTTTTTTCAAACCAATAACGTTGTAGACGAATTTGGATTATTCTTTCTTTGTGGAATAGAATATTGCTCAGATCTAAAAAAACAACCTCCTTAAAGGAAAATAAAGTAGGGGATAATTGATTCTTCGTAAACTCAGTTTGGTCTGATTTTGATGATTATTTCTGTTCAAAAAATCCTATTTATTGGTTTTTATGTATATTTTTTACACACGGTATTATAAGGCATGAAGAAATTACTTAATTTAGGGTCGTTCCTAAACTCTCTCAAGTCCCGACCGGTTTCGACGCGATTCTTTTTTTTTATTTAAAAAAAAATCGGTACGCACAAATCGTAGATTTCGGATGACGATTTTATGGAACATTATTTGGTTGGTGTACTAGAATGGTACATTTTCATTTGGTTACTGAACGATATCTTTCCCCCAACTCTTTTTTTTTATTACCGAGAATTTGTGGGAGGTACTGAGTCAAGTCCCTTGACGCCATTTTTCTTAACAAAAAATAGTTCTGTCAAATAAAATTTGAGATCTGAGAAAGTTGCTGAAAAACTGTGGAAAATTGCGGGAAGGATTCGGTATGACGAGCTTTTGTAGTGTACCAAGATCGTATCTACCAATATGAGTAAAGCCAGAACAGATGCAGGCTATGATGAAAACTGATCAATGGATATATCGCTTATCAAATTCATCTGTATATCACAGTTGATGTCCGTATACAAAGTGATTCATGGACGATAAACTGTAGTCTTTGCTTTGTACAGTACGCGTCAGAAATATAAGAGCTGTTTACATTTTCTGTACTCATACCTAGTGCCGACACTACAAAGGATTCTTTAATCCTTTAAAAGAAGCCCGACTAGTGAGGTGACCGTTATCCCTTTCGGCATGTTTTATTGCCCTGGCGATAAAGCTGGCACCGTCATTAGTATAATCAAAATTGTATATGTCTGTGTATAATCAGATGTTAATATACAACAAATAGATCAATTCATTTTGTTTTTATCTATTGCAAATTGGTATTTTCGATTATTTTGATCCCCTATCACTTTGTGAATTGTTATAATATATATATTTTGTATAGATAATTACGGTTTTATCATTACTCAGGTCTACATAATGTCGTAACTGCACTATAGAAGTGTAGACACTGATTGAGACCTGAAAGAAATGTAAACAGCTCATATATATCTGACTTCTACAATATATTGCAAATAAACTATACCTATCCCTGTAATCAAATGAGAAATATAGTGTTTTAACATCACCCATTATATTGTCTCTCCTGAAATTCAATCCACCGCACCGAAATAGTCCTCTGTGAATCAGCATTACTCCATTTTTTTTAGAACGCTATATTCCTAAAGCCGGCGCCACATATGCGGTACTTGGCGAGTCACGAACCCCGATTAATTGCTACTCGGCTATGTGGCTGCAGGATTTTACCCGAGTACTCGCCATATGCCGAGCACCGAGTATTCAGCCGGCGCCATAGCCGGCGCTACACATGTGGCATTTAGGGAACAACGAACAGCGAATATTCGCAATTCGGCAAACGCCTACTGTGTGGCTGGAGCAGTTTGTGCGAATGGTCGGAATTTGCCGAACACAAATAAGTACCCGAATACTGACACAGAAACAGGAACAGGGCCGGACTAGAGAATTAAAAACTTTATTCGCATTGTTTATTTGTTAGCATGTTAGCATTTTTGAATTCTGTGTGTTCAAAAACCCCCAAGTATTGAATTTCACCGCCCCAGATGTGACAGTTTTGGAAATATTTAAGCCTTCCGGTACTGCTTACTGAGAAGGCGGTGAGAAACACCAGTTGAAACTTGTTCATGCTGTAAACCATTATTAGGGAATACTTCTATATTAAATAAAATATGCAGTGTGTTCTATTAATAAAAATCGCGGATACTTGTTTGTAAATTCAGACAAATAATTTATAACTTGGCAATGTCGCAAACGCGAAAAAAATTACAAGGCGAGATAGGGTATTAGTAGATATTTCGATTTAAAATAAAACGTACAGGGTGTTACATTTAGAAAAAAAACAAAGTAAAATGACCTTCAAATTACCGTAATTTAAAATTCTACCAATAACACCCTGCACGTTGCTGGTGTCATCCGAAATAATATTTATTTAATATTTAAGTAACTCGCTGTATAATATTTTTGAGAAAAGTTAAAGGAATATATCAATTTGGAGGTATTACTTGCGACCTTGCAAATCCGGAAATTAATAGAAAATAAATTATAACTTGGCAAGATCGCAATAATATTTCAGGGTTTAATAGAGATCAATGATGGAAACTAGAAGAATTTAAAAAAAAAGTAATAGTACCATATAAAAAAATCAAGTTGATCAGTATCCTACTTTCCCGAAACACCCTGTATATTTCAGAATATTTTTAGGATATGCAAAACGTTGGTGAGAGCTTTACAAACTTCGGGGAGGATTTCAGAAATGAGTTGATGTGATATTTTGAATAGATATTGAAGGCTTTGATAACTGTCGCCGGTCGCTAGAAATCGAAGCGCCAGAGCTAGTCGTTCTTTAGCAGGAACAGCTTTTCTCCATTTTGTGTCTTTTTTTGATATCAGTGGTCCTGTTTTGCTGAGTAGATTTTCAAAATCTTCGGAAGACATTCTGCAAAAATTTTCAAAAAATCCAGACGGTTCTTTTAATAAATCGGCAACTAGGTGTGGTCGGCGCCATACCTGAAAATGTGTTTAACATTGTGGTTTGACGTTATTGCTAATTATTTTATTACCTCTCTCGGCTTCTATTTAATGAGACCATCCACCATCGCCTCCTTCTTGGTTGATTTTTTCTTTTCCTTATTAACATATAAGCACTACACATAACAAAACCAGCACTTGCTGCCACGACTATATCATTATTATTTTCCATTGATGATGACGTTGATTCTACTGTCGATAAATTTTAATAATAAATAAGTTTCAATTTTCTACGAATATTCGGGCTTTCCCATTCCCTTTCTTCTCGAAACTAAACATAGCCAACTACGCACATGTAGGGCGATACGTGCACGCTACTCGGCGAGTAAGGTTGAAAAACGGCGAGTATTGATACTCGGCAAGTACCCGCATATGTGGCGCCGGCCTTATACACACACTAAGCACAAGTATGTTTAGAGCGTAATCAAATCATCCCATTAGTTTCCAGTTTCATTTACAGGTAATAGCAAATGCTCAATTTTACAAGTCCGTTACACCTTATGTCGAACCATCTCAATACAGTGACTAATGCTTGTTTACACTCAACAGAATATCCAAAACAACTTCTAACTTTACACCAGGAGCTCAAAATTAGAATCTCTGTTTAGCGTCAGTTCGCCGTGAAACTCAATATTTACATTTTCAACTGCTATAATCGTTTCAACAAGGGTATCATACACAAAAAGGCGCCAAACACGTGTTCATATATACATCCGTCATCTGCCATCTGTTCAGAATAAAACAATGCATCACATTGCTGAATGGATGTGTGAACTACAAGGAGGCGTTTTGATGATTTAGTAGCTGACATTATTCGAGATGTTTCTTGGTGGCAAATGGGTGAGGTGATGACAGGTTAGTTTTTCAGATTTTTCCCAACCACAAGTTCTCACGAAAATGTTTCTCAGACAACTTCTGGCTTTTTATTGCCAACCCTAAAACTATAAAGCTTTTTTTCCCAGCGGCCTGATGATATAAAAATTTCCTTTCCGGGTTATAGAAGAGCCAAGGCCAAGACAACAGCTAGACAGACCGATAAGAATGAGGGTAATGGTTTTTCGTGACCTATTTGTCATAATTAGGGTTATGAGTACTTTTTTTGTGATAAGTGGAGAGATCATATGTAAGTTTTATAACAAAACATTTTTTTCTTTTTTTTGCAATAATTAAAAAGTTATATAAAAATAAAAATTGATTTTTGAATCCAGTACCGAAGGCACACCGACAGCTCCCGAAACTGTGACATCGCATTGTGTTCCTTTCACCAACGACGTCCACCCCGGTAGTAGACGACGTCGACGACGAATGAAGTTTGCAGCTCGAGACGAATCTACGATCGAAATAAATATCTCTTTTTGAAATTAGATTACAATTTCCAGTAACAAAGTACCCAGTCAAATATGTTTTGTTGAAGCAACCTTTTCGGCAACGCCTTGGTGGCGCAACGTCTTAAAGAGCCAGTCTTCCAACCTAACAGAGTGAGTTCGAGCGGGGTGTTGGTTTGTAGCCCAAGCCTTTCAACACTTTTTTAATTTTTTTTTAATTTATTGATATGCTGTTTGAACAAGTTACACACTTACACACATTTTTTTCTACGATCGACATAAATATATTTTTAAATCAAATTTTGTTAGAGATATCAGAAGTACTTTATTACTGGAATTTTGTAATCTAATTTCAAACATTCAAAAAAATATTTATTTCGATCATAGACTTCGTCTCGAGCTGCAAGCTTCATTCATCGTCTATGTTGCAACAAATATGTACACTAGTTAGAAGTAACTATTTTAACGATTCGCTGGGAAACTAGAATCTACTATCGGAGTAGGGCGTCGTTGATATAACTTTTGGATGATTGCGAAAAAAAAAGAAAACAAAAATAGTTTCGTTATACATGATCTTTCCATTTATCACAAAAGATTTTTTTTAATTCAAAATCCCGATTGTGGTTGGCTCAGAGGGTAGAGCCGAGGACTCGTGACCGGGTCCGGGTTCGATTTCCGTCACATGGCGGAAATTTATTTCTGGTTTTTTCAATCAAAAGTAAATTTCCTTAAAAAATCTCAGCGGGAATACCCACCTGAGCATTCACTGTTGGCTTGTAATTAACAGTGTTGATCCTAGAGTGGCGCCGGGAAACAGTAACAAAGCCCACATACAGAACACGAGGCTAATGAGCATAGCAGTCAATGCCGTTGACTCCAAAAGTAAACAAAAATAAGCAAATCCAAGATCTTTCACGACAATAAAGCCCAATGAAAGAACCATCCCAAAAAAGAATCAATAAATAATCATACACTGAACAACATGTACTTGTACCTAACAGGCGTTGATCTGAACACTGAAACAGACCAGTCACAAATTAAATAATTCAACACCAATTTATAAAACCTCTAAAAAGAAAAATAATCACATACCGTTTGGGTATGACCACTAACATAGATAATATTATGATTGGACAATATCCATATGCAACTTATCCGGACACGCATCACGGAAGACAGAATGTCACATTCCAATGTACGCAAAGAAAGGCTCATCATATTCAAACAACAAGGAAGCAGAGGTGTGTGTCCCGAGAGGACAATACATATACATACACTTCGCTAACAAACTATTAAATTACACAGATCAATAGTGAAACCAGGCAAAAACTATACATCGATTTCCCTCTCTCAATCACGCCACTCATCAGATATTTAGAAACATTCACCAACACACAATAAACTCCTGGTCACCACTTTAATAAAGAGACAGTCGTATGCCTGGCTGCAGGATGGTCAACCCTTTCCAAAAACTGAGGGTTTCATGCTTGCGATCCAAGACAAAGTAATTGCGACCCAAAGTTATTAAAAGTATACAAATAAAAAAGGCCCATGCATAACAGACAACTCCAGAAAATGCACGATCAAAAGCATTAAACTCCGTTGAGGGTATAACAGTTCTAGAATACCATTAAACTTTTTTATTTGAACACCAAATTTGTACAAATATTTACAACCGACAGTGGTATATTATTAACAGTTAACCGAAATAGAGGTTCGTTTTTGTTCTGATCCAAAAATCATAATATAATATTATATTTATTCGCATTCATAGTTAGATTAAGAGTAGCTGGAATATTAATAAGTGTTTTTTGCATACTGTAAATGTAGAAGTCTAAAATAGTAGGAGATCAGAAATATAACACATACATTTACTCAGTATACCATACGTGAAAGGATTATCAGATGCAGATTCAAACACGATTCTCAAGAAGCACCACTCTCCGAAGTCTACTAACAAAAACAAAACCCAATAATGAACACCGAGGAACTGAAAAACTGCATATACGAAGTGCCATGTGAATGCTACAAAGTATAAATAGGAGAAACGAATAGAGCTCTGGGAGCGAGAATTAAGGAGCACCGGCTCAACGCCCAGCGAGCAGAGACAGGAAAGTCCGGAACAGCAGATCACGCTTGGACCGAGCACTACAAAATTATTTGGGAAGAGGCTAAGGCTATCGACAAAGAACCTTAATTGTATCGCCGGAAATTCAAAGGAGCAGCCTTATATCGCCAGCAACAGGAGCGTGTGTGGAAATTAGACCAATATGGCAGCCCCTCATAAGAAATATATAAAAACTAAAATTGGACAGAACAAACATGGAAACAAACATGGGACGCAGTGACCATCGTAAGGCCATGACAATAAGAATCGACCCCACCAAGCCAGAACGTAACAGCGCCCGGTCAGTACAAGCCGCGAAGAACGACACGTCATCGAGAACTGACGCACTCAGCAGAACGCGGCACCGACCAATCAGAACAAGCGGACAGGTTCGAGTTGTCTCCATAAATTCAAAATATTACCTTTCCCCAAAAAGGTGACATCCGATTTCCCTCCCTATTGATATCGATCCCCCTCCAACTAATAAGGGTCTAGTCGCTCTTTAATTACCTCATTTACATGATGTGGTACCTGTTGTCGCCCTTATGTTATAAATTTATAACTATTTGGACAGTCGTCAAGAAAACAACTAGCGTCAAAATGAGTTCTGTGATTTTAAGTGAGAAAGGAAAACAACTGTTAGTGATCGAGGGGTTCAAGTTTTCTTTTCAAAAATTGTTAATGGGAAATAAAAAAAGGTGGACGTGTACATCAAGAAAAACATTATGTAAAGCTTACGTGAAAACTGAAACTGAAGAACATGCGATAGTTGAATCAGTGTTGGTGCATAATCACGACAAAATCTCGGAAATCGACTTAAACAAACAGAAGTTAAGTAATAGTGTAAAGCGTGCAGCTCTAGACGATATATGTGAACGGCCTATGAAACGTATTCGAAAAGAATTAAAGAAGTCGGATTCGGAAACTATAACAACTAAAGACATTGCTCGAGTAAGAAAAAATGTACATTATGCAAGATCGAAGCAGCTACCAACTCTTCCAAAAAATCGAGAAGAATTTCAAGAATTATTAAAGTCGCAAAATATAAAAACAAATAAGGATGAAAATTTTCTCATCAAAAATTGTGAAATTAGTCAAACTGTAATATTCTCTTGTGAAACTAATTTGAAGTTTTTGTCATACGTATCACACCTGTACGTAGATGGCACTTTTAACTACTGCCCAAAATATTATTTGCAACTTTTTACGATACATGGATGTAAAAATCTTCTGTTTGTTACCCAATAAAACAACGTCTCCATACAAACAAATGTTTGCATTTGTCAGAGAAGAAGTAGAAAAACTAGGCTGCACTTTAACCCCAAGTGTTATAACAGCCGATTTTGAAAGTGCGATTCACACCAGTTTGGCTGAAATTTTCCCAAAATCCAAAATCAAAGGATGTCGATTCCATCTTGGTCAATCTTGGCATCGAAAGATCCAGGAATTAGGTCTATCATCCGAATACAAGAAGCAAAAGGAAGATGAAACCGACACAACAAGATTTCTGACATATGTATTTGGACTACCATTCTTACGGCCAGAAAGTGTTGGTGACTGTTTTGCTATGGACCTTTATGAGTTAAAACCAAATTGTGATCGTGTAGATAAATTTTGTGATGATTTAGTAAAAAATTATATCGATGACAATTCAAAATTCCCTCCTCATGTATGGGCTGAACATTCATCTTCTTTATTACGAACAACAAATGGCTGAGAATCGTTTCATGCCAAATATAACCGCTCATTTTATTCACCTCATCCAAATATTAATCAGTTTTTAAATGTATTATTACATTTTCAAATAGACAGGTATGTAAAAATGAGAAGTTGTGATAATATAATTAAAATTTATGATGGTAGTGTATTACACAGACAAAATTTTGTAAATAAAAAAATTGATGAACTAAAAAACAAACCAAATTTCAAAGATATAGATTTTGTAAAAGCAATTTCATATCATTTTAGAGCATGTAATAGGAAATAAAATAGTTGTATGTATGTAGTTTAGATTGAAAAATTGTCAAAATGCCATATAATGCAAATAAATTACGCAATAATTTGTTTCTCATTATCTACATTTAATTTTATTCTATCAACCCACCCTAATGTGTGAAAAAAATATGTGTATACAAGTCGTCAAAAAGTCTGGAACAGAGGCTTTTTTGGCGAAACTATATCAACTTTTTGAAAAAAGTAAACCTGCTCCAGACTTTTTGGCGACTTGTATAACTAATTAACTGAAAATTTACCTGCAATCTGGTAAGGGAGACAAGTCGACCCCACCGGGGAGAGAATTCGGCCCACAAGAAAACGACATTCTCTACCGCGGGGACAATTGAGGTTTTGAATAAAGAAAAAAATATATTTTTTTTGTGATAAATCGAAAGATCATATATAAGTTTTATAACAAAACCGTTTTTGTTTTCTTTTTTTTCGCAATAATTCAAAAGTTATATGAAAATAAAAATGGGTCTTTGAATCGAGTATCGAAAACACGCCGACGGCTCCCGAACCCGTGTGACGTAATGATGGCGGTTAAGATGCTCCTTTGACCAACGACATCCTACATCGATACTAGATTCTAGATTCCCAGCCAAACGTGAAAATACTTGCTAGTAACTAGTGTATATTTGTTGCAATATAGCCGATGAATGAAGTTTGCAGCTCAGGACGACCTCTACGATCGAAATAAATATCTTTTTGAATGTTTGAAATCAGATTACAGTTTCCAGTAAGTAAGTAAGTACCTAATCAAATATGTCTTATTGAAACTATCTGGTGCATGTTCGGCTGGCCTAGTGGTTAGAGTATTGGCTAATGGATCCGTTGGTCTGGGTTCAAAGCTCAGCCTGTCCAATTTTTTTTTTATTTTTTTTTTATCAAATAATTCATTCATGTGCTTTTTGCACTTGTTATGTACATTTTTTTCTACGATCAACATAAATATGTTTTTGAAACAAATTCTATCAGACATATTACTTGCACTGCATAGTGCAAAAACTAAGTACAGGACGCGGTGGACAATTCAAAAAATCAGTTCAAATGGTGTTTGTTCGTCAATATCAACCGTCAATATTTTTTTTAAATATAATAGTTGGTTAATAAAACAAAATCCATTCATTTTTTAAGTTTTTAATATAAACATAAAATAAAACTCGTAATCACAACAGTCTTCTGTTTATCACTTGGTATTTTTATTTATTTAACTTTACGCAACGAAGCTTAATTTAATAAATTTTCATAAAAATTTAACAAACAAAATATAAACGCAATGCAAACAGACAAAACTTATTCTTCTATGAGTTTCAATGTTATAATTATCTTTACTGTACGTAGATGCTTTTCTGTTAAAATATTTGTTAGTAATTTCATCTTATATGAAATGAATCCAATTTTCTTTAATAAATTATTAATATGTACATCCCAACGTAAGTGTGAGTCTAAATATATTCCTAGATACTTTATACTTTTTTCTATGTTCGGGACTAAAAAATATAGTTTTATTTTTGTTTACTTGAAGTGCTAGCTCTTATATAAAATAATTATACTTATAGTTTATTTATCGTATAAGTATTTATTATCAATAATAATATTAAATAATAAAATAATTATTTTAAGTTTTGGTCAAGAAGACCATGACATTGAAACTCATAGAGAAATAAGTTTTGTTTGTTTGCATTGCATTTTTATATTTTTATTTGTTAAATTTTTATAAAAATTTAATTATTAAGCTTCATTGCTCAAAGTTAAATAAATAAAGATACCAAGTGATAAACAGAAGACTGTTGTGATTACGAGTTTGACTTACTTTATGTTTATATTAAAAACATAAAAAATGAATGGATTTTGTTTTATTAACCAACTATTACATTTAAAAAAATATTGGCGGTTGATATTGACGGACAAACACCATTTGAACTGATTTGTTGAATTGTCCACCGCGTCCTGTAGTTAGTTTTTGCACTATGCAGTGCAAGTAATATGTCTGATAGAATTTGTTTAAAAAACATATTTATGTTGATCGTAGAAAAAAATGTACATAACAAGTCCAAAAAGCACATGAATGAATTATTTGATAAAAAAAATAAAAAAAAATTGGACAGGCTGAGCTTTGAACCCAGACCAACGGATCCATTAGCCAACACTCTAACCACTAGGCCAGCCGAACATGCACCAGATAGTTTCAATAAGACATATTTGATTAGGTACTTACTTACTGGAATCTGTAATCTGATTTCAAACATTCAAAAAGATATTTATTTCGATCGTAGAGGTCGTCCTGAGCTGCAAACTTCATCCATCGGCTATATTGCAACAAATATACACTATTTACTAGCAAGTATTTTCACGTTTGGCTGGGAATCTAGAATCTAGTATCGATGTAGGATGTCGTTGGTCAAAGGAGCATATTAACCGCCACCATTACGTCACACGGGTTCGGGAGCCGTCGGCGTGTTTTCGGTACTCGATTCAAAAACCCATTTTTATTTTGTTATAACTTTTGAATTATTGCGAAAAAAAAGAAAACAAAAACAGTTTTATTATAAAACTTATATATGATCTCTCGATTTATGACAAAAAAAAAATTGATTCAAAACCTCAATTCGACTCAACCCGAACAAGCCACGAAAACCGGCAGGTCAGCTAGACGATTGAAGATGGAAGTCCGAAATAGACCTTTTGAAACATCTACCTTATCCACAAATTTCGAACAACAACAATACTTATATAATGAAACGTCTGAAACATAATCTCTTCAAAAACTGTTGAAACAGAACAGCGTCACCAAAAGGAACCAGGGTTACTCATAACAGCGAATTCATGCCGAATTTGATAATGCAACAGATCTGAAAGTGTTGAAACAGCTTATGATGGGCTGTACGTACACTGGTCAGTGTTTATACCACAAGAGCAGGTTGGAGATTACAGATGATGCGAAATACATAGTATGCTGGTTACGAAAACAAAAACCCTATTTGAACTTACTACTATTGATACTGAAACCATATTGGAAGGACTGGTGCCGTTGGCAAATCAGTTACAGGTAGTCATTGGAAATAATGTGATTATAGGATTATTACAGATATCCTGCTGCCACTAACTTGGATAATTTTCTTTAGAAACCGCAGATATAGCATCTACTTGATTCAAATGGGACAGTTCTTCGTTCGTTGGATCAAATTTCTTAAAATGAATTTCTGAAATTCATAAACGATTATCTGTCGTCTGATGCCTGTCGATACTCACAAAAGCACCGACGGACTGAAAGACCTACAGATCTATGAAGGTTCGTGAGATCATAAAACGTCACGATTCGTACGAAATTATAGAGAATTGTAGGGTTTTTACCCTTTTCTCGATGAACTTGAGCTGGAGCTTATATTATCTCCCCAGTTCGTTTGGGGCGCGCAATAAATTTTAAGTAACGTCGAGATATAAGTTGACTTTTGTTAATATTTATTAAGGAGGAACGCTGAAATACGGACATACCAGACGGAATATCTAGAGCGCAGATAATGTTACACAGCGAGGGTAGATTTCAGCGGTAGGGTGGAGTGAAGAATTATACGGAATTCCTAGATGCGCCTTTTAACTCTAAAAATAGTCACCACAGGGGTTGTTTTTTTTTTAAGGAAATTTGATAACAGACTATGGTCTGGTAGCCTGGGTTACAAACAAAAGATTAAAACTTATATCAAACACAGCGAGTTATGTAGAAATAGAAATACTTGTAGTGTAACTGTACAGTGTTGGAGAAAGGTTATCAGTATTGGCATTGAAGTTATTCCATTTATTCATCGTACAGCATCGGCACATAGTAATTATGCTTTTTTTAAAGGCCTTTTTTAATTCTTTTAAATTAAGATTAGACATCCTCTGTATGGGCACAAGCCCCCAACATCCAGAGTCAAATCCAGGAAGAATTTCACAAACACAGTGACGGACTCCAAATCAGTAACCAAAGAGGTACTGTGGAAGTGACGGCTAACAGAGAACCACATATCAACTTGGAACCCAATTGAAAGCCTACCTGCCAGATCACAACTGGAATTGAGGACCTCGGAAAGTCTCAACAGGACCAAATGGGGAGGTCTGGGGATAACCTAGTGAGATGGGGATACGCTGGGAACGATTTATGTGCCTGCGGGGAGAACCAGACGATGGAGCATTTCCTACCTTGCCCATTCTTGGAAACCCCTTGCACAATCCAGGACCTATAGGAAGCGAGCGAAACGACAGTGCAGTGAGCCAAACATTGGAAAGAGATATGAGCATATACAGACAATCATTTCTGACTTGTCGTTTTTTTCTTCCTCTAACTAACTAATACTAGTATATATAAAATAAAAACAAAAAAAATAAAATACAACAATAAAAAAATTGTACAGGGTGTTCTAAGACGAATGGAAAATACATTAGGAGAAGACTGTTTCACAGATAAATTACAGTATGCCGTTAGAGCTTAAATGCAACCTTATTGTCTATGATTTTGACAGCTACAACAAGTTTGTGGTACCAATGGATAATAATTAGAAAGATGGGCATGTGTAAAGTGCACGATTAATTATTTGGTGTTTTTTTTTAAATTAATTCCTTTTTTTGTAACGTTTTTGAAGTCACTTTTCAAAACATGTTGATTTTGACACTCTCGCGAAGTGATGATACATGATCACTTTCTTTTAGTCGTTAATGAAGTGGTAGCATATTTTCTAAGGACTAATAGCAAAAATTCCCAAATCCAACAATAAAATTTTGTTTTATTAGGGTTTTCGTTCGGATATCTGCATTTTAACGAAAATCTCTAAAAATCAAATTATCTCCGAAACGTTGAAAATCGGACCCTACTTTATACGACCTTTTTTGTTGGAAATGAGCTGTACAGTCTTCTCCTAAAGTATTTTCCATTCGTCACAGAACACCCTATATATAACTGACCAATAAATTCAAGCGTAGCTCAGAAACAATTAAATAAAATAAATAAATTATTTTAGGTAAATTATTTATTTTTTGGGTTTTTGAAAAAACATAATTCATAAACAAATGACCAAACCCCGTAGATAAGCAATGGTAGTGGCTTGGACTTCACACAAGGAGGTGGTGCTTTATCCCGCTTAGAGGGGTCCGCACATTTGCCATATTGGATTCTGATCCTATATTGGGGCTAACCCATGTTTTCCGGGGCAAATCACAACCAGGTGATTCTTGTAGAATACAAGACGTTATGTGGAACTGCTCTTGCGATTCATGTGACTGGTCCTTGAGATCACCGTGGGTAAGACGAATTAAGTTTTTACTGATTTTCTCATATTTCTTTATTAAACCTATTTTATGAGCTTTGGCTAGAGCTTACTCTGAATTTGTGATTAGACAGGTATTGGACAACTGGAATGGCGGTATAGCTATTGGCGGAAGCAAATATCCAGCCTGATGATACAACCCTTATTGCTGCTTCTCAGGAAGAACTAGTAGCTCTATTAAACATTTTAGAACAACACAGTGCAGCGTATGGTCTTGGCATTAACTACAACAAGACCAAGGTTATTAAGATCGTAGATAGAGAACACGATAATCATCGAGCAATAAAGTCAGTAGGCCGTTGTGAAGTAGTTCAAAGTTTTGTGTACCTCGGTTCTTTGATCGAAAATTCGGGTAGCTGTGAAAATGAGATTCGACGGCGCATTCAACAGGCACGTGTGGCCATGACAAAGCTTACTAAAATATGGCGTAACCATAACGTCACTAAAGCTACCAAAATGTCACTGGTTCAGTCTTTTGTGTTCTCCATATTTTTGCATGTATCGGAAACTTGGACTGTTAAAAAGGCAGATCGAGCTCGCATAGATGCTTTTGAAATGTGGACGTGGAGGAGAATGCTGAGAGTTCCTTACACCGCCCATCGAACTAAAGTTTCTATACTTGATGAGCTCGGTAATCCAAGAAACTACCCTCCATTGTGTCGACTAGAATGCTTACATTCTTCGGACATATACACAGAAGCGATAATATGGAGAAACTTGTAGTTCAGGGTCATGCTCCGAGTGGGCGGCGCCGTGGCCGTTCCCCTACAAGCTGGGTGGATACGACGAAACAGTTGCTGGATAGAGTATCAAGAGCGCCTCTGAACTGACAGTAAACCGGGAACGATGGCGAGCTACAGTTCTCAAAACTATTGATAATATTCGTGTCGGCAATTCTCTAGCTCCGACTTAATGCATTTTACGAGTTCACAACATGTCTGTTAAGACATTGTGACTATGATGATGATGATGACTTCTGGCAGTAAGTTAGTTCGCGTCCATAGCAAAAATATCCGTGTAGCCTAGATTATACTACACGAACTAGAAATACCGGCGTCAGATGATTTTTGATAAATCTGGGCTAGTAAGCACATGCGTGGTTTTTGAATATATTTTTATGAGTATGAGAAAATTTATTGCTATTGAGTTAGTGATATAGGAGTGGCAATTTATAGCTACATGTTTTGAATTTGTAAAAGTAATGTAATGAAAGAATCAATTTTTCATTTTAGCGATGCATTAACTGTCTCTGTATGCTGCACTACCGCATAGTAAATTGTAATACTGAAAAGGTAGTAATCGTGGTTAACATACTCGTAAAAATCTTCATCCTATTATTCCAGTATGTGTAATTGTGAAGCCGTTTCTTTCTTTTCATAGCTTAAGCGTGGAATAATGAGCTTTAAACCACGAAATATATATTACTGCGATAAAGTGCCGGTAAATCTTATGATTTAATACTATTACTCAGTTTAATGGCACAGATAATAGACAATTTTTCAACTCCTATAACGTTCTACCCTTGTTATCGTCCATTCCGTCGTAGCTCTCGATAGAGTTATTAACCTTTAATGCCCCTTATAATCTAGATAAACTTTTATGCACATTATTAATCACTATGATGCAAATTATTGGGAGAAAAATGATAATAAGTACCAGAAATAAAAGAGTTATTACACTATAGGGTTAAAAGTTTGGTTACTGGAAATACTGTCTTGATACATTTGGGAAATAATGTTTGCGAATCGATAATATTAGAGAGTTTTTGGTCCGCACATATGTCAGTGAAATCGTGGTTATCGTTATTTGGAGTCTGCGCAGTAACGATTTGACACACAGTTAACTTTATTAAACATAACGGACGTGGTTAATTACGTCAGATTAGCGGTATCGTTATTTGTGCTTTTATGGTTATTTTTATGTGACATTTGCTACATCATCGTATATATTTTTATGTTCTGTGGTGTTGTGTGATAATTTATCTCGCAATCGACGTCTAGGGCACAATCCGTTCTAATCATATAGCGTTTTCGACTTATTGCCCTATCACTGCACTCATAGGAACTGAGTGTCAAAATTATGTTCGTCTTTAGATTTGAGTGTAAAACTAGTGTGGTTCTTTGTTTTCGACTTATCCGCTTAATTGCACTTGAGTGCAAATTATCGCCACGGACTCTCTGAGCTCGTGGGGATTTCAGTGCATTTTTGACGTCTATAAAATATTAATTATAACCTATTTTATTTGTCAGAGAAAATAATTTTTTGAATTAAGGACTGGGTAGTGGGGTAGTACAGGGTAGTATACATAGTAGCATGGATGCTACGATAAGGTACGGAAGGTGCGAAAAGTGTAGTTGGAAGAACTGCGAATATCGTCATCTTCGGATGATGAGGAAATTGAAGCATATCTAGTTAAATTGCAAACAACGGCTGCAAGTGTCCCAAAAATACGAATATTTGTTGAAGATGTTGTTCATAAAATGACGGAAGAAGAGATACAACAAGATATACATAAGTATCTACCGATATAGATAGATATTCATTTTTAGTGCAAAGGCCATATTACACAAAATGCTGTTAGTTATTATGCCGATAAACAGAATAAATGATTGAATAAGGCGGATTCAAACTATTCAAATTCCAAAATCACCACAGAATGAAATTGAGCTCTCGGGATGCAAAATGACATAAAACTGTCATCAGTTGGCTGACAGAACAGTTACTTGAATTGCACTGAAATTTGGTGTATGTTCGACTTACCAGTTCAAATTTATTGCACTTCTGGGCACCAGACGAGTTTTCAATGTGCACTGTAGTGCAATCGTGGTTAAAATCAGTGCAGTAAGTCGAAAACGCTAATAATCACGTATTTTGTTTAGAATGTCCAAATTAACCTAAAATTCCTACACCTGTCAACGGTGACAGTACTGACAGTTCGAATAGTTCGATTCCTTAAAGTCTGACGCGTCCAAAAACTGTACATTTTGCGACGAAAAGTTATTAACGACAAAGTTAACCATAACCATAACGAAATTGTCGTTTGCCGTGACTGACCAAAAACTCTCTAATATTTACTATGCGAATTTGTTAAATACACCGTAGTTCGTGCAGGAAAAAATGAAGAATTCCTATTATTCCTATTCCTAAGCTTGTGTGTTGCTTATGAGCAGGTCTACCAATATGTAAGTATTCCCAAAGTGAATTTTGTGAGCGTACAGCTGAACAACGCCATTGTCTACAAAAATCTTCTCACGACACACGCACAGACTGTCTTTGACTTTTATTTGAAATGAACTGTATGCGGTGACCGACTGGGACGCTATAAAACAAATAATGCATGCCTTTCCCTTTTTCGTAATTTTAGCGCTCTGTAATTTTGTTCGGTTCTTTAAGTGATAGCCGAGCGTTTTTCGAATATTTCAAGCAATACATCGCTAAAAAGGCATCGCTCTTTTATGCATCCTGGTTTCGCATATTAAAATAAAACGCAACCACGAAAAATTAAACTCAGAAAAACTCCTCTAGACGAAGGCCTCTACCTTTTACACACCTTTGGTTTCATACCATTGAGGCGTGTTATCTACTGAATGGATAATCGGCTGATAAAAAAACAACATAATCAAGCACCACCAGTTTGGCTTCCGCAAATATACAGGGTGGCCAATCGGGTGACGTTATTAATTTTTTTTTAGATAGCCCATACCGAGACCTATCCAAAACATCCGCATGTATGTGTAGCGATTACTGATAGTTTTCGAGTTATGATTTATTTTAGGAAAATTTAGAGATTTTCCAGTTTTTTCAAGAAATCGTCAAAAAAATTAACAAAAACGCTTTTTTGTTTTTAATTTTTCTATAATTATACTCAGTATTAAGCCTATTTTAATATCCAATAAAGAAAACCTGTGCATCTGACCAATACTTAAGTACATTTTGGGCCCAAAGTTTGAAATCACTGTTTTTAGTCAGGAGACCAAAACTTTCGGAATAAAATTAAAAATACGTATGCCTGGTTTTGGAGCTCCAAACTAGTCTTACAAACTTTGCAACACATTACACTTTCGAAATAATAATGAAAAAATAGCACTTAATTTTGCGCCGTACGTGACTATTAAAGGTAAAAGGGTGATAATTCATGAATTTCCAAAATTATTTAAAAAACTATTATTTTACTTTATTATGACATATTAAAGAAAAAAAACTCATAACAACTAAAAATCCGATAATTATTGATGTTTTAATGACTTTTAATAAAAAAAACTAATACGCAAATTGTGATTTTCGACGTGTTTTTGCTATGTACTATTTAACTTCTGCTAAATCAAGTTGTAAAGTTAACGAAGGAAACGAATCATAAAACAATAACCTGACTTTCAATTTCATGGCAGAATTACCTGGTAAGCGGTGTCTAGCATACGCCATTCCTTTCTTTCAGAGTAGCTTTTTGCGAGCTCATGTCGGCGAAACGCAGTTGTGTTTTCATTAATTTTCCTTTTAGATTCGTCTAATTTTTATCTGCGCTCTTCCACGGTGTTACTGTCACAAGCGTAGACGATTTCCTTGTAACAGCACGAGTTGAAGAAATCAGTGAGATTTAAATCTGGACTACGAGGGGGTTTGGGAAGGTTGTGTCCTAGTAGTTGCGCACTTCCCTAGCGTAGTGGCATGAAGCGCCATCTTATTGGAATATTAGATTCCTTCGTATCTGAAGGTTTATGTCTTCTAATGAGTCGGACAAGTTATTTTGTAGGAAATCTGAATAGGTCACTCCATCCAGCCTAGTCGGCAGTTGGACGAGGCCTAATAGTTATCCATTCACTACTCCCGTTCACAAGTTGACACTAAATCTGTTCTGAAAGTTCGATTGTCGTGCACTGTGAGGATTTTCCGTTGCCCAATAATGGTAATTGTGAATATTAAACAGTCCTGTCCTCGCAAAAAGCTACTCTGAAAGAAAGGGACGGCGTCGGCGTATGCTACGATACGGCTTCCCAGGTAATTCTGCCATAGAACTGAAGTCGGATTATTGTTTTATTATACCTTTCCTTTGTTAACATTCCATACAACTTAATTTAGCAGAAGTTCAATAGTACATAGCAAAATGACTTCAAAAACCACAATTTGGGCATTAGTTTTTTTTATTAAAAGTCATTAAAACATCAATGATTATCGGGTTTATTAGTTGTTACAAGTTTTTTTCTTTAATTTGACATAATAAAGTAAAATAATAGTTTTTTAGATCATTTCGTAAATTCGTGAATTATCACCTTTTTAGCTTTAACAGTCACGTACGGCGCAAAACGCCCCCATAAGTGCTATTTTTCATTATTATTTCAAAAGTGTAATATCTTGCAAGGTTTTTAAGATTAGTTTGGTGCTCCAGAACTGGGCATACGTATTTTTATTTTTTTTTGAAAGTTTTGGTCTCCCGACTAAAAACAGTGATTTCAAAGTTTGAGCCCAAAATGTACTTATTGGTCGGATGCACAGGTTTTATTTATTGGATATTAAAACAGGCTTAATACTGAGTATAATTACAGAAAAAACAAAAGCCAAAAAGCATTTTTATTTTTGTTTTTGACGATTTCTTGAAAAAAACTGGAAAATCTCTAAATTTTCCTAAAATAAATCATAACTCGAAATCTATCCATAATCGCTACACATATATTGGAGTGTTTTGGATAGGTCTCGGTACGGGCTATCTAAAACAAAATTAATAACGTCACCCGATTGGCACACCTTCTACATCACTTTCCTCCCCCTTCCTCAGTGCCGCCCATGGACAACACTTATCAAAACATATATTTCCATTTCGGTGCTGAAAGCACTGATCAAAAATGAATTACCAACCCTTGTGCAATTCGATATACAGGTGAATTATTTTCTAGAGCATCAATATTGAGCTTTTGGATATATACTCATTAAAATATGAATTATTCAAGCGACTATGCTCTCATTCTAAGCGTGGTCTAAGCTACATACAAACAGCATTATTCAAAATAACGTTGGAAGAGAATATTATGTAGGAGGTTTATTTTAAATCAAATGCGAAAAACTTCATGGAGTAGTAGCAATAAATTGGACGGTTCCATGACTAAGTTTCAAAAGAATTAAACAACTTTAAATACTGTTTTTTGTAGCCTGCTTTGGATTTAGATATACTTATTATTTTAATAATTGCCAGCATTCAACCTGAATTGAATTTAAAAAAGAACAAAAAGTATTCTTTCAAGGGTTTTTGGTTATCATTATGTTGAGATCAGTTAACAAAAGAAATACAGCAAAAACTTGAACACTTTTTGTCAAAATATTATTTGTTTAGGTTCACTAATACTGCTTTAGAATACAATACGATATTAGTAGACAAAACGATCATTCTTACATACCTTGTCCAGTGGCATGATATCCAAAGACGTAACAAAATCTAAATACCACACTATGGACTATGAAATATAAAT
Source organism: Callosobruchus maculatus (assembly GCA_951848785.1). Taxonomy (NCBI): domain Eukaryota; kingdom Metazoa; phylum Arthropoda; class Insecta; order Coleoptera; family Chrysomelidae; genus Callosobruchus; species Callosobruchus maculatus. Next base: position 6,060,640 of record CATOUR010000032.1, read on the forward strand.
AGCTTATTTTAACCACGCTCCTAAGCGGTACATCAAATTTACAGTTAGCTTGAAGAAAAATGCCAAAAATAACATCAAGTGGTTTGACGCAATAACAAAGATCTTAGGAGTTATTTAATTTTCTTGATATCTCTGCGGACACTATCTATACTAAGTAACATCAAAGGAGCTTATGGCCAAGAAACTTGCGAAGATGAGAAAATCTTTGGGCTGTGGCCAAAATTTGGAAAAGAAGCTGTGGGTCACTGCATAAAGAAGACTCTGGTGTTAACTGCCAAGCTTTCGGCAATGTTCATTGCCACCTTCAGGACTTTAACGCGTTGAGTTGTGCTAATGAAAAATAACACTGCATTGAGTCAAGGACTTAAAATGCCAATTCTAGTATAAAATCGAAGAGATGGAATTGTAAATAAGCGAACTAGTCCAGGTTTTTACGCGGCACGCATTTTATAAATGTTTATAACTTGCAGTGATATGCCGTTTAATCAGACCAGAATTTTATTTGTGCAGAGAATTTTTTTTTTTCGAAAAGATATGGCCACAGCTCTAAATTTGAACCTAACATATCTTTGTTACTCAATCAACATACAAAATGGTCATGGAAATACAGAACATCAAAAAAACAAACAGAAGTATTTCTTCCATCCCTTTTCTTCCCACACCGATAGGTGAAGGGAGTATTGTGATCTCGAAAATTTTCGATTTTAGAGATAATACGCTTTTTGTATGTTTTATGATGTCGACGTCACTCATTTCCGTCGGTCTGTCTGTCTGCCTGTCTGTCGGTCTATCGGTCTGTCGGTCTGTCTGTTGACGTTTTTCTACCCTCGTAATCTCAGTAACCGCTGCATGGATTGTGATGACATTTGGGCAGCGATATGCTGTGGGGTCGTAGTAGGTAATGTTCCTATAATTTTGAAAATCGGTGCATGGGCGGCGGAGTAATTAGCAAAAAACGAAAAAAATTAAATATTGCTCAAACTTCGTTTTTCGGCGTTTTAGGGGTTCCTGATCATTTTCTACTTTTTGGGTGGATGTGAAATTGGGGTGGTTGGGGGTGGGAGTTGTAAAATTGAAAAATTTGTTGCTTTTATGGTAGACTGTCCACTGACCTGTGAAGGAAGACCTAGTGACATAAGTAACTTTTTTAGGTCCATCCGAACATTGCCTTGCGTATTACAGAAACCAAAGGACTTACAATTTTTTCTGCTGTAAACATACGATCATAGATCGTTCTATATTGTGTAACGAGGAAACTGTTGAATTGATTTTAATCGAATTTTGACACAGTATTACCACCGTGGCTAGGATGGAAAATGCGTATGATTGTTATAAATCGTGCCAGTGGCGACGCAGAAATAATAAAAATAACTAAAAATATAGATACAGATCAAACTTCATTTTTAAGCGTTTTAGAGGTTCCTGATCATTTTCTGCGTTTCTTTGGGTGGGGGTGAAGTTGAGGTGGTTGGGGGGTAGGGGTGAAAAATGTGTTGTATTTACAATAGGCTGTCCACTAACCTGTGAAGGAAGACCTAGCGACATAAATCACCTTTTTAGATACATCCGAACATTGCCTAGCCTATTACCGAAACTAAAGGACCTAGAATTTTCTGTACCTATACATACGAGTATTTATTTAGATCATTTTGTATTTTGTAACATGGAAACTATTAAATTCATTCTAATGAAATTTTCTACACAGCATTACTGCCGTGGTGAGGATGGAAAACGCGTATGGTTGTTAGAAATCGTGTCAGTGGCAGCGTAGCGATAATCAAAAAACTAAAAATATGAAAACATCTCAAACATGTTTTTTAGATGTTTTAGGGGTTCCTGATCATTTTTTACGTTTTTTGGGGGACGGAATTGGGGTGCTTGACATAAGACATAAGACAGTTTTAGGGGGGGGGGGGGCTACCGATGACTGGGTTGCAAGGGGATCTCAGACTATACAGCTTCATGCTATGGGAAGTAATGAACTGGTATCACAGTAATGTGTGGGAAGTACTGAGTCAATCAACTTGACTTCATTTTTGATGACTAATACGGCGCTACTGATAATATTTGCAGAAAAAATACACTTTTTTGTTTCCATCATGGCAGTAGAATGCAACCCCCCTTATACTCTCCCGTTCCAACCCTCTCTAAAAATGATCGGCGATATCTAAAGTACATAAAACCAAAGATTTGGTGGTTTAATACACTTCACCCTTCAATAAATAGTTCGCCGACACTGGCACGATTTTCAAAAATTACACAACTTTTTATCTCCGTCACTTTATGAATACTTTGTCAAAATTACATTACCATCAAGCAGTAGCACAACTAAATTTACAAGTTAAAGGTTGAAAATCATAGAATTTCAACAAGATCCACTTTTGAAGGCAAAGAGAGTCCTGCAAAAAAATTGCACTTACTCCACTACTCAAATTTCACCCTCTCCTGCTTAATAAAAGTAATAGGAACTGCCGATCTGAACATGTTTTAGTTGTACCCAGAACTATTCCAACTTTTCCTATAGGTTATTGAATTAAATTTAAGATTAATTTTTTCCGATGAAGCAGGAGATCCCCATAAGAGTTTGACATGGCTTTTATACAAGAGACTTACCCTACAATTTCAACAAGTAATTATTTTGTGGAAATAATGAAAATAACCCATACAGCTAAGATAATAGAACTAAATACGATAATATAATCAATAAAAGGATTTGGTTTGAGCGCCACCGGAGTCATTGACATTAACTTCCACTATATTTTTTTCTACGGGATATTTAACAGGGTATTCAGTCACCTGACAGTTTAATTCATTGTACAATCAAATCGATTGTTCGCATTGTAATGCGAAGCTTGATTTTTACAGCATATTGAATAGACCTTCACATTATTTGAAAAAGCGTACAGAAATTCCGTTAATAATATATACCCATAACGCGTGGGTGTCTGAGGATTTCAGAATCAATGACTATAGCCTTATGCCTTAGGGTAGGAAAACAACATCTCAACGTCATTATTTGACAGAAGGAACTGCAAGCGGTCAAAATGTGTGGAGTGCAAATAAAAGCATCGCTACCTGACGTTTCGCCAACACGAGTGGTCGGCATCCTCAGAAGCAGGATTAGGAGTGGGGGCGGCTGCGCACCGCCGATGCCTGTAGAACTCCTGCGCATCCCAGAATCTTTGCGTCGGGTATCCATATTCTATTGAGCTTGTATGCTTCTTCTTTGTTGTTGACGTTGTTTTTATGTTTATAGATCTCAATGGACTCCCTTCAGGTCGTTGCCAGAACCTGAGTCTCATCAAACTGGAGTCTTCAGAATTTAGGAAACCTAGAGTATCTGGAAAATCTAGGGACTCTAGAAAATATAATATAAAAGCTAGAAAATCTTAATAAATGTAGAGAATATAAAAAAGAGTATCTAGAGAATCCAGTATATCTAGAGATCTTCAGCATCCAGAGAATCTAGAAACTCTGTAGAGTCTAGAGAATCTGCAGAATCCAGTGTTCCAGAGAATCTAGAGAATATAGAAAATTAAAAATAGATAAGATAGATAATCTGGACGATCTTGGGAGAGATTATACACAATATAGAGAATACAGAGAATATCAAGAATATAGAGGATATAGATAATATAGAGAATATACAGAATATATAGAATATAGAGGATATAGAGAATCTCGATAATGCAGAGATCTAGAGAAAGTGGAGTCAAAACTAATTCGATCTGGCGAAAATGGAATAATCAAATGAAAAAACAAAAAAAGGTCCTTTTAGGTGATGAGTTCTCATGAAAATTTGACAGCTGTTAATGTCCTATCCTTTTCAAATCTTAATGAAAATGCGATGATTCGCCTTCAGGAAAATGAAGAATATTTATTAATATCCGTGGACTTAACTCTATTGTTTAACGATTAGCGAATACACAGTAATGTGTACATATATATTCTAGAGGGATCACGCTAAGCCTAACGCAAATATAGAAAAGCAAATATTAAATGACAAACAGGCATATAGGTAAAACAGCTTGTTGGTGAATCTTAATTTCATCACTTAGGTACATATACACATGGATTATTGTAACATGACCAAACTGCAAATATTTATTTTAAATTTACACAGTATAAAGGTCGGTAAAAATATCAAAACTGGAAAATGAACGTATTCAAAAATGTTTATTGGACTTTTATGAAGCGAATGGAGAGAAAGAAGTGTCACAGTAGCTTCCAAAGTTAGGGCGGCGAGAATATTACACTAAAATTTTTTTTTGAAGCTTTTATCTTAGGTTTCGTTGAGCAAAAACCTGGAGTATCGTATTGTAGCAGATATACACCCCTGAAATGCTTGATACTATTTAATTTTTTATGAAAGTTTTTGAGAGCACTGTGGAAGTGAATGCTTTATTTTTTTGATAATATTAGGACAAATACAACAATGCATTATAGTGTCATAAAGATATTAAAAATTAAATTCAATGCATTCCAGGTCGTCATATGTAACTCATGAGCTTGCGAGTATTTTTAGTAAAATGTTTTTCCAGCACCGCTTAAAATAGATAGGTACTTATACTGTATTAAATGCAGGTCACTTCTTAGAGATTGAATAAAAAAATTACAACTGGAAGAATCGTTTCCCTAATAAATTAATAGCAAAAATTCTGAAAATGAGGTAGTACATACGATCATAACGGACGAAAGTTGATAATAAGCTTCTATGAGGGAAATATCTTCCAAAATTATAATTACATTATATGGATCGTGTTGACATAATCACAAACAAATGTCCAAACATAGATCGCCGTAGGAGTGAGGAAGTGATCCTGGCGTCTACCGTGGACCCATAGGGCAGCGTTTTTTTACAATCCTTTACCAAAGTGTGGCGGAGCATTTTTATAATTTGGCTCAGCAGCCAGTAAGTCCGAGTAGACTTGATGGTCCCTGTTATGATCCTCAATGTTCGACTGAGTTCAGTATCGATGATTATCTGTGTGACTTCATCCAGTACAGTGTTTGGAACACACCAATCCTAGAGTTAAAGATTTTAGAGTAGTAACCGAGGCTCCCCATGTTGTCCCACAAAGCTTCTGAATTACGTTACTTTGCTAAATGTTATCTGAAGGAGAGCAACTCGGAGATATTTAAGGATTTGGCTATGGGCCATTGATTAGGTTAAAGCATTGATTAACACTAAATATGTTAATCAATGGTTAAAGTGAGACTAACGAATCCTGCGTTTAGACGTAAAAGTGAATTGTTTCTCTACAGCTCATTACAACTAAATAGTAGAATTTGGCGTACACCGTACAATCCACACCTCTTGACAACGGCTATGGTCGTGATGGGTGAAACTTAATTGAAGTCAGTAGGCTAGATGATTCCGAAAGTCTAATACCTAGCTCTTTCCATTACTGGACAGGAATACACAATGTGCTCCGCTATTTCGTCCTCCATATAGCAGAAACGGCAGTCCGTTGTTTGTTCTAGACCTAACTTCCGCAAGTGGTTCCTCATTTGACCATGTCCCCTCAGCAGACCAACCAGAATTCGGAGATCATTCCTATTCCATTCTAGGATCCAAAAGAGGGGCCGAACTAGTATGAACGCCTTCGAGTGTAGTAGCCCTGGTGTATCTCGCCAGTGCAGGAGTGCCAATTCTGAGATGGTTTTCTTGACACAGATGCGGCTCCTCCTCTTGCGAGTGTAACGGTCAATATATTGCCCTCCACTCCGATATGACTTGGAACCCAAACCATTAAAGTTACCTTGTCCTTTGTTCTAAGGATGTTGAGGAGATGTATGCAGTTCTATACGATTCTTGAGTCAACCTGTTTGGAGCTCAGTGCTTTCAGGGCAGCCTGGCTATCTGAAAGGATTTTTATATATTTGTTTGTCAGGGGTCTTTTAATCAGCTTCCTAACACCCAACCCTATGACTACCATTTCTACTTAGAAGATTGTAGTATACCTCCCAAGGTTTACTGAGATTTCAGCTCTTGGATTGATACCAGCTACTCCTGCTCCTGCACCAGTTCTGACCTGAAGCCATCCGTGAGTAGCGTAAGATCGGAGGGTGATATGAAACCGTCACATCTCTTCCGTTTGTCCCTTTCCTGTATGTGGTGATTTGTAATTTCACTCATGATACCCGTTGTGTCTGGTCCTAGTTCCTTTTTGATCTATCTGCCAGTTAAAAGCAGTCTATATGCGACCATTCTGGTACTTCTCCCTACCTCAATGTGTAGAGGGGTTGAGTTTAGGACGGCCTCAATGACCAGTGTTGGTGTAGTAGACGTGGCACCAGTAATAGCCAAACAGGCGATGCGTTGCACAGCCGCCAGCTTGGTTCTGGCTGTCCATTGTAAACATTTCTGCCAACAGCACCATACACTACCATTGATTTAACCGCCGTCTGATATATCCAGTAAATTAAAAGAAACGGGTAAAAGATAAGAGTTTTCAAGAATCTCCTGGATCAACCTAATGACTCTCTCTTAGGGCGGCTCCTACGGAGAGCATAAACGGTCATTTTCAAGTGATTTAATCCCAATTCCTGACGCTCTAGTTTTCAATATTTTTGCATGAAATTTTTACATGAAGTTTAGAAAGAAATTACACAGGGGGCTATCGAAGCATTTTTTGAAAAAAGTTGATTGAACATGAAATATAATCGTTTGAAGTTGCCTATTTTCTTCGTCAACTTGGTAATTTCTTTTAAGAAACGCCCAGAAGCAAAAATGAAAAAGTGCTTCGATGTCACTCTGGGCAATTTCCTTCTAAGCATCATGTGAAAATTTCATGTTAAAATATTGGAAAATGAAGCGCCAGGAATTGGGATAAAAAACATCCGCAAATCGCCTTCCTCTTCAATTTTGCAAATTTCGGGCGACGCGCTAACATGACTGTTTCCATTTCTTTTTAATGTAGCGCGCACCTGTTTATTTATCACGCCCATCGTCGGTTCCTTTGCAGCTCCCCACATCTTCCGGAGAAACTATTCCGGATTGTAGGAGCGGCGTTAGCAGGCTGTCTTAGTACGCAAATAGGTACCAAATATCCACAAATGCATTCTAGGCCCTTTTTAAACTTCTATATCACATCTAGATCTAGCTAAGTACGCTCCTTATTTTGGGTTCAATATATCCATATCCCACCAGCAATTGTTTCTTATTCTTTGTTCCAACCATATGCCGTTATCCGCACTGCAATTCCGATGTACAAAAATCTAATTCCTCCTCAAATTGCAAGAGACGAACGTACGTATCAAGTGCGCCAATCAGCTCCTACATGAATAGTATTCAACTTCGTCAGTCAACGTACAACATTGTTATGTTCGCCAATACGGACTTTCGAGACAAATCAAGTTGTCGTTGCATGTCAACTTTATGAGCCTAGCGGTTTATATCCTTTCAACTTTATTCATTGAATACAGCCGCTGCGCTGTGTGTTTTAGGTTGACGATGAGATGCTGATGGATTCGTAGGATATGAGCATTACAGAATACACTGCTATCCTTTAGTGGGTAGGTTGTTCTATACGTCTTACGAAAATCTAAGGATTGAAGTTATTCAACATAAATAGAGTGAGACCGTCATTGGAATTGAGCTTGAATGATAAGGGGATGCATTTTATTTATTTATTTATTTATGGCTTTGCCAATTAACAGTACATACTTAAATATATAACAGGACATTCTATATGTAATCCAGAACTCATACAAAAAAATACTATTTATAACATATTAATACGTTTATTAAAATGAGTGGCTGATTGGTCAAAAAGATCCAGTTCTTTGAATTTATTAGCAGCACGCACGACTCTTGTGATAGTTTCATTCATACCATAGTTAGTTCGCGAAAATGGAACAACAAATAAGTCATTATTTCTGGTTTTTTTCACACTTACACTGAACTTAACTAATCCTAGAATTTCAGGACAATTGACATGATTATTAATTCAATTGTACAAAAATTTCAAGTCCATTTCTAAACGGCGATGCTTGAGGGAAGCTATGTTGAGTGAAGACATAACATAGGTATTTGTATTGGGGTCATCTGGAAGTCCCATCTTATATGCACAACGCTTCAGAAACATATTCTGTACTCTCTCAATTGAATGAATACTATTATCGTAGGATGGTGACCAAATGATTGAATTATATTCTAGAAGTGGACGGACCAACGAGCAATAGAGTATCTTGAATGTTGCAACAGAAAAATCAGTAGAACATCTATTAATGAAGCCTAACATTTTTAAACTCTTCGAGACAATATCTGTGATATGAGTCTTAAAGGTCAATTTAGTATCTAAGATTAAGCCTAAATCCTTCACATCATTTGTTTCAGCTACAACACTATTATAACACTATTAAAATAAAAATTATATTAATAGTCTGGTTGCTAATCAGAACCCATCCACTGCAACTGATAATATAGAACAAAATTCTGGACTCCAGGAGAGATTTGCAAAGTTGCCATACATTAAAGAATTAACTTCCAAACTAATTAGAGTATTTTCTGGTGTAAACTGTAAAATTGCTTGCAAATCACTCGTCACAATCAACAATATATTTTCGAAACTTAAGGACAGAGTTCCGTTGCCAATGTTATTTATAAAATTCCGTGTAATGACTGTAATTTAGTTTACATAGTGCAGACATCTAGAAACTTTAAAGGCCGTATCGTGTCACATAAAAGTGATGCAAGGTTGCACCCTGAGCGTTGCGCTCTTGCGTCACACGTTCAGAGTACCGGCCACTCTATGAACTATACTTCAGTTGAAGTGCTTAATAGTGAATCCAACCTAACAAAACGTTTATTCTTAGAAGTGGCCCACATCTATCAATGTGACAATTTTATGAACAAGAAAACTGACATAATAAACTTAAGTGTCATATATTCATACCTCCTTCAATGTGAAAAATTACATAACACTAACAGATTAGCCTTGCTTGATGTTTCTCCCTTTTAAACCTAACAGTTTGCAACAAGTTTGCCAGAAGAGAAAAATTTAAACAAGTAAAATAATTTATTTTTGTTCCTGATAACTATTTCTGTACCACTGAGTTTCTCGTCCCTCACCACTTATATAAGAATCATAGAAGTTTTTAGATAATATTAATTCAAAAGTTTATTACAAGTAATATCTTTATTTGTGGTTGGTATTATGTTTCCTGGACTATGAAAGAAACATCGACACCTGTTTCGAATTATAATTGATAATTCTGAAATGACATTCGATTGACACTCCAGGTATTTCATAACCTCGCTTCCTGTCTTGGTTTGAGAACTCTTCATTGTGGTCCTCGAACGTAACAGATATCTAATTTTATATTGTCCATCTATAGATTTTTTAACCTAAATGTTGTGTGTGATGAACTAATTGACGAGGATATGATTAAATATCATAATATTTTTAAAGAATTTTTGTGCGAGTCTAACCAATATGTTCCATTTCGTATTTTCTAACCTAAGCAACAATCTCAACAAACTTTGTAAGTATAAACTCCAATTTTGCTTACCTGTTGCTTATGTTAATTCAATATTTCAGCCCTGATGATGGAGGCATAGTTCTCCGAAAGCTTGGAATTCAGTTAAAGAGTACACTTCGCTTTAATATATTTTTTGCCGCTTCCCAGCTATAGCTAATTTTGTTTCCTAACAAAGTCGGCAAATGACTTAGGCTTGCCTACAACACTATTACATGTCTGATAATCAAAACTTATTGGGTTAGCTGTTCTATGGAAGGTGATTTTATAACATTTACCAATATTTAAAATTAAAAGATTTACATGACACCAATTTATAAAAATACTTAAGTCTAGTTGAAGTTGTTGAGCATCTTTCAAATTACTGATGGATTTGAATAATTTTAAATCATCCGCAAATAACAAAAATTTGCTATATCTTATGACATGTGTGATATCGTTAATAAAAATGTTAAATAATATTGGCCCAATATGGTTTCCCTGGGGTACACCGGAGATACACATAATTTCGAAAGAATACAATTGCCATATTTCACACATTGAGTACGATTGGAAAGTTAGCTACCAATTTATTTCAAAATTGAACCTCCAATTCCTACAACCTCAAGTTTAGCAATCAATAAAGTGTGATTCACTTTATCAAATGCCTTGGAGAAGTCTGTATAGATAGATTCAACCTGCATTCTATTTTCAAAAGCATCTGTTATATAATTCTTGTAAGTCATTAAGTTGGTGCAGGTAGACTTGCCTTTTGAAAAGCCATACTGTTCATTTATAATAATATGCTTAGTATCCCAAGTGATCAGCTTAGTAACTAGACAGTCAAACAGCTTAGCAAACCCTGACTGATTTGACAGTGCTCTATAGTTCATGATGTTATTACGGCAACCAGATTTATGTATTGGTTTCAAGTAGCTAAGTTTCCAAAAGTCTGGAAAACATCCAGATGTTTTTTGAAGTACTAATCGTGTGGTCATCGTAAATTGACTAGCGAAAATAATTCGGTGAAAGAAATAAGGCGTTGCCATAACTCTTAATCTATTTTAGATATCAAAAATTAAAAGTTATATTAAAATGTACTAATGATATATTCAATGTTACTACTAATTAATCATATCTCCTCCTTTTACGACTTGTTTTATTTTATTCATAAAGGAAGCGGCAAATGATTTATAGCACCAAATATCCAATTTCTCTAGTTAATAAAACTTATGACTACAACCGGCAACAGCAGATTTTCTTCCCCACCTTAAAGACGGTGCAGCATCGTGATTGGTTAATCGTTGCAGATAAGATTTATTGTCCTTGTTTTACTCATTTTTTCTATCCCTTTTTAGACTCGACATGATAATTACGATTGCAAGCTGCAAAAACGATGGCCACACAGTAGTAAAAAATATGGATTCATTCCAGAGACCACTGACGCGCGCCTGATATTACAGTTCAGACACTTAGAGCTTCATTGAACAGTGACTGGTCGCTCCATATTCTACAGATTCTACTATGGGCTGAGCTGTAAAAGATAATGGCGCAAGAACAATCAGAACATCGATCCCTATAAGGCAGCCCAACCGGCTGATGCTCACCAAATCAAACCCCCAAATCATTCTTTTGGATAACTATGTTTCAAAATATACCGAGAAGTTTCCATAACATTTGCAGCATGTTACGGTCAGTTTTAAAGCGCAGTATATGTTCACAGAGCACTGAAAAGCACGGTAAGCTCTTTGTTTTTACGAAAGGTTATCCATAAAAATAAACCAGTTAGCTGTAATAGTTATTTATGTATTGAGAGCTTAAAGTGGTTTTTATTGCCCGAAGTCTTATTTAACCTATGAAACGTTATCCATAAAAATAAACCGGTTAGGTGTAATAGTTATTTATGTATTAAGAGCTTAAAGTGGTTTTTATTGCCCGAAGTCTTATTTAACCTATGAAACGTGATCCATAAAAATAAACCGGTTAGCTGTAATAGTTATTTATGTAATGAGGGCGTAAAATTGCTTTTAAGGCCCGAAGTCTAAATTCAAGCCCAAGACATTCGCCTCGGGCTATGAAAGAGGACATAACACTATATTATGCACGGATAATTTTTTTTATTTAATTATATATATTATCTAGCATCGTTGTTAGAGTCACATGTATTAAAGTTAACAAGTTGATTTGCGTAACTATAGCAGTGGAAAAACAGCGGTAGCCAGTTTGGTTTAAATCCAAGTTTTGAGTGTCTGTGCGTCAATTGTGTGGTCATTCCGTAAAGTCAGAACATGATTATTCTACAGAAAAAACAAGGAACAGCAGCTTAATTCCGCATATCTTTAGATAAGTTGGTAAATTATAATAGATATTTTTAGTGTTTGACATTTCATTTAAGTTATAAGTGCTATACAAAAGGCTCATGGGCTATAAAATGGAGTTTATGACAGAACCATTTGTTTATGCTTATTTGTGTATAATCGTTAATTTATGATACATCCCTGCATGAAAAGATTATGCTGACACTTGGTCCATTCCTGAAAAAGGTTCCACTCTGTAACTAACTTAGCAATATTGCCGCTGCTCTCACCATATAACTAGCTTGAGACAATTTTGAGATAAGGAGTACTTTACTTTGACTTTTATAGTCTTAGCTTGATTAATATAAGTAAAATGACGCGTGGGCTTCGTAAAAAATAAAATGGAATAAAGCCCGAGCGACTCATTAGTGTCAAAAGGCCCAAATATTATAGGCTCTCATTTACACAGATATGACGATATACGATAGAATACAATATAATATTTCTTTTCCAGAAGACAATACAAAACCGTGTTAGAATCGTTATAATGAAAAAATCAAAAAAATAAAATTTCAATTCAAAACAACACAGGAATAGTGGATAATGCGAGTATAAATGTAAACTAATACCATGAGATATTACCGAAATTCGTTTAAATGGTATATGCATTTGTTTAAGGCCTAGGCAACTGGGTGCATTCAAACCAAGCAAGTACTTTTCTGTATCATAAGTATACTATATTACGATCAAACTACTAAAAATTAATTTTAAAGTTTTATACATTGACTTAAAACGAAACGGTTGCAAGTTTACGATCCATTCGCCATTATTAATCAGTTTTGCTTATCTGCATGAACACAGCGCCAACCGCAGGAACTCATAAAACGTTAGCATTCTACCTGAATTATGAAAAGGCAACGTACCGCATTCAGTAAGCTATTGGAAGATAATTTACAACCCCAATCAGGGGTTCATATTGCAGAGGTGTATTGATTCCCTCTACGCTTCTCGATCGTTTTTTATCTATTTCGAGGATTTCGAGTATATGAGGCAGAAGCAAAAATATTATCAGTTAAAGAGTTGAAGTACTATCTTAATTAAAATACGTTCTTTATTATCTCTGCGAATAAAATGTATTATTAGGCTCTAGGATAGCCTCGACATAAATGTCGAATGATATTACCTGGTACATTGTACTTCCAAAAATTCATCAGGTACACTAGGAGACATATACGGTGGTAGGCCTGGGCGGAAAATAAGTATCCGCCTAGGTAAACTGATTACCGTTTTCTAAGCATAAATAGTCACAATTATGGAATGCAGGAGAATATGCATAGATAGAAGGTATAGTAAAATGACTATCTATCTGGCGTTGGCAAGTAAACACTATACTTCAGAAATAGTGTGTGACTGCCATAGCACCCTAAAGACACTGTAGACCAACAAGGTAACATTATCTTTGGTGACTAGTCACATAGAAGTAGGTGGGTATAAACGTGCCGACAGGAAGATTCCAAGGAAGGTGCAGAACATCCTCTCATCGGGCCAGGACCAGCATGTGGTATAAAACATGCTGGTTGAAGGAACTACGAAAGGTAACCGGATTTATAACTGGCCGTTTTACGTTCAGTGTACATCTGCAAAAGTTGGAGATCGATGTGGCAAGTCCTTTATGAAGGAAGTGCGGTGAGACAGAGGTAACAGCTAAGAACGTTATCTTCTACTGTCCTGCCTTGAGCAAAAACAGGAACTCCTACCTGAATGTAGGCCAGGAGGGAAGACAGGAGAGTATAGTCCAATGCATGCAAGTTCGCACAGAACTTACGATGGAACTCTGATCGCTTTGACTGGAGGTGCACAATAAACCTTAAGGCTGGACAGCAACCAGGGTAGCTGAATCCTAACCCCTCACTACTAAAAAAACTATATTATTATTTAGACCTGATTCCAAACAGCAGATACAAGATCCTTTTATCACACAAATCCAAGAAATTAAAGGGGGGGAACATTCTATATAAAAAGGTGAACTATGTGTGGCAGGTGTTGTATTGGCAAGGCACCGGTGTATAATTACATAAACAACACAACCTTACATAACCAAAGAGGAGGCATCAAAATCAGCGCTTCTGGAGACATAAAAAACATATGATAAAAAATAAAAAGGAAAATGGGACTAAGGCTCTAAACAAAGATAGGGAACTTTTAGGGCATTTAAAATGACTGCGAAAGTAAGGACAACACAATTAAGATAGCGTTAACCACACGGTAGACGGTAATGATTTTTTAGGATAATAAAAATAACCACATCATAGCCACGCTCTTCTTTGTCATTTTTTTCGTTATACGTTATGTAACTTTATATGAACTGTCCTTCAGTATCCTTGTTCGCGGATTAATAGATATAAAGGAAATTATTCAAAATGTTATTGGAAAGAGTCAACCAAGCAGATCATTTGAAGCAACACTTTATCTTGCAGCTGTTGGCGAAGCGCGAGTTGGAACCACAGCCTCTAAGCAAATTTACTTTGGATAAATAGTCAGTATGATTAGAGCTCTGGGTAACCCAGAAGTGGTTCAAGGGTTCAAACGACAACATACTGACACAAGTAGGTATATGTCTAAAAGCTGAATTAATGTAAACAGACTACAGCTTCAGCCATCATAACTTCTCGAAGGTTCATGATTATAGATAGGTAGCATCATATATATACCTACGCCCTAGAAAAACTAAAAATATCTATTGTGAAGTCAGTAACATGTTCACAGTAATTTTCATTGCACGTTAAAAACATATTTTGCGCTGGTAAAATATATTGAAACCATTATGCATGTACTGCAACATACGTAATAGCTGATTTTTTTAGGTGATAAGATATAAGAATTTACTCTTGATTAGAGTAAATCACAGGCACATAACAATATAAGAACATATCTGATAGTAAATAACTCCCGTTTCTCTATTTTCGAACAAATACAAAACTCAACCACAACAAAACGGTGCTCAAAAATGTAGTTCATATTAAGTTGTAGTACACATTTTCTGTTTTATATTAAAATTGACCGCAACATCGCTATCCTAAAAAACATTTCTTCGTGAGCGTAATCCGGAAATATTTCTGTATTTCTTGCTTATTATCTAAGTAGCGATAGCCTCAAAGTCTAGGACAAAAACCCCATGAAATTTGCTAACTATATAAAGTTCAATCATAACTAAATTTACCATTACTCAGTGGACTGCGGCTCAGTCCGCTCCAATGTTATTCAAACAGAATAGGATCAATAGTCCCACACATTATTGTGTTAACTGAAACTTGGTATATAGGTGACCCAACACTGTACAGTTTTGAAGGCTATGTTCTACATTATAATGATGGTACATACAGGGTGGCCAATCGGGTGACGATAATAATTTTTTTTTAGATAGCCCGTACCGAGACCTATCCAAAACACCCCCATGTATGTGTACCGATTATTGATAGTTTTCGAGTTATGAGTTTTTTTTTGAAAATTTAGAGATTTTCCAGTTTTTCCAAGAAATCGTCAAAAACAAAAACAAGAATGCTTTTTGGATTTCATTTTTTTCTGCAATTATACTCAGTATTAAGCCTATTTTAACATCCAATAAAGAGAACCTGTACATCCGAACAATAATTAAGTACATTTTGGGCCCAAAGTTTGGAATCTCTGTTTGTAGTCAGGAGACCAAAACCTTCAAAATAAAATTAAAAATACTTATGCCTGGTTCTGGAGCTCCAGTCTAATCTTAAAAACTCCGCAAAACATTGCACTTTCGAAATAATAATGAAAAAATAGCACTTATGGGGACATTTTGCGCTGTACGTGACTATTAAAGGTAAAAAGGTGATAATTCACGAATTTCCAAAATGATTTAAAAAACTATTATTTTACTTTATTATGACAAATTAAAGAAAAAAAAACTCATAACAACTAATACACATGATAATCTATGATGTTTTAATCACTTTTAATAAAAAAAAATAATACCTGTGCTTTTTGCTGTGTACTATTGAATTTCTGCTGAATTAAATTGCATGGAAAGCTAAGAAAGCAAAAGAATAACAAAACAACAATCTGACTTTTAATTCCATGGCGGAATTACCTGGGAAGCGTTATCGTAGCATACGCCATCCCTTTTACTTCCCACACCGATAGGTGAGGGGAGGATTGTGATCGTGAAAATTTTCGATTTTGAAATAATAGGTTTTTGGGCGCTTTATAATGTCTACATAACGAAAATCCGCGTCACTCATTTCCGTCGTTCTTTCTGTCGGTCTGCCTGTCGGTCTGTCTGCTTGTACGCGTTTTTCTAGCCTCGTAATCTCAGTAACCGCTGCATGGACTGTGATCAAATTTGGGCAGCAATATGCTGTGGGGTCTTGTAGGTAATTTCAAATATTCCTCAAACTTCGTTTTTAGGCGTTTTACAGGTCCTTGATCATTTTCTGCGTTTTTTTGGGTGGGGGTTGAATTTGGGTGTTTGGGGGGTGGAGGGTTGAAAAACTGAAAAACTTGTTGTATTCATGATAGGCTGTCTACTGACCTGTCAAGGAAGACCTAGCGATATAAATCACCTTTTTAGGTCCATCCGACCATTGCCTTGCCTATTACCGAAAATTAATTAACACAACTGCGCTTCGCCGACATGAGCTCGCAAAAAGCTACTCTGAAGGAAAGGGATGGCGTATCCTACGACGTCGCTTCCCAGGTAATTCTGCCATGAAATTGGAAGTCAGATTGTTGTTTATTATTCTTTTCCTTTGTTAACTTTCCATACAACTTAATTTAGCAGAAGTTCAATAGACATAGTAAAAACACTTCAAAAAACACAATTTGGGTATTAGCTTTTTTATTAAAGCTCATCAAAACATCAACGATTATCGGGTTTATTAGTTGTTACGAGTTTTTTTTCTTTAATTTGTCATAACAAAGCAAAATAATAGTTTTTTAAGTCATTTTGAAAATTCGTGAATTATCACCTTTTTACCTTTAACACTCACGTACGGCGCAAAATGTCCCCATAAGTGCTATTTTTTCATTATTATTTCGAAAGTGCAATGTCTTGCAAAGTTTTTAAGATTAGTTTGAAGCTCCAGAACCAGACATAAGTATTTTTAATCGCATTTTGAAGGTTTTGGTCTCCTGACTAAAAACAGAGATTTCAAACTTTGGCCCCAAAATGTACTTAATTATTGTTCGGATGTACAGGTTCTCTTTATTGAATATTAAAATAGGCTTAATACTGAGTATAATTGCAGAAAAAAATAAAATCCAAAAAGCATTCTTGTTTTTGTTTTTGACGATTTCTTGGAAAAACTGGAAAATCTCTAAGTTTTCAAAAAAAAAATCATAACTCGAAAACTATCAATAATCGGTACACATACATGGGGGTGTTTTGGATAGGTCTTGGTACGGGCTATCTAAAAAAAAATTATTATCGTCACCCGATTGGCCACCCTGTATAATCAAAATGATGGTGTAGTGGTTTATGTTAAAAGAAGTTTAACGTGTGAATCTCAAGTCATAGGTATGCAGAACGGCCTCAAGGTAGTGGAGCTGTTAGTTGAAATTGAATCTAAACAAATAAAAATTACATCTATATATCGACCACCATCTTCAAGCGTTCATGAATTTATCGAAAGCTTAGAACTGTATCTAGATGACGGCTCAAATAATGACATATTTCAACACATTATTTTAGGAGACATAAATATAGACATTTTGTAAGATAACGATATTACAGCCAAGTATTTGAATATGTTAAGCAGTAAAGGATTTTACTCATATATTAATAAAGCAACAAGGGAATGGGGTAATAGTAAATCTTGTTTAGATCATTGTTTTGTAAAAGATGTCAGAAGCTATTTCGAATACATACCGTTTGTTGCGGAGTGTCACATAACAGATCATTTTGCAGAAGCTATATTCATATGCTCACATGAAAAACAAAATATAAGAACTAACAACATGTTCTATAAATACTACATTGATAATAAAAAATTAGTGAATAATGCGAAATTCGAAGCATGGGATGCTATATATGCAGAAAGTGATGTAAACAATGCCGCGGATTTATTTGTAATGAAAATACAGGATATAATTAAACGCAGTACGAATAGAATAAAAATCAAAAGAACTGAGAGACCGAGAAAGTGTTGGATCACCGCTGGGCTTATAAAATCCGCAAACGAAAAAGGAAGACTCTATAAAGAAATGAAGCGAACTCCCTCTGACATAAATATCGCTAACTACAATACATATAAAAATATCCTTTCGAAATTGGTCAGGGACGCCAAACGGTTATACTATCTTCGCAACTTAGATTCCAATAAAACTGATCCTTCCAAATTATGGGCCGCGGTAAACGAAATAACAAATAGTAAAAATGGAACTGACAATTTTATAAAAGAGATCAAAGTAGAGGGGAGGGTAGTGCAGGAAAAACAGCAAATTGCAGATGAATTTGTAAATTTTTTTACGGAAGTAGGTAAACAAGTAGCGATGAAGATTAAAAAAAATTCTACAGGTCGCTGTTTCTCAAAAATGAGCGTAAGTAACTCGTTCTTCTTAGAAGAAGTCACTGAAACAGAAGTGATAAAAACCGTTCATACTCTGAAAAATAAAAAAAGCCCTGGTTCCGACAACATAAGGGCTGAACATTTGAAAATTATAGCCGATGAATTAGCACAACCCTTTAATTACATTATCAATCTTTGTTTCTCCTCCGGCAAATTCCCTTCTGCATTTAAAACCGCTATCATAACACCAGTTCATAAAAATGGAGATAAGTCGAATATGTCTAATTACCGTCCAGTATCTCTGATATCTAGCCTGGCAAAGGTTATTGAGAAATTAATGAAGGAGCGAACGATTAGATATATGAACAAATACAAAATCCTATATAAAAATCAGTACGGTTTTCTGTCAGGTAGGTCTACCTCAGATGCAATTTTGTCGGTTGTGAATAGAATAAGTGAGAACATAGATTCAAAATTGCCAACGCTTGGAATTTTTCTCGACCTTCAGAAAGCATTTGATACTGTCAGCCACGTTCAGCTACTAGACTCACTTGAACGAATCGGATTTCGGGGAGCAGTTCTTTCATTGTTCGAAAGCTATCTTACTTACAGATCACAAAAAGTGAAAGGATCGAACATGCTCAGTAATGCAAGAACTGTAAAATATGGAGTTCCGCAGGGAACCGTAATTGGACCCATATTGTTTAACTTGTATCTAAATGATATCTTTGGAATAGGATCTGTCGAAGAAGTGATCAGTTTTGCTGATGATACAGTAATACTGTATCAAGGATGTGATTGGGAAGAGGTTAAATTGATTGCTCAAAGGGACCTCATAAATATTACACAATGGCTCAGCAACAAGCTATTGAGTATAAACATCAATAAAACCTGTTTTGTCGCATTCACCTCTTACTCAATAGGTTTA
The DNA here is from genome assembly GCA_951848785.1 of Callosobruchus maculatus. Taxonomy (NCBI): domain Eukaryota; kingdom Metazoa; phylum Arthropoda; class Insecta; order Coleoptera; family Chrysomelidae; genus Callosobruchus; species Callosobruchus maculatus. Next base: position 6,079,863 of record CATOUR010000032.1, read on the forward strand.
CCAAATTACACATCTCTGTCCCTCCCCTACAACGATGATATTGTTTATATTCAAAGAAAATCGAACGTTAAATATCTGGGTGTATATGTCGATGAACACTTAAAATGGGACCAGCACATAAAGTATGTAGAGCATAAGATTAGATATACGTTATATAAGCTGAAATATATATCTGATATTTTGCCTCAGAACTTTCTACGAATCTTGTATCATGCATTAGTAGAAACTCATATTATATATGGCATAACAGCTTGGGGCGCTGCACAGAAAAAATATATCAATCAGTTGAGCGTAATGCAAAAATTAGTTATTAAAACTATATTTCATAAACCGAGGCTATACCCTTCTGAAAGTCTGTATAGAGAAACACACTTGCTTGATGTACGCCAGCTTTACTTTTTACATATCTCCACACGCTATCACAAAAATAAGGACGAACACATACAAATTACTCATCTGCACAACACAAGACATGAAGCTAAAGCAAATTTTATACCCAGACCAAAAAAAAGTATATTTCAACGATGTTACCTCTACATGGCACCAAAACTGTACAATAAAATACCAAACGAGCTGAGGAAAATACATTGGGATCATCACTTTAAAAAAAGTCTCAAGAACTGGATTTATAGCTTACCTCTACCTGAACTCCACAGTTTTATTGAAATAATGTGTTGATAAAACTAAAAAGAAAGTAGAAAGAGAAGTATTGCAACTCAAAAATAGGCCTCTAACAAATGACCTTTTCACAAATGCACAAGCTTGTCTTCCAGGGGGTCACATGGTATCATAGTTTATAATATTTAAGTTTAATATTAACAGGACAATATTTTGTTGTTTTTATTTTTATTTTTACGGGCAAAAAGGATCTGGTGTTTACATGTGTTTTTTTTTTGTGATGAACTGTATCGAACTTTATGATACGCGTATATAAAAAATTGTAGTTTATGTGTGTATTTCATATAATTGTCGTGTGACAAAATTTTTAAATAAAAGATATATATTGTATGCAAGAAAGCCGCGCACAAGGCTTTGCCTTCTGCGGATTTCAGCGTTTGTCTATTAAACATTTTTTTCTTCTTTTATACTATGTAACTACTTTTTTTTGAATAAACGCTATTATTATTATTATTATGTTATCTGACTTTCTAAGTTCCACTCGCATAATTGCGGTAGCAACAAGTGTTGACGGGCTGTGCCAAGTCAACACCCTGACTATTATTGATCGGAATTTAGGAAGGATCGCACAATATTACAGGTCTTCAGGATTACAGACTTTTGGAATACTTTGTGTAACTTTTCGTCCAGGCCCAGCTGTTGAAGGTGTTGTGTAAACGTGTTTGGTGTCAGGCCTGACACAGACATAATGAGGGGGACAATTGTGACTTTGTTTTGTTTCCAAAGTCGTTTTATTTCTATGGCAAGGTCCGTGTATTTAGATATCTTCCCAGCGTAGGTGTTTTGGATATTCACATCATTGGGAATGGCAATATCTATCAAATAGGTAATTTTGTCGGCCTTTGACTGGAAAACTATATCTGGTCTATTGGCTGGGATAGTCTTGTCTGTATGTATTTCAACATCCCAGTATAGTTTGTACCGATCGTTTTCGAGTACTGATGTCGGAGTGTAATTGTAATACGGATCTGTGTTTTCTATTAGTTTGTTTGTTGTGGCTAATGCTTGGTGTATGACCTTGGCCGCAGAGTTATGTCTGGCTGTGTATTCGGTACCGGCAAGAGTTTTGCACCCGCTTGTTATGTGATCTATTGTTTCTTTTTGTTGTTGACATTTTCTGCAATTATCGTCTGTTATGGATGGATCTTTAATTATATATTTTTTGTAGTTTCGTGTTGCAATCACTTGGTCCTGGATAGCAAGCATGAAACCTTCCATTTCTGGGAACAGCTGGCCATCCTGCAACCAGGCGTATGACTGTTTTTGGTTAATGTGGTCTTGGGTGACACGGTATCTATGTTTGCCGTGCAGTGCTTTCTGCGACCAGGTGTTTATTTTTTCTTGTTGTGATTGGATGTGATTGTATGTGTCTGCTACGTGATCTGGACTAGAGAGGTTAAGTGGTGTATAGTTTTTGTCTGCTTTTACTATTGCTTTATGTAAGTTAGTTTGTTTGGTGTGGAAGAAATGTCTTAGTGTTTGTATCTGTGTTGTGCGAAGTGACTGTATATCTATAATTCCTCTGCCACCTAGTTTTCTGTCTATGGCGAGCCTCTCCTTGCAAGCGTTCGGGTGTGACATCCTGTGTTTTGTGAGTTCTGTTCGTATAAGTATATGGATGTTTTCTATGTCCGTGTGTGACCACTTGATGATGCCAAAGGAGTATGTGAGTACCGGTATCGCAAATGTATTAATGGCTTTTGTGAGATTTTTAGAATTCAATTTTGTTTTTAATAGTTTAATGAGGCGGTCTTTAAACTCTTGTGTTAGTTGTGCCTTAACTTGTGTATGATCTATCTTAACGTTCTGATTGAAGCCCAGGTACTTGTACGTTTCGTCTTTATCCATGTTGTCCAGTGGTTGGCCAGTTACTACTTCCTTTTCGGGTTGGTTTTTCCATTGGCCTTTATTGATGTGGAGCACCTTGCATTTACTCATTCCGAATTCCATCCTGATGTCTGATGTATAAACTTCTGTTATTTTGAGTAATTCTCTCAGTTGTACTTCTGTGGCGGCATATAGTTTTATATCATCCATGTACAGGAGATGATTGATTTTGTGTTGATCTGCTTTATGGTGTCTGATGTTGAAACCATGGTTTGTGCTGTTAAGTGTGTTGGAGAGCGGATTTAGGCAGAGGCAGAACCATAGTGAAATAAGAGAGTCACCCTGGAAGATGCCGCGTCGTATATGTAGCTCATCCGTTTGAATGTGGCCATCGTGAGTTTGAAGGTGTATGTTTGTTCGCCATGTTTCCATGGTGCTCTTAAGAAACTGACGAAGTCCTGGATTGATTTTATATATTTGAAGTGTTTTCATTAGCCAGCTATGGGGTACAGAGTCGAATGCTTTTTTGTAATCTATGAAACAGGTATGGAGATTCCTATGCTCTTTTCTAGTTTGCTCCATGATCACACTATCAATTATAAGTTGTTCCTTACAACCCTGGCTGTGTTTTCTACATCCTTTTTGTTCTTCAGTCAGGATGTTGTTTTGCATTAGGTGTTGTTCAATCCTTCTGCATATTGTTGCAGTGATAATTTTGTACAAGGTGGGGAGACAAGTGATTGGGCGGTAGTTGGCAGGGTTCTTGGTATCTGCATTTTTGGGTTTTATATACGTTATTCCTTGTGTGAGGAATTTGGGAAGCCTATTAGGTTGGAGTATGGCTTTATTGATTTGGTCTGTGAGCATTTCGTATGTTGAACTGAATTGTTTGTACCAAAAGTTTTGCACATTATCAACGCCTGGACACTTCCAATTGTGAGTATGTTTTATCGTTTCAGCTATTTCCTCAGTTGTAAGAATAACGTTTCCCTGCTCCGTTATGTGTTGATGTTTTGTCTCTTCTTGTCTGATCCATGGAGCATTTTCATTATGGGTTTTGGGTTCTGACCATAGGCTTCTCCAAAATGCAGTTAATTCTTGTCTGCTTGGAGGTTCTATTGTTGTTATCTGGTTGTTTGATGTTATTTTTTGGTAGAACTGCTTTTCACTTTTCTGAAATAGATTGTTAGCATCCTTTCTGTCGTTGGATTCGTTGTATCTGCGGAGTCTAGCGGCATAAACTGCAAGTTTTTGTTTAAGTGTATCAGCTATTTCTGGTATTGATTTTTGTGGTGACTTTGATTTCAGTATATTTATTGTTCTTTGTATGTGTTTTGAGGGATGGTTGTTATTGTTGGAGTATTGCGCGAGGTGTGCCAGATCCTTTCTGAGCGTGCTGATTTTGTTTTCTATTCTTATTTGCCATTTAGGTTTAGCTCTATTGCTTCTCTGGTCTTTAGAACGTTTTTGAAGTTTTTGGCCGTTAACTATGAGTGTTGTTGCTGCGGCAGCATATATAACGGTATGGATGTCCTCTAGGTTACTGTTGTTTGTTATGAATTGTGGTATTAGGTTAGTATTTATTGTGTGTAGTATTTGCTGAGTGTTGTTTTTGAAAATTAGTCTGGGCAGGGGATCTCGCAGTGCAGGATTGGTGCCACACCATTTGTTAAATTGTGTGTTCATCACCTGTTCCGCAGTTTGTGTGATGGAAGGTGATCGAGCAATGTTTTGGTTTTGGTTCTGTGTAGTTGTGTTGCATTATTATTATTATTATTATTATTAAAAGAAACTGTAGACGGGAAGCAATTTGCCAGATGTCCTTATGGTAAGGTTTGCATTTTTGCAACTTATCAAAAGCTTAATGAAAGCTTTTTAATTCATACGAATGAATAATTAGTTAAACTAGAAATACTTCGACCAGGCACGTAGCCAGGAGGGGTTGGGGGCCGAAAGTTACAGAATATGTTAGTGATTTATATATTCCTAAACTGTTGTTGTTGTACGAGCTTAGAAGAAATCATCTCAATGAAGTTTGGAGGTAATCACATATAGGGTAACATATTCAAGGGATCGAAACAAATTTAAACAAAAAATTTAGGATTTCTAGGTATCCACTATCTAAGTGTTGCTCATAAAATAGTTAGACAATAGACAAATAAAGAATATTAACAATTATTTCTAATAGTACTACTAACTAGTTATATGTACATCGTTGAAAAGATAGATGTACCAATTTGCAGTTCATGCCAAATTTCCTTGTTTTGGTGTTGATGAAAATAAAAAAATTCTGAAACAGTTGAATTTATGTACACATACGAGTAATATGTTGCATACAGTTTTGCTCAGAATTCAGAGAAGAAATCATTTTTATGTTTCACCTTTACACCCAAGTAGGGTATAATCGAGGGGATAATTAATTTTTTTTGTGTTTAGTTCTTTGATAACGTAAAATATACTCACCATTAAAACATGCAACATTACATTCATAAAGTTTTGGTTATTCTATATTTGATATAGTTTATTTTTTGATTTCAAAGAATGGATAATAGCCAGCAAAAAATATATCGAGCTCACTCAAACCCCCCCTCCAAGTGCTTGGGGGGGGGGGTGGGGGTATGTAAATGTTATTTCATAGCGGGTAGGACAAAACCACACAAACTTTTTTGCTCTAATGGTGACACTTCTTTACTGCTCCAGGATGTTTGAAAAATGGAAACAATCACCCCCTTTTTGCCAAAAATGGTGATACTGAATGACGTTCTACTCCTAATACCCAATATGTCCTTCAGTAGGACATTGCTGGTGATACCTGACTGCTCCCGTTTTTTCTACCCCCTCTCCCCCCCCCATTCCCCGCAGATTAGATGATTAAGCTAGGAAGCCCCCCCCCCTCCCCGAAAGTGAAATTCTGGTTACGGTCCTGACTTCGCGCAGGTATATTTTCCTTTGAGAAACCAAGACATAAAGATCATTTTGTATTATAAGTCGGACATCCTGAACTGCTCCGTTTAGAACCTGATTTACACCCTGTTATTTAACATAAACCTACAGAACTCCCATTTGAAATCCTTAAGGATACGACGAAAATAATTTATTGAATGCTATTTTCGTGGCTGCTGGAGAGTCGCCAGCTTTGCAGTGCACCGACTAGTACGGTCAAATTATTCAAAATTGGATTTCAAAAAAAAAGAGATGAAAATACATCGGACGATATATAATGTATATCACTTTTGTAGTAAACATGATTAAATGTGAATTTCTGCAGAAGCGAGTAATGTTACTTTTCACCAAAAAATGACTTCATTTATTGTGTTAAAGAAGTAATCCATAGCTTCCAAATATTTAAGTCAGATAAATACACAATAAAAAAGAGCATCACACTCAAATGGGCTTACCAGAAAAAACAAGGTGCTTTTTATATTATAAAATGTACCTGTATGTAACATTTTCAATTTTTTTTTTGTTTGAATCTGACATCAAATTTTTTCTCGTAAATTTTGTGACAATTTGATTAAAAGTGACCCGTAATCAGGCATATGTATATGCTTAATGTTTAATAGTATGGTTTTGATAAATTTCTAGAACAATAAATACAATATCACATCTGATTTTTTTTTGACTCTATGTTTTGCAAAAACAAGCCCCAATTTTTTTTGAAAATACTGAAATTCTAATTTGCATGAAATCATCTCAAATACCTTCAAAGACTTGCGGGCATTATCTGCAATAAATCAAATATTATTGGTGAATTCTATATACGATGTACGATGAGATTTGATAATTGCAGAAACATCACTGAACAGGGCCGTAGCTAGGCGTTGACCATGGAGGGGGTTCATGGTGACCTTAGGGGGGTTCATGTATAAAAGAATATGTAATGTCTTAATTTGCTTAAAATCTGTATAGATTGTATCGCTGCTAATGTGTCATGATGAGCGCCGAGGGATTGGTTAGTAGTAGAATAAATCACTAAGCTTGGAGAAAGCATCCTTGATCATTTTTATTTTGTATTATTTTAGTAGTTATTTCATTCATGGGAATACTCATGGGGGGGGGGGGGTTTGAAGCCCCGAACCCCCCCCCCCTTATATACGGCCCTGTCACTGAATATTCCTTTTCGAAACAACTGATAAAATGCTCAACATAAAATGAAAGGAACACTCTTTGGATACTTTTTTCCACCTGTATGCTCTCAATGAAATTACGGTTTCAACGTGAATGTAGTTCTGAGTTTTCTTCAAATAGTAGTGTGAATTTCATCGCGATCACGTAAAATGTGCCGCTGCTAATACATGGTAGAGTCTCTAGGTGGCCAAAGTCAAAGTTGCAAGATGTTTAATGCAAGTTTGACCATCAGATTCACTTAATTACAAGCCACTTGCATTACGCTCAGACGTATGAAGCCTCTCACAACTACTGGTATCATCGTAGCGCCGTATGTAACACCTAAGGCTCCAACCCACCTCTGACAACGCACCTCTGCATTTTCAAATTTTAACCGAAAAATGCCACATCGTAGGTGTGTGGGAAAGCATTGGAAGAGATGACACTTTACGTTTCGGTGTAAAAAATATTCACCACCATCACCGACGCGTGTAGACTTCACGCGTCACTACGATTCTCGTATGATTTCCACCATTGGAATCCCCGTGAATAATTGTCTAAATAGGCTGAATCTCACATATAATAAATGTTAGATGCCTAGCCTAATATCTTTGTATCAGCGTCTACCTTTCCTCTTCACTCTATTGTTACATCTCACGTTTTCTACACAACTAAAATATAAGGCCAGTATTTGATCAAGTCAAGTATGCTGAGGAGACAATTTTATAGACGTCGTGCATAATTATCAAGCAGATGTATCAGGTAGGCTATGAAATATTCACCGACACTGTCCGAATAAAACGATTCCTCAATCATTCAAATGCATCAGTCTTAGGCTACCTCCGTCCTGGATATTGCTGTTGATAGTTGATATATTCTAGAGGCAAGCAGTCAATTCTCCTAAATGCCCTCTATGTGTTCTTTAATCGAAAAATTCATTTTTGAAGCTCGGTTTTCACACAGTAGGAAATTATTGAGCAAACTGCCATTATTTCAAAGCCTACCTGATAAATCTGATAGGTAATTATCATCACGTCTACATTGTTTCCTCACCATACTTGACGTTATTATCTCGATAATTCAAGGTTTTGGCTTCATCAAATACTATTATGGCGTTATAATTTAGTTGTTCGTTAAAGAAAAAACAAGTTCGATAGTACTTTCTTAAAATAAATAAATTTCAGTACACAAATAGAAGGTATTTTTTAAATTTACAGAAAAATCGTAATATCACGGAAACTGATGGATGTAGGTATAATAAGTAGGTATAATAAGTGCTATACAAAGATGAAAGAGCATATTAAAAGCAATTCTTTGGTATAATACAATATTGGGGGTTAGATTTAAAAAAAAAAAAGAGAAAATCTAGAATTTGCATTCCACATCACCATGTACATGAATATGCGTCGTCGGCTTTTTTTACAGCCGATTTTAAAACTAGAGAATATTTTTCATTTTTCCATGTAAAAAAAATAATTTTCGATTCATTACTTTTTGATATACAGTACGTCCATTTGCCAGCGATTTGGATATGAAAATGGTCATAACCTTTAAAATACACAAATATGAAATAATTTAAAACTGGAATAATATATAGGGAGTCTCATTTAAAAAAATGTATGTTTGGATCACCACGTCGTTATGGATCATCCTGTAAAAATAAGAATATTTTCTTAGCAAGCAGCATATCCTTGGCTACAACTTTTATATAAAACTTTTTTTGCTGTCTTTTACAGTAGTGGAGTTATCGACTGATCTGGTACTAAAAACTCACCCTTTATATAGCCTAGGTAATCGCTTATCTTTTCATGGCGATATTGCAAGTTGGCATGATATTTTATGTACCTACGCCTTAATTTAGAGGTATCGAAATGTTGTGATCCATCGTTGATTTAAATTAGGGAGCCGCATCAGTGAGAAAAAATGCGAGACACAGCACCGAAAGTTGAAAACGCGTTCAGGTATATGTTTTTAGGCGACGCTGATTTAGTAAATGTTATAGACTAGAATTATTTTCAATGAAGCAGGAGAAGGGATTCAGGATACCACTTACCATATACCCATATATGAAAAATAAGTTCACACTTATACATACCTTCAAAGGCAATGTTCGGATACATCTCTAAAGGATAGCATAAGATGAACTTCTTTTTTGAAGGATTATTATTGGGAATAAAACTATTTGAGTTGAACGCGATAAAAATATATCAAAATTATGTAAGAGAAAATGATATATCTTTTAGATAATAATTATTTCATTTTCACCATAAGGGTTGAAATATATTAAATATGATAAATCATAAAACTTATTTGCGCTTACGCTGCCTGTATGCAAATAGGTTCCTGCTAAATTTCAAAATGAGAAAAAACCTGTGTGAAGCCTTGGTGATATCTGTTTTGAATTACTGCAGCATTTTATACTATCCATGCTTGGATCAAGCCACAAAAAATAGAATCCAAATAATTCAGAATAATTGCGTCCGCTTCATATTTGGCATGAGAAGATACGACCATATATCTCATAAATACCTAACGTTGGAATGGCTAAAGTTTGATCAACTTGTTAAGCTACATTTTCTTACTTTCATCCATAAAGTAACAGCTTCATCTAAGCCGGAATATCTATACGAAAAAATTATTTTCAACTACTGCATGACAGAATTGTTAGAAACAGGTTTCTCGTCAGAACACCACAACATGCAACATCTTTGTTCCAAAGAAGTTTTTCGTATAATTGCGCTTTGTAAAATTGAAAAATATGACAATAACACGTTTTCGCCAGCATCTTAGAAGGAAATTATTGTGACTCTTATTACACTTCTAGTTGAAATAAGCTGTTTACCTTAGCATAACACTAATTTTTATTTTTCACCTCTTTTTGATTTCGTTTCTTATTTATATATAGTTCGACATTTGTATGTACATTTGTGTTTTCGCCAAAGAAACATAAAAATTTATAACTTCGATGGTTAAGTGTAAGAATAGCTAAATGCTAAACTTCGCCACCTTAGTTCCACTCTATGTATATTCTTTAATAAAGACGTTTATTATTATTATATGTTTTTCAGCTTTTTAAGTGCTTTATTTTTTATTATAATAAGCGTTTGCAATAAGGGGTAGTACTGGGAGGGCTTTGAAATGAAAGGGGAATAGAGCTTGATTTTAAATTTTATTCGATCTGTTTTGATGAAGGTTTGTAGTTAAACAACCCCCATTGTTCTGCTGCTATCTAAATCGACTGGATTTGAAGTCGTTGCAGATGTGTCGGCGCGGCGGTAGAGTCCTTTAAAAATACCGAAAGTGTTTGCCCGTTTATCCATAACGTCAGCACTGTAAACATATAAAACTCCCAAAAAGAAAACAAACGTTCCTTTCTAATCTCCGATACAATGGGGGGCCATCCGCCCACCCGCCCGGCAGCGCCTGCTAAGCCAAACATCGGCATTCGGTTTCGGCTCTGCTGCTCTCTGCCTTTTAAAACAGATTACAGATTTTTAGTGTTTACCGTGCCAGGTGCGATGCTGGAGAGAAGCTGAGGCTTACTGGTAAGGGCACCAACTGTTTATTTTCGGTTTTTTTAGCGTATGATGATATGTAGTACACATGAAAAGTCATAAAAAAGTAAAACAGTTTTTTTTGTTTTTTTTTTCGTTTTTTTGTTTTTTTTTTTATTTTTACTTCCCACACCGATATAGGTGAAGGAAGTATTGTGATCGTGAAAATTTTCGATTTTGAGATAATACGCTTTTTGGGCACCTTTATGATGTCTACATAACGAATATCCAACTCACGCATTTCCGTCGCGTCGGTCTGTCTGTCTGTCGCGCTTTTTCTACCCTCGTTATCTCAGTAACCGCTGCATCGATGGTGATGAAATTTGGGTACGGATATGCTGCGGGGTCCTAGTCGGTAATGCTATAAATCGGTGCACTGGCGGTAGAGTAATTAGAGAAAACAAAAAATAAATAAATATTCGTCAAACTTCGTTTTTAGGCGTTTTAAGAGTTTCTGACCATTTTCTACTTTTTCTTGGTAGGGGTAAAATTGGGGTGATTGTGGAGGGGGAGGTTGTAAAACTCAAAAATTGGTTATATTGATAATAGGCTGTCCATTAACCTGTGAGAGAGAGTCCTAGCGGCATAAGACCCTTTTTTTAGGCCCATTCTATCATTGCCCTGCCCACTACAGGAACCGACGGAATTTTTTGATATATGTTAATATATACGAATATTGCTTTAGATCGTTCTGTATTGAGTAACATGGAATTTGTGCAATTGATTCTAATGAAACTGTGCCACAGTATTATTACCGTGCCAAGGACGAAAAACGCGTATGGTTTTTAGAAATCGTGTCACTAGCGGCGCAGCAACAATAAAAAAACTAAAAATATAAAAACTGCACAACCTTCGTTTTTAGACATTTTGGAGGTTCCTGATCAGTTTTTGTTTTTTTTTTGGGTGAGGGTGAAATTGGGGTGGTTGGGGGTGGAGGATTGCAAAACTGAAAAGGTTTTTGTGTGCATAACAGGTTGTCCATTGACCTGCGAAAAAAGGGCCTAGCGACATAATACACTCTTTTAGGTTTATCGCAACATTACCTTGCTTATTACAGAAACTAAGGATTTTTTCTGTTGTATGTTGCATACGAGTATTGCTTTACATCATTCTGTATTGTATAACCTGGAATTGATTTTGATTGAACTTCGATACAGTATTATTACCGTGGCGAGGATGGAAAATGCGTATGGTTTTTAGAAAGCATGTCAGTGGCGGCGCAGCAAAAATAAAAAAAAAATAAAAATACAAAAACCGCTCAAACTTCGTTTCTAGGCGCTTTGGGGGTTCCTGATCATTTTGTTTTTTTTTTTGGTGGGGGTGTAATTGGGGTGGTTGGGGGTGGAGGGTTGAAAAACTGAAAAAGTTTTTGTCCTCTTGGACTCTTAAAGGGAGTGGAAGTTGCACAAAACAAGGATAGGGGATGAACAACAACCAATTCAGTCGGGGAAGTGCCTAGAACGAGGTCTACCTTGTTCAACGTCCACATTTTTATTTTGTTGGTTCACAAATGTATTTATTTATTTATTTATTTGTACTGCAAAATACAAATAATGCCACCTCAAAGGCTACGCCTTGTATGAAGTACTTCACTGCTGCCTCTCTTTGGACTGCTACATCCGTACGCCTTTCCATGATTAGCTTCTTCTTCTTGAGCTTCTCTGGATCCATCCTCAGCAGCAGCAGGCATTCTTCTGCACTTTTTTTCAATGATTTCATCATTTGAAGCTCAAAATTTGGATGTAACGTCTGAATGACTTTAGTTTAAATAAAAAATTAGTTTGCACATACTGGTCTTCATCGACATAAGGACAGTTTGAGTGTAAAGAGGGGCCACAGAGGCTTATACCATTTTAATATATTCATGGCAGGCTACAAATCCCGGGCAAAGTGGTCATGGGACACGTTCGCAATGACGTGGTTAGCCATAGAGCGGCCCAAATAGCATTACCCGTCGCGCGTCGATGAAACGTGCAGAACGCATCCACCGAATCGACAATATAATTGTAATTCGGAAAATATCGCATCGCATTAAGATGCCCTTTGAAGATAAAGTTACAAAGCCGGCGCGCCATAATCGAACAGCAAATTTATTTCGATTGCGGCACCGCATCGGTTGCAGGCTATGGAAGGAAGGGTGATTGCTATTGACCGTTTCCGTTTCAAAGGGCTATGACTGCTCTGCAGTGGAATACCGATACTTGCCCTCGACCGATGCCACTGGCATTGCAGCAGTACATTTGAGGTTTTTGAATTTAAAAAAAAATTGTGATAAATGGAAACATCATACATAAGTTTTATAACAAAACTATTTTTGTTTTATTTTTTCGCATTGATTCAAAAGTTCTATCAAGATTAAGATAGGTTTTTGGATCCAGTACCATAAACACGCCGACAACTCTCGAAACCGTGTGATGTCATGATTGTGGTCACGATGATTCCTTTCACCGACGACGTTCTACTCCGATAGTAGGTTCTAGATTCCCAGCCAATCGTGAGAATAGTTACTTGTAACTAGTGTATATTTGTGGCAGCATAGACGATGAATGAAGTTTGTACCTCGAGACGAAGTCTACGATCGAAATAAATATCTTTTTGAATGTTTGAAATTAGATTACAAATTCTAGTAATAAAGTACCTAAACAAATATGTTTCGTTGAAGCAACCTCTTCCGCAAAGCTGCGATGGTGCAGTGTTTTAAAGTGTTAGACGGTCAATCTGTGTTCGAGCCGGTGTTGGTTCGAGGCCCAGGCCTTGCAGCTCTTTTTTTTATTTTTTTGTACCAAAAAATTTATTGATATGCTTTTTGCACATATTAAACACATTTTTTTACGATCGATATAAATATGTTTTTCAATCAAATTTTATTAGAGATTTTACAACAAAAACTACGAATAATTTAAGTTCAATTTTGATATCGCAATCAGAGCAATTGGCGAAAGATATTGACGGAGAAACTTCATTTCCACAGATTTTTTTTAATTCTTCACCGCCTCCGGTGCTTAGTTTTTGCACTACGTAGTAACGTAGCAAAAAAATGTCTTATTCAAAACCCCGTTTGACTGTCGCATGCAGCAAAGATGTCTACACGGTAAATAATTGCTTCACATAACTTTTTGTATAAATCATTAAGGGCCATAAGAAATGCCTAACTTAAAATTCGTATTTTTACAAAATTAAACATGGTGAGTGGCGAAGTCGGCCAAAGAGGAAAACAGCTGTTAACTTTATTATTTCATAGACGCCATACCTAGATAATCATGTCACTCTACAATACTCCTAATTTGACTGCAATGAGAGTTTTTCACACTGTTACTAATACGGCAAGGATAGAAAAACAGTAGATAGATAGATAACTTAATTCATCACATTTTGACAAGCATTTCAATGTGACAAGTCATAGTGTAGCAACATATTATAAAAATAAAAGAATAATCAAATAAATAATAAAACATACATCAAAATATGCATATGCAGAAAATTACCTAAAAAGCCACAGCACATTCACTTCAGAGTTATGGCAGGCTAAATAGTATTCTTCAGCTGAATAAAACGCATTTCTAAGAAGAAAAGCGTTTATATGCTTTTTGAGTAGATAAAGCGAGAGAGCTTTGGCAGCTTCTGGAAGGAGGTTGTATAGACCAAGTTCAGGAGAGTTTTTTCTGGACTCGTCTAGTCGAAATCTGGGTTTTCTAATCAAACCAGCTGAGCGAGTCTCATAAAAATGAAAATTTGAATTTAAATTGAAGTCCTGTTTGTGCATGTGAATATCTACAAACTGATGAAATATGTACAGGGATGGAAACGTCAAGATTTAAAAAAATATAAAGTGTGGTTTACAAGCTCTCGAAATCCAACACCAGCAATTAGCCTTACAGCGTTTTTCTGCAGCCTAAAAATAGGCAGTGTGTGGGAGGAGTTGCCCCACAAAATAAATGCATAAGATAAGTGAGCATAGGACAGAGGTATACAGTCAAAAGTGAAGGTGGGCTGACTAAGGTTTTTAGTTTCCTAATTACAAATACCGCAGAATAAAGTTTATTTTCCAAAGAGGCGGTATAAGCATTCCAACTGAACTCATTTCGGTTCTTCTCATCAAGTCACTTGGTCCTGCAGCCCAGTGTAGTGTCATCAGCATAACACACACACACATACTAGGCAACAAGTAGCCAAATAAGTCATTAACATATACTGTAATAGGGAGTATGGAATAGTCACTCCAGTGGCATCATCATGCTCATAAATGAAACAATTTAAAAAACGTTTCACAAAGAGGGGAATATTCTGGAAGTGGGAAGTGCTAGAAAGGTATCCTCAAACCTCATTTTACTTCCCACACCGATAGGTAAAGGGAGTATTGTGATCGCGAAAATTTTCGATTTTGAGATAATACGTTTTTTGGGCGTTTTATGATGTGTACATAACGAAAATCCACGTCACTCATTTCCGTCGGTCTGTCTGTCTGTCTGTCGGTCTGTCTGTCTGTCGGTCTGTCTGTCTGTCGGTCTGTCTGTCGGTCTGTCTGTCGGTCTGTCTGTCGGTCTGTCTGTCGGTCTGTCTGTCGGTCTGTCTGTCGGTCTGTCTGTCGGTCTGTCTGTCGGTCTGTCTGTCTGTCTGTCTGTCGCGTTTTTCTACCCTCGTAATCTCAGTAACCGCTGCATGGATTGTGATGAAATTTGGGCAGCGGTATGCTGTGGGGTCGTAGTAGGTAATGTTCCTATAATTTTGAAAATCGGTGCATAGGCGGCGGAGTAATTAGCAAAAAACAAAAAAAATAAATATTGCTGAAACTTCGTTTTTAGGCGTTTTAGGGGTCCTTGATCATTTTCTACTTTTTTTGGGTGGGGGTGAAATTGGGGTGGTTGGGGGGTGGGGGGTTGTAAAATTGAAAAAATTGTTGCTTTCATAATAGACTGTCCACAGACCTGTGAAGGAAGACCTGGCGACATAAATAACTTTTTTAGATCCATCCGAACATTGCCTTTGCCTATTACAGAAAGCAAAGGAATTTTTTTTTGATGTAAACATACGAGAGTATTGCGTCAGATCGTTGTAACGAGGAAACTGTTGAATTGATTTTAATGAAATTTTGAAACGGCATTACTACCATGGCGAAGATGGAAAACGCGTATGGTTTTGATAAATCGTGCCAGTGGCGGCGCAGAAATAATGAAAAAACTAAAAATATAAAAACAGCTCAAACTTCGTTTTTAAGCGTTTTAGAGGTTCCTGATCATTTTCTGCGTTTTTTGGGTAGGGGTGAAATTGGGGTGGTTGGGGGGTTGGGGGTTGAAAAATTAAAAAAATTCTTGTACTCATAATAGGCTGTCCACGAACCTGTGAAGGAAGATCTAGCGACACAAATCACCTTTTTAGGTGCATCCGGCATCCAGGTACACCATCACGGCTGAAGCGTGAGTTATGACGGCTGGAGCGTGAGTTATAAAAAATAATTCACTCTGTTCATATATAGGTGGTATTACTTGTTCATAAGTAGTTTGGTAATCGCTATATACTGTCATGAGGGTAGATAATAGTATATTGTTCAACGAGCAGTATGACGGCAATAACTCACGCAGTTGAAGTGTGCAGCACTAGGCGTAGGCAAGTGCTGTAAATCGACAAGTGAATTATTACCATTACCGCGAGTTGAATACTATACTTTACCTACGACCGAAGCAATTAAAGTACTACTTGAATACATAATAATTACGAATTATCGACAACTTAACCTCACTTCTGTAAAATAAATAGTTCGGCACCATCGAATTAGCTTTTGACGTCTCATGGTATGGCCACGTTTACAATTATAGCGTGTATTTAATTATATGCATTTCCAAGAGATCGGTACTGATATCTAGTAGGCGTTGGACATAACTCACGGCTGGAGCGCGAGTTAAGAAAAATAATTCACGTTTATATATATAGGTGGTATTACTTGTTCAAAAGTAGTTTGGTAACCGCTATATACTTTTAAGACACGTATATTGTTCAACGAGCAGTAATGACGGTAATAACTCACGCAGTTGAAGTTTGCAGCACGAGGCGCCTGGGAGTGCTGTAAATCAACAAGTGACTTATTACCATTTCTGCGGGTTGAATACTACACTTTATCTACGACCGAAATAAACAATAATAATACTTAAATACATAATAATTACGAATTATTGACAACTTAACCTCATTTCTGTAAAATAGATACTGGTACACCGTCGAATTAGCATTTGGCGTCTCATGGCATGGCTACCTTTGCAGTTATTATAGCGTGTATTTATTTAATCATATGTGTTTCCAAGAGATCGGTACTGATATCTAGTAGGCGTTGTCCAACCACGGCTGGAGCGTGAGTTATAAAAAATAATTCACTCTGTTTATCGGTGGTATTACTCGTTCAAAAGTAGTTTGGCAATCGCTGTATAACTTGATGGGAATAGATAATAGTATATTGTTCAATGAGCGGTAATGACAGTAATAACTCACGCGGTTGAAGTTTGCAGCATGAGCTGTATGCGAGTGCTGTAAAATTAACAAGTGAGTTATTACCTACGCCAATCAGTTTGTAAAGGTTTTTGACCTACTGTGATGAACTTCCGTTATTTTTTTTGTAGGATAAGGTCATTTAAACAAAAACTCCTCATTTTCCTTTCGGCATATAAGTCGAAACGTCGCATAAAGGAAAACAAGGAGTTTTGTTTAAATGACCTTATCCTATAAAAGAACAACTGAGTTATTACCGTTAGCGCGAATTGAATATTATTTTATCTACAACCGAAGGTATACATATTACGATTTAAATACATTGTAATTACCCAATATTGACAACTTAACCTCACTCTCCTGTCCTTAAATAAATACTGACATCGTTCGAATTAGCGTTTGATGTTTCATAGGACAAATTTGCAGCTGATAAAGTAGTATTCAGTAGCCGGTATTCATAACCCACGGCTGGACCGTTGTTTATAGGTAATATCACCTGTTCAGAAGTAGTTTGATAATGGCTGTTGAACTGGATGCGAGTAGATGGTTTTATGGTTTTGTATAAAGAATAAAGGCGACAATAGCACATAAGAAACATTACGAATATCAATTATTTTTTCAAAAACAGAAATATTGGAAGCACTTAGCCCTATTACTATAAGCTTCTGATTTCAGGTAGTAAGTATTTCAAACCTACAAACGGAGCATCCATTGCACCTGGATCAAATTATAAGAACCCCGATGGGACCACCTTGTTCGTATATGCAGTTTTGACAGAATAGCGGTAAAAGTCAGCGCATATCTGAAGAAGAATGTGTTGTTGGGTTTTATTCGCTGTATTTCCATACTAAATTATGAAGGCACTGGTCGAAAGCACCCAGCTATCTTATCAGAAACACTTATTGGTGACCCGCAATGTTCTTGTCGACTGTCGCTAACTGTTCTGGGCATATTTCGGCTTGGCAGCCAACTGGTTTTGGTCAGCTTCTGCAGAAAGATAACTGACTACTTCAGCTTTGCGATTAGGTGGACTCGTATGAATGGGTATGGCAATAAATGAAGATGTTGATTTTTACTCGGAGATGTGGATGGAATCTCATTTTGATGGGTTTTGGCGGGTATTGCCGGCATTTTTAAGGTTGCTTTCCAACCTTTTCAGACCTTATTATTTTCATATCTGAGTCTGTCCAGCCAAAATGCCAATAGTTTGATGATCTGTTGTATGTTTTGTAGTTTACTACGAAGGAAGCTTATGGCCAGAAAACTTAATTTAGGTGAGAATATCTTGTGGCTGTGGCCAAAATTTTGAAAAAAGAGACTGGGTCACAGCATAGAGGAGACTCTGGTGTTAACAGCCAAGCTTTCAGCAATGCTTATTGCCATCTTCAGGGCTTTTAAGTTGAGGTTTGCCAATTTAAAGACAGCAATTGCATTCAGTACAAACGACTTCTTAATGCAACTATAATAATCGTCAGTATTTTTCCAAATTTTTTTAAAAAAACTATACTATCATGGCGTCTTCCGCTAACAGTTCAGGAAACAAACAACATATAATTGTAAATTACAAACACACAGAAACGACCTTTAAATTTTAACATGTTAAGGTGTGGGGTGCAGACTAGCTCGCGTCCGTAGCAGGAAGCTACACGTGCACCCTGGGTAACGCTAAATGAGCTAGAGCGAACCTGGCAACCAGACTCAAAAAAAAAGATTTTTTTGAGATTTCCTGGTTAAAACATGACGAACATAAGTGCTAAAAACTTACAGACTAGAAATATCGGTAGTTTTATTCGTATTTGTCAGCTAAATGTGGAGAGCATAAGCAGAGCTAAAAGCGAATGCATCTCCAAACTACTTTTGGACAATAAGGTTGATGTCATAGCAATCCAAGAAACTCACGCCGACAGTGAGGAATCACTCACCAGACGGGGACACATTTCTGGTTATACATTACTGGGAGCCACTTACCACCATACTTACGGCGTAGCCTCTTATATTCGCAACAATATTGACAATGCCCAACTCATTTCCAATGACACAAACAACAACATACACAGCGTAATAGTAAAAGTGGGAGAAGTCACAATTGTAAGCGTATATAAGCCACCGGCAGCGGAGTGGCCTGAACAACCACTTCCAGTACAACAGCATCCGGCTATATATATTGAAGACTTTAACAGCCACCACCAACAGTGGAGATACCCCGACTGTGACGAAAATGGCACAAAGTTGGCTGACTGGGCTGATGATAATGATATCTTTCTTGTATTTGATGCCAAAGATAAAGGCACTTTCAAATCAGCAGCCTGGAACTCAAAAAGTAACCCTGATTTGTGCTTTGTGAGCTGCAACCGGAAAGGGATCCCTATACCAGCTAACAGAAAAGTCGCAGAGGCCTTCCCACACAGCCAACACAGGCCAGTTTTCTTAGAGGTGGGAATCCAAATACCCCTAATACGATCCATCCCTCGGCCTCGATGGAATCTTGCAAAGGCGGACTGGTGTAACTACTCACGGGAGCTGGACCGGCTGGTACAGTGGATACCGCCAACATCAAACAATTACAAACGTTTCGTTGGAGCAGTGATGAGCGCTGCAAAAAGGACCATCCCTAGGGGATACAGGAAGGAATATATCCCTGGGTGGGATGAGCGGTGCGAACTCCTATACGGCGAATTTCAGGAAACCAACAATCCAGATATTGCCGACGAACTCATCTCTGCCCTGGACAGCTCACGAAGACGTAAGTGGGAGGAGACTACGTCGGAAATGAACTTCCAACACTCAAGTCGAAAGGCCTGGAGCCTTCTTAGAAAGCTAGGCTCAAGCACGCCATCCACACGGGCACCGTCGGGAGTAACTCCAGACAAGATTGCTGCGCATATTGTAGAAACGTCAAGAGCACCTTCTGATAGAGAGCATACAAAACGCGTGAAGAAGGGATTGACTTTACTGAGGAGGAACGCTCCTACCCAAACAACGTTTTCCCGACCCTTCTCGATCGAAGACATTAATAATGCCATATCAGATGTTAGGCCTGGAAGGGCTCCTGGTTTCGACGGCGTCCTGCCGGAATTTCTCATTCACGCAGGTCAGCAAACAAGAGTGTGGCTATCTCTCTTCTTCACGAACCTCCTTAATACGGGAAACCTCCCACGGGAATTCAAAAGAACGAAGGTCATATCAATATTAAAACCCGGTAAACCGAACGATCAACCCGCCAGCTACAGACCTATAGCCTTGCTCAGTTGCTCCTATAAATTGCTAGAAAGAGCCGTCTACAACCGATTGAGCGCGACTATCTTAGACCGGGTCCCGATAACGCAGGCTGGTTTCAGACCGGGTCGCAGTTGTTGTGATCAAGTACTATCCCTCACAACGCATATCGAGGCAGGCTACCAGCAAAACATGAAGACGGGAGTGGCGTTTGTTGACCTCACTGCCGCATACGATACGGTCTGGAGGGAGGGCCTCCTATATAAGTTGCTGCAGGTGATTCCCTGTCAGACCACTACAAGACTCATAAACAACATGTTATGCGACAGAAAGTTCCAAGTAATCCTAAACGAGAAAGCAAGCAGGCAGCGCAAATTGAACAACGGACTTCCACAAGGCTCAGTACTGGCCCCCTTACTTTTCAATCTATATATATCTGACATGCCAGAAACAGTCAGTTACAAGTTTTGCTATGCGGACGATATAGCCATAGCTTTTTCCGATAAGAGCTTCAAGAACGTTGAGCATACTCTTTCTAACGACTTGTTAGCTCTAAACAACTACTTCAAGGAATGGAGACTAGTACCGAGCCCCAACAAAACCGAAGTTTCCTGCTTCCACCTGAATAACAAACTAGCTAAATATGAACTGCAGGTACTTTTTGCAGGCGAACCCCTGAAGCATAACCATTTCCCAAAATATCTTGGAGTAACGTTAGATCGCACCCTCTGCTATAAGAAACATCTCGCAAACACTGCAGGAAAACTCAGAACACGCAACAACAGTATCCAAAAGCTGTGTGGAACGACGTGGGGTGCCACTGCTCCAACTCTACGAACCAGTACACTAGCTCTTGTCTATTCATGTGCTGAGTACTGTGCGCCTGTCTGGATTAACAGCCATCATACCAGACTAATTGACGTCCAACTAAATCACACTATGAGACTTATTACAGGCGCAGTTAAGACAACCCCAACTCAATGGCTGCCTGTACTCTCTGGAATAGCCCCACCGCAGCTGCGAAGGACTGACGCCCTTCTAAGGGAGTATAACAAGATTACGGCCAACAACAAACTGCCCATCCACCGAGCAATACCCCCGTTGCAAATAAACAGACTTAAATCCCGACAACCACCAATAAGGGATGCAGAAGGGCTTAAAACCAACAACTTCGACTCCTTAAACCAATGGCGCTCTCAGTGGGAAGGTTTTGCGGAACACCACTCGCGATGCGCATTTATGGGGGCAGCCTTACTTCCAGGATCAGAACTACCCCGGAAAGAGTGGGTAAAACTTAATAGAGTCCGAACAGGCCACGGCAGATGTGCCGACTCCCTTTACAAGTGGGGCTATGTGCAATCTCCCTTATGTGACTGTGGCGCGCCCCGCCAAACTATAAACCATATTACGAGCGAATGTGAACTGCGTGCGTTTCAGGGATCGCGAGAAGAGTTCTTCACAGCCACACCGTTGGCGCTGAAGTGGTTGAAAGAACTTGACATCAACCTGTAAATACCAAAGACTATGTATCTTAGTTTGTAGCTGTATATATTTTACTTTAGTATAGGTTATAATAGTTTTTCTTTTAATCTATATTTACTACCGTCATGTTTTTGAGCCATACGATAAATAAAAAATGTGTGTTTGTAATTTACAAAAGTCGAGGAAATATGAATACGTACGCAAAGATCATAGAGTCGTGGTAGAGGGTCAACCGATGCCTATGGAGACCTATAGTTCTCCTACCTTACCCATCTTGAGATTTTAATTTGAAATTGTTCCTCTAATACACCACAGCTGATTAAAGTACGAAGCATACGTAGATATATTTCAGCAGTCATTGACATTCCTTGCAATCAAGCAACACTTCAATGCCATCCCTTGCATGCATCCCAGAATTCGATACGTGTAATGCTATACTATAAATAAAACATGTAATGAAAATATAAATTCAATGACACAAGAATCATACAAAAACCGGCATTGGCAGACAGCAAAGGTATGAATTAAACGATATTCAAGCCGTGTTCAACATTTTAATAAAACAGAAAAATATGAAAATAGCCGCTCTCTCCGAGGGTAATAATATACACCGATTCAGTATTTCATGGTCTAGCGAAATTTAAACCGACCGGTTAGGTACTATTTCATTCTGCTGGAAACAAAGGATGCTACAAAATTTCGTCAAGTAAGCTTACTTCGCTTCACTGTCGCATGTGCCCACGTGGTTTACACATTTTCTAACCAGTTACAGGAATAAATATCCAAAATCTTAATTTTTGTTGCAAGGCATCTGTAAGCTCTATATAAACTTTTTCGCAAATCTTCATCTCATAACATAACTTTCCAATGTAAAGGGTGTTTCAACAAGAACACAAAATCGTAAGGTTAAATAAGACATGATTTTGTGTATAAAGTATTAGTCAAGGATAGAAATTTATAATATGGGAGCAATGTGTGAAACAAAATTTCTTGTAAATGAGCGGTACGCCACGGCTATACTGGCACATACGAGCTCTGACACAAAATTTGCAACATAATAAGTAGCGGTACTCCATTGGTACACGTTCTTCAAGGCTGCTGTAATCGCGGGTTCATTGATATAATCACCTTAAATAACCCCACACCTTAGATAACCCCAAAGCCAAAAGATGTCCAAAGATGTTAAAGTACAAGAACGCTGCTGCCAATTCTGACCAACAAAGAAAATGGGAAATGATATAAAGAGTAAACTCGTTTAAGACTGTAAATGTTTAACGATCGGTAAGACATGTGGCACCCCCCTTACGAACCACATGTCGTCAAGAGCAATATGTTCCAATTGAAGCACAAAAAATCGCATTATCATAATGTAACGATTCACCCATTTTAAAATAAATTTTTTACATCGTCTGACATATTCGCCTATTTAATCAACAGATACAAACTATTTTCTGTGATAGTTGCCCAATCATTCTTTATCATCCGTTATATCATACTTATACGTGAATTTACCGAGTTCAACCCCTTCCGGAGTCAAACAACCTTCCTATTTTTGTCTGTGAGTTTCCGCGCATACATTCTTTTACGTTTCCCCCACTCTGCTTCAGAATTCTGGCATAACAAATTCCTAATACCCGTTTTACATCAACAACAAATCCATGGTTTTATTCGTGGATTCAGTTCATGGGCAAATTTCACAAGTTAGTGTAAAATAGGAATTTGACGTCAAATAAGTCCATATATTTCTTAGTGGATTTAAAACCTGCTCTAATTTGTGCTCAAGTTTAACGTCAAATGCGGTAGCCAACCATAAAATCATATGATGCATGTAATGGATGTTGCATACCCGTCTGTGTATATTATTAAACATTTTCCAAATGAAAATTCGCAATCACATCAAGAGTTTTACTGTCAAAAGCCAACAAAAAGATGCGAATTGAAAAGATCTTGCGAAAACTGCCAAACCATATGACGGCAACAGTATTGGCAGCTCTGCATACTCTCACAAAATCCATGGATTTGACCTTGAAGAAGACCATGGATTAATCCATGAATAAATTCGCCAAGAAATCGTCGATGCAAAACGGGTATAACGTAGAAATTTAGCCGTTCGCCCCTCTTTCTTTTTCTGTCGAGCCCTTGATGAGATCATATATTAATCACTATGTTGTAATATATTTGTATAAAATTATATCACGACAGATTATTTTCTGGTATTTTCTCAGTCCACGGGGATGCCACCGTTCTTGGACATTCTTGTTGGAGATATTCTTGGACATTATATTTTAGATATATTTTTCCGTACATCTTTATGGACATTTTTTGATACCACGATGAGGGGAGAACACTTCAAGATGAAGGAGCTTCTTAGACTTCTTCGAGGACCTTTTAGACTTTTGCGAGCGTTACCCTTCTTGCCTTCTTGGAGGAGGATAAAGCATATTCTTGGACCCCTTCAGCAAGGTTTTTTTTAACATCCCATTCATCTTTTTCCCTAGAATCAGCGAATGTCCTCAGACTATAATTTTTTTCTTTATATGAACATATTCATCCTTTTTTTAATTTCATTTAAAAAGAATTGTTGAACAAACCTCATGCATCTCATTTCTCAACCACAACTAAGCTGCATTGCAGAGCTAGGTCAGCATGTTTCAGCTTCGTAGGTTATAATACCTCATCTACAAAGAAATACGGTCCAATTCTTCCTCCAGCAGACCACAATACACACCAAAGAGTGTTATCTTTTATATGCAGGGTTTTATGAAGAATCTATCGTGGATTATACAAGCCACAAATAGAGCAGTTTTGACGAATGAAGCTATCGGCATGGAGGTGAAGATATTAAGCTTCATTGCTGAAAAAAACCATTTTGTTCGCAAAATCAGTATTCAGTTCTGTTTGCTCAAGGAACCAATTGTTGGCAAAACTTGATGAGTGAAATGGACTTTGTAGGCATGTAGATGCAAATATTTAGTGAGAAGACTCAAAGTGGCTGTTGACATGTCCAATTATTGTGCACGATGACGAACCGTCCGTCGCCGACGGCTCTGGACTTTCGGCCCCACTCTTGCGAACTGCAGTGATGTTCTGTTGTGAACGATATCTACGGGCTCGCTCACGTGTTTCACATAACTATACACAACCAGCACAATAACTCAAGATGGCGGAAATTACACGCGTATCCCCACTTTTGGAGGGGTTTTTTGTAGGGATGGTAACGGTACTTCGATACTTGTACTTCTGCACTAATATCGAGTATTTTTGTCATCGATACTTTTTGAGGCATTCCAAGCTGTTATCGATACTTTTGTATCGGTGTCGAAAATAATTATATAATTATTGAGGGGTGTGATCAGTTGCGCAAAATGCTCTGTACGAACCAAACGCGCCTATTTGGCTAGAAAATATCGAGTTGGTACCGGTATCGATATTTTCATTTTCGCATCTCAACCCAAACTTGACAGCCGTAAAATCATTCAAAAACCCTCCCAATGTCAAATTTTGTGAGAACAATTTTTATATAGGAAATCCTCAGAGATATTATGCTGGTTGTTTTCTATGCTGTGACTATACTTTGTTGTGACAATTGATATCACCAACAGCATGCGAATATCTAAGTGGTTTGGGCACTATATGGAGGATTAGACACTCGTTCAAAGCTTATGCATACACTGAATACAATTTGCGAGGATGTAGAACATTTGTTAGAAGGGCTTGTGGCAACATTGCGTTTGCTCAACTCGCATTCCTTTGCTGTCATCAATAACTGTGAAACCAGGTATAGTTAAAGCAGTACCAAGATGCAGTACTTCCAAATTTTTCGATTTTTCCTTTCACAACAGATGTAAGGTTTCTAGGAAAAGGAAACCACAAAAAATTGCTAGGGTCAATAAGTCTGGCACAGACATTGTTGTTAGTTAGAAAACTCAGCTTTAAGTAGTTTGCTTTTCCAGAAGATAGACCGTTCGATCCAAAATATACAAAGGTTTAAGGTTAATGACGATATATCATTCTGGTCCAAAACTTAAATAATTATTTGGCGACCCAAAGCATAAGGTTGATGAATTGGACGTGTAGAATATGTTATGTGAAATTAGCTGCAATAATTGTAGTAAATTCTGCATTGGACAAACTTTTTTTACCAGCATACTCAGGCCGCAACCAGAGAAGTGGCTCCTCTGAACCGTCCCTATCCCGGAACCATCATGTTGACATCTCTTCAAGTAGGGGCCTGTCTTCTTTTCTTACTATCTCTTGCATCTTGTGTCTTTTTTCTTCTCACCGTTCGTCTCCCTTCTCCCTTCCATCATCTCTCTGTTCTTCCTGTGCTGTGTTCTGGATCATCCGATCTCCCTGTTCTTGACCAGACATAATCACTCCAATCAGTTTCTGAGCCGCTTTCCAGAAATGCGTGCCTTGCATGATTTTCTACACTAGTTCTGCTGGCGCTACTACTTCCAAGTCCATATTTAACTACACTGAGGCTGCCTTCTTGGAGTTGACCACCTGGGGCACTTGTATGCTGCGCATTGTCTAGGTGCCCTCAGTATACGCACATGTCGTCTCTGGTCTTGCCAATTCTTTTAGTATAGGTTTTAAAGGCACCATGCCCACTTTTATTTTATTGCATTGGACAAACTAGATCTAATGGGACTTATGTATGGTACGTCGGGGAAGTACCTCTTCCATAAACTAATTTAGAACAAGAAATAATTAGTTAAACATTAATATTACCATTATTTTATAATAGAAGATTAATTCGCCAGAACAATTTGTTCGAAACCCTACGTAAACGTAATAAATTTAATTAGCCATTTACTGCGGATGCGCACCTTGAGACAACTGCCGGTCACCAATCTCTCCTCTACGTAGATGGCAAATTGAATCGACAGTCGAGCAGAGTTCCTACGCTGGGCAGCGATCTTTTCGCCGTCTTCCACGCCTTCTAGAGGTTCGCTTGCGATATAATTGGAAATATTCTAAATTTTTCGTATTTTACTTAGTGTTTCGTTTGTAAGTTATAGAGAATATGACCAAATCAGGTTAATGTTTAATTTTAGAATACACTAGCCAAAAGCAAGCAAATGTTTTTTTACTTCTAAACGTTGAAGAATCCAATTTCAACTGATTTCAATAGAAACCTTTTTTATAAATGAAATGTACGAATTACCTCCACCCAAACAATTTTCAGACCACTATATAGAAAGGCCTATCTGTATATGACAGAAAGACTGGACACGGTAGGTAAACAAAGTCCTCTTTTGAGCTACACCTGTTTTAGAAAACTGCTGAAAATTCACCGGTGAAAATAATGTTAGCAAAAAACCAAAGCTTTACTAACTGATAAGCCTATTCGTGCAACCAAATAGGCAAATAAATGTCGAACTACTATACAAAACATTGAGTATACAGCGAATGAAAGACGCTCCTGCGGCCAGTACCCATTGGGTAACCAAATACCTTTTTATAATTAATTGTTCAGGCAGGTAGGTTGGTATTTAATATTCAAAGTGGGCATATTATTTTACCTCTAAATTTACCTGCAGGAGGCTTAAGATATTGGACCAAGTCGAGCATACAATTTGCCTAAGTGGATTCGACGCTGTTGCCGCGCTTCTTCCATGACTGTTTCCCGTGCTTTTGTAGTCATGTCACAAAAATGCAACCAGTAAGCCATTGAGCTTAATTTCTTCAACAATATCATACCAAAAACGATGGTGCTAGAAACATTAAAAGTGTATTCCACAGGACGCGAAGCAGTAAAAAAGCAATTTTGAAGTAAAAGTTTTTCAGAATGACCAGAACTTGTTTTCTGCTTATTAGATATCCTGTCACCGATACGCGATGAATGGTGAAACGAAAAATATCATAATAGATCATATCTAAATTTATCTAAAATACGAAAATTGCTTTCATTATTAATTCATTATCTATGGAAGTAAAAAACAAAACATGCTATGTTTGTATATGAAACGATACTAGAGGTTCTCGTAAAAAAATAAAACCTGTATTCACCAAGTTGGTACTGGCGACAGACCCAAATAATCCTAGAATTCACCAAAAATTTCAATAAATCAGAACATGTTCTAATTTGTCAATATCTTCAAGGTCGCAAATTTGATCGATTTCTTGACCATGTAATGTGGTTTCAAGGTTGATATAATTTCTAAAATTTGTCCAGTAATGTCTCCATACTGCCTCTCAATTAAAGCTCATATGCGGGAAGATAAACTTTTATTGATATTTCGGCTACCTCTGTGGCCCTTATTACAGTAAAAAACGATTAACAAAAAATTTAAAAAAAATCAGTTTGGAATAAGTGACATATGTCGGTGCTTCTGAAATTTGCGTTATTGATAAATTCAAAATAAAACGCAGCAATATATCAGTCCCTGTATCAGTCTCTTATGATCACAATACTGGTAGTCTTATGAGTGAATAATTGATAGATAGACCGCTTCTCCTTTGAGAACCAACAACAAAACACAAACTATAAGAAAACCTGCAAAAACTTATGAGTCACAGTCTTGACCCACTGCTACCAATAACACATTATCGGTGCTAACCGAAAATTTGGAGTTCCTCTATTCCTATATGCTATAGAATTATAATATGTAGGTATCAAATTATACCATAGATATTAAATTCAAAGGCAACTTTCAGATAGGTCCAACGCGGACACAATATAACCAAAGTCAATTTTTTCATCGCAGTGTAGATTATTTTATGAATGCAAATTTTTGAGTTTTCAAACCCCCTACCATCCCAATTTCGCTCCCTCCCAAAAACAAATGGAGAATGATCGGGAGGCCCCGAGGGAGCTCCTAAAAAGCTTAAAAAACTAGTTTGGAGGGGTTTTGATATATTTTTTATTTTACTTATCTTTTCGACGCCAATGCACCAATTTTCAAAATGAATGCAGCATTACCTACTACGACCTGCATATCGCTAGCCAAATCATCACAATCACAATCCATTCAGCGGTCAATACTCAGTAAGCTTACGAGGCTAGAAAAATGCCAACAGATCAACAGACTGGCAGACAGGCCGAAGGAAATGAGTGACGTAGATGTAGATATCTTAAAACGACCAAAAAGCGTATTATCTCAAAATCGAAAATTTTCGCGATCACAATACTCCCCTATCCGCTATCGGAGTGAGGAGTAAAATGTGGAAAACGGTCAGCAACCTACAAATCGCCTAAAAACCAAATTTAAGTTTTTTTTTATGTTTTTAGTGTTTTCGGTTACTACTGCGCCGCCACTGAGACGATTTCTAAAAACCATACGCGTTTTTCCATCCTCGCTACGGTCAGAATTTCATTAAAATGAATTTAATGGTTTCCAGGATACAAAATACATAGCGATCTAAAGCAATAATCGTACATATTGTATATGTTATGGTTAAAGTGTTTACCTAGCTGTAAACTGGCTGGATCTAAACTATCCGAGTGCTCGGTTATTTTAGTGGAAAGTTGTCTAAAATAGCAAGAAATGTTGGTTTGTTTGTGTACTATCCAGCTAGTTTGTAAACTAGCCAAGAATTGCTGTTAAAGTACAAACCACAAAAGAATAACACATATTAGCCAAACTTTTTGGCTCGTTTACAAACTGTTCACAGTACTTGGATAAAGTGTGAACCGAAAATTTCTGGTAATATATAATGATCAACTCATTGGTTATTCGTAATTTTGGCTAAGTATTATTTAAATTAAATTAATGAAAGAAACTGGCTTAGTTTTCATGATAACGACTAAGTTAGTTATTACATTTTACTAGGAATATTAAGTTCACACTTTATCCAAAAACTGTAGATAGTTTGTAAACTAGTCAAAACCACCAGTTAATTTGTGGAACTCTTTTGTGGTTTGTACTTTAGTTTCAATTGTTGGCTAGTTTACAAACTATCTGGATATAATGCGAACAAAACAACATTCATTGTTATTTTAACTGAAAGATGGTTTTCCACTAAAATAACTAGTAGTTTACATAGTTTTTATACTAACCAGCTATTTTATAAACTAGCCATGTAAACAATTTAACCGTATAGCATATACATCAGAAAAGCCCATTTTGGTTTCTATGTAATAGGCAAAGCAATTTTCGGGTGGACCTAAAAAAGTGTATTATTCCGTTCGGTCTATCTTTCGCAGGTCAATGGACACCAGGACGGACACCCTATTTTGAATACAACAAATTATTCAATTATTTCACCCCGCAGCATAACGCTACCCAAATTTCATCACAATTCATACAGCTGTTACTGAGATTACGAGGTTGTAATCTCAACGCCAGCAGACCGGCGGAAATGAGTGACGTGGATTTTCGCCCAAAATCGAAAGTTTTTGCGATCATAATGCAATTTTCACCTATCGGTGTAGGAAGTAAAAACCATCAGAGGCATAGAAACATAGGAAAGTATAAGGGGCTTCAGAAAGGCGAGAGGAATAAATTCAAAATTACAATAGGTATTCAGAAATATAAAAATTGCCGAAAACAGCAGAGCACTTAACGTACGTCTTTGTACGATTCCGAACGCCACTGAATATACTGTTCATTTAAATGCACCATGGGAATTTTCTATTTTCATCTGAATTATTGATGATCCGTCCATGGATCGTTAGTAAGGCACCATATAGACCACAGTATCCCGTGCAGATGAAAAGGAGGTCCATGGCAGGCCCGTCTCGATCTCCAAATGCTCGTAATTTCAATTTCTATACGCTTTAGGCCACAGCGACTCACCGCAGGGGGCGAACCTTGTGCTGGGTGGATGCACATTAAAATATGGAATTATTTTCTGTTAGCTGGAGGCCACCGATCCTGGTTTGAAGTCTTTATAAATTACGTCTCAACATTGGGCCATAAACTCAATCAATGTGCCAAACTGTTCGTTCTGAATTACTAAAAGCATAATACTAACGCAGGTTTTTTACAAGCCTTAGCCAGTTAGATACATACATTATCACTGAGAATTTTGATCAATAGAGAAATTATTATATTCTTTGTAGGGTTATCCATCCAAAAACTCTTTTTTGACAGTTATAAATCAAAAAATATGATTAGGTTTTGACTTCTTTAGGACAATCAAATGATTAGTATGAATTTTATTTTCAGAGAAATTGCAAGGTAGTTCCAATAATAAAAAAGTATTTTTAGATAGGACCTAAGATGTTTGGTCATACCGATAAAAGACCAGAAAATTTTAGGGTTAGACAGAACGCTTCCAGTAACTTTCGGAAAATCAAATTAGAGAAACGTTGCTACCGTTCCTAGCGAAATGTCGGTTATTTAAGCATTATTTAAGCAGCTAAAATTTGCCATCCACCTTATCTCTGATATCATAGAAAAAATAAAAATCGCCGTGACACGTAGATTTCTATTAAGAGGGGGAACTGTTTGACCGAATACGTCATCATTATGCCATCAACCCCCAGCAACCCCTACTTCAAAATCTTAAATGAGACCACCATACTACTTGTGATACATCATTTTGAAGGGAATTCATTGTCAAACGCAACAGTATACTCGGATTGAACCGAGCGGTACAACCGCACATTTATTCCAAGGGTGTCCAAGGCTTGGAATGAACTGCCAGGAGATGTATTTATTGGGCCTGCGGGCCCATTCAAATCCCGCGTTAACAAACTTCCCCTAACATAACCCTTTCATAGCAGCCACGGTACTCTGCCTACGCGGTCTGATCAGTTATAAAAAAAATTGCAAATTGATTCACTATTATGGAAGATAATAAAAAATATGGTGATTATCAAAATGAAGTATTATTTTCATTACCTGAATATTACCGTAAAATAATAAAAAAGATTCCAAATGGGAGCCATTTTGTTCCATACAGACGTACAGGCGATATGCAAAATGTCTTCGCAAGTATGGTAGTCTCATTTAAGATTTTGAAGTAGGGGTTGACTAGGGGGTAAGGGGGTTGACGGCGCAAAGATGATGTATTCGGTAGAAGAGTTCCCACTCGAAATAAAAGTCGACGTGTCACGGCGATTTTTTTTCTCAGTTCAGAGATTAGGTGGCTGGTAAATTTTAGCTGGGACACACTGTATAATAACTAATAACTGTAACTACCTTTAGCAACCCAGACTGCAGAAATATCCTAGATCTCTTATGTTTATTTTTCATTATGTATTTATTTATTTTTTATAATTATTTTCCAATGTTGTTGTAGTACAGTCGAGTAGGTATGATCTAAAATTGTAATACTTATTTATTTTGACATCTGCTTGATTTGAATTGTTTTTTTTTGCTGCTAAAACAGCCCCAGAATTTTGCTATGTTAAGATTAGCTCTTCACAATAAATGCATTATACCTACCGCTATTGCTAATTATTAACACTGTGTAGGTGTGATACAATTAGGAAAATCCCTGAAAAGTTTAGTTTACACTGACACCAGAAGGTCATAGTTCGAATACCGACGCAATTTCCTAATTGGATACCTATGATGATCCATGAGGCATATTCCTATTGACAACGGATGTACCTAGCTGTTGAACAGCCCTCATATCTGGTTAAGGGATGGAGTCTTTCCACAGCATAGTAAACAACCAGCACAATAACTCAGGTTGGCGGTAATTACACACGCATCCCTCCTTTTGGATGATTTTTTGTAGGGATGCTAACGATACTTCGATACTTCTGCAATAATTTTGACATCGATACCTTTTGAGGCATTCCAAGCTGGTATCGATACTTTTGTATCGGTAGGATCGAAAATAATTACATAATTATTGAGGGGTGTAATCAGTTGCACAAAATGCTCTGTACGAACCAAACGCGCCTATTTGGCTAAAAAATATCGAGTTAGTACCGGTATCGATATTTTAATTTTCGCATCTCTACCGAAGCATCACATCCGTAAAATCATCCCAAGGTCAAACTCTGTGGGAACCATTTTTATATGGGAAATCCTCAGAGATATTATACTGATTGTTTACTATGCTGTCGTATTTCTATGACTATAGCCGCATTAGTTTATGCAAAATCTCAAATAATCAAATGTCTCTTAACTTAGATACGTGTTCTTTTCATCCAAATTCAATTAAAATGAAGTGAGATTTTTACCTCCCCACTTTCCCCTATTTGCACAACATAAAGACTAAAGCTTAATTCACATGCACACGACATCCGACGATACGACGGTACGAAACTTCCTATTGGTTAAAATATTTTGATTTGACAATTTTGACATCATTTTGAATATTTCAACCAATCGGAACAGTTTCGTACCGTCGTATCGTCGGATGTCGTGTGCATCTGAATTAAGCTTAACTTCAGTTTCCTCACTTTTGGGTTTTGACATTAACGAAAACTGTTAATTTTACCCAAGGACGCGACGTCCTAGTCGTCCTACTGATTTTACCTTATAATTTATAGTCTGGTCAATTGTGCTCAGTATTTATTTTGGACGCAAACTGATAGGCAGCTACTGATTTGAGAATGTCAGCTTAGTTTGAAATATCTGACTTCACTTGCAAACCGAATGCAGCGAATGTATGCAGTGAAAAAAGAGTGTACCCAACCTCCCTGGATTTTCATGCTACTCTACAGGCCTCTACCTGAAAAAATAGTCTTATGTCTAATAAGACAGGTACTAAGTTAAATGCATCACATTCCATAGCTGATGACAGGTCTAACAACTACACTATTTCATTCAAGGACAGATTGATATGTTTTGTTTTCCATATTTGTATGAAGTACCATCGACATCGGCTATTTTATTTATTTACAAACCAAAACAAAAATCTCGAGAAAAATGTACTGATTCTAACTAAATAAAATAATGATGAACCTCTGTATATATTTATATAAATATACTGTCTTCAGTCAGTTCTGCAAAATGGAGTCAAGTTCAGCATTTCATTTACCAACAGAATCGAAACCTCTGTAGATGCAAAAAATTACTTTTGGGGACATTGCGGAAAAACCACAAAACCCACTTCAAATTGACCCAAACCCCATCTTAGAAAATGTTCATGGATCTTGAAAACTCCCAAAAACAGAAGTTTAAGCATTTTCGCGAGAAGTTTTTTTTTACATCTTTCCAAATCCAAAGAGCCAAGGAATACTCATTTACTAATTATTACTCCGCAACTACTGCTGGGATTTTAAAAGCTACATTTATAGCAACACTGTCAAACTTTCGAGAGCACATCAGTATTTTGAGGTTTATCCTTTATAGCGCCAACAATGACGACTGACAGTCAACCGACAGACAAACTGACCAACATTTCTTCGGAGAGGTAGATCATGAGACGTGAGCTGTCATCTATTAAAAATTAGGGTGAAGTAGATTGCCAAGGTACTTTTAATAATGCTAGCCTTTGATGTTACGTAAACAGTGCAATAAAAAGAAAAATTTTTGATATTTCAAAATATTTACCTACCTGTTTGAAGGAAATAACCTGCACGACTATTGTCAGGTGCAAAATCCATTAAATAATCCGGTTAATGCGAATAACTGTCTGTCTCTGGGATGTCCCGAAACAAAAACAATATTTACCGAATGTCCTGAATGTCATAAAACACCTGTCATCGCGATTTTAAGGACAATTTTCACGGAAACTCTGCACAGTTTTTTAACGAAAGTGCGTAATAAGACAACTTACACTTCACAATAATCTGTTTCACTGTCAATACTCTATATTTTCAGCAACTTTCATTTATAAATTCAAGTTTTTCCACATTAAAACACGAAAAGAAGAGAACAGGAATTACTTAATACAGCATCTCAACTCCAAGACCACTGAACTCACAATAATCTTTAGATCGCCCGTTTCACACTGCCCAACTGTAGGACATTAAGGATGACACCTCAGAACCACGCATTTCTGAATAATATTTGTATAGATATAGGTATAAGTCAGTTAATTTGGGGTAAACTGTATAGTATAAATATTGAACTGTAGGAGAAACGAGCGATTAGTCATGATATGGCAGATATAGGTTTCCGCCCGACAGTGACCGAAATTGTGTACATTGTGAACTGGGCTTTGAGAGAGGCAGTCCTCGACGTTGCCAAATCGATTTTATAGCGGTAGCACTGTTTTGATCCTTATCTGCTAGCTCTTCAATCGATAACGCGACAATCCATGCTTAAAAATTGAGGCGTGAAAAGTCATTTAAGGAAACTTTCTAATCTTTCAGGAAGGTTAACTTTGATCCAGGAAAACAAGCATTAGTGAGTTTCTGTTTGCACCTGAACGCTCTTGAGTTTCCATTCTTTCCAAATTTCAGAGATATATAACTAACAGTAGAAGGGGGGTAGTCATTGCCGAAACAAAAACCAGTTAGGTAATAAACGGTTAATAATTGGGAATGCGGCAATTAAACGCAACAAGTGGACTCTTTTAACTTTATTCCAAGCTTTCGGAAACTTATGATTCCATCTTCAGGGCTATAATAGAATTTGGAATGAGTCACAATCTCAAAAAGGGGATGTTAATACTTACAAAGTTAGTGAGATTGCAGCGAAATGATGTTAAATAGGAGAGTTTTCACAAAAACTAGCACAATTTGTGTAAAACACAAAATCGTTGTCACGAAACATTGAACATAACTAACTATAACATTTTATAATGAAAGGGTAAGAGCTTACAGATCTAGTATTAAAATGCAGAAGACATTATTTTACAGAAATAGAATAGACAACTCCCCAAACAAGGGTAAAGTATCGTGGAACATAATTTACCACCCGATTAACCATGCATGAATTAGGAGCAACAAAAATTGTTACTAGAAATATAACTTTGAACGAGAGACGAAGTCAAATTTTCGACGGACGTATGTGAAGTGTTTGCAAATCACTCTCTAACACTGCCACTAAATCTATTCAAAATGTTATTGTCCAAAATATGTCTCTACCACATACAACATCAAAAGTACCTACTACAACTTACCAATTTAATAACTTTCCCATCACAAGTAATGAAGTATTGAAAACTATGAAAGCAATTAAAAATACAAAGTCTTCGGGCATTGACGGATTATCTCTTAAAACCCATAGTCACGTTTATCGGTGTACTTACACAATATCTCACATAGCATATTTCCTGATTGCCTTAAAACTGCCCTCGTCACTCTGATATATAAGAAAGGTTGCAAAAACGACATAGATAACTACAGACAAATATCGCTTTTAAATTGCATCTCAAAATTATTTGAAAAAGTCATTTATATTAGCACGTTGTTGGACACAACGGCTATAGCCGTCTGCGGGGAGTGATCATGATACGCCACGACGGCTATATCAGTCAAAAAGTTCTGCTTGTTATGGCAGAACGGCGACTATCGTCAGAATGTCGGTATACTTGCCTTGTTAAGCAATGTTAGTGCCGTAACGTGAAGCTCGTCATTTCTGAAATTGCCAAATTCTAACCCACTATACGCTATCCCAACTATTCATGTTTTAAGGTGCATGGGTAAAACGGCACGACGGCTATAACCGTCCATAACCTCCAATGTGATGCATTGACTACGTGTACAGCTGCCATATTGCAAGTGTGTGTTTGTTTGATTTTCATCTTTTCAGTACTGATGGGAGGTAGGTATAACCAGATATTTTCATCCCAAACAGATATTCGTCGTCCACCTATTATACATACCTAAATAGAATATATTGTTACATATCAATACAAAACTCGAAGCACGTGTGAGACATTTTCCAGCGAAGCTGCCCCTACCAGAGGATCATAAAATAAAATCATATTTTCTTAGATGCAAACAATGTTTCAAGTCTGGAAAACGCAAAGAAATTAGCTATAGATGCAAGGGTTGTAAAAATAAACCTGCTTTGTTTCCAGATTGCTTTGAAGAGTGGCGTCAAACATAAATTTGTGCCTAAATTATGTTTTGTTCGGGGATACCTCTGTTTGCTAATAAATTTGATTTTTTGTTTTTATACCGTCTATATTCTGAGAGATGCGTTTTTGTTTATAAATTTGATTCAATAAAATGTTGTTTTAGCTTTTGTCTCGAAAATTGTCCTTTTCTTCCCACAAGATGTGTTTTACGATTACACTGATGGCTATAGCCGTGGTTGCCATTCTAGAACATAAAGTCTGCTGTGATATGGCACAGCGGATATAGCCGTCTTTTTTGTTGTCAAAAAAATGGGAATGTCTTGAGGTGCCATATTACGAAGCCTCCCGGCCAGCAGAGTGTCCAACAATGTGTTAGAATATCTACCTATCTTCAAAACAATAACTTATTAGAACATAATCAACATGGATTCAGAGTTGGCAGGTCGACTGAATCAGCTTCTTCGCATATGCTAGATTTCATAATTTCACATTTGGATAGTAACAATAGAATAGTAACATTATTTTTTGATTTAACTATAACTTTTGATACTGTCGACCCCACATTCTTTTCCTCTAAACTACATGCGCTCCAGTTTCCAATAAGCAACATCGTGAAGTGGATTGATTTTTATGTACCTAAGTAATAGAAATATGATTATATCGTGCAATGGTGGGTCTTCCAGCAGCCATCTTGTACAATTAGGTTCTACAAGGTTCCTACAAGGTTCTATCTTGGGACCTATACTGTTTCTTTGTTATGTTAACGATCTAGGCGACTATATTAAAGACAACTGTGTAACTATGTTTGCTGGTGACACTGCAGTTACAATATATTCTGAAACCACAGAAAAATTGCAGGCAAAGATTATTCAAGTGATAGATGATATGAATGCCTGGTGCTTTAGAAGCAGATGAATTCTTAACAAGTCAAGGACAGTTTCAATACAACACCACATGCGTACTACTCCTACCCTAAACCCTGAACTTGCAGTCCAGATAAATCTATCTGGTGATGTTAAATTCTTAGCATGTATCTGGGAATGTTCTTTGAGCTGGATCAAGCATGTGCAAAAAAGTTAATAGTGCCTTCTATGCACTCAGCCAGCTTAGAAGCTGCCTCGATCTGAATCGCCTAAAGTCTATTTATTATGGGTTAGCGTTTCCGCATATTTCTTTCGATATACTGAGCTGGGGTCACAGCAGTGCAAGTAACAAAGTTTTCATTTCTCAAGAGAGCATTACTAGACTACTATCAATGTTTCTATAGCACTGATGACCTTTTGAGTTATCTGTATAGTCTGCTAATAATTTATGTTTCTTTTAAAAACACCTATTTGTAACTTGTATGTAGTACTTTATTACTTTAATGTTTATTGCATTTAATTATAGATATCGTATATGCCCAACGAATTTGAATAGGTTAGAAAAAGCAACGCCTATGCGCTAACAGGCATGCGAGTGTGCCCAAGATCCCGTTGTTATTATTTACTGTGTTCACAAACACGATGTTATTTTTTACAGAAATCTGCGGGATTTAAATTTTATGGAATTGTTTAAAATAGTCTTTTAACACTTACGCACTGTTAAAACCCAAAATTCACTTAATAACCCGAAACGATCAACCAAAACAAAGTAGCTATTTATATTATGCCTCGACATGAGTGCTGTTATTTTTAGGATTCTTTACCTGCTATCTGTACAAAGGGTATATGGGTTTATCAGCGATTCAGCGCTAGCGGTCAGTGTGCCAGCTGCCGCGTAAGGATTGTGAGCACAAACAAAAACCTTGTTTGCTTCTTCTATCCTATCCGACTTCGTTGTATATGCCCAATATTTTATATCTTATCAAAAATACTTGGTTATATAAAATGGTCATTAAATTTACTACTACTGCGACTGCTAATGTATCTGCGTATAAATAATACAAATAATCCTAAGGCAAAATTCATGGACTCGCAGGACTCGCAATATCGCAGAAAAAATGTATATATAGAAACATAATTATTTATTAATAGCTACAACGGTGCTTTATATGGTCAATTTTGTCCAAAAATGGAAAAAAGCTGGATATTGTTACATCGAAAACCTAAAATTGGCAACTTATTAAAATGATTTGTTGACATAGGCATACATACGTAGGAAGTATGGAAGGAAGAAAAAGAGTAAGTATCACTGACGTTTGGTATAGAATATGATTTTTTTAGTATCCTATTCATATCATAAAAAGTTCCGTGTTGGCCTGTTTAAGTTTATGGTTTAACGTCATCGAAAGGCAAATGTAGTTAGGGTATAAAGAAGTACTCGGACGACTAACAAGATATAGCTACTAAGAATCGATTTCGCACCGCTACTGCTTGAAATATGTCTTGAATATCAAAGATTTCCGTGCATGAAGCATTGAAAACAATCAGTGATGGGGGCACATTAACCTAACCTATTCTGATAATCTGTGGGTACACAGACGTAGACCAGCTGATCTGATACCTAATTTTTAGGTACTTCTCAACGTGGAGATATGACAACGGTGGAGAAGGACAGGATGGCCAACCGGTATGCGCAAACGAGGATTGAAAAGTCCCTAGGACGCAGCCAGCGCCTGCCAGTGAACTGCACTTCTTGTCTGCATTCCCTTGCGCGCCGTGATTCCGGTCTTTCGTCAGGGCCGGTTTCCACTTTTTTAGCCATCGCAACGCAATGATGGCGGACCAAGAATCCGTAACAGAAATACATAAATAAATTACTCGATTTTGCTGTCAGAAGTTGGGACAATGGTATATTTGATACATCGCGCCCACCAATGAAACCACATATGCTGGAATATAAACTTTTTACTAAAAGTTGTCACTTCCGTGACCTTTATCAAACTACAAAATATTTGAAAAGAAAATAATTTGGAATAAGTGTATTGATAAAAGGCATAGAGGCGGTCGAAACGTCAATAAAAGAGCTAGCTATCTTCTACCATATGTTGTTTTATATTTGTGAGCCAGTAGAAGGCGATGGATCGAAAAGGCAACCGCAGGATGTTTCAGAAACTAGATTAAAGGCATATTTTATTAATATTAAATTTACCTGATATTAATACTTACAGTTTTCATCGAAACCATGATTTTAGGTCAGGGACATAGCAATAAAAAGTGATTTTTTCAATAGTAATGATATTTACAAGTCGAAAAGGGGTCCGAAATTTAGGAGCCTCGATTGAATTGAGAATTTGGATTTGGATCAAAATATACACGTACCTCGGTACGTACTTTGAGTCTAAAAGTTTTTCTATTTTTGTTTTTGAAGATATTTCGCTAAGTAATGATGGCATTATATTAATTTCAGCGCATTGAAGCACAGCACACGCAATTAGATCAGCTGTATCTTATTTTCTGCGATTTACTAAAATCTTAAAAGTTGTTAAGCAAAACAGATTTCACAATTTCGCATTCTAATCGAACGGGTCTATACCAATCATAAGACTAATTTTTTTGTAAATTACTCATATTCATCAGGTATTGTAATAGCAAAAAGTTCTGAATCTGAGATGACAAGAGATTTTAATTATAAGAGAGAAGCAGTCATTAGCGAGACAAAGACCAGGTAAGGAAACTGATACGAAAACAAAAACTACGAACAACTACGCACAATCATGTAATCATGGTAAAAGGTAATATGAATAATTAGTAATTCACTATTAATTAAGAATTAACAAGTAACATATTGGTAGTAATAACAAAAAGATCCGCGAGATGGGAAATGTCAGCCAAGACGGGCATTTAAGTTATCTTCCAGACACTGGTGCTGAATGACGTAATTTTTCCAGCTTTCACGCTACTCTCTCTGACTTTTCCCTTATTATGAAAGCATTAAGTTTCTGAAAATTTAAGCCGTCAGAAGAGTACAAAATTTTGCGTTTAACAAAAAAAGAAATGAAAGTTCAACCCTTGGCTTGTGTTAATATAACAAGTGTAAGTTTTTTACATCACTAATCTCCATATCTCTAACTTCTGACGGTCTGTCTATTGTCTTGTCAGTTCAGTAATCCTTGATTCTTCTATAACAAAATCTAGTCTAATGTCATCTTAGTACCTAATATTTTCATAGTGGTCTACGATCCGCTGATGAAAAAGTAATATAAACATTACCATTTATTGGTAATGCTATTGTTATTCTAGGTTTCTATTGTAGTACGAAAAATATATCCAGCTTTTGAAAATCAACGCAGTGGTGGTAGATAAATAACATATTAAGGAGGGGACCCGGCTAGCTGTGCGGGTAAGGCGGCCCGCTGTCGAGTAGCAGACTAAGCAGGGTCGGGCGTGGTTAGTACATGAACGGCTGGCTGGCGTGTGAGTGGGGGAGGGACTTTTAGAGCTCAGAAGAACTCCCACGTTAGGTCGAGTCAGTTCATGGACGGCAGGCGTCGAGTGGGGATAAATCCTCGTCGTACCGGCCGCGTTCGGTCGCTCTTGGTCACACTCTAGACTCGACAGTTTTCACAGCACCGCGGATCGGCAGTCGGTGGGCCGATGGAACGACACGCCGTCTGCTGACCGCGCATATCGTCCCCCCCCCCCTGAGAGTTATAGCACAATAAGCCCACAGGAGCTGCAGTGCTGACGGCTCTCGGGGGTTAAAACAAAAAAAAAAAGGAATGCTAAGGCCCAGTTTTACAATCATTGGTAACCCCTGGTAGTCACTTAACCGACAGATGGAAGTTATCCAGTAGTTATCGGATCGCTCTGTTTCAGAAAAAAAACCAGTGGTTAAGCTTATTTATCTTCAAGTTGGCAGCACAGATGGGTCTCAGAGCAGTGCCATAATTGTGTTCTGTGAATACAACCTAACCCTTTGACAAATAAACCTAACCTTTGTATTCATATTTTTGACTTTTGTCATAACAGACTATAAATCAAAATCCATTAACATCTTGGACGTCAATGTCAAAATGCATGCTTTTATAACCTCCAAAGCAAGCTTATGTGTCATCGGTTGACCACAGCAAACGTTAGAGATAACCCATAGTTTATCGTTGGGTTATCTTAACTACTGGATAACCAGAGCTTTTGATGTAAACCGTCGATTATGAAACACCAAGTGATCGCTGACCAGTAGTTTTCTTTTAACCTCAAGATAACTGCCGATTGTGAAACTGGGCCTAAAACTTCAATTTTGGCCATTTCATCGATCCCGCAAGAAATCTCTATTAAATATTTAAAAAAGCGTTAAATTGGGAAGAAAGGCAGTGCAAGTTTTGGTAAGCCCCACAGATTGATTTACTTTATTGCCCAAGGTAAAAGTTTAAAAGCAATAGAATACACACCTATGACTGGCAATCGTATTGGAGACAACATGTAGAGCATAAAATTAGTAAGGCAGGCAATTCGTTATGGGCACGTAGAACAGTTATAGCAGTGAACTGGGAACTGACTCATAATGTGGTGTCCTGGCTCTACACCACAATCGTAAGGCTGTCCTAATTATATCTCTATATCTCTAGTGTGGTGGCCATGTGTAAGGATGGACATGGTCAAACCAAAGTTTAATAAAATTCAACGCTTGCTTTGTATTAGTGTGGAGATTGTGGAGCCAGGTTAGCTAGGGCAGTTGGTCCTTTGAGAATCAGAACACACTCTGTCAATATCTCGGAACTGCAAAGAGATGGCCCTATCCTACACATAAGGAGTAATATAATTTCTCCTATACATATTGCTTCGATTGCAAATTTACGGTGAAGTCTCCTTCGGCGCTGGGGTCTATGGAGGATACATCACGGTATTCCTAGCAGAAATATACGCGATTTTAGCCTATACCTCTCGTCAGTCAGGTAGCAATGAAGGTGTTCATAACAGCTACTGGTGATTGCAACATCGCATCGGTGTTAACTTTTCAAAATAATTAAGGTCCCACTGACAGGAGTCTACACAGAGAACTCGAAAATGTAATTGAATCCAAAAATGTTGGCTGTCAATGCTTTCTTTGAGTACCTAGCTCATAAAAAATTTAATGAATAAATTTCGTCTGTTTTCTAAACAGCTCAACGCAAAAATGTATTTAAGAGTCGTCTGTAATCAAATCCATGTACAGGATATCAGCTGATCGTCTTAAAGATGTTTCATAGCCTTCCATGTTTCAGATTCAAGTACGGATGTATGGACATGATAAATAGTTTTAATTGCTCAATTCATTATAATTGTCTTTGTTATCATAAATCTGTAAACTGAATTTCATAACTGCGAAAGGCTGCACAGAAATGCTATGAGGCTGAATATTCGATTACGGTCCTGCTGCTTCTAGTCTCCTATTCATATCATTATATAGGTGTGGGCTTTTTTAGAGCCACTGATTGCACTGATGCAACGTCCTAGCTCTGTACCAGCTTGTTATTTTAGCTGTTAGGTATTTATTTAATGAATAAGATGGATGCAAATGTAACGAAAAGGAAAAGATAATAATTCTGCTGCTTGCTGCTGGCACTCAACTTTTTTTTAAGGCGAGGAAAACTATAAGTCTGTCGAGTATTTTGTATAGCATTTCATACTTCCATGTGACATCGCATACTGACAAATTGAATGGGTATTCAATATTTTTGAATAAATTCTGGGATCTTGTTCCACTCAAAGGGGGTGGTACTTGGAATTTATTGCAAATCAGTACTGATTCGGTACTTCCGAGGGATGTCAATGATGGATTAGAAGAGTAGCTCACACGTAGGTACGTATTTTTTTGTAAATAATATAATTTATTCTTCAAGCATATAATAACTATATTAGTTTTGATGAAACAGACCATAGAAATATCCTATTATTTTATTAATATGTTATACTGGTAGTAGGTAGTACACAGGAAAAAGTTCGAATGTAAAATACCAGCTCCAAACGTCGGCATTTTGGCCATGATATTTAATGTAATTTTGTTACATGAAAAATAATGTGCAATGATTCCTGTATCAGACATGTTCATAACTAATTATGTAGAAATACGTTGTGACATTGGGAAACGCTTTCATAGTACCAGTATAAGTTCCATAAAATTGCATTAAACATGTCGAAGAAGTGTAGATATATATAAATACTAAATTGTCATTACATATGTTATGCAAATTATTCAAGAGATAAGAAGTACATAATCAAATATGTAGTATTTATTGAGATTGCAATATTACCAGTAAAATACGTTACTCGAGGATATAAAATATATTGTTTACATCTAAAAATACACATAATGTGTGATTTCAAACTATAACGTTACTAATCTATTTCTGTAGGTACTTTCACAGGTAATAAATAATCTATGTGTATTCGAAAATGAAAAAAATTACTATGTCTGAACACCCTTTCCGTGTATAACATACAGAGTGTTGCTATGTATATGTATGATGTACATTTATTAAACTATATTATTATTATTGATTATAACGGTATATACTATAAAAATGTATAATAATAATCCATTCTCTAACACACTTAACAACACAAACTGGTTGGTGGTGGTTTCACCATCAAACACCAGAATGTAAATCAACACAAAATCAATCATCTCCTCTACATGGATGATATAAAACTATATATGTGGCCATAGAAGTGCGTCTGAGAGAGTTGCTTAGAATAACGGAAGTTTGCACATCAGACACGAGGATGGAATTCGGAATGAGTAAATGCGCAAGGTGCTCCACATCAATAAAGGGCAATGGAAAAACCATCCCCAATAAGAAGTAGTAACTGGCCAAGCGCTAGACAACATGGAAAAAGATAAAACGTACCTACAGGTACCTGGGTTTCAATGAGAACGTTAAGATAGACCACACACAAGTCAAGGCACAACTAACACAAGAATTTAAAGACCACCTCACTATTACACTATTACATACAAACAAGACTGAATTATAGCAATATTACAAAAGCCATTAACACGTTTGTAATACCTGTACACATACTCCTTTGGAATTATCAAGTGGTCACACACTGACACAGAAAACATCCAGATACTTATACAAACAGAATGCACGAAATACAAAATGTCGCATCCGAATTCGTGCAAGGAAAGGCTTACCATAGACAGAAAACAAGAGGGAAGAGGAATTATAGACATACAGTCACTTCACACAAAACAAATACAAATACTCAGACATTTTTTCCACAGCAAACAAACAAACTTACATAAGGCAATAGTAAAAGCAGACAAAAACTATACACCACTCGCCCTTTCTTGTCTAAACCATGCTGCAGACGCTCACAATCATATACAATCGCAACAAGAAAAAATGAATACTTCGTCCCAGAAGACACTCCATGGCAAACATAGATACCGTGTAACACAATACCAGATTAATGAAAAGCAGTCATACACCTGGCTACACAGGATGGCCAGTCAGACATAACTCTGCAGCCAAAGCCACACATCAAGCATTGGCCACAACAAGCAAGCAAACTAACTGAAATCATAGATCCATATTATAATAACACACCGACCTGAGTACTAGAAAACAACAATCAATTCAAACTATACAAGGACATTGACATACATACATACAGACAAAACTATCCCAGCCAATAGACCAGATATAGTTTTTCAGTCAAAGGCAGATAAAGTGACCTATTTGATAGATATTGCGATTCCCAATGATATGAATATCCAAAATACCTACGTTGGAAAGATAGCTAAAAACCTACATGCACAGATCCTGCCATAGAAATAAAACGGCTCTGGAAACAAGACAA
This sequence comes from Callosobruchus maculatus, assembly GCA_951848785.1. Taxonomy (NCBI): domain Eukaryota; kingdom Metazoa; phylum Arthropoda; class Insecta; order Coleoptera; family Chrysomelidae; genus Callosobruchus; species Callosobruchus maculatus. Next base: position 6,124,738 of record CATOUR010000032.1, read on the forward strand.
AGTTATTATTGTCCCCCTCATTATGTCGGTCTCAGGCCTTACACCAAATATATTTACATCACACCTGCAACAGTTGAGCCTGGACGAAAGTTACACAAAACCTTCCAAAAATCTGTAATCCTTAAGACCTGTATAGCATTGTACGGTTCTTCCTGAACTCCGAATAAAAATAGATGAGGTGTTGACTTGGCATAGCCCGTCAATACTTGTTACTACAGCAACTATGCGAGAGAAAAAATAGGAAAATAGGAGATAATAATAATAATAAGAACAGTGACTGATTAATATCTAATCATCAATACTACGCAGCTAATGACCACAGTAGTCGATGCTGCTAAACAAAGAAAAATAAGAACAGTGTCGTATCAAAACCTATATATTAATTTGTATACCTATGCTTATTTATTTACCTTTCCGGCGTTTTCGTTTTTGCTACCTGATCCTCTCTCGTAGGTACTAAAAACTTTGCTATACAATTTTGAGTTCGTTTTCGTTGAATTAAGAAGTTTCATCGTCGATCAGATTATGCATGATCAAACTCAAAAACTTTGTTTTTACCGAGAGTATGTGAGAGATACTGAGTCACAAAAACTTGACGCTATTTTTATTCACATGCTACATGCTCACTGGGTCTACATAGTAAGTACATTTTTATCGAGCACCACCTCAAGCGCTATAAATCTTGCAACAAACAACAATGGAAATAAAGTTTGTGCATGGGTCGAAGTGGAGCAAATTCAAGAATAAATTACAATGACAGTCACATGGGACACGTACAGATTTGTGCTTTCCGAAATTCTCCGGAAATCTTGCGAACGGCACCCAAGAGTCCACCTTTCTCAATATTTATAACGAACTGTTGTTGTGTATAATCTTTTTACAACGATTTATACACTATGCGACAAAATCTGAGATGTTTGTTGGCACTAGACACGAGCATATCTGAAATATAAAATAATATCCGAAATATAAAATGAATACCTATCTAATTCTACTATAATCAATGTCACATTTTATTTTAAATCAGACCGTAGAAGCAAAAGCGAATTTTCCGTAATGACATATATATCCGTTTAGTAGTTGTGTAACGCTGACATTTATTTACTTATTTAACGAAAATTCCATTTTTACAATTATTGTATAATTTCAAGTTTAACACACTGGCAAAAACTACCTATACCTATAACAAGCAGTACTGACTTACTATGACACTATGACAATACTGACTTAAACTAAACGTATCTATTCCAACAAATTTAACGTAGAAACCAGACCACAGCATAAAGAGTAAACTCTTTATGCAGTGACCAGACGTACACTCAAACTTATTAAACGAAAATATCTATCTATCTTTATGCTGTGACCAGACACTCAAACTTATTAAACGAAAATCTAAAAAGGTCAAGATTGTTTCTATTCAAGATTCTGCACATCCTTGTGAGAGGGTTGTGCATGTGCATAGCGTAATCAGTAGCATAAGTCGGTATAAAAAAGGGGCAGCTATTACGTGTAGTTCGAGAGGCAACAAAATATATGGAACCCAAAAGTTTTCCACAGTCATTATGCCCTACAACTAATTTTTAAATAAAGAATATACAAAACGCTGTGCCCTCCTAGACTTCAACGTAGACAACTGAAAGTGACTCAATGCAGGGGTGTAGTCAATATAGTAAGGGTTATCGTCATTATCGTAAAAATTAATAAGTATTTGACCGCCAGGCAGCTATGCGTAAAAACTTTTTTTGAACACTTTCAATGTTATTAATATGCCTTTAATATTCGAAGTATGCACTTGATGATAAGAAGACCATATTACCGATGCATATCCAATTGTCGATCAAACATACGCACCATACAGAATTTTGAAAGCATTGTTTCCTAGATTTACACTATTTCTTGTAAGACTTCTGTTAAGTCTCTGCAATGCAACATTGATAATTTTGTTATTGTGTTCTGTAAAACAAAGTTCGAAATCACGGAGGACACCCAGGCCTTTAACACAAATAATAATAACTAAATCTATTTATTAAGTACATAATCGTACTGAAGGGTATGAATTTTTCTGATTTCTTGATATTGTCAAGTTAACTTGGATTAGTATACAGTTCGAAATATATCTATTACAATACTAAAAGTTTTTAATGGTCAGCCAATAATCAATAATTACAATGTTTAATATGCATGTATTAACTCGTTACAGAGTTTTTAAGGTTATGGGAATTTAAAAGCTGTATAAAAATGTGAAGTACGTAATGGAAAAAACCTTTCTAATCTGCATAACAATTATTTTTGGGTTCCATTTATTTTTTTGTTGATGGTGGCAAAAATAAATGTACTGCGTGTTCAAAAGCAACAAGCAACATATGATACGTGGATTTTTCAAAATATTTACTTATTTTGCCCTAAAATTCGGATAATTAATTAAAAAAATGTAGAGACACCTTCCCGTGACTGACAACTAGCCAGTAACAATCTTTTCCAGTAGTTACTACGTCCACCAATATTGGAAAACGGAGGCTGAAATGACATTCCAAAAATTCGTCGTGCCAAGTCTAGTAGAAATAAGTGACAATACTCAGAGGCGACGAATCCATGCGTGCGTAGCACCCCATACACTAGATTTTATAGGTTACACCTCACTAGTCGAGTCGGCCGTTATGTCTTCAGAGGCACTGTTCATGTAGGTCTGTAACGTACGAAGAGCATTTTTCATTGCCTTACTACCTATGACCCCATAGCTTATTCCACCCCAAAGTTTATCAATATTGATGCGGTCCTTACTGAAATGCCCAAAAACAAATTATCTCAAAATCGAAAGTTTTCGGGATTACATTTAATTTATTACCCCCTTCACAAGCGATGTGGTAAGAGGATACCAATATAGCTTGTGAATATGTTGCGAAATGCACAATATTGGGGAAATGGGGAGGGGAGTATGTCTCAATTAAAACAGGTAATGAACAGCACCTATTATACACCATAAATAAAAACACTAACATAAAAACTTCCATATAATTATGTGATTACGTGCGGGGAGAAAAAGCATTATGTGTCAAATGGAAATTGCCGAACAAATATATCTACAGCGTAGTGTATAATTAAAAAGATTGCTTATAGCGCCCTTGAATGCGGGAATATCTATCTAAGCATCTAAATGTCCGCAAACCAACATGCAGTCACAGGGGTGCCTAACTCAGTAGTTACGATAATGTCAATATGAATTACAATATAGATAATATTGAACGATAACACAATACAGTCTGCAATTTGCACCACAATTTTCAGGGCTGTTTGATTTACTACTGTCGCTGTTTAGCATGAATCGATTGCTGAGCTGTGGATAGACATAGACATATACGGACCTTTATTCCTTTTGCAATGAGCGTTCAAATATTCATCGCGAATCACAATATTTTTTTAAAGATAAGACAGAAAATATGTATTTCGTACATAATATGGAGAAATTATGTTGTGTTTAACACTCTTTTCTTAGCTTCATCTGTATGTTTGTTTGTGAGTGTGTAACCCTCCTTGGGTTATGAACAAGTGGCTTACCTACTACGGTTAACACGCTTTTATTATATCTTAGAATAATACGTTATTAGAATTGTCAAATCATTAAAAATTATGTGGGTGTTTATTTAAAAACGAACAAAGCAATTTTCACTTACTTACATGCATGTTGTTCACGTTCACGTAATAACTGACTAGACATCTGGTGACAGAACTGGCGTAGACACTAATATTACACAGAGCCATAGCGACGAGGCGTGACACCTAACTGTTTGGAAGTTGGTATTTTTGTGAAATTTATTCAGGAATGTCAACTGTCTTCATTATCGTTTATGCAGTAATGTTAATGATTATGTTATGAATATTGATCAAAAACAATTGTTCATCTTCATTACACAAAGGATTAAAAATCAACTTAACGGTGATGTTAAAAGAAAGAAAATTTATGTAACTAATGCAGTAGGTACCGGTAAAACTTTTTCCTTTAATCTATTGAAAAGATATTATTTGAACAGACTAAAAACAGGCTAAATGATAAAGTTATCTAACAAACTGAAACAAGTATAGTTTAAAAAACTAAAAGACACGCTTTTAAAGGTCATCGAACTAAAAAATTAAAAATCATTATTAAAATAACCTTAAAACAATAATGAACGACACTAATATTATTCTGGAAAAACCATGGGCGCTTTGTGCCATATTATTGGTAAATCGAGCGCCAAACGCTTCTTTCACAGTAGTTCTAGTATTTTTTCGATAATCATTGTTTTAAGGTTATGTTAAATATTATTTTTAACTTTTTAGTTCGATGTTCTTCAAAAGCGTGTTTTTTAGTTTCTTTTAACTATATTTATTTCACATTTTACATTCATACACTGTGCAAATTAATTTTGTATGCTCACAATTGTAAGGCAGGTTTTAAATTTCAAAATCAAATGCTGCCGCCCTGTAATGTCACTATAAACTTGATTTCAAAAAGATACCGCTAATTTTCTGCACCTATATCTGTTCTCCCAGTGCACAAAAATGAGGATGATATCGTGTTTTCTTGCAATCTCGTGGTCTCCGTTATGCTAGCTTTAGACGGTGCCTTTTTTCATGCGTTAGTTCACAGCAGCGAGTATAAATGAATATTAAAGAAAACATGAGTAATGTTTGCTAGATTCTCAAAATTCTCAAAATTACTCAGAAGATGGAGATTAGACACAAACTACAATTATATTCGTGGCATCCAATGACACTAACTCTTCACAAAATTTTACTTCATGCCTGCGTTGGGAGCGGTATGAGCACGTGGATGCTAACACCTTTAATATACATAGATTACCTATTCTTGACAGCATTAAACTAAAAATTTACTCACTTGACTACATTATAATTGCATACGGAAATTTCTGAAAAAATTGCTATTATAGAGAAAATTCCGCCATCCAAACTAAATAACATAGAAACACAGACAAACCAAATGCTTTTGTATGTTCGGAGTTGCCCTTCCACATTTCTTCTTCATAACTTTTGTAAGCTCTTTATGGAAGTATGACCTCAAGCTTTAAATTTTTTTCAAGACTCGCTTTGGGGTTACACTGTATTTTGCACATACGTCATCATTCATTCATTCATTCATTACGTATATCTAGATTCTTATATTTAGGATCTTCACATCGCCAGAACTAGTAAAGTTACTATGAAAGTTGATAAACTCGATAGTTCCGTCATTGTTTCATTCCAATCTAACCTAAAAAATCCGAAGAGGCAACACGTAACGCACAAAAATTCCCAACAATCTTGGGAAATGCTGCATCTCTTTGCCTTTAGACGCAAAAGTTGGGTGCACTTAAAATAAGTAGGAAAGAATTTACTTGAGTAGATCAAACGGCGCCCTCACTGTGGAACCGGAAGCGATATTGACAAAACCGGATTTTCCCGAACTAGTTTTTTCATGCTGATAGCGAATCTGTACTTAGTTTTTCTCTAGCACCTGTAGTTTTGGCTATCTTTTGTATAAGAGCAGACGGACGGACGGACGAACGGACAGACCTATAGAGGCTCTGCATAAGATCTCTTCAGTGAGAGCTAAAAACGTGCAGAAACGCGTACATCAGAGTTGCTCTACCACGCATGCATTAAACTGCACGAAAAAATGGAGTCAAGTTGATTGACTCAGTACTTCCCACACATTAGGGTAACGCCTGCCCTCAAAAAGCATCCAACACAAAAACTATATTAAATAGTTTCCTGCATCTCCCTCCGTAGGGACTAGAACGACACAATTTTTATTCTGAAAGCTCCAACTGGATGAAACGCAACGATCAGAAACTCCCAAATTGCCTAAAAACGAAGTTTGGCTATTTTTATACCTCCACTGACACGGTTTCTAAAAACCATAAGCATTTTCCATCCCCGCCACGGTAATAATAGTGTGTCGAAATTTAACTCAAATCAATAATTCGAGGTTACACAATACAGAATGAAGTAAAGCAATACTGGTATGTATGTAACAAACATCAGAAAAAAATCGAAATCCCTTGATTTCTGTAATAGGCCAGTCAACGTTCCGATGGAACTAAAAAGTGTATTATGTCGCTAGGTTCATCTTTCGCAGGTCAGTGGAGAGCCTATTATGCATACAAAAACTTTTTCAGTCTTGCAACTCCACCCCCCAACCCACTCCACCCCCCAGCCACCCCAATTTCACTCCCACCCAAAAAAACAGAAAATGATCAGGAACCCCTAAAACGCCTAAAAACGAAGTTTGAGCTGTTTTTATATTTTTAGTTTTTTTATTGTTGCTGTGCCGCCTCTGACAAGATATCTAAAACCCATACGCATTTTCCATCCTTGGCACGGTAATAACACTGTGGCAAAGTTTCATTAAAATCAATTTGATAATTTCCACGTTATTCAATACAGAACGATCAAAAGCAATATTCGTATGTAAATCTATATCGGAAAAAAGTCCCTTGGTTTCTGTAGTAGGCAAATCAATGTTCGGATGGACCTAAAAATGGTTTTATGACGCTAGGACTCTTTTTTACTGGTCAATGGACAGCCTATTATAAATACAACAAATTTTTGAGTTTTACAACCCTCCATTCCCCAACCACCCCAATTTCTCCCCCACCCAAAAAAAAGTAAAAATGATCGGGAAATCGTAAAAGTATTTAAATATTTAAAATTGTTTGCTAATTACCCTGCCGCCAATGCACCGATCTTCAAAATTATAGCGTTACCTACTATAGGACACCATAGCATACCGGTACCCAAATTTCATCACAATCCCAGCGGTTACTGAGATTACGTGGCTAGAAAAACGCGAATAGACAGACAGACCGACGAAAATGAGTGACGTGGATTTTCGTTATGTCGTAGACGTCATTAGACGCCCAAAAAGCGTATTATCTCAAAATCGAAAATTTTCGCGATCACAATACTCCCCTCACCTGTCGGTGTGGGTAGAGCTTTCCTCTTCATACAGGCCAATTTGCCTGCTAGATACCATCGGAAAGCTGTACGAAATCCTGATAAGACAGAGGCTCGAGAAAGAGATCGAAAAGGCAGGATGACTCTCGCCATGTCAATTCGGTTTCCGCTCGGGGAGATCCACCATCGATGCCCTGGAAACGGTGACGAGGATTGCGGAAGATACCAAAAAGAAATGGTGTGCGTTGGTGACGCTGGATGTCCGCAATGCTTTTAATACAGCCTCGTGGAGTATGATTATGGAGAAACTAGGAAAGCTGAAGATTTCAAAATACCTAAGGAACCTTATAAGCAGCTACCTAGACTCCAGATCAATTTGCATTGCCGGAACCGAAATCTCTATGACAACAGAGGTGCCCCAAGGATCTGCTTTAGGGCCGTTACTTTGGAACATCCTGTATGATGGGGTGCTGAAGCTTCCGCTGCCCACCGGCGTAAAGGCGATAGCATACGCCGATGATCTGGCACTAGTTATCGTGGCAAATGAACAGGTAGAGCTGGTTCATAAAGCCAATACATCACTGTGCAAGATTGACAGGTGGATGTGCGATCACTAGCTTAAGTTGGCTCCTGAGAAAACAGAGGCAGTTATAATGAGCGGCCCAAGGAGCAAGAGAGCTAACGTGGTCTTTCAACTAAAGGGAGTGCAGGTCCTGCCAAGCAAGTCCATAGTGTACCTCGGAGTCACACTGGATAACGAGAGGTGTTATGGAGAACACCTTAAACGAGTAGTGACAAAGGCTGAGAAGAAGGCGGTGATACTGTCGCGACTGATGCCAAATGTAGGAGGGCCCAGTAGCAACAAAAGGGCACTACTGTGCCAGGTTGTACAGTCGGTCGTCCTATACGGAGCTCCTGTGTGGTGTAAAGCCACGAAAAGGAAAAGGTATTAGAAGGTCTTAGACAGCTTGCAGAGAAAGTCTCTGCTAAGGGTGGCCAGTGCTTATCGCACGGTATCTACTAGAGCCTTGCAAGTTATAACGGCGATACCACCATTATACTTGCTGGCCGAAGAGAGGACACTGATCCGCCATGGTCAGGCTGGCAATGCGATAAGCCGAGCTGAGGCTAAAAGGCTGACAGCAAGTAAGTGGCAAAGCATATGGAACGAGACCACTGATGTCGGACAGTGGACGAAACGACTAATACCGTCGATAAAAGAATGGGCGGAATGCAGTCATCGGCAGACGTCCTATTTCCTAACGCAGGCACTGTCTGGGCGCGGGCCTTTTCGAGTGTATAGGAAACGGATAGGACGGGTGATGGACGAAAGATGCTTGCACTGCGAGGCGGAAGATACGGCCGAGCATGCCCTGTTTCTGTGCGACCGATGGGGGGCGTACAGACAGGAGGCAAGTCAAAAACTGGATGGGGAGCTGACCCCAGAGACTATGGTCCCGTTGATGTTGTCCAGCGTAGAAGCATGGACCATCATACATGAGATGGTCAACAAAATACTCTCTGCAAAGGAGAAAGAGGAGCGCCTTCAAGGATAAAGGAGGATTGGAAGTTATTCATAAGTGGGTTTTAATCATTACCTCATCTTGCACTGCGAAGAATATCGTTCACGATGATGCCCGGTTCAGATGGAGATATAGCATCAGAGGTAAGGAAGAGGGAACGGGTTTTAGCCGGTCGGGCCGTGATGACATGTCGGATGGACGTGGTTGCGTCCATTGGACATGTGATCAGAGGACTCAAGCTGGTTCAACGTCGGGCGGGCAGACTCTCTCTCTGTGGGAAGAAAAAGGCACCGTTTAAAGTTACACCAGTAACCGAGGTAATGATTTTGAACAAAATTAGAGTGAGACATATTTCACTCACATTATAATGTGAGATTACAGTAGGTACAGCTGCTACATTTTTGAAAGTGATTGCATCGGCGACTCAGTAATTAGTGAAGACCGAAAGTCCTTAGAATCACCAACTATTTGGTCTAAGTCTATGCCTTCTGCCCGGTCATTTTCTATAGAAATTAATGCCAAAGGATTTAGGCGCGATTCACCCACTGTCGATCTTGCAAATTTTTTTATTAGTTTAAGTTTTGAAAATGAACTTGCTTGAGCCGATGTAACAGGCAGTACTAGAAACAACTGAAATGCAGTGCAAATTTCCCGGACACTACTAATCAACAATTGATTTTTTTCGAAAATAAAATCAGAAAATTCCCTAATACTGGTAGGATTTTTCAGGATTACATATAGAAGATATTTTATTTGAATTAGTTCCGACGCAGGATTTGGTATGAGATCGTCTGGATATTTTTCAACTAGTTCTTTTACTTTAATAATAATTTCCACTTCTTGCACTTCAATATAAGAGTTTTGTGGTTTAAAACATCGAATTTTTAATAGACGTTTGTGAATGACTCACATCTATTTTTTATTTGTACTAAAATTGTTCTAGGCATGTGTTGAATACTAAAATCCTTAAACGATTTTTTTTCAATTGGTTCATCAACGGTCATTTCATCAAAAAACCTTTTAGTAGTACGAATTCTTTTGTCTGTAAATTGTGGTTCAATACCCCATTATTTTGCTATTGTTACTGAAGTTTCAAAGATATTTTCACAATTATTTCTTAAACTTCCTAATTGATCAGCACAAGGAATTAAATCTGTGGCTTGTCCATTATCTATATTACTTTTTTGCAAATATTTTGAAAGTAAATGGACGTTTTCAAAAAATTTTCATTGAAATATTAATTAAAACAAATTTATAATTTTCTATTTTATTTATATAAGACCTTTGCCTCATCCCTATCAGATTTTTTCTTTGCTATTATAGCTAGATTCGACAAACATTTAACGACGACTAAATAGTTACTTTTTAATGAAATTATCGATTCGACTCTGAATGACCATCTGGTGGGTCATAGTTTTGTTAAGGTGGATCCCACAGTTTTACTGTTTTTTAATTTAGTGTTTAAGGCTTGCCAACGAGGCAGACTTTCGCTAAAAAAACATAAAGTGACTGAATGGTGTCAATGGGGGCCCCCGCATGCTCGGGGCCCCCCGCACCGCGGGCCCTGCGGGCCCTTTCGGCACGCCACTGCCCTGCTTGTTTCCTGGGAGTGGTTGGAATTTTTTATTAATAAAGGACCCACTATTGTCTGATCCTGTTATACCTGGGTTGTTCGTTTTTTAGTATTAGGTCACAATTAAAACAAAAACCTCTTATGTGGTCATATTCAGGCATCAGTACTTATTAATGATATGGCCTTACATTCCATGTAAAACTACTAACCGAGGACCAGCCACGGTGGACCAACCAGCCAACCACGCGTTCATTTGAAACTGCTTTGTAGGTAACCTCTTCCATCAGCACCTAAATAAGTGCTGATATCGATTGTTGTGTGTGCCCAAGAGATTAAGGCGAGAAAAGGCTATTTTTCCTTTTCTCCCATTCAATATACAGAATTCATTTTTATGCACCCCCCTTTATTTCATTTTAATCCTTGCTAATCCCTATTTGATAAAGGGGACGGTTTAACAGTACGATAACGCTCTAGCACGAAATGGAGAAATGTGTGTGCTGACTAAGAGGCTCAATTCTAAGGCATTATGCAAGCAATGATAAGTATCTGAGTGACTGATTAAAACAAATAGCATGAATTAATAGCTATTATTAGTAACAAAAATGATTCAAAACACTGAAATTAGGGCGACAAATGAAAGTATCCATGTAATGCAGAGAATAGAAAGAACGGGAATGATGAAACTTTGAGGAGTAATAATAAAAAATAAAACGACAATATAATGGGGTATTTTCCGAACAAAATTTTATGACGGAATATTGATGCTACGTCCCCAAAAACCATGTAACTAACATTTTTACTTTTTACTGTGAACGCGAAGTGGCTTAAAAGCACCTGCAAAGTTCAAACATAAAATTTCGCGCCAAAGCTGTGACGTAATAAATCTAAGCGTGACGTAATAAGTCTTTCGTGGAGCTATCCTTAGAATGTGACTTTACCTTGTCATCTGACCTCCTTTTCTCTATCTACAGACATAACCTCCGCTTCGTATTCATATTGACAGATGTTTGTTTACATCATTTCATGATCTATCTTTGTTAAATGAGATACCCAGACAGTCGTGACACCAGGGGAGGATATGTATGCATGACATTAGTGACAGGCTGTTAAAGACGAGGGTTGCCAAATGACGAGTAAAATTGTGAAACGTAACTATGAAACATTCTCAGAGTACACTGCTAATTACATAACAATAAAAAAAATGGAATAGCTGTGTAATATAACATTTATAGTCTACATACAAGTAAACAAACATAAAATAAAGTTTACATCCTTTATAGAAAAACTATGCAAAATATTAACAACGTGACAACCTTGAATCTACGCCCAATTCAAATTAAAATAGTCACATCCTATCTACATCCGGCATAAAAATCACTTCTGATTGGTTGATTTCTTAGGCGGGAGGTTTAAGAGATTTAAACGAGCTCTTTCCAAAGGAATGATTTTCAAAGTCTATCTTTACTCCACGTGGGCAGAAAAAAATTGAGCCAACACTTCCATCATTACAAATTAGATACAAGCAATCCATTTCAGCCATTAAACATGCATTACTAACAAGTTGGAAAATATCCCATTGTCATAATCGTCAATTTTGCTCAATGCATACAATACTAAAAATAGTTGAACTGAAATGACTTACAATAAATACCAAAAATATGTTTGTGCTAAACACTTCGTAATTTTTGCGATCCTAGATCTCTAAACTAAATGTAACAACCTTTTGCAAATAGAAGGTCAAAAACTCAGCCGATTCTGGTGCGTAAGTAAGGGCGTATAAAAACAGACAAGAAATACAACAATAGAAATTTGTTCGTTAGTAAATAAAAACGGGAATAGGTATAGTGAAGAGACAAATACCATTGACAATAATTGTAACAGCAGCAACCCACCATGAAGCAATCCGACGAACACTATAGTAATGGGACGGCAACACTACCGATTACCGATGGATTTTAGTGAATGACCAAATTTTCGGAAACTCCTGCACTTGGGATGGAAAAAGCTGATGGAATCTCAGGATGACAATTGTCACAGCCGAACCAAAACATTTAGATGACCAGTACTTACAAAAGAACCCAAACTTTGTAGAACGGTCAAGAAGAACCTTATTTCACTCTAGGAGAGTCAGAATTGACCATGAGTTCACTAAAACCTCGGAAGGCCCCTAGCCCAGATGTTATAGTCAACGAATTCGTACAACACTGGAGTAGAGTGAGAAACAAATAAAAAAACTATGGCTGAAAGCCAGGGCGGTGGCTCGTGAAGAGCCTAAGAGCTATCGACCAATATACCTCCTGTTCTCCCTTCAAATTGTATATCTGTTTTATGATATCTTCATGACAAAAATACGTCACTCATTTCCGTTGGTGTGTCCGTCTGTTGATGATTTTATACTCTCGTAATCTCAGCACTTCGTTTTTATGCGTCTTAGGGGTTCCTGATGATAATTAACTTTTTTAGGTGGGGATGAAATTTGGGGGGGGGGTGTAAAACTGAAAAATGTGTTGTACTCATAATAAGCTGTCCATTGACAAAGAAAGGCCTAGTGCCATAATACACTTTTTTAAGTCTATCCGAATATGGCCTTGCCTATTACAGAAACCAAGTGACTTGGGGATTTTTTGATGTATACATACGAATATTGCTTTAGATCATTCTGTATTGTATAACCTGATAATTAACGAATCGATTTTAATGAAAATTTGACACGGTATTATTACCGTGGCGAAAATGGAACTCACCTATGGTTTTCAGAAATCCTGTCAGTGGCGACTCAGCAATAATAAAAAACTAAAAATATAAAAACAGCTTTTAGACAATTTGGGGTTCCTGATCGTTATCCACATTTAATGGGGGGTAAGTTGGCGGTGGGGTGTTGTGGAAGTATGAATGGATCGTTCTGAACAAAATAGGCCCACATATAAAAACCAGCTAATTTCCCAACCAGCTGGTTTCAGATCCGGTAAATCCTGAACTCTCACGCAGCACATAGAGGATGATTTCGAAAGAAGAGGAGAAACGGGGGCTGTGTTTGTGGACTTTTCGGTGGCATATGATACCATTAATCACAAAATACTTCTCGAAAAAATCTTCAGGATTACAGGAAACTACCACCTGACAAAGATCCTGAGATTATGGCTGTGCAACAGAAGGTTCTACGTTCCAGGGACAGAGGAGTCGATGGAGGTCGCCCCCAGGGTAGCATGCTGGCGCGTCTGCTATTCAATGTGTACACGAATGATCAACCTGTCGGCCCTTCTACAAATAGTTTCATCTACGCCGATGACGTAGCCATTACGTGCCAATTACAAGACATCAAGGATACCTAAAAAAGGTTAACTGAGTCCCTAGGAGAATGGCCTCCAAGTTAAACCAGCTACGCCTAAACCAAGACAAAACTCAAACCTCCCTATTCCATCTTGATAAGCAACAGCACTCCCCAAATCCAGTTTATCTGGGTGTCACGTTAGACTGGACTCATGATACTACGACACTGACAGATATGATCACTTGGCGGACAGATTTCGAACCGGTCTGCGCATGACGTCACCGTGTGACAAAAGTGTACAAGCACATGGCGCCAAAGCATTGATTTTTGAAAGTTTTATTTCGTTTCCTGTTATATCTGTCTTAGATATTTAATATTCATACAAAATGAAAATAGCTCGTGCACAGTATAATATAAACGATACATATTGCTCTGTATCTGAATAAAAAATTGGTGAAATAGTTATACAGAGAATTGATATTAATCGACGCCTGTCCCGTTTGCAGTACTTCCGAGCGTTCTGAATTTCAGATACAATAATTTGAATCTATGTACTCAAAAAAAATTTACATTGTGGAAAAAGAACAGAGCCAGAGCGGTCTGGACGTATTTTTCTGAAATCTCATATATATAAGAGGTTGATTGGAGTGCCTAGTGAAACCATCTTTTTGTGGGAAAATTTCTCGGATATAGGGGGTGGAATTTTTATATACCCCATTCAGGAGCCTTTGATTACCGTTCTTATTTTTTCTATATAGATTATGATGTTGCGTCACCAGCTCTTCAGGCCAATTTGCATATGTATTTACTGTATAATTCTCTTAATAAAAGGTAGACAAGAAATAAATAACATGATTTTGTCATTAGAGGTTTTTAAAAATCATGAACAAGCATAATGGCATTATGTTTACAACAATACAATATCTTTCTGGGCATTGTATTTAGCTAGTACAGGTGAATTCTCGTATATTAAAGATTCCTAGTAATAATAGGTTTTTCCTCAATTTCTTTCAAAATGTTTTCAGACGATGTATATGTTTGAATTAAAAAGTTTGATCCACTTGTAGTGATGGTGTCTGATGGCCTGGGTATAGGGCACATTATTTATTGCTCTCTTGTGTTGTAGTTAGGTATTGATTCTGTATATTATATGAGACTATGGGGAAATATATTTTGGACAGACAATAAGAACTGAAAAAGGGGTGAATAAGAGCATATAGAACTAGCCTTTCTCTATATGAACTGAAAACGAAATATCAAAATACGTTCTGCAATCTGTAAATCTCCAACCATCTTTTAGCGCATTTTTATTTTATGTAGCTTTTTTTTATTCCAAATAGGAAAGGCGCTAGGAAAGCTGGATACACCGTCGCAGGACCCTGTATACTTATTACTTTATACTATTTTGCAATGTTAGTGAATTTTAGTTTTCTAATATTGAGGTCTTTCTAATTCCCCTATCACGAATTCGTATTCTGAAATACATTTTGCATCTAGAAAACAAGCTCATCTTTGCTTCATCAGTCACATATACATTCTCTGATGATTTGTTTAAATTCGCAAGATAGTTTTTTTCAATTTTCAAAGCGTTTCCATTATAGTTGGAAAATATATGGCGGAGCTCATTACATTTTGCCAAGAACTCATCTGTATGTTTTTGTAGTCCATCTTCTGTTAAATGGTTAACCCAACTGAGAAAAGTATCTGTGCAATCTGGGATATAACCCAGTTTCTCCTTATTTTTCAACTTAAATGCAATGAAACCTGCCAAACTTTCCAAACCATCTCAAGTAGCGGTAGTGTGACGAATAGTTTTTAATTTTTTATTATTACATCCCACAACCACACAATAAACCACTGTTCAAATATGTGTTAAACTCCAGAATCGCAAATAATTAATGTTTTATCAAACTTTACACGGTAAACGAGTAAACTCAAGAAAATAAACTGAAAATGTTCGGCTATAACCTGTAACTAAACGAGTAAGCAAACCCCGTTTGTCACACGCTGACGTCACAGGTGGAAGCGAGACGGAAGACATCATGCGCGTGAGCATACCTTCTAAAGTCGTAGTATCATGGACTGGACTCTATCCTATAAAAAACACATAGAGAGGACTAGAGCAAAAATGAATACGAGGAACGGTGTTATTCGCAAGCTGATCAACTCCAAACGGGGGCTCATCCTGGCGTGTTGCGGAGGATATTCATTGCCATGTGCTTTGCCTCAGCAGAATACGCATAAACTGTATGGTCCTTAGTCCAGATCGACTAATGCTAGCAAACTGGACCCCAGCCTGAACGACTCCTGTATGTTAATCACAGGCTGTTCAAAACTTACCAACCTGGACAAGTGGACATACTGTGGAAGCGACGGCTATCAGAGAACCACATACCAACTTAAAAAAGTTAAAAAATAAAATTTAACTAAAAGAAAAATGTACGTAAAACTAACCAATTCAAGCTTTCCTTTGTCTGAACAAAAATTATTCTTCCAGATCAGCACACACTTATTTTAGACCTGGTTGTATAAAAAGATTTAACCTCTGGCATCTAACAGTACATTTGAGCGTTTCTCATCTTAAATTTTTATACTCGTGACAGATTTGCATTTAACCAATAAACGAGGCACGTACTGCTACGTGCAGATATTAGTAGCAATAATATTTCTTCCTAGTTCATGTTTTGTCCAACGACTAAAATTATACAGTTAAGGATGCTCATCGAATACGAAATTTTATCCGCAGTTTCTTGTATTATTCAAAGCTGGACATGACTGGAGTACTTTGTATTTTTTATTTTACATGTTAAGTGGTTGAAAGTTTGTTTATATAGTAATGATATAATAACAATAGTCTTCCACATAATACATTAAACTTATTTTTATAGTGACCGTGACTATTAATTATGGTTGTATCTCGTGGTTTTCGGTTTATTATTTAAACTACACTTCTTCACGACGTTGCGGTTTATTAAACGTAAACCATCATCAGGTGTCAGAAAGGTTTGTCTGTTTCTCTCCTTCGCAATTTTGGTTTGTTGTCTTCTTAAAATCCTTATAAATATGACTCATACTTGCTTCTGTTTTGGTTCTTCTCACCAGGTGGATAGCTTAAACTTAATTATCTAGCCAAATTTACGCATTCTAATAATAAACCCAAAACAACTGCTCTGAATTATTTGAATTATAATCGTAGTGGGGTGGTCCAAACATGGAAAGTAAAACAATATTACAGTAATTTAAGGCAGCTAGTACTAATGTCTGACAGTTTCATACGCAATTTGCAGTTGAGAATATATCGGTTTGCTGTGAAAGTACGAAGCTTTAGATAAGTTTTTTGAAAAAAGATTTTGACATTTGACATCAAACTGCCAATAACTACTGCAGGAAGCTGCATAGTTAACATATTGTAAAAATTTATTATTGATTTCAATCTTTTAACTTCAAGATAAAATTATTGTTCTTTTGCTCGGTACAAAACAACACAACTCTGGATTTTCCTAGTTTTATGTTTAGTTTATGGCTTGAAGAGACTTATGTCGACTATTTATATATTTTTGTAAAATTGTACCAGTAAAGTTGCAAAGTTGTTAAAGCAATGCAACAATTGAGTACCGTCTACGAATCATTGTATAAAAGAATGGATAATACCTTATTGTATAAATCATAATTGTATATTAAAATAATATTCGGTCCGATATGGCACCTCAGGCACACCTGAGGGAGGAAATTTTTGATCAACTGATACACATTATCGTTTTGGATATGATGGATGTAACCTTCCGAAAAAGAAACGACTGCTTCATCAACTCCTATGGAATTTAATTAATTAAGTAGAAGTCCACTTAGTTATTTGCTCACAAACAAAACATAATGAACATAAAATCCCAACATATAACCTACAACTATAAATGCAAAATATAAACATTTTTGGCAGCATCTACGGAAGAAATTGGAAACAAGCGGATTTTTGATCATCTGAAACGTCTAAATGTAAAAATAAATGAATAAATCCACAGCGCGAATTCACACATCATCGCAATCATTAAATGGTTGTTTATTCCATCGCGCATCAATAAAGCACCACGTATGCTGCAAAATAAACTTTGCTGAAGTTTCGGCCGCCTTGTGCCCCTTAACAAAATTAAAATTTCACTAAAAATTAGTTTCGAATAACTGATATAAAAATTATTTTTTTTTCAAATTTTCTACTTTGATAAAGACCAAACAAGGGACCGAAAGTTACTAAAGCGTTGTTTTTTATCAAAGTATCAGTGAAGCGCGATGGAACAGAAGCAGCCCTGTGATAAGTTAGAAACTACATGTTTCAATTCAGATTTCACCGAATTATTATTAACATAAAATACGGTATAGTGTCATATTTGAAATATATAATAAAAAAAGGTGATAATCAATATATGTAATTACATATTTTTATTACTAGTTTACTAACATTACACATGATGTATTTATTCTAATATTTTACACTGTAAATATAATGTGTTTGTTCAAATATTTTTTACCAATACTCAGTGATGATACATGCTATAAATAATTTGTACACGCGTGGTGTACTCTGTACACCACCTACATATGTATTATATCTTAGGTAATAAATGCCAACAAACTAATTGCAAAATTAGTATTAACACTATTAACGATTTCAATTCAAAAAAACACTCATACCTTATCCTCGGCAAAAAGGTTCGGCGTAGTGAATATTATAATTATATCGTACTAAATACTTCTCTGTTACACGAGTACACGCGTGGTGTATTCTATGCACCAGACGAAGCAGCATTAATTAAAATATTGTCATCATTACATTTATATAACTTTTTATTAAAAGGGATTGTATGCATTAAAAAGTGTATTTATAAAAAACCAAAAACAACTGAATAAGTTTGTTAAATAACAATAATAATCTACTTTTTTCCACAATTACAAGCGCGGTGTATTCTAGGCACCAGAGGAACTAGCGGTCAAACTTTTATTGCTCGGCAAAGTTTACGAGACAACTGACGACTGATGGCGAAGCAAGCCTTAATTGAGTAAATATCATATTTGAGGGTAGAACGGCAGAGGCGACACCTTACATCTTTCAGAAAATTCAACGTTCTTAAATCCGATGGTGTACTCAGTACACCAGCGCGTGTAGTTGAAGGTTAAGACTGGATATATCTCAATTATAGCCTATATGGTAGATTGAATGAGCCAGAGCAACAAATAGAAAAAAAGGTCTTAAGTGACACCACAGAATACAGAGTAGACGTTTTGCAGAAAAATATTAATCAATATCCGAGTCATCTAACCTGAAACTGTGTTTGATAGGTTGATAATTTTGTAAAATATATGAGAGTTTTCCATAGCAAAGTGAGTTATTTCTATTTTGGACCTTTTCAAGGTATTTATCTGTTCTATGTGGTTGTAGACAATTATCCAAGGCCCAAGGTATAATGAAAATGTCCTTTGTGTTAAGCCTTTTTTTAAATAAAAAACTGTAACATTGCTACTAGCGCTAGATCTACTAGAGTATTTACTTTTAATACCTCTATTGGTGGAATTATAAATCATTTTAACTAACCATTAAAAAATTGGTAACAAGGAGTCTTTCACCTCCCTAAAATAGAGGTCTGTATATAGATGCCTGTTTTTAATTCCACTTAGGGACATGGGAGAAAGCAGTGACGACGTGGCGGGGTATTAGGTAGACAATGGCATTCGCATCTCCGACTCAATACTCGCAGAGTGCTTATCAGATGAATCATCGACTGTATAATGATAACAACCCCTCCTAGTCTCGTCTGCACAGTCTGTCGAAGCCGGAGCGAAGGCGTAGGAAACTCACACGACGACATATTGCCAATTGAATTTCACTTTCCTCTTACCCTATGATTACGAGGGATGTGCCACTTATGCTTGAATCATTTACTATTTTTTGAATCGCTTGATCTATTTCCATAGTATGTTGATGTTTGGAAGACCATGTTGAAAATACAACACACATAGCTAGATAAGTTCAAAACTCTGGTGTCCGGTGGGGTTTGAACCTGCACCTCTCGGTTTATGCCATATTGATATCAATTTCTTTACACTTCGATGTATATTGTGATGGTTCAGGTCAGTCAGCCTAGGAATAAGACCTGACGGCTGTCGAAATTTGAAAATCCTTAACTATATTTGCACAACGGACATGTTTGCAATCAAGAAACTTATTTCCTTCATACTGCTAACTTGCTTGCTAACCTGCAATTATAGCCAAGCTGACTGTAATATAATTTAACGTGTCAGCAATGATACACTGATCCATTTCAGTTCGTTCATTTAATTCAATGTACAGCTGTTGTAATTTGGTAAGTATTATTCAATCTAATGACAAGGTACTATTGAATTTCAATTAGTGCTTCAATTATAACCTTTTATTGAAACGAACCCATGTTTTATAATTGATTCCAAAATACTTCCATTCTCATGAAGAAACACTTTTTGTTAGGAGAAAATATAGAGTTGTTCGGATGCCTCATGTACTTGAATGTATTGTGCTTGTGCAATTGCATTTGTTGCAGTAATATCACCACAAATTGAAATAGAGATATTACCATATCATATCAGTGGCTTCTATATTTTTAAATAAATCAATTCTTTTTAAATTTGGAAGGAATTATTTATTTACAGAATAATTTCGATTCTGTGATATCAGATCGAACAAATCACCGTGTAAATTCGTTATTTGTAATTAATTATTACAATGGTTGTCACCACTTTTGAAGACAGGTTATGGATTATAGTTATGCAATTATAGCATAGATCATAACTCTACACACGACACATACGTAAGTCACGGATAGACCACAAAATAGGGATACACATGCAAATATAATTGATGCAATCCGTAAGCACGTAAGCTGCACCGACGACGTAGGCTGTAAATGTAATAAAGGTATGAGGTAGTGCGCCTGTCACAGTTGCCTTCTGGACAAAATTAATTTAAAAAAAAAATTTTTTAATTGTACTTATTGTCAAGAAATGCTATTGTAAGAATAATTTTGTATATCAAATAAATTATACGCTTTGCTTAAATGAAACTAAGGTTTATATTGAAAACAAAATAATACTTTAATTGAGTTACACGTAATGTTAATTTTGGATTCATAGTAGGGGAGACCGGGGCAGAATGGGATACTTAAAGAAAAACACATCATATAAAGAAAATTAAATGTTTTATTGTATTAACCTTTAGTCAGGTAGGAACATAAGGATTTAAATTAAGTAATGCAGCTTTTTATAGCAACTAAACCATTCAGACTTTGGCGAAAAGTAGCAAAAATCAGTATAACTTTTTTTTCCCATTATGCCCCGCCATTGGGGCAAAATGGGTTTAGGTTTCTTAGCATTTGCTTTTTCCCCAGATTCATCTTTTGGTCTTTCTTTCATTAGTGCTGTTGCCAGATTTCTTTTTCTTAGTCTTTAGTTCTTCAGTCTTCTTTTTTTTACTGTTTGTTTCTAATTTTCTTCTAAGTTAATTCTTAGATGGAAAATTCATCGTCAATCTTACCTCGTTTCCTTGTCTTTGTTTCTTCAGTTCTAATTTCTTTTGGTACAAATATAATATCTGCCGGGCTAACCAAAAACGAGGAATATGCCATTTGCTTTCTCATTCTTCAATAAATAGTGATAATGGAAGTCTTTTATGATCAACTACGGCTGTGCCAGGAAAAATAGTAGGGTTAGAGAGAGGTTCCGTTTCACCACAATGGCTGTTAATAGATAAAGTTGAAGCATTCGGCTGAGATTTTGTTTGAGAAGCTGATGCACTTGATTTTCGACTGAAAAAAAATTAAAGACCAGATAAGAAATACATAGCATATATAGTACGGGGCAAGACAGTATAGTATCCCGTGATGCCCCGTCCGTTTTGCCCGAACAAACATATAATATGGTAAATTCAAGAATTTCTAACCTAAACCAGTTAAGGCTACAAACGGTATCTAATACTAAAACTCGATCCTACCGCTACGGCTTCTGGTTAAACATATTGCTAAAACTTTGCTACTCACCTAATAGCACATCGATGATTATGACAAAACTTTTTAAAATGAGGAGGAAATTCAATTTTTTCTCACACCGCAGCCAATACGAGCAGCGCCACGTTCCTCATTGGTTGACCGACGTAAGCCAACTGAAGGTCGAACTAATAACACTGTTGCCAGCGCATGTCAGTGTATCAATCATACATAGGAGCACTTTTCCCGTTCTGCCCCAGACCTCGTTTTGCCCCGGTGTCCCCTACATACCATTAGAACGAATATAACTTATTTCGAATTTATCAGCTTACCTGCAGTTGCTTCGAACCTGAAGAGTAAATTGTCTGGATGACACGGATTTGAAGCAACTGTGAATATGTAATGTAATGGAAAATCATCCAAATACTAACCATTAGTTGGATACACAAACAACATTGTTTTTCTGTGGAAGTGATCAATTTAATATTCATGCTACGATTGTCTATGTATATCGACCAATACCAATGACGTCAGTAACCGTTCAGTCACATAGAAAATTTAAAAAAAGTACCTAACCGTAACCTAAACATCAATTGAATACATTTTTCTTCTAAATATACACTTCATCCGAATTTATGACTGCAAGGGCCCCATTCTGTTTAAAATAGAAACTAACTATTGAGGTGTGAAATATTGTATCCGTATATTTTACTGGCAATTGCATATAAACAGTCGTCATCATAGTTTAAAAACGTATATTACCTACTAACATTGATATTATGATGGCGAGGGTGCACATGGAGTTTGGAATTCGTAAAGAAAATCTCTCACACCTCCCGTAGTTACCAGCCCTATGTGCAATTATCGAAGTTGGAAACTATTCTAACACGCCCCACATATTGCCCAAACGTGGCGACATTACGATATTGAGCTTATATATATTGGGGAAAGTCACATAAACTGTTTATTTAGCTAACGCCACGTGGCTGATTACAATCAAATAAATTTCCAAAAATTGCTGTCCTTTTGCTGCGCTGTGCTCATTCAGATAAACGTTATCCTTCTGTTACAGTTTAGGGGATTTTCAGCTGATTCTCATCATAAGTACATTGATGGATGGGATGTGGTGTTGGCAAGTCACATATAAGTAGTCTATTCATAAATGCGTCTACTATAGAGAATGATCTTGGCAGGGCACGAGCAGGTATGCACGTATAGATTGCTACTATAGGTACTATACGTATACTCGTAATACAGGGTGTCCCATGACGATTAAGACAAGCAGTATATCGGAACTGGACAGTAGTAGCGAATTAAAATTTTGGGGGTTTAAATTAGAACAAATTTAGTATCTTTTCTTATTACTGTGTCACCCAATGAGGTATTTGTTTTTGATCACCTGACGTCCGATTCAAAATTTTTAATGAGACACCCTGTATATTTGTGACTTTTTGTGTTCCTCTCCCCAAGTATGCTTGTTTGTTGGAATTGCTTTATCGGGGGAAACACAAAAAGTCACAAATATACAGAGTGTCCCATTGTCCCATTAACAATTTTGAATCGGACGTCACGTGACCAGTAACAAATACCTCATTGAGTGACACAATAATAAAAAAAGATGTCTACTGTATTTGCTTTAATTTACACCCCCAAAATTATAATTCGCTACTACTGTCCAGTTCCGATATATTGCTTGTCTTAATCGTCGTGGGACACCCTGTATATCATATTACATATTACAATAGAGAACGCGCTCATATATTTGCTGGGCCTCCGGTTGAGCTCTGGCGCTGGGTAAGAGAACAGAACAGCAACAGCACAACAAAATGGTCAGTTGGCATTGATCCTTTGAAGTGGCTCCCAGATAGGCTCAATTTGTTTGCAGGGACATTCTGTTATGCGATTTTCACGTTATTTCTTGTACAAGGAGTAATAAAAATCTACACATCACATAATATTAAATTTAATGTACGAAATGATTAACTGTAAATACTACATACAGATTTTTACAACGCTTCTTCTCAACAAATCTGATATCTAACACTTCTGTGATGCTTATGTGTGTGTGTTGTAAGGGTAAATTCATATAGATGGAGACACTTAGCTCAATTTGATAAGAATGCCGACTTGGCGACTTTTTGCACTGACCCCAGTGGCGTACACAGCTTAATCTGTTGGGAGGGGTTAAAGGGGGGGGGGGTTACAGTAATGCACAATGTAATAATGTTATAAATGTATATTCATTCTTCGTTCATTGATTAGAAGACTATTCTAAAACAGCTTCTGGAGCAACTGGAATAGCACAATGGATATTTAAGAGCGCCAAATCATGGAGAATAGGATGTTTCGATAGGTATAAATATAGTTTTAGCTAATATTCCAAGCCCATGGGGAGGCTGACAACCCCCCGGTGTGTACGCCATTGACTGACCCCTTCAATTATTCATGATTTTTTTTAATGAGGCGTTGAGAATTAGAGTGGCCTTTCTCCAAAATTCAAAAGCCGAGAAAAGTGCTGGTAAATATGTATTTGCTAGTAACAGGAGCTATATCAGTGATACGATGATATACATATATAGCGACCTCTCTGTAAAATAGCGAAATCAGTCATAGGCCATTATAGTATTGAAAATACATGAGCCGAGTGTTCAGTATTTAAAGTTTTCCACATTTCTTGTTTTTGTGGGATAATAGGCCACTCTACTTCGGAACGCTTCGTATAACCTGGATATTTTCACGGGGTTTCAAATCATACTGGCTTGCTGCTGGAATCAGGAATCATTGATCCGAGTCATCTGGTATTACGTAATTCGAGACGGTAAAGTAATTCGATGATTCGATTCAGTTGATTCAAATAATCGAGTCACTAGACTACTCTATTTGTCACAAAAAATATAATGATGATTCAATACTCCATTGCCTCTCAAAGCGGTCCGGTGAACTTTTGCTCTTTGTCAGCCATGTAGGTAGATCTTTCTGGTTACCCAGAGACCTGATAAAGTTAGGGTGAAATAAGAGAAGAAAAGGAAAAGAAGGCGGGAGAAGAGGCTCCTCTTTAGAAGGAAGTTGGACGGTTGGAGGCTTTTTAACTTGACATAGACGACATACGATGAGTTCGGTAATAATGGACTAGTATCACGAGGTTAAGAACAATGATTTAATTGTTATATCCGCTTAGTGCATACAAAAATAAACGTACTGCTGCATTTCGTTACTTTCTACATCATTTTGTTTTTTAGTAATTCCATTCTAAAGTTTAAAGAAAGGAATTCAAATTCAGCCAATCAGTGCCAACCGCGCGAATCATCAGCAGTGCATTGTTGCCAAGAACAGCTCCGACTCGCAGACGGGAACAGAAGACAAGATAGATGAGCCAGCCCGCGTACAGCTCCGGCATTTCGCGCGCCTTCAGAATGCGGCAACACAGCACACATATCTGTCTTTTGGTGGGCTGTTCGCCTTTAACGCAGTGACGGCACTGCCCTAGGAGAATTCAAATGTTTTCCTTATTTTCACGGCTTGCCTGTGCCCAAAACAATCGGAGAAAAAAATGGGATGCTTTTTATGACGTACTCTATCATATGCAACCAAAAAAAAAATCATGATACTAGTCCATTGGGTTTATTGGGTTAATTTTGAGGTACTATATCTTAAATTGCAAAACAGAGGGTTGTTGTGCGATTTCTCTTGATTATAACGTCGTTGTGCCTACTGTTTAATGTAATCCCTCAATAAGTGCTGTCAAGGTCCTTGTGAAGGGTATCGTTGGAAATATACCATGAGGGTGTTAGTGATTGTGTGCTATGTCCTGCTCTGCAGAACCTGCATAAGGATTTTGCCGAGGAAACACGAAGCCGCACATGCGTAGGTAATTGCTGAAGAGAAAGATACTTTAAACAGGGAGGACACCGCTGATGAACTTCTTAACAGGGCATCTTTCAGTCGTAATAGATTTACTGAAATGAAGTAATAACTCTATAGTCTTTTTATGTTCCAAATTAGTATCATGTTAATGCTATATTACTAGCTTACCTTGAGGTTTTCTCAATAATTATGGAACGCTTTTGTTTATTCTTTCTGCTTATACCAGCAACATTCGAATCTACCATTTGCACAGCGTTGAAAAATCAAAACCCGCCGCGCCTGAGCCTATCCATGTCAATGCCTGTAAGACAGTGTGTAAGCTTTGTGTATGACAATTCAGACATGGAAAACATTTCCTGTTTATTTGTTTTTAGGCATATTTTTCGATTAAGCTTTATTATTTTGATACCATGCATACGTATAGTTTTTTAAACTCGAAGTAATTAGTTTTTTGTGAACGTTTTGTTCTTTAGACTATATTTAATAACCTTAATTAAATATGTGTGTTGCCTTTCCCCTACACTGTTTAAAATTTATATTCAAGAAATATTAGTAAAATGGAGACAAAAATATTCAAGCATGGGAATTGAGATGGACGACTACTCTAATTTGTCAACATTATTCTTTGCTGATGATCAGGTGATAATTGCAAACTGTGAAGAAGATATAGACTACATGTTAAGAAAACTTAAAGAGGAATACGAACTGGCAGGAATGAAAAAACATGTCCAAAACGGAGTACTTGAAAGTAGGCAAAGAAGATGAAGATCCAGATTTGCAATTAAAACAGATAAGGAAATGTGAAGAATATAAATATCTAGGTAGTATTATATCTAACAAGGGATCATCTGTCCAAGATATACGATACAGAGTGCAGCAAGGGCAAAGGAGCGTACGAGCTTTGAACTCTTTACTTTGGTCCAATAGAATTTCCTTGAAAACAAAGTTGACTATCTACAGAGCGATTGTAGAACCAATACTGACCAATACTGACATATGTAGAAATGGATTTCCTCAGAAGATCGTGCCGTATATCCAAATTACAACACATACCAAATATTGAATATACAGAGCAACGGAAAGAATAGAGACAAGACAGTTAATATGGTATGTACATGTGAGACGAATGGAAGAACACAGGTGGCCAAGGAAAGCTTTTGACTACACTCCACTAAATAAAAGAAAACGAGGAGGACCAGCTACTACATGGTTAAATGGGGTCCTGACGACGATGAGGGACCGGGCAATCGCCGAAGATGCCTGGAGAGACAGAAACATGTGGCGATCGAAATGCGGGATGCGGCAGAAGCTGTCGGGCCCTCGCTGATATATATATATACAATTATAATATGACTGTCTGAAATAACTACTAGGTGGCGCAATAGGAGCTAACGAGTGCTATATTCAATTTTCATAATAATGGAATTTTTAAAGGAAACCACGTTATTTTGTTGTTAATTGGCTTTAATCTATAAGATCTATTCTTTGCTTATTGAGTTTATACAACACTTTTTGATCCACTCAAATTGCCGTTTAATGAAATGAAATGAATGAATGAAATGAAAATAATAATAATAATAATCAACGTTATACTGTAATCTATCTTTGTTTCTTAGTAATTCTTTGGACTCAGTAGCTTTAACCTGTTTTAAATTACATAATGTATGACAGTAAATTAAGAAAATAAAATAATTATTATAATATAAGTATTCAGCTCAACAAAAAAATATACGTATCTATTTTTTTTCATTTCGATTACTGCTAAAGCGTCTCGTATATGTATAATTAAATATGATGTTTCGCAACCGTAATTTTGGATAATTTCTATTATTTCTAATAATCTTAAAACGGTTATATTGACATAAAAGCATAATTCTTCATAATTCTACTATACTATCTGACCAAGAAAAGAGATGCATATGAACTGTGTCCCTGCTGAAAGAAATCGGCACCACTGGAAGTGTACGATCGCATTTTTTATTTTTGCTCTTTAGAAAACATTAGTGGACTACCCTTCCCCTCGAAATCCTGAATCGGCGTGTACGATCATTTTCATTTTCATTTGAAAACAATAATTTTCTGAGAATTTGTACAACCTTTCCTTCCTGACGATCTATCAATGCCACGTCAACTCATAATGAATCTCGTAATATTTGAACTACTGTACATTTCATATTTCATGACATTTCGCATATGTGTAGAAATAAATGTACAATAGCTATTTAGAAATGTATAACTAACTGGCTCATACAAGAACATTTAATTAAGCTGGTTCAATTCAGAGTTGGTGTTAATGCAACCAACGTGTAATTTAGTTACGAAATTTTCAGAAATGTTTGCAGCAGTTCACATGTACATAATATAGGTCATGTTTCGTAACTACTGCATATTAACTGGGAAAATACGACTAGCAGGGCAGTAATGTTACTTTTGAGGAGTTGTAGGATTTTTCACAATCAAGTATGATTTTCAATAGTAATATCCCTACGACATGAAAATGGACGACATAATTTTATGAAAATCGAAAACCCGTCCGTGCTACCAAATAACGAGCTTGAGATATTTTTCAGGAAATTATGAGGCATTTGTCAATGTCAGAGGGATATTCGTCGGATAATTTTTTGAAAACACACGCATTTACTACTTTGGGTTGTGTTTTTGAGAATTTTTTCTTTAATGAGGGTATTTATACTTTAAACTTTTAATTAATTTCGAATGAAGCTGTCAAACTCAATTGTGTAGTCATAGCCACCGATAATTGCCCTGAATGCAAAGACGTTTATTATTATTGTTATTATTAACTATCGGTGTAATGTGGACTTGATTGGATTAAAATCGATAATATCATACAAAATGAGGAAATTTCAATGGTTGTTAGAAGCGTCAAAAGATTTTCACTATAATATATTTTATTCCATATCTTTAAATGTAAAATACTAGTTATTAAAATATTACATTACACATTGAATTGAAAAATATAATTCTAATGGAAATTGTTAAAAAATATTAAAATGTGGAACGGTCTCATGACGGTCCTATCCTTTTATGATAACCACAGAAGCGATTAAAAGTGTACTTTGCAACTCTCTGCCTTGATCTTTTCTTGCCATCATCATAGTCACAATGTCTTAACAGACATGTTGTGAACTCGTAAAATGCATTTACTCATTTTACGAGTTTCTCTTGGGATATCTTTAAGATCTTTAATGCAGTAGTTTCCCATTTGCTTTCTGCATCCTCATGCCGTTGACCAGATGGCATCCACTGGTTCATCCGCCCTTAGGGGCAAATGGCTGAAAAATAATGTCGGGTTCTTAGAAATCTTGAGAGCCAACTACAAAAAATTTAAATCATTCCTGGCTTTGCGAAGCTGTAAGCTTTAAAACTTAAATTATTCGTGAAATGTTAAAAATGAAGATAATACATATTTTGTGTATTGTCCTATTGTAATTGGTGATTCATATCCTTTGTTTTTCATATCTGTTTTTTGACAGATTCCTAGTGACAGCTGTCAAAGTGTCATCCTATTTTAAGGCTTTTTTCGCGAGATCTCGGTGTAAAATGAACCGGGTATGGACAGGTGACAAACGGGTTCCCCCTCCACGGCAGTTCTAGTTCCCGCAAGGGAACCACCTATGTCTGGCGGGTAGGAATTCAGTTCCCGGTATCACGTGACCTTGTCATTTTCGAATGACGTCACATCCGTCTTCCCCTATCCCCGTTTGACGCGAAAATTTCCAGTTCTGTACCCGGTAGTACACAGTGTTGGACCGAGATCTCGCGAAAAATGCTTTATGGATTCAGTATTGCTTGACATTTCATTATGGAAAGATGGAAAGACTCACACCACAACAGCGTTTCCAAATTATTCAGCTAGATTATGAAAATAATCGTTGTGTAAGACAAGTTTTTCGTACACTTTGTGCAACATTATGGTATCATCGACCTTCCGATTCCACTACTACCAATAATATCCGCAAATTTGTATCTCACTATACGCTGTTGGAGGATACGAGACCGAATAGGCCACATCGAGCCCGTAGTGAGGAGAATATTGCTGCTGTAGTTTCCCCACTACACCGCTACACTCCCGTGTAGCGGAAGACCGTGAAGGATCAATTCGACGTCGATATCAGCATTTGGATCTATCATCTTTCGTATTCGACAACTTAGCGAATTTTACGTAAGGAACTTGGTTTGAAGTCTTACAAAATCCAGCTTGTTCAAGAATTGAAGCCTCAAGACTTAAATTTACGCTTAAATTTCAGTCAACGCTTAACACAGCTTAATCAAGATCCGCTGTTTTCTCGTCGGATTTTGTTTAGTAACGAGGCACATTTCTGGCTCAGCGGATACCTCAATAAATAAAATTGCCGTCTTTGGGCTGACGAACAACCAAAAGGGACACTTGTTGCATCCTGAAAAATACACTGTGTGGTGTGGTTTATGGACCGGTGGAATCATCAGTCCATATTTCGTTAAAGACGAGGCCGGACGAGCCCGTAATGTCGGCGACATTTGGTTTCAGCAAGACGGAACTACAGCACACAGCCAACACCGTCTCAAATAAGGCCTACTGTCTGAAAGCAAATTTTGCTGTGACGTCACGCATAGTAGTCATAGGTCATTCGGCTCCGAACGTGCCCAACCGTATAGGTTCGGGCGTCCAGCAAACGATGGCCGCCACATTGCCAGACGTTTGCTTTCTTTTGCAGCTATGCGTAAAACGATTGTTTCCAGCCGGTAAAAAAATACTACGGTGTACCTACTGTATGGAGAAAATCGGTATTTCGGATTTGTCATCACATTTCATAGTTCATAAAAAATCATATATTGGTTACTAAGAGAGTCGTTCCATAGTTTTCACTAGGTATAAGACTTGTATGTATAGAATAATTATGTGACCTGAGAGATTTTTGCATATATTCGTAATATGACAATAATTAATGAACGTGGAAGTATATTTTAATTCTTAATTACTTGCACAGTGAATCGATATTCACACCGACTATGATATTCACAATCCAGCGAATAATCCAGGAAAGGCCGCCGACGCCGTTTGGCAACGTCGCCTTAGTTTCTGTTGTTTTGATTCGGTTTTAAGGTTAGGTAACGCGGTTCGCGGGGTTTGCGGTCAAAAATTGTTCTATTGTTTTGCTTATTTAGATTGTTATAAAATCGCGATAACAAATTCACTACGCCTCTATTTCCGTGAGAGTAGTGAAAATGCCTTACAGATGTTGTGTCCCGGGGTGTAACGGAAATTACAGCGCCGCGGAAAAAGTGCACGTTTTCTCGTTTCCCACCGAGGAAGTGCTTAGAATAAAATGGGTGGTAGCAGTTCATAGGGATAACTTCACTGTAACGAAAAACAGCAGGGTTTGCGAGCGTCATTTTGCACAGGAAAGTATACTTTGGGCAAAGAGTAGGTAACTAACAAGAGGAGACAGTCAGACAGAGCGAATAAAATTAGACAGAGATACAGCTACACCCAAATTTAAAGGGCCTCGAATTCGCCCGAGCTGACCCGAGCTAGTTCGGTGTCAAGCGTTGCCACAGTGAGATTTGTATTCGCATTTCCTGCGACGTCATTATTTGGGAGATTGATAGAAAGTAGAAACACTTCTTCGCAATATTGATAATTTAGATATATTTTAACTCTTTTTTTATTGACCAAAATAAGTAGGTACCTATCTAAATCTACTTTCATTCATAATATTCAAAGATGCGTTTGCTGATGGTTAATATTTTATTATGTCATTATACCACGTCAATATTATAACTTTATGACAGAAAACAGATTTGAAGCTAATGACCAAAGCAGTCGATGCCGATGACACAGAATTAAAAAAAAAAAGAAAAAAAGATTTCGTTTCACCAATGGAACATACCACATTACAATATTGTTTTTATTTTAATTTTCGGTAAGATCCGTTTTCGTTCGGTGATATATTGATACAAAAATTTACTGGTATCTTTACTTAATATCATATCTGCTAATTCTCCTGAAGTAAATATAATCAAAAATACACAACGTAATGGACCTAGAAATTTTTACGATAGACCTAAAAGAATTGGCAACGGCGCATCGATTCCACGTGCCACGCCAAACCAAGACCAACCGCCGTCCGCACTCCGCCAGGCGTCATTACTCTATGGTCATTACGTTTGATTTCGTATTGCATTTTGTTTGTGATTTCCATTTGTATCATTGTGTTTTTAAAAACTTTCGTTTTATAATTTGTTCTGCTTGTTTGTTAAGATATGCTATCACCTCCTTAATATGTGTTTTAGTTTCTTGTTGCCTTTTATTGCAACAAACTGGTCCATACATTGATGCTCTGACAGCTAATAGACAAACATTTAAAAGAGATTGTCAGAGATAGGTATTATAATTTATACTTTGAGAAACGTCACAGACGTCGCGAAAACGTTAGTAAACAGTAATAAACAGTTTTTTTTTGTTTGATGCATTTGGTTCAACTTATGGGCCAGTTTTTTGGCAATAATTTGGAAGAGACAAATCACAGGATAAGTTTCAGGATCCATATTCCTTGTCACTAAAATATTCATGACCCAAAAAAAGTTGGTATTTTAACTCAAAACTTTTCCTAGTTTGGCACTTTTTGAAGGTCAGATCTTTAAATCGTTGTGCAATCGTTCATATAGAGTAATGAAACAGAATTTACTCAAATTATTTATTTATTTTCAATCCCTTCAGGATACATTCCGTTTAAGCCATATTAAAAGTAAGGGTATTACTGAAAAACGGAAATGGCAACATTGCTTTTTCCCACTAATTCAGGTATTGCGAGACATCTGGCAACTACTGCACACCCAAATTTAAAGGTCCGAGGTCAATGGGAGCGGATTGCAAACATAAAAGGAATTCCGCCGGGTGTCTCCTCTTGTTAGTTACCTACTCTTTGCTTTGGGTGTCTTCTTATTACGATAAATCAACCGGCAAAACCATAACTGTTCCACTTGCTCGTCCGCGTTTGAAACCAGATGCAGTTCCTACTCTTCTTCCAAATTGTCCGCAGTATTTATCAAAAAATGTTACTCACAGAAAAAGTCGGAATGAAAAACTTTTTGAGATTGAACGGAATAACTTGTTGAAAGCTTTGGCGGAAAGTATTGATGATTTTGCTGTCCAAAGGGAAAAGACGATATTTGAAAACTATACAGAGTTTTTAAATATTCTAAAATCATGGCAATGTCCAGATGGGTGGGTCATGACATGCAGGGACAAAGTTCTTATATTTAAAATAGATTGTACTGATTCCCCAATCATAACCTATTCCATAACAATAGACAAGGATTTAAAGTTAGAAACTTATTTGTATACAAATCGTTTGACACTGAATATTAATCACAATATAAAAACACCTTGTTCACTAAATAACATAAATGATTTGGATGAAATAATTGCATACATAGATGGACACACCAGTGGTTATCAAGTGGATAAAAATTCATTACCATCATTAATTGAATATGTTTGTGATTTACTAAACAGTGTACCCCAAAACAAAGAGAGTAAAATATATGAAACAATACCATTCATTTGTGAACAGCTAAAATTGCATATAACACCAAAAGAACGCTATAGATATTCAAACCAGACTTTAATATTATGTTCAATTATACATACAATTAGCCCGCATGCCTATAAATATTGAAGAAACCATGGACAAATAATTTTACCACATCAGTCTACATTAAAGTCAATATGTAATGCATATCTAACAGATCCAACAGCTGATGAGAGAAATTCCTTTTTAACATATGCTAAAAATGTGATACAATATTTAGAGCCAGATCAAAAACATGTAGTCTTGTTAATGGACGAAATACACATTCAACCCTATTTGGATTATAAAGGCGGAAATATTGTTGGAACTGCCATAAATAATAGTTTGTTAGCTACATCAGCCTTTGTATTTATGGTCAGTAGTATTTATTGTAACTTTAAGGAAGTAGTTCATATATGTCCCTTAAGGAAAATAGACCATAATTTATTACACACCATAATAAAAAAAGTTATAACAAACCTGGAGGATATAGGATATAAAATATTTTGTGTTGTTAGTGATAACAATGCTGTTAACAGCAAAGCTATGTGCCACTTTGCAAATGATGACAAGCTACATATAGTTTTTCCCCATCCATCAGATAAGTCACGACCGCTTTTCTATTTGTTTGATTCAGTTCATCTTTTAAAGTGTATTAGGAACAATTGGTTAAATTCAAAGCCCAGTCAAATATTAACATATCCTGAACTAGAAACTCATGAAATTCAACATGCATCCTTCCAGGCATTAAAGTCTTTGCATCAGCTAGAAAATGATAAATTATTGAAGTATGGCTATGGCTTGAGTTTGAAGGCTTTATTTCCCAGCAACCTTGAACGACAGAATGTCCACCTGACTCTAAAAATAATTAATCAAAATGTAGCTGAAGCTCTCCATAAGTTTGGTAGTAATATTGAATTCTCAAGAGAGACTGCAAACTTCATTGAAATAGTTCTCAAATGGTGGAAAATCGTTAATGTAAAAACACCCTCAAAAGGTAAAAGGTTAAATGACATTTACTGTGAACCGATTATTTGTGAAACAGCAGACACTGACCCCAAAATTATTTACCTAAATAAAATGCTAAGCTTTTTGGACACTTGGAATGACTCTGAACGGTTTCCAAACAGATTGACTAGACAGACACATACTGCTTTATACCATACAATATATGGCATGTTAGAAATTATTAACTACTGCAAATCAGAACTGAAAACTAAATATATTTTATTAGGGAAATTTCAAACAGATCCACTTGAAGCCAGATTTGGGAAGTATCGACAACTTTCAGGAGGGCAGTATCATATTTCAATCCGGCAATTGTATGAATCAGAGAAGAAATTAAGGATCCAAACTTTATTGTCATTAAAATCTAAGCATGGTGAGATACCAGTAACAACTTTTTGTGAAAATGAATCCGAGGAATCAATAGCCGCTATTAATTTTAATGATTGTTATCCATTTCCTAGTTTTGAAATATCTGATACAGATATAGAGAACATAAAAGATCAGATGCCTATTATCACCTATTTAGCAGGATATTGTTGTTATGTTCTGCTAAAAAAGTACAAATGTGAGAAATGTAAAACTAATTTAACTTACCCTGATAGTTTAAATGTTGATGATAAACATAATTTGATAAAATACATTAGTAGAGGTAAATTATTATATCCTAAAGAAGTAGTATCTAATATAGTAATGTTTGAATATATAATTTTTAATAAAATATTAGAAAACGATGAAGAAAACTTTTTAAATGTATATCATAAGCGTCAAGCAATAATTGCATTAATCAATGATTATTTGAAAGAAAATGATATCATAACCCAAATACCAAAATGTGATTCTCATTCTGAAACAATGATAGCTAATGTTGTTATGAACTGTGTAACAAATACTTTTTTAAAAAATTACTGTACCATGCGAAATGATACTTTAACGTCAAAAACATCAAAAAAACGAAAGTTATGCACTTTAATGTCAAAATAATAATATAGTACTTGTTCCTGTATTGTCAATATCTTAAACGCGACTTTTCTATCCGATTTATGACACAACACCTCAGATGAGTAAATTCACGAATATATATTTCTTTAGGCATATTACTGAAAAAAGTCCCTCCAAAATTCCCGTGTATTTTGATTTACAGTTTTTTTAATGTTTTTTTTTTTATTTTTTACGTTTTTTTTTTGTTTTACAGATTTATTCTATGATTCTGTTATGTTGATTTACAATTTATTTATTTATTGCTTTTTAGTTTATTTTTGTTGTTTTTTGCATATATAGGGTGTCTCACAACGATTAAGACAAGCAATATATCGGAACTGGGCAGTAGCAGAGAATTATAATTTTGGGGGTTTAAATTAGAGCAAATATAGTATCTTTTCTTATTACTGTGTTACCCAATGAGATATTTGTTTTTGATCACGTGACGTCCGATTAAAAATTTTTAATGGGACACCCGGTATATTTGTGACACAATAATAAGAAAAGATACTATATTTGCTCTAATTTACACCCCTAAAATTATAATTCGCTACTACTGGCCAGTTCCGATATATTGCTTGTCTTAATCGTCGTGGGACACCCTGTAGATGGTTTATTTTTGAGTTACTCTAGAATGCCCCTATACCTCTCAACCTTTTCCTTATCCTAAACATTCCCTTCCAGGCAAGATATAACCCTGGACCTCCTCGTGGTTCTTGCTGGACACAGTTGATTAATATATATATACAGATAGATACATATTATAATTTAAATATATATTATGTAAATGTTTTATACCTTAAACGCCAGTTTAATCAAATATGCACTAAGATATATACAGAAAAGTCTCGAGAAAAGTGCTCAACAACAAAGTTAATCAATTAATCTGATATAAGATCTGCAGTAGCCAAGTTGCTATTATCTACTGTTTTTTCTTTCAAAATAGCGTGAATATAAAATAAACAGTCATTCAGAAAAATATCTAAATCTCGTTTCTTTACAACTTTAATAAGTATTATTATCTTTTGTTAAAATTATTTTGAATATCGAATTATAACATTGGAATGCTCCTTTGTACAGACATGGCACAGAAATACTTATTTTATATTAATCGGCTGTGACTAACACAGGGTATACGTATATATATGATAAATTGTGCTTTATATTACAAATACATCCTCCAGTCAGTCCTCTAGCATGTAATTTTCGTAAAAATGTGAGTTGCAAAAGCGCTGCAATGCTCATTTCACGTGTATATTATACGACCGCGAGCGCCTACTGTTGATGACGTCACAGCTGAGCCGTGAGGCCTTCTGATTTGAGACGGTGTTGACACAGCGCGCAAAACAATTAATTACTTAATTAAGAAATTATTTTGGTGAGCAGATAATTTCGTATTTTGGACCTGCCTAGATCGTGTGATATCACAACTTTGGATTTTTTTCTATGGGAATACGTAAAGTCAAAGGTCTTTATTGATAAGCCAGAGTACAACTTGGACTTGAAAGCCAACACCACTCGCATAATTGGGCAGATAACGGTCGCAAGAGCGATCCAAAATTGGACCCCCGAATGGACCACCTAAGACGTAGCTACGGTCAGCATTTAAATGAAATTATTTTTAAAAAGTGAATGTCAAAGATTGTTTCTTTCAGTTATAGTAAAGATTTTGTCGTCGAACTCCATTTTATATATTTTATTTAAAATTTAAAAACAAAGGTCCCAATGAGTCACCCTTTATATGCTTGCCAATCTAGAATGCTGATATAAACGCATCGGACGCAGATAGCCGATAGCCCTTAACAGATCGAAAAGAGAACACAATATCCCCTGCCTCCCACTAACCCACTTCCTTTCTTTAGAAGACGCAGAGTTGCCAGGTGTGATGCCGATTTTCCGCCAAAGTGGCGATTTCAAAGCCGAGTTAGCGACTAAAAATCGTAGCTGGGCGATTGGTGACAATTGACACTGAGATCATAGTGACTCTTTAAGGAGAGACAGAGCTGGCAAGAAAAATTGGTCGACCTTTGTTATCGTTATTGGGATTCATTTTCCCAATTGCTATAGGCACAAAATTCATTATTTCTGGTGGTACAAAAACACTCCAATGTCTCAAACTTTGATTATTTGATAAGTAGTTGATTCGCAATTAGCAAATGACTCTTAGAAGTTTTAAAATAGAGTGATCTCACTGAAATGTTTTAATTCCAATCAGATACAGTTAATACTGAAATCTTTTTTTATTGAAGTAAAAAATACAACTACGTAGTAATGTTTATGTATTTTCAACTGTAGGCTCATTGCCGCCAATACCCTACTGGCCTGGTGCCCAGCTGAGATGTACAAGGTAGCGGGTACTTAGTGAAATGTTTCACTAGTAACGGCCATTTTATCACCTGTTAGACCAAGAAGGTCTTTATTTAAGACAAACCTAGATCATATAATGTGTTTTTTCAAACCACGGATTTAGTAATACACCTACCGGTTTTTTAAAATTTCAACATGTAAAGGTCGTTCCTGTGTGTTTGTTATTTACAAGTATATGTTCGTTTGTTTCCTGACCTGTTAGTGGAAGACGCCATGATAGCATAGGTTTTAAAGATTTTATGAAAAATTGTGACGAGTATTTATTTGCATTAAGAAGTCGTTTGCACTCAATGCAATTGCTGTTTTCAAATTGGCAAATCTCAACGTTAAAGCCCTGAAGATGGCAATAAACATTGCCGAAAGCTTGGCTGTTAGCACCAGAGTCTCCTCCATGATGTGACCCAGTCTTTTTTTCAAAATTTTGGCCATAACCCCAAGATTTTCTCATCTAAATTCAGTTTTTTTTTGGCCATAAGCTTACCTTGTATTAGGATAAACTTAGAAGTATAATCGAAGTTCAGCTTTATATAGGTATATTCTCGTTTCTCACCAACATAATGTTTTCTATACATTATATCAGTTATACCGGCTAAATATATTTCGCTTCTAGGCGATTGTACTTCCTTCCACTGTGTCCATTGTGGCTCACACCTATTTAGAGTTCACCGTGCAATCCACACTTTTTGACGAAGACGATGGTCGTGTTAGGCGAAACTTAAATTGAAGTCAGTAGGTTTTAGATGGGTGAAACCTATCTCTTTCCAGTACCGCTATTTCGTCCTCCTCATAGCAGAAACGACAGTCCGATGTTTGTTCCAGACCTATTTTCTGCAAGTGGTTTCTCAGACGACAATGTTATGTCAGCAGACTGACCACAACTCATTGCCTTTCACTCCGCTATGACCTGAAACCCACACCAAAGTTACTCTGTTCCTTGTTACAAATTCATTGTGGAGCAACCCTCGTTTATTGGCTCTCATATGCAGCAGCATATAGAACCGCACTCTTCTGGTCGGCCAAGCGGACGCGGTGTGGCGTTCCACCAAGAAGTCTGATGTTGTTTAGCAGCGATTTTCTTTGGTTTGCCGTTACCTTCGGGTACCAGATGGCGCAAAGGCAGATCTTTTCTGTCGCCTGCTCTCACATGCTTCACATGTCTGGTAGACATGAAAATTCTGATACTCTCTATCTCCGTCAATCGACCTATGGCGCACTGATGATCGCTAATAAGCGTGAAACAGCTGTCTGCATACTGGTGGATTGACGGAGATATATAGAGCAACCCTCGCATGTCAGCTCCTTGACTTCTAACTCTATGGCTAGCATTTCTGCTTGGAAGATTATTTCACCTAAATTTGTTAATTATTGAAATATTTGCAAATGGTATCAACAACAGAGTGACGGAAGCACACTCTGGCACAGATTTGAGTCTTAGTTTGGAGGTTCGACGATGAAAATGCCCTCATGATATATGAAATGAAAAAGGTAAAAAAATATAGAAAACCCATACTCAGAGTCTCAGAATACGCCCCTGGGTGGTTCTAAGTGACGGACGTGGAACAAACTGGAAAAGTGATCTCCAACAAATTGTGCAATTTGACAGTGTAACAGTGCAAATAAAATTGTAAGTCTGCTAACTTTTGAGAGTTATGACAATTAGCGTTAATCAACAGTGAAGGGAGCAAAATATTCAGGTTTTAATAAGACATTTACACATTTACTGAAAATAGCAGCATTGTTGATAGGAGGTCCAAAGTCCGAAAAGTCAATTTGCTTTGATCTTCCCTGCACAACAAATGCTGAACTATATATATTTATTTATAATATCGACATAAAATTAGTAAAATATATAGATAACCAGACTTGCACGGCAGATCCGTACCAGGAACTAATGAGTGCCTCACCTAAAGCTAATAAGATGAATAAGTCTGAGCACGATTCGTCCTCAGAAGAAGAGCTGAATCACTTAGAAAGAAGCAAGCTGCAAGCTGACTATAAGCCCACCAACAAAAGCTGGAAACAGAACCTTGGGAAAACCAGAAATGGACTCAATTGCAGAAATGTTGCGATAAATGGAAGGATAACTGAAATCCGGAATTTCAATAATATTAGAGATAACATAAACGACATGAGGTATATAGTGCAGAAAATAAAAGTCAAAACAATGCTAAATAGGAAGGAAATGACAGAACTTCAAGCGGTGACAAAAGACTCAGATACACAAAAACACGAACTAAAATAAAAGTGCTCGTAGCTAAAACTGAAAAAATGAAATCAGGAACAACTTAGTTATAACTGGTGTTGATATGAAAAAAATGATAATGAAGTATTGAAAGATCAAACACACAATAGAGTGTGTGAGATAGAGGTAAAAGCATCCATCAATAACGTTCGCAGAATCATCATCATCATCATAGTCACAATGTCTTAACAGACATGTTGTGAGCTCGTAAAATGCATTTACTCATTTTACGAGTTTCTCTTAGGATATGTTTAAGATCTTTGATGCAGTAGTTTCCCATTTGCTTTCTGCATCCTCATGCCGTTGACCAGATGGTATCTTCCGGCTCATCCGCCTTTAGGGGCAATTTCTCACTCCAAGGACAAGAAGGTGACTCTTTTCAACTCGTACACCCAAATCTGTTGGTTGAGAAGAGGTTACTGCTTATACCGGCAGTAGTTCGGTTCCTTTTAGTCGCGTTTTACGACACGCAGGATATACATAGATGGGAGATATTCTAACCCGCCCCCACACGGGCAAAATCAAGAGAAAATACTCGATGGGACGAAAAAATGACCGCCAAGGTCAAATTTCAAAATTTCCAAAAACTATTACCGAATGGAAAAACCACGGTATGCAACCAAGAGGAGAACAGGCATGTCAAAAACCTAAACCCAGATTATAACGAAGGAGACGGTAGGCTAACGACAAGGCTGTCGAGCAGGACAAGTGATAAGGATCAAAGAGAAATATCAAATATCAAAATGGATGGACGGAATTAAGGGGAAAAGCTCGGGTGTATGAGACTGATGACCGCCTCACCTTAAACTAACTCATAAAAGGAACCTCTGCAAGCGAGAATTGAAGAATTGTCGAAAATATCAGGGTTAAAGAAAGTAGGGATGGATATCAGACAGAGAAAGTGGAACTAGATAGGTTACATTCTGCGAAAATGAACAGAACACTCGGTAGCTAGAACGGCATTAGACTAGAACCCCCAAGAAAGCAGACATATTTGAAGACCCAAAGTGACCTGGCGAGGAACGATTACAGACGAGACAAGAAGTATGGGCAAGACATGGAACGAGGTAAAGGCGCTCGCAAACAAAGAACAGATCACACTCTCCAAAGTTCTGAGCGATGAATGTACTATGCCAACGTGACGGAAGTTATTAATGCACGAAACAACAAAAAAAAGTCTCGCTAACTATCGGAAGAATCAGTATATCTACTTTGTCAATCTATTGCTTTGGAGATTGAACGCAGCTCTTGACTATGGAATATTTTACAACTCCCTCAAATGACTACTTAGTACAACTTCATCTTAAGAATCAAAAGTATATTAAGTATTAAATTTATTTTTAACCGCTATATGAATACAGCCATCTGTTGTATTGGCCCGTGTTTGGCATGCTATTGAAAAATAAAAATTTAAAACCTAACAGCGCTGCCACTGTATGATAACATTCCATCATACTTTATTATTAATCAATATTGTTCACAGCAAGTGCAGTATGTTATCATCAAAGATTTTGAACGGAGGGGTAATTTATTCTTATTACTGTTTACATTGTCCATTATTGAGAAACTGGTTACCAAAATTACCAAATTCAGTGTGTCATTATAGCTAGTACTAGTTCCTGCGATGCTAATCAACTGCGATTGAAAAATCAACTACGATTAAATTATTATCTCATTAATGCGGTAATGAAATTGATATAACGAATTTATATAACCCAAATTGGAAATTTCTGCATGAGTTTCATTTGAATTTAATTAACTTTCGCAGACATGCAGATGTACGGATACCTCAAGCGGATGCAAATATTTTTCAACAAAATTAAGAAAGTGGGAAGTGAGGTGACGTTTTAAGGCGAATAATTTAATGAAAAAAAGACTACAGTGAAATATGTCAGAAATGAATTGAATATATCAAAGGCAGCCTTGTATTAATGCAGTAGTGTGCCAAGGTCTTCGCCCCCCCCCCCGCAATTCTTTTCACGAGGCCCCCCTTCTATACAAAAAAAAAATAATATTTCGAATCGGTTTATATTATATGACCACTATGAAAGCAACAAATATATCAACTATTTGGTCTAAGCCTATGCCTTCTGCCCGTTCATTTTCTATAGAAAACTTTGTATTAGTTTTAGTTTGGGAAATAGGCTTGTTTGAGCCGATGTAACAGGTAGTACTAGAAACAACTGAAATGCAGTGCAAATCTCAGGTACACTACTAATCAACGATTTATTTTTATCGAAAACAAAATCAGAAAATTTCCTAATATTGTTAAGATACTTCAGGATTACATATAGAAGATTTTTTCATTTGAATTAGTTCCGACGCAAGATTTTGTGTGGGATATTCTGGATACTTTTCAACTAAGTTTTACTTTATAAATAAATTCCACTTCTTGTACTTCAATAAGTGTTTTGGGGTTTTAAATATCAAATTTTGATAGACATCTGCGAATGCCTCACATGAATTTTTTAGTTGTGCTAAAATAGTTGCAGGCACGTGTTGAATACAATTGGTTCATCAACCGCCATTTCATCAAAACACTTTTTAGTAGTACGAATTCTTTGAATGACCATTTTTTAATTCAGTGTTTAAGGCCTGGCAACGATGCAGACTTTCACTAAAAAACAAAGTGACTGAATGTTGTCAAAGGGGGCCCCTCGAATGCTCGGGACCCCCCCGCACCGCGGGCCCTGCGGGCCCTTTCGGCACGCCGCTGTGTTAATGCTATCAAAGCTTCTTAAAAAGCGGTGACCCGTCGTATGTTGAGAATTATCGCTCAATAGGAATGTTGAATAATTTTGCGAAAGTTTTCGGAATGGAATGGTGATTTTCTCACACATTTGTCCCCAAACTGACCATCTGATATCCACTTCACAGCATGGATTCTTTCGAAATCGTTCCACGACTTCAAACTTAATAGATATTATTATACTTAGTACTTATGTATAGAATATAATAAATAACATTTTTATAAAAAAATATATAAAACTCGTTAGTATTGTATTCCTCACAATACGGCAGTATTCAGTGGTTTCTGTTTCAGAAAACAAATGTAACGAAGGACATTATTTTGGTTTTATTTTAGTAGCAGTATACGCTTCATTAGGCTCATTTGATAGAGATTTTTTTCTCTTTTCAATGACATGACATAACACAAATGAATGAAATATTTCAAAAACATGAAAAACTATTAAGTTTATTACATCATAACACTAATCTAGTTTTCTGACATCTGTCAATAGGTCAGTCATATGTCAATACGTCTGACATTGGGTGCATTCAGCTTCAGCAGACTCAACA
Source organism: Callosobruchus maculatus (assembly GCA_951848785.1). Classification (NCBI taxonomy): domain Eukaryota; kingdom Metazoa; phylum Arthropoda; class Insecta; order Coleoptera; family Chrysomelidae; genus Callosobruchus; species Callosobruchus maculatus. Next base: position 6,167,374 of record CATOUR010000032.1, read on the forward strand.
GTTGCGGAGCAGCTACCAAATTTTCTGCTGAACGCGTGCGCTACCTAGCAGCTACCGCTCCAGCGTTCGCCATTTTTTGTAGCGATAGAAAAGTACGCTCACTTGGAGCGGAGCGTAATAAGCTGCTTTTGACCTTGTGAGTGTCACATGTTATGACACTTGTGTTATAGGTTATGTTGTCATATTTGAAAGAAAAAGTCCACACTACTCACCAGTGATGCCAATTTAGCTATCTTATAGCTAGATCTAGCTATTTCGCAACAAGGTTTAGCTAGTAAAATATCGTCTAGCTATCTAGCCATTTTCTCTAGCTATTTCCCTTTTCTGCTTTATTTAATAATAATCGCTTTTATTGGCAAATCTATACAAAAAAAACATAATGACAACAAGAAAAAATAAATTATAAGTATATAGTTTGCCAAAAGGCAGAGTTCGGGACTTCCCGTTCTTCTATTATTGCTGTGCGCTTCCTCTATACCATCTATGCTTTGACTGTTCTGCGAAGCTATGAAGATCATTTCATATTTGTGCGTCACAGTTGTGCGTGCTCTATGAATCTTGTGTTTTGTGGTACAGGTGGTGTCAACTGTCGAGCCGCGTGTTGTCGATTTGTCATTTGTCAGGTTCGTTTCCCGCCTTAACCATTCAACCATTAACGGTTGTATGAATGTAATTTAAAAACATTTTCGATTTTTCGGTTTTGAAAAACAAAATCGTGGACACTGAATTAATTCTGAATGGTAGGTTTGAAACATATAGTATTCCAAGGTGAAAGGCATATAAATGTATAAAATGGACGATACTTTATTTTATTGTTTTTTTTTTTCGTAAATCTGTTCCTGTTCTAATCTACAGTCTCATCATTTATATTTAAAGTTAAATATCAAAGTTCAGTGCAATCAGCAATGACAAATTTGACAGATCACCTGTAACATGAAACATTATTAAATTGAACTGTCAAAAATGATGTGTCATTTGATATTGTGAATGGTCTGTTAGAAATAGCAACTTATTCATAAATAAAAGATTTTTGGGTTTATTATACAAATGAAACTACAAGCATCCCCTCCGGTCGAAAATGATGTAATTATTATAATATTCTATAACAGGAATAAATAAGATATTAAAAAAATCTAGCTATTTTCTAGCTATTTTTCTACAGTGCTTTAGCTAGTTTAAAGTCCAATGAGTTGGCATCACTGCTACTCACACAGTCCAAAACTTTGATACAATTTGACATACCTTTTTTTATTTTTAATAACTCACAAATGTATTTGTGTATTAACGTCAGAAGAAATCTCAATCTAATGAGCCTAAAGGCGGCATTACACGGTGTGTGGAGTGTCACACCTGGAGTGTGAACTGCCACGTCACACGCCATCTGATTGGGTTGGCGCGACGATTTTCAGGCGACGCGCCGGCTCCCGTCGAGAGTCGGTAAATTCTGCACACGCCAAAGCAAACGCGCCAGGGGTGGAGTGGACTGGCCTACGTATACAGTAAGACGGCGCGTGGCGTGTGCCGGACATGTTGGAATGAAAGCGCAAGGTTCGCCACACGCCGCTTGCGTCGCGAGAAACTTGTCATTCTGCAGGTCGCGTGATCGCGATCGCCAAAACTGCTCGTCGCACGTCCCTCCACACGCCGTGTAATGCCGCCTTAATGAAAGGATATATTGCTATTAAAAAAACAATCTTTTTTTGTTTTCTGAAACAAAAACAGCTTAATACTGTCGTATTATGGGCAATACAATAATAAGCAGCTTTTACGTATATAGTCGGACGGCGCGTGGCGTGTGCCGGACATGTTGGAATGAAAGCGCAAGGTTCGACACACGCCGCTTGCGTCGCGAGAAACTTGTCACTCTGCAGGTCGTGAGATCGCGATCGCCAAAACTGCTCGTCGCACGTCACTCCACACATCAGGCGTGACACTCCACACGCCGTGTAATGCCGCCTTAATGAAAGGATATATTGCTATTAACAAAACAATATTTTTTTGTTTTCTGTGGAACAAAAACAGCTTAATACTGTTGTATTATGGGCAATACAATAATAAGCGGCTTTTATATAAAAAAAAATATACAATTATTCACTGAAATGTGTACTATATTCCATGCATATATCCTGTATATCTGAATCATTGGATGAGAGGGGACAGGTTGATGATCAATAAAATTATTGATAAAGTTACTCACCTCCTATTTAAATAACAAGTTGTAACTTGTAATCTATAATGGTTATAATCCAATGTGATATTATGAAGCATCAGGTTCGGAGTGCCACAGAGTGCGAATCTTTGTCCACTATTATTTTCATGTTTTAAAAAGGGACGTGAATTGATGTTTGCGAATGACTTAAAAATTTACTTGCGGATAAATAATATTGATGACTGCATGATTCTCCAAAACGGTATTGGTACAGTTAGCAGGTGGAATGTTAACAACAGGCTTTATTTGAATATAAGCAAATGTAAAATTTGTTAATTTGTTCTTTCTCACGTAGGACCGAGCATGTAACATATAACTATAAATTGACGGAGACAGGTTTACCAAGGTGCTATGCAGTAAGAGATATGACGTACTCTTTGATTCGGTCTGTCGGTCGGTCGGTCTGTCGCTCTGTCGGTCTGTCGGTCCCCCCACCCTTTTGTAGTTTAATCTGGACATCGCCATGCCTATTATAGAAACCAAGGGAATTTTCTGATGTATATACAGGGTTACTGGTAACTCGACCACTTTCCTGCAGGAAGTGATAGAGGGACTCAAATGCAATAGATTTAACCCCCATATGTAATTCCGAAAACCGATAGATTTCGAGTTAATTAACAATGTTTTTCAACGATATTTCCAAATTTCCACACTACATCCCTAATTTAGAAAAAACCCTGCTGTGGATTTTAGTAATTTCCAATTTTGTTTTTTACTGACACATACGCAAATCTAATTTAATATCTAAATGTGTAAACTACTAAACAGTTTCAAGCTACATACAATTATTTAAAAAACAAAGAACAAAATTTTTACATGCACCGCGAAAGAAAATTGTCTAGCTCAAAAAAAAGATTCACAACCACTCAAACAAATTATTTTAAAAACTTCCTTATCTGATGGCCTATTCCAAGGACAACAATGACAGTACAACCACAAGTAACTATTTAACAACATTTATCAACATAATACAGAATCATCAACAACATGATATTCCAGCATGATGGTTGTCCAGCACATTACCGTATCACAATTCGGCAGTTGCTGGACAACACTTACCCGAACAAATGGACAGGGAGGGGTGAACCCATCCTATGGCCTACGCGGAGCCCAGATCTGACACCCCTTGATTTTTACGTCTGGGGTCACATAAAGGCATTGGTTTACGAGACTCCAGTTAATACTGCTGACGAACTAAGGCAAAAAATTATCAATGCGGCGTAGGAGATGAAACGAACTTTTTCAACACGAGTTACAAAAACGGAGAACGTAAGAAAGCGGATCCGTACTTGTATCCGAAATCAAGGGCAACACATTGAGCAAGATCTCTAGAAACTTTGAGTGTATCTAATTAAAAGGTTATTAGGTAGGAAAGATTTTTTAGCGATTTGTTCAACCGTTTGTATAATTTTTTTTTTGAGTTAGATATAATTTTCTTTCACGGTGAATGTATTAAGTTAGAAACTGTTTAGTATTTTAAAACATTGACTAAGTTAGCTTTGTGTATGTGTTAGTTAAATACTAAAATAAAAATTATCAGAATCAACAACAGGTTTTTTTCTTAGTTTAGGATCTAGTGTGGATATTTGGACATTTGGTTGAAAAACATTAAATGTTAATTATCTCGAAAAGTATCTGTTTTCGGAATTACATATGGGGGGTTAAATCTATTACATTCAAGTCCCTCTATCACCTCTTGCAGGAAAGTGGTCGAGTTACCAGTAACCCTGTATACGAATATTTCGTTAGATCGTTCTGTATTGAGTAACGCGGAAATTATAGAATTGATTTTAATGAAAATTTACCACATTATTACTACCGTGGCGAGTATCGAAGACGCGTAGGTATGGCTTTTAGAAATCGTGTCAGTGGCGGCGCAGCAACAATAAAAAAACTAACAATATAAAATCAGGTCAAACTTCGTTTTTAGCCATTTTAGGTGTTCCTAATCATTTTCCTCTTTTTTTAGAGTGAGGGTGAAATTGAGGTTGTTGGGAGGTGGAAGGTTGTAAACCTGAAAATGTTTTTGTATCCATAATAGGCTCTCCATTGATCTACGAGAAAAGGACCTAGCGGCATAATACTTTTTTAGGTCCATCGGAACATTGCCTTGCCTATTACAGAAACCAAAGAACTTCTCTGATATATAGTTATATATCAGAGAAGTACGTAGTTACATACATAGCTTGGAATTGATTTTAATGAAATTGGACACAGTATAACTTTGTGGTTCTTGATGGTTTTGTATCATCCATTTGAAGTTTGCAGAATGAAAACTATCGTCCATGTAGGAACCTACAGAGCTGCAAAGAACTATTTACCAGAATCTTGGTGTTGGATGTTTTTTTTTTGAGGGCGGGCTGGCGATGATTTGGTTTCAAGCGGATTTAAGACTATAGCTTCAAGCAATGGAAAATAATAAAATGATGTCACCGTGATGTTGTGTGGGAAGTACTGAGTCAATTAACTTGACTCTATTTTTTTCAGACAAATAAGTTAAGGTTTGACCAAATAGCATACTGCTAATCCAAGTTAGAAAAATCTAAATCAAGAGCATTTTTATCTAACTCATAATTTATATTCAGATCTGTACACATTCTATATATTTCTCTTAATTACGTCCATTAGTTGACCATACCATTGTTGTGCTTGAGTTGCATGCTTTTTTATTTTTTTCTCTGTGCAGTACTAAACTATTTTTCATTATTTTTAGCTTGTATATTGCATTGTCCTTTAATTGGATTTCTCTATTGGACAATGAAGTAATATTTATTTATTTATTTATTCTTTTCAACAAAATTGTTGTGTTGACAGAATATTCTGAGACATTTGTTTCTGCTTCTACATTTTGCATATATTTTCAGTCTAGCAATTGCGTTATAATGAGTATTCCATAGTTGTTTTCAAAAATACATTACGATGGATTTCAAAGTTCGTAGTCGGTTATGAGCATCTTGATACCCAAATCGTCAAATGAACGTACTGTATATTGAAAATTAATCAATCAAAAATTAGTTTTTCTACATGACAAGATAAAAAATATCGTCTAGTTTTAACACAGGCTGAAAAATGACAAGGACAAATATTTATGTACAGGGGTACAGGGTCAGGTAAAATGCAAAATCTAGATTTTCTCTTCTTTTTTTTAAATATACTTACTATTTGTCTACTGAGATTTATTTATTTTGAGATAGTACTATTGAATTTTATTTTTATTTAACACCTAAATTATAAGGCCATAATAGTATTTGATGACGTCAAAACCCTGGATTATCGAGATAATATAAGTCAAGTATGCTGAGGACACAAATAAAATTCTTTGGCACTTGCTCAAAATAAATAATTTTTAGTACACAAGTAGAAGGTATATTTCAAATTTGCAGAAAAATCGAAATATCTCAGGAACTGATGAATGTAAGTATATGAAATGATATACAAATATGAAAGAGAATATTGAAAGCAATTTTTCGGTATAATAAGATATGGGGGTTACATTTAACAAAAATATAAAATCTGGATTTTGCATTCTACCTCACCCTGTATATGATACTTTTTATGCTGCCATGTGGAAGAACTAATTTTTGATTCATTCATCTTCAACATACAGTGCGTTCATTTGACGGGGATTTGGGTATATAAATGCTCATAACTTTTGAAATACCATGTATAATGTCACAGTACCTTATATTTTTAGAACGGGAATATTATTTAGTAGATTCTAAATATGGAATAACATATATAGGGTCTTATTTAAAAAAATGTATGTACCACGTAGTTATGGATCACCCTGTATAAATCAAAATATTTTCTGATCAAGGACCACATCCTTGTCTACAACTTTTATTTACAACTTTATTCGTTTTCCTCTGCACTAGTGGAGTTATCGACCAATCACATAAATTCTCACTTTATAATTGCAATTCTTCAAGAACATAACTGGAATGTTGTACTGTTTTACTTGGGTCGAGTTTTCGGGGTTCTTATGTTGGTCATATACTCTAAAATGCTTTAAAAAACTGTAAAATTCACTATTAATCATCTAAAATTTAGAAAATTATCCGGGGAATGGCCCCAAGTATGGGCGCATCAATATAGTTTATAAGCCGGCGCCACTGACACAAGCACCAAATCTGCTGCGGGCCTTTAATATTCGAAGGCTGCGGGCTGCAACACCGGTTTCAACAGAAGGAACTTCTTGTAGTTTACTTTTAAATTTCGGTTAACGGTTAGTCAGCATCGGCCATTCAGTGAATGAGAACGCATATCTTCAGTGTATTTATGTGATTCATAAACTAATATCATTTGAATCCACTAGGTAAGCCATTTATGTGCTAAAACTTGCAAGGCTCAATACATTTTAATTTCACCTGTGGTTGTATCATCTACATTATTGTCTAAGAGCCAGTGCTGTGCATTTTTGCGAATTTCATATTGATACGTAGGTAAAATGGCGGCGCGACGGTTCCTTTGGGCATGTCCCACGACAGAGAGACATTAAGTAGGTATTATGGATCCCACCTACTGTATTCCCAAGGTAAATTGACTGAAAGAAGTAAGGACGTTGCCTTAACTCAACAATAAATTATTCTATCCTGTTTCCATCTTTTTATTTGATATATAAAGGAAACGCCAAATAATCTATATTCACTTAATATCCTATTTATCTACTTTATAAAACTTATAACTACAACCGGAAGTAGCAGATTTTATTCCTCACCTTAAGGACGGTCTAGCATCGGGATTGGAGAATCGCAGCAGCCGATATTTAATGTCTCCGTTATACTCATATTTTCCATCCATTTTTTAACTCGATATGATAATGGTGATCGCTACCTGAGCAAACCCTCCGCTTTCCTTCCTCAATTTACGATGGTACATTTCAATCTTTGCTAAAACAACGTATATTATTAAAAAATTCTCAACTTTTGGAATTTTATAAAACACATTAAGAACCGGAATAAGTGCTACCATTGAGTTTTTTAATAAAAAAAAAGATATATACTTCAATATATCAAAACGGCAGACTTGGGAGCTTGCTATGATCACTTTTGGAAGTCGCTTACTTCCCACACCGGGTGAAATTGGGGTGACTGGGGGGAGCGGGGTTGTAAAAGTCAAAAATTTGTTTTATTCATAATAGGCTGTTCATTGACCTGTGAAAAAAGACCTAGGAGAATAATGCACTTTTTTAGGACCACCCGAACATTGCCTTACCTACTATAGGAACCAAGGGACTTAAAATTTTCTGATGTATACATACGAGTATTGCTTTAGATCGTTCTATATTGTGTAACGTGGAAATTATCGAATTAATTTTGATTGAATTTCGACTCGGTATTACTACCGTTGCGAGGATGGAAAACGCGTATAGTTTTCATAAATCGTGCCAGGGGCGGCGCAGAAATAATAAAAACTAAAAATATAAAAGCAGCTCCAACTTCGTTCTTACGCGTTTTAGAAGTTCCTGAACATTTTCTACATTTTTGGGTGGGGGTGAAATTGTGGTGGATGCGGGATGGGAGGTTGAAAGACTCAAAAATTTTTAATAGGATCTCCATTGACCTGTGAAGGAGGACCTAGCGGCATAAATCACCTTTTTATGTCCATCCGGACATTGCCTTGCCTATTACCGATACTAAGAGACTAATTTTGTGATGTATACATAAGAGTATTGCTTTATTTCGTTCTATGTATACATAGAATTTACGCAATATATTGCGTAAAGCGAAAATTATTCGATTGATTTTAATGAAATTTTGACACAGAATTTACTACCACGGCGAGAATGGAAAACGAGTCAGTTTTGAAAAATCTAAACTGACAATAGTGACATTAAACGCACTGCGCATAGTCCATTTCAAAACGTTTTGAAAATGACAGCTGGTGTTTCTACGAGATTTGGATCTCGATACGATCCCAAAAATTAGCGAATCTACCTTGAACAGGAAAAGTTTTGAAAACGCATCCAATTGACTTTTTCACGAGACATTTCAAACCTCAAAACGTTTTGAAAGCCAATAGAAAAGTTTTATTATAATTATAAAAGGTTGCACCATTTTTGTTGTTTTTATTGCACGTCAACAAATCGAGAGACTTCACACGCGCGCTGCTACGTACATGTATGCTCTGTAGTAACCTGCATTTTTTGTGTGTTTTGATCTATTCGCACAGGGACGGAATTAGAAATGAGGATTTCATTATCGGTCAATATCTTTATATCCCTAAACATTTTGTTTATATTATCACGACGGCCTCTTTTTCTTCACCAAAGAATCAAACGGGACGTAACTTTCACCGTTTTACTTCACAACTCAAAACAATATCTCTTAACCTTATCTCAACTAGAACTGAACTCAACTGTACTCTCCACGCTACCTATTATACGAGAAAGTTGACGAGTTTTGTCTATGACGCTACCCGTAGCGCCTTAATATACACGTCATCGAATCATCTAGAGAATTCGATGACATCATAGGATGCCCATCCGTCATTCCCGAAAACTCTAGACGATTCGATGACGTTTACACTTCAAAGATCCAACCTAGCACTTTGATTTTACATCATGCATGAGCATGACAACTAATACACAATACACGAATACCTTAATATACAGTACGTTACAATATGTTACTAGGAAATGTCACTGCTTTTGGCGAGTACTATAAATATGCCCTATGAAGAAAGGTCCCAACTTGCGAAACACCCTGTATATATGAACAGAACGCGTAGGTAGAGTCTAAACACCAGGGTACCGCGGCTGCTGTGAAAAGGTTATGTTAGGGGAAGTTAACAAACTCGGAACTTGAAGAGGCCAACACCTACAGGCTCACTCAATACATCTCCTGGCAGTCCATTCCAAGCCTTGTAAACCCTGGGAATAAATGTGCGGTCATAATGCTCTGTTCTCGATGTATGAAGAACGACAGCCTCAGGATGTCGCGCGGGTGCATCTGATAGGATCGGCGAACGGCGGAACTATAGAGAATAGCTCAGAGTTTGAATACCAGTAGATGAGTGAGAGGTCACCAACCGCACGTCAGTGAGAAAGTGTCTGGAGGTGGCGTGTTAAGGTCGTGTGACCAATTAGTCGAAATGTCCTTCTCTAGACAGTTTCAAGTATAGTCTTATCTGAGCTTTATACAGGGTTATTCACGTTATTCGACACGGAGCATTATGGCTAAAGTATTTGATAAAAAAGAAAATAATAATTTGGGATGGATAGAGACCCATAAAGGCTATATTTTAAAAATATTTTCATGTTATACAGGGTGTCCCAAAAGCACGAAATGTATCAAAGTAATGTTTTTTTAAATGGAACACCCCATATATTATTGCATATTCAGATTCCTTGGTGAATTCTAATGTGACTTTATGTATCATACATGGTACCTAAAGCGAACCGTTAAAGTGTAAATCACCATTTTCGGTATAATAGATATCAGGAAAAAATTGAATATCGCAGAGATTACAAAATATGGAAGGCTGTGACTTTGCCGTATTACTAAGCATAAAATGCGTCAACTTTGATCAGACTGTCAAATTTAAATTACGTTTATGCTTGGAGAAATCGGTCGATGAATTAAGGAAACCTCGATCAGCGATAACTTGATTTTTTCAAACGGGAATGCCTAATTTTTTTTACACGATTAAACGTAGAATATGATAAGCTTTCTAATGATATAAGGCTTTGAATATCAATCTCTCGTAGTTTTCATTTAATTCTAAATGTTCAAACAAATCGGCGATTTTCAATTTTCCTACCTATAAGCAACGTAGCAGGCCATGAAATATAAACAAAAATCTGTTCAGCTAGAAGAAAACAACTAACTTAGCTGAAAAATACACCCTAACTAGACTAAAGGGACAAGATTATAAAAATTCCTTACAACAAATGAACTCTCCCAGAAACAACTGCGATAACATCTCTAAGGTCAAAGAGAAGCTGGAGTATGGCAGTAATAGATATTTTTACTGTCTACTGGCTACCGCAATTTACTAGAGGTTAAAAATTTCCAAGGCAATCAAAAACCCTCATATGAAACAGAAACAACCAGCGACTGTTGCTCCAGCACACAACTATCAATCATATGTAATGGTGTAAAAAAGTACTAATTTGCGTCTAAGTCGATACCTCTGACTGGAGCCCTTCTATTCTTCAATATCTATTAGCAATATTGCAAAAAAGGAATACTGACAAATCGGATTGAAATTTTCTGCCACTTAAGTTATGTTTTATAATTTGAACAAATTTTAATTCATTCTTCATTTTCTGCGATCTTGCTAATAGGTACTGAAGAATTTTCAGAACTCTAGTCAGAGGTGCTTTTGACTTGAGTTTTGACAGAATTGCGTACTTTTTTATATCATTAAATGTGAAATTTTATTATGAAAATAAACTGCTTACAACATTCTCTAGTAGTTTTTACTTTATTTCAAAATTTTTAATGGTTTTGGAAATTGCCAATCTCCAGTACATTGCAGTAGCTAGTAGGCCGTGAAAAATTTCATTTCTGCCATACTCCAGCTTCTCTTTGTCCAAAGATATCTTACCGCCGTTGTTTCTGGTTAGACTTTGTTTGTTGTGAGTAATTTTTATAATCTTGTCCCTTTAGCCTAGTTCCTGTGTATTTGTCAGCTAAGTTAATCATTTTCTTCTACCTGAACAGGTTTTTGTTTATATTTCATGGCCTGCTACGTTGGTTATAGGTAGGCAAATTGAAAAACGCCGATTTGTTTGAAAATTTAAAATTAAACGAAAACTACCAGAGATTGATATGCACAACCTTATATCATTAGAAAGGTTATCAAATTCTACTTTTAACCGTATAAAAAAAATTAGGCATTCCCATTTGAAAAAATCAAGTTATCGCTGATCGAAGTTTCCTTAATTCATCGACCGATTTCTCCAAGCATAAACGTAATTTAAATTTGACAGTATAACCAAAGCTGACGCATTTTATGCTTAGTAATACGGCAAAGTCACAGCCTTCCAGATTTTATAATCTCTGCGACATTCAATTTTTTCCTGATATCTACTTATACCGAAAATGGTGATTTACACCTAAACGATGCGCTTTAAGTCCCATGTATGATACATAAGGTCACAATAGAATTCATCAAGGAATCTGAATATGCAATAATATACGGGGTTTTCCATTAAAAAAAACGTAACTTTGATACATTTCGTGCTTTTGGGACACCCTGTATAACATGGAAATATTTTTAAAATATAGCATTTATGAGTCTCTATCTATCCCAAATTACTATTTTCTTTTTTATCAAATACTTTAGCCATAATGCTCCGTGTCGAATAACGTGAATAACCCTGTATAGCGTGAGGCGATTAGATGATTAGAAGGTCTTTCTATCTTTCTAACTTTGAATAGGTACACAAGCCTTTTACCAGCAGCTGTTGCAATTGACGCAACGAGTTCGTTCCAAATCAGATTTTCTGTAATGTTGACTCCTAAGAGCTTGAATGAGCCACTCCTTGCCAGAGCCTGATTATTCACTAGAACCGTGTGATGTCTTGGGCACTTCTTATTCGATAGCGTATAAAATATTGATACTCGTAAAAATAAAATTAGAAATGGATTTACGGCAACATCATCTACACTTATTGTAGCAAGGATGTTAACCACTTATTAAGACAATCCTTAAAATAATACTTTCTATTACCTGTTAAAGTGTAGCAGCCCGAAAGGTCGTTTTCGGCTTTAAAACCATTAAAGTAGTAGACTAGTGCTTAAGGTCCAACATGACCTAAGAGCATTTTTGTGGTTTAGTACTCGTACATTTCAACAAGGAAATTGATATTGACATAAATACTATGAAGAGCGTGTTACCATTTCTGTTAAATGAGTTAAGCTTACAATGTGCATCTTTTCATATGTATTGTTATCATAAGACCAGGAACATGTAGCCCGGTTTTATTTGTATCATGTAATGTATGTTATTCTTTGTTTCAGGAAAATCAGTTACTTCCAAAAACGTATCGATTTGCAACAATGGAAATCAAATCTTTCAAAGGTAACATAGCGGTTAGGGAAGTTAAGAAGCTACGGATCCAAAGCGACTTCATAAACCAGTGGTACATAGATTATAGGGTGTCTTGTTTTATATTGTACACTGAAGGCAGACCTGCATCATTTGCATTGATGTCGACTATGAGATTTGATCCTTTACATCAGCATGAAGAGCCAAAGACTCTCAACTACATTTTCACTCTTCCAGAACACCGTAGGAAGGGCTTTGCTGAGCATCTGGTGAAGCATGTCAAAGAAAAACACCAATTCACTGCCTTTTGTTCCAACGATTCATCTGAGAAGCTATTCACAAAATGTCAATGTATTAATCATGGTGATTATAACAATACTGTTATGTTTAGATGGCCTTAATATATGACATTTTCCAAGCTGTTATTTAAATTAACGCAACCTTAGTAACATCGTACACTACGTACGGACACTATGATCGGGTTAACCCGATCAGTTGGATCACTGATCCTGACGTTCAGAAAGTCATCTGGGATCGGTCAGAAATAGGGTAGTTCATTCATGTACAGTAAGTGATTGTGATCGGATGATTCAGATCAGTAGCTGCTTTACTTAACCATCTGTTTTTTATTGTTGAATCAACTTTTTCGTTGTTCGATGTCCGTTAAATTCATGGAATCATAAATCCCACTTGACAGGCATTCGGATCCAGATCAGTGTTTCCGTAAAGGCCTAACGACATATGATTAAATGTGCGACCAAGGGTGTAGCCAGGTCAAAGGGGACAGTCGCCCCTCCCCCCCCCCCCCTAGTAGGCTATGGGTAACCACATCCTACGAGTCCGATCGAACCGAAAAATGTATCTAGAAGTTCTATAGTCAACACTCAACAGTTGAGAGGAGGTGGTTGATTATCGTTGTGTGACTTCATTATATGCGTTGGTTTGATGACCTAAGGATGAAGCGTATTGGAACCTGTTGTTAATGCGTTACACTCAAAGCCTATCGACATGGGCATATCCATAAATCATATCAAAAGAATAAAACTACCGGTCTCAAGGAGATTTTTGGAAGCAATCGATTTTTCTTTTTTGTTTAGATTCCCTTATACCTTAGATCCACACTATAGAGCAGCGTTTTGCTGAAAATAATTTGCCTGCTTTTGGTTTGATGTCACTAAATCCCAGTGTAATGTAGAATATGTCACTGGTTGTGGTTGATATTACATAGAAATCACTAATTTTTTGGAAGCTTTTAATAATGAAGCCGAACTGTGGTATAACCTGTGGCGGAATAGAAATATAACAAGACAAAACCTTAGGAAAACAGACCTTAAGGGAAACAGACTTATTCTTTAATCTTTTCCACTTTGCCGTGTACACAGAAAGTTGATACCTACTCAAAAATTGAGATAAAATTGCAGGTGAACTATTGGAAAGTTTTTGCAAAGAACCTCAGAATTTTCTGCTAATGTAAAAAATAACTGTTTTCCATAATAAACGTTTTTGTACCTATAATTTTTGTAATGACAAGAACATTTATATACAGGCTGATATTTCATCAATTTGTAAAACAATGTACTTCTCCGAGAATGATAAATCCTCTGCAAGAGTTTTAATGTAAGGCATATTTTCTGTCAGGTGCAATTTTTAAAGAACTGCAAAGTTTTGAGGAATATTTAGGATGATCGTAAAATTTACAACTTATTCTCTCTCACAAAATTGTAAACTTTTTTTGGCTGGACATAGAAAAGGTTTTAACATTAAATCAACAGAAAACCTATTTGAAAATAGTATGCCAAAATATTTTCTATTTGAGATCAACGACAGGATATTCTTAATGACAGTGATAAAATCTAACTTAAATCACCAACAAATTATGATTTAAAGGAATGTCAATATTCATTGATACTAATACCACCTACACCTGATGTCTGGTTCATCATAGTCAAACACTACAAGACAAAAATAAACGCAACTGTTTCCTGCTGCCACTTCCACTTAAATGAACACTCAATTTACTTTGTGAATTTTCACTTAAGCTAGAAAAATTCACTATTAGGTCACTTTGAAGCCATTCTTGCTGGTCTTGATTCCCCTTCACTATCAAACTTTTCGTAGGTTACCAGATGTGTTCTATTAGAACTGTATTTTTCTGTGATATTTCGGAGGTCCAGAAAACATTGTAGGTACCACCATAAATAAGTTAATCAATGGTACCACATTGTGCTTTAAAATAGGTCTATCCTTGGAAATGTTTGTAAATTATTGTCTTTATTCTTATAAATATAACCAGCCCTTACGAGGAAACCTTTCACCCATTTCTGTTTGAAATTGGAAGCACAATTGTTAGTGCAACCTGGTACATACTACATACACACTTTGCAGGCATCTTTTTATCTTTATAGTTTCGTTTGTGCAGGTAAATAATTAAAAACACATTAAAAATCACCTTCCAGTCTTCTTTTTTACTCTGGAAGATTACACTAATGACTTAAAAACAAATAAAAGCTCGGCCCGCTATTTAGTGTTGCCATATTTCAATGCTCCGGCCTAGTGAGTAAAGTCGGCCATGGATTGGTTGATCTCAAAAAAAAATCTCCGCCACTGGTGTATCGCTGTCATCGATGATCGCTGTCCATCTACTGGCGTCTAGATGAACTGTGCTATTCAAAAAAACATCTTGAAGGAATCTCGAGGGCTAGAAGAGGGCTAGACATAGGTGGCGCACGGCCAGTGTTGCCAGTTGTAGCATTTTCAAATCATCTAAACTAAACTATACTTTTAAAAATAGGCTATTTTATTTTAGGAATTATTATGTGATTGAGCGAAATGCTATTTTTGCAATTGTCAAAATATATTTATGTTCTTTTATTCTGAATCTGTCCATCCATCGTTGAATCTGACACTTTATTGGCAACAATCGCATGCGCAGTGCGCACAGAGAATAACAATTTGTTATGTCATCTCAGCATCACATTTCTTCTGTTGTCAATTGCCTTGTGATTTGTGATTTATATTTGTCATTTATCTAATATTCGAAGAAATCTGATCACATCAACTAAAATTCCTAATACAGTAAACACTATATTCCAACTGACTGCTCCAAACTCACTTTGGTGGTAAATATGAGCGATGAAAAGAAGGACGAATCAAAAAAAGTAGATGAAGATCTATCCAGTCTCTTGGACAGTACTGTTTTTAAAAGTATTTTTAAAACTTTTGCTAATATCACTGATTTATAGGCGCACTTGAAGATTTCAGCAAAACTGACAAATCAAAAGATGCGGCTAAGCCAGAAGGAGAAACCAAAGAAACAACATCCGAAGTCAGTTGTCTTCCAGAATCGCAAGAATGGTCAGCTGATTTCGTAAAACAGGCAGCTAAGGAGTTTGAAGATAACTTTGCCAGTTTACTGGCAAGTGGAAATCCAAATGCACATATATCACCAGAGGTAATACAAGAAAAATTGCAGCAAGTGGCAGGTTAGTATTTAGATATATAGATATAGAAATTAGTGTAATAATATTCAGCACAAAAAGTAAACAAATGTACTTGTATTACAGATGCTGCACAACACATTCTAGCTAATCCCACAGAAGTAACAGATCCTTCTTCAGATTATGCAGCCTCAATATCAGAGGCCATCCGGGGTTTAAGTGCAGGAGCTGAAGGACTCCAAGCCCCCCTCAATGAAGAAGATTTACTAAAAATGTTTGAAGGCAGTGGTTCTACCAACGATTTACTACCATTTATGCAGGGTAAACGGAAAATTTGACATATCAAACATTTGCAGCTTATGTGTGAGAAAAATCTACATAATTATGACACTTGATTTTACATTTAACCCTTAACTAACCATGTGGCGTCTGATAGACTACGCGAAAAACAAACTCTCCTATATCTTCGAAGTGGTTGCGCCCCCCAACCAAGCACGTCACCTAATCTTCCTCTTATTGGTAAAGAATAAGGTGTCCGATTTGCATTACATACGCGTCATTTGAACACGAAATAGCAGCGCTATTCTTTTCGCCGTAGTCTACCAGACGCCACCTGTGAGTTTATGAAAGTGATTCTGCACAATTCGATATGGCCGAACCATGAAAAAGAGTTCGATGGGGTGACGAAAATTTTGAGGAAACTGTCCTCAAGCGGTACAGTGAACTTGACGATAGTGGCAGTGATATAGACAGTGCCTCAGAGGATGAATAGAATATATCTTATCCGAGCACGATACAGCCTACAGCGTCAGAATGTTCGCTAGACGACAATAGTGATGCTGGAAGTGACGACGAAAGCTCCCATCAACGCAAAAATGAATATTTTCTGGGAAGAACCGCTTGACCACTAAAGTTCCAGTAGGGAGAGGGCGAGCTCGTGATTTAGGCAGCAGCGCAAGTGCTCAAAACCACTATGCACTACATGCCAAAATAAGAGGAATGTTTAACTCCTGCTGGGAGAAAAATTTGATATTATATCCATTTTTTTTGTAACGTGTTACTAAGTTCATTTCTTAATGAATCCATTTCCATGAAATATTTAAAGCATTTTGAGTTACAATTGCTTTTTTTCATGCATCTGATAATGGTAGTTGAGCTGTGGCGTGACTAAGTTTTCATAATCAAACAATGACTGTACACAATTGTTCATGTAAGAAGGTGCCAAAATTCACTCAGTTATGTGTAGCAATATGCTCATTTTTCATTTACTGACTTATGTGATAAACATTTTTTAGAAAATAAAAACTATTTTGCTCTGTTTAGAGTTGTAGTCTGTCAGACGCCACATGGTCGTTGACGTCATAAATTATTACATGGTTGGTTAAGGGTTAAAAAAAATGCTTTGAGTAACTTTATGAGTATCAGTGGCGGTTCCTGAATTTTTGAAAGGGGGCTGCACAAAATTTTAAATAAAAAAACTACATGAAAATCCTACCAGATTGTTGAGGCCACAGCTGCACCCTGCACATAATAAGAGTTTCTGGTTTCCACAATCTTATCTATCCTAAATGTTTTTTGTAGCTAGTATAACAAAAAGTGCCTTCTTAAGAGTGTTTCACTTATCACTCATCCAAAAATGTTGTTTCTTTCTTAAGAGTTTTTTACTTATCAGAAAGAAAAATTGTTTAGCTTGGGGATCGAACTTCCAATGCCTGACACATGTCAATGCAACCTACTGAACCAAGCAGCCAGTTGCCTCATTTTTTAAAAACATTGTACATTATGTTAGTCTCTACTTATTTTCATCTTTGTAATGTTATTTATTATTTTGCTTAACTTTTATTTTGTGCTCTAAAGAAAGTTAATTGCCGATGTGAACAACGCATGCAGTGACTCAAACAACAGAAGATGACTGAGGTGCATCAGCATAAATGGCGTCTGCTCATATGTCACTGGTTTTCATAGGTCATTTTCAAAGTTGATCGATGTGTGATTGATCAATAGGAGCACTTATACTGTGCAATTGACCAATAAGAGCACTCTCTCTCCCTATCCATGGCTTGGTATCTTCAGCCAAACACATGATGAGACTCTGGTTAAGTTCGAGCTTAGTGTTCTGCTCGTGCCAGTTTTTATAGTTTGAGTATAGTGTGCTACTTAGAGATCAGGCAACTGATTGTAGATAGAAATAGGTACTAGCACTGCATAAATACTTACTAAAAAGTATTTTTTTATCTTTTGCTAGGAGGGGGGGGGGGGTTGCGCCTTAGGGAGGAACTGTCCCTGATGAGTATTGAACTTTCTCTATCTCTCTAGAGCTAGTATAATGTAGAACAGTAGTCCTAGTTCTTAAACTCTTTCCATTTTGGTATCTGTGTTGTAATTGGATTCTGGAAATTACAAATGGAAAATGTGTCAAAAAATGAATCCCGAAAAAAGCATACTTCACAAAAAAAAGTACCTACTGAAATAATTCAATACAGTATTTTCAATCAAAAAAATCAGTAATTGATTACATATAAAATGATTACAAACTCTGGAAGAATAAAGATATTTTGGTACTCACCTGACATCAAATTCCACTACACAATTTTCATTTCCACCATGAGTAGCAGAAGATTAAATTATACTACAATTAGGTTAGGAGTTTTCAGGTTAAAGTCTATCAAAGATTAATCAACACAAAAAGTTCTAGGTTCACAGCAACTATTTGGATCAGTTTAAAAAGCAGATTATACCTTAAGATTATACCAAGGCCTGTTGTGAAAACACAACAAAGATTTTTAGTTATCACAAAGCTTTCAAAGGCTAGTCAAGTGTATTTGACACATTCATGGATAGTTTGCCTATTTTTCATATATTTTTTACCCATTCTCAAGCCTTTACTGGGTCACATTCAGAAAAATTAAAAAACTGTTTCATGCCTACAATAGTAGCATTTCAATGAAACAAAATCCCAACCTATAAGAACCAAGAAACACCCAATTCAAACTAATCCTTTGTGCTTGAAGGTGTAGGCCTTAATGCTCTCAAATCACTTGACCTGAAAATTTGGGAACCCCTGCCATACACAAATTTCTGTTACGTGTGCATATAACTTCAGTTTTATCAAGGCAATACTATTACAGGTTTGAAGTCACCTCACCAATTAATTTTGACTATAAAATAATTAAAACAGTTTTTTTAAATATGTGCTAATTAAGGCAAAAAAATAGTAAATACTGTATTCCTGTGATTTGGATCTTCAGTAAACTTTAGAAGTATGAAAATGTACAGGGTTGAAGACCTCAGCTCCATATTTTGGATGCTGCTAACCAACATATTTTTGATTGATCCCAGATACACCAGACCATATGATTTATCACTTTCTATTAATTTTACTGGGAAATTTAAATTGATTTACTGGTATTTTATCCCATAGGCATGATGCAAGGCTTATTATCTAAGGAGGTGTTGGGACCAAGCTTGCAAGACTTTGTGGAAAAGTTTCCAGAGTATATAGAGAAAAACAAGGCTACTTTGAGTCCAGCAGATGTTGAACGATACCAAAAGCAGAAAACTCTAATGGAAGAAGTATTGACTGAGCTGAACAAGGAGTCAGAATCTGACAGTAATGATGTCAAAAAGGAAAGATTTACCAAAGTACTAGGTCTTATGCAAAAGGTGGGCACTTAGATTCCATGTCAATAATACAGAGTGAGTCTAGAGACGCCTCATTATCTCAGAAACGTTTTGCAGATTTACGAACAATCTTGTGATAGTATTTACAATGTTGTCAGATCCATTGTTTTTCCGAAAATATAATAAACTTTGTTATTTCAGATGGATCACCCTGTATATTTTTATATTTTTTAAATCCTTGACAAATACTGATTATTTTTTGTGTTATTTCCTATACCTAAACGTCATAATTTCGGAGTTATAACTAAATTTACATTGCATCCGCCCAAGTTAAAATAACTAAATAAGATGGCTACATTTACTGTTGAAAATTCAGACATGTTGCAAAATGTACTGAGAAGTTTCAAGAACCACATGACTTGTTGTATTGATGTAAAAGGGCAACATTTTGAGCATCTGCTGTAACCGCCTCCATGTTTTTTGAAGGTAATGTAAGACATTACCCAAAATAAGAATTTTATCTTGGGCGGATGCATTGTAAATTTAGTTGTAACTCCGAAATTATGACGTTTAGGTATTGGAAATATTATACAAAAAATAATCAGTGTTGTTCAAGGATTTGATAAATGTAAAAACATACAGGGTGATCCATTTGAAATAAAAAAGTGTATACAGGGTGTTTACGATCTTAATGCCGTTATGTAAAGTACGAATATTACACATCATTGTAATGCTGGTACCACAAATTTAATACGAATATCCCGAATTTGAAGTTTCGAAAAAATCGCAACATTTTCTGATAACATAGGATATGCGGCAACAATGTATTCGAGCATGTCATTCGCTAATCACCAAAGCGCCTCACGCACTACGCTCACGCGGAGGATGTTTTGTGAGTGGAAGGCTGGATGGTGAGCAGCGAAATCTCGTATGAAACGGTATCCCCGTCGCAGTACACTCTACAGCTTATGTTAAATCGCAGTGTATCAGTGGATAACGATAACCAACACCAAGAAATTAGGTATCGGAGTCGATGGTATCGCCGAATGAAATCGGTTCAGGGTGTGTGGCTTACTTAACTGCTACCTCTGATTCACCTACTGTTTACGACGCGGAAATAAAAAAGGGTTTAGGCTTTGACCCATAGTTTTGCAAAGAAAAATAGACATTTTTTGTCAGTAACTACATGGTCGACATACCTTTTGTTGCAGCTGTTTTGATTTGACAAGATTTCAGAAAGATCATGGCTTATGAAATACACGTTCGTTGGACTTATTCCATGGAACTGTTTTGAGTAAGCAAACGCAAGTAACAAAACAAACCTATTTTGCGGCAATTTTAAAATCTGTACATTATTTATCACTTACTTAAAGAAACTGTTCGAAGTTATCGCCATTATGTTCAACGCACAGTCTGGCTCGATTTATCCATGAGGCAGAGCTTGCTCGACGTAACGCCCCTACGTCATTCTGGATTTTCATGGCCGCGTTGTCGATGCGTTGACGTAGTTCCTCTATCGTGTGGACTTCTTGGCTGTACACACACGTTTCATGTCTCCCCAAAGATAGAAATCCAAGGGATTTAAGTCCAGAGATCTCGGTAGCCAATGAACGGGATCTCCCCGATCAATCCATCGTTGCCCAAACGTTGCATTGAGAAATTCACGCACGTGCCGGTGGAAATGTGGGGGCGCACCATCATGCAAAAACAACATGTGTTGGCGTACTCCCAAGGGAACGTCCTCTAACAGTTCTGGCAGTTAATTTTGCAAAAATGATAGGTAGTCTGCACCAGACATTCTGTCCGGCAACACAAAAGGGCCTATCAGTAACCCATTTACTATGCCAGCCCAAACGCTCAGAGAAAATCTGTGTTGAAAATAGCTTCTTCGGTCTACATGCGGATGTTCCACTGCCCACGTATGCATGTTATGCACATTAGTGACTCCATCCCTCGTAAACAGTGATTCATCGGTTACGAATATCTGCAGTGGAAAATTTTCGTTCGCGGCATGTTGATCCAAAAGCCACTGGCAAAACTGCACACGCTGGGGATGGTCTCCTTTTTCAAGGGCCTGAACGCGCTGAACATGGAATAGATACAGCTGATTTTCTCTTAGGGTGCGCCACACAATTCCATTCGACAGGTGCAACGCACTACCAACCACACTATTGTCGAAGCATCATCATCCACCATTTGCAAAATGCTGTTTTCAGCGTTCAGGACTCGCATGGGTCTTCCGGGGCCCCCGTCGCTTCCACGTCTAGGTTGCACGCTACCCGTATCTAAGACGCGCTGCACCATGTTAACAAAACTTCGCGGATGTGGTCGGCGGCGATTGGGAAATCTAGCTGCATAAAGCCTAGCAGCTGCGGCACTGTTTTGGTGAGCTTCTCCATAAATGAGGAGCATGTCAACATAGTGTCTATTGGTAAATTGTTCCATTGCACGTTAGACAGCAACAAATCCCGTAATTTGTCGGTGGTACTCGCGCGACCGCAGACCAAAATGAAACTAAAAGTGTCTAGAGATAATAGCATTTGTTTACATAGATATGCAAAAACACCTGACAAAAACTTGGATGAATACTTGGGTGGTACTCATGATACTACGACTTTAGAAGGTATGCTCACGCGCATGATGTTGACCTGTGACGTCAGCGTGTGACAAACGGGGTTTGTTTACTCGTTTAGTTACAGGTTATAGCCGAACATTTTCAGTTTATTTTCTTGAGTTTACTCGTTTACCATAGTAAAGTTTGATAAAACATTAATTATTTGCGATTCTGGAGTTTAACACATATTTGAACAATGGTTTATTGTGTGGTTGTGGGATGTAATAATAAAAAAAAGTAAAAACTATTCGTCACACTACCGCTACTTGGGATGGTTTGGAAAATTTGGCAGGTTTCATTGCATTTGAGTTGAAAAATAAGGAGAAACTGGGTTATATCCCAGATTGCACAGATACTTCTCTCAGTTGGGTCAACCATTTAACAGAAGGTGGACTACAAAAACATACAGATTAGTTCTTGGCAAAATGTAATGAGCTCGGCCATATATTTTCCAACTATAATGGAAACGCTTTGAAAATTGAAAAAAACTATGTTTCGAATTTTAACAAATTATCAGAGAATGTATATGTGACTGATGAAGCAAAAATGAGCTTGTTTTCTAGATGCAAAATGTATTTCAGAATACGAATTCTTGATAGGGGAATTAGAGAGGCCTCGAATATTAGAAAACTGAAATTCACTAACACTGTAAAATAGTATAAAGTAATAAGTATACAGGGTCCTGCGACGGTGTATCCAGTAGGGGCACTCTCTAACATAGAAACGTATTTCTATCTACTATCTACTATGAGATCGGGATTGTTCGGGATTTTATCCTGACCTGAAAACATTGACTCTTAAAGGGCTGATACACGTACGAGCAAGTACGCGTACTTATGGCTCGACGACCTTTTTCGCGTGTGTGTCACCGTAAGTACGCGTACTTTAAAACCGTCGAGCAAACCGCCGGCGAGCCAACTGATTTGAAATCTTGCCCGTAGCTTGTCGCGGCTCGTACTGTGAGCCGCGAGATACAACTTTGTTTCGGCAGGCCATCGATGCGCAACGCTTGTTGTGTTTGGCGTTTGTTAAAAGTTTTGTTTATTTAGGAAAATTATCAAAATGAGTGATTTCAGCTTCACGTGTGTCACCTCGTCGAGCCGAGTAAGTTCGCGAACTTAAAAACCGCGTACTTAAAGTTCGTACGTGTATCACCCCTTTAACAGGAAATTTATAAGGGCTATTCCAATTTACGGCTCTATTACCGACCTAGAACTGTTTTTATCATGCCCCGCCCATTTTACAGTTCTAAAAACGGTGATTGGTTGGTCTGCCAGCGTACCAGCTAATCATCAATTCTATAATCACAAAATGGGCGGGGCATGACGAAAACAGTTCTAGGACGGTAATACAACCGTAGATTGGAATTGCCCTAAAGGCGGGCGATCGTCCGATCTGTCAAAGTGTCAAAATAATCCAAAATGGCTTGTTGTCATGTGAGACGTGTAATTAAAAGTTTGTGTATTTATTTTTTAAGAATTCTTTATGTGGAGGGTATTTTGAGCATTATTTTGATTAAAACATAATTATACTATAGTATACGTGCCTGGTGGTTGGGTGTGGATCTTGATCTAACCGAGAAAAACTTAGCTTTGACTCGCAAAAATGAATTATCCCAACAACGCAGGAGTTTTGTTTATAGCTGCAATTAAACGAGATGATCTCATAGAATCAAAACTGAAACATCAAAAATTCATCAGCAAGCATTTTATCACAGGTAAGGCCCTCATCGCCTTACAAAGGCAGTCATTTTACTGTTTCGTTTATATATAGTAAATGTGGTTTGTGTTATGCTTATCCTTCAATTTAATTCAGGTAGACCTACAGATTTGGAGATGATTTGGAGGATAAAAACCATCCTGATTGGGTACCATCACAGAACATGAGACACACTGCTCTAAAGGTTTTAAAATGACATGGAGACGTTGAAAGAAAGGAGAGGCTAGAGAAAAGAAGAAAACTGCAAGCTTCTAAGGTCAGTCTTAGTAATAAAATTAGCAGAAAATATTGTCTCATATTGTTCAAACCAAGCTAGGGATTATTTCATACTGGTATATTAAGATATTCATTTCATAGATTTACGGGAATGCTTATGCTTTGGGGTCTGAGCCCTGTGAGGTCTCTCTCTGCAGGCCCATAGCCAGGATTTCACTTCGGGGGGCTCACTAGCTTAACTTTCTGATCTGCGTCAGGGGGGGGGGAGGGGTTAAAAACTGGGAGCAGTCAGGTATCACCATTTTTCGCAAGCAAAAAAGGGGGCCAGATAGTTAGGTTTCCATTTCTCAAACTTTGTGGAGGAGCAGTAGAGAAGCATCATCATTACAGCAAAACAAAAGCTTGTATGGCTCCTACCTGCTATGAAATAATTGTTCAGGTGGTGGCCCTTCCTAAGGGCAACCTATTGTGTATTCGAAATATTCAAAGCCTGTTTTTATAATAATAATAATAATAATAAAAGGCCTTTATTTTACCCTCAGCGAAGTCAAGCTGCAGCTTTTCCACTTAACTGAGGACCCAATCGTACGATATAATAGTAAGTAACCATAATAAAAAATATAAGATAAAATACAAATACAAATACAAGATAATAGACAAATACAATATACAAGACAAAATGTAAAATAAAATAAAATGCAAAAGTGGTATACATTCATTTTTAAAATAATATAAAACTAACACAGTTAAAACAAAATTCAAGGGACTAACAAACAGCTAGATTAATAAAAAAAAAGAAAAACAGTTATGCTTCAGAAATTTGGCGGTGTAACAAGTAAGTTTTGAGGTGTCTTCTGAACATATTGCCCTTAGTCTTTATTTCAGGAGGAATAGCATTATAGATATTAACAGCATTGTAAGAAAAAGAACGTTCAAAAGCTGCTGATCTATGCTTTGGAATAGATAGTTGATCGCCATGTCTTATATTTACCCCATGACACATTGACCTTAATTTTAGCTTTGAAACCAGATATGCAGGTTCTTGTCTAGTAATAACCTTGTGGACCAAACCAGCTAAATGTAGTGTTATTCTGTTACGTATTTTTAACCATTTAAGTTTGTTTAAATATGACGTACAATGTTCCATACGTGCAACCGGAAAGATAAACCTTACACAGGAGTTCTGTAATTTTTGAATTTTGGCCAAGGATTGTTGATCAAGACAAGGGCCGAAAAGTGCAAGTCCGTAGTTTACAAAGCCAAGTACCAAACTTTCACATAACATTGTTCTCATTTGTGTATGTAGAAATGATCTGCTACGATATAAATTACGTAGGGCCATAAAACCTTTCTGTGTTAAATTATTAATGTGACTTCTGAATCTTAGGCTGTTATCTAGATAAAATCCGAGATCTTTGACTACATCAGCACTATTGATGACTTCCCTACCCACAGTTATTTGGAATTGTTTACCAATTTCATCACGTCCTGCACCAAATAAAATCATTTGTGTTTTGCCATGATTAACTTCTAACCCATGACGTACAGAATATTCCTGTATTTTGTCAATTTCGCACTGTAGTGATTTCTGTGCTTCGATACTGGATTCTTTTTTAAAAGAGATGTAAACTTGGGTGTCATCGGCAAACTGATGTAGAGAACAATCCTGAACATTATTGCACATATCAATAGTGTACAACACAAAAAGCAAAGGCCCCAACACAGATCCTTGAGGTACGCCTTTATTAATTTTCAGGATGTTGGACTGGATGTTATTTATTACAACATACTGGTAGCGATCTTTCAGATAGCTCTCGATTAAATCTCTACACCTACTTGAGAAGTTTAGGTACCTCAACTTGGCTATAAGTAGTTTATGATCTACCAAATCAAATGCCTTACTGTAATCAAGTAATACTAGCGCTGTAAGTTCATCATTGTCCTGTGCCTCCAGTATATCATCCACAATTTTCAACATAGCTGTTGTAGTACTATGCCCCTGTCTGAACCCTGATTGTGAATTAGGCTGAATTTTTCTTACTATCAAGTAGTTTTTGATTTGATTAGCTATCATTTTTTCAAAAACTTTTGATATGACAGGCAGCAAACTTATGGGCCTTAACTGATTCAAATCTGTTACTTTACGTATTTTCGGCAATGGCACTACAGCAGCTATTTTCCATTTTGAAGGAAAATAACACATATTTATACAGGTATTATACAAGTGTAGTAAATGTGGAATAACTACTGGGAAGCACAACTTCAACATATGCAAGTTAATACCATCAGAGCCAGTGGCATTTGATCTGATAGAGTTGACAGCCTCACACAGATCCCCCTCATTCACATTGGTAAAATAGAAGCTATTGGGATTTCCACTAAGACGTTGCGTAGAATAGTAATTTAGTGTAGCTTCATGAACTTCACAACCAATTGATTCAACTGACTGCACAAAATGTTGGTTGACCAAATTTGGGTCGCTAAGTCTCTCAGGAAGATTATTATCAGGTTTAGAATACACATGGAAGTCTTGAAGAGTAGACCATAATTTTTTAGAACCATGTCTATCTTTAGTGTACTTAAGATATTGACTTTTTTCTTTTCTGATTGCATCTATAACCAAATTCCTCATTTCTTTGTATGCCATCCAATCTCCCTCGCTTTTTGAATGCTTATATTTTGTCAGTCTTTCGTTTCGTTCTCTAACCATCATTTTGATGCAGTCAGTGTACCATTCAGCTTTAGGCTTACTGATTCTACGAGTGATCAAAGGCGCATGGAGATTAAACAGATGTAGAAGCTTATTGTTCACAATTTCAACTTTATCATCGATATGTTCTGCAATGTACAGGTCTCTCCAATCGAGCGAGTGTAGGTCTGCTTGGAAAGCATCTAAGTTGAATGACTTAAAATTTCTGAAAGTTTTAAATATAGTGGGTTGCTTTTGACATTCTAATGACAATGGACAAAGAGTCAATTGGTGATCGCTTATCTCATGCATATCAACATGTACTACATTTGATTGCACCATCTCAGTATTTGATATAGCAATTATATCGAGTAAACTAGTTTTCCTAGTAGGATTAATAACTATTTGAGAGAGGTGGTATGTTTCCAATAAATCATTCAACATTTGGCTAGGATTACTCTGATTGAGCATATTGATGTTCAAGTCACCTAAAAGTATTACCTCATCACATTTAGGCCTGACCTCTTGCATAAAACTATCGATCATGTTGATACTCGTATGTAAATTTTTATAATTTGGGGGTCTGTACAATATTCCAACAATGATTTTTAACCCTGAAATATTTACTGATAACCATAAACTCTCAAGCTCGCTTGCTGGTTGATCTAGTCTTATACATGAAGCTTTAAGGGATGATCGAACGTAGGCTCCAACGCCACCCCCCCGACTGCCCCGATCAGCTCTGAAAAAATCGAAATCTGGTATATTTACTAAACTTTCATCCACGCGGTTTGATAACCATGTTTCAGTTATACCCAAAATTGAAATTCGTTCTTTCTCAATAAGGGACTTCAATTCATTAACCTTGGGGCACAAAGAACAGATGTTAACATGTGCAATGTTCATATTTTCAGACGCCATTGTGAATGTGTGATATTACTGTTACAAGGTAATAAATTATAACTTACAATAATTGCTGTACATCCGCCAAAGAACTGATTCTAACTACTTGTTCACCCTCCTTTTTCCTAACATACACTTGCTCATTTTTACACCATACATATTTGTAACCCTTCTGTCTCAGCTCCCTAGCTTTTTTAAATAACTCCCTGGTTGGTCTTGACAGGTCTTCATTGATGAATAGTCTGGTCTTCAGATCGTCAATATTACAGTTTTCGCTGTCCAAGAAAATTCCTTTTCTTTTCTCCAGAACTCTATTTCTCAACTCTTCATTATTGAATTTCACGACAATAATGGATTTATTAGTGTCGGTACTGGGTAAGACGGAGATTTTGCAGTCCTCCATCTCATTTTCTTCAACATTTAATCTTGTAAGGACCTTTTTTACATTCTTCGAGGCATTTTTGTCGCCCCTGAGGCCAGTTATAACAATATTTTTTCTTCTTCCCTCTAGCTCTTCTTTATCCATTTTCTTTTGCATAATATTTACTTGTTTTTCCAATTCATTCACTCGTCCCTTCAGCTTTTCATGTTCTTTTTTAATGTTTTTATTTTCTTCAGTCAGAACCTTAATGGTATTTTTGAGTTCTTCCATTATTTCTCCGTTGAACGTTATTGCGTGTTCAAGATCTGTGAATCTACGATTCATTGCTTTCAGAATATCCTTGTTGCTTGGATTTTTCATGCTACAAGTCTCGGAGTCCTCCGGTTCACTTTCGCTTCCTTCGATTGTCTCAATGCATTTGCTGCACATCCATTTTTCATCACAAGTCCTTTTCTCGTAGGCTAGGAATTGGTCGTTTGTGAGGCCAGTGCATTTTTTGTGGAACCATTTTGCACACTCACCGGCACACCTAATACTATATTGTGATTTTGCTATATTTCCTTTGCATTTTCCACATTGATAAGTAGTCGCCGCCTTCACTTTGCTCATTTTGTCGTAAAATGCCTGGGCTATATCTTTATTTACAAACCTCTTGGAATTTGGAATGTATACAAAAAAAACGCCCGGTACGTATTTTTCGCCGATGTTATTTGATTCTGATTGAATTTTATGATGCTGTGCAGCACCTCTCCAAAAATCTAGTGCCACTGAATGCAACTTCTGGAAATTCTGTACACTTTGATACCACTTTTGCCTAATTATTGAACTTAGTACCGTCCAAAATTTATTAATTGGACGGAGAAAAACAGCACACGTATTCTCACACGAAACACCAATTTTTTTTTTTATGCTACATACCTCCCAAGCCCCTGGGAGGACTTGAGCTCAATATATTTTTACTGGCTATTATCTATTCTTTGAAATCAAAAAATAAACTATATCAAATATAGAATTATCAAAGGATATGAAAATAATGCATGTTTTAAGGGTGTTTATATATTATATTATCAAGGAACTAAACTCAACAAATATTCTTTATAGCCTACTTGGGTGTAAAGGTGAAACGTAAAAATGATTTCTTCTCTAAATTCTGAGTGAAAACTTTATGCATCATAATACATAAATAGTAGTACATAAATTCAACTGTTATAGAATTTTCTTATTTTTATCAACACCAAAAGATGCAAATTAGTACATCTAGCTTTTCATTGATGTATCACTAGTTAATAATATCATTAGACATAGTTGTTATTATTGTTTATTTGTCAATTATTTTAATGAGCACCACTTATTATAACTTAGATAGTTGATACCTAGAAACCCCAAAATTTTTGTTTAAATTTGTTTCGTTCCCTTGAATATTTTACCCAGTAAATAATATTGAGATGGTTTTTTCTAAGCTTGTAGCCCAGTAATTTTAGCATAAAAGTTTCAACAGCTTAGAAATATATAAATCACTAAGATAATTTGTAACCTTCGCCCCCCCTGACTACGTGCTTGGCTCTCTGTCTCGTTTTCTTGTATAGAAGGCTATTATTTATAAATGTAAAAGACTATTAAATGGTTTTATATTTGTATTAGTTACTGGAAAATGGTGAGAAAAAGGGAAGGGGTCTAAAAGTTACTAATTATATTTCTAGAAAAACTCAAAGCTGTGACAGTGTGGCGGACAGTGTTGAACCAACTGAAGAGTAGGGTGAGCAAGCAAAGTGGAGTTTCTTCACAGACTGACATGACAATGAAGGAATTGATAAAACGATTTGAAAGACTTGGTAAAGCAAAAAAATGCAGACCTAGAAGAGAAAGTGGAAAATTCATTACTTGGCCTTATTGGTGCAGATGAAGTGAAATGGAAATATTATACAGGTTTTTCATATTATATAATATAGTGAATTGTACAATTTTCCAAAATGTTAAAGATTTTGTTATTTCTAGCAGTACAACTACCATCTTCATTTGCCTTTACTAATACTAATGCTTATTAAATTGAAACTGGAGGTGGATTTTAAGGATCTTGAAAATATTATTCACTTATCATATAACAAATTTGTTATTTTAATAAGGTGGCCAGGCCATTCTACTTTAAAATTAATATCCTCAAATGCTTCAGGGAATTTTTTCATGATAAAACAACTGTCATTATTAATTTTTATAGGTATTTACTGAAAAACTGAACAGACTTATTGGTCAAATTATAAACATCATAAGACAATAAATTAAATTTAGATAGCATCAAGCCAGGTGACATTGTTCTGGCAGATAGGGGATTTTTAATCAGCAATATTTTGAGCATGTACAGGGCAAAACTTGTCATTCCAGCATTCACAAAGGGAAAAAATCAACTGCATCCAATAGAAATCAAGGAGACTAGGCAAACTGATCATGTACAAAGTCATGTTCAAAGGGTTATCAGTCTTCAACAAATAAGTTTAGAATATTTAGGGGTACTATTCCAATCAGTATGTCGAAAAAAGGTAGTAGGTCTGAAACGTTTAGCACGCTTGATAAAATTGTCATTGTCTCTTGTGTACTCATAAATTTAGGCCTTCTTATTATTCCATTATAAAAATCTTTGTAGAATTCTGGAAACAAGTCAATAAATGTAATTTTAAGTAAATTCATTGAAAACTTGTTTTTTGTTGTGATCTGGAATAGCTTTTAGTGCACTATATTTAAAAACAACAATTTTGTAGATGACATCGCCATCCTGTGTAGTGCTAAGGGATAATAAAAATACAAGTAATTTAAAAAAATATTATTTATTAACCCTGTTCATGCCATTTTAAAATACCTACATCAATATTAATTTGGTACCAGTAGGTGATATTTTGTCAATAACAAGGAAAAAGATATTTTTTTATAATATGCAAACACATGTATTTGTTATTATTACGTTATCTATATTATTAATTTATTTGTAATATTAATAAGTTTTATTAATATAAAAAAATAAATCGATAAAAGTCAATGGAGTTTTAATAATCTTATTGTATAACTGAAAATATAAAAAATATAATGTTTGATTGACAATACTGATGGTGCTATGAGCGACTCAATAGTAATTAAATGGTCATAGTACTGGGAGTAATCATTTTGACATTATATATAAACCATCTAGTAAATTATTAAGGCAATATTATCAGATACATGCTGCAAAAATATATCTGAATGACAAACATAACAAGCTGTCATTGAATAAACAGAAAAAAAGGTTCATTTTCATTATATTTACAACTTGCAAAAACAAATTACCAAATTTGGGCTCACTAAATATAGTTTCAAATATAATAACTAAGGAATCTAGTGCAGTAAAACACCTAATAACCCAAAGGTAAAGAGCACTTTTCCCACCTTGATAAAACACTTAAAGGGGTCATATCAAAATCTTGATCAATGACAGGAATTTTATGTACGAAATAATTGTGGATACACGTTGTACTTGTATGATATCAATTATTGTTTTTAAAATTTGTTTTCATTTTTATACATTCGACTTGCAGTTATAACAGTACCATAGAAAATTAGTGGTATCTTCTAGGTCTACGCATTCAAAATGAAACCATTCTACACAACATTCATCTCCATCATATCTAATGATTGGCACCACCACTACAAATACTATATGTCTTTAACTGTATACCCCTCTAAGCGCCTTCTTTTTTGCCTACCTAATAATGCAGGCATTATAACTTCTTTATGAAACTTCATGCCAATTTTTTTTATTTTCCTCCCAGAATTTAAAATCAGGTAAAATTATATTTTTGAAAAAAAGATGAGACGACACAGTAACAATAGTTTGTATTTGATACAGAAATTTTCATTTGGCACTGGTAATATAGCCACCACCTTCTTCTATTAGTCATGGTGATTTCATTTTTGGAAAAGTTTTATATGCAAAATATCACTAATGTGCAATAGATATGGACATGTTAGCAATTTTACAAGAATGGCACATTGCCTTTTGTGCATTTTCTAACTGTTCATGGAGTTGTCATGGGCGGAAGAAAGAAATCTACTTCAAATAACTACCTATTTCAGAGGATGATATGAAATGCCAAAGACCCATTTTCTATTCCTAATCCAGCTTCTAAATACAATTTCAGACTGAGTAAAGATAAAGAAGCATGTTGGTGTTTGGAAGACACGTTGGAGCTTTTCATGAGGAGTTACAGTTTGCTGATAATATAATTTTTTAGGTACTTGCAATGTTAGATTTTCTGAGTGTCTGGAGGAATAATTTCAGCATAGGTGCTAATAATAGCTTATCTTTCATCCATGAGCAAGACAGTACTCACTAGTTCAATAGAGGAAGTATGTGATTTGGAACCACTGCCGCTTCAGTGGTTGCTTGCGTTGAGGCTGCAAGGACAAGATGCCTGAATGTTGAAAGATATTACGGACCCAAATTATTCAACAAAGAAATTCCAAGAAATTAAAATTGATATAAAAATTTCGCGTGTTTAAAAAAGAAATCAAAACATTGATACAAAACAATGAAGAAAAATTCATTATTTAAATTTATACCGATTTCTGTATATTTTTCTGAAACACTACTTCTTGGCCGCTTCATTCACTAGTTCCTTAAAGGTTAGTAGGTGTAGTTAATATATAATAGTAATTTTGTTTCTGTATTTTAATTTAGGTTACATACTTAATATTAATATTCTGTACATGATATGTGGCATTGAGCAATACACTTACGAAACAAACTTCCAAGCCTAATGTGATAGCTGTATTAATTCAATCCCCACTTGACCCACAGATTTATATAATATTGACTTATACATATTATTACATGACATTATTTTGTATAGAATATTATTCTAAATTGTGATTGTATTTGTAAGGAACAATGTACAATAAACAAACAAAAAAAAAATAATTTCTGAACAAGAGGAAATCCATAAATGTAACTTATTCTGACTGAAAACTACATTCAGTGCTATGATAAGAAACACTAATAGATGATCATTTGCTATTGAAATTTCCAAAGTATTGAAAGGAGCATGTCCAATAATACATAATTTGGCAGATAGACAAACTTACAGAGGATTTTTCAAAGAAAGCAATTTATTAACTTTACCTGGACCTTAATAAGTGTATATTATTTCTTATAAAACAATTTCAAAATTATGTCAATTATCCTATTCATTTTTGTCATACACAGAGAAAGGTCCTTTATTCTATGCTATTCTAGCATGAAATTATACTACCAACTGCCTAATGAGATAAAAATTATTTCTAACGTAACACATTCCAGCTTTTGATTATTCAAAAACTTATGTGATATGAAACCATATGCTAAAGAGGATCTTTCTAGATACAATTGTTTGTATAGTCCAGTGTGCTTTATTTTATGTATGCCTATTAGTTTAGAAACTCCTTCAATGGCCTATTTAAAATTTGTAATTATACAATTATTTTGAAATTCGTCTGTCTATCCAATGAAATTACAAATTAACTGCTAAAAAAAGTGAAATATGAGATTACAGTAAAAGATTAGTGAATGACATATTATATTTTGGAAACATACTTGATGATTATAAATTCTAGAATATACTTGATGATTTGAATCTTATAATCCAAAATATAAGGAGTGATGCATTGGCAAGGCATATTTTATTGCTAAGGTACTGATACTTCTTTGAATTCGTTAACAATGGTTTTATAACAGTCATGTGTTAGAAATTAATGTCTCATTGTTAATTTTTCAACCAAATGCAGAGAATTAGTGTTTTCCTTGTGAATCAGCAATCTAACAAACATTCTGGTCATACTTACCTTTGCAAACAAATTAAAGAAAGGAAACATCATCAAATTTATCAATAACTTTTAATTATAATAAAGCGGTCCAATTTGAATGTGATATTTCACTTTTTGTTTTTGTGGGTTTCCCACTCCTATCCAAAGCAAAATCCATTTAAGATTCACTTTCGAAGCTCTACTCTACATATGAAAATGTTGTTGTGTAAAATCAAAAGCTAAAAAGTTATTACATTTATTTATGAGCAAATAATTAGGGCATTAGTTGAATCATATTGCACAGATAAAAATTATTCTTTTCTTTCTTCTACTTTGATGTTGTATCTTCATTATTTTCTGTCTCATAAGATTACAATGTCATATTCATACATTATGTACTGCCAATGGCAAAAACTAGTTTTATTTTCTCCATGGTGTAGGTATGTAGTTTGTATTACACACTAGATGAATATAGGTATTATTAAAACAAAATTCGATTTTTTTTAAGATATAGGTTTCAAAATTATACCTATCAGAGGTAATAGATACATACACATTCTTTCAACTCATAAACTCATGAAGATCTTTAAATGCCAGACCAGAAAAACATTGATTTAACATCACTGCTTTTAATATGTTAGAAATAAAAAATAACAGATTGTTTAATTTTTCCTTCATTTCTTCTAGCTCCCTCCTTAAAAAATAATTTTAAGCTTCTGTACCTCCATGGTATTTAAAGGCAGCGCATGTTGGGATATGCTATAGCTTTTGGAAGGGTTGATTGCTAGCCATTATACTTCCATACTTCTTAAGTTATGAGTGTTTCATGAAGCTGTCTCCTGTAAATAATGAGATTTAAGAAACAGTTTATACAGAGTCTGAATCCCTACAGTATACACATAATTTGTAGCCAGTACCTCTATTTTTAAATTTTTTATTCATACAGCATACAAAATATTTCCTCATGTCTGCCTCTTAGGCTTAGATAATATCAAAAAAGATTAATACTTCATAGATTTATGTCCAAAATGCTTGGTCCATTTTTTTATATCCCTGTCCTTGAAATAGCAAGAACAAGAGAATAAATCGAATGTTCTATTTGTTTCCCTGAAAAAATATTATTTTATTAAATCATCAGCGACAAAAGTCAAGGAAGTAGATTCATGAATCAACCCAAACAATTAAATAACCTATTTTTATCTCTTAATTAGAACCGACGTGATGAATAACAGACAGGGCAATACAACCAAGGTTCAACAATATATAATAATAATTAATATTCGATTACTTACCGAAGTAAGGAAATATTCATTTTTCCTTTCCGTTTCATCTTTGGACAAAACAAAGAATCTACACCATTATTTTTCACAGTAATGCTTGCAATTGAGAGCATAAGGCATCACCGTATTGTAAAATATGATTTTCCCTTCTTGAATATTTTTAAACAAATCAATTAATGCCCTTATTTCAAAGTATCTCAATTTTCAAAAACCTCTGTCTTGACATGACCCACTGGCTTACATCTGCCGAACAGATGTTTGTATTGTTTGTCACCTCACAAGTCACAGAGACACAGAAGATGACGTTAGGGACAGCAGTCCCAATTTCAAAAATTTATTCCACCAACCCAAAACTAATTAAAAAACTATAAAAATCCCCCACCGTCGGAATTTGGTGAGGCCGAAATAAGTTGAGCCGTCGAAATAAATTAGAGTAGACCCTCATTATTCATTTTAATAATTTTAAATAACAATAAACAAACAAAATCTAACTAATCAAACATCAATCAGAAATATCAAGTTGAAAACATTGACACATGTGCATCCACTTTATTTTCGATCCATGCACAAAACAGAATTCGCCGGCAGACATAAAACAACATATGCTTCTAACAATTATTTTCCATCCATGCTCACAGGCTGGGCTGAGTCAAATGTTTTCAGTAGGGTAGTACAGGTAACCCGAAACTGCCCGATCGTCATGGTTGCCATGGTAATAGAAACACGTTTCTATTTCTTATCTTAGAGAGTACCAAAACAGCTTTCCTAGCGCCTTTCCTATTTGGAATAAAAAAAGCTACATAAAATAAAAATGCGCTAAAAGATGGTTGGAGATTTACCGGTTGCAGAACGTATTTTGATATTTCATTTTCAGTTCATATAGAGAATGGCTAGTTCTATATGCTCTTTTTCAGTTCTTATTGTCTGTCCAAAATATATTTCCCATAGACTCATATATACAGAATCAATACCTAACTACAACACAAGAGAGCAACAAATAATGTGCCCTATACCCAGGCCATCAGAAACCATCACTACAAGTGGATCAAACTTTTTAATTCAAACATATTATTAAACAGATTCATCGTGTGAAAACATTTTGAAAAACATTGAGGAAAAACCTGTTATTACTAGGAATCTTTAGTATACGAGAATTCACCTGTACTAGCTAAATACAATGCCCAGAAAGATATTGTATTGTTGTATTGTGATATGTTTTTATTTTATGTTTAACATATACGCGGTTGTGACATATGTATATTTGAATAAATAAAAAATAAGAAAATTTGGTAATGTACTTTTCCGCCAATCATTAGCAGAAAAAAGTCAATATTCATTCGCCATAAACATAATGCCATTATGCTTGTTCATGATTTTTAAAAACCTCTAATGACAAAATCATGTTATTTATTTCTTGTCTACCTTTTATTAAGAGAATTATACAGTAAATACATATGCAAATTGGCTTGAAGAGCTGTGACGCAACATCATAATCTATATATAAAAAATAAGAACGGTAATCAAAGGCTCCTGAATGGAGTATATAATAATTCCACCCCCTACCCGAGAAATTTTCCCACAAAAAGATGGTTTCACTAGGCACTCCAATCAATATCTTATATGAGATCTCAGAAAAACACGTCCAGACTGATCTGGCTCTGTTCTTTTTCCACAATGTAAACTTTTTTTTGAGTACATAGATTCAAATTTTTGTATCTGAAATTCAGAACGCTCGGAACTACTGCAAACGGGTCAGGCGTCGATTAATATCAATTCTCTGTATAACTATTTCACCAATTTTTTATTCAGATACAGAGCAATATGTATCGTTTATATTATACGTGCATGAGCTATTTTCATTTTGTATGAATATTAAATATCTAAGACAGATATAACAGGAAACGAAATAAAACTTTCAAAAATAAATGCTTTGGCACCATGTGCTTGTACACTTTTGTCACACGGTGACGTCATGCGCAGATCGGTTCGAAATCTGTCCGCCAAGTGATCATATCTGTCAGTGTCGTAGTATCATGGGTGGTACTATACTACAGTCGGTCACTGGGTCAATGGGGGCGCTCTGGGCAATGTTGTCGGATTGTGATTTTGCAGTCATATTTTTTCAATTTTTTTCTGTTTAACTATGCGGTAACTAGTGAAATGGTACTGGGGCTTTAGGTTCGAAATATCGTGATCTATCGTTCCTCCAAATTAATGCACTAAGTTCGTAAACACCCTCTATTTGCGAAAAAACGGTAGATCTGGCGACATTGTAAATACCATCGCAAGATTAGCCGTATTGCAAAACCCTCCTATCTCAGAATTCATGAAAATCGTGCAAACCGTTTCAGAAATAATTGAGGCGCTCCATACTTTAGACTCACCCTGTATATGCACAGCATTGTTCTTACCATTACAACACAAATATGTCATATGTGTAGGAAATGAATGAGTTATATTATCCTAGCAAACAGGAGCATTGCAAAAGTTTAATGTGGTAACTTGTATGTTTCAGCTACAAGATTATGGACAACCACCACCAGAATTAGTAGGTGATGTTGAAGCCCCTTTTCAATTTGATGCGCAAGGCAATCCAGTTCCAAATCCAGCAATGAATTCTGAGTGTAACATCATGTAAATTGTAAATATTTATTTGTTGAGAGCAATATTTGGAATTAGGTTATTCATTTATATATTTATTCATTGTAAAAGATTTTTGTGATTACATACCTTGTAAAATATGATTGGTTGATATATTGTTTCTTGTTATATAAATAAAAAGAATGTAATGTTGTGTCTGTCCTTTTATTATGTTACTCTTCGTGTCCTCACACAATCTTGCAATGACTTGCATGATATTGGGTCCAAGGAAAAACATGCCCCATGTAAACAGTACACAAATGTTTCTACTGGAAATGCAAAAAATTATATATGCAGCATACCCGCATTTCTGTACAAACCTCTTTCTACTGTTGAATATCTATACTAGAACTACCAGAAGCAATAGAATGGCAGCAGTGTGTATGTAGATAGCGGTAGTTTAAGATTTTACTACCTAATGCTGGAGCTACTACCAAATAGCGACGGATGAATGATCAAAATATGGAAAAGGTTGATTCTTCGTTACATGGAAAATTGAAAGAACTATTATCGAATTATTTGTGTATATTTTGTATATATTGGTACTATAAAATGTT
The DNA here is from genome assembly GCA_951848785.1 of Callosobruchus maculatus. Classification (NCBI taxonomy): domain Eukaryota; kingdom Metazoa; phylum Arthropoda; class Insecta; order Coleoptera; family Chrysomelidae; genus Callosobruchus; species Callosobruchus maculatus. Next base: position 6,205,439 of record CATOUR010000032.1, read on the forward strand.
TGAGCAGGCGACAGAAAGGTTCTGCTCTCACATGCTTCTGGTAGACATGAAAAATCTGATGCTCTCTATTTCCGTCAATCGACCTGTGTCGCACTGATGATCGCTAATAAGCGTGAAATAGCTGCCTGCGTACTGGTGGATTGACGGAGACATAGAGCAACACTCGTATAAAATGTTTGTTGGTAGTACCCTCACTCTTGAAACCTGAACAAATGTAACCAAAGCAGTAATGAAGAAACAGCTATAGATCTTACATGACTGTGGTATTACCAAGGAGTTATGGTTATTCGTTTTGGGACTGACTTCAATCATTTATATGGCCTTTAATCTTTTATATTTTATTTATGATAATGATTCACGAAACTAGGCATTCATAAAAAACTGGTATGGAATGTTATTTAGACGTCTATAAAATAGGAAATTTTGAACGCCAAAAAAGACGATGATAATGACAAACCAATAGGAAGCAATAAGTAGTTAACTAACCTACGTAATTTCCACGGTTAACACTAGCTTCTTCATTTGTGATCTTGTGACCCGATTTTTTTCGAACCAATTCAGTCAGCCTCATGTAATCTTCCCTTAGTTGGCGGTCCAAGGCATGCTCTATCCGCAATGTTCCAAAACGTTTTTGTTTAGAAACAGCTTCCAAATGACTTACCGTTACAATGTCTGTTCATCATTTCATGCAAATTGTTTAAGTAGGAAAACACTGAAGCATTCCACATGTGTTTTTCCGCGGTCAAAAAAGTAGACATGGCCAGCAGAACAATTTTCCCATTGATTAACACATTAACATCAATGGTTTTCCACACTCTGTTGAACCGCTCATGCGTGTTATACACACCGATGTTAAAATGGCTTTTGTAGGTCTTCATGTCTTTAGTAATGTCCATAGTTGGAGTAGGTCGACCCCCTTTTTAAAGCTGACTCTTTTCTATAAATGATCACACGGAATTTTTTTTACTTTTCAAAGAACATACACTATTGGCAAACTTGGGCATGGAGTCCTAAATTTTCTATGCGACGAAGTTGCCGGAAAATTAATACCTATACCATGTTTTTGTCGTGCGAAATTTTCACGATCTCTTCATTCTATTATCATTTTTATCTCAGTTGCATTTATTTTGACAATACAACATCGGTTTAAAAGTTGATATCATTTATCAGCCTTATCCTAAAAAGGAAATAGAAACTGGTATTCTAAAAATAATAATAATTCTCAAAAAAAAATAATAAAATTATTAGTCCCATGAAATAAAAATAAAATAAATACTCTTATTTTAATAAATCGTCAAAAAGATTGCCCTCCTGTGTCCCTGGGATATTTCCCAGCCGGTCATAAAACTCCGCCCTAACATTCGACAACACTTCCGGAGCTATGAAGTTAGTGACATCGAATATTTTTACCCTTAACTCATCTAAGTTAGCAAGTCTCTCATGTGGATATCTGTAAATTATTTGAGTCGAGTGGCCCCACAAAAAAAATCAAGCGATGTTAAGTATCCGGTGACCTTGTCGGCCATGGTACTACCTGCAGCACAAATAGCTGAAATAGCCGTTCAGGAAAAGTTGTCCTTAAAAATTCCTGAACTACCCGTGCATTATGCGCGGGACAATCATCCCGCTGAAACCAAATTTTCTTAACATTTACATTCCAGTTCCGCGCAGCTGGCATAATTTCCTCCTCAAGCATCTGCAAATATCTTTTCCCATTTAAGTTGCTATTAATAACAAAAGGGCCCAAAATACCGGCCCATATTTTTGGATATGGTGTTCTTAATGGCACACTTAAATGTTTATTTTCCCGTGATCAATATCTAGCGACTGAAGGGTTGTGAGAACAATGGAGAGAAAATGATGATTCATCTGTAAATAGGATATGTTAAGTGAAGTCCTCTTTTCAATCAATTTCCTCTCTCATGATCACACAAAACTCCTTGTGCCTGATATAATCACCTGGGAAAATGTCCTGTGTTGTTTTCAACTTCTAGGATTTATATCCAGGCTTTTTTAAAATATGTCTCACTGTGCGGCCCGAAATGTCAAATTCTTGGGAAATTTGGATGCTGGAGTAGGCTCACTTGTTTCTACAAAGGCACACGCATTGACAACCCTCTCGATTCTCGAATCTTTCTTCAGGGACAGGACGGGCTTCTGGTTGCTCGTGATAGCATTTACCGCATATTGGTTAATGCATCTCAAACCGATGAAAAATATTCAAAATCGTTTGAACACGGTTGACCCGGATATTCAAAAGTAAGTCGCCCAATAACTTCTTGAGCACTTTCAGCTTTTAAATACCATTTAATATTGATTTTTTGATCGCGTGAATACATTTTTAAAATATCAGTTTTGTACTTCACAGGAACAAGGCTTGCTATTAATAAACTGGGCATGCGAGTTGCGACTACCAGCTACTCGAGCGCCAGCATGACAGATAGAAGTCGTGGGGTTAGATCAGGGGATATTGTGTTCTCTCTTCTACCTATTTATCTTATCGACTCTCTGCGTCCGATACGTTGATATTCGGTATTCCACAGTGTGGGTTACCAGGCGTGTATAATACAGTCATATACACATACGATATCACCACGAGGAAGCTGGAAGGCTCTCTATGGGCCCGTCGCTGGGCGGCGCACGCCTACCTCGATGGCGCACGCTCAGAATAGTACTGGGAAGCGAAATTTGAATCGCTTATTGGGTAGCTATGGTGATGCATGATGCATGTATAGAACAATAACCTTCGACCTTGCAACGCGACAAGTGCTCGTAGGAAATAAGCGAACCCTTCCTACGGATTACTGACGGCCGAGTTGGTTGCCGTATTTTAGGTGTCGCGTCCCCACCTTGTTTTTCGCCGTATAGTAGAGCAGACTTTTTTTTATTATAGAGGGTTTAGGAAATCGGCTTGATCGCAAGGACAGAAAACACTCACACAGGAAGGAGGAAGTGTGAGAGAGAGTCTGCCCGCCCGACGTTGAACCAGCTTGAACCTCTGATCACATGTCCAATGGACGCAACCACGTTCATCCGACATGTCATCACGACCCGGCCGGCTACACCCGTTCCCTCTTTCTTACCTCTGATGCTATATCTCCATCTGCACCGGGCATCATCGTGAACGATATTCTTCGCAGTGCAAGATGAGGTAATGATTAAACCCATTTATGAATAACTTCCAATCCTCATTTATCCTTGAAGCCGCTCCTCTTTCTCCTTTACAGAGAGTATTTTGTTCCATCTCATGTATGATGTTCCATGCCTCTACGCTGAACAACATCAGCGGGACCATAGTCTCTGGTCAGCTCTCCATCCAGTTTTTGACTTGCTTCCTGTCTGTACGGCCTCCATCGGTCGCACAGAAACAAGGCATGCTCGGCCGTATCTTCCGCCTCGCAGTGCAAGCATTTTTCGTCCATCACCCGTCCTATCCGTTTCCTATACACTCGAAAAGGGCCCGTGCCCAGACAGTGCCTGCGTTAGGAAATAGGGCGTCTGCCGATGACTGCATTCCGCCCATTCTTTTATCGACGGTATTAGTCGTTTCGTCCACTGTCCGACATCAGTGGTCTCGTTCCACATGCTTTGCCACTTCCTTGCTGTCCGCCTTTTAGCCTCAGCGCGGCTTATCGCATTGCCTGCTTGACTATGGCGGATCAGTGTCCTCTCTTCGGCCAGCAAGTATAATGGTGGTATCGCCGTTATAACTTGCAAGGCTCTTGTAGATACCGTGCGATAAGCACTGGCCACCCTTAGCAGAGACTTTCTCTGCAAGCTGTCCAAGACCTTCTGACACCTTTTCCTTTTCGTGGCTTTACACCACACAGGAGCTCCGTATATGACGACCGACTGTACAACCTGGCAGAGTAGTGCCCTTTTGTTGCTACTGGGCCCTCCTACATTTGGCATCAGTCGCGACAGTATTGCCGCTTCCTTCTCAGCCTTTGTCACTACTCGTTTAAGGTGTTCTCTATAACACCTCTCGTTATCCATTGTGACTCCGAGGTACACTATGGACTTGCTTGGTGGGAGCTGCACTCCCTTTAGTTGGAAGACCACGTTAGCTCTCTTGCTCCTTGGGCCGCGCATTATAATTGCCTCTGCTTTCTCAGGAGCTAACGATCGCACATCCACCTGTAAATCTTGCACAGAGATGCATTGGCTTTATGAACCAGCTCTGCCTGTTCATTTGCCACGATAACTATATAGTGCCAGATCATCGGCGTATGCTACCGTCTTTACGCCGCTGGGCAGCGAGAGCAGACGTTTTGGACTCGCTTCATAAATAAATTATGTATTACAACAAGCATTGCTTCCATGGACCGCTGCTCCTGCCAAAAAGTAAGATGACCAAAGCAACCACAAAAAACGTCAAACAGACAATTCCATCGAATGAACAGTGTAGTCTAATTTGTGGTTCTTGGTTTTTTAGGCTGGCGTAGTTGAGCGTTGAGGCTTGACGTTTCGCCACCATGAGTGGATGGCATCTTCAGAAGCTATTTAAGACTTCCGAAATGCTGTAGTTTGACTCGAACTAAACACCACTGTTGTAAAATATATTATGTCCGAAAGTTGTCGTGTGATATGCAGGAAGTCTGTAAAATAGTATACATACAGCAAAACTGCAGTTTTTGTGTAAAAATATTGAGATTTCACCGAACTTACTTTAGTCCAAAGGTCAATAATAACAGCAATATAGGGTGACAACATTGTAATTGCCCTTTGGTTTTTCCTTGATAATACATTAAAAGGCGGCGGCGACATAAAAACGCAAAATTTGGAACAAGACAGTTTTTTCAGAACCAGATTTCAAATTCCCAGTTAGTTCAGATGTCACGATGTCACTAGTTCATATATCATTATTATAACTTTTTTTTATGGTGTACAGGCATTAAGAGAGAAGAGGACCATTTTTACGTAAAACCATATACATTGTAAATGTATCTTAAAGTACCCATATTCCAGATGTCTACAGCTTAGTGTTATTTCAGTCTTCTTTATCACTTTCCATACTAAGACAGGTTTGGTTTATTGACTTTGCACAATGTAACTGATAACTAACTTAATCGAAGCCTACTTCAATACAATTTAGGCATTTAAAAAAAAATGTACCGACTAAATAATACTTCGATATTTGGAAAACGGTTACCTACCTGTGGCGATGGCGACATTTACAGTGTATGCAGGATGTATCAATGATGGGTAGACGATAACTGCTTCACTATTTGAGACAGAAAAAAATGTCTCAAATGAAAAATGTAGAGGGCAATAAAATCTATGTTCCAAAAATATAAAAGTTCCATTTTTTTTAAATAGAAGCCCCCTGTATATCATTGCATTCCTTGGAAGATTCCAGTGTAACTTTAATCATACACGATACTTAATTAATAAACAAACCGTTTAGGCGCACATCACCATTTTTTATATAAGTAGAAGTTAAAAAAATTGAATATCGCAGCGTCCATAAAACCTAAAAGGCGGTGACTGCATGAAATGTCTCAGCATAGGTAGTGCTGTCAAATTTGAATTCTTTTTGTACCGGGCGAAATTGGTAAATTAATTAAGGACACTTCAATCACAGTTAACTTGATTTTTTTTTTTTTGGAAAGGCCTAATCTTTTTCGGATTTTTCGAATTTTTCTACCTGTAAGAAACCTAGCAGGCCATTAAAGATAAACAAAAGTCTACTCAGATGGAAGAAAACAACTAAGAAATATGCAAACAGACTAGAGCTACACAGCTTCTCATTGACATTTGACATGCAGCGGCTGTTCTTTCTTGTTAGATCTGATATGTTGTATTTCTATAATATTGTCTCATTAACTCCATTTCGTTAGCGTCTAGCATCACAAGGCAGTTGTTTTCTTCCATCTGAACCTTTTGTTTATTTTTCGTGGCACGCTGGAGCTTCTATTTAAAAAATTGTATATTTGATAAGTCACACATGTATTGGTAAATACTTATGGAACAGATTTAATTGCCCTCTACATTTTTTATTTGAGAATTTTTTTATTTCAAATAGGAAAGCAGCTATCGTCCACCCACACATCATTGATTCACCCTGTAAAATTGGTTTTTTGATGAATGACTACAAAATATATAACAACATTCAAAATTTCATAAGATTTTTTTATTTTCGAAAACAGTGCTCACTCTGTACACATGTAAGTTGTTCCACATTTAATATTTTAATATCAAATTGTTGAAAACTATAGATAAGTAAAAGAAAGTTTGTCTAATAATAATTCAATTTAAAAATGTTAGTATAAAGGAAGAATATTATCTATCACATAATCATGTTTCAATAAAATTCATCAATCAAATGGCGGGTATTTAACTACTTAAATTATTAGTGTATACATAAACCTACGCTTAAAATATACTCGCTATTATATACAAAAAAGAGCACAATTGGAGGTTGAGCAATAAAAAACTAAGTTCATTAAATAAACCTATCTTTTGCAAAGGTCTGACAGCCAGCGTTCTCAACGAAAGAAAGGTTATGGAAAAATAGTAGGAGTGTCATGAATTACACGTTAATCAATTGATCAATTCCTCTTCAAAAAATCAAATATGATGCAAAAGGTATCAAATATAAACTATCTTAATAAATTATTCACTATCTCTCTCTTATACTGTACCAACACCAGGTGCTCAAGAGAGTGAAGCATGCAAATGAAATTCTTAACAAAAACCAAATATGAATAATCACAAAGCTATCCTCACATAAATGTTATTACATGAATAACTATTACAGATTTCCAACTGATCCTTGGATCTTGGCAACAAGATCCAATATTTCACATTTGAATTTCGAACTACCGTATTTGACAGCCAAAATAAAAAAGGGCCACAAGCGAATACATCTGACACATTATGTGTTAATCAAAGTACTAACCTTCATCTGTAAAATTTCCAGACAATAATCAAAAGTATACCTCGTCATTTACTTAACTTACTTCTGTTTAATGTTGAATATCTTCAAAACGATGAAAGTTGCATATAGTTAACAAAAAATATTTGTTACTTGAGATTACATATCGTTTTGTTTTTTATTCTTAATTATTCCTATATAAATACTAAGGCAGTTGTATCTCATGATCAGCACAAACATACTATTTTTGATATTTCTCTCAAATTTATATAGTTATATCTGCTGATGGAAATTATCAATAAGTTGAATTTAGTATCAATATTAGAGTTGATAACCAATTGGAAGACGGTACAGTTTCTTAGTTACCAATAATTTAACTCCCACTTATATAGTTACGTTATTATATCACAAACCCTTCCACACTTGTTCATCTCAGAAGGTATATCATTATAAAGATATCAACTGAAGAACTGCTCGGAAAAATATTCTTATTCGTTCTTCTTCTTCATAATATCACTAAAGAAGGTTCCCTCTAAACAAATCAGCGCATTGTCTAGTCCAAACGTGACAGATGTCTTTTCTTAATTACAAATATTTTTTTTTCGTACGTCGCATCGTTCTGAACCAAAAAACTCTTTAGAAAGCACCAAGAAGTTGTGCCGGTCTTTAGGCCGTTTCCTGGTTGAAATCTTTCCTTATTTTTTCGAACCTTTCACCTCGTAGCATCCAAGCAAGTTTACAATGGAATTTGAAATCGCCAATCCGACTTTCTAATTATTTGTCATCGAAACGGATTGAATCATAAGGCATACCGAAAGCCAACACACACTTGCACAAACTTTCTAACCACCACTCCGCTCATAAAACAGTAATTATTTGTACTTTAGTTGAATGTGCTAAACAAATTTGTGTACCAGACTTCTTGGAGGCTGAAAGCGAACATCTAAATCATAGTTTAACAGGAATTGGTAGCAATAGTTATTCTGCGAGAATTGAATCTGTGGAACGAAGAGGCAACAGAAAAGGCCTTTCTAACATTCTTCAATAATGTTACAGACCGAATCGCCTGAACACAACATTTAAAACAATGATCAAGCCAACCCAAATAATCACCAAAGAGCTTCCGTAACAAAATCGCCTGAAAACTATGAAGGATTTTGTTAACTGGTGTTTTAGGAGGCTTGGTAGTATAATTTTGTTTTTTCATATTCTCGAACTCGGAAACTGGTCTCTTTCAAAAAAGATGTTTCTATTAGAATGAACTAAATCGTTTTATAAAACAAAATACTTTGCAGATTGTTTAAAATACACTTTGTTCTCACTTTTGGATCCGGCAATATACATATTGGTTTAAATAGGACCCTTTTTGTACAAGATTTTGCAAAAACCAATAAGAATAGTATTTCTAGCTGATGATAATATACTAGAGAGCGATACAATCTGAAGAACGTTCGAAATAATTTCTGAGCACGTATTAATAACGTATTCTTTAACTAAAAAAGGTCAAAATGTTTCTTCTGACGATTGTGGTGAGGTTTCTCTTTTTATAAAATAATTATAAACACAGCAATATACTAAGTTTGAAATTTTTTATTTACGTTCGTTCCAACAGAAAGTTATCAAGATTATTTAAAATCCATGAAATGTCATAATTCAAGATGTTGCAATGATAATTTCATCTTTTAATTCTAACCCAACCCTGAAATTAATATCCTTTCACTTTTTTCAGATCTTGAAAAACTCGTTGCTTTGAATCTATAAAATTAGCACCAACTAATCAATATAAGGAAAAAATTGGATCTCTTGAAATTACAAACACGAAAAATCTATAGAATCATAATATTGAAACTGTGCACACAAATATCGATGTAAGCATCCAGACTTAAGAAGTCGTATCTTAGAGAAGAAAAATCAGACCATTATGCTAAACAGACAAAGAGTTGTAAATTAAAATGAAATCAGAAAACTGTAAAAACATAGTTGGCTGGTTGATGGAACATCACACTGTGAATTCGATTTGTTAGAACGCTAGAACGGATTTGTGCAGACTCAATAAAGTACTGAAACTTTTTGTTGGAACGCGCCTATTTGTCAAAATCTGGACATGAGGAGAGTTTTTATTCTTTATCCCTATGTCAAATCTTCTGAGTTTTATACAGAGGCAGTTCTGCCAGTTTAACTTAGTTACTCTACTTGCTTATCTCCAAGAATGAACTCCATATGGTTGTCCAAGGCTTCGGTCTTTGGAAGCTGTGTCAACAGATAGTGGAGGCCAAAATACGAGTACATTCAATAAATATGTCATGCGGTGTCAAAATAGCGATGTAAAATCTGAGTTTGTAACGTTACTCTTAACATCGCTCCTTTGAAAGCCGATTTTTTAGATAACTTGGTGTCCGTCGTATAGAGGCACTGCTTCCCACAAAACTCGAAGCTAATCCTTCCTGCTTCTCGTATTGCTGTCATCACGTACTGTACATCTTAGTTTCACAATTGATTAATTAACCCTATTTTTATACACCCTCGCTTTAACTCAATTAAAAAAGAACCGTTAAAGTTGCAATTTCCTCCTATAGAACGGATTGATCGGTGACATATTCACCGGACTCTTCAGCAGAGTCTTCGTGGGCATTTTGCTCGCATCGTACGGGATCCCTGGGGAACATTTTACTTGAGCAATGTGCTCGTGTACCTCCTGAGAGGTGTTCAGTCTAGTGTTGAACTTCACCTTTTTCGACGATGAACCACTCGGCGTCGTGGGAGATGTCTGACTTTCAGTTCGGGAGATCCTCGAGATACTGTTCATAGTAGTGTTCAACATCGTCTTATGTTCATTATCCTGCTCAAGAGAGGTTTTCTTCATTTTTTTCTTTTTCCTTAGCTGCTTTTTTGATGGGATCAGTATCTCGTACTCGCCCTCTTGGAGCGGTTTATCCCATTCTGACTCAGGGAATGATCTTGCCTTCCTTGTGGGTGAATTTTCTGTACTCTGTCCTAACAACGCAGGCTTTTTTTTAATTGTATCAAGAAGATAGCTGAATATTTGTCGTTTTATTTCTGTAATAAAAAGAAAAGTATTAATCAGAATTTTTTGTATACTATAAAATTACTAGTATGTAACCTACCCTAAGTATTTCATATACAGGGTGCGGCAGCATAACTTTCCTTTTTAAAATGCGCGCCCTTCAGTCGGTTGATGTAACGTAGCGCTAGTGGTCGCGTTAGGGAGGCGTACCGTTAAAGTTTTGTTCGGACAGAGTTCAGTCGCCATCATGCGTTGGAATAGTGAGTAGCGTGCGTTTACCGTTGAGGCCTACTTTCTGGATCATATTAGATCAACCCCGTTAGCCCCTGTGTCGTACAGGAAGTCGGATATCACTTGGGTTACTACGTTTAGGAAAACTGCAAGTGCCACAGGTCGAAGAACTGGAGTCCGTCGTCCCACTAAATCACCTGCAAACATTCAGGCAGTGCGGACTTCAGTGTTGCAATCACCACTGTGTTCTGTGCACAAACGTGCCTCTGCCCTTGGTTTTTCTGATCCTTCTGCGACGAGAATTCTTTATGAGGACCTTCATTATTATCCTTACAACATGGCGATCGTCCATGAACTTTCTGAATGTGACCTCAATTCTCGGAGGAACGCTTGCGCGTCGTCCCAGTTAGAGGCGATTTGGACTGCCCGGCCTGCTGATTTGTCCGCTTGTGGCTTTTCCTTCGGAGTTTTTTGAAATCCCGCGTTTATGTGAACCGCCGAAAGACTCTACAAGATTTAAAGGTCAACATCCGGGAAGAAATTGCGAACATAACACCTGCTATGGTGGCAAGAGTGGTGAGAAACGCCAGAACTGAGTTGTTCTTCAAAACCTTGTAAAACAAAACTTTAGAAATGCGCCTATATTATAAAAAAGAAATAAACACTGATTCATACAATGAGTTTTATTAATTTTTGAAAATAGGAAGTTATGTTGCCGCACCCTGTATAAGAAAAAAACGCGACTCTATGCATTCAAGATTTCCAAAGCGCTACTCGTCAACAGAAGGTACCAATGTACAGTTGACTGTTTTTAGAGAACGCATCATTAAGGATAAACATTTGACGTATAACGTGTCAGTAAAAAGTACCCGAACGCTTAAATGTCTCCAAAACTGCCAAAGCTGAAACGATAAAATTCAATACCACTTTTACGTTACACGTCATAATTTTGTTGTTTTAAATGGAATGCCCTATTTATTTTTGTTGCAATGAATTGCGCATGTCGAATTTAGTAAGGTCTTATATTTTCAAAATTTTACTTGTATTAATTACCGACATACAGCAACATCGCTGTTTCAGTAAGAAGTACTGAAACGCTTAAATATTAAATATCTCCAAAACTGCCACAGCTGGAACGACAAAATGCAATACTTACATGTAGAATTCAAAAATGCTAATAGCAATGTCGTTAGATTTACCACTTTTACATTTCACGTCATACTTTTGTTATTTTAAACGAAATGCCCTATTTCACTGTACCACTTTTTTAATCCAGCAAATAATTTCAGAAATTTCAAGCTGTTAGAATCTATTCATATCGCCTTATAGGTCAGAAATAAGAGATTGTTTGAATAAGCCATTCAATATCATGTTCATAGTAAAACTGAAGTCCCTCTACAGAGCGAATAAAAATTCTTCAAGACTGTCGATTTAACTATTAGATCTCTAAAGCGGATGGTTATATGAGTGTGGTATGAGATTCTATGTGAAACAAAGGTTATTGATCATGAAATAAACTTCAAAACTAACAACTATATAACGAATATAAATAAACCTATTCTACTGCCAAATTGACTGATAGATCTTTAGGGTTCACTATTCAAGTACCCAATGTTTTGCCGTTTTGCCCACATTGACTTATATGTCAAAAATATGAGAAGATAAACAATGAAAAAAATCTGTAGGACTGCCAAATTACTGTTATACTTTCGAAGTTCATGATTAGCCACTAGAAGTCATATTTTTATCGCAATTTTGTTCGCTGTTTTCAATTCCTATGTCAAAGATATGATATTCTATACGAAGAAAAGTCATTGATCTTGAAATAACTCGAAGCAAATCAATGTCACAGCACAGCACAGCAAAAAAATAAGACTGGCAACTGTTAGTATTATACGTCTGGAGCTCATGATTAGGGACTCAATTTTTTTTTTTTTTTCGGAGGATCCCAACCCATAGAGCAGGAATGTTTAAAAAAAGGTCATTGATGGTGGAAAACGATTGTATTCAAATTAACATTCTAATACTCAAACAAAATAAGAGAAGGTACAGGCATTACGTCAAAAATAAGATAAAAGCGTGGGCTATTATGCTGTCAGCACAGCTATAGCAGATTAGGGGTTACTGCAAAGATTACAGAATTTTATTCTGTAATCTTTGGTTACGGTGTAAAATTGATATCACTACAGGGGCTAGTCCTAATAAATTGGAATATTCGGCTACTTTATAGATTATATATTTACTAGATAAATTTAAGGTATTTTTCCTGTAAATTGAAATAAAAAAGTCTACCTGTGTCCAGCTTCTACGGAACAAAATAACCTGAATGACTCATAACAAAAAGATGTCTTTTTGTCAAAATATTCAAGGGACCGAAATTTCTTGTGTTTTTCATAAGCTGTAGTGTCATTTGAATATAACGATAATGTACAATGGCGACAGGAATCGGCGCACTGGTCCACGAAGGCAATGTAAATCACTAAACCTAAGGTTATCATTTTTCAGAGGACAGGGGGCTGTTGCAGACTGACTGATAATGCAAATCTCTTTTTATAAGGAGAATGCCTCTTGCGATGACTTTATTGATAGGTGTTATACCACCGCCTAATAAACAATTTGACAATTTGAATTATATATTTTAATGAATATTTTAATTTATCTAATTTATCGACATGCATTACGAATATTTTGTGACACATTTTGAAAATATGTATATTATAAATATCGACTATGTTTAGGAAAACCAAATAATTCTTTTTCCGCAAATGCTTTTATTGTTCCAATTGATTTCATCTTTCATTTTTAATATTCTTTCAAATGCGTAATAAATGTCCACTTGTATACTACGATTTATTTGTGGACCAGATAAAAAAACCGAAAAAAGGAACTCGAAAAATATAATATACTCGTATTATAATCTTAAAACAAAAATCATAGGTTATTAGAAAAACAAGATGTTTGATAAAAAGTTGTATACAAACTAGCCACATTGACCTTCATTAATAATTGTCCAATATTCTTACAGCCCATTTCACTTAAGAAGATAACACTGACGTCATAGTTACATAGCTGCGCTGTGTACGCATAATCAGCTGCCATGCAGTAGCGTGGCTTAGATTGATTTGCGGAACAACGTTTGGTAATCGTTTGCGTGCGAGTTATCTTGTGCGGTTTATTTTTAATTTTGTGTAGTTTTACGATTTACTTAAGCCCAATGTCGCCGAAGACATATATTGTGCAGAAACGCACTTATGCTTAGCATTATACTATTATTCACTTTCGAATAGAGAAAACAATTTTTACGCCTCTGACTGCAAGCAATATCATCCACCATCTTGTTCGCGGCGGTAACACATCATTTGTGTGGTCACTGTTATCTTCTTACGTGAGATGGGCTGTAGATATTTATCTCCCTGTAAATATGAGCCGCTACTGACTGATGAGTTACTAAATAGCACCATCCTCTATTATCCACGGTAATAAACAATCTATATCAAAAATATAATTTACTCACCTTTTCTTGAAGTGAATGCTACTATAAGCCTACTAGTATATTAGCATTTCATATATTCAGTATTGTTAGATGAAATCCAAGAAAAATCATGTTTGGTGTATTGAATCTTATATAAAAATTTTCAAACATACAGCCTTGAAATTTTTCTTGGATTCTTCTAATTCTAATTTATATGCGATGTTCAAAATGCTAGTAGTCTTAAGTGTCTCCTTGCAAATTTTTTGTACTTTTAATTTACATCTTATGTTCAATATTCTTCATTATATCAGCCAAAATATTAAACCATGTGAGTTGTTTTTGATTTTTTACTACTGAAAACATTACAGCATGCCTTAGATTTAGCTGATTAAGTTATATTATCCATCAAACCGAGAAGAAAGTCTGACTTAACAGGATTTCGTATTTCTACAGTTTTAACTTTTTTCCTCAACCTTACAACTAGGGATCAAAGGAATTTCGAAATAATTATGTTCACTATAGCAAGCATTGTTTATTCGGATAGTGCAATCATATCCAGATAACTGAGAATAAGTTCAACTAACCAGAATGTATCTCAGCACCCTCTATCGTTGGCTGCTCAGCTACAGGCTGGATTTCTTGTTTTGCACTCCTAGTTTGGAGTACTGTACTTTTACTTCGGAGTTTGCGTTTTTCATGAAGAGGCACCAGGGATTTGTCTGCTACATTACCATTCAGCTTTTTCGATTGCAAACTTGGAGCTTCCACAACTTTGTCTACTTTTTTCAATTCAGCTGTACTACCTAAAAGTATAATATCTAGATCAACCTCTATGAACAGAAAGTAATACGATATCGCTACCAAACATAGCTGAGGGTCTGGGTCAGTTGCGAATTCACATTCAGTTAACATAGACTATCTCTACAATACAGAGTGTTCAAGAACTATGGAATCAAACTTCTAGGGGTTATTCAGTGCAACGGTGGAAAACTTTTGAGTATAGGGACCCATGTCCGGAAAAGTGTCCGTACGGTACTACGGCCCTAAGAAGCGTTAAAATGTAGAAAGACGATGAATTGCCTAAATAGCCTTCAATGCATTCACGTTTTGCCTTTTGTACATGATATCATCACAACAATTGTTCAAAATGTCTTCCTCCAACCTGAATACACCGATTTAAACGTCGCACATGATTTCGGCGGACTTGACTAAAAATTTGATACTAGTTTTGAATGATTTCAAATGCTGCTGTAATTCGTCCGATTAAGTCTTGCTCTGTTTCTACTGGAGTATTGTAGACCAAAGACTTTACATGTCCCCACAGGAAAAAATCTAGCGACGTTAAATCGGGCGATCTAGGAGGCCGAGAAACGGCAAACCGTTGAGCCAAATCCTCACGTACTGGTACAGCAAAGTGAGCCGGCGCTCCATCGTGCTGAAACCACATTTGCTGTCGAACGTTTATTGGAACATTTTCAATAAATTCCGGAAGAACTTCCTTCAAGGAACGCCGGTAAATAGATCCTGTTATAACCGTTCCGGTAGAAGGTATGGCCCAATCAAATAATCATCAACAGTGCCTGCCCATACATTGGCAGATCAACCAACCTTCTTAGGGCCGTAGTGCCGTATGGACACTTTTCCGGACATGGGTCCCTATATTAAAAAGTTTTCTACTGTTGCACTGAATAACCTCTAGAAGTTCGATCCCATAGTTCTGAAACACCCTGTATTGTACAGAATAGTATTACTAGGAGCAGATTATGCTTATTATGTGTTTGAGTTTACTTTCGAAACGCCAGCCAAGGCCAAAAATGAATTCTTCTTATTCAAGCAGTGGCGGCTTGTCTGTAAGGGCTATAGGGCTACAGCCTCCCATACAAGAAATTAATAAGAATGTTTGCAAATATGAAATAAAATTAAATTGGACCTATTATATTATTTACCCACCCATAAGATTTTTAATGAAAAACATTACTTTCCAAGGTTATTTACATAATTTATTAATATTTAAATTTTATACGACTCCTTCAGTTGTGTTTATTTCAATCATAATCTGGGGGTCTGTTCCTGCATGGGTGATCAATCGTATAGCCGAGAATTCCCGCATTAGCACACGTCTCGTCGTTCGGGTCCACTCGCCAGTAGTTCCGGTCAGATACGAAGTTATAACGTGCAAAAAGGCCATGAACATTATCGCCCTCGCCACATCAGTCTAGCGGCAGTTTGTGAGCAGCAGCAGCCTGCATCTTGTGAGGGTTGTCATGGCGAACTAGTGTTCAAAATATTTTAAAAACTAATTTCGTGAGGCTTTCGCTGCCTGAAAAAAACCGTATTAAACGTCTGGGTAGACCGACTCCCGCGATTTAAAATTAACTTCAAAAAATTCTTACACAAGACGATTTTCCAGACAAGTGCAGGAGAAGAACAAGTGGATATGTGGCTGTGATACTGTGAATGCAATGTTTTGCTTTCCTTGTTTATTATTCTACTCCGCAGAAAGTTATAACGTGGCAAGGGCAAGATTTAGAGATTTAAAGCACGTTAATGAAAAAATTAAGGAGCATGAGGTAGCACGTAAATTGTTCGACAGAATTAGCTTTTCTGGGTGCTACTAAAATCGCTGCTCAGTTGGATTCAGCTTACCGGCAAAATATAAAGCACAACGAGCTAGTAAGTAAGAATGAGAACAGGTATGTTTTAAAAAGAATTATAAATTGCAACAAATTTTGCGGTCAACTGAAATTAGCTTTAAGGGGCCACGATAAAAAAAACAGCTCCGAAATTCGTCGTTTTATAAAGAAAAACTAAGAACCGGACTTGAAGTAATATACACGAGAGAGGATTTTAGAAGCATAGTAGACGCATAACAACTTCGTTGTTTGTTTACTCTTAAAAGAATCAAAACATTCTTAAGAAACTCCATGAATGAAGATCGACTGGATGCATTGGCAATGATGTCAATTAATAAAATTTTTGTACATAGCATCGATAATTTTGACGAAAAATGAACATTTTGTAAAACCCAAAAACCGAAGACTCAATTTTACTTACAAGAAATAAGTTTGTAGTCTGTATTTTGTAATATATACTGTACATAGAACAATAGTAATTAGTAGGTACTTATGTGTGCTAAATCAGATAGATAAAAACATAAATTTTACGAACCTTTATAGTACAAAGTGCGGTGAAATAAAACGTGTGCTATCAAATTAAAAAGATTAACGTTATGTATTTTTATTTTATCATTGTGGTTGAATAGAAAGTGTGCTAAAAGTGCGGTTTTGTCGGATATCTATAACATATACTGCATTGTCTACTTGAATAGTGACTACAACGGCAATACTTCCTATTAGATCACCTATAAAAATTTGGTAAGTTTTAAAATTATATATTTTTATTATCCTAAAAGCAGTGAACTAGAACACGAGCCGCCACTGTCTTCAAGTAATATAATATTCTATTTCTTTCCAATAGGATTTCAAAACTATGATCCCTTTTGCCAATTTTCGTATGCTTGTTCATAATAGCTTTTAACAGGATCACGTTGTGGTGCATAATGTTGAGAAAATTTAAAAACCTTAAAAAAATAAAAATAAAATAATTACTTTGTTGCAACGTGGGTATTTTTTCAGAACTGTCACAGTCTGTGACATCAAAAACTACCCATGTTCCCGAATTGCGTTCAAAAACGCACTCGATATTATCGACAATGGACTGCTCTTTAGTATCTTTTCTTTTTCGTGTCTGCTTCTTAGAATGTTTTTTAGCCATCTCTCTCATTTTCAATATTTTACTTTTATCCTTGATTTTAATCTCAACGTCTTCATCTAAACTGAATTTTTCGAAATCTTGTTTCGTTTTTGTTTCACGATGCAGAGCGCCATTATTACTTTTCTTGTTTTTATCATCAGTCTTATCATTGCTATTCTTGAGAGTTCGATTTTCCTTTTTAGACCTTTTGATCGTAACTTCTTCTTCTTGATCGTTTGCTGTTCTTTGCCGCTTCCTTTTTCTATCTTTCCCCATCAACTTTTGCTCAAATTTGATCAACCTATTGGCTGCTTTACGGATATTCGTATCATAGTGGTCATTCTTTGTATTCAAAACTTTTTTCACACCCAAAGGATACTCCCCATTTGCTAGCTTGTTGAACCTGTAAATTTGCACAACATACTTGATAAATTAAATAAATGCTTACTGCCGAAATAAAATACAAAATACTATAAAAATAATTTGAATTCTGAAACATCTTCATAAATAACATACACTGTAATAAGATAATGTACAATCATATGAATCTAAAAACAAAAAATATATCTTCTCTAATAGCCTTTTAGAGGAACTAACACAGAAATGATTATTGAACTTTTCAAAAATATCCATCATCTAAGGCAACATAGACAATAGGTATTGTATGTGCATCTCAATTAGGTTTATGTATTTTTTGTTTATTATCCTTGTTATACCACCTTATTTTGATTTATTTTGCTGTTAATTTGCATTAATTTTCAAGATACATTGGTTTTTTCTCAATATCTTTGCTTGTTGAGTTTATATAACACTTTATGATCAACTCATATTGACGTTTGGTTATAATCAAATTTATACTATAGTATATCACTGTTTGAGACAGCACCTATTGGCGCCTACTGCGCCAGCTGGTGGTAATTTCAGAAAGTCAAAGTATGATTTCTAATGGTTCTACTTGAGTACTATCTGTAGAATGATTACTGAAGCGTTGTGACGGAGGCT
Organism: Callosobruchus maculatus; assembly: GCA_951848785.1. NCBI lineage: Eukaryota > Metazoa > Arthropoda > Insecta > Coleoptera > Chrysomelidae > Callosobruchus > Callosobruchus maculatus. The sequence goes on from CATOUR010000032.1 coordinate 6,223,799, forward strand.
GTATCCCTATAGGGTAAAAATTGTTTCAGAAACTCACAGCACACTTGTTGTAATACTTATTTTATTGATATCTCCGGTTTGAAAATAACTAGGAAGTTGAATCATAAGACGATTTTTTAAGAATTTCATCCTCTATCTATGTTAAAAGAGATATAGTATACCATTTAAAATTTTCGTAATAATGCATAATAATTGTTATGATGTCAAATACGGCACTGTAGCTACTAAGTTAAGATCAACTTGGATAATTTTTATGTAACGGACTATTAGGTAAGAACTGCTCTTTCAAACGAGACCTAGCTGTTTAATTCTGTTAACTTACTATATCTTACAAGAGAGACCAAAAAACGATTAGCGAAAAAAAAATCGAAAATTGCCTATGTGATCGTAATATTTGTAATATACCTGTATTTGTACATTTTTTGAGAAAAAGCCGTTTTTCCGATTGATCGTAACAGTTACGGACACTAGCGGCCACTTGCGGAACATATAATCCTGTACCATTTAAAACTTTTCAGCAACTCTTGATCGAAATTTGAAAACAACATTAACCATTTGACTTTTGAAAGATTTTTTCCTGATTTTCACTACATTTATGGAAAATACAGCTCAATAAATTTAATGTACGAATCCAATGCATTAAAGTGGAAAGACTTCTGATTATGAATATGTCAGTTTAAACCCAAAAAGGACTGTTACAGTGGTATAAAAAATAGGATTTTAGTGTTCATTTTGATTTGTAACAAACAAATAAACAGGTATAAATATAAACCATCAATGAAGTGTAACATAAACCCTTATAACCATAAATAACAATTTTGGTTTATATGATCTACAAAAGAGAGCCGAAATTATTAATTTATAACCTCATTTTGATATATTAATGATTGGTATGGCACTCAATCAAGATAATAGGAGTTTATTGTACTAGTTCATTATCATCTATTCATTTCATTCATTATTATGAAGGCTTAAAGATGTAATTTAATCTAAAGTAATGTAACCAAAACTTACTGTTTTGATAAAACATTAATCATATTTCTTGCTTTTGTTGTACCATTTTTATCATATTTGTGTTTAACCAAATTAGATGCTATTGTTTTTGCACTGAATTTCAACTGAGGTATTTCAACATCAACTCTCCCAGCTCTTGGATCAAGAGGTTTACTGCTCTCCTCAGCCTCTTCATCATCATCTTCTGTCATTTTCTCTTCATCATTCAGTGGTATTTTTTGCATTGAATCAATTGAGCCTGGAAATCCTTGCTAAAACAAAATTAAAAAAATCAGACACTCTTTCAAACCACAAACTGCTCAATTTGATTAATCATCATTCAATAAATAAAAGTGCAATAGAAAGATACATATATGATTGATTCATATAGATTATAGGAAAAGCATAATATATTAGCATATTTTCAAAAATCTTAATTTGATTATTACCTGTTTCCATGCTTCATATTTTGCTTGATATTCAAAACCCAAATTGGATTGCCTGATCAAATATGTAAAGATGAATTTTCTGATATGTGCTATCAGCCTGTCATCATCAGTTGTAACTAGCTTTTCTATAAAGGGTTTAAGAAAAACACACACCTTTTCCTGATGTATTCTCCCTTCTGACACCTAACATTGAACAAAGAAAAAAATTATAAAAGGTTTCCAGCACAAAAATTTGAGCCTTTTGGGATTAACACTGGCATGAATTCCACAAGGCATCTCAATAGCAGTTTTCATCTGCTCCAGTTGCTAAGAGGAGGACAAAATAGTGTTTCACTTCCCAGGCAGATCTACTGTGTATCAGGATTCAGATATTCAGCACAATGGGGTTTGGGGAGAAGTCACTATACTCAGAGAGATGGCCAGACATACTGACTTTTGTCAAGAGGTCTGGTAGGTTTGACAAAAGGGAGTTATTTAGGACTCCTAGTTGGTTACCTGGGGTTGGCAAAAAGGTCCAAAGGTGACCTACTTGTCTGGCTTCACCTCCCCATCACTACTACTACTTCCAATATAGGTATGAATCTTCAGAATTTCAAATAATCACAAATTTAATTGAGAGGATATGGGTATTAAAGAATTTATAGGAAATTTCTTATGCTGTAGCTTGATCTCAAAATATTTTCAGTGCTTATACTGTCTTGGCAGACAATCAGTCATTGAGAAAACTATAGAGCCACTCCCTTTCAAATTTCTTATATGGCTATCAGCAGAAATCCCAATAGCATATTATGTGTTCATCAGTTGTGGTGCAATTTTCCCATTTAACAATAAAAACGTATAAATTTTATTTTTTAACTACCATGGTTTACTTGTTTTCTACAGTTTTGCTTATTTTGGTATACTTGTGTAATTTGAACAACAACTAACCTTTACTTTTTTACATATTCTAACATATGAAATGTGAAACAAGTAACACATATAACAACATATAACAATATTTATGAACTTACCTTAGCTAATTCTTCCATAAATATTTCAATAAAATGCATTAAAAGGCCTAAAGCAGGTAAACCATGTGGCATCAGAATGGTTGATGATAGAACAGCATTGAAGTTTTCTATATCTTTATGGGCAAAAAAATGTTTCTTGAGCACAAAAAAGGCTTGTCTTAGTAACCTCCTCACCAACTACAAATTAAATAATATAGAATGTAATAAAATTGCTTACAACCACTGTTTAATGATCAGTTAGATTTTTATTGCGTCTATTTTGGAATGTAAAATTCAACATTAAAACCAGCCAACTAACATTATTCCCCAAGTCACAAGACAATTATTATTATGTTTTAGGTTTCAGTGATGTATAAACACAAGTTTACTACTTTCTTAGAAAATGGGGTAAATATGTTTTTTAAACCATATATTTGCAAAAGATTCTAAATCATTTGTTTACTTTTAAATTGTGAAAAACGGTATTTATTGTTTATTGAATTGATATAATACAAAACAGAAATACAAGAGCATAGATTAGTTGTATAATATAGATTGTTCTTATTCTTATATTATGAAGTATTTATTCAAATTCAAAGAAAAATATATAATAATAACAAACATATCAAGTATCTTATTCTTATCCATAATTTGGATTTAGTTATGCAAAACAGACAAAAGGCACTACAGTGATGCATGCAAAGTCAGAGCCCCCTGAAATCTGGAGTACTCTATAATATAAATGCCCCAATTGCATAAAATGATATCCATGATCAGAACACCCTGAATTCTGCAATATGAAATATGTGTGCTTCTACTGAAAACATGGTCCATTATTTATACAAGTATCTGTAAGCTAGTTTGTCTTACATCACCTTGTTTAGTTATATGTAAGTGTATATATCAATTTAAACTGTAGCTTCTAAACGAAACCATGTCACTTCACCTATTGAAAAATGTCTTTGCTTTTGTTGTTTGAAGTTTACTATATGCTTTGTACATAATTGCAATATGTACATAGTGCACATAACTAATGTAATGTAAGGTGTACATCTTCCACAGAAGACTTTTTATTTTAACAACCATTTAAGTATAGTGGGTATGTTTGTATGTGAACCATAAGGCCACTGGATGGTAAGCGACCCAAAATGTGTATACTCGGTGCACATTTTGTCACTGTGAAGCCCTTTAGTATGACAGACAAGCTATATAAAGTTTGCATAAAATATCAATTTACAGGCTCAAAAAGTACATAAAAGTATAGTGTCTCCAGATATAATTCATATACTAAACATGCTTTTTGCCTGTTTCAGAGCTCTATTTCTCTTGCACTGTCCCTATGTAGCGATGTACAGGAAGGATCGGACAGGGCCGATCCATTTTAGGTTATATCTATGGTAATGTGCTATAAAAAAGTAACCAATACTGCCCCTATCATATTTAATTCCTAACTCATGTTTATATACCTCTTACACTTAAAGAGCTGATGCTGATATTGTATAGTATAGTTATGAATGTGTCAAACTCACCATAAGAAATTTATCTAATCTTAATTGATCGATACCATTCCATTCATTATTAAGAATAGTTAGTCCTGCTTTAAAAAATAACAGTGAGGTATCTACACTTGGTAAGTGTATCAAATTAGCAATGTTTTCTGCACACTCTTCTTGCACCAATGGTTTGTCAGACATCCACATGGCATAGAATAAACCCTTCCAAATTCTCTGGAAATCATCTTCTGTGAAAGCTAAAATTAAAACATATGTTCGTATGAGTAGTGGAGCTTGAGTACAAATGTACCATTAGATTATATTTTCTATTTCTTGATTTGTAGTTTTTATAATTGAGGTTATACATACGCATTGTTTCTGTCCTCTTGGCAAACCATTTTGGTAGGTTCCTCAATGCTTTTTCTCTAGCAGACTTATTGTTTCCTGCCAAAACTCTAGTTAATTTCAATTCTTGTGCAACTAAATACACCTTTTTATCTTTTTGACTGTTCATTTTACTGTCAGAGTTTTTGAGCACCGCCATCACACCGCCATACGCATACGCCAAAATATGACAGCACAGCACTATGACACCTTGACACCACAGACCTGACAGAAGAGAGATTGTCAATGTCACAGAGCACAGACCACACAACTACAGCCATGTATCTCAAATGGTCTAGGTCAAACAAAGTACGGACACCAACCGCTATTAGGGCGCTGTCAATCAGTGCCTGGGTATGGTTCCAGAAATAAAATTAAGCGCTGTTATCCTATAAAGGCGGATGAACAGGTAAATTTACGTTATAAAAGTCTCGTAAATTCTCTTCTTTTTTGTGTTTTTTGTGTTTAATCTATAGAACTCTAACACTGCAGGTACTTGAAAACATGAATGTGTATTATGTTTAATGGAGAAGTCTCATGATACTCATAATGAAATAAGCAGTTACGTATCCGTAAATATAGACGAAAAGTAATTGGTCAGTGAAAAAATTTTTGAAATCCGTCAATAAATGCCAGAGAAATCAATAAAGTTTGCATATTTTGCGCGAAATAGTTGCCGCCTTCAATTTGGCTGTGACGTCACGTCTCCGCAAGCCGCATAGCCAGCCGTCTGTGCCGCGCGCTGCCGTAGATCTGTGTATCGTGGAAGCTGTAGAGTGTATATTGTATGTACAGCTTGTGCAAAACGCATTAGAGCTCAACGCATCAGACCATGGCCAACTCTGCACTAGGCCGGAGCCTTAGATGTGGCAACGTGGCTCAGCTGTCAAATAGGTGGCCTATGGTTTCAGAATAATTATTACATTTTATATGTATTAGGGTTCATCTGGGTTAATAAATTAAGAAAAATACTTTTTAGAACTACTACTACTAATACCACTTACATCTGATGTCTGGTTCATCACAGTCAGACACTACAAAATAAAAAAAAAACGCAACCTGTTTCCTGCTGCCACTTCCAATTCTACTTAAATGAACACTTTGTAAATTGTCAATTGAGCTAGAAAAATTCACTATTAGGTCACTGTGAAGCCATTCTTGATGGTCTTGATTCCCTTTCACTATAAAAGCTCTTCGTAGGTATGCCCAGATGCATGCCCTCGTTGGCATGCCCAGATGAGTTCTATTAACTGTCTTTTTCTGTGATATTTGGGAGGTCCAGAAAACATTGTAGGTACCACATTGTGGTTTAAAATAGGTCTTATCCTTTGAAATGTTTGTAAATTATTGTCTTTATTCTTATAAATATAACCAGCCCTTATGAGGAATACCTTTCACCCACTTCTGTTTATGTCCTCATTGGAAGCACTAATTGCTACTGCAACCTGGTACTACACACTTTGCAGGCATCTTTTTATCTTTATAGTTTCGTTTGTGCAGGTAAATAATTAGAAACATATTAAAAATCACCTTCCACTCTTCGTTGTTACTCTGGAAGGTTATGTTGGTAAGTCCTTGTTTGGAAGCCCCAATTGCTATTGCATCCTGGTACTACACACTTTGCAGGCATCTTTTTATCTTTATAGTTTCGTTTGTGCAGGTAAATAATTAGAAATATATTAAAAATCACCTTCCACTCTTCGTTGTTACTCTGGAAAGTTATGTTGGTATGTCCTTGTTTGGAAGCCCCAATTGCACTTTGCAGGTATCTTTTTATCTTGTTTATGTTGGTAAGTCCTTGTTTGGAAGCCCCAATTGCTATTGCATCCTGGTACTACACACTTTGCAGGCATCTTTTTATCTTTATAGTTTCGTTTGTGCAGGTAAATAATTAGAAATATATTAAAAATCTCCTTCCACTCTTCGTTGTTACTCTGGAAAGTTATGTTGGTATGTCCTTGTTTGGAAGCCCCAATTGCACTTTGCAGGTATCTTTTTATCTTTACAGTTCCGTTTGTGCAGGTAAATAATTAAAAACACATTAATAATCACCTTCCAACCATATTTTTTGCTCCGAAAGAATACACTAATGACAACAACAAATAAAAGCTCGGCCCGCGAACAGTGTTGCCATATTTCAATGCTCCGGCCTAGTGAGTAGAGACGGCCATGATCAGATGTAATTTATTTTTGATTTTTAAATAAGTGTTTTTTAGTTTTTGACCATACGGAAGAAGGACTTGTAAAAGGACAAAGTGATATTAAAATATCTCCTATTGATCTAGAAACGCTTTAAGATAATAGGTTCGTGAGAAAATAAACGTCTTTCGGTAAACGCAAATAAAAACCAGCATTTGTTGATATTTTTGTTATTGTCTCTTTGCAATACTGAGGGATGACTGTTGTAATTAGAGTATAACTAACTGAACTGTAGCAACTCTTAGAAGATACTGATTCTTTTGAAGGAGAACTCTCGGGTGATTGGGGGATGGTCATCAGACACTTATATTCTGTATCGTTCGTTTTTTTCCTTCTCATGATTGTTTGCACTTTTTGATCTTTTTGTTTAACTTTCATGTCAGGTTGCACTTTGTTTAAATTTTGTTGTCGGGATTATATCTGATACATTCACTGTGCAATCCTTAGATAGTGGATTTTCTAGTACATCCGGCTCTTTGTATATTGAATGACACTGGATTACTTCGAAAGGTTGCCAACTTGAGGTCGATGAAGCATCGTTCTGCAATAAATTTTCTAAACATTCTGCGCGTCGCCCTTTTTCATATGCTCCGAGTTTTCTTCTAGGATGAACAACTTTTTGACAGTCAAACTTATGAGGGCAGCCTTCAGTTTTCAGCTTTAATGTACCACCAACTAGTTTATATTTGATTAGATTTTCAGTATAATTTTCAAGCTGTAATACAAAAACATAAGTTACGAATCCGAAAACATAGAAATATATAACCATAATTCAGCATACATATTACATTATAAATGTAACTAACTAATTTACTATTAGGTTAGAGTAATCTTTAACAACCAGTGAAGCTATCCATATATAGTTGATAATTAATACTTATCAATAGAAGGATAAGTACAATAGTATACTCGCATCAAAATGATCCTCACAAACATATTTTATACTTTTTGGTATTATTAAATCCCGTTTCATCACTTTGCACCACTTCTTTTGCATGCAAAGGTACGTAAGAAAAAACTTTATTAGGTATTTTAATCGTTGTGCTCACACACTTTGGAACAATGCAATATTTTTTATAACATCCTTTTTTAATGTCACTCATCATAGCAATATTATTTGATATGCACTAAACTAGAAAACAAATAAGACGTTGGTTGCTCAGCTCACGCCTCCACCACGCTGTGCCTGTGTGCGTTGTCTGATGCGTGCGTCGCGTCGTGTGGCACAGCGGTAGCGGCCGCCCGCACTGGCTACGGAGACATGACGTCACACCACTCGGTCAGTCGTGCCAAAAATATTTCTGCGGAGCGCGACTTTGAAACATTATAAGTTTTTTGTCTTTAGAGATATATTCATATTTCTTTCACGCTTTTCTTTTATTTTTCTTATATTTTCTTTTGAATCGATAAAAAAAATTTAGTAAACTTCTCCATTATAAGCGTTTGTGGTGACTGTTACTGTTGGTTGCTTCTTTGTTTATTTTAGTATAAGAATATTAACATATCCTATATCACTCTGTGATCATTGAGGACGATTAAAATCTATCTATCTATCTTTGTAGGGTAAATGATACAAACATGCATTATTGTAGGTTTGCGGGATCTGGCTTCTAAGAATCGGAAACGATGTCTTAAGAGAATGGACAGGATTATGAGAACTATAAATATGGCGCATTTTAGAAATGTTTATTCTAGTATGATTTTCTTATGCATTAACATGGAGAAAAGAGGAATAAGGCGAAGATTTTGAGTACAAGACATTTTTAAATACAGGAAGAAGCGGGAAGCGTGTACCATAATATGGTGCAGGAGATGAAGCTAACTGACATAGAAAAAGATTTTAATTATTTACAAATGCCAGTTATGAATTTAAATCGTTGATGGAAATTATTGTCCATGGCCGAGTAGAAATTTTTCTGGAGAAAGACTGGCTTTAACTTGGGGGTAAGACAACCATAGATCATCAAAGATATCCTCTTTCAGTTAACTATTCAACAGTGCATCTCAGATATTCTTAAGTGGTAAATATTGGAAGGAAATCGAGATATTTGGTAGATTGGATTTGATCTCAAGCAACCTCCAACTAGGTATATCTACAAATTAAATGGACAGTACCTCGGCAACCTGCGTAGGTATACGAACTATGAAGATACAAATTTCCCAGATTTGTAAGGTACGAAAAAATAGGATTCATGTAAATGGATATATTTAGATTATACGATTACGATAGAATCAGTAGGAATACGAATCGTATATCAGAAATCATGTGCATGTGAATTAAGCTTTAGAACGATAGAGACGTTTTATAACGTATAAAGTTGGTGAAGGTGCACTAGACGGAACCTTGCAGAACAGTATGTTATTACTAATCTACCATATTTAATAAGCGTCCAAAGTGGTTTTACTTTCGAAATCGTTGCACAGCAATACAAAAAAATACAGATGCTAATGGCAATGGCTCCGCACAATTGGCTGCTGTGTGCTCGTCTACTAACACTTTGTTGAAGGAACGTAAGATGTTATAATGGTGGTGCTATTACTCTTTTGTATTTTGTGGTGTTGCACAACGATTTCGAAATTTGCTTATGTCATCATAGATTAACAACCAATACCTGTCTTCCTCCTGTCTGTGGACTTCCGACAGAAGATTTCTGACAAAAGATCAGCAATTACTCATACAAAAGGCGGAACGATTTTCTGGGGAGTGTTACTCTCTGGAAGGTACCTCTCATTGATCATCTCCTCTGAAGATTCTTCTACAAATTCCTCATTGCTCACCAGCGGTTCTTCGGGGTCATATTAAATACCTCAAGGTCCCATGGAGCACAATTCTCACACTGGCGGTCATGGGGCTCCGCCGCATGCCTTAAACAGCTCATACTTTATGTTACGCCATGATAATAAAAATTCTTATTTCATATCTATTTTTCCTATAGTAATGGGCATGGTGTGAACTTCAACGAAAATCAAACAGTGATCATAGACAATGTACAATTACTGCTTGATGATGAATTTTCCATGGCCCCTCCCATATAAAGTAAGCTATGACCGCCAGTGAATTCTCAAAATCCAGCTTTCCAAACTCGTGGAACGTAACTGATGTCACCATGATCCCAAAGAAGGTAGCTTCGATTTCGCCGCAGTAAATTTTTTGTCAAAAGTTACAACGTGCTCATTATCGTTCAATTTGGGTGTCGGTCTATTAATAAGCACAGTATAGACAATAGACTTGCAGGAAGTAGGCTGGTGGAGCATATAACTTGCAGATTCACCTTGGACCTAGGGCAAAACTAAGGCTTTTGATAAGGTGTGGCATGAAGGCCTCTCGTATAAATTAATTCAAAAGCTTCTGTAAGCTTAAAACTTTTAAAATCCTTTTTCGAGAGGTCAGCCAAAATTAACGTCATCGAATCGAATCAGTAGGTCATCCAAATTAATCATTCGAAAACTCACTCTATGTATGTTAGTGCCAAAAAAGAACACCACGGAGCAGCGAAACGTATGAGGTGAGATCTGTAGAACCGCAAAACTAAGCTTCGTGAATAACGTTGGGTATATTATAATAATTGTTAAACGGTAATGAGGTTTCCTCGCCATATACGCAACAACGAGACCCTTCATAAGACCTCGATCTCCAATAAACAACAGGCGCAGCGACGTAAAACTGCAACCATATGTTGCACATCTCAATGGATTACAGAGTCGAGCAGGCTCGCAAACACACATAAAAGTTAAAATTTTGGAAACAACTGGTATTGCATTTTATTTTTTAACACTGAACCTCACAATTAGCCTTTTGGGTAAACTCAAAATTACGGAACGGTAATTCGCAAACTTAAGGTGTACCCTCCAAACAGACTTACTTTCTCCCATTCCCTTTCTTACTAGCTGACTTTTATGATATCTGGGTAACCAGGCCTGACAGATCAATAGGACTCCCGACTCCAACCAAACGCACAGACCACATATCGCTCTGACAAACATTGGCGAACTGATGTCTAGCCTGGTTCTGCGGAACACCTGCACCAAAATGTTTATTATGGGACGTATGACACGTGCAGCGTATTAGCCGTATTATTCGTATTATTTCTAAAATATATATCCTTTGAATTAAAGAAATCAGCGAGCAACTGCAGAGAAACGTGAATAAAATATGCATTTCTTTTTGATGGCCGTCATTTCAAGATCAGCTTCTCCAAAATTAGTTTAAGGATCCGCTTCCACATGTGGATTGAAATAAAATAAAAATAGCACAAAATACAGGGTGTTTCATAAGTTGGGACTTTTTTCATACAACGGATAGTACTCGCCAAAATGAGTGTGTTTTCCCAGTAACATATAAACGAAATATATAGAGAAAACAAGATACTGGTCATTAAAGAAATCCTGAATTCTAGGTCCGTCCCTGGGCAATGGCTCACCATGTCATAATATCACAACAAACAAGGCAGCGCTAGCGGTGCCGACGCCGGTGAGAAAACACTAAAACAGGCAGTTCGTCATACGTCGCGTTGCTGTGGCATAGTGTACGAGAGTGCTTGACTTGCTACATCTGGGGCACGCTTATAATAATAATGAACTGGTGGACAAGATTTTAATGTACGGTGAGTGTGGTCAAAATACCGCTGCGGCTTCGCGAGTGTATGCCGATCGTTTCCCTAACCGTACTCACCATGCACCGCTTCGATTTGTCTCGCTCGTGCAAAGAGCTAGAGACACGGGATGTCTGAATCCACATCGTGGTGGACACGCTGCAAGACCTAGACAACCTCGTATGGTCCAAATTGAAGAAGACATCGTAAATCGTACTTTTACCTGTAAGACGCCTACGACAGGATCGCACTTACAACTTCGTAGCAACCAAATAGTGAGTACTTGCTTGAAATTTGTTTTTACTGTTTTGCTGCTGGTTCACCGTGCATTAGCTTTGCCGTTTCAAGGGCCGTTGCTTCTAAAGAGGGAAGTCCCAACTTTTAGAACACCCTGTATAATATACTTTTCTAGTCATTCATCCGTGGTCGATCATGGGAAAGCAAGTGCCTCTCCTAATTATGTATTTTTGCAATTGAAAGAGTTACCTATTCAAAGTTTTTATTTGAGAAAATATAAATGATTATACAAAACTAATAACAGTCATATATACAATTTTCTACAAATGGAGACAACTTGTTGAAGAAATTACATTAAATATAATTATCTTAAACTTTTCGAAGTCAAACAAACACATCTTTACAACTTCCTAAATGTGTAGATATACCAGAACTTAAACAGAAACTGAGGTTTTATTAGGCCTACCTGGTTGAGCATTCAATCCACAATTAAATATCTAAAATTATCAAAATTATGGGTTATATCTGTTTCCAAACTACATTGAACAGTATAGGAAACATTAAATGTTGATTTGTTGAAATGGACAAATAATACGACACATAAATAATAACCTGGATCTGATAATTGGTCAGATAACGCAGAATGATTATTTCTTAAAACTGTATTTAAATGAATAATAAATTTTTGAATTCATTTGTATTACTATTCAAGGAAAAGTACGAGTTTGCCAACAATATTTTTGTGATCATCTATACACACATATTGAACATATTCTTACAAAAAAACTGTAAACCAGAATTATACATAACACACGCGAAATACGGAAGAGGAGCGACGTAATGATCTAAACTTATTTACAGTGTTTAGCTAAAGTATGGAATCCATTAGATATCTTTGATGTCATGTATATGAATAGCTGAATTAGCTCAAATTAGGTTACAGTGTATAAAACAGCTAACACGCGCGGATGACTTTTGTCTCCATAACTGCTTTGTCACTTTATAAAGTCCCGGGATATGTATGGAGATAATCGCATGTTACGACATGACAATCGGATGACAGTCACCGTGACAAGGCTCACCCGTGCACGTTAGCCCTAAGAGCTTATGGTGGATCCGCTACTGTCATTCGCAGTATTGCATGTTTGAGGTTTCAGCAATACACATACCCTTTTTCTCATATAGTACTTTGTTAAGGTACTTTATGTTTGACCATAGCCATTTTGTTAATACTCGGCTTCAACTACAACAAGCAGTTGTTTATCGGAAATGATCAAAAGATCAGCTTTGAAGTAAAGTAATGCATTCGATCTATTTTTTAGCTCGAATATAAATAATATGGATATATCGCAACATAGAGGGTTTTTTAGAATTTCCGAGCCCCTTCAATTAAGTATTATATTTTCAAAAACTGTATTATCAGCTGTTAGAAAAGCATAATTTTTATATGAAAACGGCAGATGGCCTTAGCTGTTCCACCATAAACACTTACATAGATTCCAGCTAAGCTAAGAGAAACGTTGTATGCATGACAGCAGACGGGGCGGGGCAGCGATCGCAAATTCTTGGCGAATCGACTTGGAAAATAGTTCTGCAATGTTACTCTGGCGACTCTGATGTATATGAACGTCCAATGGAAAGCAAATTCAGTCAATTTCAACATCAATTTGTAAGCCATCTAGGAAGATCCTGCTTATCTTTTGAGGTTGTTGTCCATTATTTTTATTCCTGCTACCTATTGAGTTCTATTTTTTGAACAAGCGGTTAATAAAACATGATAAAATGATAGTTTTTGACATCGACTTTCATCACAAATGATGAGCCAGTCAAAAGTGCCCACTTTGAGAAACACAGACAGCTTTGAAAAGTGTATATCGCATACAAAAATTTGAGGTTATCTCAAAAACGAATCCTGAAAGCTATTATTTTGACCTGAGAATCAACTTAAGTCATCCAAAATATATATAAATATAAATATGTATGCTCCGTTGTAAGTTCTGGATTTTGCTCATAAATGGCACAGCACAGAAAATGTAGGTGACTGATGTAGATAGGACTGTGTACCATTATTTTTGTACCAATTCCATTCGATTAAGCCGCTCAGTTTTGTTCCAAATATTAGTGCATCACTGGAAGTTGCATAAAGTATGTGATAGTAAAATAGTGTAAATAAAGAAGACACCTCAATTTTGAACATGGTTTGGGATAGTAACTCAATCAACAATTTTATTGTCATGAACATCATATTCATCGTATTTAAGCGTAACTGATACACATCACTATCCTGCAGCAAGTGTGGCACAATAAGCATTTGTAACTTCATCTTCGCCACGTTACCTTCGACGATTAGGACAACCGTTCGCCCAATGGTCATCCGCCCCACACGCGAAACAAAATCCATATCCTCCATAATATGGACGGTCCCTATAAAATGAAGCATTGGTACAGTGGGTGGTTCCTATAAAAGCAAGTAAACGAGGGTAGTAAGAGAGTAGAATTTTTTTGTAGTATATACTTTGAAACACGTTATATTTCTGTATGCCGAACAGATAGGATATCCGAGAACTGAACCGTCCTTCTAAGTTTTATCAAACATATATCTAAAAATTAATATTTCCACTGAATAATAGTTAATAAAAACATTATAGCAGAGTTTCTTAGGTAAATAACCACCTACGCACACCATTTTTTATAGTTTAGACAGTACTTTCCCAAAACCCCCCCAAGGCATTGGGCATAGGGTTGCAAGGCATAATAGTAATGTTCAAAAAAAAAAGGTGGTCTCTGAAGGTATATGGGCAGATACTAGGCTAGGCTTTTGAAGTATAGGATCTTACCTAGGTCAATTGTTTAAAGAGCCAGATCATTGGATTTTCATCTATTAAAAACATAACCCCTGGTTCTGATGACATAGCAATTTCATTAATAAAAATGTGCTGTCTATATATTCTATCATTTTTAGTCAATATTATCAATAGCGACAATAGCGTAATCGTCACCTCAGATGAAGAATCGATCGCATAAAACTAGTTAAGTACTAATTCAAAGCAAACATTTTAGATGCTGTGTACCTGTGTACGTATTTATTTACTGAGAGTTCAACTCCTATAACCGTTGTTTAGACCTTGTCCTATGATTTTTTATGATACTATTATTTCCCCTCCTGGTAATCGAAATTATAATTGCATGTAAGCACGCAATATTATTAATTTCGCTAAAATTTACATTACTCTTCAGGGCTATAAAGGTGTTTTGAGAATCATATTTGGTCACTTTGGAAATAACGCAATCTTTCGCACTTTCTGGGTGTGTCGTTAATAAATGTCGGAAACCAATAATCGCATACTGACACACCGACACATGCTAGAATTACAGAGCTACAGAAAATGCTGAAATGTCGTACCCTCACGTTAATAACAAACTAGGAAATAGAGAGCTACATATCCATGTAGATAACAGCCCGCTCACCTATAATATAACCCCTAAATATCTAGAAGTTATACTCGATAGAATATGCTCTTTTAGGTAATTCTTAAGAAAAATACCCTTAAGCTTCAAACAACATAATTCAGTGCTTGCTTTCAAACATGAGGTGATGCAGCTACCAGTATGCGATCTTCAGGTCTATGACTCCTACACAGCTGCTGAATGCCATACTAGTATGAAGCCCCACTACGCCTCAGTAGGTCAAAAGCCTTGATGAAAGAATATGAGAAATGTCTTAACACCTTGCTCTTAATATTCTCGATGACATCGATAACCTACGTTCAAGACTCTCATACCTTAGAAGCGCAAGATACCGGCATCTGACTGGCTTTGTCCTGTTAACCAGCCGGTGACAGGAGTGACCAGAAAGAGATCAAGACCAGAACCACGCAACGCCGTGTAGGTATACCAGAAAAGACACCTAGTGACAGATACGTGGACTCCTTCTTTAAGCAGGGAAAGTACCGTCTCCTCAACGTAAGTGGGGGCCAGCAACTATACCACCCAAGAGAACGTATGGCCAATATGGAGGCCAAAATGACTACAGTTTTGGAAATCGTTTTTAAATAGTTTGTTTATTATTAAAAGATCTAAAATAAAAACTAAACAAAAAAATGAACTCAAGTTGATTGGCTCCCCACACATTACGGTGATACCAGTTTATTATTTTCCTATAGCATGAAGCTATAGTCTGAGATCCCCTTGCAAAAAACTCGACGCAAAAAAGTGTGCTATGCCACTGGATCTTTTTTTCATAGATCAATTATGAATATAACAGATTTTTCAGTTTTACAACCCCCCCACCCCCCTTCCACCCCGATTTCACCCACACCCAAAAAAATAGAAAAGGATCAGCTACTAAAACGCCTAAAAACAAAGTTTGAGATCTCTTTATGTTTTTACTTTTTTTATTATTACTGTGCCACCACTGACATATTTCTAAAAATCATAAAAAGTTTTCCATCCTCGGTAATTATACTGTTTCTAAATTTCATCAAAATTTTCCTTTTTTTCGATAGCACTTACCAAAACGACGCTATATTGCGAAAATCTTCGCGAAGCACAGTTTTCACCCTCTCACCCCTCGAGCGGCAACCCCTCGCAAACTTAGCTATAGGTTCAGGGGACCAAGGTCTACCATCCCACCAAATTTCATTTCTTTCCGGCCTTTTGCGCTCAAGAGACTTTTGTAGGACTCAACGATTGGCCAATATCGGGAGTAGGTAGCGATGTGTTCTTAAATGTCGTACTTTTTTTTTAAGCCCAAATGTGTTATTTAGGCAACTGCAGATAATAGAGATATGAGAAATGTTATTCTCTTAGGAGAAAAAGTGTCACAGTACTTTTTGATAGTGTTTGTTCTTCGACTTAGTACGCGATAAAATTCTGATTTCAGTAAAAATCAAAAACCACCCCCCTAAATTTGGGGCACCGTAGAATGGAAATTATTGGTCGCACAAGAAAAATGTAACGACCAAAATTATGGAGAATTTTATTGTCTGCATAATATATGTTATTTGAACTTTTTTTTTCAGATACCACTTGCCACAACGGTGCTATTTGTCGAAAAGCGTCACGAAACAGTTTTCACCCCCCTCCCCCCGCCCTAGAGCGACAGCCCTCATAGATCACAAATTGAATCTTATCTTAATTAAATAACGCCGAGGTAGTGTCATTTCCACTAAAAATATGCGGAAACAATATATTTTTCGCCAATGCACATATCGGTAGTAGGTAGCGGTGTGTTCCTAAATGCAGATAATGAATAGTTGAGAATAGAGAAAATTGAATGAGAATATATCATTCTTTTAGGAAAACAAAGATATTACAAGACTTTTGATAAACTTTTTCGTCTTAATCCGCGATGAAATTCTGATTTTAGTGAAAATCACAAACCAACCCCTAACTTTGCGCACTGTAGGACGGAAATTGTTAGTCGCACACGAAACATGTAAAGTAAAATTATGCAAAATTTTGTTCTCAACATAAATCATTTGAAGCTTTTTCCGATATCACTTACCAGAATGGTGTTATTTTTCGAAAATCGTCGCGAAGCCCCCCCCCCCCCCCTCGAGCTGCAACCCCCGAGATCCCAAACTTAGGTGTAGGTTCAGGGGACCAGTGTCGACCATCCAAACAAATTTCATTTCTTTCCGACCTTTTGATGTCAAAAAACCCCTACCACCTGGACTATGGTACTATAATAGTGATGTAACGAATATTCGCATTTTTTTGCATATACGTTATCACATTCGAGAATTTACTGCGAATGTTTTGCGAATAAATGTAATGTAATTAATAGTTCGTTAATAAAAAAAAAATTAACGTAATAGTTGGTTAATAAAACAAAATCCATTCATTTCTTTTTAATATAAAAAAGTAATTTAAACTCGTATTACATTATCAGCCTTCTTTTTAACATTTGGCATCTTTATTTATTTGACTTGGGGCAATGATGTTTAACAATTAAATTTTCATTAAAAAAAAAACAAACGGAATGCACTTTCGAACGGGACTGCCATTAAGATCACAAAGATGTAGACACGTGTCGCCAAATTTTAAAATTTGACGCATTTTTCAACTATCAATCGCGAATGTCCAAAATGTTACATTCGTTACATCACTATTAGGTACCAGAGCTGTCACAAGTACTAGTGGAGAGTATTTTAAATATCAATTACGAATTATGGAAATTTGATGCAGCTAGTACAATTACTGGGTACTTTCATTTTAAAAACTACCTCACGTTCAAGTACCTTTATCTGGTACTAGATTTTTTTCAAGTAAAGTAATTGAAATACCATGGTAATAATTGAAGTACTCAGAAAGTTATTTTAAATACTGTTTTAGTATTTGAAGTACTCGGACACCATCTCAAATAATATTGAGTATAAAGATGTGATAAATCAATTAGTATGTATTATACAAAAACATAAAATATCCAGTTTTATTTAGATATTTAAAAAAGGGAAGTATTATTTATTATCCTATTGAATATATCTGGCCACTAACTAAAAAAAAAGAAACATTCTAAAATTTCTTACGATTGCAGAAGACTTTTGCCATTCGATTTTATCAAAACCAACAGTTCAGAGTGTGTTTGTCGGATAGCCTGTGCCTTCGAGGAACGTTTACTATTCTGCAAAGCTGGAAAGCCTCTTCACCGGTGCTGATGATGGTGGACATTAATTATACCTTAGAAAAATTTCCTTTATGACAGGGTATTTGTCTAAAGATTTTAAATCTAAACTTGGACCCTCCAAATCGTTTATTTATATACCGATCTCTTTTCGCACCGGTTTGTATAATAATACAGGTCATTTCACGTGAGAAGATAACAATGACATCATACACTTGATGACGTACCGGCGAGAAAAATATGGCGGATGACATTGCTTACAGTCAGAGGCGTAACAATTGTTCTCTCAATTCGAATTTCGGCGACACTGGACTTACGTAGACCGTTATGAAGTAGTTCAAAGCTTTGTGTACCTCGGTTCTTTGATCGACAATTCGGGTAGCTGTGAAAATGAGATTCGACGGCGCATTCAACAGGCACGTGTGGCCATGAGAAAGCTTACTAAAATATGGCGTGACCATAACATTACTAAAGCTGGTTGTCACTGGTTCAGTCTCTTGTGTTCTCCATACTTTTGTATGCCTCGGAAACTTGGACCGATGTGGAGGAGAAATGAGAATGCTGAGAGTCCCTTATACTGCCCATCGAACTAACGTTTCCATATTGGATGAGCTCGGCAATCCAAAAAATTGAATATTGAATACTTACATTCTTCGGACATATTCACAGAAGCGTTAATATGGAGAAATTGTAGTCAGGGTCATGCCCCGAGTGGGCCGCGTCGTGGCCGCTCCTCTACAAGCTGAGTGGATACGAACAGGTGCTAGATATGAGTATCAAGAGCGCCACTGGACTGACAGTAAATCGCGAACAATGGCGAGCTACAGTTTTCAAAACTATTGATAATATTCATGTCGGCAATACTCTATCTAGCTCCGATTTAATGCATTTTGCGAGTTCACAACAGGTCTGTTAAGAAATTGTGAATATTGTGACTATGATGATGATGGACTTACGTAAATCGTAAAACGACACAAAATCAAAAAACCCACAAGATAATTCGCACACAAACTATTACCAAACGATGTTCTACAAATCAATCTAACCCACGCTACTGCGTGGCAGCCGACCATCTAATTATGCGTACACAGCGCCCCTATGTAACTATGACGTCACGGTTATCTTCTCATGTGAAATGGCCTTTATTTGTCGAAACCTGAGCGTCACATGTACTAAGAAAACCTAACCCAAAATTCTAATTTCGGTATTTGAAATACTGAGTATTTTAAGTACTTTCTGGGTATTTGAATTACTTCACTGTGGTATTTCAGGTACTTTAGTATTTCAAGTAATAATAATAGGTATTTGGAAGTACTTTTTACTGTTTTCAAGTAACAAGATATACAGTATTTGAAAAATCAATTACAAATACCGAGAATATAAGTTACTTGAAATACAGTACTTCAAATAATTAAAATACATTTTCCAAGTATTGTACTTGAAGTATTGACAGCTCTGTTAGGTACTCACCGTCGGTCGTAATAGTCGTCATCGTCGTCCAACTCCATGTCGGAATCGGTCAACAGATCAGAGTCGGTGAGGAAATCTTCTTCTTCTCCTAAGATGCTGTCATTTGCTCCGTCGCTGTCATCCTCTTCTTCGTCGCTGACCTCTATCGTGGGTAGTTGCGTGGGTTGCGGGGCATCCGGAACACCATCGGTTGACCCTGCAGCACACGAACTGTTTATTATTACATGATTGAATCCTTCCTTGTATATACGGAATAAGAAGTATAAGGAGTATACATACATACATACATACATACATACATACATACATACATACATTTGAAAACTGCCCACTACAGATTTATCGAAAAACTCTGATTAAAATAAAATGGAGTTAAGTTGATTGACTCAGTACTTCCCACACATAATGATGATACCATTTTATTATTTTCCCATTGCATGAAGCTATAGTCTAAAGTCCCCTTGCAACCAAATCATCGCCCGCCCGCCCGCAAAAATGCATCCAACACAAAAACTCTCGTAAATAGTTTCTTGCGTCTCCCTCCTTAGAAGGTAGGATGCCACAGTTTTTTCTGCATGCTTCAACAGGACGATGCTAAACAATCAGTAGCCTCCAAACCGTCTAAAAACGAAGTTAGAGCTCTTTTATATTTTTAGTCTTTACAGAATTGGCGTAAATACGGGGGTTAGGGGGGACGTGTCCAACTGTCCACCCCTTAGAACTATAAATTAAAAGAACTATCATGTCTCATACTTTTTGCCTATAGCACCCCCAGAAGGCGCCAGCAAAGACTTTTTGGATGAAAAATGGTGCGTTAAAGAGAAACCACAATTGGTTTTATCAAGTTCAATGGCAGTTCTATGTCACAAAAAGTTACTATTGCTACTTTGCCGTCTGAACACAAAAAATCGTGAAAGTGGAGAACTTAGCAAAGGAACATGACTTCTGGAATGAATAAATGTCAATTAAAATACAAGGTTTTTATCAGTTTATGTTACAAAGTAAAGAATGTAATTTCTATTCGCGACGCAAAAAAGTGTGAGCCAAAGACTTCTCGGCCTGGGCCTGCCAATTTAAATTCTAATTACTTACAAATCTGGTTGAAAATTTCGTAGTAATCCTGAAAATGATAACTGCTCAAAACCAATGACCGCGATTTGTTCAAATTTCAGTAGTTCCTAACTTTTGGCCTGCAGCGTATATGTATAAGTCACCCAAAACCACTGACTACAAATTTAGTCGATGCCCAAAACAAAATCTATCCCATTTCAGAAATGAATGAATCTCAACTCATTCATAAACAGTAGTTTGCATACTTTTGTATTGGTGGCGCTTTTATCAGTGTCCCAATAGGCGCGCAATTGTTCAATGTAAGGCTCTGGCTGTAACCATTTTTGACCCTTTAGAATAAGTTTATACAGGGTGATTGATGAGACCGTGAATTTAGTCAAAAAAGCGTCACTTTTGGCAATTTTTCAATAATTGTCTATTAGGAAATTTCAAAACATACTTCGACATTAACATAGAACTGCCCTTTTTCTTCATGCTCATATTTTTTTCAGTTCAGTTATCTCAAAATGGATAGTCAAAAAATGGTTACAGCTGAACCATTGCAAACAGCCCTCATGTACGTACTATAACCCCCTCTTAATGGAAATTTGAATGAAAACATTTATTTGGATATGTTGGAAAATACCATCAATCCGCTTATCACTGAAGCAACTGAAAACCAAATCAAAGAGGATGGAAGTGGGAACGCCCCATTACCTGATGAGGCTGTAATTTATTTCCAGCAAGACGGCGCTCCTCCTCACTATGTTCTATCGGTTCGGCAATGGCTATGCGACGCATTAACAGATAGATGGATAGCGCGAAGAGGACCTAGATAATATCCTGATAGATCTCCTGATTTGACGCCATTGCACTTTTTAAATCTTAAAATCCATTCTGTTTACTCCCCAACCTGGATGACCTTCGTCAACGCATCATTGAAAGCTTCCATGCTATCCCACATGTTTTTGCAACCGTGCAAAATGATATCTTCGTGTATTCTTAATTTCTATTTGAACAAATTAAGATACATTGAGATACAGGTTCCCGAAAACAAATCGACCGATTATAAAAAGTGTCTCGGCGTAATTTTGAATAAATCTGTGGTGGGAAGTTTTCAAATGAACATCCTGTATAAGTAGGACTGTAGTTGATAACTCTTTGGACCAAAAAAAAATCGTCAAATAATCATTTAATTTTTGTACATAATCTCCGTTTAGCCCCGACAGACAGGCCAGCCAAGATTATTGACGTGACATTTTATGACAGACTGCAGACTTGACAAAACTAGAAAAAATGTTAATCTCTATTTCAAAATGACTATACTTTATTTGCTTATGCCCGAGAAGTAAAAATATCTAAGAGCGAGATACCACCCCATTTTACAACACACAATGTTACACGAATAGTATACTTACTAATGGTTGCAATATGGGCGGAAGGCGGAATCATTTGAGGCAGTCCAAGAGGCAATCGAGGAGCACTAGGATGGGGAGGGATGATGGGAGGTTGATAATTATGACTGTTGCTTCGTGTAGAACCTCTCGCACCTCTATTACCTCGTGATGCTCCCCTTCCCCTGCCCCTTGAATACGTTTGAATGGCGGGAGGAGGACGCAACTCTCTTTCTCTCTCTTCCGCAACTTCGTCTCTTCGCTTTTGGACATCTTCTGGTAACGTTTTCACAATCTATTATGAAATTGACAGAATTATAATCAATATAATCAATTTTAGAAGCAATACTACTAAAATCATTTCTGAATTGAAGAAAAAATGAATAGCAAACAGCACATAATTTTTGTTCATATTCTGTATAATTGAAAACAGTCATGAATGAAGCAACTGCAATATGGAATGAAGCTATAGGTACTCCTATACCCAAAAAGTCTAATCCTACAGGGTTCTCAGATTTACGCATTATAAGTATTTTACCTGCTGTGTATAAAATGTTTGAAATATTAATGCTTAATACACGAACATTTTTCAAGTAACAATTTTTTACCTAATTGTCAAAATGGATTTCGTCCAGGAAGATCTACAATTGAGGTTTTGAATTAAGAAAAAAATATATTTTTTTTTGTGATAAATCGAAAGATATATATAAGTTTTATAACAAAACTGTTTTTGTTTTCTTTTTTTTCGCAATAATTCAAAAGTTATATCGAAATAAAAATGGGTTTTTGAATCGAGTACCGAAAACACGCCGACGGCTCCCGAACCCGTGTGACGTAACAATGGCGGTTAAGATGCTCCTTTGACCAACGACGTCCTACATCGATACTAGATTCTAGATTGCCAGCCAATCGTGAAAATACTTGCTAGTAACTAGTGTATATTTGTTGCAATATAGCCGATGAATGAAGTTTGCAGCTCGAAACGACCTCTACGATCGAAATAAATATCTTTTTGAATGTTTGAAACCAGATTACAGATTCCAGTAAGTAAGTACCTAATCAAATATGTCTTGTTGAAACTATCTGGTGCATGTTCGGCTGGCCTAGTGGTTAGAGTGTTGAGTAATGGATCCGTTGGTCTATAGTTCAAAGCTCAGCCTGTCGAATTTTTTTTTATTTTTCTTATCAAATAACTCATCCATGTGCTTTTTGCACTTGTTACGTACACTTTTTTCTACGATCAACATTAATATGTTTTTGAAACAAATTCTATCAGACATATTACTTGCACTGCATAGTGCAAAAACTAAGTGCAGGACGCGGTGGACAATTAAAAAAATCAGTGCAAATGGTGTTTGTCCGTCAATATCAATCCCCAATATTTTTTTTACATGTAATAGTTGGTTAATAAAACAAAATCCATTCATTGTTTTTAATATAAACGTAGATGCTTTTCTGTTAAAATGTTTGTTAGTAATTTCATCTTATATGAAATGAATCCAATTTTTTTTAATAGATTATTAATATGTACATCCCAACGTAAGGGTGAGTCTAAATATATTCCTAGATACTTTATACTTGTTCTATGTTCGGGACTAAAAAATATAGTTTTATTTTTGTTTACTTGAAGTGTTAACTCTTATGTAAAACAATTAGACTTATAGTTTATTTATCATATAAGTATTTATTATCAATAATAATATTAAATAATAAAATAATTATTTTAAGTTTTGGTCAAGAAGATTATAACATTGAAACTCATAAAAGAGTAAGTTTTGTTTGTTTGCATTGCATTTATATATTTTTGTTTGTTAAATTTTTATGAAAATTTAATTATTAAGCTTCATTGCTCAAAGTTAAATAAATAAAGATACCAAGTGATAAACAGAAGACTGTTGTGATTACGAGTTTGAGTTACTTTATGTTTATATTAAAAACTTAAGAAATGAATGGATTTTGTTTTATTAACCAACTATTACATTTAAAAAAAATATTGGCGATTGATATTGACGGACAAACACCATTTGCACTGATTTTTTGAATTGTCCACCGTGTCCTGTACTTAGTTTTTGCACTATGCAGTGCAAGTAATATGTCTGATAGAATTTGTTTCAAAAACATATTTATGTTGATCGTAGAAAAAAATGTACGTAACAAGTGCAAAAAGCACATGAATGAATTATTTGATAAAAAAAAAAATAAAAAAAAATTGGACAGGCTGAGCTTTGAACCATAGACCAACGGATCCATTACCCAACACCCTAACCACTAGGCCAGCCGAACATGCACCAGAGATAGTTTCAAAAAGACATATTTGATGAGGTACTTACTTACTTACTTACTGGAATCTGTAATCTGATTTGGAACATTCAAAAAGGTATTTATTTCGATCGTAGAGGTCGTCTCGAGCTGCAAACTTCATTCATCGGCTATATTGCAACAAATATACACTAGTTACTAGCAAGTATTTTCACGATTGGCTGGGAATCTAGAATCTAGTATAGATGTAGGACGTCGTTGGTCAAAGCCGCCATCGTTACGTCACACGGGTTCGGGAGCCGTCGGCGTGTTTTCGGTACTCGGTTCAAAAACCCATTTTTATTTTGATATAACTTTTGAATTATTGCGAAAAAAAAGAAAACAAGAACAGTCTTATTATAAAACTTATATATGATCTTTCGATTTATGACAAAAAAAAAATTGATTCAAAACCTCAATTGATTCTCTACTGTCACGAACGATATTTTCACGGTGTATGACAATGATTTGTCTACTTCTTTCGATATTTATAAAGCCTTTGACACTATACCTCATGCGCTACTTTGTCAAAAGTTAAAGTATTATAATTTTACCAATCCAGCAAATTCTGTATCCCCCCCCCCCCCCGGACGACACTAAATTTGAGGTGGCTACCCATAATCTGGACCCTCCAAACGCAGGGCCGCCACATCGCAAGGTTGGGCCCAGGACCAGATTCTGGCCACGGGCCCCCAATACCATAGCCCTCTCAAGTGATGAGGCCGTGACCTTCGAACTGGCACCGAGATGGTTATGCCAATACCATGTTGAAAAACTATTGATTTCCTCTCTCCACACAAAACGTCATTTGTACTTGCTTTCAAGTTTCAGTGATTGAAATATCTAAATTTTTACTGACCTATGTTTTTTATAATTCATTTTCTGAAATAAATTTAAGAAACTGTAATTAAAATTGGAAACACTAGTATTCACGTACGTTAAGTAGTTGTTAGTTATGGGATTTTGTTACTTTTTCGTCTTGGAATAGTACGAATTGCAAATAGAAGCTGTATTCAGATAAATTTATAATCACTCATTTCTTAGGAGTAGCTGACAGAAAATAATGATTGACTAAATTTTATAATCGACACATTCAATCAATTATGTTCAAATTGAAATTTTGTAGACTGATTGGAAATGAGTCTATGTGTACAACATGGCTGGGGGGTTTGAATGAAACAGCACTGGAAAGAATATAAAATGTGTATTAACTGAAAAACCGGATCAAAAAATAATTGCTACAAAAATAAAGTTGCTTCATTATAGTTTATTCACAATTCATTATAGTTATTTGTAATAAAGTTAAAGTTAAAAAACAGTCGCCCGAACGACAGCGTGTACTAATATTCAGGCCCGGGCCCGGGACAACAGTACCCAGCTGCCCCCCCCCCCCTTGTGGCGGCCCTGCAAACGTGCCTGGCCAGGAGCTAGACTTTGCCTTCAGTGTCAGCGAAATATTTGTGTATTTTTTTGTTATTTCTTCAATAAAAAACGGTTTATTATTATTATAACAAATCATGTTGAACACATTCTAGATGCATACATCATTAAAAACAAAAGAAAAATATATTATGATGATATCTTACCTTTTGTATGACATTATCTAAAACTAAAGTTGCATTCATAGTTGTAATTTTTGCCCGGCATATAGGACATATATTTCTATTCTTCTTCCACTTTTCTATGCAGTATTTACAAAATGTATGTGAACAATTTAATGTCACAGCCTTGAAGAACATTTCTGAACATATCGAGCACATCATTTCATCCTCCATTTCCTATGAACAAAATATACATTTGAAAAATAAAGTCCAATGAATAATAAATACAAACCTCATACTGCTGTTCCGGTAAAGGAGCTATTTCAATAATAGCTTCTGCTGGTTTTTCTGCTGAACTTGACGGTTGTGATGGATGTGGTAAACTACTTGCTACAAATAATGAGAAAATATATTAATAAGTATATGTATTTGTTGCGATTTCCATAAATAACGTTGTCATTAGAACCACATTAGGTGGAACATGCTTTTACTTACTTTTTACAGATGTTTCATAAATAATTTTTTAACTGTTACTTTTTGGACTACAGTACGTTCATTTGACATTAATTTGGGTATAAAAATGGTCATAACTTTTGATTTACCCTGTATAATGTTACAATACCTCATTTTGTGAGAATAGGGATCATTAATAGAATCTAAATATGGGATAACATATAAAGTGTCTCATTTAAAAAAAAATGTATGTGTGCAACACCATGTAGTTATATATCACGTAAGTCAAAATATTTTAGCAAGGAGCATATTGTTGCCTACAATTTTTGTGTACAACTTTTTTCGCTATCTTCTACAGCACAGGTGTTATCTACCGATCCTGTACTAAAAACTCATCCTGTAATAGTTTAATTTGTTCTTTTTGTCTAAGAAATGATAGAACTAAGAGTGTCTGTTGTTATCATAGTAGATGTAAAACTCAATATTTCATAGACATTGTTTAATATTTCTGGTAGTCCTTTTGCATAGGGTACTGTTATAATTGGGTAAGTGTCTTGTAGTTGCAGTAGGTGAGTCAAGAGTGAAACTACGAGTATGTTGCCACAAAGTAAATTTTCTAGAAATACCTTCTACCAATCAAAAACTGACTCTTCAATAAATGTATTTAGCATGTACAATACTTTTCTTCTTTTTCTTGTGTGATTAGATCAAATATCTATTGGTATGTATTGATTTTCTGTATTATACCAATGTTATAAAAAACCACTGTTTTTTAAATTAAGTTTGTTTCTACTTCAGGTAATTGTTGTTTTTTGCCATTTCAATTTGTCTAAAGATAAATGTATATCATTCATACTCCCTGCTACTGCCACAATAGACACAATTGAGTTGCAGTGGAAGGAGGCATTGTTGCCCACTCACTTTCAACCTACTGCTTTATTATAGCAAATATAGAGTTAATATTATGTTCAGCTCAGTAATAGTTTAATGCTGCTAGTATAACATATGCAGCTTGTTTCAAGATGGTCTAGAACTATATTTCTTGATAATTATATAGCTTAGTGATAAAAATTGTTGAGCTGATGAAAGTAAAGTTTAAAAAATTCTCTATAATTTTGAGTGTTTTATTAAGTGGAACATTGGAAAATGGCTCTCAAGTTGGGAGTTCAGTTTCAATTTGCCCACAATGCATTTACACACTGTGTTTGTGAAGCCTTTCCATAATTATTTTCAAGGCATGGTTAGAAAACCTGTTTCACTAGAAAAGCAATAACTAATATAAATATGAGACATCTCCACTTACTCTCTGAAGGAGCTGTGGTATTTTGTAGATTTGTTCCTGAATTATCACAGGTGGTTAAGGGTGCTATACTTGACAGAACATTTGAAAATCTTTCTGTATTACTTATTGATGGAGGAGGTTCTAATCTAGGTCTTTTTGAAGAAGGACTGGAATCTGGAAATAAATAAACTTGCCTTTATATACGTTCACTCAAACAGTACATAGAATATGAATTACCTAATGCAACTGGCATTTCTTGAACTTGAAT
This sequence comes from Callosobruchus maculatus, assembly GCA_951848785.1. Classification (NCBI taxonomy): domain Eukaryota; kingdom Metazoa; phylum Arthropoda; class Insecta; order Coleoptera; family Chrysomelidae; genus Callosobruchus; species Callosobruchus maculatus. The sequence continues at coordinate 6,251,516 of CATOUR010000032.1, forward strand.
GGAACTTATTTCTGAAATAGGAACTGTAGATACCTCTATTTCATTTATTAATGCTGATATAGCCTCTTGATTTGTTGTTGGATTATCACAGATAGGAAATGGTGCTACAGTTGATGTAAGATTAGATGTAGCATCTACATGACTGATTGTTGGTATAGGTTCAATTCTAGGTGTTATTAGGGAAGAATTATCTGGAACTAATCAAGGATTATAAGTCAATAGCAAGCAGATTTAAGGTAGCATTGTAAGACTACCTGAAAGTGCTATAATACATAAACAACAGAATAGCCAATAATTGTCGCTTCTAAATAAATTACCTGATTCAGCTGAAATTTCTCGAACAGGAACACTAGAAATTTCAGTATTACGAATTGTAGATACTTCTATTTCATTCAAAACAGTATCCAATGAATCAGCCACCATGTTGAGTTGTTCATCTGATATTGAGGTATCTCTTGACTGAGATATTTGGAATGAAAAATCATAACTACCATCAAGACATAGACCAATTATGTCATTATTGGAAAGACACTTACTGCTTTTTTTTACAAGTGTTCCATTTAAGTAGCATCCATTTGTACTCTGTAAATTTAGTAAATTATTTTACAATTTAATAACAAATATCAAAGAAAATGTGGCAATGGGATTTCTCAAATGGTGATCAACAATATTATTCAAATGATAATACAAATATGTTTTAGAAGGATATATTGAGACAAACTCCTGATAAAAAAACAAAAGTCCCCTTAGGGTTTAGTTTTGGAACCATATTGTGGAATTTATTCTATAATATAAAAGAGTTTTTCAAATCAACAGCCTTGCAGCCTGGTATTAGTCTCAAAGAATGTATAGATAATTTAGCATTATTCATCATAAATAATGAAAAAATATGGTGGAGATAGAAACAAATCCCAATAACAGTCAAGAGTTGATAATGTTGAAGCCACAATGCAATAATATATTTGGAGTAACAAGTATGATAGAATGGCAGAGCACTTAGAAGACAGTGGTCTTGGTAATTCGTTCAGTGGAGATGTGAAGCTAATCACACTACATCATTTCAAGTTCTGGTGATTTAGTTCTGTGATATCAATTAATATTCACATTATTCCTTATAGAAGGGTGAAAAAAGACTTCAGCACATCATTATAATGAACAAAATTCCCACACAACCCTTAACATAACTATGCATTCTATAAGCTAAGGCAATTTTATTTCATTTATTACTGTACAATAAATGGTGCATCATCCAGAGTATATTTCAATAACAAGTTAAATTTTTATAAAAATCAATATAGCTTGTTTAATTCATTAAATATTTTGGCTAGACTTTGTTTTAGCAGAAACCAAAATGTTCGTTGAGAGTAGTGTAAATTGACTCAGTTTAACATCCCAAGTCAAACGAGACCATTCCCAGATCCAGGAAACTGGTGAAAACACTAAACCACTTTCGAGTTTTAGTACCAAACTAACTTAACCTGACCGGTTCAGGTTGTTAAGGTCAAAATGGGTGAAATGGGGTTTAAAGAAGTGTTAATTAACACAGTTTGATGGCTTGAGTACAATGGGACCATCCCTAGACTGAGAATATGGCCCCATGGAAATCTATGCCTCTTTAAATTTTCAAACCTACTTTTTTCACAAAATATATGGTCAATTCGAAAATACATGACGAGTATAGTACAGCTACACCAGAAGCAACACACCAAAAAATTAAAAAGCTATGATACTTTGAATTCTCAATGTTTCTAGAAATTGGGAAAGTTTAAGTTGATTTAGGTTTGTTCATTTGCATATATTGGGAGCCCTGAGGCTGCTGCCCCCCCCCCCCAGACATCACGGATTTTGTAGATTTTGAATAATCTAGGCAACTTATCTCCAGGTAGGGTTGTTGTCACCTGACCAGATTTTTCACAGTGTGCCAGAATAGGCCCCAGGCGCAGATCCTTGAAAACCTTTATTCTTTTTGCTTAATTTCCTGAAGTGAGAATCAAAATAAACGCTTTTTCAGTTCATTAATTGATACAATTCGTGTCAGGTCATCAAACCAAGTGAATCGACACCCCTTCTTAGCCCACCAATTTGGTTAGGGTTATGTCAGGTAATGTATTCAATTTCCAAATTTCACGTAGATTTTCACTGGAAAGCTTTCTAACCCTGGAAGTAGTCAAGTTTGGGTCACAATGTCCAGCCACTTCGATTAACACCCATTTTCAGCTTAACAAGTTGACTTTTTTGGATAAGTTAGGTTAGATAATGAAACTTCAAAAAGTCTGTAGCTTTTCACCAGAACGTTTCCTCGGTCTGGGAGTAGTCTCGCTGAATTCAAGACGTCAAACCGCGTCGTTTGATACCAGTCTCGACCCCCATTTCAGTTTCCGCTAAAACGAATTCTCACCATAAATTATATTCTTCCTTCATCTAATCAAATAATTAAACTTCGTGGTCACACGTACTATACTTACAATATCCCTCAAAAACCAAGCATCACCAACTTTTTCAATGCTACAATGCTGTCGTGATATTTGAGCATTTGGTATCACATAGTTGCAGTTCAATGCGCGACCAATGATAAACTAAAAATTATATGAAGTAACGTATTGTACATTGAATTTATTAAAAACCATAAGAACTTACAGGGTTTTCGTTGACGGAAATAGTATTTCCATTTGAACGTTTGAGTTTCGGCAACTCGGAATCATCCATTGTTATTTCAGTTCCCTAACATTTACCAGTACTCGCACAATACCTTTTAACTAAAGAATCAGGGTAGTTAAAAGATGATGAAACGATGAAACTTGAATAGTATACTTATATTTCATTTACCACTAAAAGAACTGCTAATTTTAATAATTTTATATTTGTTATGGGAAAACAGAACAGGAAAATGCGTTTGGTTTTTGAAAGTTGAAATGCTAACAAATGTCAAATTTACAGTTGTCATTTGTCAAAAACAAATAGGGACCAAAAGGTGAAAATCACAGATCATAAAACTGAAAATACTAGAACCTGTGACTGAGGCAACAAGCAAAGTAACTGTCATTTTGTAACAGTAAGGCACCCAAATGAGTTGGAAACCTACAGCCCATTTCACGTAAGAAGGAGAAAAAAATCTGCATCAAATAAGGCTAATGAAAGGGTATATTTCTATTTAAAAATCTTTTTTTTTTACTCATCCATGGCCCACTCTACACTAGGCCGGAGCCTTAGATGTGGCAACGTGGCTTAGCTGTCAAATAGTGGGCCTATAGTTTCAGAATAATTATTACATTTTATATGTATTAGAGTTCATCTGGGTTAATAAATTAAGAAAAAAATGCTTTTTAGAACTACTACTACTAATACCACTTACATCTGATGTCTGGTTCATCATAGTCAGACACTACAAAATAAAAATAAAGCAACCTGTTTCCTGCTGCCACTTCACTTCCGCTTGAATGAACACTCAATTTACTTTGTAAATTGTCACTTGAGCTAGAAAAATTCACTATTAGTTCACTGTGAAGCCATTCTTGCTGATCTTGATTCCTTTCACTATCAAATCTTTTCATAGGTATGCTCAGATGCATGCCCTCGTTCGCTTGCCCAGATGAGTTCTATTAACTGTATTTTTCTGTGATATTTGGGAGGTCCAGAAAACATTGTAGGTACCACATTGTGCAAAATACCTTTTAGAACTACTACTAGTAATACCACTTACATCTGATGTCTGGTTCATCGTAGTCAGACACTACAAAATAAAAATAAACGGAACCTGTTTCCTGCTGCCACTTCCACTTAAATGAACACTCAATTTACTTTGTAAATTGTCACTTGAGCTAGAAAAATTCACTATTAGGTCACTGTGAAGCCATTCTTGCTGGTCTTGATTCACTTTCAATATCAAGGTATGCCCAGATGCATGCCCAGATGAGTTCTATTAACTGTCTTTTTCTGTGATATTTAGGAGGTCCAGAAAACATTGTAGGTACCATATTGTGCAAAACACCTTTTAGAACTACTACTACTAATACCACTTACATCTGATGTCTGGTTCATCGTAGTCAGACACTACAAAATAAAAATAAACGGAACCTGTTTCCTGCTGCCACTTCCACTTAAATGAACACTCAATTTACTTTGTAAATTGTCACTTGAGCTAGAAAAATTCACTATTAGGTCACTGTGAAGCCATTCTTGCTAGTCTTGATCCTCTTTCAATATCAAGGTATGCCCAGATGCATGCCCAGATGAGTTCTATTAACTGTCCTTTTCTGTGATATATGGGAGGTCCAGAAAACATTGTAGGTACCACATTGTGGTTTAGAATAGGTCTTATCCCTGGAAATGTTTGTAATTATTGTCTTTATTCTTATAAATATAACCAGCCCTTATGAGGAATACCTTTCACCCACTTCTGTTTATGTCCTCCTTTGGAAGCCCCAATTGCTATTGCAACCTGGTACTACACACTTTGCAGACATCTTGTTATCTTTATAGTTTCGTTTGTGCAGGTAAACGATTAGAAACATTAAAATTCACCTTCTAATCTTATTTTTCACTCTGGAAGATTACACTAATGCCATGACTAATGACTTAACAACAAACAAAATGACGGCCCGTAGATTCAGTGTTGCCATATTTCATGCTCCGGCCTTGAGTAGAGACGGCCATGACTCATCACGAAAAAATCGCGCGACAAAATAGCACCGTCTCACATCGTCTCATCCCTAACCTAAGCCTGTTTGACGTTTCGAATCTAATGTCATTTTTTGCAGATTTGAAGGTTAAAATTAAACTATTATGACAAAATTTGAAAGAAATTTTAATTTTTGAATTGCATTTTAGGTAATGTGAAATACTATTAATAGCATCGATGCCTTGGTGTTATAGTTTAAGAATTTTTTGTTACAGGATGTCTTTCAGCAAAACAAAACGTTTATTTCTGGGGTTAGGTGCCGTGTCTGGTGTTGCCACTTTTTATTACCTAAATAATTCTAAGTACAAAACTCATGCCTCCTGGACTACCAATTATATATCATCGCCTTATGCAAAGTGGGACGATAACTGGGACCAGTAAGTAACCAATAATTATGTATTAGAGATAATAATATAGGACATTATCATTAATAATTTTTGTAGTCGAGCCCCAGAATCCCTTGTGAATCCTAAGCAAATTCTATCAGCCAAAGAAGAAAATGAATTAAATGAGAAAATAGAAAAACAAAAATCTAAAGCTTGCAGACACATACTTTTGATAAGGCATGGTCAGTATGTATATGGAGAAACTGACAAAGACATGGTGCTAACAGAATTAGGTATTTATGTGAAACTGTTATTTGGCTTAAACTTAAACCTTGTATTTATCTGGCATTTCATTAACTTAATTTTCATGTTATCTGATGCAGTAGTGATTATATAGTTCAATAATATAGATGTGTAGCATGTGGCCATTATACTATATGATTACTACTTTTCCACTGGCTTCCAAAACATTTTGTGATTTTGGATTGCCAGTGTTTCCACAAAACGGTTTTCGAAACACATTCAAAACATTTTCAACTGACACCCTTGTCAAATGTCATTTCCTAGTTTTATAACCCACTTTGTTGATTATCATAAATCTTTAGTTTTGAATTCAAATAAACTTCAATAAACTAACAATAGCAATATTAGACAGCAAAGCACTGGGCATAGTTCATCTCAAAAGGTTTTGAATCTGACAGCTGGTGTTTCCACAACATTTGGATCTCAATACGATCCCAAAAATTACTGATTCGACTTGAACAGGAAACATTTTGGAAACACATCCAACTGACATTTCCACAATATATTTGGGAAGTCAAAACGTTTTGAAAGCCTGTGGAAACATAGTAGATGATTGAAATTTTCCAATTTTGGTATATATCAGCAGCTCTATGTATTACCTTGGTTGGTAAAAATGTGATGCTCTATTATATATGATGTATTCAGATTTACATTTTAAATATATATTTTCCCAATACTCTAGGACGGATTCAAGCAGACTATTCTGGAAAAAGACTGAAAGAACTAGGGTTACCATATACAAATATCATCAAGTCTACTATGACAAGGGCACAAGAAACTGGCAGTATCATATCAGAGTCATTGCCAGATGTAAGTAGCACTCTACTTTAATAGATATTGAATAGAAAATTTGTAAGAAAAACAAAATTTTCTGATATATATTTTTTTTTAATTCTTTAGTTGTACAATTAGGTACCTATGATCAGTGGCGTATATAGAAATCGATTTCGGGGGGGGGCCCCAATTGGAAAAATTTTCATATGTTATAATATTGGCGTATTATAATCCTAACTTCAGCCTCTTCCAGACGTCAGGTTTTTTGATTCTTTAGTTTACAATTAGGTACCTATGATCAGTGGCGTATATAGAAATCGATTTCGGGGGGGGCCCAATTGGAAAAATTTTCATACGTTATAATATTGACGTATTATAATCCTAACTTCAGCGTCTTCCAGACGTCAAAACTGAATGCGTGGCAGGTTTCGGGGGGGGGGGCCCGGGCCCCCCCCTTATATTTGCCACTGCCTATGATGTAGAAAAGTTTGGGCATGCAAACTGTAGGTAATGTTATTGATTTTAGTTTAACTGCAAATATTTTTTTACAGGTTGAAGTGATTAACTGTGATTTGTTGAGAGAGGGTGCTCCAATACCTCCAGATCCTCCTATTGGTTCTTGGAAACCTGAGCGTTATGTCAGTATAATATTTTATATGATTGATATTTGAGATTAATGAGTTTTGGGCAATAATTCTAGTAGCAATTTGTTTGTGAAACATGATAACAGATCTAAATCTATCTAGTAGATGCAACATTTGAAGCATGTGCTGTGACTATCTTTGTTATTACTTTTTTGTCCTACTTAATAACTAAAAAACTTCAATCATCACTATGTCCTGTATAAATATACAGGGCTGATTCATACTGCTCATACTCAAATTATAAAACATCAACTGCTAAAGGTATAACTAGGGATAACAAATATAAATTATCTATGACATGTTGAAATAAATGACATTATTAATTTCACTATAATCTCATATATGGTATTTATATAACAAAATATTTGTTTGATACATACTTTTGACTTATGAGTAATACACTTGTATACCCTGTTACCTGATACTTTAGTTTAGACTATCATCTGTGTCAACAGCGAACAGATGTTTGGCTAGTGATAACTAAAAATCCTCCAGAATGAATCTTGGCACATGCTTTAATGGCATACATACAGGGCTGTACTCAGTGTTCGTACCTCTACTGACGAAGCTTAACAATATATAAAAAAATCTATTTGTGCATTTTTGCCGTGAATTTTTAGATATTGAATCAATTTTTTGTTCACAAAAATAGTCATTATTTTTTGCAATTCAGACCTCTACTAAAAAATTAAATCTGAGATGCACTTCTTTGTCAGCTTAATACCTATCAAATAGACATCAAGCCAGTCTAAAGTATCAGGTTACAGAGTATATAATTATTCTTTGCTTAAAATATTTTTAGGATTAAGAGTAAACCAACGACAATCGTCGTTGGAGTAAACATTGTTAATAAAAGAAGGGGGCTTGCACTTGATGAAAATGTTATAGTAAATACTGTTTGTCAATGAGGGGAAGGCAAGACATACACATACAACTAACATTACATTAGATATTTTTAATTACTTATTGTTTTTTCATTGCAGTCAGAAATACTGTGAACCTCAAGCACATAAAAATAATGTTCCAATATTTTTTTGTCTGTTTACTTCTCCGCCAGTACATCAATTTTCAATAATATTACTTATTACAAATTCCTTAAGGTGCCCAGTCGCACATGATCCTAAATTCTATTAAATCTCTGAAATTAAGATCATTGACAGTCACATCATTTTTCAGCTAGAGCCTAGAGTTGACTTTGTTGACATTCAGCTGATAAGAAATTTCATAATCCAAGATCCATTCTTCTCTTGATTATTGCAAATTTATGTGTTTATTAATTTGATATGGATTTGTTCTAGAAGTTTTACCAAGATGGCTCTAGAATTGAGGCTGGCTTCAGAAAGTATTTCCATAGAGCAGATCCCAGTCAAGAAAAAGATAGCTATCATATATTAGTTTGTCATGCAAACGTTATTAGATATTTTGTATGCAGGTAAGATTTTAGTTTTTTTTATTGTCAGTGTCCAGTAATGGAGTGCTTATTTTTTGCGAAACTATCAGACCTTCTGGTGAAGGTCAGTATGCCAACCTAAAAGGCCCCAGTCTCACTGAGCAAACAAGTACAAGCAAGCAAAAGTTGCATGAGGTGAACATTCTTTGGTTGGTCAGACTGATCGAGTACAATCAATGTAGATAAGGTGTTTCCCAAAGACTGTCAAACAAATACAGGGTGTTTTCAAAGTTGGGACTTTCCTTTTCAGAAACAACTGCTGTTTAAATGACAAAGCTAATGCTGTTAGGATTAAGATATAATAAAGTAGGAAAGAATTTACTTGAATAAATTCAAACGGCGCTCTCACTGTAGAATTCGTTGGTATAAAAATTTAAAGTTTTTTTTTCTATAGCACCTATACTTTTGGCTATCTTTTGTATACGGACGGACGGACAGACAGAGGCTCTGCATAAGCTCTCTTCAGTGACAGTGAGAGCTAAAAATGGTAAGAAAATACTTTATTCGTTCGCTGCGGTCCTGTCACATGAGTCTTATAGACCAGGCTAGAAGTTCGCGTCGCATGGCTGAAAAGTCAAGTATTTCTATTTTAGTTTGGACCATTCGAGGTTGTCTAGGTCATCCAGCGTGTCCACTATGATGTGAAAACAAAATATTGTCCGTACCTCTAGCTCTTACGTACGAGATAGACAAATCGACGGGGCGCAGGGTGAATACGGTCAGGGAAATGATCAGTATACACTCGCGTGTAGTCCGGGAGGCATTTTGACCACATTCACTGTACACTAACTAACTAATATCCACCAGTTCATTATAGTTATACCGGTTGCCAGGGCCGTTCCTTCAGCCCCTCAGCCGCCTTTGTGGAAACATAAAAATAATACCGCCCTTTTTACTTTCCGCAGCGTTAGGCGAGGGAAGTATTGTAATAGCGAAAATTTTCAATTTCGAGATAATAACGCTTTTTGGGCGTTTTCTGATATCCGTCTGTCTGTTTGTCTGTCGAGCTGTCTGTCAATCTGTCTGCCTGTCTTTTGATGTTTTTCTAGCCTCGTAATCTCGGTAACTGCTGCATGGATGAAGATGAAATTTTGGTAGAGATATACTGTGGGGTCGTACTAGATAATGGTGCTATAATTTTTTGGTTGGGGGTGAAATTTGGGTAGTTGTGGGGGGGGTGTAAACCCGAATTTTTCTTCATAATAGACTGTTCATTGACCTTGTCAAAGAAAGAGCTAAGGGCATAATACACTTTTTTAGGTCCATCCGAACATTGCCCCGCCTATTACAGAAACCAAGGGACTGGACTTGGAACTTTATATTACACTCATTACTTATTTTAATAACAAAAATATAAATAGAAAACACATTAAATGAAAGAAGGAAAATTGGAGCATTTTATATTTTATCTAAGCATGAATCACGTATATTCAGGTCGCAACGGAAGGGAAACCTATTCGTTTTTAGTTGAGAAATATTTTTCTAGCTTTTGTATTTGCGTATTCGTCTATAAGTTGATTGTGATCTAAATTTTCACAGATTTCATTTTCAATTGATATTATACCCAAATTTATAAGCCGCTATATTATTTTCTCCCTATCGAAACATAACATTTTCGCCGAACATACTAAACATATCGCTGGTGCCGCGTGCGGATTTTTCAAGAAATGGGATAGATACCCCTATATTTCTATGAATTTAGCGTCTCGCAAGACAAAAAACCGATCTGTAAGAGTATAGAAACACTGTGTAGGTTTTATGTTTGATGTTTGAAACCTAATTTCGGTAGGTTTGTTACATTTTGAAATTGTTCAATAATATGCAATTAATTTTATTAATTAAATTTTACTATATCTGCAGACGGCTTGTGGCCGCCTTTGTGCTGGAACGACGTGCACACTGCACAGCCCTGCCCAGAACGGCCCTGCTGGTTGCACCATTTTTGGTGTTGCAGCACGTCAAGAGACGTCAAATACCCGCTGCTACCTACATCTATGCTCCATAGTTTTAAACTTGGTTTTTTCGTTTTTTGCCTCTGTATAAATGGGGTTTTTCCGTTTTTTGCCTCTTGTTTTGATCTAATCGCACAGGGACGGAATTAGAAATGAGGATTTCAATATCGGTCAATATCTTAATATCCCTAAACGTTTTGGTTATACGTTACTGCGAAAAATCACTCCTTTTGGCGAGTACTATTATATGCCCTGTGAAGAAATGTGCCAACTTAGGAAACACCCGGTATATATGATACTTTTTTGTTAAAAAGTAACAGCCTTGAGCGAAAATAGTAAGAATGTTGAAAACAGTATGGTTGGTAACCCTAGCTAGGGTCGGTCCGTACAGCGCTCTGCGCTTGAGTATTGGGGCGAGAGGTGTTGTGGTACCAGCACGTACAGGGTGTCCCATTTTGGGCACTTTTACGGGGTATCTCGGTTATTTTTGAAGATAGAGGTTGCGGTTTTCGCGACAGTGTGCTACTTTTTTGTGAAACTAAAGATGCCGTCAACAAACTTATCATGGCACTCTTGGTTTTTGAGATACAGGGTGAAATCGAAAACTATCGATTTTGAGACCACCCTCGTATCTCGGTTGCCTTTTATCTTCTTGAAAAGTTTAAAAAAGGGTCTTATAGATCTTTTTCTGTAGAATCCAGTGGTGTAGTTTAATTTTTTCTTACTCTAACCATTTTTTTGTTATGAAGCAAACATATATTTTTTTAAATGGAACACCCTCTATATTATTTTTTACGTCAATCGGAAATAATTCAAGCTTTTCAAAAATATATATTAGTATGAATTTTTTCTGAGAACTAAGGTCAAAATTTCATTTTTTACTTTATTTGTAGCAGTGTAGGCCATGACTAATCTATTAAAAACAATATCCATGTAAACAATGCTGCTCTCTGGGTATCTAAGCTGCCATTATTATAGAAAATTGACAATAATTAAAATGAAAACACAGAAAGAACAAAGCTATATTTAATAAAAATATAATTAAAAGCTGACAGTCTCGCAAGATTTTTACAGATTTGCTTTTTTGTTTTTAATAGACAAGTCATAGCCCACTATCTACTCAATATTATAATAACACAGTATTCATCATTTTAATGAGACATTATTATTTAAAAAAATGTATTTTGATTCTCTTTTTTCGAATTTGAGTAGGAAGTCTCTTGTAGAGTAATAACTGCTTAGATACTTATTATTTATAGTTGATTAACCATGGCCTACTGCTACAAATAAAGTAAAAATAGGAAAAATCAAATTTTGAGCGTAATTTTCAAAATAACTTAATATTAATATATATTTTTGAAAAGCTTGAATAATTTCCGATTGACGTAAAAGATAATATACAGGTTGTTCCATTTAAAAAAATATATGTTTGCTTCATAACTGAAAAAATGGTTATAGTAAGAAAAAATCAAACTACACCACTGAATTCTGAATTCTGAATTCTACTATAAGATCCTTTTTTAAACTTTTCAATAAAATCAAAGACAACCGAGATACGAGGGTGGTCCCAAAATCGATAGTTTTCGATTTCACCCTGTATCTCAAAAACTAAGAGGGCCATGATAATTTTGTTGACGGCATCTTCAGTTTCACAACTCTCTATCTTCTAAAATAACCGAGATACCCCGTAAAAGTGCCCAAAACGGGAGACCCTGTACATATACTAACGCTGTATTTAATTTTCAGAGCTTTACAGTTCCCAGCTGAAGCTTGGCTACGATTATCTCTGAACCACGCTAGCATTACTTGGATCAGTATTACCCCTAGTGGCAGGTGTATCCTCAGAGTGTATGGGGACACGGGTCATATGCCTCCAAATGTCATCACCAATCGTTGATTATCCTATTGTTACGTTCCCAATGGTCAAACTGAGCACATCATGTATAAAGATCTTGCATTCGGAAGTTTAATCCTTTTCAGCGAGTATTCGTATCTTCAACAAGCGCTGAATTATTTATTTTATTAAACGAGTTTTGAGGTTCGAATCATTATTAGAACAACCTCATAAATTTTAAATTCGTACCAGAAAATGTCGGCAGCCGGCGGCACTCGAACCCACGACCTCCAGATTTGTACTCCGGCGATCTCACCAGTTGAGCTACGGCCGACGCGTCAGCTCAACTTCGAAAGCGCGCAAACACAGTGGGGCTTTTTAGTGAGCGTGCAAGGCCGTGCGAAGGCGTGCAGGTACCGCATGCAGGCTCACCTGCTCAACTGAGTTTTCGACCGCTTACCAGCGTCGCAAGCCCGCTTGAACGCCTTTATAGTAACAGAAATTTAGTTTGCTACCTGGTTTCGTCTGTGCCGGTCGAAGATGAGTAGTGATAAAGAATTACTTATAGCTTCAGTGTTTGCGAAAACCCCTATTTGGGATAAAAGACACAAGCTGCACTATAACCACACTGCGATAGAAAAATGTTGGAAGGAATGAGCATTAATGATGTTATAATTATCTTGTACCTGGTGGGCCAGCCCAAAGGATCTGTCCGACACGGGAATTCTAACCGAACCCAGGTCGTTCCTCATGCGTTGCCAAGTGCAAGAGCCTCCTTATGTAGCGCGTCCAATGTCAATGTTGTTCCCAATGCCCATAAAGCATATTATCTCAAAATCGATAATTTTCGCGATCCCAATGCTCCCCTCACCTGTCGGTGTGTATCGGAAGTAAAAGCTATTCTAATATTAATGTTTAACTAAATAACAATGTACCCGACCAATGATATTACGAGACCCAAATATACAGGTTGGGCCAATAGTGCGTGGACGGAGGATTAAATTTTTTTGAATGGAATCCCCTATATATTATTGCATATTTGGATTCCTTGGTCAATTCTAGTGTGACTTTATGTATCACACATGGAACTTTAAACAAACCGTTTAGGCGCAAATCACCAGTTTTGGTATAAGTAGGTACCAGAAAAAAATTGAATACCGCAGCGATTATAAAACTTAGGAGGCCGTGACTTTGCGGTACGACTAAGCATGAAATGCGTCACCTTAGGTCAGACGGCTAAATTTTAATTCTTTTTGTACTTGGAGAAATCAATAGATTAATTAAAGAAACTTCAATCACAGATAACTTGATTTCTTCAAATGGGAATGCCTGTTTTGGTTTAAAGAATCAAATGTAAAATTTGATTACCTTTCTAACGATATAGCATTCTTGATATCAATCTTTTTTAGTTTTCATTTTATTTCAAATTTTCAGTCAAATCGGTGTTTTTCAATTTGCCTGCGTGCTGGCAACCTAGCGGGCCATGAAAAATAAATAAAAGCTCATTAATATTATGAAAATATTTTACAACATATTGACTCTAACCGGATACAACAGCGGCAAGATATCTAATGTCAATGAGTAGCTGGGGTATGACAGAAGTGTTTGTTTTTCACAGCCTACTAGCTATCGAGGTCTACTAGAGCTTGAGAACTTTCCAAAACGATTAAAAATTTTGAAACAAAAAAAGAAAAACTGCCAGCGATTTTTGCTTACAGTCTAACATGTTTAGAATGAAATTTCGTATTTAATGGGATAAAAAAATTAGCCATTTCCGTTTAGTTAAGTCAAGAGTGACAATATCTCCAACTGGAGCATTCTGAACATCTATTAAAATAATTGCTAGAATTTTTTAATTACGCTATGTTGTAATTGTGATTATTTCATGTAATTTTCTGCAAACTAAATTATGTTTTACAATGCAAACAGACTGCAATTCAAGTTTCATTTTCCGCGTTTTTGCTAATAAGTAGAAGTACCGACTGAAGAGTTTGAAGGGTTTCAGTCAGAGGTATCATTACTTTTGACTTACGGAAATGGCTACTTTTTTATAACATTAAATGTGAAATTTTATTCACAAGACATAGATATTCTACTGCCAGCAACAATCACTAGTAGTTTTCCTTTAATAAATATTTTTTTAATGACTTTGGCAATTGGATAATAGCTAGTAGGCTGTGAAAAATGAGCGTTCTTGTTACCGCTATTGTTTCTGGTTAGAGCTAACATATTGTAAGGAATTTTCATAATCTTGCCTCGTTGCTCTAGTTAGTTTGCATCTTTCTACTGAGTTAGTTGCTTTCTTCCATATTAACGAGCTTTTGTTTATTTTTCATGGCCTGTTAGGATGCTTGCATGCAGGAGAATTGAAAAACACCGATTTGACTGAAAATTTGAAATAAAATGTAAACCAAAAAACATTGATATCAAGAATGCATATCGTTAGAAAGGTAATCAAATTTTACATTTGATTCTTTAAACCAAAATAGGCATTTCCATTTGAAAAAATCAAGTTATCTGTGATTAAAGTTTCCTTAATTTATCCTCGGATTTCTCCAAGTACAAAAAGAGTTCAAATTTAGCCGTCTGACCTAAGATGGTGCATTTCATGCTTAGTCGTACCGCAAAGCCAAGGCCTTCTAAGTTTTATAATCGCTGCGATATTCAATTTTTCTCTGATACCTACTTATACCAAAAATGGTGATTTGCGCCTAAACGGCTTGTTTAAAGTTCCATGTCTGATACATAAAGTCACACTAGAATTGACCAAGGAATCGAAATATGCAATAATATATAGGGGGTTCCATTCAAAAAAATATAAGTTTGATATGAATCACCCTGTATAAACGTCAAAATTTAAGTGAAAATATTTTTACTTTATAGCCCTCAAGGGTCCTTACCATGATCAAGTAACAGATTTTTGAAATATTTTTTAGCAAGCCCACAATCCTCCGTCCACGCACTATTGGCCCACCCTGTATAACGTTAGGCAATTGTATTTACTACGTACTGTCACTTATTATCAGAGATATATTCAAATGAGCATAACACATTTATACACAACCACAACACTAGATGTAGGCTAGGTACCACAATAATTCCCAAACCAAACAAATCAGTCATGCGGCGGTCATATCTCAATTTAGCGCCAAAATGATACAACACTTCTCCCTTTTGATACCAAAAACTTGTTTACTAAGCGATTCAAACAATCTCTACCAGAGTGTATAGCTTCCTTAATAAGACGCGCACAAGAATTCGTTGAACATGTACAGTATCAGTCACATATTCAGCTGATTGACAAATTTCAACTAAATGGTTCTAATGTATGTGATGTGAGTCTACATATGTATGTACTAATAGTTCATTTGACAACTTCCCACCACGGATTTATCACAAACCGCTGATTAAACGAAAAAACGCCAAGACACGTCAAAATATTTGTCCAGAGAGACAACTTTTTAACCAAAAACTATTTCACCCCCTATTGTACCCTCTAGCCCCTCAGGGGAATCATTTCCAGTGTTTTTGCAACTGTCCCTCATTGTTTTGCCAATAATGGGCAACATTTTGAACCCTTATTGCATGTTTCCTATACCGTGTCTAGATGCGACTGGCCAATCTTTGTACTCTTTTTCTTGTCTGTTTTCACTGTACCATGCACTGGTGTGCTTGACTACGTGCGGAACCGGCGCCGGCCTGCTTCTACCTGCCGAGGGGACTCGGCGTTGGCCAACGCTCTCCAACGCTCCTATAAGCCGCTACTGTGAATGCCTACAAAGCGTTGACTGGTATTAAGTACAAATTAGAGTGCGGTAAGGTAAGAGGTAACGTAAGACGTAAGAAAATAAACCTGTGGAATCAGATGAGAGTGTTTATAGTCGTAACGTAAGAGCTAACGCAACACTCTCATCTGATTCCACAGGTTTATTACCTTACGTCTTACGTTACCTCTTACCTTACCGCACTCTATTTAGTCCCTTACGCGGGAACGGGCCAGCGCCCGTCGACGACCCTCTCGCGCCATCTCCTGGTACCACCAGCGGCCCGCATCTGTAACATCCAGTGACAGGTATTGGATGTCCAGTCGCGTCGATCTAGATGTCACTCATCCGGGCTGGCACAGATCCACTGTGTACGGGGGGTGTTGAATTGATTTGGCGCGAGAGGGTCGTCGGCGGGCGCCAGTCGACGCTTTCGAAGTTGAGCTGACGAGTCGGCCGTAGCTCAACTGGTGAGATCGCCGGAGTACAAATCTGGAGGTCGTGGGTTCGAGTGCCGCCGGCCGCCGACTTTTTCCGACATTTTCTGGTACGAATTTAAATTGAGAAATCCACATGCGGATGTAAGCATGATAGTAAAAACTACTCATAAGTTTTGTTATTAAAACGCTAATACGTAAGTGACCTTCATAGCAAAGATCTGTAACTTATTTTAATGCATATCTTCCTCAAATATCTGAAAAAAGCAGATAGTTTGTTGATGTTTTACACATAATGATGCATAAATTATTTTTAATATACTTTGATACGTTAGGTCAGTATGTTAAGAGCTCAATTAATAAGTATTTACGTTTCAAACCATAGTCTTAACCCTTATATATTAGCGATGTGTTATGAAGAAGAAAAATATTTGTCATTCAGTATTTTATTATAATGAAGAGTAAAGAAGTAAAGTGCCATGTACAATGATAGATACATACTACTTTCAAAAAACGCGTAACATAATAATATGGTAAAAATCTTCATTTAACAAATAAAATATAAGTTTTCAAAATAATTTCTAATGACTGCCATTGTCTCTAGATATTATACATAACGACGTTTCGATCAAAGGGGTATTATTAATCACCTGATGATTGAGATGTCACAGTAAAGAACACTTGTTGTACTGTTTGCCATTGCTGTGTATTTATCTGCTCTCTATCTGTGAATATAAACAGATAGATATTTGATAGAGGCTGTTCATTACGTTCTTGTAAATGTTTATGCTAGCCTCTTGTGAACAGTGTATGTACTCTTAGTGTCATTTAGTATGTCATGCTGCATTTCGACTCGATGATGCAACTTATTTTTTAGTTGCTTACCTTTTGGTTTACTTATAAGGAAAATATTTTTAATCGTGAAAAAATACATTTTTTATTTATAAAGACATTTTGTTAGATGTAATACGTGAGATGAATATATTCTTTTTACAAAACGAAATGCGAGTTCTTTTCTTCTTTTACACCTTTGTCCAGGAAGTAGGATATCAGATCTATTGGCAATGGAAAGATGATGGTCGAATTTTTCTCCGCTGAAATATTGTTCAAAGTTTGGAGATACCTTAGCTGAAAAAAAAAGAATTAGAACTCATTAAATTTATATTCACGTTACATTTGCTGCACACTTTTTGGACGTTTTATGTTGTCTACATAACGAAAATCCACGTCACTGATTTTCGTCGGTCTGTCTGTCTGTACGCGTTTTTCTGTCCTCGTAATCTCAGTAACAGCTGCATGGATTGTGATGAAATTTGGACAGCAATATGCCTGGGGTCGTAGTAGGTATGCTGCTATAATTTTGAAAATCGGTGCATGGGTGGCGGAATAATTAGCAAAAAACAAAAAAATTCAAATATTCTTAAAACCTCTTTTTTGGGT
The DNA here is from genome assembly GCA_951848785.1 of Callosobruchus maculatus. NCBI lineage: Eukaryota > Metazoa > Arthropoda > Insecta > Coleoptera > Chrysomelidae > Callosobruchus > Callosobruchus maculatus. Next base: position 6,269,118 of record CATOUR010000032.1, read on the forward strand.
GTTTTAGGTGTTCCTGATCATTTTCTACTTTTTTTTGGGTACTGCCCTGTGAAGGAAGACCTAGCGATATAAATTAACTTTTTTTGGTCCATCCGAACATTGCCTTGCCTATTACAGAAACCAAAGGACTTAGAATTGTGTGATGTATACATATGAGTATTACCATTGATTAAAGTGTTAATACTTTAATCAATGGTATTACTTTATTGCGTTCTACGTATATTGCGTGTTCGCAGAATTTACTACCGCGGCGAAAATGGAAAACGCGCCTGTTTTTGAAAAATCGTGTCAGTGAAACAGCTCGAACTTCGTTTTTAGATGGGCTCCTGAACGTTTGGCATCGTCCAGTTGAAGTATGCAGAATAAAAACTGTGGCGTCCTAGTTCCTAAGGAGGGAGTCGCCAGAAACTATTTACGAAAGTTTTTGTGTTGGGTGTTTTTCTTTGTGGCGCGTGAACGACGATTTGGTTGCAAGGGAATTTCAGATTATAGCTTCTTGCAATGGGAAAATAATGAAATGGTATCATCACTATGTTTGTGTGGGAAATACTGAGTCAATCAACTTGACTCCATTTTTTTAGAGTGGTTAAAATGAGCCGATGTAGGATGGGTGGTCGAGAAACCCTGGAACATTTCATTGCCCTTTAAAGATTGATACTGGTAATATAAATTTCAAACATCAGAAAATCGGCATGCCATGTGATTAGGATATCAGTTGAATATTGCAGAATAAAAAACTGTGTCGTCCTAGTTTTTACGACGAGAGATGCAAAAAAATATTTACGAATATTTACGAGAGTTGTCGCATTCGATGTTTTTCACGGGAGGGCGATGATTTGGTTGCAAGGTAGCTTCATGTTATGGGAAAATAACAAACTGGTATCACCGTAATGTGTGGGAGGTACTGAGTCAATCAATTTGACTTCATTTTTTATTGGAATTCTCACCTGTAATGCTACCGGACTTTCATTTATAACATCAGATGCTTCTTTCAGAGCTGTAGAAGCTTTCATTTCTCCTTCTGCTGCTATAACTTTTGCTCTGGCTTCTCTGGAGGCTTCTGCTTCAGCTGCCATTGCTCTTTGGAGTTGCTGAGGTAGACTGACGTCTTTTCTAAAATGCAAGATATTTATGTCATGAACATTAAAATTGAACAATAAGTTTGGATAGTAGTTATATAAAAAGAAACTACGAAAAAATAGAAGAAACACATTCAGCTTGGCTTGGATTTCCTAAAAGACCATCATGACAAAATAATACTAACAGTTCTTCTTTGAGCAAAATTGTAATGGAGCTGTGTAAGTAGTTGGCCGTAAAATATACCATGTTATAATTGAACGCAATCCTAAAGTTAAAATGATTTCGTAATGGGCCACAAACAAGAATAATTATTTATAATCATGTTCGACGAAAGTTACAACGATGTACCAATGGACCATCAAACAAAACACGGTAAGATATGGAATATCTAAAAAGAAGAGCAACCAATGTTCCTGAAATAATGAGTATGTGTCAAAAGAATAATAGAACTTGAACTCACATTTCTACTCTCTCTACTTTGACGCCCCATGGGTCTGTAGCAACGTCCAACGAAGTCTGCATAGCGTGAGATATGGCTTCTCTGTCTGATAAAATCTCGGCCAGATTTCTCGTGCCTAGAATGTTCCTAAGAGTCGTCATTGCTAATAATCTGGTTGAATTGCTAAAAAAATTAGTATTTGCCTGTATTACATTCTATATACAATCCTGGTGGATTAGGCGCGTGCGGGGTTAAATGTAACGCAATATTTTGCTGCTTTAGAAATTCAATGAATCAACGATGACTTATCCCATTAATTTAGTACTACTTGAGTGTGAGATTTTTGCATCTTTCCTGTTTTAAGAATCATTTCCTTGGGCTTGAGAATAGAATTTCGATGTAAATATTTTTGACCATTACCCCTTTGAGGATTACTCGACAATAATGACTAGAGCCCATATACATTGATACTATTTAATGTATTGTGGCTTCAATTTCCTTTTATGAAACTATTTCCTTAGGGTTGAAAATTATTGTTTATATGTAATTTTGGCTGCTACACCTTTAGAAATTCACTTAGTCAATGAGAATTCAGCATTCACCCGTTTTCTATGTGTAATATGAGAGAGAAACACACGGATATACTTTGCCTGAAGCATACAGAGATTATACAGTAGGTAATAGCATGGCTTCACAAAATGATAATCTCTTTTATAACATTTTACCTAAAAATGGAAATTATCTACAAAGTATAGGCGAAAGTATTTTGTGATCTGTGAATGTCTCTTCAGGTGATGTGAACACTCTGTAACATTTCATAACTTTTACCTAAGGCTGGAAGCTTTCTTTACAAAATATAGCAAAAAATATCCTGTGAGGGTCTACAAACCATCATTTCTGTCGGTTTGTCTGACGTCCATCAGGTAATCCTTGACACACGTCTATAACCGTTATAACCCAGTTACTGGGAAAGTACTAAACCAATATTCCAAATTTCCACTTAAAGTGTCTAGAAATTTCTACTTAGGTACTAGCTAGAAATTTCCATTTATTAAGTAGAAATTTCCACTTAGTATCTAGAAATTTCTACTTTTACTAAATAGAGATTTTGGATATGCTATACTGTGAAATTCTGCGTTCTGTGTTCCCCCTGAGTAGTGAAAGCATCGTCATTAGATACACGTGCTCCCTTGTAACACTAAAAGCCTTGGAGGAGACATCTTATTAGGCTTAGGTGCATCGACTTATATCCATGAAGTTGGCTAGACGTTTGAACTTGAATAAATATATAGATCGTACACTTGTAAAGTTTTTCCTTCTTTACAAGCCATAACTAATCTTAAACGTCGATTCAAAGTCTAAGCGTATTGCTTAGGTATTGCAACATTATAGGTACCATTTCCAAAGAAATGTTCTGATTTCTTTTTGACTCAAGCGGAGGCGAAAGTAGAGCTCAATAGTTGTTCTTAATGACATAGGGAAGAACTTATTATTGTTCGAACAAAACGGTTGAAGGGGGGTATTATCTCTGAATTGATGTTATAAACAAAAGTTATCGAAAACACCGGACAAATATGGTACATATACGTGTACATAACCTCGAGTTATTTTAAGCAGAAATTTCTAGTAGAAATTTATAGTTGCTAAGTTTTTTTTATTATAGAAGGTTTAGGAAATCGGCTTGTTCTCAAGGACAGACTCGCACACTCGGAAGTGTGAGAGAGAGTCTGCCCGCCCGACGTTGAACAAGCTTGAGTGCTCTGATCACATGTCTCATGGACGCAACCACGTCCATCCGACATGTCATCACGGCCCGACCGGCTAAAACCCGTTCCCTCTTTCTTACCTCTGATGTTATATCTCCATCTGCACCGGGCATCATCGTGAACGATATTTTTCACAGTGAAAGATGAGGTAATGATTAAAATCCATTTAAGGATAACTTTCAATCTTCATTTACCCTTGGGGCCGCTCCTCTCTCTCCTTTGCAGAGAGTATTTTGTTGACCATCTCATATGTATGATGTTCCATGCCTCTACGCTGAACAACAGCGGGACCATAGCCTCTGGGGTCAGCTCCCCATACTGTTTTTGACTGTATGGCCCCCATCTGTCGCACAGAAACAGGGCATGCTCGGCCGTATCTTCCGCCTCGCAGTGCAAGCATCCATCACCCGTCCTATCCGTTTCCTATACTCTCGAAAAGGCCCTTGCCCAGACACTGCCGGCGTTAGGAAATGGGACGTCTGCCGATGACTGCATTCCGTCCATTCTTTCATCGACGGTATTAGTCGTTTCGTCCACTGTGCGACATCAGTAGTCTCTTTCGATATGCTTTGCCAGTTACTTGCTGTCAACCTTTTAGCTTCAGCGCGGCTTTTCGCATTGCCTGCTTGACCATGGCGGATCAGTGTCCTCTCTTGGGCCAGCAAGTAGTATCGCCATTATAACCTGCAAGGCTCTCCACACAGAGAAGCTCCATATAGGGCGACCGACTATACAACCTGGCACAGTAGTGCCCTTTTGTTGCTACTAGTTCCTCCTACATTTGGCATCAGTCGCGACAGTATTGCCGCCTTCATCTCGACCTTTGAAACTACTCGTTTAAAGTGTTCTCCATAACGCCTCTCGTTATCCAGTGTGACTCCGAGGTACACTATGGACTTGCTTGTTGGGCTTCACTCGCTTTAGTTGGAAGACCACGTTAGCTCTCTTGCTCCTTGGGCCGCGTATTATACTTAATTGCCTCTGTTTTCTCAGGCGTATGCTATCGTTTTTATGCCGCTGGGCAGCGAAAGCTGCAGCATCCCATCATACAGGATGTTCCAGAGTAACGGCCCTAAAGCAGATCCTTGGGGCACCCCTGTTGTCATAGAGAATTCGGTTCCGGCAATGGAAATTGATCTGGAGCCTAGGTAGCTGCTTATAAGATTCCTTAGATATTTTGAAATCTTCAGCTTTCCTAGTAATTCCATAATCATGGTCCACGAGGCTGCATTAAAAGCATTACGGATATCCAGCTCATCAACGCACACCATTTCTTCTTGGTTTCTTCCGCAATCCTCGTTACCGCTTCCAGAGCATCGATGGTGGACCTCCACGAGCGGAAACCGAATTGGTATGGCGAGAGCCCTCCTGCCTTTTCGATCTCTTTCTCGAGCCTCTGCCTTATCACGATTTCGTACAGCTTTCCGATGGTATCTAACACGGAGATTGGCCTGTATGAAGAGGAAAGCTCTGGCGGCTTTCCGATCTTACTAAGCAATGCCACGTTTGCCCTTTTCCACGCCTTCGGTACGGTTTGCATACTCAGAAGGTGGTTGAATAGACCTGATAGCAGCTGTGGTGTTGCAGATGCTATCACCTTGATGGCCTCAGAATGGACACCATCTGGCCCAGGAGCTTTACCATTTTTCATCTTCCCCGCAGCCGCCTTAATCTCAAAGACCTCCGGATTCTTTTAGGTGCTGTGCGTCTTCCAACCTTCTGAAATACTTGGGAAGAGCTATCTCACTATTTCTACCCTTCTGTCCTTACTTAGTAGACACGGTGACGACCGCTTGATCATCCTTTTGGTGACCAACTGCAACTTGTACCCTTCACCCACTTACTAACTAGAAATTTCTATTTACTAAGTAGAAATTTAGTATCTGGAAATTTCTTCTCAGTTATGTAGAAATTGTCACTGATTTTTGGGCTTCCGTAAACTTGTGATCTGAGAGGCCAACAAAATTTTACCAAATTCGCGATTAAAATACTTTCTCCGCCTACTGGATGGAAAGTAAATGTAAAAAGAAAGATTAAAGCATTGCTTAAACTCAGATTTTGGGTTTCTCAAGACGGCAAAGACGCGACGGTGGGCAAATTCAAGGAAATATTTGAGTTGTGGACGGTACTAGCAAACTTAACTTAATGTTTAAGCTTCCCCAGCGCTTACAATTCGTTTAGACGTAAGAAGAACGCCTTTTGACCACATTTCAGATTTCCTAGCGCAAATCCGACAAACTTCTTAATGGAAATAATCATTTTTTACATATAATATAACGCGCATACTTGGAACAAGCCAAAGCTTATCATGGTGTTTTCTAGCACATATTCGACAAACTTCCGCATTCTTGGGACAAGCAAAAGCTTATCATGCTGTTCAGATTTTTTCATATACAGATCTTAAGCCTACCTATAATTTGTCACTTTAACGACGGCATTTAATGGATCTTGGATTCTATAATAGACAACTGCATCGACTGTAACTGTTACAGAATCTTTCGTCAGGGCCTGAAAAATATGAAATACCTAGTAAATAATACAAACTTAAGATTTTTAGAAGTATGTAAAGTACCTGCCTTAATTACAATAAATGCTTAAAAATTACGAAGAACTAAAAGTGTTCAAAGATTTTTTTTATTTCACAGGGTTTCCCATGTATGTTATCATCCCCCTGAAAGCGTGTGCATCTTGTGGATTCGGAATAGGAGTAGTAAGAAGAATATTGTCACTATTATATATTATATTATGTTGTGACTATTGTCACTTAGTTTAATCGATGCTAACCTCCTGAGGTGGCACGTCGAACGACACTGTCCTTAGATCCACCTTACAATAACTATCTAAACAGGGCAGAACAAAAAATATTCCAGGTCCTCTAGCTCCACCCTTCCTCAGCCTCCCCAGTCGAAATATTACTGCCCTTTCATACTCCTGAACTACCTACAAATGATAACACTGGTGAATTATAGTTCTAGATTGAGACCTTGTGAGTTCTGGAACATCATATGTAATGAGAATATGGATGTGCACGTCATACAATGGCTGAAACAAGTCTGATAAAGTTTCAAACAAAAAATATGTTTGAAAAGTTCGCTTATCATTCAGAACTCGTAAGCAAATAATACTTTCGAAATGAAAATGGCTGACGTGTTGAATTAAATGTCTATAAAATATTTCAACAAACATAAACAAACGGTGGTCGAAGACGTTATAATTGTTATTGGAGTACCAGGAAAACAGTTGAATCAACCTTGAACATTTTAGTAATGCATTTATCAAATAATTTTTTGGCAGCTGGTCACGTTGCGTTAGACAAATGTCATTTGATAAATCGAGCGCTCTTCTCAATTTACTGTTTCGAGTAAGATAAAGTATTTGCGGTAGTACCCCTCCAAGCCAGAAAGCAGTATTCAAATCCAGAGCTTGTCCGAGATACTAAAAAGTACCTACCAGTTGTCAGTTTGAATTTACATTTGACGAGTTGTAAAATTAACTTGACCGTTTTGAATTATCACTTGACGGTTTATAAACTACAACTGTAAAAGATGAAGTTCTTCATTGTCGAGAGCAGTATTTAAGACCACAGCTTTATAAACCCTAAAATGATTGGATGTTAAATAGTATTGGCAGCTGTTGCCATTGAAGGGTCATTGGGTAAGTCAGGCACTCTTCTGAATTACTTCCACTATTGCCAAGTATTTGGGCTACTAGCTCTCCAAGGCGGAGAGCAGTATTCAGGACTACAACTTCTCTGGGCTTTATAAAGCCTTAGATATTTGGATATTAAGAAGTCATGGCAGCAATTGGAAGTCTCATTGGATAAGTCTAGCCTTTTCAGAAGTGCTTCGAGTATTGCCAAGTATTTGGGCTACTAGTTCTCCAAGACAGAGAGCAATATTTAGGACTGCAGCTACTCTGGGCTTTATAAAGCCTAAGATGTATGGATATTAAAAAATACTGGCAGCTGCTGCAATTTGAAGAGTCATTGGATATCTAGCACACTTCTAAACTGCTTCGAACATTGCTAAGTATTTGGAGTAGTAGCCATGGGCGCCAGGAGAGGGGTGCAGGGGGAGGCATGTCCCCCCTGGAGCAGCGAAGATAATAAACTTGTATAAGCAAAAACCAAATTCGTCCCACCTGTCCTCATTTACGCACTCAATTTAAGTAAGTCGCCCCCCCCCCTGTACAATTTTCTGGCGGCGCGCTTGGACTAGTAGCTCTTCATGCCTAAAAGTATGGAAGCAGTATTCGAGGGCAAAGCTTTGCAATTGAGAAAACGAGTATGTGCAAAAAAGTAACTTCAGTCAGTAGCGTGCCGAAGGGCCCGCAGGGCTCGACTACTTCGGGCAAGCTTTTACATAGTAATAACTATAATACTTATACTTAATTTCATTGTAGGAGAGTATGTCTATACCTCATAATTTTTCATAATCAAATATTAAATATATTTTGCCTTATCAGTAAATTTGACAGCACGACAACGTGGTCAAACATAGAATCCAGAACGACTAGAACAAGTGGCAACGTTACCTTGACGCGACGCGTATTTGTGCCGTTAATCGATGTATAATCATATTGTACGAAAGGTCTATGACTTCTTATTCCTCAAAACCTCGAAAGAAAAAAATCAAAATATAAAATTGAGGTCACACCAATTTTTTTTCTATCTATAAACCGATTTGAAATGTCACCGTAGACAGTTGTTCCGTTTTCACTCAGTAAAGGCATTACATTTTTTTATGTATAGGGGGCGCCCGTGAAAAAAATTGCGGGGGGCCCCCGAAGACCTTGGCACGCTACTGACTTCAGTGATATGAACCCCACATCATATTATATGATATTCAATATACCTACCACGTACTGTAAGGTAGATATTTATTGAATAAAAGTAGTGTCAAAACAAAAGTAACAGAACACGTGGAGCAAACTGAATAGGTAGGTATAAGAATGGTATAACTCATATGTTTCGTAGATGTTCTAAATTTGTCTTTTTAAATTTTTTTATAATGATTATTTTATAATTTTTGGTGTATGGCGAAAACCTAATATATTAAAATAAAGTCTACCTGCACAATCGTTTTTGTGGAGCATATAGATATTGACACTAAACATGTAAGATGCTCTGGTGTGGCTCTCATCTGACAGTCTCTGTTGGTACATGAACGGGATTTTCTAGATTTAATATGCCTGAACTATAAATGTCATATTTTTTGATGGGCAATGTTATTCCAGGAAGAATTATGAGATAATGGTCAGTTAAAACGGAAGGTATCTCCAAACAGAAAAGTGTACTTTATATAGTTACTTTTAGACAAGTCATAAGTAGGTATAGTTTCCGATTCAATTTTTCTGTGTTGCATATTAATATGGTCATATTTGATTAACAAAACCATTCAGGTATATCTCAAAATGAAAGGTCAAATAAGGTCACTAAGGTAAATATTTATAACTAAAAAATCTAGTAAATAAAACACAATTTACATACGAAATCCTAACTTCAAAAACTTATAAGTAGTGATCTGTTAAACGTTGGTTATATTTATTGTACAGTGATAATATCACATAAAACGGATAAACTACATAGTAGGACCGTACATTTTATATGCGCCGCGCTTTTACAATTATTAAAAAGAATTGAACTACTTTTGAGTTACACCTTGTATAAGATAACATAGATGAGATGCTTCTTATCTCAGAAAAGATACCAGGTATGTTAACATACGTTTCTAAAATATGGCCTGAATATAGAACAATAAAAAACATACTAACCTTAAAACACCAGAATAGTGAAAATGGCAAAGTAACTAGCAGCAGCAGTACAGAGCCAATAGTTACTACGACCTCTATGAAGCTCATACTACTTGGCTTTTCTAAAATCAGGTTTAATTACATTTTAATTAAATATCAAATAATAGAGACTTTATTATTAATAACTGATAAACATGTCCATGACCCCCCTATGACTGCCAGTGATCGATCCTTTGAACAGGTCGTTAATTTCTTCCTACTCCGTGACCAAGTTCGTTTGCACGCCTCCATACATGAAAATCGAGTGGTCTCAAGTTAGGGGATCGTAAGGGCCATGCGATGGGACGTGATTTTCTGATCCATCAGTGGAAGAAGGTGCTATCCAGGTACTCATTCATCATTCATTCTTTGGAAAAAACAATTAAGTACATTTTTGGTCATTAATCTTGGAGGGGGAGAATTAGCCCTGTTACCCCTTGTATGCGCCCATGCACGTTCGAAACCCGAAACCCGACGACTCTGTGTATGGCATATATCAATATTAGAAGCTGAGGAGCTCACTTTGAACAACATTTATAGCTTTGTAGTTAAAAAAATAAAATAATAAATTCTTGTCATGACTGCACTTGTCCTCTCTGTCGTTAATTTTGACAAGTTACTAATTGAGCTTGATACACGTAGCATACCTTTGTAAACAGTAATAGGTAGAGAAGTTTCTAAAAGAACTTGAACAACTTTGTCGCATTTATTAATTTTTTAAATGAAGTTGAAACTGATCTCGCTAAATTTTTTCACAGCTCACAACAACTTATTTTGGTAGTATTTGTTACTAATTATTACTTCAGTTGTAAACAGGCACGTATAAAATGCCCGTATAAAAAATGGAATCCACAAATTTGCACCGCCCCCCCCCCGCAACTTTAAGGATTTAAGGTGGCAACTCTAATCTGGACTCCCCCCCCCCCGAAAGATCAACCAAGTGACACCCATAATCTGGACCCCCCCAAAACCAAATCCTGGATGCGTGCCTGGTTGTAAAAGGATACTTTACAGATCAAAAACATATAAAAAATAATAGATTGGTCCAAAAACTGTTGTTTGTTTTTTTCTTTATCCGTCTTGGTGTTCTTATATATTTTGAAAAACTTTCTTCCGTCCATTGTAGGAAAACCGGCAACCTCTCACCTATGTACCGAATATATTGTTAATGATCGTACCCTCTTGAAATATGTATATACTTATTGATATTCAGTGGATAAGATTGTTATTGCATATTATAAAGACAATTCACTACAGATAGTTTAAAATAAAATAAACTTAAAAGTCGCTAAGGAAAGTTAAATACACTCCTGTATAAGTCTAAGTATGAACAAAAATGGGATGGTCAATATCTGCTTGTGGCACCTCGTCCCACTCATATCTTCGTATATTAACAGCTAGAGCCTCTAAACGAGCATTCGAAGTGGACAGCCTCGTCCCCATAATAAGCCACACAACCATGTTAAATGACATGATGTCCCCATCCCCCAACACACGCGTCACCATAATCTTAAATCGTCTGAACAAATTTGGGGCGGTTCTGATTTTCGGGTTTTACTAACAGGGCCGCGCCAAGTGATTCTGCCGCCCGTGTGCAAATGATAAGTGGCCGCCCCCTATTACCCCAAGCGCAATGAGAGACGGTAATCAAATTTCAGAGACGTTTACTTTTAAGTTTTGTTGAAAATTTAATATGTTTTTACACAAATACCACATAAATAAAAATCCTTAAAACTAAGCAACAAAAAAACGAAACATATAATTATGTACTATGTACAAAAACTCCCAGAAAACAAAATTAAATATTTTAAAAACCTTAAGATAATGTTTTAAACTTAAACAGTGAAAAAACAAAACATAATTATGCACTTCAAAGTTAAAAACAAAAGCTCCTACAAAATAATATAAAATATTTTTTAAAAACTTAAGTTTAATATTTTAAACATAAACAGAAAACAAACAAAGCAGATAATTATGTACTTTAAACTTAAAGACAAAAACTCCTAGAACTAAAAATATGATGCACTTATCTTTTTATATTTATAGAAAAGACACTTGCCTTGCTTTAAGTGCTGCAAAATCCTTTATAATTTGGTCTGTATTTAGTTTTTCACATAATTCAGATTCAACGGAAATTAATGTCAAATTATTGAGTCTTTCCTGGTTCATCGAGGATCTTAAGTAATTTTTAATGAGCTTTAGCTTTGAAAATGATCTTTCTCCGCTTGCAACTGATATTGGAAGTGTTAAAAGGATTCTAAGAGCAATCCAAATATTGGGGAATGTATCAAATAAATCATTTTTAAATATGTGGGGCGTAACAGGCGTATCGAGCGGGAAGCGGGACATTCAGGACTGAGCTGATCGCAAAATAATGGAGTCTCAAAAAGACAGAGTTATCCAGATGAGCGAAATATCATGGGCGCCGCGCCGCCTCCCTTTTAGGCTTGTCGCCCGTGTGCGCTGCACACTGTGCACACGGGGTTGGCGCGGCCCTGTTTACTAATTACGCCGATGCTAATTCAATTATGTTCGAAAATTTTGTAGTATAATAATCTTTCTATAACACTCCAAATTCTATCAAAATTGGAGCAGCAGTTACTGAGATTACGGGATTTAAAAAATACACGATGGTCCTCCCCTTATGTTTTCATAGGTAAGAAAATCCACACATACGTCTCCAAAACAATGTTCGAATAGGTCTGAAAAGTACAGTATATCAACCAAGTCATGGAGAACTGAAGAACATACACGTATAGTATTATTCCAGCTCCTATAGGTCACCGTCCGTTGGAATTTCTATGTTCACTAGGTTCTCCATGGATGACGGCCCCGAAGGCTTCAACACCTTCATCCAAAGGTCATTTGTTCATTTTTTTGTGGGGTAGTAGTAGTATAGGATAGTTCTTTATGACCCCAAAACATTTTACCTTCTCTGGAAAAAGACGGAAGATGACCAGAAGCCCATAAAATGCCTTAAAGAGAAGTTTGGTGCAAATATGAGAATTTTCATTTTAGCTACTTACTCCGACGCCATGGTACCTGCTACTCAAACTATCTCTGTCTTCGAAAAGGCAGCAGAGAAATAAGAGCGGTTAATCAAGGATCGGTTCTCGGGCTACTTCCGTAGAACCATTGATTAAAGTCTAAATACTTTAATCAATGGTAGAACGTATTGTATGATAGCGTATTGGAATTGGAAGTGCCTGATGGAGCAAGGACCATAGAGCTTACGCAGATGATCTGGTCGAATTTGCGGTAGCCGAAAATGAACATCTGTTGGAAATAATTGAGAATGAAGCTCTAAGCCAGGGTAGTCATCTGGGTGGAAAATAACAAGCTGAGCCTCTCCCCAGAATAGACAGAACCCATCATCTTGAAAGGCTCGGGCAAAAAAAAAATATTCACTGGTATCTGAGTGTTCTTGGAGTAAATATTACCCCAGTCAGGCAGATCAGATACCTAGGAGTTATTTTAGACGATAGGAGAACATTCGATCCCCACGTGGCCGCGAAAGCGGAAAGGAGGATGAGAGCCCTAACGCGAATCCTGCTAAACATAGGCGGTCCTAGCAGTACCAAAAGAGTAGTGCTTTGTGTAGTAATACACTCTATAGTTTTATATGCAGCTGTCATATGGTTAAGACGGTTTGCCGACATGCTGCGCGGAATACAGCGTATAAGGCCCTTTTGAGAGTAGCACGTGTATACCGTACGCAACTTCGGGTGCCGCACGTATGTACGAAATGTAAATCAGTGCCATATGCACTTACGGAATTAAATATTGTTATGCGCTAAGCTTCGAGTGCCACACGCGTGTATGAAATGTCAATCAGTGCCATATGGACTTACGGAATGTAATATACATTTTATACAACGTCTTTCTATGGCCAAGCTGGCCTTTGGTGATAACGTCCAGCCGTTAGCATTTTATGAACCTTTGGTCGCAGAATCATCAACCATTTGTGGAATTGCAGCTGAAAGCGAAGAATTCATAACTTAACAAAATAACCTACCACGAACCTTATTGGTAATGAAGGAGTGCGAACACTAACAGATACAACTGAAATTGTCACAGGAGCTGGGGATTCCATTACCTTTCAGAGTGTTCTTAATTTAATTATTACCAAAAATGTCGAATTTGGCACCTCTACTTCAACAATTCAAGCAGAGGAGGACAAGCACGGCTTGGGAAAGTTTTTTGTGTACTGCGGGAAGTTCGTGTGCTCAGCGCTATAGGCAAAGTCCACCGTTGAAGTTCAGCCTACAGCTTTGAATAGAAGAAAACTTTGAGTAACGAGAGGAAGCAAAAGAAGGCCTGTCGGCCGTCCAGCAACTGGCAAACCTGCCAAGAAAAAGCCAAAGAAAAAGTATAATCTTTCCCAAAACATTGAAACAAATAAACCCAATGTAATTAAACATGGATCATCCCACTAATTTTATATAACGTATTTTTTTTGTTTGGTTATATTCTTTAATGTCTAATCTTGTAAGTAATGTATGTTCTCTTTGCCCACTGAAACTTAATACTAAATTAACTTGATACAGCAGATGTTTGCTATTATCACCATTTAACATTTCGTAAAAATACTCCCCTACCTATCGGTGTGGGAAATAAAAGGACAAACAATATACACCATACCATAACTTAACTTGTGATAAAGTTTACTGCAGCTTAATATATAGTTAAAAATGGTTTTCGCTTAAATCGCTTTCCTCTTTGTAAGTTTTAAGCTGCATTAAATACTGCATTCCGTAAGTGCATATAGCACTCATTTACATTCCATACTCGCTTATGGCACTCAGAGTTTGATTGGTTCAAAATTTAAATCTGACCTATGGGATTGTGTTAGGTGCTGTATACATGTACGGAATGTATAAATACATACCGTACGGTATCTACGGCAGCTATAGAAGTTGTAACTAGTAGTCCTCCTATAAAACTACTGGCGGAGGAGAGAGGCCGACTCTATGGAACTAGCGAGGCACTTACCCAAAAAGTAAGAGAGAGGGAGGGGGAAATGTGACGCTAAGCATGTGCAAGACCCCTGGAAAAATCATACCCACTTGGCAACGTGGACAAGAACACTTATATATACCGGAGATCAGGAGTTGGGTCATGTCTAAAAGAATCAACATCACGTTGACCAGCCTATGTGATTAGTGTGGGGCCGAAAATACCCCAGAGCATAACATAGAGCTGAACTGCCGGGTGTGCGAGTGCTTCTACTGTACTTGCGATCAAGCCGATTTCCTAAGCCCTCTATAATAAAAAAAAAGTCCACAGCATATCACACCTCAAGCTTCGTCAATATCAGTACAGCAGTGCAGACAGATCGACAGACTCGCTTTTAATGATGTATAAAATGTCCAAAAACCGAAAAACCCAAAACTGAAAATTTTCGCGATTACAATACCTACAATGGGTCTATTGAATAAAAACAAGTAATTGCTTATTCTTCCTCTGATATAAGTCTTTACTTGCGATTCATTGAATAAAACGTCAGTGACAGCTTGTTGTAAATGAGCCTACTTATAGCGTTAACCCATTCGTTGCCATGTTCCAAAATCGGAACGTGATCAAAATTAGCCTCCAGCAAACAGATGGCGCTGACATCGGGTTAACCAGTTTGACATATGGTTCCGACTGCATTCGTTTATGAGTTTGCGATCTATTTCGTGGTGAAAGTGTTTACATTTCTTGCACAAGGTAAGATTCAAAATAGAATTTATTACTACCTCCTATTGTCGATAAATAACATATTATTCAGTTACTAAATCTGACAAATTTTGTCACTTTTTTGTTTCTTTTGTTTTTATTATCATCTTCTAAGACGTCTAGTAACACGAAAAAGTTAGGTTAACTTTTTGATTTCTCGTTGTGTCACATTTGCTTCACGTTCCGATTTTGGAACATGGCCAGATTTGAGATCTAATTTTTATAATTTTTGTTTTCAGACAAAATGAACGTGAGAACTTTTTACGGAAAGAAGAAAAATTGCATTTCAACAAGTCTTAACCGTTTGTTGGACAAAATTAGTGAAAAGAAATTTGATTCAGCTGATATATACATTACACCTCCTTCAAATGACTCAGAAGGTGACTCCGAAGGGTCTGATGCCGATGATTTTGATGAATTTGCAAACAAATTTTCATCGAAAATACTTTCCGCTCCAGCTGAGGCATCCCTGAAAGTACATGGAAATGACATAGTAAGCAGCAGTGATGACGAGTCAGAAGAAGAAACCTCTACAATGGAAGCAGCAGGGCCCAGCACAAGTAAAATTTTGCAAACGACAAGCTTTCTAAGAGAGGCAGAGGTTAGAAATTCAACTCTAAATTCAACGAAGCGAACCAAAAGGACCATAAATTATAATGAAAATGATATCAGCGAAAGTGAAATTGAAAAAGTTGCCAAAAAAAGCAAAAAAACTGAGTTACCAAAGGAGAAATGGAATGTAGGAGATCTTATGAGCCCTGCAAAAGAAAATAAAAATCCAGCATCAGTAAGTGAAATAACACTCAGCCGTCCTGTCGACCTTTTTGAACGCTTTTGGACTTCCGAGTTATTCGAGCACATAATGAAACAGACAATAAACTATTCTAGGCAGGTAAATGCAAATAGTACGTTTGAATTATCAGTAAACGAGGTAAAAGTGTTTTTTGCTATTCTCATGATATCTGGGTATAGTCCAAAACCCAGACGAGATATGTATTGGAGTTTAGACGGCGATCTTCGTAATCAAGCCATTGCTGATGCCATGTCTCGAAACAGATTTAGAGAGATAATGAAATATATTCACTTTGCAGACAACACACACCTCTCTAAAGACGATAAATTTGGCAAAATTCGCCCACTAATTGACCATCTAAACAAAAAATGCTTAGAAAACCTTCCAAAAGTTGAAAATGTTGATGTCGACGAATCCATGGTACCCTACTACAGTCACCACAGCTGTAAGCAGCGGATACTTGGCAAACCCATCAGATATGGTTTCAAATTTTGGTCCATGAACACGTCAACTGGTTATCTGATAAATACTGAACCTTACCAGGGAAAAGGAACACAGTTGGGGAACTCAGATCTGGGGCTTGGAGCTTCTGTAGTAACGACTTTTGCAGAAAGGCTCAAAAGGGCCCACCCGGATCGTCACTTCAACTTTTTCATTGACAACTTTTTTACTGGCTTACCGCTCCTACGAAAAATGACTGATATTGGATTTGGCTGTACAGGAACTATACGGGAAAACCGAATCGAAAATTGCCCTCTAAACAAGAAAGATGTAAAGAAAGAGCAAAGGGGCTTTACAAATTCTTTTGTAAACGAAGACAAAAGCATGATAGTAATTCAATGGAAAGATAATTCAACAGTTCAAGTTGCTTCAAATGTTTATGGTGTATTACCAACAAAATCGGCTAAAAGATATTCAGCTGCTGAAAAAAAGAACATACATGTGGATATGCCAAACGCCATTGATTTATACAATGAGAACATGGGCGGTACCGACCTCATGGATAGAAATATATCCAATTATAGGATTAAAATTCGAAATAATAAGTGGTACTGGCAAACATTCACACACCTACTTTCTGCAACTGCATCCAATGCTTGGATCTTACATAAAATAGAAGCGGAAGAGAGAAAAGTCTTTGTGTCAACTTTGGACAGCTTCGAAAAAGTTGAGCCAGCTTTAGATTTTCTGGGTTTCATTCGGAATATTGTCTCTACATATTTATTGTTAAATTCTAAACGAGATTCGGTTGGTAGGCCAAAATCTAGAGATATACTGACTAGGAAGGTTCCTTCTGCTGTATCTTTAAATCATAATGTGTTACATTATCCTGAAACCTTGAAACAAAACCGATGTAAAATTTGTAAAAAAAATTCAACTTTTGGTTGTGGAGTTTGCAGAGTTAATTTACATCCCCTGAATTGTTTTAAGGTTTTTCATGAAAAACAGTAACTTACTGAGACCATGTTTGTATTAATAGAAATTTACGTATATACCATCTAATAAATACTATTATTTACCTGAGTTGCGTTTTTATTCTGAATGTGGCCATGTTCCAATTATGGATCATTTTTTCAAAATCATTTAAATGGAAACATCTTAGATAATAATTTTTTTTAATATTTTTATGGCACATTAGTAACCCACATGCTTCTAAAGATTTTGGTTTGAAGTAAAAAAAAAATTTGGCCACGAATGGGTTAAGTAATCTCTTTCATTTTCAAGTAATTACTGATGGTATAAATATGCACTACACATTTTCCAGTATTTACTCCTGCTCAGTTGAATAAAAAGAAGAGGAATTAAGTTGAAGCATACGCATACTTGTTACGAGAGAGTGGTTGTGCTAAATGAATTTCTTGGATTTAAATCATAGAGGACTTTGCCCTATTCGTAATACTAAACAGTACATGGAAATAAAAAGCATAAGTTGCAGTAAATTTAAGGTTTTATTGGGTTTTGAAAGTGAAACTGGAGACTACCTTGCGGGCCATTTTCTCAACCAGATGAAACCAGAGAAGGCGCAGTCAGCTCTCGACAAAGAATGTAGATATTTCTACGATATGTTAGTCACAGCGGATCTCAAACAGGTGTTGCTGAAGACTTCGGCGTGCAACATACGACGGTGTCTAAAACCATAAATGATGTAGCTGATAGGATATAAAGGCCCATCAGTGGATAAATTTTCAGCCTGAACTAGAAGGTATGGAAGAAGCAAGAAGCAAATGGTCAAACCGATTTCCAACACCTACAGTCATTTGGTGCACTATTGCGGGAACCATTGATTTATTCAGAAGAACTCTATAGTTCTTCAGCAAATTTTAAAACGTAAGCCTTTGACAACCAGTCTCGACAGCCAATTCTTCTTCACTTGACGACATATCTTCATTTCAGCTTCATTAACTAATTCAATACGTACTGTATCAGGATGTTTGCAGACCTGTTAAAGACTTGCCTTTTACGTGTATTTCTGTGTACGTGAATAACCCACAACAATTTTATAAGTAAATACTTAGGTACAAGTAATTACTTAAATTTCAGAATGTTTTTCCAGTAATAACGTATAATAAACATTTCAGTTTATTCAACTAAAGTTATGTGATGTCTTAAACTTAAAAGTGATAGCTTATGTTTAAAAATTACTACTTTCAAGGTAAACCTTCTTTTTATTCAATAGACTCAATGTGGGGAGTAAACAGTGTTTAACTTACGATATTCAAAGAAACACTCGAAACCACCGGAGTCAGTCCTGTGAAGACCTGCTTTCATCTACGAATATCAAAGAAGCTAATTTAGCATCAATCAAACCAAACACTGTTTTGACACTGCGCGTGTTGCGCTCAGCAACAGTTACATGGCGTACTGATGGAATGCCCGCACCGCAAAATAAGAAGTCGCGGATCCCCAAGTTTATGTTTGGTTAAATACAACTGCGAAAGACGACTGGCAGATGTGTTACGGAATTATGATAGAGTGTGAGAGAGTGTAGATCAGAGATACGAGGGATGTCGTCTTTATCCGTAGAGCTATCTCTAACACTCATCATCATCATCATAGTCACAGTGTCTTAACAGCCATGTTGTGAACTCGTAAAATGTATTAAGTCGGAGCTAGAGTATTGCCGACACGAATATTATCAATAGTTTTGAGAACTGTAGCTCGCCATCGTTCGCGATTTACTGTCAGTTTAGTGGCGCTCTTGATACTCATATCCAGCAACTGTTTCGTCGTATCCACCCAGCGTGTAGAGGGACGGCCACGGCGCCGCCACTCGGGGCATGACCATGAACTACAAGTTTCTCCATATTATCGCTTCTGTGTATATGTCCAAAGAATGTAAGCATTCACAATGGAGGATAGTCTCTTTGGATTACCGAGCTCATCCAGTACGGAAACGTTAGTTCGATGGGCGGTATAAGGAACTCTCAGCATTCTCCTCCATCTCCACATTTCAAAAGCATCTATGCGAGCTCGATCTGCCTTTTTAACAGTCCAAGTTTCCGAGGCATACAAAAAATATGGAGAACACAAGAGACTGAACCAGCGACATTTTTGTAGCTTTAGTGATGTTATGGTCACGCCATATTTTAGTAAGCTTTGTCATGGTCACACGTGCCTGTTGAATGCGCCGTCGAATCTCATTTTCACATCTACCCGAATTGTCGATCAAAGAACCGAGGTACACAAAACTTTGAACTACTTCACAACGGCCCCCTGACTTTATTTCTCGATGATTATCATGCTCTCTATCTACGAGCATCTATCTAACACTCATGCTAGGTATGAAAACATTCAGAAGAATACAAGTGGCTGGGCTCAGTAATTCCCACACATTCTCGGTACTATAACAAAGATTTAGAGGTACCCATCACCTACACTTCCCGCCATCCCAATTTAACACCCTAAAAAGTACCAAACATTGCCAGGAACACCTAAATCATCTGACAAAGAAGTATGAATGCATTTCCCTGGCGTAACTATAGCCATCTGACCTGGTAGGAGGGGGGCTATAGGAGGGCCTGGGGGCCACAAACAAAATGTTTTATTTTGCAAAACGCTCATTGACCAACTTATATCACTGCTCATTGCAACTGAATCGGACTAGATACCTGATCATGACACGTAGCACTATTTTTTCGTGAATAACTTCGGAATTCCTACTCAACACCGATTGGTGTACCACAAATTGACAAATGCACAGATTACATGTTTAATAATATGCAGTGCTTTTATTTAATACCCCCCTAATTTTATTTTTTGAACGGGTCAACTCAAAAAAATGAAACTTGGGATAGTGAAATTGATGCATAAATACTATATTTTGGAGTAAAATTGACAGATGAAACTTTCAAGATAGCGGCTTGACGTCATCGTGAAACAGAAATCGAACAGAATGACACATTTTTTTTGAAGGCCCTGACGAATCCTTCACAACCCTAGAATGTTAAGTAAAATATCTTCATCTCCTACAATGCTGCTCCAGTTGGACTCGCTTCTGAGCATTGCGGCTATAAGCATCTCAGACGTTAAAATTTCTCGTGTATATACTGCTGTTACACAACTGTCTTTCTTTCCAGCATCTGGCGCAATGCAAAAGGTATGTTCTACATGTCGTTCTCCACTCCACAATAGAGGCACCTGCTAAATCCGAAACGATATAGGTATGCTCGGTAACATATATTTTAGTAGATATTTTCGGTTATAGACCCAGGGATCTATCATGCAGCCAGGCGCTAGTTTTCGCAACAACCCATCAGTTAGCTGTCGCCATGAGTTCCTCCTCATCCTGAGCTAGAACCACCACAAAAACATCATTGGCATATGCGATGGTCGTTACGTTGTCCGTAAGATACAACTATTATGACTCTATTGTAGATAATATCCCACACAGTTGGCCCAAGAATTGAACCCTCAGGTACGCTTGAATACGTTGACACCTGTGGGGCATCGGCATATCTCTCCAGTCTTTACCTGCGGTCTTGCAAATATCGCTTTCAGCCGGGTAATACCGGTCAATACCAATTCTCACTATATCATCCACTATGTTGTCCAGGAGGAGCAGCATTGAAAGCGTTCTTTATATTTAGTGCAATGGGTGCTATTCTTCCTATTGACAGCCCGTGCGACTTCCTTGGCTATCGATATGATAGCCTGCCATATAGTCCCAATTGTTGATTTACCCTATCGAAAACCAAATTGTCTAGTCCATATACCATTTGTAGTTGAGATATCTGCTTCAAGTCGCGCTAGAATCAGGTGTTTTAGGAGTTTATCAGCAATTATCAAGTAAACAAATAGACCTGAAAGATGAGGGCGGATCTAAAGGCTTTCCTGTAATGGTTATATTAAACGTAGCAGCCTACCAAAAGATTGTTTCTCAGAATTTTATGACAAGTGATATAAGCGTTGGAGAGCACGTACTTTGGAAGATAGTTGTTGAAGATTTTTAAATGAATATTTTGTTGTTTTACTAGACTCGTAATTTTCTGATACATCCTCGTCCATAGTACAAAAGGTCTTCCATCTAAAACTAGCCTATGTCCCCCTACAAGGGACGATTTAATGAACAATTTGATAAAAATATTGCTCAAACAAATAGTCTATGTAACCCCTCGTATGTCAGGTTTATGCGTATGTATGCTGTGTGTATATATGGAAGTATAAACGTGTTTCAAACACAGTGTGAAAGTGAAATAGTTTAAACTCATTCTGGATCTATACAGGTAATATGAGGTACTACTAATATAAATCAAAAATAACACCATTTCAATATAGACTGAAGCAAGATAAATTTATTATCATTGCCTCCTTCAGCTATAATAGTTGAGACCGTAGTCGACTGCTTTGACACAGACATATTGGCATCCGCGTCAGTTTGCGCATAGATAGTTTGCGACCTGAGCAAATTATTCAACTGCGCACGAAATTACGGTTATGAAAGCCAGAGAGTACCGAGATGTTAGATCGAAATGATCGAATACGCGCAATGTTTTAAGATCGTACCCACCGAGTATTAACGGTGATCGTACCCTACAAACAGGTAAGATAGAGTTGACTTTCTTGAATACAGGCCAATCAATAAATATAGTATCACACAAAGATCACTGCCTGGACCAATTTTTTTACGAATGTACTAAATTTGTTGAAATCAAACCTTACTTAAGCGGCCTACAGACGTTGATGCATGCTGCGATGCAGGCATCGACTCCTACGTTTCGTGATGCAAGTAGCAGCGTGTGTAGTACTGAATCACGTATTTGACATCAGTTGCGGCTTGCAGGCGATGCAGAAGTCTGGAATCTCATTTTGGTCGGTGAGCCATGATGCTGATGCAGATTTCAAAGTGGTAGTGGTATTGCATCGATGCAAAGACAATATCTATTTCCTCGCGTTATTTTAGTTATTTATGAGCGTAAATTACATGATGGAAAGTGATCGGCAATTTTGGGAAGATTTCATGAACATTTATCATCGGCATACGCGTCTTCCAGATGCAAATAAGGATTTTGTAGTTACGACTATTCTTGTGTTGCAAGAAACGTGCATTAAATATCAAGTCGATTCAGGCATCGCAACAGGTTTCGATTTGAGTAGGAACTTATGCAACTGATGCAAGTTTCATGAAACCTTGAGTCGATTCAGGAATCGCAGCATGCATCAACGTCTGTAGGCCGCTTAGCAGGCAGCACGACACAAGGATCAGTGCTTGGACCAGTTCTTTCTTTGATGTGCAGTAACAGTACATCATTGGCTTATTCAAAATGTCAATGTCACTCGGACATCCCATCCAAACTTTACGTTCAAATTATGAAATCATCAAACAATTTTAGAAGAATTCATCCTGCTGCTGACAATAGATCCATAGAAGGTCAAGAAGAATGAGAAGCAAATCGTTAAAAGGTGAACAAATCTCAGTCCAAAGGAGAGGCAGCGATGAAATTAGGTTAGCAAAATTTTAATGTATATTTCAACGCCAATATCTCACACAAGGCCTAGCCTTCGAGGTGGCAATATTTGTATTGTACAGTACAAATAAAATAAAAATAAAACAGTATTCCCTTGGCTATACCTAAATTGACTTTCATTTTGTTTGTGGATGACAACACTATTCTCACAAAATGATCTGCTAGCCGTGATGCTTTAACATTAGAAGAGGTGAACCGTGAACAAGTCGTTTTCTGAAAACAATCTCGAGTAAATGATACCAACTCGCAGTATAAGCATTGATTAAGGTACCTTAATCAATGGTATAAGCATAGCCATAAACCGGTGGCACATCAAATCTCAACCAGCTAAGTTTCCTGGTATGAAAGCAGTGAACCAACAGAAACAACTACTCCGACGGCAAATACCC
This sequence comes from Callosobruchus maculatus, assembly GCA_951848785.1. Taxonomy (NCBI): domain Eukaryota; kingdom Metazoa; phylum Arthropoda; class Insecta; order Coleoptera; family Chrysomelidae; genus Callosobruchus; species Callosobruchus maculatus. Next base: position 6,292,058 of record CATOUR010000032.1, read on the forward strand.
CCAAAGGCATTGAATTACACCCCTGGCTCCTTTGGGGAACATGCAGAAAACGCGCTGTTTCGATCTTTCGCATCTCATCAGGTGGACCTGGGTAAAACCCAGTATTAGGCTGATATGGAAGCAGTGAGCCACAGCAGTGAACCAACTACTCATAGGACAAATACACCTACTGAGATGGAATTAGACTATTGGCTCACGTGCTTTCTTTGGGTAAACATGAAGAAAATAACTTCCACCTTAACTAAAGTGAGCTCAAGGATATCACAATTCCTGTTTGGAACATGTCCTGAATTGCATGAGGCACGATGTTCCTAGTTCACGACAGCGCTGTTAAGTTTATCTTACTCTTACAGTACAGGGTGTCCCATTTTGGGCACTTTTACGGGGTATCTCGGTTATTTTTGAAGATAGTTGCGGTTTTCGCGACAGTGTGCTACTTCTTTGTGAAACTAAAGATGCCGTCAACAAAATTATCATGGCCCTCTTGGTTTTTGAGATACAGGGGGAAATTGAAAACTATCAATTTTGAGGCCACCCTCGTATCTCGGTTGTGTTCTATCTTATTGAAAAGTTTAAAAAAAGGTCTTACAGAATTTTTTCTGTTGAATCCAGTAGTGTAGTTTGATTGTTTGATTTTTTCTTACTCTAACCATCTTTTAGTTATGAAGCAAACATATATTTTTTTTAAATGTATATTATTGTATATTATTTTTTACTTCAATCGGAAATAATTCAAGCTTTTCAAAAATATATATTAGTATGAATCTTTTTTGAAAACTAAGCTCATTCATTTTTTACTTTATTTGTAGCAGTAGGCCATGACCAATCTATTAAAAACAATATCCAAGTAAACAATTATTATGATACAAGATACTCAATACTTTTAAACTCAATTGTTTAATTGAATTTTATACGCTATTAACTATTGCTAACTACGCTATTATTGTGATAATGTTCAGTAAATATATTGCTTATTGTATTACCATTGATTAACTTATTTAGTTAAGTTAATCAATGGTATTACATTACTTAAAACCAAACATTATATCTGAAGAATATCAACACACTATTAAATTTGAACTTGTATCAAAATAAAAACTAAAAGCATCGAGGAGCTTTTAGAGGTGTTGGTTCAAGTTGGAGACTACTTTCTCGAATGTGGAAGTATCTTAAACTTGTATAGATGGTAATTGTATTTTTTAGAATTATTTCTGCGGTTGATTTTTGTACCCCTACAGCTTCTTCTTTGTGCTTACAAGATGATTATACAGGGTTATTCACGTTATTCGACACGGAGCATTATGGCTAAAGTATTTGATAAAAAAGAAAATAATAATTTAGGGTGGATAGAGGCCCATAAAGGCTACATTTTAAAAATATTTTCATGTTATACAGGGTGTCCCAAAAACACGAAGTGTATCAAAGTTATGTTTTTTTAAATGGAACACCCTATATGTTATTGCATATTCAGATTCCTTGGTGAATTCTAGTGTGACTTTATGTATCATACATGGTACCTAAAGCGAACTGTTAAGGTGTAAATCACCATTTTCGGTATAAGTAGATATCAGGAAAAAATTGAATATCGCAGAAATTACAAAATATGGAAGGCTGTGACTTTGCCGTATTACTAAGCATAAAATGCGTCAGCTTTGATGAGACTGTCAAATTTAAATTACGTTTATGCTTGGAGAAATCGGTCGATTAATTAAGGAAACTTCGATCAGCGATAACTTGATTTTTTCAAATGGGAATGCCTAATTTTTTTTATACGGTTAAACGTAGAATTTGATAGGTTTTCTAATGATATAAGGTTGTGAATATCAATCTCTCACAGTTTTCATTTAATTTCAAATTTTCAAACAAATCGGCGATTTTCAATTTTCCTACCTATAAGCAACGTAGCAGGCCATGAAATATAAACAAAAATCTGTTCAGCTAGAAGAAAACAACTAACTTAGCTGAAAAATACACACTAACTAGACTAAAGGGACAAGATTATAAAAATACCTTACAACAAATCAACTCTCCCAGAAACAACTGCGATAACATCTCTAAGGTCAAAGAGAAGCTGGAGTATGGCAGTAGTAGATATTTTTATTGTCTACAATTTACTAGAGGTTAAAAATTTCCAAGGCAATCAAAAACCCTCATATGAAACAGAAACAACCAGCGACTGTTGCTCCAGCACGCAACTATCAATCATATGTAATGGTGTAAAAAAGTACTAATTTGCGTCGAAGTCGATACCTCTGACTGGAGCCCTTTTATTTTTCAATATCTATTAGCAATATTGCAAAAAAGGAACACTGACAAATCAGATTTAAATTTTCTGCCATTTAAGTTATGTTTTATAATCTGAACAAATTTTAATTCATTCTTCACTTTCTGCGATCTTGCTAATAGGTACTGAAGAATTTTTAGAACTCTAGTCAGAGGTACTTTTGACTTGAGTTTTGACAGAATTGCATACGTTTTTATAACATTAAATGTGAAATTTTATTATGAAAATAATAAACTGCCTACAACATTGTCTAGTAGTTTTCGTTTCATTTCAAAATGTTTAATGGTTTTGGAAATTGCCAATCTCTAGTACATTGCAGTAGCTAGTAGGCCGTGAAAAAATCCATTTTTGCCATACTCCAGCTTCTCTTTGACCAAAGATATGTTACCGCCGTTGTTTCTGGTTAGACTTTGTTTGTTGTGAGTAATTTTTACAATCTTGTCCCTTTAGTCTAGTTCGTGTGTATTTTTCAGCTAAGTTAGTTGTTTTCTTCTACCTGAACAGGTTTTTGTTTATATTTCATGGCCTGCTACGTTGGTTATAGGTAGGCAAATTGAAAAACGCCGATTTGTTTGAAAATTTAAAATTAAATGAAAACTACCAGCGATTAATATGCACAATCACATATCATTGGAAAGGTTGTCAAATTCTACTTTTAACCATAGAAAAAAATTAGGCATTCCCATTTGAAAAAATCAAGTTATCGTTGATCGAAGTTTCCTTAATTCATCGACCGATTTCTCCAAGCATAAACGTAATTTAAATTTGACAGTCTCATCAAAGCTGACGCATTTTATGCTTAGTAATACGGCAAAGTCACAGCCTTCCATATTTTGTAATCTCTGCGATATTCAATTTTTTCCTGATATCTACTTATACCGAAAATGGTGATTTACACCTAAACGGTTCGCTTTAGGTCCCATGTATGATACATAAAGTCACAATAGAATTCATCAAGGAATCTGAATATGCAATAATATACGGGGTGTTCCGTTTAAAAAAACATAACTTTGTTACATTTCGTGCTTTTGGGACACCCTGTATAACATGAAAATATTTTTAAAATGTAGCCTTTATGGGTCTTTATCCATCCCAAATTATTATTTCCTTTTTTATCAAATACTTTAGCCATAATGCTCCGTGTCGAATAACGTGAATAACCCTGTATTTAATAAAAAATATATTTAAAAGCTGACAGTCTCGCAAGTTTTTTACAGATTTGCTTTTTTGTTTTAATAGATAGCCCACTATCTACTCAATATTGTATAACACAATATTCATCATTTTAATGAGACATTATTATTTAAAAAAATGTATTTTGATTCTGTTTTTTCGAATTTGAGTAGGAAGTGTCCTGTAGAGTAATAACTGCTTAAAAGCTTATTATTTATAGTTGATTAACCATGGCCTACTGCTACAAATAAAGTAGAAACTGGAAAAATCAAATTTTGAGCATAATTTTCAAAATAACTTGATATTAATATATATTTTTGTAAAGCTTGAATTATTCCCGATTGACTTCAAAAATAATATACAGGGTGTTCCATAAAAAAATATATGTTTGCTTCATAACTGAAAAATGGTTACAGCAAGAAAAAATCAAACTACACCACTGGATTCAACAGAAAAAATTCTATAAGACCCTTTTTTAAACTATTCAATAAAATAAAAGGCAACCGAGATACGAAGGTTGTCCCAAAATCGATAATTTTCGATTTCACCCTGTATCTCAAAAACCAAGAGGGCCATGATAATTTTGTTGACGGCATCTTTAGTTTCACAAAAAGGTAGCACACTGTCGCGAAAACCGCAACTCTCTATCTTCTAAAATAACCCAGATACCCCGTAAAAGTGCCCAAAATGGGACACCCTGTACATTTGGCTTTACCGATGGAGTTGTAAAGCGTGATCGATTAGTATTTTTTCGATTAAGTGAATTTGAGTCTATTTACATCAGTGAGGCTCCATGAAGTACTGCCTATTGTCCAATCTTAATTTTACTAATGCATCGTCATCTACCGCTTAAAGGTGAACAGGTTATCGATTTATAGCCCATAATATACGTAAAATACCCCTCATTTGATGACTTTGATCGAGACTTAACATTTCCAAAACAAATACACAACATACCTATGGTGTAAATTTAATTAATAGACGTCAAACATAATAATATTTCGTATACACAAAACCACGAGGCTCTCGAATTTTGCTAATTAATCGGGTATTTAATGTAAACCAAATTTCAACTTTACGATTCCTCCAGCTTCCTTGGAATAATAAACAGCACCTATAAATTTCCTTTTGATGAAAATAGGTAGCACGGAGAGAGAATATCAAGGTTTTTAAGGAATAATGACGGTTCTTCCTATTTATACATGTTTCTCTTACTTGCCGCGCACTGGCGTTCATAATATACCTAGTACTCATAATAAATTTAGTTAGGCCAGTAGAAGTAAAAATCCTACTAGCACGTCATAAATATAGTACAAAATGTTATAGGAATGCAAATATATTGAAAGAAAACGGACATAAATGAATTTGTAACCGCTGCATGGATTGTGATAAAATTTGGATAGCGATATAATGCTGTATATAATTTTGGAAATTGGTGCATCGCCATAGGAGGAGTATCTAATTAGCAAAAAACAATAAATTTCAAGTATTCCCCAAATTTCGTTTTTAGGCGTTGTAGGGGTTCCTGATGGTTTTCTACCTTTTTTTGGGTGGGTGTGATTGGAGGGTAGGGCGTTGTCAAACTGAAGAAAGACCTAGTCACATAATACACTTATTTAAGCCCATCCGAATATTGTTTTGTATGATGTTTGGGTCATTCTGTATTTGTGTAACCTCGTAATTATTGAATTGATTTTAATGAAATTTTGACACAGTATAACTACCGTGGCAAGAATGTAAAGCGCATATGGTTTTTAGAAATTGTGTTACTGGCGGCGTAGCAACAATAAAAAAACTAAACACCTCAAACTTCGTTGAGGGATACTGGTCATTTCCACATTTTAGAGAGGATACAATTATGAAACTGAAAATTGATTGTATTTGTAGTGGGCTCTTAGTTGCCCTGTAAAGGAACGACATAATAAACTTTTCAGCTGTCCATCTTAGATAAAAAATAAATTTTGAAATTATATTGTAGGTAATTCTATAATGTGAGTAGCTCATCACTAAACTGATGGTAGCAATGAAATTTGTGAACCGTACTGCTGTGTGCCGCGGTAGCTATAGATAAAGTCTATGGTTTTTGAAAATTGTGTTAGTGGCAGTGAAAGTACTATAAAAGAGAAACAGTACAATATAAAAGCAATTCAAGCTCTGCTTTTGGGTACTCTAGGGATCTCTGATCATTTTCAACTTTTTCTGGAGTAGTTAAATTATTGATCTGAGATAAGATGGCGTCTCATATAGGGTAAGTTTTTAGTCTTTTAGATCAAGTTAAAAGAAATAACTATTGATTTTTTTTCCGATTTCTGAGTATCTATCTATGATTATCATCGGTGAAAAAGTTACGGATTGAATTGGTCTTACAGTCGTTTTGAAGTATCGTTTATTATCTTTAGACTTTTTATATCTACTTGTGTTGTAGCTATAAGAAAACCTATAAAATTACTACTTTTTCACTGCTTAGCTGCTAAATATTAATGAGGCATAAAACTGGTGCACGTTCACACTTCAAATCTGAATTGACTGGGCTACATTTGCGATCACCTGCCATGGCTTGTTGTTATGGATACCCAATTCTGGCTGTATTTCAAAACAAACCGTAAAAACTGTGTAGAGTACCATTTATAGGTCATTCAAACTGTTGTCAACCTCATTTATAGTTTTAGCATGAAGAACGTATTGCCGAGCAAAAAATTTCCAAATTGTAATGAGAAAAAATGTGCGAAATGTATGAATCCTGGGTAAGAATCATAAGAATACACCTCCTACCATGATACAAATCTCATTAAAGCTTTGCCCGAATCACTGCGAAATAAAATAAATGGATAAAAACTAAAAGCTTTGGTATATTCAGCTAACGAGATATGTTAGTCAAGTCAAGTTGATTGACCCAGTGCTTCCCACACATAACGATGATACCATTTTATTATTTACCCATTGCATGAAGCTATAGTCTGAGATCCCCTTGCAACCAAATCATCGCCCGCCTGTCCTCAAAAAACATCCAGCACAAAAACTAGTAAATAGTTTTTGGGTTGGTTGAGTTCTTTTTATATTATTAGTTTATTTATTATTGCTGCGCCGCCACTGACACGATTTTTAAAAACCATACGAATTTTAACCATCCTCGCCACGGTAATAATACGGTGTCGCAATTTCATTAAAATCAATCACAGAATACTCAATACAGAACGATGTAAAGCAATACTCGTATGTAACGTACATCAGAAAAAAATCGGAGTCCCGAAGTTTCTGTAATGAGCAAGGCAATATTCCGATGCGTTCAAAAAAGTGTCGCTAGGTCCTTTTTTCGCAGGTCAATGGAGAGCATGCATACAAAAACTTTTTCAGTTTGCAACGCTCCACCCCCCAACTACCCCGATTTCACCCCACCCAAAGAAACAGGAAATGATCAGGAACCCCCAAAATGCCTAAAAACGAAGTTTCAGCTATTTTTATATTTTTAGTTTTTTATTGTTTGTATTGTGTGACTGACACGATTTCTAAAAACCATACGCATTTTCCATCCTTGCCACGGTGATAATACTGTGTCGAAATTTCATTAAAATCAATTTTAGGTTACACAATACAGCAATACTCGTATGTAACATATGTACATCAGAAAAAAAATCGAAGTCCCTTAGTTTATGTAATAGGCAAGGCAATGTTCCGATGGACCTAAAAAGGTGTATTATGGCGCTAGGTCCTTTTTCGCAGGTCAATGGAGAGCATACAAAAACTTTTTCAGTTTTGCAACCCTCCACCCCCAACCACCTCAATTCCACCCCCACCAAAAGAACCCGCAAAACACCTAAGGACGAAGTTTGAGCTGTTTTTACATTTTTAGTTTTTTTATTGTTGCTGCTCCGCCACTGACACGATTCCTAAAAACCATACACGTTTTCCAACCTTGGCAAAGTAATGATACTATGGCAAAGTTTCATCAAAATCAGTTCCATAATTTCCATGTTACTCAATACAGAACGATCTAATATTCTATGTTATATCAGAAAATCAGAAAAAGTCCCTTGGTTTCTGTAGTAGGCAAGGCAATGATCAGATGGACATAAAAAAGGGTTTATATGCCGCTAGGACTCTCTTTCACAAGTCAATGGACAGCCTATTATGAATACAACACACTTTTGAGTTTTACAACCCCCCACCCTCCCCACCCCAATTTCCATCCCATCAAAAAAAAAGTAGAAAATGATCAGGAACTCCAAAAACGCCCAAAAACGATGTGTGATGATTATTTGATTTCTTTTTATTTTTTGCTAATTACTCTGCAGCCAATGCACCGATTTTCAAAATTTTGGAGCAATACCTACTAGAACACCACATTATATCGGTACCCAAATTGCATCACAATCCATGCAGCGGTTACTGTGGTTACGAGGGTAGGAAAAAACGCGACACACAGACAGACCGAGGGAAATGAGTGATGTGCATTTTCGTTATGTAGACATTATAAAACGCCCAAAAGGCGTATTATCTCAAAATCGAAAATTTTCGCGATCACAATACTCCCCTCACATATCGGTGTGGGAAGTAAAAATTACGTTTTGTCAACACGTTACCTCACGTTAATAATCTGATTTTATTTCTGTTCAATATATGTACATGTGAGAAATAATCTCTCTCCAAAGTTCGATAACGATGTTCTATTAAGTTAATCAAAAAAAAATTAGTCCCGTAAACCCCATACATTCTGCCACTCCAACCTCCTCATAAAGTTTTCCAAAATTTCTGAAAAAAATGAAGTCAAGTTGATTGACTCAGTACTTCCCACACATTTCGATGATACCAGTTTTATTATTTTCCCACAGCATGAAACTATAGTCTAGATGCCCCTGCAACCAAATCATCGCTCGCCCGACCGCAAAAAAGTGTTTTATTCCACTAGGTGCTTCTTTCACAGGTCAATTGACAATCTATCATGAATACAACAATTTTTTTTGTTTTACAAACCCCCACCCCCGAACCACCCCAATTTCACCCCCAACCAAAAAAACATTTAAAATGATCAGGAACCCCTAAAACGTCTAAAACGAAGTTGTTTTTTATATTTTTAGTTTTTTATTATTACCGCGCCGCCACTGAAGCGATTTCTAAAAACCATACTTGCTTTCCATACTTGTCGCGGTAATAAATCTGTGTCAAAATGTCATTAAAGTCAATTCAAAAGTTTCCACGTACACAATACAGAACGATCCAAAGTATGTATTTTGTATGCGTCAGAAAGCAAGTTCCTTGGTTTCTGTAATCGGCAAGGCAATGTTCGGATGGACCTAAAACGTGAATTATGCCGCTAGGTCTTTCTTTCACAGGTCAACGAGCAGCCTATTATGAATATAAAAAAAATTCAGTTTTACAACCCCCCCACCCCTTAATCATCCCAATTTCACTCCCACCCCCAAAATGATCACGAACCCCGAAAACGAAGTTTGAGCTGTTTTCATATTTTTAGTTTTTTTAATATTGCTGCGCCGCCACTGAGACGATTTCTAAAAATCAGACGCGTTTTCCATCCTTGCCAAAGTAGTAATACTGTGCCGAAATTTCATTAACGTCAATTCAGTAATTTCCACATTATAAAATACAGAATGATCTAAAGCAATAGGTACTCGTATATATGTATTGTATATGTTAGGAGCAAACACCGATTTCGGCTAATGGACGGAATATATGATCAAAACCCGTTTTGGCTGCTACCGTTTTGCCAATGTCCGAATTATCGCTTTCCGGCTGTTCAATGTAGCCCAGAACGCGTTTTGGGTCAACTACGATTGCCAGAACACGTTCTATATTCTACTACGAATAAATAAATATCAATTATTTGCCGTGTTGTGTAACAATATTTCCTCTGAGCTTAGAATCCATAACTAAAATGAATAAAAGCACTTGTAGATCTTAGGTCCGTGAAAAAAAAAACTGAAAGAAACATACCTCACAATCTCTTATGTCCAGCTCCCACATGAGCGGAATGAATAATGTCAAATAACTCGTGGGTCATGCAAAAATTACGCAGTTCGGCTGTTTCGTCTGTCCTTCTTTCAATTAGCTTTTCGATATAGTCAATTTTTAAAATATCATACCTTTTCAATCGTTGTCTTTGTTTCGAAGATATTGTATCACCGTTACTTTTACAAGCTTTTGCCGCCTTTACCTCCGTGAGCAGTGGCGCTTCTAGGAAGTTTGTCTGGGGGGGGTAGTTACTGTATGGATAATGTAGTGAGCGCCGCCAAGGAGACCGGGGGGGGGGGGGGGTTGGGAGGGTACAATAAACATCTTGTCAAATGAAGATATAATACGGTAAGGGATATATTTATGAAATTAAAATTTTTCAGCCGCAAAAATCAAATTAAACATTACACAGGTATTTTCCATTTTGTTATTATAAGGAAAATTAACAAAACAAAAAAACAAAACACATATAATAAAACCAGACTTATTATAAGTAATGTAAACAGAAAAATATATTTAAAGCAATAAACATAAACAGTTAAATTTCAATGCGTCTTATTGCATCTTATTTTTAATTAGTCAGTTTTGTTCCGTGTTCTGGGGGGGGTAATTACCCCCTCTACCCCCCCCCCTTGGAAGCGCCCTTGTCCGTGAGTGTTTGGTCGTATCTTTCTCTTGTACAAATATTACTACGACCATTGCACCACTTATGACTTTTTTCAGTTCGTCATTAAAACATAACCTTAGGTCTTCCATGGCACTCTCTAGCTACTGTCTAACCCGCACAAAGATCAAATACTAAATGAATACACTAGCTCCAGAGGTATCGTTTACAAGCTGAGACACTCACAAAATCCACCACGCGTTATGGCAATCGCAGTAGAACAGGACGCGTTTTGGCAATCGTAGTTGAGCCAAAACACGTTCTGGGCTATATTAAACAGTCGGAAAGCGATAATTCGGACATTGGTAAAATGGTAGCAGCCAAAACGCGTTTTGGCCATATTTTTCGTCCATTGGCCGAAATCGGTGTTTGCTCTTAACATATACATCGGAAAATTCCCATGGTTCCTGTAATACATAAGGCAATGTTCGGATGGACCTAAAAAAGTGTATTATACCGCTAGGACTTTCTCTCTCATGTCAGTGGACAGCCTATTGTGATTACAACAAATTTTTCAACTTTACAACCCCCCAACCATCCCAATTTCACCCCCACCCAAAAAAAGTAGAAATGATCAGGAACGCCTAAAACGCGTAAAAACAAAGTTTGAGGCATATTTGAAATTTTTCGTTTTTTGCTAATTACGTCGCCGCCTATGCACCGATTTTCAAATTTGTAGTAACATTATCTACTACGACCCTACAACATATCGCTGCCCAAATTTCATCAAAATCTATGCAGCGGTTACTGAGATTACGAGGGTAGAAAAAAGCGACAGACAGACAGACAGACAGACCGACAGACAGTCCGACAGACAGACCGACAGATAGACCGACAGACAGACCGACAGACAGACAGACCGACGGAAATGAGTGACGTGGATTTTCGTTATGTAGTCATAAAACGCCCAAAAAGCATATTATCTCAAAATCGAAAACTTTCGCGATCACAATACTCCCCTCTCCTATCGGTGTGGGAAGTAAAAGGAAAGCGACGTACACATAAAACGGAAGTTTCAGCAATTTTATATTTTTTAGACTTCTAATCATTGCTCCGTCATTACTGATATAATTTTCAAAAGATTATAATGCTTTCTCGCCCTTCCACTATTAGGTGCCGTTAATGCAAAATGACCTGATCACCTGATCTAATGATCAGATCAGTGGTTTCAGAGTTGTAAAGGGCAGTGTTTCTTTCAGACTATTTGCTCCGGGGGGAGGGGGGGACATTTTTCCGTTCCCATTATGCTATAATAAACAAAACAAAAATTGTGGTCAAAAATTTGATTAAGTTCCTCATAGAATTATTAATCTAGGCCATAAGTCTTTTGTAACAAAGGATTTCTAAGTTTCTTACTGAAAATCTTTGAATTTTTTTAGATTTTAAAAGAGTGGGAAGCCTAATACATCTTTTTCTATTATATCTAATTGAATCTCTTACGGGTGATGATTTGGGAGTGAATTTTATTTATAATTATATCATTCTAAGAACTTCATGCATAACTTCGTGTAGTGCAGACCTTTTATAACCTATATTCATGTTTTTTGTTTTATTCTTGGAGATCGATGACGTCGTTTCCAAGATAAATAGTGTTATTATAGTCACGCTTTCGTATTCTGAAAATAGCGGATTGCATGAAGTTCTAGCTGTTCTCTTGGGAAGGGTCGCTTTTGTAAGTCTAGCAAACTTCTTAGTCAGGTTTATGAGCAAACACTCCCAACCTAACCCACTCTCGAACAACGCAAAATTTCAACTTTTGGTGGTGTTCTTCCCAAGGGTTTCTCTAACTGTTCAGAGTATATAGGATACTTTGGCAAGTTCATTAATTGAGTCATGAATGTGTTTTGTAAAGTCCAATCTATGATCAATAACTTCATGTAGTGCAGACCTTTTACGTAAGTAGTTCAGTTGAAGAAGCAAGAAATAACCATCGATATTTTTTAAACCCATTTTGTTTCAATACAGTAATTTTCCATTCTAGAATGCACTTTCCGAAAACAACGCTCGTTTCAAACTGGAAAAGACGAAATGATTCATCAAACGTAAATTTAGCCCTGCAACACGAATATGGAAAGCACTCTTGCTTCCCCGAGTTAAAGGAAGTACGAAAAAAAGAAAAGGCAAAACCAGTGATGTGTTGTAATAACTGCTATTGTAGGCAAACAGGAACGAAGCCAATGTTGAGTTGTAGACCAAAAACCTGTGTATCTAAGAAAACAAATCCGCACCAAAAGTTACAAAGTACATCATCGACTTGCCTTTGTGGGGGTAATATCAATTGATCTTTATTTTCAAAGCAGAAAAGTAAAAAACATTTCATTAGTGGGACCATACCATACTTTCCACTTGAAAATACAGAGGTGGTTCTAAAAAATGTGAAAATATAAGCCTAATTGAGGAGCGATCATACAAAATGCAGTAAATCTAATTTTAACAGTTTTGAGTAAATCACGAAAATGTTTTGCTAGGAATGTCTGAAATATTTAACGAAATGGCATTGTGTTAATTTTTATAGGTCAGAAGGGACATTTGTGAACTGATAATTTGATATATTTTTCTAATTATGTATGACGAGCTACATGTGTAAAAAGAATGGATTTCTTACGTTTTCATTGAGTCAGACGAATTTATTACGGTTTGTTTGATTAACAGCAGGGTTTATTAAGTTTAGTATGATTAACATTTTTTGCAAAACATTGATATATATTACAACTTACAAAAAATACATTACCAATATTTACTAAGATCACCCATATAATATAAAATAGTATAAATTAAGCCAATTCTTGAATAATTTTAATTGCTTTACCGACTTGGAGATTTACTACACATTGAATGAATAATTTTCAAGATACTTTGGATTTATTACGTTTTGATTGAATTGGTGTCCTTTAGGGTTTAATTTTAATAAGATTCATTGCGATTTTAGCGATTCTGATGAATTTATCATACGGCTTTTATAACTAAACAATGAAACAGTCAAAAAATGTCAAAGGATATATTGCGTTTTGTTTGCGGTTCTGATCTTTATTGCAAAAACGTACGCTTATATGCAGCCATCACGCTGCTCCGCTGAGATACGCTGAGCTCTAAAAGTTTCATCTATGAGGTATGAGGACTATAGATAAGCTCTGCCCCAGGAACGTCCCGCTACTCACAACAAAGTGTTAGCGCGCTACAAGGATATGACCCTACTGTAGGCAGGGGCGTATCCAGACCTCAGTCTTGGGGGGGGGGTAGCGGGGCATGAAGTTTTGTGTGCTTTCACCATTTTTTGTAATACCTTCGTGAAGGACGTTGATGCAAGAGAAAAGGAAAATGTTAATAGTATTAAAATAAAAAACAAGATATAAACAGCAAGTGCAACAGTGGAGTATCAGGTATTTTAGGGAGGTGAAATAAAAAATCTATTGATGCATTGATCAATTTCAATTTTACGGAAATAATATGTAATACGTATCATCCATGAACATTTTATTGGCACAGAATACAAAATTAAACGATCATGAACACTCAACAGGCAGGTACTCTAGTAGCCACAACACGTACTCCATTTTTTTTAATTAGTGTTTTAACTTTTCTAATCGGTGCATTTTTCATAACAGGTAATTATTAATGAGTTAGGTGAATTTTTGTGACAAGCTATCACGTTGTATAGGACATTCAACTGATGAATGATGGGAATATATTAGATATGCATCACTGTAATAATGCAAAACAAACCCTTTTGTAATTTAGTTACTGCAAAAAAGATTTCTTTTTCACTGCGACAATTGTTTAAATAAATAAGTCAAATAAAATAAGTCAAAGTTGATTTGAGTTTTTTTTTCGAAAATCTTGGGAGGGGTAATTACCCCTATTATCCCCCCCTGTATACGCCTGTGACTGTAGGATAGAATGCTAAAAGGTCCCCCTGTCCACTGATATCACCACGCCGTCGCCAGCAGGTCAATGTTGCCCTGGATAAATGGGCCTAAAATGAACTAGCAAAAGCTTGATTAGGAACAGATCGATGACTGCAGATAACCTCAAAAGGTTTATAGCTGGTTTGGATATATGTCGTACCCTATGGCCTTTGAAAAAAGGCGAAAGATCGTTCAAATTGTTGGTGGGAGTTCCAGCAGGCGATTGCCGTTTGAGCAGCCATTTATCTGATCAAGCTATAAAAAACCCTTGCTGTACCAGATGTAACTTCGTTTCTCTTCCTGGACAGATGTGTTGTTTATCGCTACCTTAGAGTATTGGCACGACGGAGTTTGAAGAGGAAACATTATACTCAGTAAACTCGTCGAGTGGTCGGACATACTGACTTCCACGGTTCCGTGGGGCCAGCAAATAAAATTTAAAGTTTGCCTGCTAGTCTAGCTTTGCCTTCTTATCACTACCGCGGATTCCATACTTCTACGACTACGTAACAAATTAAATTTGAAATATTATAACCATAATGTATACAGGGTGTCCCACGACGATTAAGACAAGCAATATGTCGGAATTGGGTAGTAGTAACGAATTATAATTTTGGGGGTTTAAATTAGAGCAAATATGGTACCTTTTTCTATTATTGTGACACCCAATGAGGTATCTGTTTATGGTCACGTGAGTCGGATTCAAAATTTTGAATGGGACACCCTGTATATTTGTGACTTTTTCTATTCCTCCCGATCAAACAATTCCAATAAACTAGCACACAATGGCCCGGTTGTACAATGCGAGCTTAAGCTTCGGCTTAAGGTAAGCCGACGTTAAACCACGTCAGTTGCAAAATGTCCGTTGTACAATGCTGGCTTAACCCCCCACTACAAGCTTAACACGAGCTTACGTAAGCCGAAGCTCAACGCGAGCTTAGCTGAGGTTTAAAACTAACCTGATACGAATGACATGATATGTTAAGGAGGAACCTTCAAATTGCTTGTCACTTTATTAGGGTCATATTTTTTAAAAGATTTGTGTCTGATTTAACAAAGAGAGCAAATGAAAGAACAGAGACAGAAACGGTCGTTGCCGAAATTTGACACAAACTGTCATAAGTGCCTAACCAAAAAAGGTAATTTATCAGATGATTGTCAGTACGTATTGCTTCATTGATGCCAACTGTAGTGAATTTAATTATCAACCAGGTTTAACTAAGCCGACGATTGTACAACGATGTCTACTTTAAGCCTGAGCTTAGCTAAGCGGGCGGAGTAACTACCAAAAAACAAAACATTTCAAATATTCCTCAAACATAATTTTTAGGCATTTTATGGGTTCCTGATCATTTTCTACTTTTTCTATGGATGGGGGCGACATTGGGGTGGTTGGGGGGTGGAGGGTTGTAAAACTGAAAAATGTTTTGTATTCATAAAAAGGAAGAAAGGCATAATACATTTTTTTGGGTCCATGCGTACATTACCTTGCCTATTATAGAAACCAGAAGGGTTTTAGGATTTTCTGATGTATAGGTACATCTTGTATACAAGTATTGTTTTAGATCTTTGTGATATAGTGATAGAAGAACTCCACTTTTTTGTTAGCACCGATAATATGTGGAAGTACTGAGTCAACACATTTGACGCCATTCTTTATTGTTTCTTAAGCATCTTAAGCAGTAGTTCTTAACTGTGCCTCATTCATTTATTTCTGAGCCCACTGGTTCTTAAAATAGTATCCTTACCTTTTTGCATAGCCTTGTCTTTCTGATGGTGGAGCAAAATTTTTTTTTATAACTGAACAGACCGCGTAGGCAGAGCCTAAATACCAGAGTAATCTTTTTGGATGAAGTGAGCTTTCTGGTGGCCCCGTTGAGATTTTTCTGAATCCACAATTTTTTTAAATGGAGTAGGCATTCTTTATAAGGAGCTGCAACCCATTTTCTGGAAACATATTTATATTCCTTCTCTTCTATTCTACATAAAGCCAGTTCCCCTTTTTGTGTTATGCAAAATCGTATACTGAAGAAACCTTTTTTTTCTATAAAGCAACTTTCGACACTGAATTACTGACACGAACATTCACATATATGCCTTTCCATTTATTGGTGATAACTTTGGATAGTATCCATAAGAAACGATCGCCTCACCTAATGGTGTGGGAAGTAAAATGTGGCAGGGGCTTACTTAAAAGTTCAGATCAAGTGAACAGTGGACATTTTATTAGTATTTATTAATCTAAAACCGCTGCACCACATAGCAAAGTTAAAAAAAAACTCTTTTTTCAGTATTTTTAACTTGGTCTTCTTTTTCCCTTATACATGTTTCTGAGCTTTAAGCCTTTAAGTCAAGAATCGCTATTTCAGAAGTCGCTCAAAACAGTTGAGGGCCCTTGCTGGCTGATTTCACCCTCTCTTCTCCTCCTCCTTCAGAGCTCATTCGTCGTAAAAAATCCATTGTTTGATTCTTCTTTTGTCTTAGTTTCTTCGAAACTCGGAAACTGTTTAATTTAGTCACATTATTCTACATGTGTTTTTCTTAAAATTTAATGAAGCCTTGTAATTTCAAATAACATACATAGGTACTTGGTATTCCATTTAAA
The DNA here is from genome assembly GCA_951848785.1 of Callosobruchus maculatus. Classification (NCBI taxonomy): domain Eukaryota; kingdom Metazoa; phylum Arthropoda; class Insecta; order Coleoptera; family Chrysomelidae; genus Callosobruchus; species Callosobruchus maculatus. The sequence goes on from CATOUR010000032.1 coordinate 6,308,656, forward strand.
AACGATAGAAACTTCAAGATGTTGAGACGTTTGTATACAGCATCTTTCCATGCCTTGAATATTCCACCTGATAATAGAGCTTTCAAACTTTTCCAAAACCCTATTACGTAAATATTACAATGTCAGTGACTAACTACAACTGAAACTTTAGTGTACTGCACAGTCCATATAAAGCATAAAAAATATGATTTCTCAATGTTCCAGAGTCGGCGTCGAATGTTAATACAACACTTGCAACGACTATTGACACAGATGACGAAATTGCTTATACCAAACAGAGAAAAGCTTACCATCGCCATAAAGATGATGATGATGAGAAACCAGCTTCTATAGTGACAGATGCCTCAGATGATAAGAATTTGCATGAATCTGTAGCAACGATTTACGGTACGTATATAGAGACCAAAATTTTGGGTACTGATATTCTTCTTCTTCTTTTAATGAACGGTAAAAAATAAGCTTTTGGTTATGATCTGAAGTAAGAGAGGAGAATAAAGAGGACAGGAAAGTCAGAGGTTTCAGAAATATTGAGGTTGTTGCTACTAAAACAGACAAATTCACAAATTTGTCATGTAATCAAATCAGGAAATACCTTGATTTAAAACTCGATAATTCGATCTTATTAGCATCAGGAAAATGAACGCGACGTTTGTGATAAAAAGCTGTAAAACCAGACCATCTGGGGTTTTCTTCCTGAAAATTAATTTTTGTATCCTATGGTTGACTACCTGGTTAACTGCTATTCACTGGCCCATAAATAAGACTACATTAATTTGTTCAAATAAACAGTTTATTAACGTTTTGGCTGCCTCTGTGGCCCTCATCCACAAAGCAAGAAATGTTGATGAAATGACAAAAAAGTAATTTGGTAATCTAGAATTAATACCCGTTTATTTCAACGGATCAGATTTTATTTATGATCCTATAAAGTTTAATGTAAACTATTAGAACGTAATTTTCGTTCCAAACAAAACAATACGATGACAAACTCAAAACGATTTTATGTTTAATAAGCGGTAAAATCTCGTATCTAAATTATTCTCGGTATTTTCCTGTACATTGGGCTATAATCATAAATATTTCAGACATTTGACATTTTCCAGATAGGTACTAATCCTGTCAATTTTCCACATATTTTCACTCGATCATTAGATAGTTTAATTCACAGAGTTAATAAGTTTAATTATTTATCAATTAAAAGGAGTTAACTAGCAGAAACAATAACTAGGTACTCCGAAGCCTACTAACCCCACCGGCATTCAATTACTCACTATTGGATAGAGTTCTTCCTTTAGGGAAACATCAAGAAAGTGATTTCTATCTTACCCAAAGTGAGCTCAAGGATACCTATCACAACCCTTGTTTGGAACGTCTCCTGAATCGCATGAGGCACGATGTCCCTAGTTCACGCCATTGCTGCTTCGATCTGTCGCATCTCATTTATAAATTCTCAATTAGTATTATCTATATGTGAAAATGTTCAGTTTGGATATGAAATCAGTTCTGGAAGTTCTTAAGGAAGCAATGTCCAGTAAGGTCTTGCCCTTGCAGGCTTACATCACAAACTTCAAGTTTACTTTCTAATGAAGCATTAGCGAACGAGCTCGTACTTTGGAAAACGAGTTTGCTTAATTTGGTGTCCTAACACGTGTGTCAAGTTTGTGGCAACATTATCAATATTTTTGGAGCTACTAGTCACTTGATCTAACTGTCGACCTGGTTGTCCAGAAGCGAAACTCGTTTAGAGAGCAATGAAAGAAGAAAGGGAAAGCAAAGAAAAAATGAATGTACTGTTAGAATAGGGGTTGTTAGAATGACAATTGAGTAGTGCTGCTTTCGGTGACTCGGAGACGCAGTCCTGACCCAATCTCAATAACTCAATCTACAGGGTGTCCCTGAATTTCCTTGACACGTGATATTCTCGTTACAAAAAAATCAAACGAAAACTGAGTAGTATTTTTGAAAGTACAGTCAACCTCGGATATAACGAACCTCAAGGGACTGTTGATTATGGTTCGTTATAACCGAAGTTCGTTATAAACGTGAAAAATACGCACACGCGTAAGAATGAGTAAATATGTAACAGAAACTAATTGTGTCTCAAAGACAGATTTTATTTCCAAAAACAAGGTATAAACAAAGGCGTCTACAGTCAGGCAAACAAAGAAAAGTAAAACTAAACTAAAAAATTGTAGTCGTAGATGTAAATGCACTTAGGTTAAATACATATACGCATATACAGATACAAAATACGAACGCGAGCTGCGTTTAATTGGATGATGTATAAAGGATAAAGGTCTGTTATTTTACTTTGAGTAACGGTATTATTAGCCCGAATATTTTTGACATGAGTTTATAACACCACTAAATGGTCCAAAACACTTAGAGGAGTTGAATTTGAACACAAGAAACTTCGAATATTTCGGAAATTTTGCATCGCTTCAGTTGCAGTTAAACTTCGCTCCCCTGAATCGAATTTTCCGTAATTTCTTCATTTTGATGTTCATGTTGTCAGAAGCTTGCAAAATTTCATCGCGGTTCTTCCAAATTGTAGCCACCGTAGATTTGCTGATGTGTCTTTCATGGCAAATTTCCGCTTGTTTTTTCCACCTTTTATTTCACGTATAATGTCCGCTTTATCCTACCTAATCATCTAATCACCTTACTGCACAGCAGGTATACACGTAAGTTGTATCATGTCAGAATTAGGGGAACCCCTTGCTGTATGGTGCATCTGTAATACGGTAGTGCTACCACATATCGGGCTAAAGCGACGCTCGACTTCATTCCACGCGTTAAACAGCTCAAACAGACACCCATCCATACGTGATTTCGCAGTTAAGATTGACTATAAATAGTCAACGTTCGTTATAACCGGAGACCAAGTAAAAAAATAACGCGAAATTTGTTCGTTTCATCCGAAAGTTCGTTATATCCACGTGCGTTAAAACCGAGGTATTTTTGTATTGGTCTTATGGGATTATTGAAGGGACTTTTCATTAGGTTCGTTATAGCCGATAGTTCGCTATAACCTGGATTGTTATAACCGAGGATGACTGTACTATAGGTTCTATTACACCATGCTTTTAAAATATTTTTTTCTTTGTACTTCAACCGTTAAACCGCCAACTTTTTTTTCAAATAGCACCAAATTGTTTTTCCTACTCATATTAAGTGTTTATTTTATTTAAAATCTTGTGGTACCTTTGATTTTATACACAAACCATTTTTTTTTTCGTAAAGTCTTAATCATAAGATAAATAAAATAAGGATTATCTATTTGAGGCGTAATATTTTCGTAACAAAAACAGATAAAAACAAAACTAATTCACTAAATCACCCCCGACTTGTTTTTTTTCTAATTATTGCATCCCACAGCGTTTCCTACAATGATGAGGTTATTTTCGTAATTTCATAAGCATAATATAAATAAAACAATGTTTTGTTTGAGGCGTAATATTTTCGTAATAAAAAGGGACAAAAAATAAACATAAACACCCACCTGGATTTTTTTCAAATCCGTTTTTTGCGTCAAATTCTTTTTTATTCTTATGCTTACGATAACACGAAAAAAATAAGTTTGCGTATAACATCAGAGGTACCACAACATTTAATTAAAATAGGAATATCATTTATGCATATAGGAACACCTATAGGGTGCTATTTAAAAAAAAAGTTGGGGGTGAGTTTTAATAAGGGTTGAAGTATAAAAAAAATATTTTGAAAGTATGGTATGATAGACTCTATAGTACTTTCAAAAATTCCACTCAGCTTTCGTTTGCACTTTTTATTTGTTGCGAGAATATCACGAGTCAGGGAAATTCAGGGACACCCTGTATACTTAATTATTCTACTTGTGGCGCATGCGTATGACCTTAGATATTATCTCCCATTTAAAATTATTTAGAACAATCTACATTGTAAGAGGAGAAATGGCTCCGAATAATCACTTGAACCACCATACTACTCTTTTTTATTAAATATTTATGAATCGATTTTTGTTTTTTAATTGTATGTCTGATGAATTTTTGTATTACCCATCTACTGACAAACGTTTATTCCATCCGATTCCAAAATGTCTAACAAAAAGATTTATTTATTTAGGGGGTTCTCATTTTTATGTAATGAAAGAGAGAATAAAACAATCTGGAAATGTACAGCATTTTACATACACAGTTTGCAGATTCTGTATAACTTTCCGGAACTTTGAAAGTGATTAGTCAAATAACAGCATTCGCACTGATCTTATTAGCGGTATTTAAAATGAGCATTCCTGTTGTACCGCTATTGTTTCTGGTTAGAGCTAATGTGTTGTAAGGAATTTTCATAATCTTGCCTCGTTACGCTCTAGTTTGTTTTGCATCTGTCTACTAAATTAGTTGGTTTATTCCATCTTAACGGGCTTTTGTTTATTTTTCATGGCCTGTTAGGTGGTTTACACGTAGGGAAATTGAAAATCACCGATTTGACGGAAAATTTGTAATAAAATGAGAACTAAAAAAAATTGATATTGAGAATCCGATATCATTAGAAAGGTAATCTTTGCAGTTGATTTTATAAACAAAAATAGGCATTCCTTTTTGGAAAAAAGTGAAGTCATCTGTGATTGAGTTTTCCTTAAAATTGGTCTACTGATATCTCCAAGTACAAAAAGAATTCAAATTTAGCCGTCTGACCTAAGGTGATACATTTCATGTTTAGTTGTACCGCAAATTCATGGCCTTTTACGTTTTATAATCGCTGCGCTATTCATTTTTTTCTGATACCTGCTTATACCAAAAATGGTGATTTGTGCCTGAACGGTTCGTTTAAAGTTCCATGTATGATACATAAAGTCACACTAGAATTCACCAAGGAATCCAAATATGCAATAATGTATAGGAAGTTCAATTCAAAAAAATATAAGTTCGATATACAGGGTGGCCAATCGGGTGACGATAATAATTTTTTTTTAGATAGCCCGTACCGAGACCTATCCAAAATACCCCCCTGTATGTGTACCGATTATTGATAGTTTTCGAGTTATGATTTTTTTTTGAAAACTTAGAGATTTTCCAGTTTTTCCAAGAAATCGTCAAAAACAAAAACAAAAATGCTTTTTGGCTTTTATTTTTTTTTGCAATTATACTCAGTATTAAGCCTGTTTTAATATTCAATAAATAGAACCTGTACATCCGAACAATAATTAAGTACATTTTGGGGCCAAAGTTTGAAATCTCTGTTTTTAATCAGGAGACCAAAACCTTCAAAATAAGAATAAAAATACTTATGTCTGGTTCTGGAGCTTCAAGCTAATCTTAAAAACCTTGCAAGATATTGCACTTTCGAAATAATAATGAAAAAGTAGCACTTATGGGGACATATTGCGCCGTACGTGAGTGTTCAAGGTAAAAAGGTGATAATTCACGAATTTCCAAAATGATTTAAAAAACTATTATTTCGCTTTGTTATAACAAATTAAAGAAAAAAAACTCATAACAACTAATAAACCCGATAATCATTGATGTTTTGATGACTTTTAATAAAAAAACTAATACCCAAATTGTGATTTTTGAAGTGTTTTTACTATGTACTATTGAACTTCTGCTAAATTAAGTTGTATGGAAAGTTAACAAAGGAAAGGAATAATAAACAATAATCTGACTTCCAATTTCATGGCAGAATTACCTGGGAAGCGATGTCGTAGCATACGCCATCCCTTTCTTTCAGAGTAGCTTTTTGCGAGCTCATGTCGGCGAAGCGCAGTTGTGTTAATTAATTTTCGGTAATAGGCAAGGCGATGTTCGGATGGACCTAAAAAAGGTGATTTATATCGCTAGGTCTTCCTTGACAGGTCAGTAGACAGCCTATCATGAATACAACAAGTTTTTCAGTTTTTCAACCCCCCACCCCCCAAACACCCAAATTCCACCCCCACCCAAAAAAACGCAGATAATGATCAAGAACCTGTAAAACCCCTAAAAACGAAGTTTGAGGAATATTTGAAATTACCTACTAAGACCCCACAGAAGTTCATGCAGCGGTTACTGAGATTACGAGGCTAAAAAAACGCGTCCAGACAGACAGACCGACAGACAGAACGACGGAAATGAGTGACGCGGATTTTCGTTATGTAGACATTATAAAACGCCCACAAAACCTATTATCTCAAAATCGAAAATTTTCACGATCACAATCCTCCCCTCACCTATCGGTGTGGCAAGTAAAAGGGATGGTGTATGCTACGATAACGCTTCCCAGGTAATTCCGCCATGGAATTAAAAGTCAGATTTTTGTTTTATTATTCTTTTCCTTTGTTAACTTTCCATACAACTTAATTTAGCAGAAATTCAATAGTACACAGCAAAAAGCACAGGTATTAATTTTTTTATTAAAAGTGATTAAGACATCAATGATTATCATGTTTATTAGTTGTTATGAGTTTTTTTTCTTTAATTTGTCATAATGAAGTAAAATAATAGTTTTTTAAATCATCTTGGAAATTCGTGAATTATCACCTTTTTACCTTTAACAGTCACGTACGGCGCAAGATGCCCCCATAAGTGCTATTTTTTCATTATTATTTCGAAAGTGCAATGTCTTGCAGAGTTTTTAAGATTAGATTGCAGCTCCAGAACCAGGCATAAGTATTTTTAATTTTATTTTGAAGGTTTTGGTCTCCTGACTAAAAACAGAGATTTCAAACTTTGGGCCCAAAATGTACTTAATTAATGTTCGGATGTACAGGTTCTCTTTATTGGATATTAAAATAGGCATAATACTCAGTATAATTGCTGAAAAAAATAAAAGCCAAAAAGCATTCTTGTTTTTGTTTTTGACAATTTCTTGGAAAAACTGGAAAATCTCTAAGTTTTCAAAAAAAAATCATAACTCGAAAACTATCTATAATCGGTACACATACATGGGTGTGTTTTGGATAGGTCTCGGTACGGGCTATCTAAAAAAAAAATATTATCGTCACCCGATTGGCCACCCTGTATGAATCACGCTGATAAACGTCAGAATTTAAGTGAAAATATTTTTACGTTATAGTCCTCAAGGGTTCTACCATGATCAAGCGACAGATTTCTGAAATATTCTTTAGTAAGCCCACAATCTTCCGTCCACTCACTATTGGCCCACCGCTCAGAGTAATAATTCTTCATTATTACTCTGAAGCCCACTCTGTATTGTCGATAATTTTATGAGAATAAATCGAATTCCATGCGACGATGCCAAATATTGCTATATTGATAGCTGACAATTTAAGGCACAAATAAGGCGACGGCATCACAGACACCAGCAACTAGCAGTTATTTCACTTCCCAGGCAAGCGTAGAAGATCTAAAAGCTTTTAGGAATGAACATTATAACTTAGACACTCACAATGTTGAGAAATACGCAGAAGAAGTACCTGAACATACGTGTACCTTCCAGTTCAAATTGGACGATTCTTTGGCGCTGCAACCATTAAATATCGATTCGTATGGAAAAAGCAGGTAAATATTTGTATTAATATTAACCTAAGTTAATTTAATTGTGTTGATCGGGAACGGTGTATCTGCGAGGGAAGTGCACAGACGACTTTTATGTAGAGCAGTGGCGTATATAAGAGGGGGCCCCGTATGAAAAATTTTCCGATCCCCCCCCCCCCCGAAATCGATTTCTATATACGCCACTGATGTAGAGTGCATCCTATATTGCATTGGTATTAAGGGTGTCCAGGAATTTTACTGCACCATTTTTGTTGCTGTTAAAGTCCGAGATGTAGCACGTCAACATTCGAGAGAAGTCAAACGCACGCTGCTTCGTACATCTATACTCTGATCCGTTGTAAACTTGGTTTTTCGTTTTATGCATCTGTTTCCATCTAATCGCGACGGAATTATAAATGAGGATTTCATTATCGGTTCATATCTTGATATCCCTAAACATTTTGGTTATATGTTACTGGGAAAAATCACTCCTTTTGACTAGGGTAAAGTCGGGTAAATTGTACCACATTGCACACTTTATCAAATATCTCGCTATTGACTTGATTTGAATTCAACAAAACTATAAATTCGAGTTACTTAACATATTCCTATCAAATTGCATAATAGAAAAGTTACATAAAGACTGACAGTATTTGGAAAACTTGAACACATAAATCACAAATTAAGAATCCATTGGGTAAAACAAAATATTGTCGTAGCAAATAACTAGTACTCAATACTTATTTAACTCAAACACAGAAGTCACAAATATAGTCTCATCGACTGGGAAACGAAGCACAGCTTTCATGCACCCAATTTGCACAAAATTTCCAGTTTTAGTTTCTTATTGCTGCCTTCATATCTTGCTCTGACCATTGGCAGTATTTTGTACCCTTGCGAGGCATGACTGAAAGAAATACTGGAATTTGGTAAATTGTACCGGTACGATTTAACGAACTAGGTGGTGTTCCAAATTAGCAAACCGATATTATTGATACAAATTGGTTTATTTCTTTTAAAAAAATGAGATTAGGGTAAATATAAACCGCCTAAACTGTTTCCAAATGTCCAATAATTACAAAGAACGCCACCCTAACTACCAAAACTGATCATTCGGATACAAAGGCTTATTTAAAGTTGTTTAATACTTACTGCGTAAAGTCGTTTTTCAGAAAAACACTAATTTTAAGTTTCACGAGAGACCGCCGTTTACGCGTCCTGGTAACTAATGTTTTGACAACAAGAGGTATCAAAAGAGCAAATTAGATGACGTTAGAGGCTTACAATTTAATAAATATTGAGGTGGTACGATTTAACAACTGGTACAATATACCCGACTTTACCCTATATGCCCTTTGAAGAAAAGAACCAACTTAGGAAACACCCTGTAGGTATATTCTCACTCTCAAAATTACCTCAAGCTTCCTTGAGAATTGATCAAGGACCACGACAACATCTCAAAAGCGAAGTTGGAGCTATTTTTTAAATGTGGAGTGTGTCCCTTCCTGATACCACTCGCGAGCGACTTTCAAAGTCCACAAAGTTTTGCCATCCTTGCTGCTGTATATGGATGCATCAAAATTTCGTTTCAAAAATGTAAAGGTTTTTCGTCCTTACGATTTGCTATAGTTGTATAACCTCCGAACATTTAATATTCGAAGGTAGAAACCGTCGACCTTAAAAAATCCATTAATACACGTACATAATCAATGCCAAAGTTGTAAAGGGGCCAAAAATTACCCGTTTTTACTTCACCGCCACTGGCTGATTTTCAGAAGACTACCGTTTTCCTCGTTTTAAGACTTTCACAGACTGGCGCGAATGATTCGCGATGACTGCGAATAATTCGCGTCGGTAAAAATCGCACCATATTGTTTACGTAGCGGCATGCGTGCCTCTTCGGACCTGTACGATTTTTTTCGCGCCGACTGCGACTGCGGATCTAACAGCGTTTATTTTGTCGCGAATTCCATTTCGCCTTCGACTGCGTTTTGGTCGCTGTCGCTCTCAATTCGCTATGGCAAAACAAGAGAAATAAATCATACTGGTTAAACACTCTCCTATGTTGTTCTACTTATCCCGCGAAGATTGTAGGAATGTGCAAAAAATAGATAAAATTTGGAACCAAGTATCAGAAGAATTTGGTGAAAGCGGTAAATACCTATAATTTAATATAAAACGACACTAAAACAGGAACGGATTTTTGTAATTCTCACATGGTGTTTTAAAGGCTTTGAAAAATTGCACAGTCCTGGCCTGAAGGCCTTTGCACTTTGACCTAAATACACCCTCCTTCACAGACGCTCAGGAAAACTTTACCTTTCAGTTCGCAATTCACTTCTAGCAAGCATGGCATCAAAAGACGGCCTGCGCAGGCGATCGAATGGTTTTTCAGTTCCACATCCGGCGGCCTGTACAGTCCGGCGAGCCTCCACATACGCTCCGGTAATCCTTGAGGCCAGGACTGTGCAGTTTTTCCCCTGAGGATTTCCGGAGCGTCTGTGGGCCGCTTTAGGAAAACCAATAATATCCCATCCGGCTTCGTCTTCAAATATTTCGCGTGTTCAAATTCCGTTGCAACGATTTTTTTAATAAAAAAATGCCGCGCTATAGAAAGTTATCTGTTTTTGCTGTAGTTTTATTTACTTTTTTTTTATTTAACTCCCAATTGATTTGCTATCTGTAAAACTAGTCACAATGAGCAAATAGTTTGTTGCACTAACACTAACATGTAGGGAACAGTTCAGTAACTATTTCCTCTTACATCTTTGCACATACACAAAGTTTAGCACTGGGAACTACACACTACACATTCACTCAAATCTTTCTGGAAGATCACTTGGGATGTGTCTCTTTAACCTGCGGCTGCCCTGATGCTGCATAAGGTGTCTGGCTAATGGGTTGGGATGCTCTTGAAGACGAGTTCTGTACCTCTCGGCGATGTTTGACACTTCTTCTTTCACTGATGGTATCTGCAAGTCGCGCCTGATAAATTCATTTGGAACATACCATGGAGCTTTGGTTAGGAGTCGTAAAGTTTTGGCTTGGAACCTCTCCAGTATTTCGATATTAGAATTCGAGGTCGATCCCCATAGTTGTATACCATAACACCAAATTGGTTTTATTATGGCCTTATATATCAAGACTTTGTTGCTCAGCGATAGAGAGGATCTGTGACCTATCAACCAATATAGGTTTTGAAGTTTCAGCCCTAGCTGTTTCCGTTTAGTAAAGATGTGTTTTTTCCATGTCAGTCTTCGATCAAGGTGCATGCCTAGATATTTTACATATTCTTGTTGTTGTAGATTCTGGCCTTTTAGAGATACAGTCGAACAGTTGTTCCTCCTGTTAGTACGTTACATGGACGGATTTTGATTCGGTCGCTTTGATACGCCACCTCCTGAGCCAAGTTTCTGTGTCGTCAAGGCTTTTTTGTAGCTGATTTGATGCCTCCATGTGGTTAGGATGCAGTGATAGTACTGCAGTATCATCAGCATAAGTAGCTATAGTGACGTTATCCTTTGTGGGTAGGTCAGCCGTGAAGAGAATATACAGTAAGGGTCCTAATACGCTACCCTGTGGAACTCCGGAACTGATTGGAAAAAGTGATGTTTGCGCTTCTCGATGTTGCACGAAGAAGTGTCGGTCATGTAGATATGACTTAAGGATAAGGAAGTAGTGGTAGGGAAGATTAATTCTAATTTTGTAGAGTAGACCAGTATGCCAAACTTTGTCAAATGCCTGAGATATGTCTAAGAAAGCGGCCGAGCAATACATTTTGTCTTCTAGAGCTCGATATATGGTTTTGCAAACACGGTGCACCTGTTCGGTGGTTGCATGTTGTGGTATTATTTACTTGAGGAATTACGTTTTTTTTTGTAGCTTTGTAATAAAAAAAAAATGTGCTAAAATGTTTTGTTTGTTCGATGGTGCAACGTTTATTTACAAAAAATCTACTATCTTTTTACAGAATCTACTGTTTTTTTTTTATCTATGAGCTACTGCTTTTTTTAATTCGACCTGGCAACGGCAAAGTATCGAAGTCGCGATTCTAAAGCGGCGGCCACACGACAGTGACTTGCCTGCACGGTATAGTTTGCACAAACAAGACAGTATACGTGCAGTATACCGCGAGTGTTCACACCATTTAAGTAAGCTCGCGCAAACCCCATTTCAGTACGATTTGTTGAACAGATTAGAGCTCGCTTATCGAAAAAGTAATGGCTACAGGTGATGAGAATTATTCTTGCTAAATGCGTTTTGTTGTATTATTTATTAATGAAAAAAAAAACGGTAAACAATTCAGATCACAATGGAGTAAAAGATGGTTCCTGCAACGGAAAATATACTCCCATATGAATTTAATAAGGGAATTAAGGGAAGAACCAGACGACTGGCGGAATTATTTAAGAATGGACGTGAACGCAGATACAAAACTATTTCAGATAGATGCTAATATCCTTAAAACTGAACCGGATTCTCTCCACACACACACACAGAGGCTTACCGTGCAGACCAGTTTACGAGTTTACGTAAGCCTAAACTTTCAGCAGACTGAAATTTACACAAGCCGCGCTTTTCGGTTTGCGCGAGCTACCCTCTTACCGTCCACACGCACGGGTTTTCCGAAACTGGTTTGCACAAGTAAGTACGAGACTACGAGGTTAGTGGTAAAGCCTGTACTCGTCGAAAGAAAATGATTCTGTAAATTTGTTTTCTGGTAAAAATGAGGCACACATAATTAAGTTTCACAATGCAAGTGCAGCTGTCTTTGGCACATCATTATTAACAAAACAAGGTTAGGTTTTTGTCGCCGAGCAGAATTCCTCCTAAAGTTAAGGGAGCAGTGTGGTGACCCACCTCATAATCGATTTACTGTAGCGATTTTGATGTTTTATTATTAAGCCTCAGCCACATATATTTCATAATATAATTATGTAGGTGCTTAGATGAAATACATACTTAATTCTATTCTATTGCAAATTTTGTAATGTAACAAAATCGTAACAGCTTTCATAATAAATCCAAGTCCCTAAGTTTTGCATGAAGCCCCTGCGTACGTTTGGCGGTGCAGATGAAATATTTTAGGGGTGATTGATAGTGGTCGTCAGAACAAGAAAAAATGGAGTCAAGTTGATTGACTCAGTACAGGCACGTATCCAGGATTTGGCTTTGGGGAGTCCAGATTATGGGCGTGTCACTTGCTTGACCTTTCGGGGAGGGTCCAGATTAGAGTTGCCACCCTAAATTTGCTCTCGTCCGGAGGGGGGGGGGGGGGGGGAGTGCAAAAATTTGTGGATTCCATTTTTAAGACGGCATTACAGAACGTTTCGGGGGGGAGGGGGTCCGGACGCCTGGCGGATACGTACCTGACTCAGTACCTCCCACACATAATAATGATACCATTTTATTGTTTTCCCATTGAATGCATGAAGCATGAAGCTATAGCCTGAAATCCCCTTGCAACAAAATCATCGCCCATCCGCCCGCAAAAGAACATCTAACACAAAAACTGTCGTAAATAGTTTCTTGCGTCTCCCTCCTTAGAAACTAGGACGCCACAGTTTTCATTCTGCATGCTTCAACTGAACGATGCGAAACGATCAGGAGCGTCTAAACCGTCTAAAAGCGAAGTATGAGCTGTTTTTATATTTTTAGTTTTTTTAATTATTGTTGCGCCGCCGCTGACACGATTTTTTAGACACTGGCGCGTTTTCCACTCTCCGCGATAGTCAATTCTGTGTCTAAAATTCATTAAAATCAGTTTAATAATGTTTGCTTTACGCAATATACATAGAACGAAATTATGCAATACCATTGATTAACATATTTAGGGGGCATACTCGTATTTGTATACATCACAAAATTCTAAGTTCCTTTCGTTTCTGTAATAGGTAAGGCAATTGACATGGACTTAAAAAAAATACGCCGCTACGTATTTCTTCCATAGGTCAATGGATAAACTATTATGAATACAACAAATCTTTCAGTTTTACATTCCCCCACCCCCAAACCACCCCAATTTCACCCCCACCCAAAAGAACGTAGAAAATTATCAGGAACACCTAAAAACGTCTAAAAACAAGGTTTGAGCTGTTTTTACATTTGTAGTTTTTTTATTAGTGCTGCGCCGCCACTAACACGATTTTTCCAAAACATACCCGTTTTCTATCCTTGCCACGGTAGTAATACTGTGTCAAAATTTCGTTAAAATCAATTGAATAATTTCCGCGTTATGCAATACAGAACGATCTAAAACAATACTCGTATGTAACATCACAAATTATTCTAATTCCCTTGGTTTCTATAATGAGCAAGGCAATGTTCGAATGGACCTAAAGAAGTGTATTATGCCGGTAGGTTTTTCATTCACAGGTCAATGGACAGTCCATTATGAATACAACAAATTTTTCAGTTTTTCAACCCCCCACCCCCAACCACCCCAAATTCACTCCTACCCAAAAAAAAGTAGAAAATGACCAGGAACCCCTAAAATGCCTAAAAACAAAGTTTGAGCCGTTTTTATTTTTTTTGTTTTTTTCATTATTGCTGCGCCACCACTGACACGATTTTTCCAAAACATACGCGTTTTCCATCCTCGCCGCAATAATAATACTGTGACAAAGTTTCATTAAAATCCATTTCATAACTTTCATACATCACAACACGACATCATAAAACGCCCAAAAAGCGTGTTATCTTAAAATCGAAAATTTTCGCGATCACAATATTCCCCTCATCTATCGGTGTGGGAAGTAAAAATTCAATTACAGGTTGGTTCAAAACCAAGGTGGCAGAGTTCCCACTTTTTTCTTGCATTATTCTTTTTTTTTTCTTTTATGCTGTGATAAATGTTTCAAATTTGGAACATCAATCATTTTTTTGAATTAAAACAATGAAGTATTAAAATTGTCAGTCGCAGTAAGCAGGCAAGCAGAGTTATGTAGCCCTATTATATGGTGCACAGTATGATTTGATTTTATGTGTTCATTAGTTATGTGTAAGATACATAAAGTGAAAATCAAACATGAAAATTAAACAAATTTGTTATTATACATTAGACATATTAAAAAAAATAAAACAAAAAAAATATAACAAAAAGATGGCCATAGGTATGGTTATTAAAAATAAAAGCTTTTAAAAAGTGGACTGAATGGACTCCAAATACATTAAAAAACTGCAGTTCATTTTTATCCTGAAATTATACAAAAAAATATCTTTGATTTCGATATACAGAATAAGTTTCTTCTTTCAGATGCACAATTTGCAATGTGACAATGAAACAAAAACAGTTTGAACAACATAACCCATATTATGATACTCATCCTTCTGCAATGAAAATGAGGAAAGCAGCATTGAGAGATAAACTTGAGCTTGCACAAAGAACTATTGGGATCACTGGAGAAAAAGCAAAAATTGAACTTAAGTGCACCTCAGCTGATGTTGATGATTTGAAGAATTTCTTTAAAAGATACCAGAAGCCACAATATTTCAATACTTTTGCTTTGAGACAGCAGAAGATGATCTTTTGACAATCTTTCTTATATTACAATGTATTTTTATAAATATATAAATGGATTATCATAAAACAAAAGTTTTATTAGTACATAGTTATAATCAAAGCACTGGCGAAATTCCTATTTCAGATTCCAGGGTCTCACCCCAAGCATAACAGTTGTAAAATAGTAGTACAATTAGGTATTTAAGAAATTAGTCTTTTATGATTGCCAAAGTAAACATAGTGATTTGCATTCATGTAAAAGAATTCTATGTGTTGAATGTGTGATAGCTACTTGGTCAGGTGCATATAAAGTAAAGAAAATGAAATGATCTGTTTCAAATATAAGCTTCTATTAAGGCATATTTACAAATAATATCTGTATACATATTTATTCACTTTTGTATATACAATCATGTTTATGTTTAATTTTGTTTTTCTCAATATCTTCAAATGTATGCTTTATGGTAACATACCACAGATATTCATAACCTACAAAATGAACTATCACAATCTGCTTGAAAAATAAAATATGTCAACAAAAACAGCTTTTCTTAAAATTCAGATTGCCTATTATACAACTATCATCATTTTTTCAATTCAGAATTGCCCACTGCCTCAACTTGTTTATTTTTATATGATGATACTTGGTCGTATCCATTGTTAGTCGAAAAACACATACATATAAAGAACACCAGAGCCAAAAGGAATAGAACTGACTCTGCTTTGGCAGAATTTTGTTCCATCTGTCTGTGCATTTGATATATCCTAGCATTTTCTTTGTTGGTTTGCATCCTTCGGAATGTAGCACCATAGTGTTGCTTGGACCATTCATCAAAGTCATAGATTGGAGTTTTGCCAGTTGGCGTAGGAGGCCTAGAGCGAGTTTCCCTAGATTGATGAAACCTATCTATGGGTTCGTCTTTTGGTTCTTCTGCTACAGATGAATGACCCATTGAACCCATGTACAGCCCTGAAATATCAAATTGTTGGATATTAAATGATAATCACAGCATGTCTTCAACATTATAAAAATGTTTTTTACTCATATTCCACAGAAAATCAATCATTAAAAATATGCCAAAATTGCAATGTTGAATATTTTACTTCTAAGTTACCTCTGTCATACAACTTCCTCGTCTTGATATTCCCTAGGACTTCATATGCTGCAGTAATGTCTCTAAACTTCTGTGAACTGGCTGCATCATTTGGATTTTTATCAGGATGATATACCATCGATAACTTGTAATATGCTGATTTGATTTCCCCTTGTGTTGATTCTTTTGATATGCCCAGCGAGTCGTAGTGATTTTTGGATTTTGCAGACTTGCTCATAAGCCTCACTTGGCTGAGAAAGAGCTTTATATATTTAAAGTGAAATTTGGACAGCATTTTGGATTCAAACAAATGCTAATCTGTATTGCAGAATCGTTTCCATTTTCAGCTTGGAGGAGTTACTAATGATCTCTGTCGACCTTTGTGTGATTGTGAGGGTATGTTACATTATTTAAAAACTGTTTAAGGGTAATTTAAAAATATAGTTTGTATTGTTAAACTTTTTTGACAGACAGTAAAAAATGATGTAAGAAATGTCAAATGTCAAACGTGTGTCAACACGACAGCGACTACCTAGGATACACCATAGATATCAGGATTCACGGATACAGTGCGATAATAATGCGAAGACTAGAGTATTAAATATCAGTTTTTACTTTCCACACCGATAGCAAAGAGTGAGCCGATAGATGAGGGGGAGTATTTGTGATCGCGAAAATTTTCGATTGAGATTACACGCTTTTTGGTTTTATGCTCAGAGTAATAATTCTTCTCTCCTGAGGTTTTATGATACATAACGAACATAACGAAAATTCACGTCACTCATTTCCGTCGGTCTGTCTGTCGGCCTGTTGGCGTTTTTCTAGCCTGGTAATAGCTAGTAGGCTGTGCAATATGTGAATTTTCATAATCTTGCCTCATTACTCTAGTTAGTTTGCAGCTTATTTCTACTAAAAGTTAGTTGGTTTCTTCTATATTAACGTCTGCTTTTGTTTATTTCTCAGGGCCTGCTAGGTTGCTTGCACGCAGGAAAATTGAAAAACACCGATTTGACTGAAAATTTGAGATAAAATGAAAACCAAAAAAGATTGATATCGAGAATGCCATATCTTTAGAAGGGTAATCAAATTTTACATTTGACTCTTTAAACCAAAATAGGTATTCCCATTTGAAAAAATCAAGTTATCTGTGATTGAATTTTCCTTAATTAATCTACTGGATTTCTCCAAGTACAAAAAGGATTCAAATTTAGTCGTCTGATCTAAAGGGACGCATTTCATGCCTAGTCGTACCGCACAGTCACGACCTTCTAAGTTTTATAATCCCTGCGATATTAAATTTTTTTTCTGATACCTACTTATACCAAAAATGGTGATTTGTGCCTAAACGGTTCTTTTAAAGTTCCACGTATGATATACAAACTCACACTAGAATTCACCAAAGAATCCAAATATGCAATAATATATATAGGGGGTTCCATTCAAAAAAATGTAAGTTTGATATGAACCACCTTGTATAGACGTCAAAATTTAAGTGAAAATATTTTTACGTTATAGCCTTCAAGGATCCCTACCATGATCAAGTGACAGATTTTTGAAATATTTTTTAGTAAGCCCACAATCTTCCGTCCACGCACTATTGGCCCACCCTGTATTGAAGCTCACTATTTTTTTTATTTGTACTCCCGAATGGCCCATCAGTATCTAAGCGCATATTGATATTCCAAACTATACATAAGCTAGGATGCATTAAATGTTTGATCTTGAACGGGCCGTCAACACTTTTGTTGGACGTTTGCGATGGCACTCTAGCGTGCCAGTAAAGGTTCATCGTAGATTAGAAGGTATTGTATCATGAATAATATATTGTATATCAAGAAATACCAGTGAAGGAACTTCACCACGCCTGCACGTGTTGATCCCAGCAGTACCGAGGTAGGAGCGTGTCGTCCTTGGGACGACCCATTTTGGTCTTCACTGGTCTTCGACGTCTTTTGGCCGAAAAATGTCGTCCAAAAGACGGCCGCTAGTGGACGTCCACAAAACGTTTCAGCGTAGACGTCTGTAAGACGTTCTAATTGGTCCTGGTGAGCACAAAATTTAAAAACTAATTCACAAGTATTTAAACTCAAAACAAGAGGTGACAGACGATAGGTATTTCTCCTCCCGTATTAAATGACGACTAAGTGCGCACGCGCGAAAGCATGCGATGCCACAGCAATTCATTTTTCGCATTCCTAAGAGTTTTAAAACCACTAATTGCTTCATGACTATAAATTATTCATCAATATAATAGGCATTATATCATTTAATTGTGACAATACCTGTTATATGAGAATCTGATCATTTTACGAATTTAATCTTATGCTGTTCATAATGTAGCCGAAACAGTAATGAGGAAAATATAAAAAAGTATTTGTTTAACGAATTTTCTCTTATAATCCGATATCCAGTGGTTCGTATGAGAATACAGGAAGCAAAAGTTTATAGTTTTACTTTTGCGACAAAAAGGGTTACATTAAAATTAAACCAATGTCGTTAAACAGTCAAGTTGGCAACGTTGCGCTTCTCTACAGTGCCCTACTGCTGAACTGCGCCAGCGACAACGACCAACGGCAGCCACGTCACGACGTCACGTCGGTGACGCGACGTTCATCGGTGGCCGTTACCGTTGCGCGGTCCGCAGTTCGGTACTTCTGTTGGACGGTTCACGGTGATCGGTTTGTGCCGTTTGTTTGTGGCATGTAGTGGATTTTGTGCAAATTTTATTATTCCCGCCTTTCCCGGCCTTTTCCTCTTTTGTTCCTGCCTATGTGGTGCATTTCTACTTCGACACCCCACTGCGACCCCGACCGTATCTATTAATAATACAATAATAGCCTAACGGCGTATGTACTGGTGGAGTTCGATGACGGTGGAGTCGCGGTGGTTGCCAAAAGTTAGCTGACGCCAAGAAAGAAGTGTTTTGGCCTCCTGTGAAGAAGCAGACTTATTTCGATCGTTAGGCCATTTAGGCCTAATTTATAGGCAAAGTTCGACCATAGTTAAATAGTTATTTATTTCTGAGGCAATTTATGGAGTTGTAGTGTGTGCCTGTGTCTTATTTTAATTCATCAAACTACCGGCTTTTTATGTTTTAGAATATAAACAATGGTAGAGTGAATCAAATGCAATTATCTGGCAATTTCTCGACTTGTATATATATATATATATATATATATATATATATATATATATATATATATAGACAAAACAAAAACAAAAAAGGTGCAACCCGGGCTCCGACACACCGGGCTGCTGTTCCATTTCCCAGCGACTACTCCTCACACCGTGAGGTGAGCAATCACTGGGTCCGCGAATCGTGCGTCCTAAGCAGACGAAGGGACCCATGGATGACTGCCTTCTGCATTCTGGCGGCTAAGATGTGCGCCGCCGCACGGCACACCGGCATTTTGCGCAGTGCAGAGAGCAGCGTATCCCTCATACCACCTAGGGATCCAATGACCATTACTAGCAGACTCACAGTGTAGTCCGGCCAGAGCCTGCGAAGTTGTCCGAGGAGCTCCTGATACTTGGTCCGCTTTTCCTCCTCCTTAGAGACGATGTTCCCCTCGGCGGGCGCCGAGAACTCGATAACGAACATCGTCTTTTGTTGGTAGTCGAGGAGTACTATGTCGGGCTTATTTGCATGTATAAGCTCGAGCGTGGAGAATGAGTAGTTCCAGTAAATTCGGCACCTCTCGTTCTCCACAACGGACTCAATGTCCCCTGGAGCATACGGCAGCACCGGTGTCTCATCTATACCGTATGAGTGCCTTAAATGGTAGTATAGCACTCGTAGAGCCGCGTTGTGCCGATAGACGTAGGCTGTGCCAGCGTACACCTTACACGCCGACAAGAGGTGCGTAAGGGTCTCTGGCGCCTGCAGGCAGGCTCTACAGCGGATATCGGGCACATCCATACCCATAATCCGGCTACGGTATACTAAGGTGTTGAAGACACCGTCTTGGCAAGCCATTATAGAGCTCTCAGTCTCCGACTTCAACCCATTAGACCTTAGGAAGGAGAAGGTCAACTGCTCAGATAAACCATGCTCTTCTAGATGTTTGTAGAAGATTCCGTGCATTGGTTTATCTTTGTGAAGTCTTAAAAGCAATTGGACTTCAGCAGTTTTAATCCGGGTTTTTAATTGTGCGGGAGCAAGTTCCGTAACGGACTGCTGACACCTCCGCGTGAAGTCGAGCGTGAGACTAAGTTCTTCGGCTGCCCGTGTTGCTGCTCTAAAAAGGAAGGCTCCTTTACCCGCAATCTCGTGCTCTCGCACAAAGCGGATCAGGGGATCGGTGCTCGTCGTAACATAGCAGGCAGTGGCCAGTACTACTCTGTTGTGCAGACGCTCCAAACTCAATAGTCCACGCCCTCCCAGGTGTCGCGGGAGGTATATTCGCGGGACAGAGGATCTAGGATGTAGACTTCCCTCCATATTCATCCTTTTGCGGGTCTTTATGTCGATTTGTCGCAGCTCTTCCACTTTCCAGTGGATAGCACCAAAGCTGTATAACAACAATGGGACCGCAAGCATGTTTGTGGCAGCGACTTTGTTTTTGCCGGACAGTTCTGACGACCAGATCTGCCGGAGTCGGTGCAAATACTTGCGGCGGAGACACTCTTTGACCAATTCTGCCTCTTGGATGTGACGCTGCGCCACTCCAAGGTAGGTATAGGTATCTCCGGCATGCAGTTGTCGCAAGATGCTCCCATCAACGAGCTGCTCCTCATCTTCACTATCTCCGCAACGTCCTCTTTTGAGATGAACCATGGCACATTTGTCTATCCCGAACTCCATACCAATAGCTTGACTGTAATCCTGCACTACCCTCAGCGACTGCTCTAAATCGCGTTGTCCGGAGGCATAGAGTTTCAGGTCATCCATGTAAAATAAGTGGGTGACCTTGTGCCTCCGGTAATTGGGCTTGCCACAGCTGTATCCCTTAGTATTTTTCAGCGCTATGGACAAAGGCAGTAGCGAGATGCAGAAGAGCAAGGGACTCAAGGAGTCTCCTTGGAAGACCCCTCTTTTAAATGATACCAACTCTGTCCGAACCCTGGTTTCACCCGATGTTATAGTGAACCGAGTCTTCCAGAGCGGCATCAGTTGTTTGATGCATCCCACTATTTGATCATCTACCGAAAGACATTCCAACAGCCGCACAATCAGTTCATGAGACGTAGTGTCGAATGCCTTCCGATAGTCGATCCAGGCCATAGAAAGGTTTCGCAGGTACTGCACGGAGTCCTGTGTGACACAGCGGTCAATCAGCAGGTTATCCCTGCAGCCAGCTACTCCTTTCTTAGACCCTCTTTGTTCATATACGCTGAGAAATACGGGATTTACAGCTTGAAGGATACGCATGTACAAGATTCTGGTGAAGAGCTTGTAACATGCGTTCAGACATGTTATTGGCCTGTAGTTTTTAGGATCAGACAAATCTCCGGTCTTCGGGAGAAGCACGGTTCGACCCTCGACAAACCAAGCCGGAATTGGCTGCTCCTGATTTAGCCACGAGTTAAAAACTCTAGCTAAATGCCGGTGGCAACTGGGAAACTTTTTCAACCAGTAGGTGCTTATGCCATCCGGGCCAGGAGCTGCGAAATTTTTTGCGCCTCGTAAGGCACCAAGAATTTCTTCCGTGTTTATCGGGTGACGCAGTACATTCAAGTTTGGAGTCCTCCTACAAACGGACTCGAACTGCGTCAAGGCCGGAGTGTCTGCTTGGAGAGGTTTGGGCTGTATATATATATATATATATATATATATATATATATATATATATACATCATTATAACAAACCTGAGCCAATTGGAAATTGACCATATACTGAGCCACCTACTTAGAGATGTGCTAGATAAATAATAGTTTTATTTTCATCTCCAGATATATTGTGTTGTATCTAAAAACCGTAATATACATAAGAAATTATTTAAAATAAATATTTTTGAAAATGCTTATATATTCATATTTATAGTACATACATGAGCCATGCATACATTTAATACCATTGTGAGCCTTTGATATACAAGTTTATGTAAATTATCGAATCTTCCTGAGCCAAGCAATGTTGCCAAGATTACAGCTGGGTTTCGGCTCAGAATAGTTAGCAATCAAATATATACAAATAACACGCCCACTTGACCTTGACTGGGTGGAATTATTACTCCTGATGTACTGTGTGAGGCTTCCGTCGAGTGAATTTGTGGTTCTTGGGTTGTTAAGCCGGCGTCGTTTAGCGTTAAGCCTTGACGTTTCGCCACCACGAGTGGATGGCATATTCAGAATCTATTTCACTTTGGCGACTTCCAAAATACTGTAATTTGGATTTTGGATACTGTAATTTGTATTGGTCAATATGGTCAAGTCATTCTCACGTGATGCCGTGACCAAGGGAAAAGGGATTCATTTTTATTCAGGGTGTTAATTAAGTATGTTAACAAACTTTAACCACGAATAGTACTCTGAAAAATAGAAAGAAAATGTCATATGAACATGGGTCCGGAAATGCTTCCTAAGGGAGCTACGCTCCTTTGCATGGGGCACCCTGAAGATGGTTTTCCCTCGATATTCTCGAAATCTCGAAACCATTCATAACAAAAATTACGAAATTAGGTACGATGGGTAAACTTTTGACGCTGAATCTGATTCTGAATTCAGAATTTCATAATTTTAATCAGAGGCGTATCATACGGGAGGAGTTAGGGGTAAAAATAACCCCATTTTCTAAATGGTAATTTTTTGACATTTTGATTTTAGAATATGGTGTTTCAGAGTTTGTTGTCAAGTAGAAGTGTACTGATATTCAGCTGGTGGCGGTCACTTCCACTTTAAGAAAACACTCTCTATTTGTGTTAGTATTTTATTTCTTATTTGTTCAAACTCTTATTAAATAATGTTACTAAAAATAATACCTAAATGTTTTGTAATAACTCTAAACTGAATAGACTGACAGTTCTTAAGTTGTTTATCAATTATTTCAATTGTTTTTCACAGCACACTTATTAAATAAATGAACATTTATTTATTTACAATAGCCTGCATCGATTCAATGCTTTGCATTTTTCTCAAAAATGGTTAGCCCTTTCGAGATGTACCAAAAAACCATTTGTACGTAGAAATCTCTGAAATGTCTGTCTGTTGGCGTTTTTCTAGCCTCCCAATCTCAGTAACCGCTACATGGATTGTGATGAAATTTGGGCAGCGTTATGCTGTGGGGTCGTAGTAGGTAATGTTTCTATAATTTTGAAAATCGTTATACGGGGGGCGGAGTAATTAGCAAAAAACGAAAAATTTCAAATACGCCTTTAGGCGTTTTAGGGGTTCCTGATCATTTTCTACTTTTTTTTGGGTGGGGGTGAATTTGGGGTGATTGGGGGGTGGGGGGTTGTAATACTGAAAAATTTGTTGTATTCACAATGGGCTCTCTAATGACCTGTAAATGAAAGACCTAGCGCCATAATACAATTTTTTAGGTCCATCCAAACATTGCCTTCCTTATAATAGAAACCAAGGGACTTGGAATAATTTGTGATGTATACAGGGTGGCCAATCGGGTGACGATAATAATTTTTTTTTAGATAGCCCGTACCGAGACCTATCCAAAACACCTCTATGTATGTGTACCGATTATTGATAGTTTTCGAGTTATGATTTTTTTTTGAAAATTCAGAGAGATTTAGAGATTTTCCAGTTTTTCCAAGAAATTATCAAAGACAAAAACAAAAATGCTTTTTGGCTTTTATTTTTTTCCGCAATTATACTCAGTATTAAGCCTATTTTAATATCCAATAAAGAGAACCTGTACATCCGAACAATAATTAAGTACATTTTGGGCCCAAAGTTTGAAATCTCTGTTTTTTGTCAGGAGACCAAAACCTTCTAAATAAAATTAAAAATACTTATGCCTGGTTCTGGAGCTCCAATCTAATCTTAAAAACTCTGCAAGACATTGCACTTTCGAAATAATAACGAAAAAATAGCACTTATGGGGGCATTTTGCGCCGTACGTGACTATTAAAGGTAAAAAGGTGATAACTCACGAATTTCCAAAATGATTTAAAAAACTATTATTATACTTTATTATGACAAATTAAAGAAAAAAAACTCATAACAACTAATAAACATGATAATCATTGATGTTTTAATCACTTTTAATAAAAAAAATTAATACCTGTGCTTTTTGCTGTGTGCTATTGAATTTCTGCTAAATTAAGTTGTATGGAAAGTTAACAAAGGAAAAGAATAATAAAACAACAATCTGACTTTTAATTCCATGGCGAAATTACCTGGGAAGCGTTATCGTAGCATACGCCATCCCTTTTACTTCCCTCACCGATAGGTGAGGGGAGGATTGTGATCGTGAAAATTTTCGATTTTGAGATAATAGGTTTTTTGGGCGTTTTATAATGTCTACATAACGAAAATCCGCGTCACTCATTTCTGTCGTTCTGTCTGTCGGTCTGTCTGTCTGTACGCGTTTTTCTAGCCTCGTAATCTCAGTAATCGCTGCATGGACTGTGATGAAATTTGGGCAGCAATATGCTGTGGGGTCTTGGTAGGTAATTTCAAATATTCCTCAAACTTCGTTTTTAGGCGTTTTACAGGTTCTTGATCATTTTCTGTGTTTTTTGGGTGGGGGTGGAATTTTGGTGTTTGGGGGTGGGGGGTTGAAAAACTGAAAAACTTGTTGTATTCATGATAGGCTGTCTACTGACCTGTCAAGGAAGACCTAGCGATACAAATCACCTTTTTAGGTTCATCCGATCATTGCCTTACCTATTACCGAAAATTAACACAACTGCGCCGACATGAGCTCGCAAAAAGCTACTCTGAAAGAAAATGATGGCGTATGCTACGACATCGCTTCCTAGGTAATTCTGCCATGAAATTAGAAGTCAGATTATTGTTTATTATTCCTTTCCTTTGTTAACCTTCCATACAACTTAATTTAGCAGAAGTTTAATAGTACATAGTAAAGACACTTCAAAAATCACAATTTGGGTATTAGTTTTTTTATTAAAACTCATCAAAACATCAATGATTATCGGATTTATTAGTTGTTACGAGTTTATTTTCGTTAATTTGTCATAACAAAGCAAAATAATAGTTTTCTAAATCATTTTGGAAATTCGTGAATTATCACCTTTTTACCTTTAACACTCACGTACGCCGCAAAATGTCCCCATAAGTGCTACTTTTTCATCATTATTTCGAAAGTGCAATGTCCTGTAAAGTTTTTAAGATTAGTTTGAAGCTCCAGAACCAGACATAAGTATTTTTAATCTTATTCTGGTTTTGGTCTCCTGACTAAAAACAGAAATTTCAAACTTTGGCCCCAAAATGTACTTAATTATTGTTCGGATGTACAGGTTCTCTTTATTGAATATTAAAATAGGCTTAATACTGAGTATAACTGCAGAAAAAAATAAAAGCCAAAAAGCATTCTTGTTTTTGTTTTTGACGACTTCTTGGAAAAACTGGAAAATCTCTAAGTTTTCAAAAAAAAAATCATAACTCGAAAACTATCAATAATCGGTACACATACCTGGGGGTGTTTTGGATAGGTCTCGGTACGGGCTATCTAAAAAAAAATTATTATCGTCACCCGATTGGCCACCCTGTATATCCGAGTGTTGTTTTAGTTTTAGATCGTTCTTTATTGCATAACGCCAAAATTATCGAATGGATTTTAATTAAATTTTGACACAGTATTACTGCCACGGCGAGGATGGAAAACGCGCATGTTTTGGAAAAATCGTGTCAGTGGGGGCGCAGCAACAATAAAAAAACTAAAAATGTAAAAATAGCTCAAACTTTGTTTTTCGGCGTTTTAGGGGTTTCTGATCATTTTTCACTTTTTTTGGGTGGGGGTGAAATTGGGGTGGTTAGTGGGTGGGGGGTTGTAAAACTCAAAAATTTATTCCATTTATAACAGTGTCCATTGACCTGTGAAAGAAATACCTAGCGGCATAATAGACGTTTGTTAGGTCCATCCGAACATTGCCTTGGCTATTACAGAAATCAAGGGATTTGGTATTGGTAGGGGTAGGTATTGATTTAGGTCGTTCTGAATTTAGTAACATGGAAATTATGGAATTAATTTTAATGAAATTTAGACACAGTATTATTACCGCGGCAAGGATGAAAAATGCGTATGGTTTTCAAAAATCGTGTCAGTGGCGGCGCAGCAATAATAAAAAAACTAAAAATATAAAAATAGCTCAAACTTCGTTTTTAAGCAATTTGGGGGTTCCTGATTGTTTCGTTTCGTCCAGTTGGGGCTGAATTGTGTCGCCTACGGAGAGATTTAGGAAACTATTTACTAGTTTTTGTGTTGGATGTTTTTTGACGACAGGTGGGCGATGATTTGGTTGCAACTGTTATGTGTGGGAAGTACTGAGTCAATCAACTTGACTCCATTTTTTTTGTTTAACAAAGAGTTTAACAATTGCTAATCTCAACCAATCAGATTCCACAGAAGTGGAACATTTAATCACTGGATTATTCGATAATGATATAATGATGACAAGAAATTAGGGTTTTGAATTGAATACATTTTTTAGTGATACATGGAAATAACATTTAAGTTTTATAACAAAACTATTTTTGTTTTTTCACAATAATTCAAAAGTTATTTCAAAATAAAAATGGGCTTTTGTATCCAGTACCGAAAACACGCCCAAAGCTCCCGAACCCACGTGTCGTCAAGTATGGTTCGTTGAAGCGATCCGTTCTGCAGAGGGTCACATGACGTAGTGGTAAAATTCGATTCAAAAACATATTCATGTCGATGGTACAAAACAAAATGTGTGTAACATGAGTGAAAAGCATATCAATATACTTTTTGGTTAAAAAAAAAAAAATAAAAAAAAGTTGCAAGCGTGTGTTTCGAGCCAACACCCGCTTGAACACAGCAATTTGCTGCGTAACACTATACCACTACGCCACCCGACCCACCACTGCTGAGCGGATCGCTTCAACGAAACATATTGACTTCACATGGGTTCGGGAGCCATCGGAGTGTTTTCGGTACTGGACTGAAAAGCCCATTTTTGTTTTGTTACAACTTTTTAATTATTGCGAAAAAAAGAAAACGAAAATAGTTTTGATACAAAACTTATATATGATATGATCAAAAGTGACATCCAGCTTTGACGTTTGTTCCCAATATTAATAAAATGCTATTGGATGATATTTATTAACTTATCTCTCGATACCCAATAGAAAGCTAAATGTGAAAATAAGCGCGGTAAAAAGAAAATAACTATAATACCCATATATCCCTAATGAGAATCACTTGGAGGTGACGTCATGCGCACAGCAGGCGAAAAACTGGACAGCGGAGCATCTAGCCCTGATAAAATAGCATGCACCTGATGATCGGTGTTGCCAAATCCTCTGGCTCATGTTTATAACAATTTCCGGTATATACTTGTATATAAATTATGAAATCGCAGCGCCATTTGTGGAAATTCTGTGAACTATATTTCCTAGCAATGGTATTAACCTGAGCCACCACATTATGACGTTTTTTACCTTTCTGACATTAGAGCACGGAACATGTTTTCGTTGTTTACAATCTGTGACATTTGATCTACCAAAGCTTTGTCTGAAATTGACTGTAGTAGGCCAAATGTACCGAGAAACAAAGGCAAACGGACCTGAGCCGTCTATATGGCTCACATCCGTCGAAGTGGCTCAGGTTAATACGCTCAAGTTCCTATTAGTGGATCAGGTTAGTATCAAAGAGGAAAATATATATATATATATATATATATATATTTAAAAAGGAATATGAATAAACCTTTATTTCTTAATTGGTGTCTGTTTTCACCCAAAACACCATAAAAACCAATCATGGTTACGTTAAAATCACGTTTTAAGAGACGACAAAGGGACGTTCTAAAAACATCAAGACAAAAAAAACACGTCCAGTATATGAGTCAGTTGAACGTCATTATATGACGTCTGAAGACGTCCGTATGTGACGTCTTCTGGCTGTGACATCTTAACGTCCTGCTAACGTCTTTTGGACGACAGCTGATTCGTCCCCTTCGGCCACAATATGACGAGAAATGGACGTCTCCGAGACGCCCTCTTCCTACCTGGGATAGTGGTTATTACTTATCAACTTACTACAGTGCGTTCTGCAATCCGAACCACAGCATAGTAAATAACCAGCACAATAACTCAGGTTGGCGGAAATTACACGCGCATCCCCCCTTTTGGATGATTTTTTGTAGGGATGCTAACGATAGTTCTATACTTTTGCACTAATATCGAGTATTTTTGTCATCGATACTTTTTTAGGCATTCCAAGCTGGTATCGATACTTTTGTATCGGTATCGAAAATAATTATATAATTATTGAGGGGTGTAATCAGTTGCACAAAATGCTCTGTACGAACCAACCGCGCCTATTTGGCTAAATAATATCGAGTTGGTACTGGTATCGACATTTTCATTTTCGCATCTCTACCCAAACTTCACATCCGTAAAATCATCCCAAGGTCAAATTCTGTGGGAAGTGGGAACCATTTTTATATGGGAAATCCTCGGAGATATTTATTTATTTATTTATTTACGGATAAACCATTTTACAATTTCATCAAAATATAAGAAGACATATAAATAAAATAGAGAATAAAACAAAACCAAAAAATTAACAATTATAGCGAAAGTGTGCAATTTTACATTTACATGACAGAGTACCTATTACAAATATATTGCTAATTATATATTCTTAACCGCTAATTTAAATGAAACCACTGAGGAGTCAAAATATGGGAGATCATTCTTGTTAGCAAGACGGATCATCCTTGTTAAAGGGTCATTTCTACCATAGTTAGTAGTGTGACTTGGCTCAAAAAAGATCTCCGATACCCTAGTCCTCCTATTCATATTAAAACTAACAAGCTTTAATAAATCTGGACAGTTGACAATGCCATTAATTAACTTATGGAAAAACTTCAAATCGGCTTCTATTCTACGGTGCTCCAAGGTGTTCAGATTCAAACAATTTAAAATATCGGAATATTCATAGAAACCATGTCGAAGCCCCAATTTATATGCACAAATCCTTAAAAATCTATTTTGAACTCTTTCCAGCAGCAATATTTCCTGATGATATGTAGGACACCAAATAATTGAATTGTACTCCAATACTGATCTCACTAGAGAACAGAAAAGTGATTTCCAGGACCTTACGGTGAGATCGCAAGCTGATCTTTGGATAAATCCCAACATTTTGTAAGACTTCGCTACAACATCATTTATATGACGTTTAAAATTCAAACTTTCGTCAAACGTTATTCCTAAATCCTTCACATGATTTCGTTTTTCCAAATTAATGTTTTTGATGTTATATGCATATTGTACTGGCCTACTAGACTTTGTAAAAGTAATACTACTACATTTATTAATGTTAAGGTTTAACATATTGATATCACACCAACGAGATAGATTAGATAAATCATTTTGTAGAAGCTCTGCGTCTTTTCTATCCTTAACTAATCCAAACAACTTTAGGTCATCTGCAAACATCAAAAAATTTCGTCTTGACAAAAACTGAGCAATATCGTTCACAAATAAATTAAAAAGCACAGGACCTATATGAGAGCCCTGGGGAACACCCGAGGTAACAGCAATAGTATTTGAAATAGCTCCAGCACACTTTACAAGCTGCGTTCTGTCTGTTAAATAGCTCTGCAGCCACTTTAACATTTCGTTATTAATGCCTAAGGATTTGAGCTTAGCAATCAAAAGGTCTATATTTACACGGTCGAAGGCCTTGGAAAAGTCTGTGTAAATGGAATCAACCTGTCCACCACCCTCAATGGATTTAATAATAAAGTTTACATATAACAGCAAATTTGTTGAGGTGGACTTACCAGCAGAAAAACCATGTTGTTCTGGGTTCATGATATTTTTTGTATCCCATGTAAGTTTTCTCCCTATAATATGGTCCAATAGCTTAGGAATCTCTGATTGATTACACACTGCCCGATAGTTTTCAACATCTACTTTTGAACCAGACTTATGAATAGGAATGACATAACTGGATTTCCAGATATCTGGAAATATGCCTGACTCCAATGAAATATTAAATATAGAGTGTAAAGGTTTAGCCAATGTGAAAACACATTGTTTTAAGAAAAATAGTGGTATGCCATCAGGCCCAACTGTTAGTTTTGACGGCGCCGAGATAATACAATCAATAATTTCCTTAATATCTACAGAATAATGTGATATATTAACACTGTCACGCATATAACTATAGTGAGGTACTTGAGTTACAATTTCTCCACTATAAATCTTTGCAAAATATTCAGCAAACAAATTAGCAATCTCTATACTGGTTTCTGCCGAGGTGTTATTATATACTATTTTGGCAGGTAAATTATACGATTTTTTCTGATTATTGATATATTTCCAAAAGCTGCGCGGATCATTTATAAGTTTATTGTCAATATCTGCAATATAAGTTTCATAAAGCTTATTCTTCAAAACTTTACACTGATTTCTCACATCACTAAAGTATCTATATGCATTAATGTCACCTGATTGCTTGTATCTTCTATGTGCAATTTTCTTCTCATGAATTAGTTGCCTAAGTTTCGCGTTGAACCAACCAGGGAAGTTAGACGTTTTGAATTTTCTAATAGGCACGTACAAGCTGACGCCAGTGTAAATTATTTCGTAAAAATCTTGTACACATGCGTTCAAGTCCCCTTTACATATTAAATCCCAATTTATACTAGCAAAAAATTGATTCAATCCCCTATAATTACCCCTTTTAAAATCATAAAAATATTCTTCATAAATGAGCTGATCATCGATCTGTAACTTCAAATCAAATGAGACTGAGGTGTGGTGCATACTATCAGGAAATATTGGATCTAATGCATTAGACACGTGAAGATCACTAACTGATGAAAAAACAAGATCAAGGTATACACCTCTACTATTTGGAACTAAGTTTTTTTGAAACATATTGAGATAACCAAAATCATGTGATAATATATTTGCTGGAGAGATATCAGGACAATCTACGACAATATCATCATTATCTTTGTACCATACAGCGTTTGGAATGTTATAATCACCACACACGATAAACTTGCTAGGCGAATAATTTTCCTGTATTAAATTCACACAAGCAGAATGCTGTTGGTATATGTCTAATCCAGACGCGGGCGGTATATATACACCACCAAATATAACAGTTTCATTATTTGAGTTAATAGAAACAAATAGTTGCTCAACTGATACTAATGGAATACAGACTCTTTTAGCAGATAATTTTTTCCTAACCGCTATTAATATACCACCACCACGTTTGAGTACTGAACAAATTTGGTCTCTATCCAATCTGAATATATCATAATCAATAAAATTTAATTCCTCATCCGCTATATCAGCAGTGAGCCACGATTCAACTAGAATGATAATATCATACACACAACAATTAACTGCTTTCCGTAAATTTAACAACTTTGTTCGTAAGCCACCAACATTTTGGTAATATATACATAGATGTTTAACAACTTCACTTACTTTTTTAGGTTTTTTACAATTTGTGGCACTCCATTCACATATTTAATGTAAACGTCAGTCTCACCATTATTTCTTCTCTGCTTCACCTCTTCTTTCAGTCTATTCTGAGTTTCCATCTGCCGCTTGGTAAGGTCTGCTTCAAGAAACACTTTTCTTCCTTTATCAACATTCCTTCTACCCTGTATGATCCGGATAGCTTCTTGAGAACTCGAACATATCACTTTCACTGGCCTGTACCCATTTTTATTTGATTTTCCAACTCTTACAGCCATTGTTACCCCAGGTTCTTCATTGGTAGTATTGGTAGTATTATGCTGGTTGTTAGTAAACAACTGCTGTGATCTGGACGGAGCACTCGGTTAAACCAGGAAGAATTTCATCAGCTCGGTTAAATACTGGTTTTTGCATAATCTTACTAAAACATGTTCTCTTTTTAAGATAGAAGAATTATCACACAATATTTAAGACGCGAACAATCAGTGTACTCGCAACTTCGCTCTTTATCTTGTACGCTCACATAACTTACATGGATTTTATCTACATCCCTTATTTAACTCAATATAACAAGCATCGGTCTCAAAAAGTACAAAATAACAAAATGCTTGTCTACGATACTCATTCAAAGTCCGAAAGCGTGACCACATTAGCCCTTATCGTGAAAAAGCTAAATGGCTATCAATAGAGCAAATAGGAATACTTC
This sequence comes from Callosobruchus maculatus, assembly GCA_951848785.1. Classification (NCBI taxonomy): domain Eukaryota; kingdom Metazoa; phylum Arthropoda; class Insecta; order Coleoptera; family Chrysomelidae; genus Callosobruchus; species Callosobruchus maculatus. The sequence continues at coordinate 6,340,970 of CATOUR010000032.1, forward strand.
ATATGAGTTGCCTCTTATATAAAGTAATACAATTTGGAACACCACTATATACTTAAAGGAACTAATAATCCGTCGAGAAGATTTACATACAGTTAATATAAGAAACAAAGAAGCTCTTAGCATCTCAAAACACAACCCAGAATCCTTCAAAGCCAGCTTTATGTATCAAGCAGTGCACATATATAATTATTTGCAGCAGTTTTATTTAGATTATTAATTTTCACTTGGCACCTTTAAAAAGCATTTTGGAAAACAATATAACGCTGTGATATTCTTAGTATTGTAGTACCATTAATATTCCTCATCCGTTTGTATACACACCTGTCATTGTCATTGTGATGTTATAAATATGTCAGCTTAGGTATATATGAAAAAACACTATGATGTGTAATCTATACCTTTTTTCTATGTTTTGTATCCAATAAACCTCATTATTATTATTATTAGGGCCGGTTGTACGGTGCAAGCCTAAACTTCCTAAGTGGCAAAACGTTGTTGTACAATAAAAGAACACACACAGAAGAGGCTGTTGCCCAAATATGACACAAACTGTCACAATTGACAAACCAGAAGTTATTTTTTTAGACAACTATGACAGTTCGCAGGCTTCATTAGTGCTAACCGTAGTGGATTTCATTATCATAGGTCATGGCATAGGTTTATCTAAACCGGCGATCGTACAACTTTGAACCTAAGCTTAGTTAGGGTTTAAGTGTAATAAAGCTTGTGTTCAACCGGCATTTCTACAACTGGCTCTTAATGTTATATTTCCTGAGTAGTAATAATGCTTGGGTTTAGTGAATGTACAAACAAAACAACAGTGAACTTACATTACGTTTATTCTCAACACAAAAATCAAGTGTACAATTAAGATGATATAATCGATCTGCAATCATTATTATGCGATATATACCTCAATGAAAAGTTGTAAAAAAAGGAAATTTAAGTCAAGTCACGTAAGAAAGAGATGAATAGCAGAATAGATTCATATTAACAGCATTTGTGCTCAATAACTATTTCGAATCAATAAATAACCAATTAAAAGGATATCAATGACACCACTTTTACACAATACTTCTTGTTACTACCAAAATAATCAGAATAGTTGCCAAGATACAGTTCAAAGGCAACTGTAGAAAGCATGGAATTATAATTATATAATAGGAAGTCCAACCACAGCATATCCAATTATATACAGCAGCACAACTACAGACTGGCTAAAAATACTGTTGGTCTGACAGAATCAGATTGTGGAAATATTATACGCTGTATAGCAGAATTCGCTGATTTGTACAGTAAAAAAAATAATATGGTTCAAGACCACACTTACGGAATAAAAAATGAATAAATCTGGAGAGTTAATCAACTTTTTTATGAACATTTTTTTAAAGCTACACGCCATGTATGAAATTTTCTTTTCACTTCAGCTCTATCCGCAATATTTAGCCAAAATCGTACAGTAGAATGAAATTATTTTGTCTATAAAGTATGACATGATACTGGAGTATGAATATGAATGGAAACCTCTCAAATTGTCTATAAATGTTTCCAGCAAATAGTCTCTTTTTCGTTCAGCGCTTCCGTCTTGATATTCTGCAGTTTTTTTAATGTGTATATTTGCTGTTTTTTTTACTGCGCGACAGCGTAAGCAGAGTACCAGAGTACCGCGGCTGTTGTGAAAAGGTTTTTTTCCAATGGCATTAAGAACATGTCCCATTAGCCAAAAACAAATATTTATAAATCATAATTTCAAAAAGAATCCTATTGGAAGACAGACAAATAAAAAACCCTAAGGTGATAGGGTCACACACTTCTCGCCTAGGGGCAAGACATTTCACTTATTTAGACAAACAACACTGGGCCCCGGTTTGTAGGGTAACAATATAACACAGGTAAGGTATAGAGGATAAACTATTCTATATGCCACAATAAATATGATATACTAATATCGGAGTTTTTAACGAATGTGATTAAACTGGATACGTCCATCTTGTTATTAACACTGAGAATATAAGCTGTATTTAATGGGGCAGGTAATCCAATATTTATGAGTTCCCAGTAAAGACGGTTGCAATGAGAGATGATTTTAGAGCAGCCAAAATACAGGTGGTTTAAGTCACGATCGACACCACAGTGATCCCACAAGTTAGAATTTGTGATTCTTGTGAAAAGGTTATGTTAGGAAAAGTTTGTTACCGCGGGACTTGGATAGGCTAACACCCGCAGGCCCAATAAATAAATCTCCTGGCAGTCCATTGCCTTGGAAACCCTGGTAATAAATGTTGAACATTACAATTTTCTCTCAAAAGTCGTCTCTTCTATTGGTTTTTTTTTGGTAAGCAATGATAATTGATGCATTTATAAAGTGTAGTTTAGAACTTAAAACGTAAATCAACAACTACCAATTCTAAGTAAAGAAAATCACTACATTAGACTCAGGATGTAAACTAATTTCAAGCAGTCTGCTGCTGGTATGAATATGCTGTGGTCCAACTGCACGTTAGGAGTTGAAAGTAATCCCTTCCTCCAGATGATGGCGTCAAGGGATATCTCAATATTAAAAACACTCTATTACTATAGCAAATACTAAATACTGCATTCAATTTCATATTTCCCATTCATTCATTTTACCACCTATTTCATCAACATAATCGTACTATGTTTCTCTTGAATATCTGACCAGAGGCATCTTAACTATTCCTTACAAATAAGCACATCCCATCACATTCTCAGAAATAAAAACATAATAAAACAGTTTCTTTGTTCAATAAGATGGAAACTGGTTTGAAATTAATTTGATCCGCCACCATTAGGTTGTATACTCATTTTCAAACAATTACAATATCAAAAGAGACATAAACGAAGAAAATGTGAAAATCTATAAAATTTATTCAATATTATATTGTACGTATTATCTTATGCTCCTAATCAACTTGCCTTATAATGCTCTACACACTTAATACCTTAATATGGAGAGATCTTGTAATTTGTAATAAATAAAAGAAAACATTAAAAAACGTGTGACTAAACACTATATTATACAGAAAAATAGTCTACATGGTTTTTGTAGCATTTTCCAAGCTTAAAAATGTTCATACCATGAAGGCTACTCTAAACAAATGAACCACCGTCGAAATAGTTGATGCAAATGTACGAAGTCATTTAAATGAACGATATTCGCCGTGGATTGGACGCGGGAGAACAATCGCTTGGCCACCGCTTCCACCGGGCTTGACCCCACTTGATTTTTTCTTGTGGGGTACAATGAAACAGAAACTATATGTCGACGTGCCAAATACACGCCAGGAGCTTATTAGCAAAATTATTCAAGCCGGAAATTAATTACCAAATGACAAAGCGATGATCAGGTGGCTCTACGCAACATGTATCAGTAAAAGCAACAGCATGTCTGCAACACCAAGGGGGACATTTCGAATAATGGTTGTAACATTTGCTTCTTTTTACTTCCCACACCGATAGGTGAGGGGAGTATTGTGATTGCGAAAATTTTCGATTTTGAGATAATATACTTTTTAGGCGTTTTATGATGTCTACATAACGAAAATCCACGTCGTTCATTTCCGTCTGTCTGTTGGCATTTTTCTAGCCTCCTAATCTCGGTAACCGCTGCACAGATTTTGATGAAATTTGGGTAGTGATACGGTGTAGGGTCGTAGTAAGTAATGTTGCTACAATTTTGAAAATCGGTGCATGGGCGTCAGAGTAATTAGCAAAAAACGAAAAATCTCAAATATGCCTCAAACTTCGTTTTTAGGCGTTTTAGGGGTTCCTGATCATGTTCTACTTTCTTTGGGGTGGGGGTGAAATTAGGGTGGTTGGGGGGGGGGTTGTAGATCTGAAAAATTTGTTGTACTCATAACAGCCTGTCTACTGGCCTGAGAGAGAAAGACCTAGCGGCATAATACACTTTTTTAGGTCCATCCGAACATTGCCTTGCCGATTACAGAAACCAATGGACTTGAACTTTCTGACGCATACATAATACATACGAGTATTACTTTGGTCGTTCTGGATTGTGTACGTGAAAACTTCTGAATTGACTTTAATGACATTTTGACGCAGATTTATTACCGCGAAGAGTATGGAAAGCGCGTATGATTTTTAAAAATCAATTCAGTGGCGGCGCGGCAATAATAAAAAACTAAAAATATAAAAAACACCTCAAACTTCGTTTTAGACGTTTTAGGGGTTCCTGATAATTTTAATTTTTTTTTGGTTGGGGGTGCAATTGGGGCGGTTCGGGGGTGGGGGTTTGTAAAACTCAAAAATTTGTTGTATTCCTGATAGGTTGTCCATTGACTTGTGAAATAAGCACCTAGTAGAATAAAACACTTTTTTTGCGGTCGGGCGAGCGATGATTTGGTTGCAGGGGCATCTAGACTCTAATTTCATGCTGTAGAAAATAATAAAACTGGTATCATCGGAATGTGTGGGAAGTACTGAGTCAATCAACTTGACATTTTTTTCCTAAAATAAATGTGGTGACCCAATAAGTATTTTATTTTATTGCTCTCTCAAGTGCCGGATTAGACAGTAAAGGGTCATATTCAAACCATCATAGCTTCGCAACTACTTTACTTAGGACGAAGATGACAGCTATTTTTTTTAGGAAACATCATGTACTATCGCTTAGAAATAAAAAAATGTAGGTTAACAGCTTAGATCTTTTGAAAAAACTGAGATTGCAAAAACCCAAAAAATTACTTAATTATTTTCTTCTAACAATTTTTTTGCCCTGATATGGAATGAAATTTGGAAAATGTTTGCCATTAATTAGTCTACATGTTTCGCTTTCGAATGAGATTCATTTTGAGTTTGTAAAACCTCTACATAGGTAGCTACGTCTAAATTAGTACAACACTCATGCATCAATTAAACAAAAAACAAAATGGCTGACATTTTATTCTGGTGGGAGAAAACTACATTTGCGGGGTGATTTGTCGATAAAAATTAACGTATTTTATCCCCCTAAAGGCTTTGACACCGATGACCAGACACATTGTTAAATCTGCTTATATTTTCCACAAGCACAGAACATTAAAAAGCATTCTTTTTTGCTCTTCTGGTGCGCTTCAAGTATTTATTCTACAAGACACAAATTTGATAAGAGTACACTGTAAAGAAGTACAATTTGAAATAGAATGGTTCAGACCATTTGTCAAATCTAAGATAAAAACAAAAAAACAAAATATATTTGGCCAGAGTTGGAAAAGCTTTTTTCACAACCCAGCAGTCCACGAAGGCAGAGCCTAAATACCAGAGTACCGCGGCAGCTATGAAAGAGTTGTTAGGGGAAATCTGTTGAAGCGGGACATGAATAGGCCAACAAGGCTCAATAAATGCCTCTTCCGGCAGACTATTCCAAGCCCTTTTGATGAATGAAGAACGGCCGCCTTCGGATGAGATTTAGCGGTCCCGCATGTGCGCCGAATAGGCTTGATGAGCGGCGGAATTATAGAGGGTAGCACAGAGTAGCAGCCCTTTGAATAACTGCAGAAAAGTGAGAAGTCACCAACCGCACATCGGAGAGAAAGAGGCTGGATATGACGATATGAATTGGCAGACATAATGAATAACAAATATATGTAACAGATTTGAAAATGTTAAGTATGAGAGGGAGGGAAGGGGATTAGGTTTTGATTCATTACTAAACCTTGTGCATAAATTATTATTGCATAGTACTGGATAAACTACCCCCTAAAACTACTTTATGCTAAACCCTTATTTATTACATTAGATCTCTCACTGTAAAGGTATAAAATTCCACAGAATCTACCATAATAATTATGCTCAACTACTTTTTGGCAGCTTCATTTTTCGTCTCTGCTGAACACAGTCGTTTTGGTTTCCTGGGACATTCAGCTTCATGGGCAGCTATTCTCTTCAGACTGGTCCTGTATATGCAGTTTTCAAACAGGTTCTGACAGGCCAATTGTGCCTTTTCTGTAGCTTGTTCTACAGCAAAATTACGGGTGCCTGATAGCGAGGCTTCACAACTTGGACATTTTTCTAGTTTTGAAGCACATGTATTGCACAATGAATGACCAGATAAGCACTGAAGGATTGGAGGAATCTGCATAAAACAATAGATGGAATAGAATAGATGAAAACAACTGGAATTCTGGCAGGTGGCATTACAGTTATAGAAATATAAATTTAATTTTGTACTATACATAACCTAGATAGCACTTGTATAATGTATATAATATATAGGTACATTATATATTAACATATTATGTCAAGGGTCAGCACATCTGATGCCAAGCACATTAATACATTTTTCAATCAGTAAATAATTGCAACTGGACTTTCTAGAGCAGTAATGTATATACTTATAAAGATCGTGTTCTAGAAGTACTGAAAGTAACAGAAATAGCAATAATTTATTTCAAAAATCACAAATATCAATAAAGCGACAATTCACAAGGCTGCAATGATTGTGCAAGTTGAATGTATTTTAAAATTTTGAAGAAGAAATGAATATATACTAGGGGGTGTTAATATTTCAAGTAAAAAGGTTCCTGGTAGATTGATTAACAGTGAGGTCCTGTTATAAGATCTAGTATTATGACAATGACTTGTATTGTATTTATTTTTGGACCTGAAACACATTTCTCCACTATAGTTAGAACCTTAATAAATTACTTACCATGTAATCCTTACAAATGGAACACTCAAACATCTGTCTGATGATCTTATCTCGTTGCACCATTGCTGAGACATCAATCAGTCTCACAGTATAGTTCATATTGCCTGTGTTAAACATCCTTCTTGTTGCATCTCTATTTATCTTAGTGACCATACTTCTGAAGATGTCCCTTCTCTTAGATTTATGGGAAGCATGGTGTTCATCATTTTTACAAGTGCCTGGGTTAGGACAAAATAATATTAAATATTGACTTCAATATAAAGCAAAACAATGTCAAAAAACTTGAAATACACAGCATACTAGGACATTTGAGTTGAGTGGGTTGTCTACTATGCCCCATTGTAAGTGTCATGAGTTTTATGCTTATTCAAAATAAATCAAACCTTAAAACATGTTCAAGGCAAAGCAAAGTTTAGATCCAAAATACTGACGATTTATGGGCTGTTTCGTTGCTTGACATTTCGCCACCATGAACAGTTAGCATCCTCAGAGGCTGTTACCTGTTCGGTGTGTTCAGAGAAACTGACACCGAGTCATCAGAGTTAGCACTTATATACGACAGGTCAGGAGAATCTTAGAATCTCAGTGTCTCATAGGGCGGGTATTTGAGCTTGTTGAGCTTGTAAGTTTCTACTTTGTTGTTGAAGTTATTTTCATGTTCATGAGCTCACAGCAAGAATCTGTGTCTCTTCAAATTTGATCTTGTAGTCACCACCTTCCTGGTGGAGATTAGCTACTGCAGATTTTTCCATATCACATAATCAAAAATGTTATTTGTGTCCCAAAATCTTAGTTTGTACCAATATTTTTGATGTGTCCATCCATGTATACATTTCCACATGTGGATGGTATCTGATAAATCCTTGATGCTGTCCACAAATTCCTTTTGTCCTTTGTCAATCTTAGATTGTCTTCTCAGTTGCTATGTATACTATCTTGATATTTGCCTTACTATAGTGTTGATTGGATCAGTTTCTGAGGATGCCAACCACTTCTGTTGGCAAAACATCAATCAGCACAGCATGGCTTTGCCAAGGAGGAGGCATGTATCAAAGCCAGCTGAACAGCAAAGAACCAGCAGTTCACTGAAGCATAGTGGCAAAAGTCTTACACAATACATTACATGCATGTGCTAAACAATACATTATGTTCTTACCTAATGCACACTTGAAGCAATGAGTAAGATCATCAAACACCACAAGTTTCTGCCTAGTAGCCTTAATTGAATGATGATTATTTGAAGAACTCAATGTTATTTCATATTCAAGTCCTTCTTCATTATCTAGAGAACATATGCTGATACCAAAATTAATGTCATCAAAGTCAAACAATAATATAAATGTTTTTCCATATTTTACCAAAACATCAATGTTATAATATGCATAGACATTTTTTATGGAAAAAGTATTGAAATGGAAATTGTCTATATGGTGTTCTTTATAATGGTCACTTATATCTTTCAGAGTTATCTTTTCAAAGCACTTAGGCTGAGGACAAACAATCTCTTTGTCCTTTATTTCTGGTTGGGGCCTATCCTCAGGCTTTTGTGTATCAACTGCTTCTAGAGATATGGCAACTTCCTCCAAAAGGTAGTTTCTTGTATTTTCAATCTTAGCCTCACATGTTGAACATGTTTCTACTCCATCTACAAATGAGAATATGAATTTAGTAAATAATCACAAAGTAGATAGAATAAAAATATAAAAATATCAAAATAATACACATACAGTGAAATGATTTAACTGAATTCATATTATATATTGGCCTGCTCAACATTCAAAAATAAAAAACTTTCCCCCTTTATATCAATTCTAATGCTTAACAAATGACCAAATATAAGCATATAGGAACAAAATAACTATTTCATTTTAACTATATGCTGAAGTACGATTTCTGAAAATGCTACACAATGCACATGCATAGTTGACATATACTCTAGGTATGATATCAATTTTCAGAAATATACTGTTTTTAAATATCTAACCAATAAATTAATGCTGTTATACTTTAAGAGAGTATGAAAATTATATAGATAGGTAGTGTTAATATGAGGTATTTTTGTATCTAGCACACTTTTTATGCACATATGTACAATGAATTTCTTTATATGACTTACACTTTTATATGCTTTGAATACTGTTTATAATAAACTGTATCTTTGTGACTAGGGTGAATAAATCTTTATTAATACGCCACAACCAATCTAATAATGGAAAACATGTAAATATTGCCCAAACTGAGGAATCATTCAAATATTTATAAAAAATTCTTATTTGAGACTAGTTTTAAGATACACAGGGTAAATTTTTAACGTTTTCAAGCAGCTCTATATTCCCAAAATAGGATCCCTTTATATAAATCCTAAAGGTTAGCATCAAATATAAGTATATGTTGTACTCAATAACCCAATCCAGCCACTGACTGAAATTTATACTCAGAATGTGTTGTGGATTCCTCTAATCTCTCACATCTCGTTTCAAATAATTTTTGTATGTGCAGAACACGTTGTGGCAAATACCCACAATGTTAAACTCCGAATGATGTTGGAAACACACGACCATTTCGTGTTGTGGGTAATACAAATAGCCACAAAGCGGAAATATAATAACCTAACATACCACAAGATGTGTTTTTTTTTTATTTATTCTGAAAAATGTTTAGTGTAAGACTAGCGAGTTGACTGAAATACTTCGAAAATAATTCAAGAATGGTTTGAATAAACTCTATATAGTGTCATCTCATAGGGTTACACTTTTAGAAGGAGAGTATGAAAAATCACAGGTAAGGTTAATGAAGGACAGGAACTGTGGAAATTATGCCTGTCATCTAAACAGTATTGATTGAAATCTGAATTGATACAAATTATTGAAAATTGGACAAAATGAATAATTGATAGCTCAAAGGTATAGGAATGAAGAGGAAATTAATTTTTTCCTAAATCGTGAGCAGGTATCTGATATGACATTGTTTTACATTTTCTGATTATCAATTTGGCTTCAGGGCTTCTGATGGTATTCAGAGTTTTGCATTGTGGGTCTTTGTAATTTACCCACAGCAAGTTGTGCACATACAAAGATTACCCACAACACAGTGTGAGAAATTAGCGAAATCCACAATTTGTTCTAGGTATACAGTTCGTGCAGTGGCCGAATTCGGTTGTTGAGTACAACATATATAAGAACAAAATAACTATTTCGTTGAAACTTACCTCTACATTTGCTACATACGACATGACCTGTAACACATTGATAAATAGGGGCTTCTAGATTGTTTGAACATTGAGGGCATATTAAAATGTCTCTCAATAAATTTTCTTGTTCTGAACAGATTTCTTCATTCTCATCTTCTGAAACTTCATCAAGAATCATGTTTTTGTCAACAAGGTCATCAAATTCCTCAGTGTCTACTTTTTTGTCCATAATATCTATTGTATAATATACACCTTGACTTCCAAAAGTCTTTTTGACCACATCTTTATCAACTTTTGTAGTCATTTTACTAAAAATGCTTCTTCTATGATGTCTATATGCATGAAAGTCACATTTACATACTCCTTGCATACATTTATAACAATGGTATCTTTCATTAAATCTTATTATAGGTTGTTCATTAATTGTAATTGAGAGTTTAGAGCCTGGTGAAGTAATGCTGAGATTGAAAACTTTATTTGTTGGTTCCAATGAGCATACTGTTAAGCCAAATTTGATATTATCACAATCAAATAATATTACATATGCCTTATACTCATTTTGCAAAACCCCCATTCCATAAGCACTATGTATGTTTTTGAGTACCATTGAATCAGTGTATAATGATTTCTCATGTTGCATTTTAAAGTGAGATATATAGTCTTGTGCCCTTATTCTCTCATTACAGTTTGTCTTCATACAGAGTATGGTACGGTGATCACAGTTCTTTTCATGTAGCTTGACATCTTCCCAGTTCAGGATCTCCTCACATGGCTTGTTACTACAAGGGAACTTCATCTGCTTAGCCAAGTTCTCATAGCAAACAGCTCTAACAACTTCATGGCTTTTGAAGTTGCATCTTCCACATTTCATTTTTGTACCGTCCTCAGAGGTAATTAATATAGGGGGTACTGATAGGAATGATTCACATAAGGTACATTTTAAGGATGTAAGCATATCCTCTGTGAGGACGAAATTCTCTACAGCTTTCTCAATGGGTTTCTCCATCTAAAATTGACCGTGTAGTGTATTTTCATTATTATGATATATTCGAAAACAAATTTCAGAGTCAAGAAAGGTAACTTACTTTTATACTATCAAAGTCCGCCAGAATTATTCCTCTACTTCATTTCATTTATCATTTCTATTTCTTCCCCAGATTTTCGTTTATGGTTTACACAAAACACAAAATAGGTACAGTTGATTTATGGATGGCTGAAAGCCCAAAGCCGAACACAAAACAAAATCTGTGCACAAAATCACAAGTATCACCACCACAAAATGCCGAAATCAGAAAACATGGAAATGAAAACAATGTCAGACACAAAACAGGATGCCGTAATATGCTGTCACAGCTCAACAATCACCGGTCGGTTCCTTTGTGATGACGTGTTGCAAATAACTGATGATAGCGTCGCCATTTTGGGATAGTTTCATTCGCCCTGACAGGGGCGGAGTGGAAAAAAGTGTACAAACAATGGCCGACTCTATTCACTAGGCCGACTCTATTCACTAGGCCGGAGCATTGATATATGGCAACACTGAATAGCGGGCCGAGCTTTCATTTGTAGAGTCGGCCATGGTACAACAGGTCAGAATTAAGAAATAATACTCAACCTATGCGATGTAGAAGGAAGGTAATCATTAAAGATAACATAAAGTTTATGTTGTCCTTAATGTTTACCTCCCATAAAGTGCTAAATCTATATTATTTATCTCTATACTCATATTCTATGCAGATAGCCATGACCCTGCCGTGCCGCCGCTGTTAAAATCTATCCCCCAGTAATTCCCCTATAAAATGAGTCCAAAAAGTCGTGAATCGCTTGATAGATAATCAAGATATGGCGTTACAACTGCGTGAACACATGGCGCTGTGATAAAGACGTCATAATACAAAATGGCCTATTCTGTCGAAAATTTTAGTGCTACATACACGAATTGCATGTGGTAAGACAGGAAATATCCTGCTAAACTTCAAAATGTCTTAATAAATAGGCACTAATACGGCCAAGAAAAGACTTATTCCCGTGTTATCGAGGAGGCGTGGCCACCTGTTCCCTTTCTCCAGTGTGTGTGTCTAAGATGAGGGGAGATAAGTCCAAAAATCCAAACGTAAGGTCAAAAGGTCCAAAGGTAAGGGCCAAAGGTCACCATAAAAATGAATTTCGCATTTTCAAGCTCCTGATGTTACCTTTGAACTTACAGTAATGACTCAAAGAGCAAATTGAAAAAGAAAGCTTGCACTTGTGCAACTATTTAGCACTTTTTTGATATCGTGTTTGGTTGTTAAATTACAGGCATTTATAGAGTGTACGATTTTGCATTGCGAGTTTTTTTGCACATTCAAAAACTTTTTTGAGAAAATCGAAAATAGTAGTCATTCATTAAGGTCTTAACTAGCGCCTTCTAAAATACTATATATGTAGTTTGAAAATACAGTGAGTTATACGAGAAATTGTGAGTCCGTGTTTTACATGGCAAATACGTATGTATAAATGTGTGTATCCAGGCCCCTTAATATGCTCTTTCATCTTTGTATAGCACATGTTGTACCTACGTCCATCAGTTTCCGAGATATTTCGATATTTCGGTAAATTTAAAATATAGCTTCTATTTCTGTACTGAAATGTATTTACTTTGAGAAAGTACTATCGAATTTTTTATTGTCATGATAGCATTTGATGAAGTCAAAACCCTGAATCATCGAGATAATGAAGTCAAGTATGCTGAGGAAACAATTTTGTAGGCGTAATGCATAATTATAAAGCGGATTTATCAGACATGCTTTTAAAAGTTGAGGGTTTTCATAACCTACTCAATAATTCCGTACTGTGTGAAAAACGAGCCTTAAAATTGAAATTTTTCATTGAGGATATTCAGGAGAATCTAACTAATGCGTTTGAAAGCAGTTTTAATGAAAATTGCAAAAGATTACATCAATATACATATAGATGAGTTTGTTTTAGACACATTTGTTCATGTAATCAACCCCAAACTGATGAAATTCTGCTTGAATTAATGTTGTTAATGTAGCAAATATTTTTATTAATTGTAATTACACTGAAACAGTTCAAGACAAAATACAGACTGACAAAACTAAAAAGAGAAAATCTAATGGAAATAAGAAATGTCCAACAGAAGGGAAAATCTCTAAATTTAAATACGTGTACATTTTTGTGCTGATACTACTGACATTTTTCACCATTCTTATTTTTTCAAAAAGTATGTTTCTTAATTTATCAACCGAGATGAACTCTAATACATATAAAATGTAACAATTATTCTGAAACTATAAAACAATTTAAATTTTCCGCTGAATGCCCGCCGTTCGGCCCACGGTAACCGGCCCACTATTTGACAGCTCAGCGACGTTGCCACATCTAAGGCTCCGGCCTAGTGGGATTCTACCTCGATGGGCCTAGTGTAGTCATGGCCGACTTTACTCACTAGGCCGGAGCATTGAAATATGGCAACACTGAATCGGGAAGCCGAGCCTGTGTCATTAGTGTAATTCTTCCAGAGTAAACAATAAGATTGGAAGGTAATTTTTAATGTGTTTCTAAATATTTACCTGCACAAACAAAACTATAAAGATAAAAAGATGCCTGCAAAGTGTGTAGTACCAGGTTGCAATACCAATTGTGCTTCCAAACAAAGACATACCAACATAACCTTCCAGAGTAACAACGAAGAGTGGAAGGTGATTTTTAATGTGTTTCTAATCATTTACCTGCACAAACGAAACTATAAAGATAAAAAGATGCCTGCAAAGTGTGTAGTAGCAGGTTGCAATAGCAATTGTGCTTCCAAACAAGGACATACCAACATAATCTTCCAGAGTAACAACGAAGAGTGGAAGGGGATTTTTAATGTGTTTCTAATTATTTACCCGCACAAACGAAACTATAAAGATAAAAAGATGCCTGCAAAGTGTGTAGTACCAGGTTGCACTAGCAATTAGTGCTTCCAATGAAGGACATACACAGAAGTGGGTGAAAGGTATTCCTCATAAGGGCTGGTTATATTTATAAGAATAAAGACAATAATTTACAAACATTTCAAAGGATAAGACCTATTTTAAAGCACAATGTGGTACCTACAATGTTTTCTGGACCTCCCAAATATCACAGAAAAAGACAGTTAATAGAACTCATCTGGGCATGCATCTGGGCATACCTACGAAAAGATTTGATAGTGAAAGGGAATCAAGACCAGCACGAATGGCTTCAAAGTGACCTAATAGTGAATTTTTCTAGCTCAAGTTAAAATTTACATTATTTCATTAGCAATTGTGCTTCCAATAAAGGACATAAACAGAAGTGGGTGAACGGTATTCCTCGTATGGGCTGGTTATATTTATAAGAATAAAGACAATACAGACATTTCAAAGGATAAGACCTATTTTAGAGCACAATGTGGTACCTACAATGTTTTCTGGACCTCCCAAATATCACAGAAAAATACAGTTAATAGAACTCATCTGGGCATGCCAACGAGGGCATGCATCTGGGCATACCTACGAAAAGATTTGATAGTAAAGGGGGATCAAGACCAGCAAGAGTGGCTTCACAGTGACCTAATAGTGAATTTTTCTAGCTCAAGTGACAATTTACAAAGTAAATTGAGTGTTCATTTAAGTGGAAGTGGAAGTGGCAGCAGGTAACAGGTTGCGTTTATTTTTATTTCGTAGATGATGAACCAGACATCAGATGTAAGTGGTATTAGTAGTAGTAGTAGTTCTAAAAAGTATTTTTCTTAATTTATTAACCCAGATGAACTCTAATACATATAAAATGTAATAATTATTCTGAAACTATAGGCCCCCTATTTGACAGCTAAGCCACGTTGCCACATCTAAGGCTCCGGCCTAGTGTAGAGTCGGCCATGATCGACTATAAACCTCTTTGTCGTCGGTGTCGAGTCACTATTTTGGCTCTGTGGTTTTTGTGCAAAGATGTCAAATCGTATGTGTTTTGTAATGTCAAAGTTGACATATTTACTTTAGATAACCATAACCTCACTTTCTCATTAGGACGTGTGTGGTACTGTCACGTACTGTTGAAGACGTGTGGTTATTTTCATTCATATATTGGAAGATAACAATTGGACATGGCTTTAATATATACTAACGAAAACAACCCTGCTACTCTGAAGTTGCTGGTTTCAAAAAATGTCGCAGAAATTCCAGTAAACCTTAAAATAGTGGATTTCAATGGTATGGTTTTAGAATACCTATGTGACATCACTTGATTTAAATGTGTGCAATTACTGAATTAATATGTTTCAGACCGTTCTATACCTCAACCTAGACGTCTGCCTTGTGTAGAAGAAGAAGAAAATCTCACTTTATTTTTGCCTAATTCAGCAGTATGTTATTTCAACCCAGTCACAAAAAATGTCTCTGAAGTCCTTGACTGGTTAGAATGGGAAGCAAGGAATTTATGCCCATGCTTAGCTTATCTGTGTGGAAGTTCAGTTAAAAATCCTAGTTTGAGGAATACCTTACTGACATACTTGGATAAGTTAGAATCATCATTAAAAGATAGATTGTATTTAGTAGATGTAAGTGAAGCGCATACTATTTCCAACTGAGTTTTAGCCAGAATTCCATTTCAGAATACACTTACTAATGCTGATATTGTTGTATGGAGTACATTGTATCCTTTATACTTGAATGAAGCAACTAGGAAAGAATACCTTTCTTTACCAAACATCACTAGTTGGATAGAGCATTTAGAAAGTATTCCTCAATTTAAGGTTTGTATATTTTGTTGTTAGGTAAGACCATTATACTCATTGCCTTAATCTAGACTCTTGACTTCAAGAGTTGCTTTTCTTAAAAGCAATAACTTTTCTGTAATATTTTTTGCACCAATGAGATTCCTGATTTCTTAATATAATGTAGTAGAGATGTGCAGAACCGCAGAACGGTTCTGATCCAGTTCATTGATCCGGATCTTTAAGGTGACCTAACTGAACCAAATCCTAAATCTAAACTCAATGGGTCAGTCGGGTGACAAATGTGGCGGCTTGTTCATTAGGAATCACAAAACAGGATGGTGCATGCCATGGCAATATATGTCAGTCAGTCGATCTGACAATTGGCAATGTGTTCTGTTTTCAGTTCAGTATTCTGCTGAAGCTAAATGATAGCCATAATGCTTAATGTTCTGGGATCTGAAGTTAAAGGAATATTTAGATAGATATTTTAGGGCAAATTGTAAATTCAATTCAATTTTTATTTGTCCTTTTGATTACATATCGTAATATAGGAGATGTCAAGTAAAATGGTAAGTTACATTATTATGTAAAGAAAAAACAAAATGTTCTTAATAAAAATTCATACATAGTATACTAGACAGTATACTGCATGGTCCAACAATTTTATATATACATACTACTTAACACTAATTACATATTAAAATACACGTAGGTACACATTAAAATATATATATTAAAATCAGCATAACTGATTATTACTGAAATAGAGGCAGAAGAAATGATTATCACTAAAATAATGTCAGACAGAGGCAGAAGAAAATTAAAAGAGAAAGCACTCATATCCAATTCCTTACATCTGCAGAGTATTCCTCTAAATTGTAATAAGCCTTTGCAATGAGAACATTTTTAATGTATTTTTTGAAGGGGCAGTTTATTATAAATTGTAATGGCAGCTAGTTTAGGGCTATTTTTTGTCATTGACTTTTTATGAATAGCAGTGAATTATTTCTCATGTTATATCTTTCATTTTCACCAAGCAATTTAATTTCTCCCATATTTGATTTAACATAGAGCAATAGTTCATAAATGTATATACAGATTAATGTCATGATTTTTAAAGAAATGAAATGGCTTCTACAACTGTCTCTTCTCTTTATTCCTGCAATATACCTGACAACTCTTTTCTGGATTAAGAAGACTCTTTGAAAATTGCTAGATGCCACCCACGCTACAATTCCATATGTCATGTCTGACTGGAAATAAGCATAAGAGTAGGTAAATAGGACCTCCCCTGACACAGTGTGACATAGCTGTCCTACACAATATGTGGTCCTAGATATCTTTTTACATAAGTTATCTATATGTAAATCCCACTTACAGTTGTCCTGAAGAAATACTCCAGAAAATTTTGTTGATGTGTGTTGCTGTATACTTTCCATGGTTGATTTTATTAATAAGCTATGGTCAAAATTTTTATTAGAATAGGTGAAGCGCGTGAACAGAGTTTTCTTAGTATTCAAAACTAAATTATTTTCTGAATACCATTTTCCAATTCTATCCAATTCGGTTGATGTCTTAGTGACTGCCTGTGGGAGATTATATCTTCTTTGATTACTGAAGATGTATCGTCTGCATACATGACACAGTTTTCACTCTGAAAATCATTAACATAATTATATAATATACAACAGGGGCCCAAGTATAGAGCCTTGCGGTACCCCTATCGTACATTGGCGATATGATGATTTACATTTTTCAACTTCAGCATAGTGTTCTCTGCCTTGTAAGTAATCTTTAAACCACTTATGGCCAATTCCACGTATTCCATATTTTTCTAGTTTTTTCAATAATATATTGTGGTCTACAAGATCAAATGCTTTACTTAGGTCTAGAAAAACACCTAACGTCCTATTTCCGCTATCCAAACTGGAATATACTGTATTCAAAAATTGAATGATTGGAGTTTTTGTGGAATACCCTTTGCAGAAACCAGCTTGATGTGTATTGAAAATTAATATTTTTTGTGTATGATGAGTTGTGGCTGTTTATAGTAGAGACAAAAAATTACTTGTACGTGCGAGGAGTGTATTTTAACAAATATGAGAAACTCAAACCTAATAACTACTAAAAATATAATGAATAATTATTTAGGTATTGAACGAAATCAAATCTAAACGTATTAATACACATATGTATTTTCTTTCTGTGATGAGCATCAATTCATAGCCAAACATTCAATTTTTGTGCTTTGTGTAATTAGGCGTTACCATTGTAGGAAGCTGTAGCATCTTTTAAAATAGATGGTAAAACAGCTTATGTAGCATTGGCAGCAGGTGCAAAATATTTAGCTATCAATGACCAAAAAACCCCTGGAGGAACATTTTCACCTAATAATGAAGATTCTGGTTCACCACAACACACTTTTGAAGCTGTTAGTGAAGATGAATTGAAGGCAGCTAAATTAGCCTGGAGTAAAGATGTGACCCAACTTCCTAAGTTAAAGCAAAGGAATGGAAAAGTGTAAGTTATTAGCAGATGTTATACTGAAAGGATTATGGATTAACTGGCCAGTTGATCTCAGACTAAAGCTAATAACATAATTTAAAAAAAAAACACATTGTTAAGAAATGTTCATTCAATTCTTTTTGTTTATTGAAAAAGTTTATTCAATCTTGAAAATGTCAGTAATGATTTGTTCTCTGGCAGTGTAAATTTGAATTCAAACAATTTAAATTTTTTTGGAAGTATACCACAACTATTTGCAATATGTGTAGGTGTCAGTGGCGTATATAGAAATCGATTTCGGGGGGGACCCCATCGGGAAAATATTCAATATTGGCGTATTATAATCCTAACTTCAGCCTCTTCCAGACGTGAAAACTGAATGCGTGGCTGGTTTCGGGGGGGGGGGGGGGGGGGGCTTATATACGCCACTGGTAGGTGTGTACTTATCGAGTTTATTGATATTTGCCATAATACTCAATTTATTGTTCTGTAGTTGGGAATGCGAAGGATTTATAATTTTGATGCAAATGTTTTTTCCACTCAGATATTAAGCAAATTAATGAAGCTTCACAACTTGCTGTAACATTTGATCCTGGAATCAGATTTAACACTTTCTTCTTGACAAACACTGTTTGTGCTATGCAAAATATTCAAAAGAAGAGCTTTACTTGCAGTATTCATAGACAAGTACATCTGATATGAAAACTTATTTTCTGTATATTTTATCAAGTCATCCCACTTATATTTCTTGTGTAACTGATTACTGATTTATGTAAATACTTGTATTTTCCCAACATGTTATTGTCGCATTTTCTTTGTTAATGCAAGGAGAGCATTAATTGCAATTTTGAACATTTCATTAGTATTCCCACAAGTTAACAGCACAGCTTAATTTTGGAGAAACAGCATATATATGCTGCAAAATGCTGAGACTTTGGGGGTTTCTATCCACACGTACATTTGTTCTATTAAGATTTCACAGATTTTTGTTGTTGCAAGCTAACCAGTAATTGCAAAAGTTATAAAGTTATTCTTACTTCATTCTAAAATTGACAAACGTAACAATGGACTAGTATCATGAATCTTTTTATGGCTGTATATGATAGAGTATCGCATAAGAACCTTCTCATTTTTCCGCGATTTTTTCGGGCACAGGAAAGTCGAGAAAATGAGGAAAATATTTGAATTTTTTTAGTCGCGTGACGGCACTGGACTCCAGGGGAACAGCCAATCGGAAGACGGGTATGTGTGCGGTGTTGCCGTTCTAACTTAAGTCGCAATTATTCAATGCATACCTTTTGTGATCCTCTACACATGCTAGAAAATACAGTTTGATATACATATACGGCCAGTGAAGCCAACGAATTCGCATAAGTTAGAAGGAGTAAACAAGAACTACGTTTGTTTGCACAATCCTAAAAGAAATGATTCAGCGGCAGCTTCATGATCGTGGAAGGTCGCTCAGTGGTCGCGATATGGTCCGGGAGGTGGCATCAAATTTCATCGGACCATTAAACTGAGGCTGGATTTTTTAATGTAGACTTTCTTAATGTTAATGAGAAAAAATATCTAAGTTAGCTGGACCAGATCCGTGACCTAAGATTTTGAGAGCCTGTGTAAGTGGCAAAAAAGGGGACCCACATGGCTGCGCGATGAACAGCGCAGCGTCTGCCTTCGATAGTGGGGCGGCAGCAGCCTTGTGCGCGGTTAGCGCTTGGGTGAGTGACTGAATTGCACCGAGCGCACGGGCATTCAGTTTCGACTCCGTGAAAATTGCGTCAGTACCATGTTTTGGAAGTTGACGAGGCAACAATGCACTGCTGTTGTATGGCGCTCATCGCACTGATTGGCTAAATTTGAATTCCTTTTTTTTTAGTTAAAATGGAATTGCTAGTAAACAAAACGCTGCACAGAGGAGCGAAATGCAACAGTACAACCATTTTTGTATACACTAAGAGGTTATAATGATTTAATCATTGTTTTCATACCTATGATACTAGTCCATTGGGGTTTTGAATTAAAAACATATAACTCAAAAGTTATACCATAATAAAAATTTATTTTTGAATCCAGTACCAAAGACACGCCGGCAGCTCCCGAGCAAAACCAAGCGCGTGTGACGTCAAAATGTTAGATTTTACCAACAACGTCCTACTCCGATACCCATTATCATAATTTTCTCTAGATTCCCAGCTAATCGTTAAAATAGTTACTTGTGTACGAAGTCTACAATCGAAATAAATATAAGTTGAATGAATGTTTGAAATTAGATCACAAATTCCCGTAGTAAAATAGCTAATCAAATATATTTTTTCGCTGCCAATGCTGCCATGGTAGTTCAATGACTAAACGCCTTCCACCATACAATGTCCAGGTTAGAGCCTAGGGCTTGGCAACTTTTTTTTCAAAAAGTTCATTGATATGCTTTTTGCATATGTTACACACATTTTTTCTTACGATCGAAATAAATATGTTTTTGAATAAAATTTGATTAGACATTTCAGAAGTACAACAAAACTTACTAATAACTTCACTTTTTTGGATTAAGTTCAATTTTGATTTCTCAATTGGCGATTGATATTGACGGACAAACTTAATTTCCACTGATTTTTTCGAATTCCAGTGCCTGTGTACTGTGCCTCTGGTGCTTACTTTTTGTACTAGTGCAAGAAAATGTCTAATAAAATTGATTCAAAAATATATTTATTTCGATCGTAGAAGAACATGTGCGTAACATGTGCAAAAAGAATATCAATAAATTTTTTGGCAAAAAACAGTTAAAAAAGCTGTCAAACCCTGGGCTCGAACCCCAACGTTGTAGGGTGGAAGGCTGAGTGCTCCGCCGTTGAGCTACCATGTCGCCGAAAAAATTGTTTAAACAAAACATATTTGATTAGGTACTTTATTACTGGAATTTGTGATCTAGTTTCAAACATTCAAAAACATATTATTTTATTTAGATCGTAGACTTCGTCTCGAGCTGCAAACTTCATTCTTCGTCTATCGTGCAACCTTTATACACTACTTATAGACTACTTTGAGCAAGCTTTTTGCATAATACTTATAAATTTTACGTAAGTAAAAAGGAAGATAAATCAAAATATAAAGTTGGGGTCACATCAGATTTTTTTCTGTCTATAAACCGATTTGAAATATCACCAGTAGTTTCGTTTTCACCCAGTATATTTTTTTATGAAGAGGGGGCCCCGTGAAAAAAATTGCGGGGGGGCCCCGAAGATCTTGGCATGCTACTGACGATTAGCTGGAAATCTAGAAAAAATGTTAGTAATAGGTATCGGAGTACGACGTAGTTGGTAAAAACTAACATTTCGGGAGTTGTCGGTTGGTCTTCGATACTGGATTTAAAAATCAATATTTATTTTGATAATCCCTTGAATTATTGCAAAAACATAATTTCGTCATAAAACTTATATATGGTCTTTCCATTTATCACTGCAAAGGTGGCCATGCCATGAGGCGCCGAACGCTAATTCGACGGTGTATAGTATTTATTTTGCAGAAGTGAGGTTAAGCTGCCAATAATTCCTAATTATGGTGTGTTTGAGTCAAACTATTAATCGCTTCTGTTGTAGATAAAGTATAGCATTCATTTCGCGGTGATGTTAATAACTCACTTGTTGATTTACAGCATTCGCCTACGGCTCTTGCTGCAAACGTCAATTGCGTCAGTTATTACCGTCATTGCCGCATGGATGAATAATATACTATTAATTTATATTTTATATTTAAATATTGAAATATTATTCTATACGAACTTTCATAGTGCATTCACTCAATATGGAGTATATAATCCTAGTTGATTAATTCAATCTTCAAACCTCTCTTACAAAGTTTACAAATTCGAGTTAAAACGAACATGTTGTATTGTTTTTCGAGAAAAGCTTACAAATTTGCCAAAATGGTGTTCTAAAAAATCCGATTCAGTAGCCGCTCCTATCTATCATACGACATCATAATCTTCGATTTCATGTGAGGCATAGCTTTCCCAAAACATTACTTTTCTGGAAGATATTCATAGAACTTATGAATGTAGTCCAAGCATACAATCTTGAGGCACACTTATGATGTATTAGAGTTTGTGCCTAAGTGAAAGGTTATCTTGGATTTAAAATGAATATCTTGTTGCAGTCTTCCAGTGGCAAAAGAAAAGAACATTTTCATCACCTCTGCATTGCCTTATGTTAACAACGTGCCCCATCTGGGCAATATAATAGGCTGCGTTCTATCCGCGGACGTCTTTGCCCGGTTCTGCAGACTCTGTAACTACAACACCCTCTACATTTGTGGTACCGACGAGTACGGGACGGCTACCGAAACTAAAGCCTTGGAGGAAAAGCTGACATGCCGTGAGATTTGCGATAAGTACTTCAAGATCCACAATGAGATTTACCAGTGGTTCAACATCAGTTTCGACCAGTTCGGCAGGACCTCAAACCCCGAACAGACAGAGTAAGTTATTTAAGAGATCATATACATATAGAATCAAGATAATTGTCGTAAGCGCACACCTAAGTTCTTCTATGCTTGACTTAAATCGCCCTGAAGATGTCCAATTAGTCCGAATCTCAAACATGTCATCAGCAGTGGCGGTTCCTGGATTTTTGAAAGGAGGGAAGTGCGTGCACAAAATTGAAAAAAAAACTACACGAAAATCCTACCAGAGATTGTGGTGCCGCAGCGTCATTTTCTAGTTATTTCTTAAAAGTTCTTTTTAGCTAGTATCACAAAAATTCTTATCATCCCGCCTAACCAAGAACAAAAATTGTCTAGCCTGGGAATCGAACTTCCAGCGCCTGATTGCCAGCGCAACCTACTGAACGAAGCAGCCGTCTGCATACTTTTTTGAAAACATTGTACATTATAACTAGTATCTACTTATTTTCATCTTTATAATGTTATTTCTAATTCCCTTAATTTTTATTTTGTGTTTTAAAAAAAGCTGGCCAAAGTTCATCTTAAGCAACGCTTCACTGGATTATCCATTTTTAATAATAGGTTAGTAGGTTAGATTCGGCGCTGTAAATAAGGTAACGCGTAGCTACTCGAACAAGAGAAGACTGAGGTGCGTCTGCAGGAGCAGCCTCTGTTCATATCTCACCAGTAAACTTTTGGTTTTCATTGGTCATTTTCAAAATCGATTGATGTGTGATTGCCTAATAGAAGGACTAATAACGTGCGATTGACCAGTAGGAGATCTCTCTGTCCGCTATCCGTGCCGTCCGTGCCTTGGCGCCTTCAGTTGGAGCTTTTTGTGATGCGAGTGCCAGTTTTTATAGTCTGAGTGCTGTGTGCAACCAAAGATTACAGAATAAAATATTTTATGCGCCTTAAGGAGGAACCGCCCCCTGGTCATCAGTTATTAAAATTTCGCTGCAGGCTGCAGCATTAATAACCTATATTCTAAGGAGTCCTTTGCTGAGGTGTTAATTCCCTGATACAACTAAAACAACTTCCTGGTAGTTTTTCTATTTCACATCTTTTAATTACGTCCAAATTTGACTTAGATTATGTTGCCCTCAAAAGTTATAAAATCGATTAGATTTTATATCAATGATCTTGTTTCTTTGCTTCTTTCAATTTTTCGCTGATAATTCTCAACAGTGCCACCATTCTGTCTGAGGCAACTTGTCTGAAAAATTATGAATGGTATGCCAGAGTCAGAAACAACGAATATGAACTATGTTAGAAGCAATCAATCAGACTTTTGTCCCGGTTGTGTGTGTTGGATTATTTTTTGTAATTCAATGATCCGTTTTCATTAATAACTCGAGTTTATTCTATTAAAATTTGTAGTTTGGTATTTGATTCATTAACATTTTGAATTCTGCAGCCTAAACAAAATGAAATTTTAAATTATATTTACGTAGTTATGTATTCAAGCTCTATTTTTACTGTTAAAAGAAATACTACTTCTCTTTAAAAACAGTGAAGATCAATTATGATTAAAATCAAGTCAAGTAGATTAACTTAAAACTTTATATGTACTAACATAGAAGAATACACAGATGAAAAGTAATGTTGGTTTTTATGTGTAATGTAATGTACATAGTATAGTAATATTACATCTTTACAAATTGTGGAACATTTGGAACATTTGTGATTTTTTGGTTTTGTTTTTATTCTCTATTTTATTTATATGTCTTTTGATATTTTAATTTAATTGTTAAATGGTTTATTCGTAAATAAGTAAAGAAGTAAATAGATAAATTTCTGTGATTTAGGTGGTACCATGACGGCTTGGGTAAGACGTCAATGGGTCAAACATTTAGCTGCGGTCTTGGTTTCTATAAACACATATATACTTTGTTACCTGATACTTTAAACTGGCTTGACGTCTATTTGATAGGTATCAGCTGACGAAAAAGTGTAAGTCAAATTCAATTTTTCACTAGTTGTGTTGATTGGCAATCCTGCGATCAGTACCGTATTAGTAATATTCTTACTGAATATCTCATTGCCAAAAAGTAATGACTATCTTTGTAAACAAAAAATTGCTTCAATATCCATAAATTTGCAGCAAAAATGGTTGGTTAAAATAGATTATTTTATTGATTTGTATATTGTTAGAGACTAACAAAATACTCCTTTATTTGGCAATAAGGACGATTCAATGAATAGCTTGCATCACTAGTGGGATATTTATTGGTTAAAACGTACAACGTACAATTGGAGAAGAGTATAAAGTAAGTACATGGAGTGCTTGTTTATGGTTAAGCTAAAAATGCTTTTATCTTCATTCTTACCTCATTTAGAGCGTAATTATCATCATTCAGACCAGCCATACTGATATACTGAGAGAAACGCCGGATTTTCCGAGAAAATGTAAAATAAAGGCCTGGTCAAACAGAGAACGCGGCGGTCCGGCGTTCTCTAACAATACAATGGAACGTCGAACGCCGCGTTCTAGACCGCCGCGTTACAGCGTTCCATTGTATTGTTAGAGAACGCCGGACCGCCGCGTTCTCTGTTTGACCGGGCCTTAAGCATTAGACGCCATAGACCTCAGAGCATAGACGAAAAACGTCACCAAGTGTCAATTACTTGTCATCTTGCACTCAGTACAGCTCTGCATTCCTTCAAAGCTTGAAATTGATACGTGAAGACTCAATCTGGGGTATTTTTAGTTATGACTATCCGAATAGCTGATCGCTGATGACACGGCTGACAGTTTAAAGTATCGGGTAACAGGGTGTAGTTAACATTTAACGAATGATGAAAAAAAAGCTTTAGTATGCTCTGATGTATGTATTGTGTATGTTCAGGTTTTTATGATGCTCTAGCAGTCAGGACATTGGATAACTGTATACTATTCAGTATTTTAGAATACACCAATATGACCTCTTGGGTAAGACGTCTTGGATAAGACGTCAGTGGGTCAAACATCTAGCTGCGGTCTTGGTTTCCATATACACGTAGTGTTAACATTTAACGAATGATGAAAAAAAAAGCTTTAGAATGCTCTGTAGTATATATTGTGTATGTTTAAGTGTTTCTGATGCTTTAGCAGTCAGGACATTGGATAACTGTATATTATTCAATATTTTAGAATACACCAATATGATCTCGTTTCTTTTATGAAAAGCGGATTGCATTCATACCAAATTTGCTATATTGATACTACTGTTTTTACTTGTCTTAATAACTCTGTTGACTATGATTGACAGACACACGAGTGTCATGTTCCACATAGAGAGAACAAAGCTAAGACCAAGCTGATTGGTTTAGGTATTTCCAAAGAGATTTTTATATAAATATAGACTATATTGTTGTACTGTTTGGAGTTAAATTCTGTGGGTATTTTATATTTTTATGAAAATTTTTACTATGAACATTTCGTAGAAATATGAGGTCAGTACTTTCTGATTTATAGGCGGGATAAGGAACAGTCATTTTTTGTGACTACTTCGTCGTAACTGTAGTCGAGGTGAGGAAAATTTGTGGGGATTAGGTTAACACTTCCCGAGTTATACAGGGGTCAGAAGTTACTGGACAGAAATTCATACTCTGATACTAGTAAAAACACACCGTACCAAAAACGTATTATCTTAGTTCACAGATTAGTTCATTGCATATTTCAGACTTTGTCAAGAAATGTTTCTGTGTTTGAACGAAAACGGTTTCATGTTCACTCAGTCTGTCGAGCAGTTGCATTGCCCGAAATGCGACAGATATCTGGCTGATAGGTTCGTGGAGGGGGGCTGCCCCCATATTGGCTGCAACTACGAAGACGCTAGGGGCGATCAGTGTGATGGATGCGGGAAACTGGTCAACGCGGTGGAACTGAAGAACCCACGGTGTAAGGTGTGCGGAAGTACGCCCAAACTGAAATCTTCCAATCAGTTCTTCATCGATTTACCCAAGGTACCATAGACAAAAAGCATTCTAATCACACAATTTATAGGGTCGGTTGTACAAATGCCGGTTTAACTCAAGCTTTATTAAACCTAAGCTTAGACTTAACGTTGACATTGGTTGTAGAATCGTCGGTTTAGTTAAACCTAGCTGATAATAAAATCCACTACGGTTGGCACTAATGAAGCGATGCGTACTGTCTAATTATCTAAAAAGTAACCTACTGCAAGTAAAAGTTATAACGCGGAATATCTCATTCAAATCCTATGATAAGGGCTGCAGTGTCATAATGACCCATACGGAAACACAAAAGAACCAGATTGGCACTTCTATAGCACCTATTTTCACTGTATTCTCAAACTATAAATTTACTATATTCAATCTTCACATCTCTATACATGAATCTATTTCCATAAAAAAAATGTCATAAACTATCTTTTAGAATGTTTGCTTAAAACATTTTTTGAAGAAACTCGCTCTTCTTCCAGTTAAAACATCAGTAATTTTTGGGCAGAAGGCCTTCGGCCTACCCTGATGATTACCAGAAGTCAAGTCAAGACAAGTCCTCTTCTGGTTTGTCACTGTGACGGTTTGTGTCAAAACTGTCAAATTCGGACAACGGCCGTTTCTGTCTATTTCCTCTCTTTGTTAAATTAGACACATATCTTTCCCAAAAAATACAACCTAATAAAGTGACAAGCAATTTGAAGGTTCCTGCTTGACACATCATGTCATTTGTATTCAAACCACAGCTAAGCTCGGTTCGGTTTACGTAAGCTCGTGTTGAGCTTGGAGTGGGGGGCTAAGCCAGCTTGTACAACGGATGTTTTGCAACTTCCATGGTTTAACGTCGGCTTACCTTAAAGGCCCAGTCAAACAGAGGGTGTTCTAGAACGCGGCGGTCCGGCGTTCTCTAACAATACAATGGAACGCTGTAACCCGGCGTTCTAGAACGCTGTAACCCGGCGTTACGGCGTTCTAGAATGCCCTCTGTTTGACCGGGACTTAACACGAAGCTTAAGCTTACATTGTATAACCGGCCCTTAGCTTCTAAAATTTGTTGTGACCTGACTTTTAAATTTGAAAATATTAGGTTTGCTCTAGCTATCATTTCGGAACTATCCAATACCATCGTCAAATCTCATTTGTTTCAGACTGTCCGAAATTTCTGACTAGGAGAAATTATTTTATTACCAATGGCGGATAGTAAAGGTCTATCAGATTTAATAGAATATTGTAATTTCTAAAACTAATCTTGGTTGTCTCTTTGTTCCATATTTATCTATTTCAAGCAGATGTGGTTTTTTAACAGGTAGGACTAAGCATGCTTTTTAATGTCCTTTTTAAACGACTTTGACACCTGTAATACACTACAATTAATTATCTATAATTTTTAAAAGCACATTTAACTAAATTGTACACTTCTTTGTTTTTATTTCTACTGGTATGTTTGGTCTGAAAATAAATTTGCCTTTAGGTCATAATGAATGTGGAAAATACCATACCATAAATAAATACAGTTATTGGAACTTAGGATCCATTTAGGATTTATGCCCATTTTACTTCCCACACCGATAGGTGAGGTAAGTTTTGTGATCGCAAAATTTCCGATTTCGAAATAACATGCTTTCTGCGCGTTTTATGATAATTATATCTACATAACGAAAATCCACGTCACTCTTTTCCGTCGGTCTGCATGTCTGTCTGTCTGTTGGCCTTTCTCTAGCCTTGTAACCTTAGTAACCACTGCATGAATTGTGATGAAATTTTGGTAGTGATATGCTGTATTAGGTAATACTGCTATAATTATCAAAAAACAAAATAATTCAAATATGCCTCAAACTTCGTTTTTAGGCGTTTTAGGGGTTCCTGATAATTGTCTTCTTTTTTTTTTGGTGGTGAAATTAGGGTTTGGGGGGAGGGGGGGGGGGTTGGTTATAAAACTGTTTTGTATTAATAATAGGTTGTCCTATGAAAGAAAGAGCTAGCGGCATAATATACTTTTTTAGTTTTCATGCCATTTAATATATTTGTAATCATTACAGATACTGCCACCTATTACAGAAACAAGTGACTCAGAATTTTCTGATGTTTACATATGAGTATTGCTTTAGATCGTTCTGTATTGTGTAACCTGGAATTTATTGAATTGAATGTAATGAAATTTTGACACAGTATTATTACCGTGGCGAGGATGGAAAGGTTTTTATAAATCATGTCAGCGGCGCAGCAATAATTAAAAGAATTAAAAGAACTAAAAATATAAAATCAGTTCAAGCTTCGTTTTTAGAGGTTCCTGACAGTTTTCCACATTTTATATCCCACACCGGTAGGGCAGTATTGTGATCGCGAACATGTCGATTTTGAGATAACACGCTTTTTGGGCGTTTTATATTTACATAACGAAGGTCTACGTTACCCATTTCTGTCGGTCTGTCTGTGTGTCGGTCTGTCGGCCTGTCTGTCTATTGGCGTAAACTCACTAACCGTTGCTTGGATTGTGATGAAATTTGGGTAGCGATATGCTGTGGGGTCGTAGTAGGTAATGCTGCTATACTTATGAAGATCGGTGCATTGGCGGCGGCGATATTGATAAGAAACAAAAAATTATTAGAACCTCTCCAAAGTTCGTTGTTAGGCATTTAAGGGGTTGCTGGTCTTTCTCATTTTTTGTCTTTGGAAGGGATGAAATTAGGGTGGCGGGGCGGTAGGTTCTGTTTGCAGACTCAAAATATTTGTTGGATTCATAAAATACTCTACAATGCGCTGACTTTGGTGATATCGTGTGCTTTTTATACCTGTCCGAAGGTTGCGTTTGAATTTTATATCTGTGGCATAATTTGATACATATGTATTATTATAATGCAGTTATTATAATCCTATACTGTCTAACTTGGAAACGCCACATTCGGTGGGATCAGTGAGATCAAGTTTCTATACTACATAAAGGGGATAATATTTATTAGGGAAAGAGTAAAGGAATGTACTTAAATAAAGTTGAATCACGAAGTACTACTAATTAATCACTGGACTGTAACTCGCTATGGTTGGATATGGCCCAGGGAAAAAATCTAATCGATGCTCTCCAAACCACAGAGGGCCATATATTTTTTCCAGGTTTGTTGTTGGGTCTCCAATGAGATGTGCGAATTTGTCTCGTCTTAGGGTTCTCATATGGGTCTTGGATTTATCTACAAAACAAAAGCAACAATCTGTAATCCTTGAAAGAATCATCGACTTAGTAGGAAGGTAATCCGCTCACAAACCAAAGCTGCTTCCTGGCGCAACTCTCCTCCAAAAAACATGTTTGTTAAATATGTATGCTTATTGATAGGCCAGTAAAGCGCGATGGGACAGAGAGACCACCACAGGATAAGTCTTAGAACTCCTGGAACGATGGAATAGTATTTAATAATCTCATTGACTTTGTAGCTGGAACCTTTACTACACCATTGGATGAAGATTTCCGCACCTGGATGGTCGAACAACGCCCAGGTGATATCTAGATCGTGGTTGCGAGAGGGCCTGAAACCCAGATGCATCACCAGAGATCTCAAATGGGGAGTACCGGTGCCCTTGGACGGCTACAGGAACAAAGTATTCTATGTATGGTTCGACGCTCCCATCGGTTACATGTCGATCTCAAAGGCGTATACGAAGGATTTCGAAAAATGGTGGCGACCATCGAAAGACGTAGAAGTGAAGCTGTATCAATTCATGGCCAAAGACAACGTCCCGTTTCATGGAGTGCTATTTCCTGCTATGTTGTTGGGTGCCAATAAGGGATATACCACAGTGTCGCATTTGATGGCTACAGGTATGTTGTCGTAAGGAAGATCAGGCATTCAAAGTATCCCTAAACTTTTTTCTATCGATATTTTTGGTGAAATTGCACATTTTCTATTATAAGGTACTGATAATGACTGAATATCTGATAATTTCATTATATAGAGTTAATACAACCTACCAAATGCTCCGCATTTAATGTAAATGTTTATGGTTACAAGCAAATGTAGGAGAAATAAATGAATAGCTACGGCGCAGACTGTTAAAAACCAAGATAAAAATCCTTCATGACCGAATATAAATTTTAACCGGAAAACTACCATTTTTACCTGCCAGAATAAAAAGCGATGAAAATACCTTATTCAACCAATAAACAACGTTTTCAGATTGATAGACGAAAGCAGATTATATTTCTTCAACCTCAAAATGAAGTTTGATGAATAAAATTTATCTATACAAGATCGTTATTACACCATCAATTGCGTACACACGTGTGTGTACGCTTGGTGTGTCATCGCTAAAACGCACGTGGGAAGCTTTTAGGGTTTGCAGTATGTTCCTAATAACAGGGACCTTGATATCCCTTACTTAAGATATTACATTAAGCCACATACGCAAGGAGTTTATAGTCAACTGAAATCGCACATCAACCCTCTGTCGCGCGACACGGTGGATTCTGCGCCGCTTGCACTGTGATCAAAATGAAATTGTTAAATACTAACAACAACTGATTTTTCCCATTTTAAATACCGAACTTCAAAATTCACCTTTTGGATAAACCTAAAATTTACAAATCCGAGTTTCAAGCTACCCTCCCATCGCCACACTCTTTGCTTTTCTACTTTCTTTTTCCTATTCTACCCTCCTTTTCCCGTTTACCTCAACTTCTCCTTGACTTTGCCTGGTCTCGGGGTAACCAGATTTTTCAGACTAATCGACTGACATAACTGCAACGAGGAACAAAGGTCCTACGGATTGTTGTGACAAGCGTTGACAAAATAGATTGACAACTCCATGTTGCTATTAAATCACAAAACTACAACTACTACTACTAGTACTCTATGCTTTAGCTGAATTTGGCTCTGTCAGTTTTCAAATCAAACGTATACCGCTTGATAAAAAACGCGAATGTAAACCTGCTATCGCTCTGACTGTGTACCTACGATACTTTTATAGAGTATTTGAACTACGAGGACGGCAAATTCTCGAAATCTCGTGGAGTAGGAGTATTCGGCAACGATGCTCAAGACACAGGGATTCCCAGTGACGTTTGGAGGTTTTACCTGCTCTACATTAGACCAGAATCGCAAGATTCCAGTTTCTGTTGGAACGACCTGGTAACCAAGAACAATTCGGAATTGTTGAACAATTTGGGAAACTTTGTGAACAGGTATAGTAATATATTTTAAGCACTACAATTCACAAATAACTAACTCTTGTTGGTAGGTATTTTTTTCTTCTCACGAGGGTGGAGTTTGCACATCGCATCCTTTTATATTTTATGTCTTATAATAATAAACTTATTACAGACTAAGTGTCTGTGAAGACTGTGGTTACTACTGTGTGACCAACGTAAATTGACCAGCGAAAAGAATTCGATGAAAGAAGTAAGGACGTTGGTAGACTAATAATTCTTCCTATTTCCGTCTTTTCCGAACGGCAAATAATTTATATTCACCTAATATCCTATTTATCTACTTCATAAAACTTATAACTACAACCGGCAACAGCTGATTTTATTCCCCACCTTCAAGACAGTCCATCATCGGGATCGGATAATCGTAGCAGACGATATTTTTTGACCCTATTATTCTTATGTTTTCTATGCCTTTTTAAAAACTGACATGATAAATCATCATCGCTAACTGAGGGAACCTCCCGCTACCCTTCCTTATGCCGTGCTGGTCAATTTACAATATTTTTACAGTAGCAATTTTTTCATATTGCTTTATGAAGTCACTTGATTTGCGTAAGTGTGGGCAAGTTGCAGCTTAGTACTGGTGGACAGTTAGGCCCAGTTTCACAATCATTGGTAACCCCTGGTAGTCGCTTAACCGACAGATAGAAGTTAACCAGCAGTTATCGGATCACTCTGTTTCAGAAAAAAAAACCAGTGGTTACGCTTATTCATCTTCAAGTTGGCAGCACGGATGGGTCTCAGAGTACTGCCATAATTGTGTTCTGTGAATACTACCTAATTCTTTGACAAATAAACATAACCTGTGTATTCATACTTTTGACTTGTGTCATAACAGACTCTAATCAAAATGCATCGACGACTTAGACGTCAATATCTAAATGCAAGTTTTTATAACCTCCAAAGTAAGCTTATGTGTCTTCGGTTGACCACAACAAACGTCAGAGATAACCCATACTTTATCCTTGGGTTAATCTAACTACTGGATAACCAGAGCTTTTGACGTAAACCGCCGATTATAAAACGCAGTGTTCGCTAACCACTAGTCTTCTTTTAACTTCTTGTTAACTGCCGATTGTGAAAATAGGCCTAACACTTTGACAAAGAAACCTAACCTTTGTACCAACATTTTTTACTTATATCACCATACATTATAATCAAAATCCATCGACGTCTGAGCGACAATGTCAAAATGAATGTTTTTATAAGTCAATGTCAAAATGAATATTTTTATAAGGTTCAGTTTCACAATCGTTAGTTAACTAGTGGCCAAAAGAAAACTACTAGTTAGCGAAAATAATCCATTTCATAATCAACGGTTTAAGTCAAAAGCTCTGGTCATGCATTTTGACACTGACGTCTAAGACGTCGATGGATTTTCATTATACTCTGTAATGACATAAATCAAAATATGAAAAGGTCTTTGTCAAAGGGTTAGGTTTTATTCACGGAATACCTTTATGGCAGTGCTCTGACACCAATCCGTGAAGCCAACTTACGGATAAATGAGTTTAACCATTGGTTTTCTTTGTGAACAGAGCTCCCCGTAACTACTGGTTAGCTTCCATCTGTCGGCTAAGCGACTACTCGAGGTTACCAATGATTGTGAAACCGGGCCTAAGTGTTCTATAATCTCCAAAGCGAGCTTATCTGACATCGGTTGACAACAACAAACGTCAAGATAACCCATAATTTATCCTTGGGTTAAGTTATAACTACTGGTTAATCGGAGCTTTTGACGTGAACCGCCGATTATGAAATGGATTATTGTCGCTAACCACAGGTTTTCTTTTGACCAGTAGTTAACTAACGATTATGAAACTAGGCCTTAGACTTTTCATGAATGCTGACGCATAGTATTCCGTTGAAGATCGTACTATATTCTACCGCAAATCTTAAGAACTGTGCGGTTTCTCGTCTTTAGTTTGCACCGGAAAGTATTGCAAAATAACATGAACAACATTACAGAACACTTCTATTTCAGTTATTTTTTGTAGGATAATATCCTTAAAACAAAACTACTTATTTTCCTATCTGCGACGTTTCGGCTTATATTAAGTCATCCTCAGGCAACTAAAACAATTGATGGTGAAAGCTATAAAGAAATTAACATAAACAACAGAAATACACAAAACCTAACAGCGACTTTTCATTTTTTCATTGAAAAATGATGGATGCCACTTGCTAAAACGCACGAGTGATTTAATTTGTGCTGCAAATTATAGTATAAAATATACAAAAAATCTCAAAAACAATAAAAGTATTTTTTCCCAATAAGTTGACTGAATAAGTTGAAGGCTATAAACAAATTAACATAAAGAACAGAAATACACAAAACCTAACACTGACTTTTCATTTTTTTTATTGAAAAATGATGGATGCCACTTGCTAAAACGCACGAGTGATTTGATTTGTGTTGCAAATAGTATAAAATATACAAAAACCTCAAAAACAATAAAAGTATTTTTTCAAGTCATCTTATTGGGAAGTCAAGTCAACTTATTGGGAAAAATACTTTTATTGTTTTTGAGATTTTTTGTATATTTTATACTATTTGCAACACAAATCAAATCACTCGTGCGTTTTAGCAAGTGGCATCCATCATTTTTCAATAAAAAAATGAAAAGTCAGTGTTAGGTTTTGTGTATTTCTGTTGTTTATGTTAATTTATTTATAGCCTTCACCATCAATTGTTTTAGTTGCCTGAGGATGACAAGTCGAAACGTCGCCGGTAGGAAAATAAGGAGTTTTTGTTTTAATGACTTTATCCTACAAAAAATAACTGAAGTTCATCGCAGTAGGTCAAAAACCATTACAAGCTTCTATTTCATTTAAGATGATGTGCTCTTATTTGATGTTTACCATTTTAGATAATTATACATAAAATAATTATGAGCTGTATTCTTTTGTTGGTATATAATTCTCCTTAAAAGAATGACGATTCCAAGTTTTAACATAGAATACTTTTAGGGCGTTGGTTTTTGCTAAAAACAACTTTAATGGTGTAATTCCGCAACTGGCACCAACAGAAGAAGATTTTAAGTTATTAGCACTGTGTACGAGGGAGTACGCAGCTTATATGACAGCGTTGGAAAAGTGTAGATTGAGAGACGGCATTAGGCATATTTTGGCGATTTCGAGGCATGGGAATCAATATATGCAATCCAACCAGCCTTGGGTATTGGCTAAGGGTACAGACGAGGAAAGGTAAGTATTTAAAAACATTATCAAGCATTTTCTGTACCATTAGTAGAGGACGCAAAATGATAATTTACATTATATAGATGTATTTAGAGTGATGTATCTCGAGAAGAATGAAAAATTAATGAAAACGAATAGAATGGAAGAGTAATCAGGTAGACGAAACTTGCTGAAAAGTCGCGTGACGCTGATCGTGAAACTACAGAATTACGTTCAACAGCAATGAAATTAACGCATAACATATTTAGTTATGACCGCTACGAATCTGTGTTCATATTTACAATAACTAATACGAGTATCTACAATACAATGATTCAGATGTGATCTGCTTCAAACAGGGAACCCACGAGTAGATAGTAGATCGAAGTTTCATTCTAATCGAGTAAAACGACTGTATTTTCTTCATTTCCATTATACACAGAAGTGTAAGAACATTTAGTTTCTAACGATATGAGACTCTTATTACTGGTCGTGAAAAATAATTGGTTAGCATGAGAGTTTACAACGAACCACTTAATGACACGTGGCTTTTGACATAACTGGAATGGCAAAATGATGTGAAATAAACTAAAAGGTAAACAAAGCGATGAAAAGTGCT
The DNA here is from genome assembly GCA_951848785.1 of Callosobruchus maculatus. Lineage (NCBI taxonomy): Eukaryota > Metazoa > Arthropoda > Insecta > Coleoptera > Chrysomelidae > Callosobruchus > Callosobruchus maculatus. Next base: position 6,376,432 of record CATOUR010000032.1, read on the forward strand.
TTTAGTGGAATTATACTGCATTTTCTATGATAGTATAGCACAACAGGTATCAGTGATGCGATGAATTGGTATATCACCAAATTGCGACAAGTGAGACCGACCCCAAGGAACGTATTGTATGCAGCACGTAATGGTCCTAATTAGTATAATACCCGAGAATAGCAAAACTAACGAGAAGAGGCAGCCGGAGGCGGCATCTTTGAACTTCTTTGATGTGTTGAAACAGCATACTTACCACGTTTATTTCGGTGGTTCGATACGGATCGAAATCCTAGAGGATTGAGTATTTCAATCCTAAATCTAAACTGTTTATTTCGGACGCAATTTGACAGATGTTTAACGCAAGCGTCATTCACAAAATATAGGTCGTTATTTATCCAATGTCATGTCACTATATGACATTACGTAAATCGAACATGTTATTCCTATTTATTTCTTTTTCACTTAGTTTCAATTTTACTTATTTTGAGTTCATAAAACCGCACAGAATATATAAAGTAAACACGATAATAAACAGACTTTTAACCAACAAATTCTGACGTAAGCTTAATTCAGATGCACACTACGATACGACGGTACAAAACTGTTCCTATTGCTTGAAATATTCAAAATGATGTCAATTCAAAATATTTCAACCAATAGGAACAGTTTCGTACCGCCGCGCCGTATCGTCGGATGTCGTCTGCATCTGAATTAAGCTTTATACTGTCGTACTCTATCAACGGATTCGTTCAAGGCGGCCTGAAGCGTTTATTTCGTGAAATGCGATCGGCTTCACTCAAGCCAATCCACTCTCTTTTGGGGATTGGCTCGAGTTTTTTATGCCGCTTGAAACCTTAATCCCGACTGTTTATTTCAACGATTAACGAGGATTCAACTAGAATCCAAAATTTCGATCCGGATATAACTGCAGAAATGAACTTAGTAAGTATACTGCTAAACATTGTAGTATGGGGCCTGACATGACACCCCAGACTAACAAATATTTTCGGCTGACACCGGACTATAAGCAACTGACTGTAAAACAACATATTTGGCACCTGCTGATACAGACTTGATTTTATGCTGTCGTTTTTTGTCAGTTTTGTTATTCTCGAACAATACCATAAAGAAAAACAAAATTCTTCATTATTCTAAATACCTGCGCCAGCCCGTCAGCCCTCGTTTATTTTGACATACCTGAAAGGGCAAAAAACAATGTTCTAACCTAATCTTTAAATGGTTTATATACTTTTATTATTTGTTTCAGGTTACGAGCCGGCACTGTGGTAGGGATTTGTTGTAACTTGGCATGTCTATTAGCGATCCTGTTACAGCCATACATGCCTGAAACTAGTGCAATTCTTAAAAGACAAATTAATGCACCAGAAGTAGTTATTACACCTAGGTAAGTGAAATGCTCGAACAATTTCACTATAAGGCCTAGTTTCACAATCATTGGTAACCTCTGGTAGCTATTGAACTGACAGATGGAGGTTAACCAGTAGTTATAGGATCGCTCTGATTCGGAAGGAAAACGAGTGGTTAAGCTTATTTATCTTCAAGTTGGGAGCACGGATGGGTTTCAGAGCACTGCCATAATTGTGTTCAGTGAATACAACCTAACCCTTTGACAAATAAACCTAACCTTTGTATTCATATTTTGACTTGTGTCACAACAGACATAATCAAAATCAATCGACGTCTTAGACGTCAATGTCAAAATGCATGTTTTTATAACCTCCAAAGCAATCTTATGTGTCGGTTGACCACAACAAACGTCAGAGATAACCCATACTTATATATAATGGTAGTGTCCAACGGGACTTGCAGACGTAAGCGCTTGTGGGCGCTTTGCGCTAACTAACCGATGAACGACAAGCTGTCAAAAAAGCGTCATTCAGCTTGGTTAGCGCTTTTAGAAAGCGCTATTTGCTTAGCAAAGCGGCATAAAGCTAGAAAAAAAGTTATTTATAGTTCTGAGGAAAGTTACCTTTGTATAATGTTGATTTAATATCAGGGTTTGTGTGTTACGCGTAGAGGGCGCTTCAAGCGCGGCAACGCTGCGGATCAAACGGTACCACCGGCAACGTCGCAACCTCTACTTCAAACCGTGTTCTGTGGTGGGTTCGTACTGCTTCGTGGGTGTTATTGTTCTGCGACTCTGCGTTTGTGGTTGACAGTGTATTTGTTTTGTGGTTGACAGTGTATATGTTTTGTGGTTGACAGGGGGGGTTAAATGACAAATGCCAAAATTAGAAGTTCAACTTCAATGAGTAATTCGTGTAATTCGTCAAAAAAAATGGATAATCTTTTTATTTAAAATTCATTTCAAAAGGAATTTACTGCCTTCTTGGGTAAGGGCGAGTTAGCGGCTTGTTCCGAAAATCAGATCTTATACAATGCTTGAAAGATGCGTAAACACTGCCTACTATATAATTAAGCTAAATCAAATACGTAATGATCTGTAAATATACACATATGTACGACAATTATAAAATGAAGAGATCGCTGGGGGCCCCACTTCCCTGATGGTCCCTGTCCTTATGCTACCTATAACTATGTCTGGTAAGAGTCTTAATTACCTACAATATGATCAAGAAAGAAAACTTAACTAACTGATGTTCTAGGTGAACACTCCTAGTGGCTACAGTCCCTATAGAAATAAAGCAAATTCCCACCTGTAATCTGACGGATGTGGTCCAAGGTTACCTGGAGTTTCCTCACTAACGGTCTGACATGCAAGCGAGTGAAAACATGCAGATGAATGTGTTGCAAGCATACGAAGAGATGTGGCTGTCGTAGGGGTAGGCATGCAGCAAAGCAGGTGATGTTATTGTGCACTAAGCTGTACTAAGGTTGCACTATGTTTATACGGGCAAAGCCTAGCTGTTAGAAGTGAGTTGGTGACTCAACCCGGAGCTGTTAGGATATGGTCCTGATCTCAACCATAAAACCATAAAACCGTAAAAGCCTGCAAGCAAAAGGAGTCTCTAAAGTTTGGAAGCAGGTAAGCATTACTAAAAACTGTGTCTCTGAGGGAGTTGTGACTAGCTTTCATGGAAGTAAGGTTATGCACCTACCGTTGGTGTTGGGTGGCTTTAAGGTGTTCCCTTGGGTGCTGTGTGACTTGGATTTTATATGAATCCCACGGAGGTGGTACTGCAGACACTGCAAAAACAAAATCCAATCCGACACAGGATTTCTTCTTGATCAAATCCGCAATAATGCGCAATGACCACCTGGTCCTAGTAGATCAAGAAGTCAAAAGGAAATGTCTTTTATCCATGAAAATCAGCGCCAAACTCGCCTGTCAAATGGTAATGAACTGTGGTGATTTAAATTCTGCGGTTTGACCTTGGTCCAACTGTCTACAAGGTACAAAACAATAGATGTCAATCAGAAGCAAGGCTAACCTCTTCTTCTTCAACATGGACATGTAAACAAACATTCTAAATAATTAATGTAATGAAATTTTATATCGGTGTAACTCTAGTGCTAATATTTTCTGTTATTTTTAGGTGATTGCAGCTCAGGGTGCCTGCCAATAGGTGGGGCAATACACAAATACTTTGTAAGATACAAATAGGAATTGCTTGTACAGTTGGTTTAAAAATATATAGATGTTACATACTACAGACTTACATATTATTTACAAGGCTTAGAATTATGGTCAAATGTGGGTAAGTACAACATATTTGGATCTGGAAATCAAACCGTAACAACACCCCTCCTACCTGAGAAAAGTTGGAACTGGGTGACAACTTTTACTGTAAACTCACAATATGCATACACAGTGTCAAAAAAAAAAAAAAAATGTCCAGGAACAGAATGTCAGAAGTGAATGTCTGTGTCAGTGGCCTAATGTTGTGTTGGATCAGTGACAGCAGTCCAGCAGATATATCGCTGCCACCGCTATTCGGAGTCAGATTCACCAGCTCCATCATCATCGGAGTCTGGTGGGTGTGCTTTGAGGTCTTTGGCAGCCCAAACCCCACGATTTTTCCCAGTTGTGTCAATGAGCTCATAGGCCCATGGGGACACAACCTTGCCAATCCTAAATGGGCCTTCAAACTTGGGGCAAAGACCAGAAGTGATACCTTTTACCGCATCTGACTGGTTATAGGCTCTCTTCCACACCTGTTGGTTAAGTTTGAATACATCAGGGCGATGACGCATGTCGTAGCTATGCTTTCGCAGCTCATACGCCCTTCTTAACCTTTTCTGAACGTCCCGAAATACTTCTTTTAGTGCCTCGTGTCTAACTACTGGCTGGAAATCGTCTGGAGATTGGTGGTGATCTTTCCCAGATAACGCCACTTCTCGACCAAAGACAATAAAGTTTGGTGTTAGTTGGGTTGTCTCATGCTTCGCCGATCGTATGGCGGCAGCGACCTGAGGGAGTAGTGTGTCCCACTTGCGTTGATTGTCAGCCACATAGGCAGTCAGCGCAGTTTTTATTACCCGGTGGGTCCTTTCGACGGGATTGGCCTGAGCATGGTAGTTGGCTGTTCGCCTATGCTCTACGTCGTATTTCTTACACAGCCCGGTAATATAGTGACTAGTAAAATTACTACCGTTGTCTGTGATGATTCTGGATGGTACGCCAAATACCAGAAATACTTGTTCCTCTAGGCACCTGCGTATAGCAGCGGCAGTAGCCGTGCGCAAGGGGAACAGCATCACGAATTTCGAAAATAGATCTAGGACCGACAAAATATATTTGTGGCCTGATCCAGACCTAGGAAGTGGTCCAACTATGTCTACACTCAGGACTTGCCATGGACGAGTGATGCTTGGAGCATTACTCAGCATCTGTCCTGCTGGTTTTCGCTGCTCAGGCTTGGTACGTAAACACGTGGTGCATCTGGCCACGTACCTAGCTACATCAGCTTTCATTTTGGGCCAGTAGTATTTAGCTGCCACACGAGCATGGGTTTTGAAGGTCCCTAGATGGCCACTAAGCGGCGGATCGTGATGATCCTTGATTACTGAGGTTCTCCTCTCCTTGGGTACGACTTCCTTCCACTGCTCGTGCTCGTCGGTTAATCGTTCGTAACGAGGCATCACACGCTTGAAGAGAGTACCGTTTTCGGGATATCGATCAGGGTGTTCTCTTATTCTGGAGAGTTGCGTCCGATACCATGTATCCTTGATAGGAGGTTCGGGCATGGTCTCATCGACAGCATCCATAAAATCGAGTACAGGGACCGATCTGGATAGAGCGTCGGGGACAACGTGATATTTACCCTTCCTGTGGACAACGTCAAAATCGAAAGCTTGCAGTCTCAGTGCCCACCGGGCGATACGTCCTACCGGATCTTTGATACTATACAGCCACTTCAGACTGTAATGATCCGTGATGACTGTAAAGTGAGCGCCTTCAAGATAAGGTCGCAACTTTTCGACAGCAAAGATAACTGCAAGACATTCTTTCTCTGTCACCGTATACTTCCTTTCGCTCTTCGTCAGGGATCGGCTCAGGTAGCATATCACTTTGTCCTCTCCATTTTGTTTCTGCGTGAGAACGGCACCCAACCCATAGTCGGAGGCATCCGTCTCAACAAAGAAAGGTAAACTGAAATCAGGGCATGTCAGTATCGGTGCAGAGACAAGTGTCTGCTTGAGGTGATCCAGTGCAACATCGCATGCACTATCCCACACGAAAGGTTGTCCTTTCTGTGTCAAGCGTGTTAGCGGTGCCACAACTGTGGAGAATGACGGGATATATCGCCGATACCATGACACCAATCCAACAATTCGTCTTACTTCGGTTACATTCTTTGGCGGCTGGAGGTCTAAGATGGCCTGAACCTTATCTGGGTCCACTAAGAGGCCAGACTGGTTCACGACATAACCTAAGTATTTGAGTTCGGGGCGACAAAACTGGCTTTTAGCGCGATTTAAGGTAAGTCCGGCATCCATAATGCGCTTGAGGACTTCTCTGAGCACCTCGAGATGCTTCTCGAAGCTTGGCGTACATATAATAATGTCGTCCAAATAAACAAACACATGATTGTCAAAGGTCGCTCCTAGTACCCTATCTATCAGCCGTTGCCAAGTAGCTGGTGCTGAGTGGAGGCCAAAGGGAAGTCTGGTGAACTGGAACAGGCCTCTGTTGGGAACGGTGAAGGCCGTGAGAGGTTTAGACTCTTCGGATAGAGGTATCTGCCAATACGCCGACCGGATATCGAGGCTGGTGATATACCGTGCATCTCGAAGCCTATCCAGAATAGAGCTCACATAAGGTAGGGGGTAAGCGTCTTTGGTGGTCACAGCATTAAGACGCTTGTAGTTTACACAGAACCTCCAGGTTTTATCCTTCTTTTGTACCATCACGACCGGGCTGCTCCACGGTGATGTAGAAGGCTCAACTACACCCTTTTCGAGCATCTCGTCGAGCTCCTGGTTCACTACCTGCTGAAGGGTAGGACTGAGGGGGTAGTACCTCTGTTTGATTGGGGGAGAGTCGGTCCGAATGACGTGCTCGACTAAGTGTGTTCGCCCAACCCTGTCTCCCATCTTATCAAAGGCCTCGTTCACTACGCTATCAAGCAACGCACGCTGCTCCGGTGTCAAGCTGCTGTTGTCTTGAATTCCAGCGGCTTCTGCGGATTGAACCGATATATCCGAGCAGAAGTTCCATTCACCAGTATGGAGGTTTGGCACTACTTCCATGCGTTTCCAGAAATCTACGCCCAGGATTATGGAATGTGGGAGCGTCGGGATAACCAAAGCATCTATGACTTTGATACGATCCCGCAGCTGGAACGGTAAAGATACAGTTCCTATTACCTGGCATTTCTGTCCGTTAGCAACGGTACAGTGGTCCTGCGTCGAAGGTTTTAGGGTGCAGACATCCTCGAGTCGTCGCCAACCAGGCCCACCTATCACTGTTCTGGTAGCTCCGCTATCCAAAAGACAGAGAAAGTTCAATCCAAAGATATCAATGGACAAATAAGGTCTCTGGTCACCTCTGGCATGAGACAAGATGTAGTCCAGCACCACGGTGTTCCTGTCCGTTTGAAGTGTCGCGGCCATGTGAGGATTTGCCTCAGACCCTTTTGGCAACTGGCCTACTATTGCCGGGTCGTGTCGGAGTTTTTTGCAAGGCAATTCTGACATGATGCCGAGGTGGCATTCTCGCGGCCACACCGGTAGCAGAAGATGGTCCGTGGTCGGGTACACCTACGGAATTTGTGTCCCGGCGACTTGCAATTCCAACAAAGCGGTTGACTTGATCCACCGTCCTGAGACACAGCGTCTAGATCCAAGGGAAAAACGTCTGGTGGACGGTTCAGTGTCGAACGTCGATGCTGAGCCGGTACCTGGTAAGCCAACTCAGGTTCTAGGAGTTGTCGGGTATCAGTGGGTGGAGGGCAAAACCTTTGCACACGCCAAGCCGTCTCCTCTATGGACTTACTCAAGTTGAGAAGTTCGGACACGGTGCTTACACTATGTAGGGTCATCTGTGTCTGGATGTAAGGAAGCATATTTCTCCTGATTATCCTGACCCGCGATTCTTCAGGAGGAAGTACCCGAAGTTTCCTGAAAAGGTTCTCCATAACAGAAACGAAGATGATTACCTTCTCTTGCGCCCCTTGAGTACGCATACGTATTTCCTCCCATAGGGAATCCTCATAGTCATAGGGCTGGAACGCCGAGCGAAGCTTGTCCGCTAGGTCGTCCCAGGATTCAAACTTGCCCATCATGCGGAACCACAGTAGGGCTTCCTTAGTAAGGAGTTCAGAGGCTGACCTAAGGAGACGTTCCTTGGATATGCCTCTTGACGAACGAAGTTCCTCTATGCGTTCCAAGAAGGTTGTTACGCTATTTGTACCGTCGAACTGGACTTTCCAGCGGGTGACATCCAGGAAACGAGTGTCCTCAAATCGTGCATCCTCGCGACCGCCGTGACTACTTTCCGAAAAACTGAAGGGCCAGTCGTGTTCGGTTGAGGCATGCGCACGCATGGACTCATCCCGAAACGTGGAACTCCAACCAACGGAACCTTGATTGGACCTTGAACCAAGACAGATGTCGTCGGAATCAAGATACTTGTGTTGTTGTATGTTCCAGGCTGTTGACGTTAGAGGAATTTGGGCTCTGGATCGGTCATAAGCCATGTCAGTCTTTCCGATGTTCCGATGATCAGTACCATGACTTTTGGTCTCCTTGATGGAAGCTGCTACGAGCTCCTTGGGTGTTTGATAAATGCCATCACACGCTTGGGAGCTCGGTCTGGCTGAAAAGATTTGATTCTGTGAGGGTCGTTCATCAATGTGTAGTTTCGCAAAGCTTCTACGAAATATACATCCCTGTTCTGTAGGGGGATCTTCAAAGTTCCGGGATGGTGGTTCTCTATTTCGCTCCTTCTGCTGGTGTAGCACCACAGGAAGCAAGTCATTTGGCATGTCAATCAGGGAGTTGTCTGGTTGGGTGGCTTGAAATGCTCCAAGACTACTGCTGTCGGAGAGATCGATTAGGTCTCGGGGCATGGACCCATGCAAACTACTATCCGTACGGTCTTGGCCTAACGACTCTCGCACACAAGCGTCAATCTGAGGATGTTCAGCCACTGTTGCTCCTCTAGTCTGTAGCTCCTCCGCGACTACTTCACGAGCCTCCTCATAAGCTAGGTTTAGCTCTCTAATGAGTTCGTTTGCGTCGGAGATCAGGGAAGCTCTCTGAGCCTCTAATAGGGGGGTAACACACTCAATGCGTGTTAAACGATCTGAGACATGAATTAATCTGGTATAGATCCTACGGAACTCATTGTCCCTGTTTGAGTCATCGAACTGACCAACAGCTCTCCTCAACTCTCCAAGTTTTCCTGTACAAACAATCAATTCATGATCAGCCACCATGTTGCACCTAGTGGGAGGGGCTGACAGCCCTAATCGCTCTTGCCTTAGGGATTCCCTAAGCAAAAGCCTCTTTTCTGCCACAGTATTGCCAATAGGTAGACCTCTTGCCTGTAATTCGTATGTCAACTCGTCAGACAATAGGCGATTTACCTCCATTGTAAGCCGGCTTTAATGTAAAAGTATAGTTAAGATATAGATTTAGTTAAGGTATATAGCGGTAATGTAGCAACAATAGTATAGTTTAATTTGTAGTATAGTATTTGTATAAGAAGCAGTTTATTTGATATGGGTGTAAATTTAAATTAAGTAAGTTAGGTAAGTAAATTAAGTTAAATAGCAGTAGTATATTCAGTACTCATGTAGTTGTAATCTATAGGTAGTGTAATAATTTCGATTATGTAATTCAACCTACACCCCTCCTCTTCCCGAGAAAAAAAGAAGAAAACCTATCAACCTAGCAAACGCACCCGTGTACCAAGCCCAGATGCTTGGGGCACTCAAACTCACACGTTGTGGCGCCAAATTTGTTACGCGTAGAGGGCGCTTCAAGCGCGGCAACGCTGCGGATCAAACGGTACCACCGGCAACGTCGCAACCTCTACTTCAAACCGTGTTCTGTGGTGGGTTCGTACTGCTTCGTGGGTGTTATTGTTCTGCGACTCTGCGTTTGTGGTTGACAGTGTATTTGTTTTGTGGTTGACAGTGTATATGTTTTGTGGTTGACAGGGGGGGTTAAATGACAAATGCCAAAATTAGAAGTTCAACTTCAATGAGTAATTCGTGTAATTCGTCAAAAAAAATGGATAATCTTTTTATTTAAAATTCATTTCAAAAGGAATTTACTGCCTTCTTGGGTAAGGGCGAGTTAGCGGCTTGTTCCGAAAATCAGATCTTATACAATGCTTGAAAGATGCGTAAACACTGCCTACTATATAATTAAGCTAAATCAAATACGTAATGATCTGTAAATATACACATATGTACGACAATTATAAAATGAAGAGATCGCTGGGGGCCCCACTTCCCTGATGGTCCCTGTCCTTATGCTACCTATAACTATGTCTGGTAAGAGTCTTAATTACCTACAATATGATCAAGAAAGAAAACTTAACTAACTGATGTTCTAGGTGAACACTCCTAGTGGCTACAGTCCCTATAGAAATAAAGCAAATTCCCACCTGTAATCTGACGGATGTGGTCCAAGGTTACCTGGAGTTTCCTCACTAACGGTCTGACATGCAAGCGAGTGAAAACATGCAGATGAATGTGTTGCAAGCATACGAAGAGATGTGGCTGTCGTAGGGGTAGGCATGCAGCAAAGCAGGTGATGTTATTGTGCACTAAGCTGTACTAAGGTTGCACTATGTTTATACGGGCAAAGCCTAGCTGTTAGAAGTGAGTTGGTGACTCAACCCGGAGCTGTTAGGATATGGTCCTGATCTCAACCATAAAACCATAAAACCGTAAAAGCCTGCAAGCAAAAGGAGTCTCTAAAGTTTGGAAGCAGGTAAGCATTACTAAAAACTGTGTCTCTGAGGGAGTTGTGACTAGCTTTCATGGAAGTAAGGTTATGCACCTACCGTTGGTGTTGGGTGGCTTTAAGGTGTTCCCTTGGGTGCTGTGTGACTTGGATTTTATATGAATCCCACGGAGGTGGTACTGCAGACACTGCAAAAACAAAATCCAATCCGACACAGGATTTCTTCTTGATCAAATCCGCAATAATGCGCAATGACCACCTGGTCCTAGTAGATCAAGAAGTCAAAAGGAAATGTCTTTTATCCATGAAAATCAGCGCCAAACTCGCCTGTCAAATGGTAATGAACTGTGGTGATTTAAATTCTGCGGTTTGACCTTGGTCCAACTGTCTACAAGGTACAAAACAATAGATGTCAATCAGAAGCAAGGCTAACCTCTTCTTCTTCAACATGGACATGTAAACAAACATTCTAAATAATTAATGTAATGAAATTTTATATCGGTGTAACTCTAGTGCTAATATTTTCTGTTATTTTTAGGTGATTGCAGCTCAGGGTGCCTGCCAATAGGTGGGGCAATACACAAATACTTTGTAAGATACAAATAGGAATTGCTTGTACAGTTGGTTTAAAAATATATAGATGTTACATACTACAGACTTACATATTATTTACAAGGCTTAGAATTATGGTCAAATGTGGGTAAGTACAACATATTTGGATCTGGAAATCAAACCGTAACATGTGTTTAATAACCTAGGTTTTTGACAATACAAATAATAAATATTAAATACGGAGATGGATATGACAGTTTTATCACGTCAAAAAGAAAGTCGTTCAACGGTCACACCTAGCGCCTGCAGGCGCTTCCACGCTAGCGCTTTTGCGCTAAGTCCCATTGAACACGCCCAATATATATAACCAGAACTTTTGCCTTAAACCGCCGATTATGAAATGTAAAGTGTTCGCTAACCACTGGTTTTATTTTAAGCTCTAGTTAACTGCCGATTGTGAAACTGGGCCTAAGTGGTAGACAGGTATTTGCATACACATTTCATTGCAATCAAAGCACTGACTGAATGACCTGAAGCCTTAAGGGCTAGAGGTTGTGTGTGAGAATTTGGTCGTAATTATTTGATAGCACAGATATTTTAATTTACCAACATGAGCCATACTAAACAAATGATCAAGCTATGAACTACAAAGCTTAGTTGTTTACAATTTTCGTGATATTTTTTCGAAAGTATAGATATTATTAATTAAAACCATGGTATTCAAATAAAAAAGCAATAAACTGTGTTTCTCTCAAATACATCATTAGGATGTGTTTAGGTATCCAAGCCAGTAAAATTATCTGACAGCCAATATAAACTTCACAGATAAGATCTACTCAAGAGGGGTTCTTATTTGGTATCAGGCTGATTGTCGTGGTCAAAAAAGATTGTCAAAATTCTTTTAAGGTTAGAAATATTCCTAAGCTGATATTTTTTTAACTGTGTCTATAATTCGTTCAAATAAACAGCCTTTTCAAATAACTTTTTTCATATAACTGAACAATAAGCGAGATTCATAATAATAAAAGTAAATATGGGCTTTTGTATCAAGATGTACCTAGTCTGTTTATCTTCAGTTGTTTGCTCGGATTTTTGTTTTATACATCAGGTATTGTACCGAATTAGTTAGTGCAGTAGTCATTTTCTGTATATTGTAGTGAATTTTAAATATCCTTAATCCTCAGAGTAACAACTGAACATAGAGGTAGTAAATAAACCACTTCAGCATGGCGTGCTCAAAGCCATCATCTTTTGACACTTCAGACCCAAACATTGCCAACTAACCTGAAAATTCTTCCAATGCAACCCATGTTACAAACACTGCTCTGCACTGTCCCATCTCGAAAAACTTTTAAACTACACTCGAATATAGCACAGCAAGTCCGTAAAGCTTCCCTACAGTTACCAACAAATAGCGAATTCGATTTTACCATTGATTAACGTATTTAGTATATAAATGTGTTAATCAATGATTTTACTGACCAAGCATAACAGACGCACAAACAAAACAAACGTTTGACAGTCGGAGGTTACCGTAAACAAATCGCAGGAAAATTACATAGGCGATGCCAACTCCTCGAAATTTATATAAGACAGAATTTGCGTTAATGATGAAGAAACATGCAGTAACGCAGTAGAGGTCAACTTGTCTATTGATTTTGCTGTAATCATTTCTGAACCATCAAAATACCGTCTTTTTTAACGTAGAATGGAATATTTCTGGATACTATACAATTAAGACGATACTAAAGAATTATGATTGCCGTATCGATATGACAACGTAAGAAAAGATGTTGGCCTATTAGAATTAGTTGTTTGCTACCTCTATGTTCAGTGTTGTTACTCTGAGCCTTAATCCTAAAAATGGCACATTCTTATGAAAACAATGAACTTGTGGATATTGTCATCAAGATAATTACGGCTGCTGCTTCGGGATTAGTTGTGTTGTAGTTAATGGTCACAACCACATCACAAACAAATTTAAGTTGAACATTGTAGTGAGCAACTAAATGTTATGATATGGTTTTTTTATTATTTGTTTCTTAACATTTGTTTTGTATTTATTAATCATGAGTGCTGAGTGTTTGGTATGGTTTTATTACTTGATTCTTGTACTTATCAAATCATGAGTGCTTTGTATTTCATATATTTTACTGGTGAAGTATTTATATTGATATGTTGACATATATGATTCAAAGTGTCTTAATAATAGTGGTAAACTGGCTCTTGTTATTGATATCGTATAATAAAGAAATGGTTATAAACATACACAGTCTAAATGATAAATAATAATAATACATGGTGGGCTAGATCTCTGTTTAACGTCAGGGAGAGAAATATGGATAGAATGTGGAAAAGTGTAAAATATCAGCATATATAAATAAATAAATATAATCAAACATATAAAGGAGTAAATAAAGGGGGTAAACGGGATAGGGTATATAAAATATAAACATAGCATCACAAGTATAGCAGCGTAGCAAGCATAACCGCCTAGCAAGCATGGTATCTAAGCGCATAAATAGATCAATAAATAAATATAAACAATAAACAACATATAAAGGAGTAAATAAAGGGGGTAAATGGGATAGGGTATATAAAATATAAACATAGCATCACAAGTATAGCAGCGTAGCAAGCATAACAGCATAGCAAGTATGGTATCTAAGCGCATAAATAGATCAATAACTAAATATAAACAATAAACAACATAAAAAAGGGCTGGTTAGAGGAAACCGTATAGCTCGTGAAACACGCGAATCAACCCACTTCCAACTTGGGTAAGTGAATAGGCCGTCCCGGCAGTCGCCACGGTTTCCACAACCATAAAATAAATATCGTATATAAATAAAGGGGATCAGTAAAGGTTGAAATAGATACATCGAAATAAGACAGAGCTAACTCTGTTCACCACCGGCCTGCAATACCTCAGGACCTACCTAGAGTAGACGTAAATCAGAGACCCAACACCATTTAAAGTCGTCTTAAAAGCTCGGATATATAGTATACATTGTGAAACACTCCAAAAATAGTAGCCAGACCACATTAGTTAATAATACAAACTCAAAAGACAACATACCTGCAAATATTCGTGAAAAAGACTCAAAAACCCTTCTGTTGAAATTTTGGTCTCCAGCTTGTTACGTTTTTCAAAAACAATCCCCAGTCGTAATTATTAAACAAACTATCAACAAAACTATGGCAACGATTATCACAGCTCACTATTCCAGTGACCAAACACAACAACCAAAAGCATCACAGAACAATATCTTTTTCTGTGAATACGGATTGACAATTAACACAGAATGAAAGAAAAGGAAGGAAGCATTACAGAACAGTAGTACAGAATCACAGATGGAAAATTAATATAGAAAGTCACTCATGATCTGATACATAAAATATCTGAACAATATATGATGTAGTAATAATCAAATACATTACTTATCTGAACTTCATCAAGTCACTTCATGACTATACACTCATACACTTAGATCTTACATTTTTTTATAAATGTCATCCGTCGATGACATCAATGTCAAACTTCGGTCACGTGACCGCTAAAGGTGCGTTCTAACGTCTGGCAGCCAGGAGCGCGTTCCGGATCACCACAACATGACCATATTGTACACGTTTTGTAATAATTAAACCTTTTTATTTCTCAGTGGAAAACGTTACTTGAAAAAGTTGTTTATTTTAACGACTTCTATACACAGCTAAAAAAGTATCTTAGGGATCACCCTGTAGTTTTCTTGAATTTATTGTCATGCTCCCGCTTTATAAATCGATTCACTTGAAATATTCTTGTTAACTTATCAGATTCTCATAGAGTGAATGATGTAATGATAATGAAAAAAGTACCGCTTTGAAGTATGATTTAGTGGCGAAAAAATTAACCTTGATATTGCAAGAAGAAACTCTGGTATATCGTGGAAACAACGTACTTGATGTTATTTTTCTCTGATGGAATAGAGCTTACTTCACACTTTGACCAGTTATAAACCCATAACCTTGTTATTTATATTTCTTTTATAGTTTTTTTCCTGCGGTAATTTCTAAAGCGTCAAGTGATAATTCAAAAGGGTCAAGTTAATTTTCCAAATCGTCAATAAATTGTAAATTCAAACTGACAGGTATAAATTACACCTGACAGTTTGAAATTACAAGTGACCAGTTGGAAAATTAACTTGACCGTTTTGAATTATCACTTGACGCTTTAGAAACTACAGCTGGAAAAGGTGTAGTAGTATTGAATAAATCCATAATTCAGTTTTTTTTTCTATTCATGATGCAATTCCAGCAATCCCGAAATTGTCCAATTGCTCCCAACCGGCCATAAACTGGGCAACCCTTCACCGTTATTTTCAAAAATCGATCCCGCTCGAGTCGAGGAATTAAAGAAGAAATTCGCTGGCAAACAAAATGGCAAAAGTAACGGTAGTGGAGATAACGCTGATGTAAAAGCTATTGAAGAGCTGGTGGCTAAGCAGGTCAGTAAAAGTAGTTGTGGCCGAGCCGAAAATTTTGGCTAATGTTTCGACCTACCAACTGAGGAGCAGACTGTCAAAATGCATTTAGTCTCCGTGCTATTCGGTAGAAAATCATACCTAGATGAACAAACGGATTTAAGTCCATGGACAAAATGCATTATGATTGGGATTTTATTTTCGGATATTATACGACACAGATCTGATTGGGGGCTAAAATGGATAGATGAGTACGTGAAAAAACTGTGGCAAACTAGTGATGGATGGAACTAGATGTTTTTGAATGGGCTGAGAATGATCAGAATGACTGCATTCAAAAAAATTAATAATCGCCTACAATTACTATTATACTACCATTATAATTATTTTGTTGTTTCGTTGTAATATGCTTTACGGTAAACTTTTTTCCAAATATATTCCAAATTTTTTTTTTTTTGGTGATTAACTCAAATTACATTTTGTCCAGTAATGACAAAAACTAATTGCAATGTCCATTAGAAACAAATAAACTGTATTGTGTCCATTTTGCCAAGTTGTTTTTCAACTTCCTTGTACCAATTTTTGGGATTGAGTTCCATATATCCGATATCATAATATTATCCCAAATCTTTTTTTCTCTATGATTTGGTTCCTCTGTACTGGTTTTTTGCTTCTCCTGAAAATTTGTAATAATGGAAAAAATGCAATTTGAAAATTGCTTCTCCACTGTTGCCTCAACCAGCATTGTTGACCGAAACTGGGCGAAATCAAACGTTGCTTTAGTTAAAAAACAATATTGTCACCTTGAATTCATGGTAGTGATTACGTTGCGCTAAGTTGGTTAACTTAACTTTTTTTTTATATTCAGGCCGACAAAGTAAGATTACTGAAATCCAGTGGGGCAGATAAGAAGGTATGGCAGCCTGAAGTAGCTATTTTGTTGGATCTCAAGAAAAAATTGGAAGAAGCTCAGAAAAATGTGACTCCAAAATCTGAACCAAATTCTGTTCAGAATGGAGTAGTCGATCCAAAAGAAATAGAGAGATTAACGGAGAAAGTCAATAAGCAGGTAATGTATTTACATGCTGCAGTTGAATTTCCTTCCAAATTCAACTGCAGTATCACCGATTACTTGGATACGTGAACTAGCCCTTAGGTTTTTTTTAAAAACATTATTTCCTTTAATCTCTTGGGTTTCCTATTATCGGAAAACTATTTTTTTGGAGGATAAACAAAGTTAGAAATTCATATATATTTTATAACATTTTTGGGGACAGCATTTCTTAATCCAATTATGAGATGTTTTATGTTTTATCTTGTAGTTTATGCAGGATGTTTGAAAAGTCCCACTAATGCAAACTTTTTGGGAAACCATAATTAGCAAATAATATGTCAACAGCTCAGTTATTTGATGTTTCCCTGACTATATGATCATATGTCTCAATTGGAAAAATTCGATTTTCCTTCAGATGAAAATGATAACTTTTTTTATATTCAGGCCGACAAAGTAAGATTACTGAAATCCAGTGGGGCAGATAAGAAGGTATGGCAGCCTGAAGTAGTTATTTTGTTGGATCTCAAGAAAAAATTGGAAGAAGCTCAGAAAAATGTTACTCCAAAATCTGAACCAAATTCTGTTCAGAATGGAGTAGTTGATCCAAAAGAAATAGAGGTATTAACAGAGGAAGTCAACAAGCAGGTAATGAAAATTCCATCTAAATTCCACTGCCGTTCACCGATTACTTATACAGGATGGGCCAATAGTGCGTGGACGGAAGATTGTGGGCTTACTAAAATACATTTTCTAGAGATAGTTTTATAGCTTTTGTAAGCAATATGAATAATATGAATGTTTTCGGAAAGGTTTCCTTTTAGAAGGCGAAAAAAGTAAGAAATTCATGTATATTTTATAACAATTTTGGGGACGCAGCAGTTCCTAATCCAATAGTGAGATGTATAATGTGTTATCTTGAAAACTTATGTCCTGCGATATTGATCTTGTTCATTAAAATCTTGTTGTCCCGAACATGCAAAATTTTTTTGAAGCCATGAGTAGCAAAAAATATGTCGTCAGCTTAAGTTATATGATATTTCTCTGACCTTATGATCATATTCATTTCGGATATCAGAAATACAATGCCCGATTTGAAAAAAATTTGGATTACCATTTAAATGATTATGCTGGTTAAATTTGAAAGTCGTCAAGAAATATTTGTTCAATTATAAATTTTCCTGAATGTATAATTTTCCTCTCTATGTATTTCCGGTATTAAATGTATAAGATCCCATTTGACCTTAAAGTAACCTTGAAAGTAAAGGTGAAATCCAGTCCATTATTATTTATGGCTTTCAATTCCCAAGGCTGCTTTCCATATCCAAACATCCTGTGTATCTTATTTAAGATTGACTATTATCATGAAAAATGTCTATAAAGAATATTTTTCAGGGTATGGTCGTGAGGAAATTGAAAGAAGGTGGTGTTGACAAATCTGTTTGGCAACCAGAGGTTGAGAAACTCCTGACTTTAAAAGCTCAGCTGGCAGCTGCATCAGGTGCACCAGTCACAGCAAGTGGAAAAAGTAAAAAGGGAAAGAAGTAATTCTGATTTCTTTTACGGAAATATAGCAATTTAGATGTATCCATTCCCTTCACGAAATTCTATCGAAGTATTTAAATTTTAATTTATTGATTTTTTCATTGCTTTATTTAAATATTTATTTTTAAATTATTCAATCCGTTTTTTGCTAATAAATGGCGAATTTTGTATTTTGATTGTTTTCATTGGAAACACCTGAATATATTTATGTAGCATTTGTAAATAATTAACCACGACGTTACAATCAAGGCAATAACATACATAATATGCTATTCTTGAGATGGAAATTTATTTGTGTGAACAGGGTTTCACACATTATTTGTGCGTATTGCCACTATTAACTCTTTCAGAGTGAAAAATATAGATAAAAGCAAAATTTCACATCGCTTACAGCTTACAAAAATGTGCATAAAAGTTAGCTTCATGAAAAAAAGTGTTGCATGCACCGAGAAATAAACTGCACGACTTGAAGGGTTAATTTTGTTCAATAGTTTTTCTTCGCTTCTTTGCTATCAAATTTCGATGTAAACAAGAATGTAGTACCAAATTTTCATTTAAGGACAGGGTAACTGCATCGCTATCAGGAAATATTTGTGACTTTGCATATTCGTGCCACAAATAGAAAGACTAACCTTTCATTTTTAAGGCTAAAACATGTGGTTGTAACAATAAACATTAAATTAATTTGTTTACATTATACCATTGGCTAAAGATAAATCATAACACTGAACAGCCAAAAGAGACATATAGACCGGAGAAAAATTGATAAACTAGTAACAAAGCTTCAGAAGATTGCCATTTCAGATGTTACTTTTAAATAAATAGTAATAAAGCGGGAGCAATGATCAGCAGCAATAATTGTTGCTCCTGGACCACACAGTTAACATCTCTAGAGGGAATGTAAACAACAAAATGCACAGGTTGCTGAGCAGCCAACATGTAACGAAAATTTTGACATATCAGTAAACAGCTTGAGCGTATTACAAACAAAAACCAGTGGCGTACGACTTCATATTAAAATTGGATGTTCATTAATAGATTCAATTATTACTGTGATGTTACAAACTGATACAATAATTTGTATTAGTATTTAGCTATACTTAGGGCGTTTCTCTTATTATAGTTTGATTGTAACAGTTGATAAGTTTATTACAATGAAGTGTTTTTCAAAACGTATCTAACAGAGTTCTGAAAGGTAGCCTCCTGGAATGGCTGCATCGTGTTCTTACTTCAGCAACAAAATATAATAATTGCATTAGGTAATATCCAGTTCTATAAAATTCGCCTAGATAGATTTTATGTAAGTAAATATGGCATACATTTTTGAATTTCATGTCTTCAAATAGTTTAAAAAATGGGATTTGGAAAATTCATGTTGATTGACATGAATGTCATGTGTGTATTTACCACCTGGTAAAGAAACTGTATAAGGGCGATAGGTAAAAACAATAAATAGTATAGAATAGCAATAATAACCCGTAATATGCTAAATGAACAACGGACAACAATTGATTTGAAGTACACTGTACATAACAGGTACAATAATATTTAAGCAACTTGGAAGTCATTGAAAACAACAGTTTACTTTTATTATATTTTTTGAAACTACAACGACATAGCCGCAGTATCAGATGCATAGGTATTCAAAAGAGTGAAAGACTTATAAGTAAAATGTCTAACAAACAAGGTAGTATAGTAAAGCGACATCATTAACCTGAAGGTATTACTTATACATCTATCATGAATGATATAACGAAAAATTAATTGCTTGGTTTTCCTGTGGTAAGCAGTCGGTGTACCGAAACTAAGTCATAAAAATTGATCAACTTCAAGCACAGAATGGCACAGAAATGATTTGAAATATTTCTAAAGCAAAAAATAATAATCGTATAAATATCTATGATACTCAAACATCGCTTCTGGGTTTAAAGTCACTGGTGGCTAAACAATTTTTTTTTCTTAATTTTGGCCTGATTCTTGCCTGCAGTCACTTTTTCTAGATAGCTCATGAAGTATTCTTAAAGTGACATATTTTTTCAAAATCAACTGTGTTAGGATTAAAAATGGTTAGAAAGAGGGTCGTCGTCATACATATGGTCAGCAAATACCATAGAAATATTCTGCGGAAGACACTGCATGACCGATTTATGATTATATACTGTGCTTTACTGATATCACTTGTAAAAATATTCCTGAAAATGGAGTGAGGTTACTGTTGTTTCCAGTTATCCCCATACTTTACGCTACTGAAAACCAAAACAAAACCCATACTAACCTATTACAGCAAACTATGCACTTTTTGTTTCGTCCTATGATGCAATTATGACAATATCGCTCATAAATAATTTAACTAACACCACAAATAGTCATAAAGTCACTCAAATATACACTAAAACAACAAAAAACTGGAAGAACGCAATAAACACAACTACAATGACACCTTGAGCGGAATCCAAACAGACGCCAATCGCAGGTTGCCAGATTTACGACATATTAGGAGTTATTGACGACATTCCGCTATGACGTTCACCATTTTTGAGATTTCGTTAAATCAATACAAATTATCTTCACGTAAATCAGTTACATTGCAAGTATATTGGAATGTATAGTTAAATACTTCGAGGAACATTTTGCGGAAACTACCAGATTTTGAAGAAACTGGAAGGTCCTTCAGCGGACAAAGAAGAGATTGGCAATAGCGCTATAGATGCTGGCTGGCCAATATTCAAATTAGACTCCCTCTAGAGATGTTTACTCTGAGTCCTGCACTCTCGAAATGGCGCATCGGGTGGGTTCCTCTCACACTCGTTAGATAAACACATGACAGAAAATAAATTTAACTGAAGCAGTGTATTTTGCATTCGTTCTTGTTATATAACGAAAAAATCTGGACGTTGAACGAGGTAGACCTCGTTCTAGGAACTTCCTCGACTCAAGTGGTTTTTTTTTTTTTTTTACCTCAAGTGGTTGTTGTTACATTATACATTTGTGTATTTCAATTTATTTAATTTTTTTAGCCTCCATTACAGAAAAAATAACATGTGATATATCGTTTTAGGACACATTCTGTTTCAGCTGGTGCTATCAAATTCATATGTTATATTACATTTTTTTGTGCACTCCCCACTCTTTTCCACCCGCCATTGTCCGATCGGCACCAAAACCTTTTCAGGAAAGGACTTTTATTAATTCAAATTGGCCAAATTTGGGAGCAATCAAAAACGCATCGAGCGTGCGTTTTTGAGTAATCGTTGGAGAACGAAATCGCGGTCGTACAGACACACACACGCGCACAGACGGATATCAAAAAATCAAAGTTTTCCGATTTTCTTGAAACTTGGTCACTATAAGAAGTTGGAAGGTTATCATTAGAAACAACAATCTAGTTTTTGGTCCCATTGAGTTGATAAAAAAATGGGTGGGGGTGTCATAACATGAATTTCTAATGCTACCACAATAAAGAGCATGTTTTCTTATGTTGAAAACGCTACCGCGCATACTGCAAAATTTTCAGAATGGAATAAAAATTCATAAAAAGCAGCAAATTCGCGAACTCCAAAATTATCCAAATAATTTCAAACTTTACTGTCATAAAGAGGCTTTTGTTCTCTATCTTTTGGTCACTTTTGGGCAAATTTATGATTTAATGGTGGGGGTGGTGGGGGTTGCTCGCAAAAATAATAATATAACAGCATTTTATTTTCAGAAAATGAGTCGGGAGGTGATTTTACCTTGGAAATGACACCTCGCAACGTTGATTTCGATAAAATTTGCGAAAACAGGCCGATTCTAATAACTTACCCCTTCTTTGTCGGGAGGTTATGAACGATGAGTCAACACAGAGGGCAAGATAATGCATTTTAGAGCTTTAGAGTAATGTTCGTGGCTTCATAAAACAAAGAATGCCGACTTAATTTGATTTCAAAACATTCGAAAAAGTCATAGACTTTTACGGAAACAGTGATTTGGATCCGGATAGATCAGTTATACGTCAAGCAGCTGTCAAGTGGGATTTATGACTCCCTAGATTTAACGAATATCGAATAACGAAAAAGTTGGTTTGAGAATAAAATAAATTTGTTTAAGGAAAACAGCTACTGATCTGAATCATCCGATCGTAATCGCTTACTGTACAAGAGTAAACTGGCCCTGTTTCTAACTGATCCCATATGACTTTCCGAACGTCAGGATCAGTGATCCACTGATCCTAGTGATCGGGGGGTTCTGTAAAGGCCTTCTGTGTCTTTTAACAGGAGACACTCTGCTAGTCCAGGTAGTATGAAAACAAACAACAGCGAGATTCGTCAATTCACTTTCTTATTAAAATGGCAATAAATACAATTACAATAAATCATTTACATATACAATTTATCATTATTATAATCATTTAAAATATTCTGGAAGTAGACAAAGCACAGCATAATGAACACTATAGATCAGGGTCATTCAGCCATAATATTTTGAGATACGCCGATGCCAAGCGGGTATGTCACAGCGCGCCGTTGACTTGGTCTCCCAGTTTCCGTAGAGTCCGCGTACACAGCATCTTGGGATAAATATACAGGGTTGGGATAAAGTATGGAACCAAGCAAATATCTTTGAAACGGAAAGGGTGACATTGCTGAAAATTTGCAGGTAAATGTAGTGACGCATAATGCATCCGAAGACATTATGTTAGCTATTAATGTGCTTCCGGTCTAACCGGAAGTACGGTCAAGTTTTTTAATTTAAATGGGACACCCTGTATATTTCTGCAGATTTGAATACATCTTTTTTTTCTGAATACGTCCATATAGTGGGTTTAGTATTTGTTTCTGTAAAAATGGGAAAGATAAACCTTTTTTATTTGTCTCACAAATTCGTCCGTGGCGGTCTGCGGTCTTCCCGTTTTAGGTAAATTTTTAGTATTTCCAGTTAAATTAAAACGTTTTAGTGTTTTAGTCACCGCCGAACGTGTTATAGGACCCCTGTCGGGATGTAAATCATTGAAAAGTTGACACACTTCTTTGTGAGTTCTCACGCGATCACCAAAACCGATCATCATTAAGACTTTAAATGGCCGTTATTTTAAACATCTGAAATGATAAAGAAGCTTTATCTTTCCCGTTTTTATAGAAACTAATACCAAACCTACTATGGACGTATTCGGAAAAGAAGATGTATTAAAATCTGCAAAAATATACAGGGTGTCTCATTTAAATTAAAAAAGTTGACGGTACTTCCGATTGAACCGGAAGTAAATGAATAGCTAACATAATGTCTTCGGATGCATTATACGTCACTACACTTGCCTGCAAATTTTCAGCAATATCGTTCTTTCCGTTCCAAAGTTATTTGCTTGGTTCCATACTTTATCCCAACCCTGTATAAATACACTAATACAGAGCCGGTGTAATTGTGTGCAACTGTGGGCTGTTTGAACAACTCACAAATTCTGTCATTTGCACCCGTAATTAGTCGAGTATGATCATTGATCGAAGTAATAATTTGCTGTACTTTTGAGTATGGACGTAAAAACAACTCTGTAATAACTCGAGCGTCTCAAATTGAAAATTGGACGAGACGAGCAAATACTCGATATGCTCTTCATTCTTAAGTAGATCATATGATATGTATAGCTTAGTTTTAAACGGTAATTCAATGGTTTTATACTGCGCTTAAATATTACTGAGCTGAAGAATGTACCTGAGCGACACATCTAGAGGCAGGTTATGAAATGTTTAGTACTATACGTTTATGCTTTACTACTATACCTACTGAATATAATAAACTATAAAGGTTCATACATTTGTGTAAGAAGTACTGCCTGACAAGTGTAGCAAGAGACTTGGGAATTTCGCCGCTGTCTCACACGCACACGTTATTTCATATCCTCTCGTCTCTTGCTATCCTTATCTATTTCATATTTCTCAGGGCTCTTGTTACACTTGCCAGGTTATACTTATCCTTTTTATGTTTATATATAGGTACGTATTTTATTTCTATGTATAATCGATATTACGTAATTGATGTTTTCAACAATCATATATTGCCAAGGATTTCCAAACTGTGTCACATCTTCATGTGGGTCATTTACCAATGACGTGGAGATAATAGCCTAGTCCTACAATCATCTGCTATTTTTACGCCATTGCTTTTTAAGCAAACCTAAAACTTACAGTCGAGCACATGGATTTAATGATAATAGCATAGAATGACATATTAAAGTCGTATTTACAAAAAATAGCAAAATTATTTTTTGTATTGGACGCAATCTACTATTTGGCTATTTATGCTATCGCAAGTTCAATTGCATCCACTGCTGGTCGTAAGGGGGTAGCCATGGAGGCCATGGCCTCCCCTAAAATTTCAAACAGCCCATACTTTACCTGACCACATGATAAAAATTCGTATTTCGTATTTTTTATATTGTATGTATTTTTCCTATAATGTTTATACAATATATCCGTATAAGGGAGGACATGGTGACTTATATCACTGCTTAATAGTTTCTGAATTTTCCATGCCCCCTCTCCTGTCAAGTGAGCTATGACCTCCAGTAATTGCATCTGACCTCCCCTGTATATTATTTTAATTCGGGCGTGCATTTTTTGAGACGACCTGCATGCAGACTTTTGACTTTATACCTACTTTAGTTTAATGTAAATAACTTTGCATGACTATACAGGGTGTTGAGATATACCTTTTACTCGTCTACATTATAAACCAGTAAAATTGAAGGTAGGAATTTTGTAATAGCAATGATCCTTTTGACATGATAATTTATGCCTTTATCAAACGTGGAGAACTAACTTGTGCTTCTGGGAAGTCAAAGCTTTGAGAACAAACCCTGTAGATTCCAATATTCATTCAACATTATTTCAACGTCTGTATATCAGTGTTGTTATCGATCTACTTTCTCAACCGCAACAATTTTGAATTTCATTATATGAACGTCATATAGTCGGATATGCAACTACAGGAAGTTCGTTAAATATTCATATGCTCATTACTTTCATACTTGTCTACTGAAGTATGTATAATTTATGCATAAGTCTAGTCGCCGACTGGAATATGGATTTCTTTAAATAGCGAAATTCACGTGTCGATAAATACACATAAAATACATTATCTATTTGGAAAACAATCTTAGGAGTGTCATCATCATTTGACTAGAGTAAGGACAGAATCTGTATATTTTCATGCATCTGCTAGGTTTCCTAAGCTGTTCACCATTCTTCAACGCTTCTTCCAACTGCCTGCTAGCCCAGGAGTCGAGCTTGACAGAGTACCTGAAACACATACGAAACACATGTACTTGCTACGCAATAGGCGAAGAAAGTATTTGAATCGAATTTGAGACGTCATGATAAACAATGCCACTCATTTCCGTCGGTTCTGTCGTCTTTCTAGTACTCCTTGGCCCAGGTATGTCTCGAAAAGTGTTGAATTTTTTCAGTAGGGAACTGGGCAAGCCACTATGGTATCACGGAAGCAACATGCTTCACAGATCAACGTAAATATCGAAACAATTGTCGAACGGGGATTGATAAATAAAGTACAGTTTAACGAATAGAAAACTCAGGCAACAACACTGACAAAGAAGTCTCACGTTGGCTTATCAATCGTGGAAATGACGGGTCACCCAATAGTCGAGACACCTGCCGTCAAGCTTTTGGGAATCAACATCAACAATATTATGCCCTGGCACGACCACGTCGTTAGTATTGCTAAAACGGCATCTCAAATGCTTGCAGTTTTGTTTCGCTGTAGGAAGCTGTCTACACAAGAGCAACCAGCTGCTCTACAGGGCATAGATCCGACAATCGTTGGAGTATTGTTCCCATGTGTGTGGATGCGCTCCGAAGCACTCTCTAAAACTTCTGGACGCTATCCAGAAGAGAGCAATCAGACTGAAAGGTGGAATGCCTCTTTCAGAAATATCTGATTTATGTACCTGACTTCCCATTTGTCTTGCATTTATTTAACCAATTTTTGTTACTTTTTGACAAAGACATTTAGAACACTTGACTTTGATACTAACCACCGTTTGACAGGTAATCGACCTCACATTTTTATGAACATTAAGATAAGAATATAAAGCCTTAAAATACGTAATTTTCAAGATATAGGGCGTCAAAGTTAAACTTACTCAACTTTTTCGTGTTTTCTCAATAAAATGACACAACGATCTAAAATTACGTATTGGGGGCTCTTTTAAGGCGAGAAATTCAAATTCAATCACGGTTTTACCATCATGAATATAGGGCGCCACCTACGACATATTGAAGTTGACTGAATTTGGATTTGTCGCCCTAAAAATCCCTCCAACACGAAATTTTAGATCGTTGTGCCATTTTATTGCAGAATATTGAAAGACGGAAATAAAAGTAAAACTGCACCCTGTATCTTGGAAATTAAGCATTTTAAGGCTTCATGTTCCTGTCTCAATGTTCATAAAAATGTGAGGTCTATCACCTGTCGGTCGAACATCTGTACACCCTGTGTATATAGCATAGCAGTCTCATTTCCCATTTCCTTAGTCTGCCCGGTGTATGTCCTCTGGCCAGTGATTCTTGGCTCCTCTTTTAATTAGGAAAGTATTGATCAGTACCGGGGAACATACTAGAAAACTATATTTCTTGGAAATTGATCTAGCTGCGGCGAAAGTGAGAAAAAAATAGAGTAATCGTTGTCTCCTCTTCACTGTTGTGATAAGGTGGTGTGATAAGCTTATAGATGTTTCCAGTATTTTTTGACATATTATGTGCTTTGTGGACGCCATCTCATCTGTTGCTGACATCAGACACAATCTATTGGTGAGAGATGTCATTAATAAATTTTTTATTTTGTGTTAAATATTTACCTTACTAGTTCAAGCATTTTCTTTTCATCCCTGGTTAATGATTCCTTATGCGTAGCTGCTAATTGGCACATAAAACTCCTGGCACAACTTACTGGGTCTCTCTGCAGTACTTTATTCCAGTCTATCTATAATAAAAAACAAAAACCAGTTACAGTTTATCTGTCACAATATGGTTTACTGAGATTCGCACTGGTATTGAAGAGTGACGTTGAAGTTCTCACTCAAAAGGAGTCATTATCAGTAGCGTAACTTCAAATTCGCCCCCCCCCCCCCCCGCAAGATACTTCCCGGGGCCCCCCAGCAAAAAATTTTCCGTAGATCTCTTTTCATAATATATTACGTATATATACAGGGTGAGTCCTAAGTTGATTCTTTTTTTAAACTGTGTGTAGGAGTCTAAATAAATAAAAAACTTTTTCAAATCACCTTTTTCCCGAAAACGGAAAAATAAGCGAGAGGCAGAATCAAAAAAACTAAGTCTGGACTTGTGTATTCAGATGTACCTAGTCTGTGTATGTTTGAATGAATAAGGACCAGAGGCTATCCAGCACGGAATGTGGCTGGTGCATAGGCCACACGATGGGCCCTTTTGCGCCTCTATCCGCGCTAGTTCCTAAGACCTGCCCTTTTGGCAAAGGCAAGTCCATTCTTAGGTCCTATACGTTTTATCTCTATTGGTTCCAAGGTTCTTGAGCCCAGCATGGTCTGCCTGTGATAACCCAGGGTTTCACAGCGACACAAGATGTGTGCCGAGGATTCTTCCTCTTCACCACACCACGTGCACGTTGGCCCTGCTAATGGTTCCCGAGCTTGACGGAGATGACCAGAGATGTTGTTCCGTCTCAGAGAGTGTTGATTCTGGATCCACTCTCCAGTTGTTTTCCTATTCCTAATCAAGTTTGCAGATAGTCCTAAGGCTGGTTCCGGTCCCACAAAACTGTTGCCGGATCCCATCCTAGCCAGATGATCCGCCATTTCGTTACCCTTTACCCTAGCGTGCCCAGGTACCCACATCAGTGATACCTTGTGTTTAGCTGAGATGTCGTCAAGAGCCCTCCTGCACTCCAGGACCAGTCCCGACGTTATTTTCCAAGCACTTGTGCTTGGTGCTTTGATGGCTGCCTGACTGTCAGAGCAGATAGTAATCCGCCTCCTAGACCCGTCAATTTCCCGAATACGATTTACACAAGCAAGTACCGCATAGACCTCAGCCTGGAATACTGTGATATGCCCCCCAAGAGGGAGTGAAAGTCTTGTATGGGGTCCGTAGACTCCCGAGCCCGAGCCCTCTCTAGCGAGTGAACCGTCTGTGTACCAGACCTGTCCTCCTCCTTCGATGAGCTGTCTTTCCCTAGACTCCCACTCTTCCCTTGACGGAAACACCACCGAAAATTTGCGATTGAAGCGATGCGTAGGAGAAACCATATTGCTCCTCGCCAACAAAATAGGACTATCCTCATGCAACTCTGCTAGAATCGTCGAATGTCCTTTGCCTGGATTCATAAAAGTTCAGCCACCCTGACTCCAGAGACGGAACCCAGTTTTTCTAGCTTCCCCTTGAATTACCAGATCCAAAGGAGGAAGATTCAATAGTGTTTCAATGGCACTCAAAGGTGTTGTGCGCACTGCACTGGTTATACTAAGACATGCCAAACGTTGAACTTTATTAAGTTTGGCTCTTATTGCCTCCGTCTTTATACAGGTCCACCACACTATGGAGCCATATATTAATGACGGTCTGACTATTGTACTATAGAGCCAGTGCACAACTTTTGGGCTCAGGCCCCAACTACTACCGACACTGCAGGCCCATAATGAGTTTTGAGCCT
The DNA here is from genome assembly GCA_951848785.1 of Callosobruchus maculatus. Lineage (NCBI taxonomy): Eukaryota > Metazoa > Arthropoda > Insecta > Coleoptera > Chrysomelidae > Callosobruchus > Callosobruchus maculatus. Next base: position 6,405,043 of record CATOUR010000032.1, read on the forward strand.
TGCTTACCTTATAATGCACGTGCTTCCTCCAAGTCAGCTTGTGATCCAGTATGACTCCTAGATACTTTACTGACTGAGACAATTCAAGCCTTACGAGGCCTTCCATCTTCCTTCTTCTAGTGAACATAACGAGCTCGGTCTTTTCAGCGTTCACCGACAGATCTACCTCATTACACCACGTTTCCACAACGCGCAGCGCGCCTTGCATTACCTCGGAGACTGTATTAATGAATCTACCCCTGACCACTATGCTCAAATCATCGACATAGGCCTGCACGTAGACCCCTGTGTTACTAAGTCTCACGAGTAGGTTATTCACCACTAAGCACCATAGTAGAGGTGAAAGAACACCGCCTTGTGGTCAGCCTCGCGCCACTGCAACGCTATAGTTTATGTCATTAAGCGTTGCAGAAGCCACTCAGCACTCTGGAGTGTTAAGAATCCACTCCACTAGGATTGGAGCAATTCCATGTCTCTCTAGGGCGCGTCTTATCGAATTAGTAGTGGTACAGTTGAGCGCACCCTCGATGTCAAGAAATGCTACCATAGCCACTTCCCGTTGATCTAATGTTTTCTCAAGCCTGCTGACCAAATGATGAAGTGCCAGCTCAGCTGATTTTCCCGCCTGGTATGCGAACTGATAGGCATGGATTTCAACCCTTTGTAAGGGCCCATCGCTGATATATCTATCAACCAACCTCTCCAGGGTTATCAGTAAAAACGGCGAAAGGGTAATCGGTCTAAAGTCCTTCGGACGAGTGTAGCTATAGCTCTGCCCGGTTTAGGAATGAAAACGACCCTTGAATGCAACCAGCTCTTTGGTGTGAAGCCAGTAGCCACGCAGGCGCGAAATATCCTAACTAGGTATGGTAGTACCAGATCCTGTCCATGTTGTAGCATGGCTGGAATGACGCCATCCTTGCCTGGACTTTTGTATGGAGCAAAAGTATTTATAGCCCATCTTGTGCCGTCATAAGTGACGACTTCTCCTGCCATCTGCCATTCCTCTCTATTAGGACGGCAGAGTGGCCTATGTGCACCTGTCTGTTGAGCAGCAACCGATCCCGGAAAGTGCACACTCATCAGCAATTTAAGCGTTTCCTCCTCGTTATTGGTTCTATGACCATTGGAGTCCGTCAAGGTCCCCAACTTGGACCTGGTGTCCTTGCTAAGGATCCTATGCATCCTTGCCGTTGCAGGAATATCATTGATGGACCTGCAGAAGTTCCTCCAAGATTCTTTGGAGGCTCTCCTGACTTCCCTCTTATATTCCTGTAGCTTTGTCCTATACTCCTCCCATTCAGGATTACCTTTCCTGTACCTAACTCTTGTGTATGTTTAGTGTTTTGCTCGAATTTTTGTCTTATCTTTAGGCATTTTAATTACCTGTCAGTTAGTGCACAAGTCTCTTTTCGTTAGTTGTTAAATCCCAAAAGTTGCGTTCATAATAATGTGTCGCCTTTAGAATTTATCAATATAAAATTAACAAAGATAAACAGAAAATGACTACTGCACTATCTGACAGGTGCAATGCCTAATCGATAGGAGAAAAATCCGAGCAAATAAAACTAAACTTAAACAGACTAGGTACGTCTTGATACACAAGCCCAGATTTACATTATTTTTTTATTTTGCATCTCGCTTATTTTTCAGTTTTCTGAAAAATGTTATTGGAAAAATTAGTTTATTTATACACAGTTAAAAAAAGTGTCAACTTAGGTCTCACCCTGTATATATCAAAGAGGGTAGAGGCCAAAATTTTGAAAACACGGGTCACTGCGTAAGCCTTCGGCGATGTTTATTGCCATCTTCAGGGATTTAACGTTGAGGTTCGCTCGCAAAAAATAGCAATGTTCATTGAGTCACAGACTTTCAAATGCAACTCTAAAACAAGAAACGTCAAAAACATGTTGGATTATTTAACTTCATGTCTTGCACAACACACAAACAACCAACACATAGGTATAAAATACAAACTAAACAATGACTTTTACATGTTTATATATACCGAAAAATGAAAAATCACAAAATTCGTGGTTTGAAGACACCTTGGAAGATACACATTTTTCGATTTACATTTTTTTAGAAGGTCGTTGTTTAGTTTGTATTTTACACCTATATGTTGTGTTGTTGTGTGACCTGTGTTATGGAAGACACCGAGTTAAATTACCCAAAAAATTTTTGACGCATGCTGTCTTCTCATATTTTTCCATTTATTGCGGATACTGCGCCGATTTTTAGGGTTTAGTTTAAAATGCAATATTTTCCCACTCTTTCAATGATAGGTATGTCTCATGGGGTTCATAGGTTGAAGTATTATTTCATTATTTGTGAAACATACTAACATACACAGAAGCGATAATATGGCGAAACTTGTAGTTCAGGGTCACGCCCCGAGTGGGCGGCGCCGTGGCCGTTCTCCTACACGCTGGGCGGATACGACGAAACAGTTGCTTGATATGAGCGCCACTGAACTGACAATAAATCGCGAAAAATGGAGAGCTACAGTTCTCAGAACTATTGATAATGTTCGTATCGGCAATACTATTTTACGAGTTCACAACATGTCTTTAAGATATTGTGACTATGATGATGACTAACATAAAAAGAAAGAGACCTTTTCATTCGGTACCTTTTTGCTGCACAAACGATGGCGCTTGAGGACCCTGGACCTCCAAGGCTATGGGGCCCCTAAAACCACGGGCCCTCCCTCGCAGCTGCGGGCTCTGCGGGCCCTTAGTTACGCCACTGGTCATTATGCTAGAAATCATCTATAAAATGTATAGTATGCTAATGCTCTAGTATGATCGAAGATTTTGAAAGTGCGTGAGTTGACTGAGGCTGCATGAATCTCAGCTGAGGACGTGCATCACCGTTTGAATGAATATTGAGTTATCAAAAAGCACTCCAAAGGTGTATCGAAAAATATTTTTATTTAGAAGCTAAAACGGGATTAGTTAGAAAAATGTAGACATTAAATGAGATAGACCTCGTTCTAGGAACTTCCCCGACTTAAGTAGTTGTTGTTTATCCCCTGTCTTTATTTTACCATAACCTTGTGATAATATTAACTAGTAGAATTCAGTAGAATTTTTGAACCGTTACTATGAATGATAGACGACATTGTGTGTATAGTTTGGAACATTTATCTTTCAAATTTAATGTTTTTAGCCTTCATTTCAGAAAAAAATAACATGTGATATATCGTTTTAGACATAAAGACACATTCTATTTCAACTGGTGCTATCAGATTTATATGTTGTATTAAATTTTTGTGTGCACCCCCCACACTTTTGCACCCACCATTGACGGATCGGCACCAACGAAAACTCGAAAGGACCTTTATTAATTCAAGTTGCCACTCTAGGAACAGCACTGTTAATTAGAAGCTAACAGTGAAGGCTCAGGTGGGGATTCTCTGAGATTTTTTTGTGGAAATTTATTTCTGATTAAAAAAACCAGAAATAAATTTCCGCCTGTGATGAGAATCGAACCCGGACTTTCCGGTCACGAACCTTCTTTGGCTTATGCTTGTTGTTTTTCCATATGCTCTATTGGGACATTCTGCAACTGTGCTTCACTTGAGTCAACCAAAGATGGACCCCTTATAATACCATCTAAATGGATATATCGTGGTTTGACACAAGGAAACGAGTACTCAGAAGCTGTTACCTGTTTGGAGACTCCCAATAAACAGGGACTTGTGAGTGAACTTTGTATAAAGATATGATGTGGCGTGAAGATACTTATTAATCCTCATACAAGAAGTAACGTGAACGTAACCGATGTCACACAATATAATGTCCCTGTGAATAAACGAGATGGCACGATGACACCCGATCAATGGGGATGGCGTGTTAATGAGGATTCAAGCGGTAAAATTAGGAACTAAAAACAAAAATAAAAGGAAAAGTTTAATTTAAATGTGCATATAAAACGTGTTTTAAACACCTGCGATTTGCTAGGTAGTAATGAAATATGACCTTAGAAAACCCAAAGAGTCTAGAGTCGAGTCTTTTATGCGCGATCTATTATTATTCTGGTTTTTCAAAATTTCGCTCGCATGACTGCGGCACCGACAAATGTTGACGGGCTGTGCCAAGTCAACACCTGAACTATTGCTGTTCTGAATTTAGGAAGGATCGTACGATATTACAGGTCTTCAGGATTACAGACTTTTGGAATATTTTGTGTAACCTTTCGTCCAGGCCTAACTGTTGTAGATGTGGTGTAAATGTGTTTGGTGTAAGGCCTGAGACCAAAATAATTAGGGGGACAATAGTAACTTTATTTTGCTTCCAGAGTCGTTTTATTTCTATCGCTAGGTCAGTGTATTAAGATATCTTCCCAGCGTAGGTATTTTGGGTATTCGTATCGTTGGGAATAGCAATATCTATCACTTTGTAACTTTGTCTGCCTTTGACTGAAAAACTATATCTGGCCTATTTGCTGGGATAGTCTTGTCTGTATGTATTTCAACCTCCCAGGATAGTTTGTATGGATTATTTTCGAGTACTGATGTCGGCGTGTGATTGTAATAGGGATCTGTGTTTTCTATTCGATTGTTTGTCGTGGCTAGTGCTTGGTGTATGTCTAGCTGTGTACTCGGTTCCAGCGAGAGTTTTGCACGCGCTTCTTATGTGGTCTATTGTTTCTTTCTGATGGTGGCACCTTCTGCAGCTGTCGTCGGTTACGGATGGATCTTAAATTATGTATTTCATGTAGTTCCGTGTCGCAATCGCTTGGTCCTGGATAGCAAGCATAAAACCCTCAGTTTCTGGAAAGAGTTGGCCATCCTGCAGCCAGGTGTATGACTGTCTTTCATTAATCTTCTCTTGAGTAATGCGGTATCTGTGTTTGCCATGGAGTGCTTTTTGTGACCAGGTTTCTATTTTTTTCTTGTTGTAATTGTGTGTGATTATGTGCGTCTGCTGCGTGGTCTGGGCAGGATAGGGTGAGTGGAGTATAGTTTTTGTCCGCTTTTACTATTGACCTATGTAAGTTTGTCTGTTTGCTTTGCAAGAAGTCTCTGAGCGCTTTTATTTGTCTTGTCTATTATTATTATCTGACTTTCCAAGTTCCTCTCGCATAATTGCGGTAGCAACAAGTGTTGACGGGCCGTGCCAAGTCAACACCCTGACTATTATTGATCAGAATTTAGGAAGTATCGCACAATATTACAGGTCTTCAGGATTACAGACTTTTGGAATACTTTGTGTAACTTTTCGTCCAAGTCCAACTGTTGGAGGTGTTGTGTAAACGTGTTTGGTGTAAAGCCCGACACCGACACAATAGTGACTTTGTTTTGTTTCCAAAGTCGTTTTATTTCCATGGCAAGGTCCGTGTATTTAGATATCTTCCCAGCGTAGGTGTTTTGGATATTCACATCGTTGGGAATGGCAATATCTATCCAGGCACGTATCTAGGATTTGGTTTTGGAGGGCTCCAGATTATGGGTGTCATTTGGTTGACCTTTCGGGGGGATCCAGATTAGAGCTACTACCTTAAATTTGCGGGGGATGAGGGGTGCAAATTTGTGGATTCCATTTTTTAGAGGGCATTTTATAACGTTTCTGGGGGGGGGGGGTCCAGGGGGTCCCCCCTAAATACGTGCCTGTATCTATCAAATAGGTAATTCTGTCGGCCTTTGACTGGAAAACTATATCTGGTCGATTGGCTGGGATAGTAGGATAATATTACTATTATTATTATTAAATATACAACAAGAGTTGAGCACAGAGTGTTATAAACTCTACATGCTAGGATAGCTACACATCACATTTATGTTTGTTCGCAAATGAAACCTCTGAAGAAAAGGTTCTTTCAGCTTCGATACTCATGGGTAGATGTGCAGGAGCTTTTTTTCAGATTAACCTCAGGATTAGGCCCAATAATTTTTTAAGCTAATATTAGTGACAACACCGATAAACATTCAAAAATATAGTAAACTGAAGTACAATTTTATTAAAAAACATAAAAAAACCTATTTTTACTTTTGAAAAGTAAAAATCAAACCAAATCAACTTTGGTTATAGAACAGGAACAGGGACTAAAGACAAGAATAGAAAGAAAAGTTTCATTTAAATATGCAACCAACATAATTTTTAATCATTTGCGAATTGCTTGGTAATAATAAAATATCACCTTAGAAAAAACAAGCAGTTTAGAGTGGAGTCTTTTAAGCGCGATCTAGGCTTGTTCGCAAACGAAACCGCTGAAGAAAAGGCACCCTCAGCTTCCATAGTCGTAGTGGCGTTTAAGGGGCCCCGGAAAATTTCTTGCGAGAGGAGGCCCGAATTTGAAATTACGTCACTGCCAAAATAATACGCTGATAAAAAAGGAATAAAGCAGACTGAAATTTCATCATTTAAAAAATGGAGATTATCGGGATCCCGTTTTATTAATTCCGGGATATTCGGGACCAAAAAATCTCCGGGATCCCTAATTGGAAACCGTACATGTAATCTTGAAAATTTTCATCCTTGTGGCTACCGCATTTGACCATTGTGTGTCATTTCTATTAAATATATGCCTACCTGTGCATGGGGCAATGGCGTAGCTTTAGGGTCATCCACGGATCTCTTAAATACCTCCCTTTCACCATTCTCGAGCCCGAGATTGTTGTTTCTGTTGGCTTGGATGGTGGTGAAGTCCTGAGCTAAGGTGTGTACCATCCACAGACCGGCCAGTCCAAGAGCTGCCAAGATTACCACTCGAATGAAATGATGCGCCTTTGCGTAGCCCAGTAATGCCGAGAAGAGTAGCAACTTCAACCAACGGCTCATCTTCAATGAAAGATATAAAATATAAAATATAATATATTGGAGCTGAATAAGAATAATGAACGTGCGACCAACAGACTTCCAGATTTGGTGAGAGGTACCGTATATAATTTTTTTTTTATAATTTTCCTTTTTTCACACCCATATACAGGGTGTTCCTGAACGTGATATTCACGTAACAAAAAAAAGTTCAAACGAAAACTGAGTGGATTTTATTTAAAGTACTATCGGGTCTATCATACCATGCGTACAAAGCATTTTTTTGTGCTTCAGCCATTATAACTCACCGCCAACTTTTTTTTTCAAATCGCACCCAATAGTTTTTCCTACACAAATTAATTCCTTATTTTATTTAAAATCTTGTAGTACCTTTGATTTTATACACAAACCTATTTTTTTCGTCAAGTCATAAGCATGAGGTACCTAAATCAAATAAGGATTTGTTTGAGGCGTAATATTTTGGTAAGAGGAAAAGTTAAAAAGTGGGTTTTTCAGGGTACTGAATGTCCTATCATACCATGCTTTCTAAATATTTTTTTTACTTTAACACCTTAAACTCACCCCCAAATTTTTTTCAAATAGCGCCCCACAGTTTTTCCTACATAAATAAGATCATTATTTTATTTAATACCTTGTAGTGCCTTTATTTCATACACAAACCAATTTGTTTCCCAATTTTCCTTCGCTTCTCTTCTTCGATAATTACACTCTGTAGTATCGCTTATCGAGCCCATCGAGGTAGGTTTTTTCAAAGTAAACAACGTTTTTGTGAGTCGGATCTGCGCCAGCCATTCCGTTTTTTGTAGTTCTAATCGCACTTTGGGTATTTTTTTGGGGGGGTGGGTTGTAATTATCTTCAGAAGAGAAGCTCGGAAAATTCAAATTGACCTTCATACAGGTAAGTCGATCAATTTGTTAATTTCATCAGCATAAGGTAAATAAAATGAGGCTTTTTTTAATTGATAATATTTTTGTAATAAAAAAGGACAAAAAAGACATTTGTTTTCGAAAGTATTTATCAAATACCCTTTAAAACCCATTTAGTTTTCCTTTTTGTCCGTTTTTTGCGTCAAAAAAAATGCTTATTTCATTTATATTATTCTTATGATTTGAGGTGGGCGCGTACACTGGATGTTCGTTCGAGGGGGGGGGGTTCAAAAAACAACGAGATATCTGTTACAATTTCAAAATAAACAAAAAGCAACTTAGCATATAATATACACGAATCGATAGTTATCAGTGTTAAACAAAACAAAAACTGCTAACAAAACAGCAACACAACAAAACTGCAAGATTTAGAAAACATAAACGAATTGCCAACTGCTGTCCACATATATAAACAACAATTAGTCAACTTCGTGGCCCCCGATAGAAAACGCGGCCTGCTCAAAATTGCGAATTGGGTTTTCTATTATCAACCCAAAAAAACGAAAAACCTTTTGGGTGAGACCCAGCCTAAAGAACGGATACAAAAGCGATACTAAGGAATTATTGGAAGATTTGCGGAGAGGTGATGTCATTAATATCGGTATTAGTAGAGAAATGCGATCTAGCTTTGAAAACTGCTTCGGAGAGGTTTGTTGGTATACATACCTTTTGCTTGCTGTTACTAACTTGCATGCACATTTAAAATGGTCGATTTTTAGGTAAAGTGTTCAAGGTATCCAAAAAAGCAAACTTTTAAGATGTTTGAGTGTCTACTGGTTAGCGAAAATTTGAATGATACAGGATACCGGGTTGTCCATATAAAGTTATAGTTTAACAAAGTTGCCATTTTTTGTCTTATATATTACTAGATATTGAAATTATTCTCCCTCATATTTAATGCATATACTGTAGCTCACATAATATGCCTATATTAAACGTTTGTAAGACATCAAGCTTCAAGGCTGACATTAATAAGTGCTGTTACTCAAGTATTCCATATCTTCCTATATGCACAAGTTGTAATAATCCTAAGCCAAGAATATGATACTTTTGATCATATAGGGTTATATTAAGTAAATATTTTCAACTCAAAACCAAGAAAGTGTTGAAGGTGATAGGAAACGGAAATCTTAAATCAAGCATATGATAATCTTGAAAACTAAACAACAAATATATCACCTTTAAGAATACTATCGAGTAAAGCTTTTCATAATCTTGGCTCAAACAGCTCAAGGTTTTAGTCTTCTTGGAACGAACGAATAGTAATGAACTGATAATGGAATTAATAATACAAATTAACGGACCCTCTGAAGAAGCATCACAAAATATTTTAATATTCCTTTACGGCCTCTGCCCTTTTATAGCGATTTTATCATCAGATTGCATAAAAACCTAACTTTTTTATAAAGTTCAATTAATTTGCACGTATTTTCATTTTATTTTTCACACTACACAGTCCGTAGCACACATCAGCGGGGCAAACTGAATCAGGATTTTATTTTATCTTCCTCTAGCCTCTAGTTAAGCCTGTACACATCATCGGACCAATAGAGTTTCCAGAACCGCGAACAAAACTTCAACACTTTGACATTTTCCGACCGGCCACATGAAAATCAAAAGTTGCTGAAAACACCAACAAAGCAAAATATTTTTTGGAGTCTCATGGAGGCTTTCATCCAGCCGAGTATATTTTACGTTAGGGCCGTTATAACACGTGCATTTCAGTATTTCCAATTTCCAATTTTTGTTAATCGTGAGATTTAATATCCATATATTCTTAAATCGTTGATACAGTGTATTATTACGCGGTAAAAACCTTTAACTTCCCACACCGATAGGTGAGGGGAGTATTGTGAACGCGAAAATTTTCGATTTTGAGACAATACACTATTTGGGCGTTTTATGATGTCTGCATAACGCAAATCCACGTCACTCATTTCCGTCGGTCTGTCCGTCGGTCTGTCTGTGGGTCTGTCTGTGGGTCTGTCTGTGGGTCTGTCTGTCGGTCTGTCTGTCGGTCTGTCTGTCTGTCGGTCTGTCTGCTCAAATAACTTTTTTATGTCCATCCGAACATTGCCTTACCTATTACAGAAACCAAAGGACTTAGAATTTTTCTGGTGTAAACATACGAGTATTGCTTTAGATAGTACTATGTGTAACGAGTAAACGGTTGAATTGATTTGAATACAATTTTGACACAGTATTACCACTGTGGTGAGGATGGAAAATGCGTATGGTTTTTATAAATAGTGCCAGTGGCGGCGCAGAAATAATAAAAAGCCGAGTAAAACACTGAAAATATAAAAACAGCTCAAACTTCGTTCTTAAGGGGCCTGGATACACACATTTATACATACGTATTTGCCACGTAAAACACGGACTCACAATTTCTCGCATAACTCACTCTATTTTCAAACTACATATATAATATTTCAGAAGGCGATAGTTAAGACCTTAATGAACGACAACTATTTTCGATTTTCTCAAAAAAGTTTTTTAATGTGCAAAAAAACGTTCAATGCAAAATCATACATTGTATAAATGCCTGTAATTAACAACCAAACACGATATCAAAAAAAGGCTAAATAGTTGCACAAGCGCAAGCTTTCTTTTTCAATTTGCTCTTTGAGTCATTACTGTAAGTTTAAAGGTAACGCAGGAGCTTGGAAATGCGAAATTCATTGTTATGGTGACCTTTGGACCTTACCTTTGGGCCTTTTGACCTTACCTTTGGATTTTTGGACTTATCTCCCCTCATTTTAGAAACTTACACTGGAGAAACAGGCGACCACGCCTCCTCGCTAACACGGGAATACGTCTTTTCTTGGATTCTCAATTTCGCGCGCTATACCCTAGACCCTTAAGCATTTTAGAGGTTCCTGATCATTTTCTGCGTTTTTTTGAATGGGGGTGAAATTTGGGTGGTTGGGAGGTGGGGGGTTCAAAAACTGAAAATTTTGTTGTATTCATAATAGGCTGTGGAGGAAGACCTAGCGACATAAATCATTTTTTTAGGTCCTTACGAACATTGCCTAGCATATTACCGAAACTAAGGGACTTACAATTTTCTGTATACATACGAGTATTTATTGCTTCGTTTTGTATTTTATAATGTGGAAACTATTAAATTGATTCTAATGAAATTATGACACAGAGTATTACTACCGTGGTGAGGATGCAAAACGCGTATCGTTGTTAGAAATCGTCTCAGTGGCAGCGTAGCAATAATCAACAAACTAAAAATATGAAAACAGCTCAAACATCGTTTTTACGTGTTTTAGGGGTTCCCGATCATTTTCTACCTTTTTGGATGGGGATGAAATTGGGGTGGTTGGGGGAAGGGGGTTGTAAAACTGGAAAGTCTGTAGTATCGACAATAGTCTGTCCAGTGATCTGTGAAGGAAAGACATAAGGCATAAGACAATTTTAGGGGGAGGGCTGCCGATGATTTGGTTGCAAGGGGATCTCAGACTAAAGCTTCATGCTATGATGGCAAAATAATAAACTGGTATGACAGTAATGAGTGGGAAGTACTGAGTCAATCAACTTGACTTCATATTTTACGTAATTATGATGATATTTTCGAGTTTTGATTAAGAAGAAGCATTAAGTGACGCTATAAGTTTGGACTTTAACATGGCCAAGAGACAGACTCCGTTGCAGTCCCCGTAATGTGCTGGATAATAATTCTGCTAACGCGCAGAAGCCATAAGGATAAAAGAAAGAAAGAAGCAAAATATTTGAATGTTTTGGTTTTCTTGCTAAAAGGTTGGGAAAAATTGAGTTACCGTTTTGTCTTTGTTTCGTTGGTTTGATGAAATGAAGAATTAGAGTATCAATGCATGTGTTGTCATGATTTTTCCCTCCGGAATGTACACTATAAGTTTCTCTTCGTACTGCCGCTGGGCTAGAGGTCCATGCTTACGCACATGCGCGCGTTTTCGCGCTAGCAGTGTTGTTTAATATTTCGTATGTGATTTGCTAATACTTAATTATAATTAATATCTACACTGATAGTGTAACGGTGTCTTAACCGTTGATATTTTCTATTCAAATTTTTTGAAATTTCGGGGGGGGGGGGGGTTTAAGCCGATAATCCCCCCATCTCAGGTGCTCGCGTGATTTGAGGCTAAAAATAGGTTTGCATATAACATCAAAGGTGCTACAAGATTTTAAATAAAACAGGGATATCATTTATGTAGGAAAACCTATGGGGTGCTATTTGAAATAAAAAAGTTGGAGCGAAGTTTAAGGGTTGGCGTACAAAAAAAAATGTTTAGAAAGCGTGGTATGATACTACGGTGCCTTCAAAAATTCCACTTTCCAGTTTTTGTTTGAACTTTTTTTGTTACGAGAATATCACGTGTCAAGGAAATTCGGGGACACCCTGTATTTCTCGACGTTTTTTGATGTCTACATCACAAAAATCTATCACTCATTTTCATCGGCCAGTCTATCTGTCTATTACCTGTCCGTCTGTCGATCTGTATATCTCTATCAGTAAGTCTCTCGCCATTCTTTTACTTGAATAATCTCCGCAACCGCTGGACCGATTTTGATGAAATTTGAGGTGTGATTTGCTAAGGTCGTACTGTTGACGTTTCAGCGGTTGCTGATTATTTTTCCATTCTTTCCAGAAGGGAGAACATCTAAAATTTTTCTATTGCGTTAAAGAATGACATTGGTAATATTCTATACTTTACGGACCTATCCAAACGTTGACTTTGAAGAACTTTGTTCATAGTACTAAAACCTATAATTTGGAAGCTACTAGCTTGATTACTTAGTATTCGGACACCCTTCCCGTATAAGGTTGCAGATAATGCAATTATTACTAGATTTATAAAATCCACATAAAAAACGATACATAAACGCTTATTTACCTCTCGGGCGACGTCTAGCCTTTTTGCTAGATAGTACCGCTCCCTAGCGCATTTTTAGAAAACAATTTTCGGTGGTGTTCTTTGAATTAAGAAGTTGATCATTATGGTCGAGTTCGAACGCAGAAGCCTGGCAGCGGATGCTTTGTCAAGGGATGATATTGCTGGCCTAACCGCTTGGGTACGTTTTTTCTCTGCTGTGTCAACGGCATCGACTACTCTGGTCATTTAGCTTTGTGTTCTTTGTAGGCTTTGTTACTGTGAAGACTCAGGTAGAGATTCAGGCTCAGCTTTTTTTATGGAAATTTATTGCTGAAGGAAAACACCAGAAATGAATTTCCGCCTCTGACGGTAATCGAACCCGGGACCTTCCGGTCACGAGCCCTTGACTCTAGCCACTGAACCAACCCACCCCCAAAGGCCCTGTACTAGTACTGTACACTCGTACAGGCAGATAATATGAAAAAGTGCGGAAGTACCAAATAAATCTCCTTATCACTTTTTGTCTCCGATTTTCCAGTATAAAGCTTATCGGAAATCTTATCAAAATACATAGTTCCATTGACTCCAAATCTGCGTTGGGTGTGCTTTCAGAGCCCTTACGACATATGAGCGGTAAATAAACATATAACTAGTATGAAAAAGGCGATTTTCTCCAATCAGTTCAGTTCCGCGTTCATTATACATTATACTCGTGGGGAATACTTTGAAAGCATTTGTCTGTCAGACAATTACGGTTTTCCGACGAGGAAATGCAGATAGAGTCAATGACCTGCTAAATATATACATGCAACAATCTTAATCAATATGTCGGATGTAGATAAAAAAGCGCAGAAAGGAAAAGTATTAACATGCTATAGCCTGATTGTCCAATTACTAGTCTGGTATTTACGCTTGAAAAAAAATCTAAGAATTTAATAACGCAAGATCTAGTATCCTGATAGCTATTCCACTTCATCTCAGTTACATAAGAGCCTCATGACTATTATAAGTCGTATTCCATACGGCTAGTAATAGCTAGCTAATTTTTGTGCATACCTATCTTTATATGATAATTTGGTATTCGAGAACTAGATCCATGAACTAATTATACACTGATAGACAAAATCGTTGGTACAGGAGATGGAAACAAGTAAATCCGCTCAGTATTTTCACACATCCTTTGTTGCTAACATTTTTAATACTTTCAGAAATTATTGTGAATAGAACCTTTTTCTATAAAAACGGAATACTACAGAACATTATTATTAATTTTTTTGAAATACCAATTAGCAAAAATTGAAATTGAAAATTCGAGTAAACGCAATTGTATTTACAGCTGTTGCAAGAGTTACAATAGAATAACTGGCGTATATTTAAACATCATTACTGAACTAGCATACATAATATAATTATAATGGGTGTCCCAGAATTTCCTTGACCCGTCATATTCTCGTAGCAATATAAAGTTCAAACAAAAACTAAGTGATATTTTTGAAAGTGCAATAATGTCTAACATACCATGCTTTCAAAAAAAATGTTTGTATTTCAACCCTTAAAACTCACTCCCAACTTGTTTTTTCAAGCACCCAATAGTTTTTCGTTTATTTGAAATCTCGTAGTACCTTTGATTTTATATGCAAATCTATTTTTTTCGTAAAGTTATAAGCAAAAGATAAATAAAATAAGGAGTTGTCTGAGGCGTAATATTTTCGTAACAGTAATACATAAAAAAGAACACTAAGTGGGCCTTTCAAGAGTACCTCCTGAATGACCTATCATACCATGCTTTCGAAAAAAAAAAATGGACATTAACCCTTACAAAACTCACCCCCACCTTTTTTGTTCAAACAGTACACCACAGCTTCTCTACATAAATGAAGTCAATATTTTATTTAAAATCTTATAGTGTCTTTGATTCCATACACAAACCAATTTTCTTCGTGAATTCATAAGCAAAAGATAAATAAAATAAGGATTTGTTTAACGTGTAATAAAAAAATTAAGTCAAGTTGATTGAATCACTACTTCCCAAATATTACGGTCAGTTATGCCAGTTTATTATTTTCATATACCGTGAAGCTATAGTCTGAGATACCCTTGCAACCAAAGCATCGCCCGCCCTTACTCCGCTAGGTCTTTCTTTCACAGGTCGATGGACAGCCTATTACATTTTCCAGTTTTACAATCTCCCACCCCCCCACCACACCAATTTTACCCCTTCCAAAAAAGCAGAAAATGATCAGGAATCCCTAAACGAAGTTGAGAAATTTTTTGTTTTTTGTTTATTACTCCGCCCCCCATGCACCAATTTTCAAAATTATAGCAGCACTATGACACTACAGCATATCGCTGCCCAAATCACAATAGTAACATTATACAATACTCCCCTCACCTATCGGTGTGGGAAGTAAAAGGTAAAAAACATTTTTTTCGAAAGCATAATTTAGTTCATCACCCTTTCTATCTCATCCTATGATGACTTATTGAATAAAGTAGTAGAGCGCGATGAATAAATTAACATGATTTTAGCTAAATAGGGCAGACGAAACCCTACGTTCAACGAATATGTATATACCCTCTTAAAACCCCCCTTCAACATAGTTTTGCTTCCATGAAAGGAAAGAATCGAAATTTAATGCGTCATGCGTGGTATCTTTAACCTATTTTTGTATTAGTCGATTACGGTAATATATAAATTGTATTTGTCGAAAGGTGTATAAACAGTATTAATGCTCCTAATTATCACGAAGTAATGCAGGATTACGATATCTGAAGCAGCAACATGTGGAAAGTGAGACTCAATTTTTCTAAAAAGCAACCGCCAAGTAGAACTGGTTTCATTTTCTCTTCCTACAATGCTCATTTTTAATATTATGATATACTATTGGTACTCTGAATCTACTCTACAGGATGATCTGGCTGCAAGAAATGTTATAACAGTATCAAGTATGGATGGAATTCTTTCACCTATCAAACAAGATACAGGTATGATGTGGTAACGATAGCTGTTTGTTTGTATGGTTTGTGATTTGTGATGCACGGCACAGGTGGTCATACTTTAAAACTTGAGATACACACCAGTAAAATAAAATCTACTGTAATGATGATGACTTTGGAGGTAGAAATGGTAATATTATTAAATATAGAATATATGGCAATTGCGATAGTGAAGCTTTGATGATCAGCATTAAGCAAGCTTCATCCCCTATCATATCAGATAAACAGGTTCCAAGGTTTGAGCTCGACTTATTAATCGAAACTCAAGAATCAATTGTGCTTTGCATCTTTGGAACAACTTGGCAAAATGAAGTACGTGTGATGTGTGGCGTAGATTCTTTATTTTGTCTAACATGAACACTGAACAGTTCTATCCGCGAAACTTTGTGCCAAGGTACGACAATTCAACTACAGTGTTTAGATGAATTTGACCTAGATTATGTGCAGGCTAGCATGTACAGGGTGTCCAATTTTGGGCACTTTTACGGGGTATCTCGGTTATTTTTGAAGATAGAGAGTTGCGGTTTTCGCGACAGTGTGCTACTTTTTTGTGAATTTAAAGATGCCGTCAACAAAATTATCATGGCCCTCTTGGTGTATGAGATACAGGGTGAAATCAAAAACTATCGATTTTGAGACCACCTTCGTCTCTCGGTTGTCTTATTGAGAAGTTTAAAAAAACGTCCTATAGAATTTTTTCTGTAGAATCCAGTGATGTAGTTTGATTTTTTCTTGCTCTAACCATTTTTCAATTATGAAGCAAACATGTATTTTTTTAATGGAACACCCTGTATATTATTTTTGAAGTCAATCGGAAATAATTAAGGCTTTTCAAAAATATATATTAGTATGAATTGTTTTTGAAAACTAAGCTCAAAATTTCATTTTTTACTTTATTTGAGCAGTAGGCCATGACTAATCCATTAAAAACAATATCCAAATAAAGAATTATTAAGATATAAGATATTCAATACTTTTAAACTCAATTATTTAATTGTATTTTATACAATATTAACTACTATTTGTGATAATGTTCAGTAAATATTACTTATTGTATTACATTACATAAAACCATTGATTAACTCATAAATACTCGTAAGTTAATCAATGATAAAACCAAACATTATATCTGAAGAATATCAACACACTATTAAATTTGAATTTGAATCAAAATAAAAACTAAAAACATCGAGGAGCTTTTAGGGATGCTGGTTCAAGTTGGAGACTATTTTCTCGAATGCAAATCTGGCACAAGTTCTTATTCTTTTAATGGCATTTAAAAGAATTATTGGTCTCCTTCTTAAACTTGTATGGATGGTGATTGTATTTTTTCAGAATTATTTCTGCAGTTGATTTTTGTATCCCTACAGCTTCTTCTTTGTGCTTACAAGATGATGCTTCTATGTAACCTAATAGGTACGTTTGTTTCCCATTGCTCCATATTCTCCTTGAAATAACTTTTAGGACGTGGTTGAATAAAGGATCCGTACCTAACTATATTTATTTTTAGACGAGCAAATATATCTGAAAACGTTTGCTGTCTCTCTGGGTATGTAAGCAGCCATTATTATAGAAAATTGACAATAATTAAAATGAAAACACAGAAAGAACAAAGCTATATTTAATAAAAGTATAACTAAAAGCTGACAGTCTCGCAAGTTTTTTACAGATTTGCTTTTTTGTTTTTAATAGATGAGTCATAGCCCACTATCTACTCAATATTACAATAACACAATATTCATCATTTTAATGAGACATTATTAATTAAAAAATGTATTTTGATTCGATTTTTTCGAATTTGAGTAGGAAGTCTCTTATAGGGTAATAACTGCTTAGATGCTTATTATTTATAGTTGATTAACCGTAGCCTACTGCTACAAATAAAGTAAACATTGGAGAAATCAAATTATGAGCGTAATTTTCAAAATAACTTAATACTAATATATATTTTTGAGAAGCTTGAATTATTTCTGATTGACTTCAAACATAATATACAGGGTGTTCTATTTAAAAAATATAGGTTTGCTTCACAACTGAAAAATGGTTAGAGTAAGAAAACATCAAGCTACACCACTGGATTCTACAGAAAAAAATCTATAAGACCCTTTTTTAAACTTTTAAATAAAATAAAAGGCAACCGATATACGAGGGTGGTCCCAAAATCGATAATTTTAGATTTCACCCTGTATCTTAAAAACCAAGAGGGCCATGATAATTTTGTTGGTATCTTTAGTTTCACAAAAAAGTAGCACACTGTCGCGAAAACCGCAACTCTCTATCTTCAAAAATAATCGAGATACCCCGTAAAAGTGCCCAAAATGGGACACCCTGTACATGCAATTCATGAAGTCAAGTGACCCGACTTTGTATAATTTTCAAATTACCGAAAAATATACCATAGATCAATACTAGACTAGACGTGTGGGTTATATGAATTGATAGGGAACACAAAAATCAAATTTTTCTTGTTTAAAATAGGTTGTCTCCTTAAAAAAGGCTTTTTACTATCTGGGAGTTGAGCGATAACTCTCCAAAATTCCTCTCAACCTTGAAATTCCGCGTAACATTGCAAAATTATCACAACTCTTAATATCAAGCTCAATATCACTAAAATCAGACCATAAAGTGTTTTCATCTCCATTATATTAGTAACCAAGAATCAAAATTTCACGAAAACCAGATTAGTAGTTTTCAAAGAATTACATCATCGTCCGCCCAATCTTTGACCAAAGGGAAAATAATAATTTCTTTCCTGTTTGTAGGTACTCCAAAGTTTAGTGCATGCGCGGCTAGATTTGGAAAGCGATGATAGTAGAATCACTTTTATGAACACAAAAGGTTCAGACCCCTTCAGCCAAACCCCCCCTCCAATTGAATTTCCCTCCTCTTTGGAAGTATAAATAATATTTTTACGAGCTTTTGTGTACTTCAAACTATCGCCAAAAAGATTGAATTAGTGATAGTGCTAAGACGTTAGGGATGACACTGTACCGACACACATACAAAACACAGAAATGAGTGACATGGAATTTGTGAGCTAATATCATGAAAAGTTTAAAGAACTAGTGTGTCTTTCGCAACTCAAACTTCATTTATAGCTGTGATCGTATCGTCTTTTTTCCTGTGCTTCATCTTTCTAGTAACGGTATATCTAAGGTGAATATAAAAAAGTCCAGTGTGACTTCCGTAAAGCAATATAAGAGGTAGAAGGGATAAAAAAGCAAGTATGAAAATATGCAAGCTAGCTATGAAGCATTCATAGAGGGCAATCGTTTTTTGTTCTAAGAACAAAATACATAATCTGAATCGATACGTTAGCATTTGGACATGCAATCGCCATGTATACAGACCAACACCCATGCACGGTTTGTTATTTATTGACTAGTTTATATATTATGTAAGCGGTAGCAACAGGATAAAGGACAACGTGCAATTTTGTTTAAAAGATTGATGATCATGCAGTTGTGGATAATGGTGCGGCGGTATTTGTGTATCAACTGCTAATTTGAAGATAAAATCTGTTAAATCTAGTCTGAGTGCAACGTAACTTGATTACTTTTTTCATTCTTTTTTATAATATAGCAAATAGCATAACAAAATGCATGCATGGCTTGTTTTATATCGGATGGAGGAAAAAGTAATTTTCTGTTACAGAATCTTAAAAGAAAGGTGTACTACATATATAGAAAATTTATAGCGTGTGTCATTAGATAATGTGTTTTTCTTATATTACGTAAGTATATATAATTGAATCATTTTCGTTATTTATGTCTAGGCTATAAATCGGATTTTCAAAGTTCATGGAGACGACATCCATACGCGAACCGGCTTTACATACTTCCATTTCAAAAATGGGCCCGATTCTCATGGTTTTTTATATGTTGGCAATTGCTATTTTCTTTCAAACGACTCACTCTAAATGAGTACCCAAAAACAGAGTTTGAATGGCTTTTATATTGTACTGTTTCTTTTTTAACTCTGTTTCACCGCCACTAATTTTCGAAAACCATAGAATTCATCGATCTGTACCAGGGCCCACGGTTGAGCTACACACACTACAGAATTATCTACAGCAATATATTTTCAATTTTTTTTTGCAGGGCAGCATTCGGATAAAGCTGAAAAGTACATTATGTCATTCCTTTACAGGGCAATGAAGAGCCCACTAGGAATACAACAAATTTTTCAGTTCCACAACCCTCCGCCCCTAAACTAGGTACCCCAACCTCAACTAAAAAAAAAAAAAATGTGGAAAACGGAACCCCCAAATCGCCTGAAAACGAGGTTTGAGCTGTTCCCATATTTTTAGTTGTTTTCATTATTGCTGCGCCGCCACTGACACGATTTCTAAAAACCATACCCGTCTTCCATCCTCGCCACGGTACTAATACTACTACTACTAATTGCATTAAAATCGATTTAATAATTACCGTTACACAATAGATAATAATTTAAAGCAATACTCGTATGTGTCAATCAGAAGTCCCTTGGTTTCTGTGATAAGCAATGTAATGTTTAAATGGACCTAAAAAGTGTATTCCTCGGTGTATTACGCTGCTAGGTCTTCCTTTTACAGGTCAATGGACAGCCTATTATGGATACAACAAATTTTTCACATTTACAACCCCCACCCCTCAACCACTCCAATTTTACCCACTCAAGAAAAAGCAGAAAATGATCAGGAACCCCTAAAAAGCCTAAAAACCAAGTTTGAGTAATATTGAAATATTTTGTTTTCTGCTAATTTCTCCGTCCCCATGCACCGTTTTTCAAAATTATAACAGCATTATCTAGTACTTCCCCACAACATATCGCCATCCAAATTTCATTACAATGTATACAGCAGTTACTGAGATTACGAGGCTAGAAAAATGTCAACAGCCTTACAGACCGACCGATAGACCGACAGACATACAGACCAACGGAAATGGGTGACGTAGATTGTCGCTATGTAGATCGTTATGTAGTCAAAAAGCCTAAAACGCCTATTATCTCAAAATCGAAAATTTTCGCGATCTACTACCATCACCTATCGATGTGGGAGTAAAGGGTAATTTCTTATATATGTATGATGGTTGTGGAGGTACTTTGAAAAAAGGTAAACTTTGTTTCAAGTTATTTACTATTTTCGAACATATTACGGGTTACGGGTTAATAATTTATTTGAAATAGTAACATAGTTCCTTTCCGGAACTTCTCATAAGAGAATCTTTAAAGCAATCCTTGCACAAGAATTTGTAGCATTAGTTTTTGATTTTTTACTTCCGACGTTGTAATTAGCAAACATTGAAATAGCATTTTGTCCATTTTTTTCCTTTGTGTGACCGGTTATAATATTCCATTATTTTTCCGAATCGGAGATAATGAATTTAGGCGCATTAAAAAACCTTTTTTATAGTTTTGTGAACTTTGACATGTGTGACAACGACAACTGAGTTGATTAAATATGTAGATACTGCATTTTATATGATTGCATAGGTCTATATGCAATTATATGTTTCATGTATATTCCAAAACATCAGCGATCGCTAATATTAGATATTGAGATGAAATTTAATGAGCCAAAAGCAAAAGCTTTCTGTAAAATAGATACTTTTAGCCTTTGCTGAACCAAAATGTGGTACAGTAGTTACTTTCTAGTGTCAAAGTCAGAGAAAAAGATAATATGTTAACTGGGGGGCAAGTCTTTAGGGCTGTAATAACTTACCAGAATCCATATTCCAATCTACATTCATACGTTGGGAATACTTACAGCTTAGAACCAATGTCACTTTTGATCTTTCCTAATTAATTCTCTATTACTTAAAAAACAAAAACAAAAATAGACAATAATATGATTTGCAAAGTATTTTTAAACTAATTTTTGTTCATTATTAGTTTGAGGCTAAGTTAGACTAGGCTTGCAGTTCATATGCAACTTTATAAATTAGGCAAGAAATGAGTGGAAGAGAGCACTTTGTGCTGAACACCTCCTTAAGCATTTCCCAGTGTGTTTATGTGACACTAAGATCATGTTAATAATTATTATGTTATTGTTAAAGACACATTATTATTATTATTTGTTTGAGGAATACCATAATACGTTTTTCTTGTACATCTCTAAATAAGGACGTACGTTACCCGAAACATGAGCAAACCTGACATAAAACTGTGCATTTTTTTATCCCAAGGTCCAAAAGCAAGGAAACCAAGTTGAGAAATAGCTCTCGAAACCATTAACGCAGAAATGCAACTTGTGAGATAAATGGTTAAGTTATACCTACCTTACAGACACATAGAGAAGAGATAAGCGTGTTCACTTAAATTACGAGTGACTGAAAAAGATATTGGTTCGGCGAAGCATATCTTGAGGAATTATATAACTTGCGATCTGATTAAGGGAGATGGAAAACCATCAGCGAAAGTGCTTTCATCTACTTCAGGTGCATACACTGCATGTTAACTTACCAATGGCTGCGATAGCGCGTGAGTGTACAATACAGATCAAAAGTGGTATAACAGTAACTAGGTATAAGCTAAATTTGTTATAAACTAAAGTGTAGCCCTAACACATTTTTACTAAATTGGAAAAAATCTATAGCACCTACATTGTAATAATAATTAATGTCTTCATTATTTCATAAAGAAGGAGTTCAAGCGAAGTGATCTTTCACTTAATCCTTGTTTTATTAGAGTTTCGAAATAAAAACTTCGTAGGTGAGGAAAGCTTTCGATTATGTTGTTTTTTGAATTCTCATCATGTGTACAAAATCTAAGATCTATATCACTATTTCCGTTGGTCGATCTATCTCTCTAATTCTTGGCTGTCTATCAGTCTCTCTGTCGACCTGTCTGTCCTTCTGTCTGTTGCCATTTTTATACCCACCCGCATATTCTGCTGCACGGATTTTGATGAAATTTGGAGTGAGTCATGCTGACAGATGATGGTAGGCAATGTATCTATATTTTTGAAATGTAGTGTATAGGATGCAGTAATTAGCAAAAGAATAAACATGCTGCTTCAAAATGCGTTTTTAGGCATCTTAGGGTTGCCCCATTTTTTTTCTGTTTTTCCGCCTGGCGGTGGAATTGGGATGGTGGGCGCAGTAGAACATGGGAGAAATTCAACATTTTTGTTACGTTACTCATAAGTGGTTCTCCATCACCTTGCCCCAGCATTGCCTTTGAAGTCGTTTGTGTCTAATCCTTTAACCCGTAATTTGGAAACTATTATCTTGAGCACTATACAAATATTATATTGGATATACGGACATGAAGACATGTACAGTTTTGAATATCGTGCAAGTTTGCAGTGACCACTGATCACATATTTTTGAAACAAACTTTACTTACGTATCGGCCACTTTTAACTATCAATTGGTGCTAGGTGCAGTTATTACATGCTAGTACAGCTCAGTACATTCTAGACAGGCTTATTTCAAGCATGTATCTTGTCATTCTGTGCTTGTTGCTAGGACACAGATGAGAAATCCATGACACATCTTACGTGCATCTTACCATATCTTACGTTTTTCAAAAACAAGGTTGCCGTTTGTGATTTTGTTTCTGGTTCTGGAACCCAAAGTATTCTTCTAGATATAATAATGACGCGCAGCTCTGTTATACTGTTTTTAGCCACACATCTCTTCATATGACCTAATTGCTTTGCTAACTCCAATCCGAAAATACCTTTTTTCCTGTTTGCTAGGTTATTTTTCATTTATTTTTATAACATTGCTATATCCTATTACACTTTGTTACAGCAATTTCTTTCAAAATCCGAAATACACCAAAAACTTGCGCGAACGGTCCGGCGTACTTGCTATAAACTAATGCAATATTGTTCTGGAGCTGCGCATGGGCAGGTTAAGAATTACATGGAAATAGCGGTGGAAGGGCTGTCGCAGTGCTTAATAAGCCTGTAGCCTGTAGTATATCAGACACGCCAGACCAGTTAAGGGCTAAACAACTAAATGGAGAAACGTGCTTCATTATTAAGTACAGGCACCAGCATGTACTTAATAATTTATACTAAGCCATATATAATCCTGATTTTTCAAATTTGGAAAATGCCAAATGCATGATGCTACCAGACCCGTAGAGATTTTTTTAAAATCTGTATTGTGCGCAAAGAGAATACCGATCTGAATACATTTTCCATAACATCATTGCAATACCTCTTCCATATACTATTAAGAATAATGCTGCGCTATTCAAATCTAGAAAATAAGTTATACAACATTTTATTATTTATTACAAATAGTGTCTGCAGGGGTGAAATTGGGGTGGTAGGGAGCATGGGGAGCATGGTAATGCATTGTTTTATAGTCAGTGGTGGACACCTTCCTCATTTTTATTATTATTGAGAATCGGGGAGAAGTACTGAGGCAAGCCACTTTACGCCCTTTTTTTAAACAACTACTTTAAATCTTCTCGCTGGTTCTTGTGCGGCCTTAATCTCCGGAGGGTAGTGGGTACACAATTCTTAGCTTTAAGTATATCAAAGGTCTTTAACTCTTTACCATCACATATTCCAACGTTGTGCTTCAGACACCATCCTCTTTGTTTTCATTGACTTGAAGGCGTCGGATAACAAAGGCGTATTGTCATTATTTTCAAGTAAAATAATATAAAACACACCTACAGATGTCGGAGCATTATATGCAGTGGCTTTTTTGAGTGTGCTGTCGTTTTTATTATGATTTCAAACATTCTCTCTAGTAGGGAGCATCAATTTTTCCATGTTTAATAAACATGTGAAAGATGTGCGAGCAGACAGAAGGAATTCTGCCGGTGCGCCATCTAGTACCCGAAGGTAACGGCAACCAAAGAGAAACGCTACTAGCAGCAGTAAACTCTTTGGTGGAACGACAAGGCTCGTTCGTTTTTGCCACTAGAGGCACGGATTTTGACGCAAGCAGCGTAAAGCCGATATACGAGGGTTGCTCTATACCTCCGTCAATCCACCAGTACGCAGACAGCTGTTTCACGCTTATTAGCGATTATCAGTGCGCCATAGGTCGATTGACGGAAATAGAGAGCATCAATTTTTCCATGTTTGATAAACATGTGAAAGATGTGCGAGCAGACAGAAGGAATTCTGCCGGTGCGCCATCTAGTACCCGAAGGTAACGCCAACCAAAGAGAAACGCTACTAGCAGCAGTAAACTCTTTGGTGGAACGACAAGGCTCGTTCGCTTTTGCCACTAGAGGCACGGATTTTGACGCAAGCAGCGTAAAGCCGATATACGAGGGTTGCTCTATACCTCCGTCAATCCACCAGTACGCAGACAGCTGTTTCACGCTTATTAGCGATCATCAGTGCGCCATAGGTCGATTGACGGAAATAGAGAGCATCCATTTTTCCATGTTTAATAAACATGTGAAAGATGTGCGAGCAGACAGGAGGAATTCTGCCGGTGCGCCATCTAGTACCCGAAGGTAACGGCAACCAAAGAGAAACGCTAGTAGCAGCAGTAAACCCTTTGGTGGAACGACAAGGCTCGTTCGCTTTTGCCATTAGAGGCACGGATTTTGACGCAAGCAGCGTAAAGCCGTTATACGAGGGTTGTTCTATATCCGTCAATCGACCTATGGCGCACTGATGATCGCTAATAAGCGTGAAACAGCTGTCTGCGTACTCGGTAAAGAGAGTCATTGTGAGGTTTCCCTTAGCTGAAAATTACGTTGATACAAAATGATAATCCCACTGTTGCTGGGATAGATCTTTTAATCTGGATTCATTAACTATTTCAGTAATACGTTTACAAAACTGTATAATAAACCATTCGAAAGTAGCTGAACTTATAAAATGTGTAAGTCTACATTTTGCAAACAATTAACAGCATCTATCTTAAAATACACTGATTTGATATCATCCGAATGACAACATTAAACCAGTTAGAATGATACTATTTCGAAAGAATCTGAAAGTACACTTGGTTTGTAAATTTAGTTGAAGCACGCTTAGCAAGTAGAGCTTGGAAGCTATTGTACAGTTAAATCCATTATTCAATATCGACACTAACTGACATATACCAAATGAGAGTATTTAATCACCACACAGAATGAACATTAAATTGTCAGAGAACTGAGGCAAACTATATTCTAGGATACTATTTATGCCTTCTACAGTCAACATCAATTTCCCTTTTTTGAATATTCTAAGTTAAAATAACGGCCGCCAGGCCCCCTACGCTGCCCTCAGGTCAAATGGCTAGTCACGCCAGTTACTTTTCTCACACTTAAGGTGCTTTTGTTCATTATACAGGGTGTTCAGTTAGTGTGTAATTCTTCGATATATCGCAAGATATACCTGATAGAAGAAAATGTCAAATATAAAAGTTATTTGGTTACTTGAGACGCATATTCTAAAAATACATTGAAATATACAGGGTGTTGCGGGAAAGTAGGATAGTGATCAATTTGATTTTTTTATAAAGAACTATAAGCCTTTCTTAAATTCTTCAGGTTTGTACTATTGATCTCTATTCAACCCTAAAATATTTTTGTGATTGGTTGCGACGTTGCCAAGTTATAATTTATTTTCTATTAATTTCCGGATTTGCAAGGTCGCAAGTAATACGTCCGTATTGACATATTCCTTTAACTTTTCTCAATAATATTATACAGCAAGTTATTTGAATATTAACTGGATATTATTTTGGATGTTACCAACAATTTGTGTCTTCAGGGTGTTTTTGGCAGAATTTTAAGTTACGGCAATTTGAAGGTCATTTTACTTTGTTTTTTTAAATGGAACACCCTGTATATTTTAGTTTAAATCAAAATATCTACTAATACCCTATCTTCTCTTGTAATATTTTTTTCGCGTTTGCGGTGTTGCCAAGTTATACATCATTTTTCCAAATTTTTAAACAAATATCACCGATTTTAATTTATCTTATATAGAGTCCTCTACTTATTTTTATTGCAATGAATTGCGCATGTCGAATTTAGTAAGATCTCACAATTTCAAAATTTTGTTTCTATTAATTACTGAGATACGGCAACACCGCTTTTTCAGTAAACGGTACCAGAACGCTTAAATATTTCCAAAACTGCCACAGCTGGAGAGGTGAAATTCAATACTTGGGGGTTTTTGAACATACAGAATTCAAAAACGCTAACACCAGTGTTGTCTTGTCAATTCATTGCAATAAAAATAAGTAGAGGACCCTATTTAAAATATATTAAAATCGGGGATATTTGTTTAAAAATTTGGAAAAATTATGTATAACTTGGCAACACCGCAAATGCGAAAAAAAAATATTACAAGAGGAGAGGGTATTAGTAGATTTTTCGATTTAGGCTAAACATACAGGGTGTTACATTTAAAAAAACAAAGTAAAATGGCCTTCAAATTGCCGTAATTTAAAATTCTGCCAAAAACACCCTGTAGATACAAATTGCTGATAACATCCAAAATAATATCCATTTAATATTCAAGTAACTCGCTGTATAATATTATTGAGAAAAGTTAAAGGAATATATCAATTTGGAGGTATTACTTGCGACCTTGCAAATCCGGAAATTAATAGAAAATAAATTATAACTTGGCAACGTCGCAACCGATCCCAAAATATTTTAGGGTTGAATAGAGATCAATGATGGAAACTAGAAAAGTTTAAGAAAAAGTTATAGTTCCATATAAAAAAATCAAGTTGATCACTATCCTACTTTCCCAAAACACCCTGTATATTTCAAAATATTTTTATGATATGCGTCTTAAGGAACCAAATAACCTTTGTATTTGACATTTTCGTCTATCAGGTATACCTTGCGAGATATCAAAGAATTACAAGCTAATTGGACACCCTGTAAATGCATTTAACAAGAACTAAAAAGAAAATAAGGATAAAGGAAGAGAAAGAGCAAAGCAACGTTTCCATAATCTAGCACGTTGACTGGTGCACATCACGAGTGTTTATCCAAGCCCAGGCAGGAACCACTGATAGAGCAGTACAAAATGGGAACTAACGAAATTAATCTTGGCCCACGGTATTCTGGTGGGTGCAATAATAGTGGGAATACTGTGTAAACATTTCATTACAATTTAGTTTCCATTTAGAACTGCTGACAAAAATCAGTCTGTAATATTTATTCGAAGTCTCGGAGTCTTTACAAATTATAAAATCGCTTTGTTTTTAAGTTTGATTTTTTCTAATGGTATTGCGGTCAAAGTAAATGAAACACTTTTCCTTACCACGACGTTTCGGATTATTATATTTAAACCATCGTCAACGGTCACGAAAATATAAAATCATTTGTTTTTAAGCCAAACGAGAGCATGCTCAGTTAGGTTTGAAACATAGAGGAAATTACCAGGGTCAAATATACTTTTGTATGTGAATAGCAGCTCTTGTAAGAACTAACGATTTTAAGAAATGCTTCTACCCCCACCCAATACAGAACTACACAAAATGGCCGAACATCTCTAAAACCTCGAACAATCAATATTGAGAAGTTTTATTTAGTCTGTTTAATATTTGGATAATTTCTCCGCCGTCACTGCTTGAATTTCCTTACAACTCATTAACTTAAACGTCATTACCGTAGTGTTCTATATAAAAATCTTAATCTTCGTTTTCGAACATGTTTGGTGTCCCTCATCCCTGATTTCTAGAGATGGGTGGTGGGAAACTTTGGAATGAAAGGAGTTACTCATGTTGTAGAGCTAGCAAATGAATGATTTATGCCTTCCAAGTCTGCAATTCTTTTGGGCGTAGCCAGAAAAGTGTTTTGACCTCACTATATTTGCTATATTGCTATATTTCTCTCTCTTTGCTGATCTCTTTAACTATTTTTTTTTCTGATAACTAACATCCGTTTTCACAAATAGGCAAAAGCTTTCCTTGCTGTTGAAAACTTTTTAAGCAAGTAAAAAATGCGTGGAAAGGCCGAGTTGAATGACTAGCACATTATTGCAACTTGTGTTGAGTCATAAATTCTTGCCTAAATTTCGTTGATATTGATATAGTTCTTTTTGAGTTACAGATATGGCATAGAATTTTTTTTTTTGATAATTGCGATAATTATTATCGTCCGCCACTACATGGATTTTAAAAGCCTTTTTATACTGCCACAACATTAACTTGAAAATTTCATTACGATCAGTTAAATAGATACTTCCCGTGTAACAAAGTGTCAAATATAATCGGACAGACAAGATATAGTTGTACTGTCACTGTTTTTTGGCGAGGGAAGTAAAAAACGAGCAATTATCACAAAAGAGCTAACGTTATTTATTGAGCCCATTTGTTGAAATATAAATTTTTTAACAACTTCCGTATAAAAATGAAAAATATCAGTTGCTATGAGGAATAAGACTGAATTGCCAATTTCTAGAGCTTTCAAGCACCAGGTGCCATTACATATATGAACATACCGAGATATTTTTTTTTATTTTATTGCAAACCCGGATATTTTTCATACTATTACAACCGTCAAGACTCAATTAGTAATTAGTCTTGAAACTTATAATCGACATGTGTTGAGATATTTTTATAATAAAATGATTTCATTAGTATATCATATCACATAATCGTGCATAACTAGCTGGTTGCATAATAATTTGGAGGCCCTGGAGGTGGAACGGTTTAAAACTCTAGCACTCGCTACATACTTTTATGGTCTTCCCTCTTTAAAACATTTTTATTATCTCTACCAGAACGTTTGCTTTTTTCCGTTATTCGACACGAAGTATTATGTCTAACGTATCTGTGGAAAAAGAAAATAAATAATAATTTTAAATGGATACGGATCCATTAAGACATTTTAATTTTCATGTCATACAGGGTATTCCCAAAACACGAAACGTATCAATTGCATTTTTTAAATAGAACAACCTATATATTACTGGATATTCAGGTTTCTTCAATTCTAGTATGAATTTATGTGTTACATATTATGGGACTTAAAACGAACCGTTTGGGCTCAAAATACCGTTTTTACTTACAACACTTACAAGAAATCAACCAAAAGCAAAGGAGGTATCATATTTACGGTCAAAGAGAAGCTGGAGTACGACAAAAATGGATATTTTTTACAGCCTACTAGCTACTGCAATGTACTAGAGACTGCCAGCTTTTAAAAGCATTAAAAATTTTAAAATGAAAATAAATCTACTAGCGAATGTTGTAGGTAGCTTTTTATCTTCAGAATAAAATTTCACGTTCAATGATATAAAGAAGTATTCATTTTTGTTGTTGTACGGGGGGCGGAGTAATTAGCAAAAAACAAAAATTTTCAAATATTCCTCAAACTTCGTTTTTAGGCGTTTTAGGGGTTCCTGATCATCATTTTTCGAACAATACCTTGCTTATTATAAAAACCAAGGGACTTAGAATTTGTATACATATACGAATATTGCTTTAGATCGTTCTATATTGCGTAACGCAAAAAGTATTGAACTGATTTTAATGAAATTTTGACACAGCATTTCTACTGCGGCGAGGATGGAAAACGCGTAAGTTTTGTAAAAATCGTGTCAGTGGCGGCGCAGCAATAATAAAAAAAAACAAAAAATATAAAAACGCCTCAAACTTTGTTTTTAGGCGTTTTAGGGGTTGGCAATGACCTGTGGAAGAAATACTTAGCAGCATATTACACTTTTTAGGCCCACCTGAACATTGCCTTGCCTATTACAGAAATCAATTTTGTGATATGTACATAAGAGTTTTGCTTTATTTCGTTCTATGTATATTGCATAAGAGAAAAATATTGAATTGATTTTAATGAAATTCTGACACAGAATTTAGTGCCGCGAAAATGGAAAACGCTCTGCTTAGAAAAATCGTGTCAGTGGCGGCGCAGCAATAATAAAAAAACTAAAAATATAAAAGCATCTCAAACTTCGTTCTTAGACAGTTTGGAGGCTCTTTATCGTTTCGCATCATCCAGTTGAAGCATACAGACAAGAAACAGTGGCGTCCTAGGTCCTAAGGAGGAAGACGCAAGAAACTATTTACGAGAGTTTTCGAGTTGGGTGATTTTTTGCGGGCGGGTGGGCGATGATTTGGTTGCAAGGGGATTTCAACCAATAGCTTCACGCGATGGAAAAATAATAATATGGTATCATCATTATGTGTGGGAAGTACTGAGTCAATCAACTTGACTCTATTTTTTATACCATTATATCTAAAATTGCGTGCTGAGGCATCAACAATCGTTGGTGGTTTTATTTTTATTTCAGGGTGTTTAACTTAATTAAAAAAAAATTTATCTCTGGTACATTGCAGTAGCTGTGAAACATATCACTATCACTGTCATAATCCAGCTTCTCCTTGACCTTAAATATGCTACCGCCCTTGTTTCTGGTTGAGTTGATTTGTTATAAGGAATTTTTGTAACCTTGTCTCTTTACTCTAATTCGTCTATATCTTTCTTTTTTATATTTCATGGCCTGCTGGGTTGCTTATAGGTAAAAACATTGAAAAACACCCATTTGGTCGAAAATTTTAAATTAAATAAATACTGCCAGAGTTTGATATTCACAATCTTATATCATATCTCTTCAATGATGAAGTTTCCTTAATTAATCGACCTATTCCTCCAAGCACAAACGTAATTAAAATTTGACCGTCCAACCTAAGCTGATGCATTTCATGCTTAGTAATACGGCAAAGTCGCAGCCTTCTAAATTTTATAATCTCTGCTTTCTGATATCTACTTATACCGAAACTGGTGATATACACCTAAACGGTTCGTTTCAAGTCCCATGTGTGATATATAAAATCACACAAGAAATCACCAAGGAATCTGAATATGAAATAATATACAGTGTTCTACTTTAAAAAATATAGCTTTGTTACGTTTCGTGTTTTTTTGACACCCTGTATAACATGAAAATATTTTTAAAATATAGCCTTCATGGGTCCCTATCCATCAGAAAATGATTATAATTTTTTTCATCGGATACTTTAGTCCTAATGCTTCGTGTTGATTAACGTGAATAAACAGTAACCTGTATGTAACCTCCTTTGGACTCAGTTTTGACCAAACAGATTTAATTTAAACTTTGTACATGGTGAACTGGTGCAAATACAATAATATAATAAGTTTGTCTCAACATCCTGATCAGGATCGCAAAAATTGAATAATTTAAGGGTGAATGACGAAAGTGTCAGTTAAACAACACTTTTTTAAAAGAAATGGCGACTGAGATAAATCAATTTATCGCCAATATTGATGATCCTCGTCAGAGCAGGGTATAACGATGTAAACGACCAGATTTAATTCAAACTTTGAGCATTTATCATGAATCAGTGACAATTTACAATAATTTAGTAAGTTTGCTCATTACCCTGAACTAAAAAGTGAAAAATAGATATAGTTCAAAATACTAAAAACAAGCTTTTATAGCGCTAAAAGAAAAGTAATTATTTATGTAGGTTAAAAAATTTATATTCCTTGGCCCCTCTATAGCTCAGACA
Organism: Callosobruchus maculatus; assembly: GCA_951848785.1. Classification (NCBI taxonomy): domain Eukaryota; kingdom Metazoa; phylum Arthropoda; class Insecta; order Coleoptera; family Chrysomelidae; genus Callosobruchus; species Callosobruchus maculatus. The sequence continues at coordinate 6,437,023 of CATOUR010000032.1, forward strand.
GGATTGATATGATACTAATGAAACTTTTATAATAGTTACTACGGCGAGAAGGTCGGACAACCTTTACTGCTTTTAAAATTCTATTGAAAGGAGCGGGAGAAGAAAGGGATATTACTAAAACTACTCAAACTTGGATTTGGGCATACACTAAATATTTTCCATCAATGTAGCGGTTCCAGTAGTTTTCAAAACTATCCGGACCAGAAATTAACTGATATACTACTACTACATGTACTGAATGGGTGGACGTTACTTAACACAGGTTACATACGAGGGTTGCTCCATATCTCCGTCAATCCACCTTTACGCAGACAGCTGTTTCACGCTTATTAGCGATCATCAGTGCGCCATAGGTCGATTGACGGAGATAGAGAGCATCAGAATTTTCATGTCTACCAAACATGTGAAGCATGTGAGAGCAGGCGACAGAAAAGATCTGCCTGTGCGCCATCTGGCACCCGAAGGTAACGGCAAACCAAAGAACATCGCTGCTAAACAGCAGCAGACTTCTTGGTCGAATGCCACGGCGCGTTCGTTTGGCCACCAGAAGAGCGCGGTTCTATATGCTGCTGCATATGAGAGCCGATGTACAGGTTACATATTTCGATAGTATTTCACCTGGAGTTGTGGTACATTATTCCTAAAATGTCAAAATAGGAAAAGTGCAAGCAATTTGGGCGTCGATATTGTGCCAACAGATCAATAACCAATAATTATTGAATGCTTTCAATAGTCGATAAACTTTTTAACTTATTTTTCATGTAATTAAAGCTTATTCTTTGACAAATACAAAATACTTTTATGGGTATCATAGTTTTTTATAGAAGCCTGAAATGTGGGAGAAGTCTGTCCCTTATCTACTTGTTTCTAAAGTGCGTGTTGAGCGGGACCTTTTATCAATAATTCAATAAAATGTGAAGTTTACAAACTGGACCATACACTATCCCTTTTTAACGGTACATTCACCATTTTTTTTAAACATTTACTGTGGATATCTACAATAATCTACCTTGCAAGATAAGTTCTAAGAAGTTCATCATATCAATATTTCCTTTTTCAATATATTTGGCGTCTTACATCTTCATCCTCAACGACGTCAACTCTATTTTTAGGTGTGTTTCCTTTCATGCATCTCTGCCCTTTGATTATACAGGGTGTTACCAAATATCATTTACAAATGGAAAGAAGAGATTCTTTGGTTTTTTTATAACTGAAATTTTAAATAAACATAGGTCCGCAAACACTTCGTTCCGATCTACAGGGTGTTGAAATTTCGATATTTTTTTCAGTTTTTTCTTAACAATTCTCTTAATTTTTGAGGTATTAAGCTCAAAGTTGCAAATATAAAATACGCAAACGAAGCGTCTGAAGACCTGAGTTTGTTTGAAATTTTTGTCCTTAAAAACCATGTATTAGACTAAATTTGGAATAATCGTTCGGCAAACAGCCCTTCAAAAATAATGTAGATGCGCTAGCTGCACCGTCTACATTCAAATGACTGCACTTGCGACTAACTCATTTAGCGTCGCATTTGACCCCTCTAAGGTCAACCCAGCTTCTAGATGCTATAGCTAACTATGCATTGGTGATTGTATTTGATTTTGTTGAATCTGTCTTCTTTTCTTATATAATCATTTTAATTGGGATCAATGTTAATGGTTGTGCTTGAATTATATCCAAATATTACAGCATTCGGTTTAAGGTTGATAATATTCTTCTCAAAGCAATATGGGTTACAAGTTATGAAGAATGAAGCTACAGGAACGGTATTTATATATTGATTACATCGTTTCAAATTTTTTATTTTAATCCTCTGTTTGATTCTTTATTTTAGCTCTATTAATAGTGAACTATTGAAAACGAATGTCAAAACTTTGTACATAAGGAATGAGGTTTGTATATACTTTCACCATTTTCTGTAACACCTTTGTCGAGGCAGAATTTTTATTTGAAATTCAGTGATATCTGACTCGAAAATCAGAGTTGCTAAAAAATACGAGGAAAACAATTCACCATTTTCTGTAATACCTTTGTTGAGGCAGAAGTTTATTTTAAATACAGTGATACCTGAATTAAAAATGAGAGTTGTTAAAAAATACGAGGAAAACAAAAATTAATGCACAAAATATGCTAAAATAGAAATGCATTATGCAATATGCATCGATGTTATTTTTATTCAAAACGAAGGTACCCAATTTGCAGCAATACGTTTTGTCTGATGACGTTTTTGATCTAACTTGTCTATTCATATTTCCAATGATTGTTTACTACGTCGAAGCCAGTCAGATGCAGGTGTCTTGCACTTTTAAGGGATTATGTTTGGAACAGAGCCCATCGATACTAATATCTGAAAGATCATCATGAATATGAGTATGGTTTTTAAAATGTTTCTAATAAAGACCTTTGACCTATGTAGGTGTGGTGGAGGTGTATGGCCTAGTACTGGTACCTAGTCAATCGGAATACACTTCATTGGTGGTTTTGTTGAAAATCGACCACTTACGTGTTGGGACTGTTCAAAGTGTTCAGCCAAGCTTCAGCACAGTATCCAGCAGCAAAGTACACCGGTCCCAGAGCTAAAGATTACAGGGTTGTTGCTATATATAGGGCGTATCCAGACATCAGTCTTGGGGGGCGCGGGTAGCAGGAAATGAGGTTTGTGTATATTGTCACCATTGTTTTTGTTCTATCTTTGTCTATTCATGTTTCCAATTATTGTTTACTACGCCAAAGCTAGTCAGATGCAGGTGTTTTGCACTTTTAAGAGTTTATGTCTGGAATAGAGCCTATCGATATTAATATCCAAAAGATTAATATGAATATGGTTTTTAAATGCTTCTAATATTTATGAAGGCCTTTGGCCTATGTAGATGTGGTGGAGGTGAATAGCTTAGTATCTACCTGGTACCTAGTGAGTCGGAATAGACTTTATGGTAACCGTTATGGATGTCATTGTTTGGTTTTTGTGAAAATCGACTACTTTCGTGTTGGGACTGTTCATCCCAGGTTGAGCACAGTATTTAGTTGCAAAGTTCACCGGTCCCTGAACTAAAGATCACAGGGTTGGTGCTTCATATGGCGTATCCAGACATCAGTCTTGGGAGGCGCGGATAGCAGGGAATGAGTTTTGTGTATGCTTTCACCACCGGCTTTCACCATTTTCTGTAATACCGTCATTGAGGCAGAATTTTATTTTAAATTCATCGATACTTGATTCGAAAATCAGAGTTGTTAAAAATACGAGTAAAATGCAATATGGATTGATACGTCTTTTTTATTTCAAACGCATTGACGATTTCGTCGCAACACGTTTTACGTAACCATAATTCCATTTAAAAACAGGCCACTATGCCAGTGAGGTTATAGTGGCGTAGGTGCGCAGTGTTGGCTTGATAGCTGATCGGCTGCCATCCAAATTGTCGAAAGTTGCGCAGGTTAGAATAATTTGGGGCCGTCCATTAATCACGTGATCTTTTAATTAACACTTTTTCACCTCCCTCCCCTTTGGTGATATGTGCTGAATTTTAAGACTACCCCTCCCAACCCCATCCAGCATCACGTCTTTTTTTATTACCTACAAGAAATATTTGGAATACTATCTTTAAATACAGGTATAACATGACCTACATGCCGCTTTCAGTTTAGAAATCGCGTGTATGAAAATCACAAAGATTTATTAATTAATAGAGTTACTTATACATGTAGCATTTTAATCAAAATTATAATGGGCCTGAGGAAATAATGTGATATTTCGTGATTTTTATCTAACCCTTCCCCCCCTTCCTTCCTGGACAGCCCCTTTGCGGAATATCGTTTGGTGATCGCTTGTGTGCGACTTATCTTGTGCGGTTTGTGTTTGATTTTGTGTGGTTCTACGTTTTACCTCAGTACATTGTCCCCGAAGGGAGTCGTTGTTATTTTTTGCATTATACCATTATTCAAATTCGAATGGAGAAAGCAATTGTTACGCCTCTGACTATAAGCAATGTCAACCGCCATGTTTTCTGCGTCGGTACGTCATCAATTGTGCGATGTCACTTGCCTTTTCTGATACGGAATAATATGTAATTAAAATTCTGATATGAACCATTCATTCCTTGGGAAAAAGAAGAAACAAAATTTTGGTAAAAAATCTTGGGGGGGGGGTTAATTATGTTTGTTGCTCCCTTGTATATGCCTGTATACTTTTGAATTATGTGGCTTCTTGTTTTAACTTTAGTAGCACTGCTACTGTTATTTCTAGTATGAGACCTAGATATTTAGGATTTTTATTAAGAGTCAGCGGTCTGCTATCCATATGGGTATCTGTTTCTCTATTTGCGAGTTGCTATAGCCTCCACTTACATAGTTAGTAGTATATCAGCTGTTATTGTCTTATGCCTAGCGCTTTACTCAGCATATACAAATTTCTACTACCTACTAGTTCTGGATTATTGGTTCAATCTAACATAGTATGTAGTTGTGGAGCAAAAGTTTTTGGTTTTTCGAATGCTAAGTTCTAAGCAAAAGGTTTTTCATCCAAAGAATACACCCTGATGGTATTACCACCACCCTAACATTTTTTAACAAGAATTTAATTTAAGTTGGTTTTTTCCCAAGGAATGACATGATGAAATGCCAAAGACTCAACTGGTCCACTTGCTGCTTATCCTCTCCGTTCAAACATCACTGTCTGTTGTCTCAACTACCTCCACGAAAGTATTGCAAGAATGATGAAAGCATTAATGATGCATTTTACATTCCATCATTGGCATCCTTTTTCGGAGATTTTTGAGAGCAGTGATGAGTAATACTTTGGTTTATTATATAATTGGCAACGAAGATTTGCTCTAAAATAACCTCCTTTTCTTAAGTTCGCAGTCGGTGGATTCATCCTCGCTTGTGGTGGTATTGAAGATAATTCTGATAGCCGTGACTTCAAACGAGAATCTTGTAGTTGAACTAGGACATGAGAGACATTTGTTGTTAACTTTATGGTTGTATTTGTTCCTCAGCGGTGTTGTTGAAAGTTCACTTGCAATAACTGTATAGCGGACCAAGCTATGGTTTTAGATACAGGGAGTGTCCCATAAGTCATGAAATGTACTTTTTTGTCCTGCAGCTGCTATAGTTGTAGCGCGGTCGGATCGGTCGTGTTTAGTGGGGGCAACCTAAACTTCGCAGCGCATCCAAGTTCGGTCTCCTCTGTACATCCGGGGACCTATTATCAGTGATAAGGAATGTCAGCATCGATGAATTCAAACGAACAACGTTGGCCGATCAAATTTTATTAAGCTAAATAAAACCGTTACTGAAACAATGCAAGTTAAGAGGTGGACGAAGAGCTTTTAGGTGGGTTAGAAAGGGGTGAAGATGACGCGCCATCTGGACGATGAAAGCAAAATCGGAGACAATGTCAATCGTGTACATGATTTATTTAATACTGCCCGTACTACTACCTAGAAGTTCGCACTACGTGCGAAAAGAAAATACCTGAGTACCACGACAATCCGTCAAGTCATACTTCTCTGTTCGTCCGTGAGTTTTTAGCCAAACACGTTTGCTTCAAGTCACGATATCCCCCATCAGCTTGCGCCCAAAAAATAACAGAGGTATTAATATCCGGCATGAAAGCCTATATTCTTAATGTCATCAAGCGTCCCTCCAAAAACAAGCCATGGTTTAGTCAGCATTGTAGAGATGCAGTTACCTCTAAAAACCAATATTACAAAAAATGGAGGAAAAATCCAAATGCCAAAGACCATCGCAGTTTTATCGACTCCTGAAATCACTGTAAACGCGTGATTGACAGCAGCAAGGAGGAACACAACCAAAACATCAAGAACAAGCTCCTCTCATGTCCTAGTTCATTCAGAACATTCTGGTCTGTAGCTAAGGCTGTTAGTCAGAACTTTTCCTATTCGACAATACCACCCTTGACCAGAGAGGACAAGTCCATCACTTCTACTCCTAAAGAAAAAGCAGACATTTTAGGGAGGCTTTTTGTAGCCAATTCGACTGTAGACTGCCAAGGAAGTACTCTAAACACCATAAACGTGAACTCGAGAATGGCAGAGGTCAAATTTAAACCAAATTCCAGCCATTGTCCTCAAACGCTGTGCTGCTGAGCTTGCACCTATTCTTTGCAAGCTCTCCAAACTATCGTATTAGCGAGGCGTGTTTCCCGCTTCATGGAAGAATGGTTGCGTACAACTCATCCCTAAGAAAGCCAAAAAACCGATCTCGCCAATTATAGACATATGGTTCTTCATGTCTAAGGTTACGGACTGTTATTAACACACTGTTTCTGCTGTACATTGACGAGCTGCTGGAAATAACATGCAATCCAATCTATAGCTTCGCAGACGACAGTACCTTAATATCGTGCATGGAACCAGGCAAGCCCCTATCATCCTAGGAGACGGTACGTCGGTGACAGCAGCATGCCCCACAGATCAACGTAGATATCAAAACAATTGTCGAGTGGGGATTAGTAAATAAAGTACAGTTCAACGTACAGAAAGCTCAGCCAACAACACTGACAAAGTCTCACGTTGGCTCACCAACTATGGAAAAGGAGGGTCACCCCATAATCGAGTCACCTTCCTTCAAGCTTTTGGGGATCAACATCAATAATAACATGCTCTGGCACGACCACGTCGTCAGTATTGCTAAAACGGTATCCCAGAAGCTTGGAGTTTTGTTCCGCTGTAGGAAGCTGTATACACCAGAGCAACTACTGCTGCTCCACAAGGCACATATCCGACTATCGTCGGAGTACTGCTCCCATGTGTGGGGATGCGCTCCGAAGCACTCTATAAAGCTTCTGGGCACTATTCAGAAAACAGCAATTAGATTAATCGATACGCCTAACCTCTCAAAGGACCTCCACAGCCTGGAACATCGAAGAAGGGTAGCTGACCAGTCCCTGTTTTACAGATTCTATCACGGAAGATGGTGGAGTGAGCTCTCTCAGATTATCTTACCAAGTCGGTGTCCCTACTCCCCGAACCAGTTTCCTCCGTTTTGACAGCATTCAGGATGTCCAAAAAGCTCTGCCAACTTTAAACAAAGTCCCCGTTGAGGCTTCCCAGGGGGACTACCAAGCACGGTAAAAAAAGTTGGATTCTAAGAGTGATTACTTTGAAGAATACTAACATTTTGTATACAAATATATCCTATAAATTTTTGAAAACAAGTATATTTTGCTGTATGTTGTGCCAACTATTTTCGATTGAGGATAAAATTCCGGGAATTTCACCGATTTTTGTGATTTTTTTTGCCTGCCCATTAGCTGTATTTGTTCATTTTGCTATATGTTGTGCCAATTATTTTCGATCGCGGCTCAAATTCCGGACATTTTACGAATTTTTGTAATTCCGCCCGGACATGAAATTTAGTTCCAAATTTCCGTACATGTCCGGGATTTTCCGGACGGATGGTCACCCTACCTGTACTTGATTTTGTCCTCACCACCTATTTTTCTTCAGAGCTCTTGAATGCAATTACAAAAAACTATACTACTCATGAAAGCACAAAACTGTCATTACATCTAATTTAACTTTTTTGTATTGAAGTTAAGAGTATACAGGGTTAGTCAAACTCAACGCCTCGGACACTTGTGAACAAATCCAACAACTTTTCAGAAAATTAACTTTGCGAGCATATTTATGTAGGTCGAGTTGGACTACATTTTAAAAATAATGACTTATAGAGGATGTCAAATAAAGGCGTGCCATATTAAAGTTATGTTTTTTTAATGGATCATCCTGTATATTATTGCATATTTAGATTCCCGGGTTAATTTTAGTGTGGCTTTATGTATCACATATGGGACTTAAAGCAAACCGTTTAGGTGCAAATCACTATTTTTGGTATAAGTAGATATCAGAAAAAAATTGAAAATCGCAGCGATTATAATACATAGAGGGCTGTGACTTTGCCGTATCAATAAGTATGAAATGCGTCAGCTTAGGTTAGGCGGTCAAGTTTGAATTAAATTTGTACTTGGAGAAATCGGTAAGTTATAGATAAGGAAACTTCAATCAGTGGCAACTTGATTTTTTCAAATGGGAATGCTTAATTTTTTTATATGATCAAATGTGCAAGTTGATAGGCTTTTTAATAATATAAGATTGTGAATATAAGTCTCTGGTAGTTTTCATTTAATTTTGGGATTTCTATCATATCGGCGTTCTTCAATTTCCCTACCTATAAGAAAACTAGCAGGCCATGAAATATAAATAAAAACGTGTTCATAATGGAGAAAACAAGTAACTTAGCAGCAAGATACATACGAGCTAGAGAAGAGGGACAAGATTATAAAAATTCCCTACAATCAATCAACTCTAACCAGAAACAACGGCGGTAACATGTCTAAGGTCAAAGAGAAGCTGGAATACGATAGAAATGGATAATTTTTACAGCTTACTAGCTACTGCAATGTATTAGAGATTAAAAATTTCCAATACCACTAAAACCTTTGAAATGAAAGGAAAACTTTCAGCGATAGTTACTAGCAGTCTAATATCTTCAGCACACAATTTCACATTTAGAGCCAGTTTCGCGAGTGTCAGCCTATCTGTCAGATAGGCCCATAATTATATTTTGAATGGCCTTATCTGACATAGGCTATATGACACTTATCAGGGTCCGGTGAAACCGTCAAAGTCAAAAGTAACGATACCTCTGACTGTCCGACTGTAGCCCTTCAAAATTTTCAGTATCTATTACCAAGATCGCAAAAAGGAATACTGACAAATCAGATTTTAATTTTCTTCTAGGTAAATTATATGTTTTATAATTTGAACAAATTTTTAATTCATTCTTCATTTTCGGTGATCTTGCTTATGGGTTCTGAAGAATTTACAGAACTCCAGTCAGAGATATCGTTGCCTTTGACGACGGAAATTACTATTTTTTTAAGTCAAAATGTGAAATTTTATTCTGAAGCAATTAAACTGCCAGCAAAATTCGTAGGTAGATATCCTTTAATTTCAAAAATTTCTAATTGTTTTGTGAATTGTAGGAGCTGGTATGCCGTAAAAATATCCATTTCTGTCGTACTCCGGCTGCTTTTTGACCTAATGTGTTACCTCTGTTATTTCTGGTTAGACTTCATTTGATGTAAGTCATTTTTATAATTTTAACTCTTTACTATAGTCCGTTTGTATCTGCTAATTTAGTTGTTTTCTTCCATCTGAACAGTTTTTTTGTTTATTTTTCATGACCTGCTGTAGCTAATCGGTAGTAAAATTGAAAAACACCGATTTGATTGAAATCTCAAAATTAAATGAAAACTACCAGAGATTTATATTCACAGCCTTATATTATTAGAAAGCCTATTAATTTGCACATTTGATCGTATAAAAAAATGAAGCATTCCATTTCATGCTTAGTGACACGGCAAGGTTTTATAATCGCTGCGATATTCAACTTTTTTCTGATATCTACTTATACTAAAAATTGTGATTTGCATCTAAACGGTTGGCTTCAAGCCCAATGTGTGATACATAAAGGCACATTAAAATTGGCCCAGGAATCTAAATATGCAATAATATATAGGGTTTTCTATTCAACAAACATAACTGTGATACGTCACGTTTTTATTATGAAAGTCATTATTTTTAAATTGTATTCTAACTCGACCTACATATACTCGCAAAGTTAATTTTCTGAAAAGTGGTATGGTTTGGTCACAAGAGTCCGAGGCGTTGAGCTTGACTCACCCTGGATATTCTCTTCAATAGAACTCAAGAACACATCCAATGAAAGCTTTACTTTACATATAATACAAAATTCACAAAGCTTTATTAAACTTGTTGTAATTGTCAAAATTAAGAAAAGAATTGAAATTCAACCTCTAGCTGTTCATAATACTGATAAAATGAATAATGTGACCATTTTAAAAATGTTCACTTTACTACTTTTAAGTATACTCGAGAACATAATAATTTTGAGCTATACCTATTCACAGACATCTTGGTAACTCGGACCTATGGTTGGGACAGTCAGTACTTTCAAATTCCCTGCACGAGAAACACAGTGTCCAGAAATATGATGCAGGTCGCCAAGTAATTGAAAGTTACCAGAATATAGGACATGTTCTCGAATGTACATGAAAAATCAATTATTCCACACTATATGTTTTTTTGAACAAATTCATATCACGATAAAGAATGATGCGTCATAGTTCATATCAGTTGATTTTTGAACAGTCTTCTGTTTACAAACATGCTGTTAGCAAGGAAAGTTTTTTGTCCGTAGTTAGTAGAAAAATAATCTATAAGTATAAACATAACATTTTATGTCATAAGATATTAATGTATCTACATATAAATCCACTATAATTAAAGTGTCTCACACATTACTGGGTATAAAGTCCGAGAATTTTCACTGTATCCACTGATGGCTAGATCAGCGTAAGCGAGCCAAACATTGGCTATTCTCCTAAAGGTACAACAGCATATACTTGGTACAATAATATTAATAATAAAGTGTATAAATATCAGCCACAACAAAAACAAGAAACAATCTTCCTGTGCTGGTTGCAGATCAGCGGTTGGGAACTGCTATTCGGATTCACCGTCTTGTTTTATCACATTGTAGTTGGATTTCTTACTTTTCAGCATCCTCAGGAAAGAACCAAGCGCGAAGATGGATCTGTAAAGAAAAATAAAATTGGTTTTAGAATATTCTAAATGTATACTCGCCTTTAAAATTGGAGCTACTAGGCCTATTTACGAGCATAGCTGTCAAATAACAGCTATGACACATTATACAGATATTTCATTAATATCAAGCTTGGCAAGGTATTTACAGAAAATTAAAAATCGAATTCCTATAAAAAATAGTTTTTTCTGAAAAAAATTTGAATTCAAAAAAGGAGTTTCCACTCAAGATGCCTCTTCTACAGACTTCTAGAGGAGGTAAAGGAAATTGTACATTATTTATTCACGTACTTTTTTACTAGATACAGTTTAAAATGGAACATTCCAGTGATGCCAAATGTTATCACTACCGGATAGGCGCAGGTAGTAATGTCTTATATTTTTAAGAAAGAATCCGATTTTTAATTTCTTTCTTTCTTCTTCCAAATAAAGTGGTAGAAAGAGTGGAAAACTCGAATCTTGGTTTTCCATTAAATTACGATTTACTCATTCACTCAGTGTGCTAATCGAGTATAGAATTTACTTAGGGACGTTCGTTCATGAGAGTTCTTGGTAGACGAAATTCATTTTTTTTCAGTTTTGATTAGATCAATACCCTCAATAATTCAAATCTTCTTGTCGATCATTTGAGAAAATTGTTAACGATTAAAAATCAGAATTTTAACATGCGCCCTCATGACAGATTAGCAGTTTTTGTATTTAAAGGCAGAATAAATAAATTTCAATTTCAAATATAAACAATAATGTTTAAAACTATTCTTTGGAATATGTAGCCTTCTATATTGTTGCATTAAAAAAATAGGGTTGACGACCGTCTGAATTAGTTGTCAACTATTTTAGCGATGGTAGTTAAAACTGTATTGGAAATTAAGAGACCATATTAAAAAGTGGCAAAAGGGCACTGTTTTACAAACCATCAGCCTCGTTTCTGTTCACAAAAAGCCATAGTGATAGTAACGTAAGTGCACAGTGTTCGTCCGTTAGGGTAAGTTGTTTTGTTGATTATCGTTTGTGTGTTATCTTTTGATTTATCTGAGAACCATTGATGTCTACGACGTCAATGCTGAGAAACACGCTGCCGACTAATTGGTTAAGTGATTGAATCGGTGAGTCCAAGAACAGTGTGAATGCAGAAGCATAGTTTTGAGGTAAATTAAAAAAATGCATTCTTGTTGATTGACTCAGTACTTTCCACACATTCCGGTGACACTAGTTTTATTATTTTCCCATAGGATGAAGCTATATAGTCTGAGATCCCTTTGCAACCAAGTTATCGCTCGCCCGACCGCAAAAAAGTGTGTTATTCTACTAGCTGCTTCATTCACAGGCGAATGGACAATCTATCATGAATACAACAAATTTTTGAATTTCACAGCCCCCCACCTCCGAACCACCCCGATTTTACACCCACACAAAAAAAGTAGAACATGATCAGGAACCCCTAAAACGCCTAAAAACAAAGTTTGAGCTGTTTTCATATATTTAGTTTTTTTTTTAATATTGCTGCGCCGCCACTGAGGCAATTTCTAAAAATCCATCGCCATCCTCGCCAAAGTAGTAATACTGTGTCGAAATTTCATTAACATCAATTCAGTGGTTTTCGCATTACAAAATACAGAACGATCTAAAGCAATACTAGTATGTATACATCGGAAAAGTCCCTTGGTTTTTGTAATAGACAGGGCTATGTTCGGATGGACCTAAAAAGTGCATTATACCGCTGGGTCTTTCTCTCTCAGGTCAATGGACAGCTCATTATGAATACAACAAATTTTTCAGCTTTACAACGCCCCATCCCCAAACCATCCCAATTTCACCCCCACCCAATAAAAAGTAGAAAATGATCAGCAACCCCTAAAACGCCTAAAAACGAAGTTTGAGAGGTATTTGAAATTTTTCGTTTTTTGCTAATTACTCCGCCGCCGTTGCAACGATTTTCAAAATTATAGCAGCATTACCTACTACGACTACTAGAAAAACGCCAACAGACAGACAGACAGACCGACAGACAGACCGACGGAAATGAGTGACGTGGATTTTCGTTATGTAGGCATCCCTCACCTATCGGTGTGGGAATTAAAAACATATTAACTCCAAAACGAGTAAAGTAACGGTGTTCGCCATCATATAAAAAATGTTATAATTCTTTAGACCAGTGATAATACAACATAATAGACTCGAAAGTCTCACCCTCCTCCAAGCTATTAAAAAAGATAGTTTATGCCGTTGTACTGTTCTTGAACTCAGTCTTCTTTTTACAAGCTTTTTTGTATTTTTTTTTAGTTTTAGCATATGATAAGGTTATGACAACGTCAATAGAGGGTGCTAAGTATGTGAAAAATGTTTTATTATTATTAACGATATCGCGAACCGTGGCGCTGACAGCCAACAATGAGTTAGTTGACCAATGACGTTAAAATCAGTACATGTCCTGAGACTTGTAATGTTTTTTATCGCAACGCTGTGGACAGATGGTGCATATAATAGGGTTATTTTTGTACGTTGTAATGTTTTTAAGCGCAACCGATGGATCTTCGTATTTTAAACGTTTTGGCCATCTTAAGTCAAAACGCTATTTTTTGGACTTTTCCTGTTCTTGCACTCACCGAATCAATTACTCTGGAGTACAAAATAATAACTAATTTAGATTTAAATGATACTTTACTTTAAAATAGAGACCTTATAGGTATCTAGCTTATAAAAAAAGAAACTGTTAATAATTTGAGGATTATAATTATACCTTGCAAATTTTTTACAGTCCCTAATAAATTTCATGGAAAATTAGTACCCATTTGATTCTAGCGTATTAAATAAACGCTCTTAAATTATATACGAGAAACGTTTCTTTAACGAGTTTTGTTTTATTTTTTTAAGCTACCTTCAACATTATACAGAAAAAGGTATCATGATGACGTAATTGCTTTAGAAAAATTATTATAGAATCACTTGTTGTTGGGCTGACAAAAAAATTAACAAATAGATTTATAGAAAATGCCTCAATTGATAAGGAACAAGTAGCAAAACTATTTCATATTTAACACTGTAGCAATAGGGGAGATTTTTAAAAATCTAAGGCACACTGATTGAAACTGTTACAGTTGCTACCTTATCCCAGTATATACTTGTGCTCAACAAAAATAATTATTTTAAATAACAGTTCATTTAATTAGGAAAATAAGTTCAAAAAATTCAACGTTTCAGCAAAATCTCTTTAAAGATAGAGGCATTTTTCATGCAGAGTGTATGCATTTTATTTCGTTAACATTGGATAGTGGGTATTATGGGAAATAATACCTTCATGAATCAAGGAAATACGTAATGGCTGTTACGCTTTCTGGGGTATATTTTAGGCTATTTATTAAATCAAATCCCCCATCGTAAAAATCTATAGCTTCTGATTAACACACAAAGAGGTTCCAAATTTATTCGTCTTCAAAAAGGTTTTCTTTTTGGAAGGTACGTTAAAATTAAAATTAATTACGGAACTGGACTGGATGTAAAATTTCAACCAAGAATCTAAGACTGGGGAGTTTAATAAGAACACCCAGAAAGATATAAATAATTCAGATTCATCGAGCTTATTGGTCCATAATTAAAATCACATCCTTTAAAAACAAACTTTTGGCTAAAGTTTCGATGGCCTTTATGAAAACACTAAATGTCAAAACGTTAGTAGAAAGTTAGACGTAGAAAAAGGTTATTCTCCCAAATTCTAAACTTTTTGTGATCACATCTCCTTTCGTTTTTATTTAAAGCTATGTTGTACGCTCCTGACTATGAATTTGAATTGCCTTCAGTTGACCTCAAATAACCACCTTATTTTTTGGGTGAATGCCAGAAATATAATCATAACATGCACTGCTTTGTGAAGCCGGACATCAGAAAATTTTTTCAACTCTGCGGCGTTTCTACGATTCACTTTATTTGTATTTAACGAACAACGACCTTCTATTATGTGCCAACTTTCCAGTCATTTGATAGCTGATATCCTTGCATAAAGATTCAATTATAGAATCATCAACCAAAATAATATGTTTTTCATTAAATACGCATTCATTTTTATATCGGCATGAAAGGTCATATTCAGGCTTACAATATCAGACCATTAGCAATACACTTCCTGTTTAAAGAAAAAAAAATGTTAAATAAACACTTTTCAGGAGTACAACCTCAAACTTTTATCACATTGTCATTACTATATTGTATTACTTTTTATACGTCTGATATTCTTGAAAACGTAAATTGGTGTTGTAATTTTCGAGACGGATTCATCACTTTGGGAGCTTTAAAGCTTTTTCAATCAATCAATCAAATTTATCGGTGTCAAGATACATCAGTATTTACAGGTCATATTTTTTTAAGTATATAAAAAACATTAATACAGATAGACATTCTCCAGGCAAACAGGTTAACATGAAGGTGCTAGGTAAACTTGCACATTCAAAATTTTTACATAATACGATATTATTTTCTGGTTATTAGACGTTTTTAAAACCCTTCAGAGGTAGCGCTCTTATGTTTTGGGGTAATTTATTGAAAAGCTGCTATGAAGTAAGGCTTACTTTTACACTTCTTTAGTCTGAAGAGCTTTATGATAAAGTTGAACTTATTTCATCATGGGTCAGGGATTTCTTCTCCTTCTAATCGATAAATATGACACACTGCAGAATGTATAAAGAGGGAAAGGTGAGAATGCCCAAGTAGAGAAGAGCAGCCGTACAGTCAGTTCTGTATTTCAATCTACAAATAATCCTTACAGCTTTCCTTTGCAAGCCAAATAGCCTTGAAGCAGGTGGTGAGCACCCCCAAGCAATGACGCTACAAGAGATGCAGCGATGAAATAAAGCTAAGTATGCTGACTTTATGGTTATACACATCCTGCCAAGTTAGGCAATACAAAAGCACTACTTCGTAGTCTCGCACAAACAGCGTCAATTTGTGCATTCCATATCAGCCTGGTATCAAAAATTACACCAAATAAATTGATTTGACGAGTCTCACTATCACTGTACCACGCAGAGAAAATATTGCAGACTATGTTTTGTCTGCATTTAATAGCAGTCTATTTGATAGGAACTAAGTCAGCATGTGTGTGGGCCACTAAAAGTTTACTATTGATCTCCTCCTCAGTATTCCCAGTGACATGAATGGTGGTGTCGTCCGTATAGAGTATGCACTCAGCATACATGTTGGTAAGTCATTGATGTACATAAGAAACAGTATCGGTCCAAGTATCGATCCCTGTGGGACACCAACGCTCAGCCGCAACTCCACCGATGACATGCCATCGATCCTCACAACCTGGGAGCGATCACCTAAATATTGACTGTATGAGCAAGGTAGTAGATAGTAAGTATACTATGAGTGACACAGTCGAAAGCCTTGCTCAAATCGCAAAAGAGATCAGAAAAGAGTTGACAGTTTTCATATGAGTTATGTATTGCAGCAAGAAGATCTAACATGGGAAGGGTAGTGTTTCTGTCCTTTTTAAGCCCAAATTGATTGCTAACGATGAGATTATATGATTGTCTCAAAGAAGTTTACGATTTGTAAAACAAGAGCTCTTTCAAATATTTTGGAAATTATTGGCAGTAAAGAGAGTGGTCTGAAATTAATAATCGGTGTTTTTTTTTTTAGGAGCGTTCTCAGGCCGCAACCTGAGAAGTGGCTCCTACGAGCCTCCCTTGATCAGCTCGGAACCATCATGGATGACATAACATCAAGCTGACAGGGGCTGTCTTCTTCGTTCTTAATCGGTGTTACTTATCGATATAAATCTTATACTAAAAGTTTATCTGGAACTCATTGCTACATGTCTTTTCATTCAAATTGCGATGAACTACGAGAAATACTGAGATAAACATATCTTTGGCCTGTCCTCACATAACTGATTCTTCTATATTGGTAATTTTAACATACAAGAGGACAATTATTATCTAGTCTGTTAATTGGACTGTCAACATTCATGTGACGCGTTCATAAGTTTCTGAAGTCTGCCTACGTCGATGGACCAATTAATGTAATGGAATAATGACGTCAAAGAAGGCGTACACATAACGTGCAATTGTTTACGACTACGTGTTTGTGTCCACAATCTCAAGTTCAGATAAAATCTCCCAGCTTCAATTGTGAGTTTAATTAGCTAATTATATTATTAGACTGCTTTCGTAAGCATAATATCGCAAGAAGTACGAAAACAAGTGTACGTAATTTCTGAAAACCATTCGATATATCTTCGCTCTTAAATTACATCAAAAAGTTTACTTCCTTGGAGATATCTCTTTGTTTCTTCAATTATGGCCAGTTTTATAAAAATACATCCTTGGTGCATGAACTGTTAAAATAATAGTATACAGAGTGTTCATTTGAAAACTTCCCACCACGGATTTATCGGAAACTGCTTCATAAAAGAAAAAACACCGAGACAACAAAATATTTGTTAAGGGGGTCAATTTTTTAGCCAAAAAATACTTTCCCCCTTGTACTCTTTGCCCCCCAGGGTCATCCCCTCAAAAATTTTAAATGATAAGGGGTATCGATTAACAGCCTATTTCAAAGATATATCTAAGCCCTTTATTTTGACGTTTGATATTTTAAAATCGGTCGATTCGTTTTCGAGAAAATTAGAAAAATCTTTTTGTACTTTTTATTTGTTCAAAAACGTACGAAAAACCACTTTTTATTGCAATAAGTGTTCAAAATGTTGCCTGTTTTTGGCCAAACAGTGATATAGGCGATGTTAAAATTCTTAACGGACAGTTGCAAAAACAGTGGAAATGATTCAAATTTTTATGGTGCCCAAAATTCATATGCTCTGTGATTTGCCGTTCCGTTTAGCGCCAGACATCCGGGAAAGACAACTTCGCATAAATATGGACCTTCTTACGAAATTTACTCAAACTAGATCTGCTGCAAATGAAAAAACAGAGTTCTGGATGAAGCCGCTTAAGTTGAATTTTGAGTTATTTTAGCATAAATCCTAATACTTCATTACGCAAAATTGTGGATCCGACTGATATTTCATTTGGCTCTATACACATAGTTACTAAATTGTATAAGTATTTATCCATTCAAGATGAAAATAGTGCAAGAGTTAATCGAATACGATTTCGATCAGCGAGTTGAGTTTTATATCTGCCTCACTGATGGTTGTAGATTTTACCCCAAAAGAATGATGTACGAGACGGCATTTTGAGAAACAATTATTTATTAACGGAAATTCAAATGGAGACATTTATTTGGATATTTAAGAAATATCATCAATCCGCTTGTCACTGAAACCATTGAAAACTAAATCGAAGAGAATGGAAACGCAATCCTTGATGGAGCTGAAATCTATTTCCAGCAGTGCTCCTTCTCACTATATTCTTCCGGTTCGGCAATGGCTAGACGAAGCGTTTCCAGATAAATGGATAGGGCGAAGAGGGTCTAAAGAATGGCCTGCAAGATCTCCTGATTTGACGCCATCAGACTTTTTTCTACGGGGCTATTAGAAATCTATTGATTTTAGTCCCCAAACTGAAAGTTTGGATAACCTTCGTCAACGTATCATCGAAAACAGCCATGATATCTCACAACATATTTTTGTAACTGTCCGTCAGGAATCTAAAAATCACCTATCATTGTTTGAGCAATAAAGCGCCAAAGAGTAATATTTTTATATGTTTTTGTTTTCTGTTTGAACAAATTACATAAGATTTTTCTAATTTTCTCGAAAACGAATATACTGATTTAAAAAAATTAAACGTCAAAATAAAGAACATTGGGATACCTTTAAAACGCTATATTACTCGATACCTCTTCGCATTTAAAATTTCTAAGGGGATGACCCCGGAGGCAGAGGGTACAAGGGGATGAAATAGTGTTTGTTTAAATACTTTACAACCTTAACAAATCTTTTGACATGTCTCGGCGTTTTTTTTGTTTTATTCAGTGGTTTTCGATAAATCCATGGTGGGAAGTTTTGAAATGTATGTATTATGTATCCCGAATGAAGAGGTATTCTGTTATTCTATGTTTGTTTGGTTTTAAGTTTACAGCTTCTTTCTTTCTATCTTGGAAACTGTGAGCGTATATTTTATTATATTGCTGAATAAAATTCACCTAATATGCTGCTTAAGCAGCGGTTTTAAAGAACCACTTCTTCACTCATTGCTCTTTAGCGGCCCATAAACTACAGCACAATCGTTGGAAACTAAACTGTTTACTAACATTTGGGCTGCAAGTTTTCTTAGAGTACAATCTTGATTGACAAGATATAATCAGAAGAGGTTTACAATGACGATGTATTGATTGATTAGTCGTCCCAGAATAACAGCTTCTGTTTTGAAAATGAACTATGTAGATAAGTCGCCGATTGTCACTGTTTAAGTTCCATTGTCACTATTAACAAATCCAAAATGAGAGCCAGTAATTTATCGGTACCTCTTTAACAACTTAATCCATTTTTTGGTTTGCAAAACGTTCATTAATTTTTTTATTCAAGCTTATTATGAAACATACATCAACTTTTATAATAAGCACATCTTTATTTTCTGGATTTTATAGTACAACTATTTCCTTTCTTCACTTCTTGTGTTTGTGTGATATGCTTTAGTTTTTCCAGTTTCTCTTATCATTTTGTCTTTAGAACCCAAATGTTTTTTCTCTTTGTCTTGGAGCTATAGTACACATTGTGCTGTATTGTCAGGTAGCATGGCGATATTAGGGCTTTCGTCCTTCTTAGTCATTCTGAGCTCGTCGCAAAAGTGAAAAGAATGATTCCGTAGAAATAGATTTGCTGGACGGATTGGTGCAAATTAACAATACTGGGCTGCTGGAATTAAGGCTTTGTGATGACCTCAAGTTCCTTTGAGCTTGAACTTGTTTGAACATGTAAAGGTCGTCCTGTTGTGTTTGTAATTTTACACTTTATATGTTGTTTGTTCCTGTCCTGTTTGTGGAAGACACCATGCTGGCATAGTAAAAATTTTTAAAATTGTGACGATTACTCTAGCTGGCATTTGAAAGTCGCTGCACTCAATGCAGTTGCTGTTTTTTACATTCGCAAACCTCAACGTTAAAGCCCTGAAGATGGCAATAAGCATTGCCGAAAGCTTGACAGGTAACACCAGAGTCTCCTTTATGCAGTGACCCAGTCATTTTTCAAAACTTTGGCCACAACCCCAAGATTTTCTCATCTAGTAAGAAGTTATATGTATACTCAAGAGGCCAATTCTGAATAACGCCAGATTAAAAAAATGGAAAAAAGTGTATCGATCAAATATAATTGTTGAAGCACACATAAATCTATCAAAAGAGGAAATAAAATACAATCCTAGTTAAATTTGAAACTTTCGGATTCGGAAGATTCCTTGACCTTCAAGCAACAAGCGGCGATAAACATTCATTTTCGCTACTTTTATATACTTTCGGTTTTGGCACATTTATGAGAGCAACGTCATCGATGAAATTTGTTTATATCACATACCACTACTACGATTAACTATTTATAAGCGTATCTACTATAATTATCGAGCTACAACCACATGCTTAATCGAATTAATTGAAACTACAAAGAGATAAAACCTTAAGCGAATGCATTGTTTATTTTATTGGTGAGTTTAAGCCTACGAATAGGAGATAACCACGGGATAAGTGACATAAGATCAGAAATAAATAATTTTTATGGTATTTCAAGTTGGATATCAAATAAAATTACGGCTATCAGTGCAAACAATCATATAATAAATTTCCCTACGTTCATGGACATTAATTTATGAGTAATATAAAAATCCTGGAACACAAACTATCAAGCAAAGGTAAGGTGTAAAATTGTGTATCCTGAGAAATATGTTTGATATAATGAGGTCCAGGGTATATGGAGAAAGTCTGCGAAACGAGCATTCTTTTACACTGTGCTGTATTGCCTCTTAAGGCAGCATGGTGATACGAACTCATCGAAAAATTACTGGTTATGATTTCGGAGGCTTCTAGGTAGTTATCGGTAATCCTTTACTTTGAGATTTAATTTAATTTAATTTATTTATACTGCACAATACAAAATACTGCCACCTCGAAAGCTACGCCTTGTATGAGGTATGCAGAATAAGGCAAACCATTAGTAAACAGATTGTAATTGAAATATGGGGTGCGCCTTGTAAACTACAAAGACTATTTAATGTAGAAAAAGATTAATTAGAACTATGGCGGGAGTCAGAAGATGCACTGACTGCAAAATTTGATTCAGGTCTTTTGAAAATTAACATTACCATATATACATACATTGAAACAGTGGCATATACCATACAAAAAATAATGAAATGCTGGAGGTGCCATCGCATAGGTTAGCAAGAACGGAAGAGAGCCCTAAATACCTACAAGATTGTCAAACTTTTTAACAAGCTGCCCAGTGATTGGATAATACTCCCACTAACGAATTTTAAAAAAATTGTTAAGAAAATTTTATTAGAAAAAGCGTTCTATATTCTATATATCAGAATCATTATGAGTGAATGTTTTATATGACTTTATGTACAACTTGTACTTGTTTTTCGGTTAGCTGTTATCCTATTGTATATGACTCGTTATATGTAGGTATAACGGGCGTCCCAGAATTTCCTCAACACGTGATATTCTCATAACAAAAAAAAGTAAAAAAAGCGGTATTTTTCAAATTACTATAGGATCTCTCATACTATTCTTTCAAAACATTTTTTTGTACTTGAGCCCTTAAAACACACCTCCAAATGTTTTCTTTCAAATAGCACTCAATAGTTTTCTGTCGACAAATTATATAACAAATAAGTTAAATAAAACAAGGATTTGTTTGAGGCGTAATATTCTCGTAAAAAAAATTCACACCAAGTGGTCCTTTCAAGGGTATTGAGTGAAGTACAAAAAAAATGTTTTGAAAGAATGGTACGATAGGTCATCATACCATTCTTTCAAAACATTTTTTTTGTACTTCACACCCTAAAACTGTTTTTTTTTAAATAGCATCCTACGGCTTTTATTACATAAACGAAGTCATCATTTTTAGTTAAAATCTTATAGTGCGTCTGATATTCATACACGTAAAATAATAAG
Source organism: Callosobruchus maculatus (assembly GCA_951848785.1). NCBI lineage: Eukaryota > Metazoa > Arthropoda > Insecta > Coleoptera > Chrysomelidae > Callosobruchus > Callosobruchus maculatus. Next base: position 6,458,739 of record CATOUR010000032.1, read on the forward strand.
CAGAAAATAAATAAAATAAAGGTTTGTCTGAGGCGCAACAAAAAAGAAGAAAAAACATTTTTTTTCAAAAGCATGCTATGCTATGCGTTTTTTTATAAAACAAATTGCTTATGTTTTCACGAAAGAAATAAATACAAGAAATAAATTGGCGTTTAACATCAAAAGTACCACAAGATTTTAAATTATGATAGGGTTATTATTATTATGTTATTATGTAGGAAAGAACCTATGAGGTGCTATTTGAAAACAAAATGTTGGGGATTTTCGGGAATGACGTAGAAAAAAAGTATTTGGAATACATGGTATGATAGAACCTATAGTACCTTCATAGTTAGATACAACTCAGTTCTTGCTTGAACAGTTTTTCGTTACGAAAATATCACGTGTTAAGGAAATTGCAGGACACCCGGTATATGCTGAATGCCTTGTGCCTTGTGCTATGGTCAATGTAATTTTTTCTATGTCTGGTCCTACATCATTTATTTATTATCAAAATATATATACCTACGTGTTCATCTGAAAACTTCCAACCCCAGATTTCTCGAAAACCGCCGACTAAAAGGAAAAACGCCGAGGCATGTCACAAGATTTGTCAAAGGTGACAACTTTTTAACCAAAAACTACTTCATCCCCTTGTACCTTCTCCCCCCTAGGATCATCCCCTTGAAAATTTTAAATGACAAGAGGTATCGAGTTGTTTTACAGGTATGTTGAAGTACTTTATTTTGCTGTTTGATTTTTAAAATCGGTCGATGTTTTCGAAAAAATTAAAATCTTTATGTATCTATTGTATTGCATTACAAAATAAATAATAATAGTAAAATAATAAATCGTAACTTGTTCAAATAGAATACAAACACCACCGAAATATCATTTTTTATTGGAATAAGTGTTCAAATATTGTCCGTTATTGGCCAAACAATAATATAGGCGATTTTCAAATTCATGATGGGCAGTTGCAGAAACATGTGGGATATCATACCAGCTTTCGATAATGCGTTGACGAAGGTCATCCAAACTGCCCGTGAGGAATTTGAAAATTGTCCCTTATTGTTTGGCTAATAATAGGCAAGATTATTTGTTTTTGTATTCTATTTGAACAAATTAACATAAACGTCATCATAAAGGACTTCGACATGTCTACCTTTGAAACAAGATATTACTCGATACCCCTTATTGTCAAAGAAAATTTTAAGGGGATGATTCTGGGGGCCAGAGGATACAAGTGGATGAAGTGTTTTTAGTTAATAAGTTGTCCCCCTTGATCTCTGAATCTCATGAATCTTTTGACGTGTCTCAGCGTTTTTTCGAGAAATCCGGGGTGGGCAGTAAATCCGGGGTGGGCAGTTTTGGAATAAACACCCTGTATATCTATCTATCTGAGCAAAAGAAAGGTAATGTAGGTATCACTCACCTCCTGTGCCTTTGAATGATCTCCGAATACAGCGTCTCTCTGAGAACTTTCCTGTCCAGGTCTTTGGTGGTTTGGATGAGAGGCGGTGGAGCCACTGGGGATGAGGGGACCGCGTTCTTGCAATCCATCTTTCTTTTTCTCAAACACCCTGTATAGTATCACAGTATAACGATGACATGGCAAGCATCAAGGTGCGGGTACATATATGGACGTGTGTATACATATATCTTTGTTAACAATATTCATTTAAGGCATATGAAGCAAAAAGGCATATTCTGTCGATACGTACGTTTTACACTAACTACTTTGTTGCGCACACACACTTAACAATGATATCTACCAAAAGTCCACAACAAAAGGTGAATTGGAACTGAATAAGGGCGATGCCGCGTGTTGTTATGCTCGTCGTCGGTGAATTAGAATCGCAATTTGTTTATAAAACGCATGACGTAGGTTATTTCGACTTCTTGCTACTGGCTATTACATTGTTAAGATGATCGTAGTATCGTCCGAAATGGTCTTGGTATATGTCGTCTACGTCGCCGACGATCTTGTCTATAGTTGCATCGTTATGCCTTCGAATAATCCGGTCCAAAGCCGTCACTTGTATGGATTTGCTCGGCTGTATCCTTTTTAGATGTTTGCTTGTGTGGTGACTGTGGTGTATGCTCACTGCTGTCTGTTGCTTCTTCTGACACTTTTCTAAACTAAACCCGTTTACACTCAGACTGTCCATGTAAAACTTGCGATCGCTTAGCATTATTCCGCGTTCCGGGTTTTAAAAAGGGTATAAAAGGGAGCAATAGAAATAAGGACACGGCGGCCGCTTTGTCATCGTATGAAAAGCAGTCTTAACGCCGTCGCATTTCTCGGAGACTGATAAGGTTCACTAACTTGCTGCTGCCTAATCAATATTGTCGTGTTTCCTGCTGTTCATTCGTTCCTGCTGCTGCTGTTCGTATATGCACGTGCAGATGCGGACTAGGGCAAAGTACACGTATCGATTTCCAGTGGCGTAACTCAAAGAGTTACACAGAAAGAGATTGATCAAGACGGTGGCCCGGACGCACATACAGTAACAAGTAACAGCACCCTTGCTAGATAATTCGTTCAAATTCGTGCTCCCGATCTTCATGTCAGTAATGACGCCTGCGCTAGATGGAATGCGATCTACGTTTATGTAACAGCAACCGTGCTAGAAATTTATGTATTCTTTTCACCTTGACAGCCATTTTATGTCAGGTTTTTCTTTTCATGTAGTTTGGATGAGAGAGTTGCAGAATATTACGGAGCTTGGAGTGTAAAACGAACACTAGAATTGACAAGAAAGAAGCAAGATAGAAATATTTTCAAAAGGGTCTTGCAGCAAAGAAAAGCAGAAACCCTCATGAGCTTGCAAAATGCGTTGCTGAACTTTAATTAATTTGTTCAATGTTCAATGACTTTTCCATTATCTCTCTTACTAATAAATGTTTCAGTTTCATTTACAGGGTATGAGGAATTTTAAGTTTTTATTTTGTATTCAATATTTGGACCTTTTAGTTTTACCTTTGTTCATTAAAAAGTATCTTAGTATTGAATTTTGCTATAGTCATATACGATATTGTATTGTGGTGTCGGGCGCAGCATGTAAAAATAATTTAAAAGCAATAGAAATTATACAAAAACGTTTAATAAAAATTTTATATAAAGTGAAATCTACATATCCTAGTGACTTGTTATTTTCTAAAACAAAAATTCTAGATATCCGCCAAACATTTTTCATGTCATTAGGTATTTACCAATATAAAAATAAATCAAACTTGACAAAACACGAACATAAATATGACATAAGATATGCATGTAACGTTGTACCAAAAGCAAGAAAAATACTTTATTACGATGTCATACATTTCTTGCTCCAAGACTATACAATGAGATACCAGAAAGCATAAAATGTCTAGTGCCTTTAAATTCATTCAGGTATAGTTTAAAACAATGGATAGTAAATAATAATCGCATTAAAATTCACCAACTTGTAGACATATGTAATACCTATTATTACTAATAAATATAGAATACATAATATTTAAATATAAATATTCCTGAATTAATTAAGCCTTATGTGTTGTTTCTATTTTATAATAATTACCTTGTACCCAAGCACAAGTTTTTAACCTTTTGGGGCACTTGTTGTTTATTGTATTTTATTTATTTTATATTTACAATAAACGCTATACATACATATAATATAGCCACTAATGTAACTAATTTACACTATCATAAATAGAGCTAGCACAGATGCTATTACTGTGCGCTACTCCTAGCAGAGGTGGTGTTACTGTTTCTAACTTCGGCGCGCTACCTCGCCTAGCAAGGGTGCTGTTACTGTATATGCGGCCGGGACCTTACATACGATATAAGCTATTCAAAGTATTTTAACTGGTAATCTCGTTCTCTAATCCGTGGTCATGATTTTTCCCTCGTCATTCAGATTCCAGCAAAACGCTGTAAAATCTTCAGAAAGAATTAAGTCAAGTTGATTGACTCAATACATTACAGTGATACCATTTTATTATTCTTCCAAGCTAAAGTCTGAGATCCCCTTAAAACTAAATCTCATCCGCCCGCCCAAAAACGATCAGGAACCCCCAAATCTCCAAAAAAACGAAATTGAGCCGTTCTTTATAATTTTAGTTTATTTTATTATGGCTGCGCCGATACTGACACGATTTCTAAAAACTGTATGCGTTTTCTATCCTCGCCATGGTAAATATGACACGATTCCTAAAAACCGTACGCATTTTCTATCCTCGCCATGGTAATAATACTGTGACAAAAATTTCATCAAAACCAGGTCAATAATTCCCACGTTGCACAATGTAGAACGATTTGAAGCAATACTCGTATGTATACAATTACAGGTCAACCAAAAGATATTGATATCAAATTACATGAACCATCTTGTGATGATACCAAACAGTGTGATTGTAGCATAATAAAAAAAAACTAAACCACTTAAATATTTAGGAATCATGATAGATCAACATTTAAAATGGGTGGATCATATTAACTATGTCTCCAAACGTTTGAGAAGTCTAATGCATAAGTTTTATGAATTACGTGACATCCTATCAAGAAAAAATTTAATAATTCTGTATACAGTCCTTGTAGAATCTATTATCAGATACTGCATTCCTGTTTGGGGTACAGCCTTCAAATCAACAATTTCATCGCTACAAGTTGCTCAAAATATAATACTGAAGATAATCTTGAAAAAAAAAAACAAACTTTACCCAACTAGAGAACTATTCAATGAATCTAAATTACTAAATGTACATTTGCTATATGTTTACAGCTGTTTTAAATAGAATGTATATGAGAGACCCGGTCGAAAATTAGCCTTGATTTTAAAACAGAATTTACTCATAAAAGTTTTACATAACATCCCTTCACATATTACGGACCCAAATTATTCAACAAGCTTCCGAAAAAATTAAAATTGATATCAAAATATCGCTTATTTAATAAAGAAATTAAAACATTTATGGAAAACAATGAAAAAAAATTTAACATTTAAATTTTCACCGATTTATGTATATTTTTCTGAAACACTACTCCTTGGCCGTTTCGTCACTAGTGCCTTAAAGGTTAGTAGGTGTAGTTAATATATATTAGTAATTTTGTTTCTGTATTTTAATTTAAGTTACATACTTAATATTAATATTCTGTACATGATATGTGGAATTGAGCAATACACTATTACGAAACAGACCTCCAAGCCTAATGTGATAGCTGTATTAGTTCAATCCCCACTTGATCTACATATTTATATAATATTGATTTACACATATTATTACATGGCATTATTTTGTATAGAATATTATTCTAAATTTTGAATGTATTGTAATGAACAATGTACAATGAACAATGAAGGTTGATTGATTTCTACAATAGGCAATACATTGTTAGGATGGACATAAAAAAGTGTATTATGCTGCTAGGTCTTTCTTTCACAGGTCAGTGAACCTTGAATACAGCGAATTTTTCAGTTTTACCCAAAAAGTAAAAAACAATCAAAAAACCCTATAACTTCAAAAAACGAAGTTTGAGGAATATTTGAATCTTTTTTGTTTTTTGCTCTTTGATCCACCGTCCATATACCGATTTTCAAAATTATAGCAGCGTTACCTACTACGACCCCATAACATATCGCTACCCAAATTTCATCACAATTCACACAGTCCAAAATGCAGCGGTTACTGAGATTACGAGGCTAGAAAAACGCCAGCAGAAAGACAGACCGGCAGAAATGAGTGACGTGGATTTTTGATATGGATTTTGATATGTCGATATCATAAAAAAATTTCGCGATCACACTCTCCTCACCTATCGATGTGGGAAGTAAAACGAAGTCTTAGTATTTTCGTTGATGGTCTAATTTGTAGAAGACTGATGGTATAGAATAATTTCAATAGGGGCTTAGGGCGCCTAAGACACTTACTCCACAACAAAAATGTTTTTAAAGTCCATAAAATCGCTAAACCACGGCTAGAAAACAAGTTAGACATAAGCTGTCAATAATGCAGAGCAGGGATTTCTGGATTTTTCAATCAAAAATAAATATCCATCAAAAAAGCTCAAAACGAGAATTGCAACCTGAGCCCTCACTGTTGGCTTCTAATTAACAGTGGTGTTCCTAGAGTGGCGCCGGGAAACAGTCTACACAGAACACGAGGCTAATGACCAGAGCAGTTGAGGCCGATGACACAGAAGTAAAAAAAATACTGAGCAGGGCTAAGGAATTGTATCTATCTAATAATTTCTGCTTTATTTACCGTATAGAAAAAATAATTTCTGCTAATAATATAGTTCTATACTGTATTCACAGCCAAGCTAGACCAAATGAAAACAAGCCCGCGTGCGTGATCGGTTCGTGTCGGTGGGGTCCCAATAGTCCAGTACATCATGTGTAAATTGTGTGTTATAATCTGGCAAGTCAAAATCTCCAAGGCTGACTGGAAAGTAGATCCAAATATGCAATGTCAAGTGTTCATTGCCTAATGATCATTTTAAACTGGCAACTGGCTACTTTTGAGTTGCAATGGGCTCATAGGGCAACTATTTTCAATAGTCATATAAAATTCCATAATTGCACTGTACTATAGCTGATGGCGCGTTCGCAGACGTTAGCGGACAGTAACCACGCGAATGTTGCATGCGACCGTTTATTTGGAGTCTATCTTGGGATTGAATATACGGGTAGAGTTAAATGTTTAACTCTGGAGAAAAAGTATTTTATTTGAGTATTATTAGATATATATTTTATTCTGTTCATATAGCTATCATGCATGATACATTTCATTCTATTAAGAAAAATAAATAAGATAACGAAACCCCTATGAAACATAAACATAACAAATAAGGTCATTCCAAGCACCGCCCGAAATGCGGTCTTTCTCGCTCTCTGAACTATCACAGTAGTAGTGATGGTACTCTTTCTTTTGGCAAATTTCAGATCTCGCACATTATACAGGGTAGAACTGCAGCCCTTTTTTTCACACGACATCATCGACGCCCTGATATATTGTGATTTTTGAAATAAGACATAAGAACTCTCCGGGAGATCATTCTGTGGAGTGAAGCTCTCTAAAAAAAAATCAGCCCACTGTGCTTCTATGCTATCGGAACTATTGGCTTCGGGTTTTGTCATTCTAGGCAGCTCAATCAAATGTCTTCAAAGTCTGTAGAATATGACCAGCTCTGCAACTTTTTTAAGATCTCTGGAATCGAAATAATATTAGTGGAGTGCTTTGGAACATTACAATGTTGGTCTCATATGAAAATTTGAAGGAGATAGTACCTGCACCATAACAGAGGTCCCAGTTTCCGGGACGCCAATCTGGTTGCTGGCTACATAATTGTATCAGGCCATGTTACTGCTGATGTTGACCCCAGAAGCTTGACAGAATAGCACTGGGGCATTCCTTCACCCCTATAGCTGATAAGACCAACGTGTGATTTTCATGTGAAGATATCTTATTCTAAATGTTGAATTCATTTTATCTCAATGTGTAGTATGAAAAATGCTGTAAAACACCTTTAAAGTGAACGAACAGTGAGTCATTTGTGGACCAGATAGATGAAGTAGGTAAATCAGCTGTCATGAACAACAGGTCAAACCTGAATTGTACTGGCTTACACGGCCTATACTCGCTATTAAAGAAACGTTACCCAGACTGGCAGTGGTGTTTGTTTATGTAGGATATAGGCGTGTCCGCGGAGATCTAGATTGGATTGGATATTATTTCTAACAGTACATCCATGCACAACATGTAGAGTGACGAGGAAGATCAGGTCCGTGAGGGTTATCGACATCGACAAAGAACACATACGAAGCATAACGAAGAATAATAATATAGAGATTGGTCCCTGAGAAAACTATACAACATCCTCGATGTCATCTCAAAAGCAACAAGCAACGCCTTCGATATATCGCATTGCTTCGAGACTCTCCATGAACTTCAATTATTGCTCTACTCCGCATATGATTGATGTAGGTCAGTAGATCTGTAGATATATACTTATGGAAGCCATACTTAGAATCGTTCATGTTCGTCTCCTTTCTACGTATTTTAGCAGCCGCACATCGACGAAAGTTTCCCTAACCCTGGACAATATCCGGATAAAAACCACGAGTCTTCAGTGGTTGTATTTAGGGAGGAATTGTTCGCCAAGATAACTCATTATGACAGTTTGGCATGGAAGCTTCAGAAATCTGCAGAGAACAGGTGGAAGTTCTGCTAAGGAGGTTCATGTTTAAATCCGATATTTCACGCACTCCATACTTCTGTGCCTATTTAATATTTTTCCCTAAAAAAACGGATTAATTCGCTTTGAACGGTCAAACATATATACAGGGTGTTCATTTGAAAACTTCCCACCACCGATTTATTGAAAACCACTTATTAAAAGAAAAATCGCAGAGACACGTTAAAAGATTTACCAAGGGGGATAACTGCTTAACCAAAAACTACTTCACCATCCTGTACCCTCTGCTCTCAGGGTTATCCCCTTAAAAATTCTAAATGACAAGGGGTATCGAATAATAGCTTATTTCAAATAGCTTTGAAATAAGCTATTACTCGAAGCTGTCGAAGACCTTTACCCTGACGTTTGATTTTCAAAAATCGATCGATTCGACTTTCGAGAAAGTTAAAAAAATTAATTTGTGGACCAAATATTAGGAGTTACTCTGACAACTTCGCTGGTTCTGCCGCCAAATTACAAAAGGCAGTTATCCTTGGGTCTACTTAGAGCAATCGGCGAGTACAGTTTTGTGGACAAATGACTACAGCGATTAATAATAGTACCCTTCGTGTAAAAAATATCTGCTTCACTGATGAATGCACATTTTATATAACTGAATTTGTTAACAGCATAGCAACAGGTATTTGAGCAATGACAATACTCATGCCTTTGAAGCAGGGCATACCCAGTAACCCCCAAAAAAGTAATGACTATGGGCAGGCATTTTAGGAAGCAAATGTCTGGGCTATTGTTTATTTATGGATATTTAAATGGAGACATTTATTTGGATCTGTTGGAAAATAGCATTTTACTGAAACCATTAAAAAGAAAATCGAAGAGGATGGAAACCCTATACTTGATGAGGCTGAATATTTCCAGCAAGTCAGCGCCTCTCCTCACTATGTTCCTCTGGTTTCGGCAATGGCTAGATGACGCGTTTTCAGATAAATGGATAGGGCCAAGAGGGCCTATAAAATGAACTGCTGGATCTTCTGACTTGACGCCATTTCACTTTTTTATGGAGCTAATTAAACGCTCTTGCGTTTACTCCCCAACCTGAAAGTTTGGATGACCTTCGTGAACGCATCATCGAAAGCTGCCCTGACATCCCACAAGAAGTTTTTGCAACTGTCCGTCGGGAATTTGAACATCCTATATCATCGTTTGGTCAATAACGGGCAACATTTTGGAGAAATATTGCAATCAAAAGTGACATTTTCGTGTTTTTTGTTTCCTGTCTGAACAAATTAAGGTAGATAATGATTTTTCTCATTTTCTCGAAAACGGATCGACCGATTTTAAAATTTCAAACTGCAGAATAATACCTTTGAAATAAACTATTACTAGATACCCCTTATTATTAAACATTTTTGAGGGGATGACCCTGGTGGGCAGAGTGTACAAGGGGTGAAGTAGTTTTTGGTTAAAAGTTGTCACCCTTGATAAGTGTCACGGAGTTTTTTTCTAATAAATGGTTTTCGATAAATCCTTGGTCTCTTGGTGGGAAGTTTTTAAATGGACAATCTGTATATAATTGAAAATTACTATGAAGCTTGGCTATGGAGAAATGATAACTTGTTAGTTATAGGGGCTGTCTTCAGTTATAGTTAACCATTTAAGTAGCTGTTTAATGTCTGAATCATCGTACCCCTTTTAGTTACAGTACGCTAATGAAATTTCTTTCAGGACTCAGCGCTTCATTTGCATCCAATCTGCATCTACTTTAACGTTAGACATCTAGATATCAAGATGGTTATAGCTAACCCTTTGGTAAGACGAAACAACTATAAAGGTTTAATTTGAACAGAAACATTATCCTTATTTGCTTGAATACGTTAACTTCCAAAAATTCAAATTTAAAATATATTTTTTGATGATTTATGATACTATTCGTCAATTCTTGTCAGAGCGGTGAAACTTTGCTCTTAGTTGCAGTCGTTTCGGTCGATCGGTCTGTCAGGTCTGTTTACCCAGAGACCAGACAAAGTCGTGGAGAAGTAAGGGAAGAAAAATAAAGGAAGGAAGGAAGGAGAAGAGCAAAGAGCAGGCAGTTTGTCGGTTGGAGGGTATAGCTTGACAATCCCGACGTCGTCTATTTGAGTTTGGTAATTTTTGGGTTTAACCAAAAGGGTTAATTTTGAGGTTCGATATCTAAAAGGCCAAACATTTGTTATTTCCAAAATTGCAATTACAAATTGCAGGATTTGATTTTGATTACAGTGCGAGCCACGCCCTTGGGTGCCTGCGAACTTGCTCGGCTCTGTACCTAGTCCACTGATTCGTGCAACAGAGGGTAGCTGTGCGATTTCGCTTGACTGTAACGTCGTTACGCCCGTTGCTTAATGTAATCTCCCAAGTAAGAAGGTAAGGGATATCAAGGTCTCTGTAAAGGGTATCGTTAGACACATACCGTAGGGCGTTAGTGATTGTGCGCAATGTCCTGCTCTGTAGAACCTGCAGATTTCGCATGTGCGCTTTGGCGAGATAACACCAAGCCGCGCATGCGTAAGTATTTGCTGGCCTAATAATCGTCTTATACAGGGTGAGCCGATAGTGCGTGCACGGAAGATTGTGGGCTTACTAAAAAATATTTCAAAAATCTGTCACTTGATCATGGTGGGACCCTTGAAGGCTATAACGTAAAAATATGTTCACTTAAATTTTGAAGTTTATACAGGGTGGTCCATATTAAACTTACATTTTTTTGGATGGAACTCCCTATATATTATTGTATATTTTGATTCCTTGGTGAATTCTAGTGTGACTTTATGTATCGTACATGGAACTTTAAACGAACCGTTTAGGAGCAAATCACCATTTTTTGTATAAGTAGGTATCAGAAAAAAATTGAATATCGCAGCGATTATGCAACTCAGAAGGCCTTCACTTTGCGGTACAACTAAGCATGAAATGCGCCACCTTAGGTCAGACGGCTAAATTTTTTATAGTTAGAGAAATCAGTAGATTAATTAAGGAAACTTCAATCACGGATAACTTGATTTTTTCAAATGGGAATGCCTATTTTGGTTTAAAGATTGAAATGTAAAATTTGATTACCTTTCTAACGATGTAGCATTATCGATATCAATCTTTTTTGGTTTTCATTTTATTTCAAATTTTGAGTCAAATCGGTGTTTTTCAATTTCCCTACGTGCAAGCAACCTAGCAGGCCATGAAAAATAATCAAAAGCCCATTAATATGGAAGAAACCAACTAACTTAGTAGAAAGATCCAAACTAACTAGAGTAACGAGGTAAGATTAGAAAATTCCTTACAACATATTACCTCTAACCAGAAACAATAACGATAACAAGAACGCTCATTTTTCACAACCTACTAGCTATTAGCCTGCGTTTTCGAATGATTGCTTTTGATGAGCCACCGATCCGCCCACTCTAACACTTCAGCCAGACATCCACCGCAAGCTGCAGCCCATCGTGGACCAGATCTCTCCAGACCGCGACTGAGTTACAATCACAGTTGCGGGGGCAAGGGATATCATGTACAAAAAGTGAATGAAGCATAGGCACAATGACCTAACCCTGAGGGACACCACTGACACCAGCATTTATATAGGCCGTAACGATTTATGATGTATACATCTCGAAATCTCACGCCACTCATTTAGTCTGCCTATATAACAGCAAAGGTAGGTATATGACTACTGTGCCTATAAGTTAGCTGTCTGTACGTAATCTCAGTAACCACTGCAACGATTTCTATTATTTCTTCAAAATTATAAATAAATATTTTAAATTGGATAGCAGTATAAGTTTGTAGGGACAGATTTTTAGAACTTTGACAAAAAAATTCAAAATGGTGAAGTATGGCATTTGCAATCGTTTTGACATCGAATTCATACTTCCAATATAGTTTTCCGCCTGGGCACCGAATATACACATAAAAAGAAGTAAGAAGTATTATGGAAATACTAGAATCTAATTATTACTCCTTACTTCATGATGACTCAATACAATATTTCTGCGTAAAAAGTTTTATGTTAGAATAAATCTGACTGTATTTGTCAAGCTGACGCGACGTGGCAAAAAATTTAATCACTTATGCATTTAGCAAAGTGTAGATTTATTCGACCAAAAGTCATTTCAGAACTAATGGACATTTTGGGATTTGTAGCTACATAGTTTTTAATAAAGCGTTACCTCTTTGACGCTATTTTGATATTAACAGCCCAACTTTCGGTAATGCTGAAGGTACAAGTTATACACATTTTATTTTGTAATGGCACTAGGGTCTTGCCCCATTATTCAAGTTCTACATACGAGTATACATATAATCTCCATTATTCGATGAAATAAATCGATTGCATTTCATTGGTTTATAAAATGGCTCTTATAATTTCTCTGTCGCCTAGATTATATATATTCTATATGTCGATACTGATGGCTAGGTTATAATTTGCGTTGCTTAGTAACAACTAACATTCCAGTAAATAACTTGGGGTTAGTTCAGTTGGTATCTATAATTCATGAATTTTATTCTGCAATATTAAAGAAGTAGAAATTGTTAGTATAAATAAAAGATGAACCAACAAAGACCAGCAACTATTGGTTCTAGCAATGATAAAGAGATGCTGACTATGGCCGAAGAAGAGTTATCTAGGCTACATAGGCAGGTAAGACAGGCATTACATATATCATTTGGTTAATGTTGAATCTCACAGAAGCTTTTTATGATCAAAACTTGTTCTTCAGGTTAGCTCAAAACGATCAAGGCCTACCTGACCGTGTCAAGCCACCTTTAACTTTTTACTCTCCTCCTTTCTTAATTTATTCTTCTTGTCCTCTCTCTCTCTCTCATTCTCTACCTCTCTCTCTCTCTCTGCCTCTCTCTGACTGCGTCTGATTTTGGAAAACTAGACCTGGTAGAATGATAGGATTCTAACGCATAGCAAATATATTGAAGACCGATTTAACAGTCGAAGAATTGATTTCCCCTATATTACCCCATAAAAAGGTGCATAATATGGATCAGTTTAACCAATAGATCTGAGCTTTTTGGAATTTGCTTGATTTTCAGTCAAAAGCTTGGCAGGTTGCTCTGTACTAGATATTAGATTAAAAAAATGATCAAAAAGCACAGCTCATGAGGACGGTGGCGGGCTCTTTATTCAGTTGAGTTTCACTTGATAGTCAATAAAACCACATTTTTTGTAGCTAAGCAGCCGGGAAAGCAAAGCCTAAATACCATACTCAGCTGAACAGGCCAACATTCACAGGCTCAATACATCACTTGTCATAGGCAAACCCTAGAGACCATGGGAAAAAAGGTGCGGTCATATCGCCCGGTTCGCAAAATATGAGGAATAATACCGGTCAAAAAGTGAAAGGTCGCCAAGACCATGGTGGCGAGGAACCTGCTGTAGGGCACGCATCAGGGCCAGTGTTGCCAACAGTAAAAAATATTTTCCGCCAAGTACAGGCTTAAAATCCTCTAGATTGGATTGGATTGGATTGGATTATCCGCTAAACATACTAACCCCCCCCCCCCCCCCGTCTCAGGTCAAACATAAATTTAAGGGTGCCAAACAAAAAATTTATATTAACATAAAATAATTGATAATTTGGAGAAAGGCAATACAAGGACGCCCAAGGCAAACTCACATGTTTCTTTAAAAGGGTTTTCTCCATTCGCGTCCTGATATTGCCACACTTCGGACCAAAACTTATTGTCAGTGGTATTTTCCCATTTTAACAAAATTTATGTTGGTGTAGTGCTCTTCAATGTGAATGTTTTCGGGCATGTTTAAATTCTGTAGCAGACTTAATAGTTTTTCATTATCTTTTTGTTGCTTTAGTACATTTTTGACTGAAAGTAATGATATTTTTTTCTAAATGTTTTATATTATCCGGCAAACGTTGTTTTAACTGGTTATACAAATCGATCAGGAAATCGCGACATCATCAGCAGCTGTTATATGTTTGTTTTGAACTAATTCATTTATCATTTTTTCAAACTGGAAGTCTAAATATGGTTTAGGATTTAAATACTTTTGTATATCTTTTTCCACATTTTCTACTTCCCAGTCTGGCAGAAAGCTTGCAAATTAGATTTTCCTCATATGTCTAGTTATCGTTTACTTATCTGAAAATTAATAAGCTAAAATCAGTTCTCAAAACTATTGATAATATTCGTGTCGGCAATACTCTAGCTCCGACTTAAAATGCATTTTACGAGTTCACAACATGTCTGTTAAGACATTGTAACTATGATGATGAAAATCAGCTAAGAAAATCTCATGATCCGTCAAAAATTCCGCTATCGCGCTATCGCCAATTTTGTCCGCTAAATTTAAACCAAATTCCGCTAAATCTAGCGGAAATTCCGCTAAGCTGGCAACCCTGATCAGGGCGGGATAATCTTTTATCTTTCCTCTTCTCTAGGCAGTTTCGCGTGTGAACAAAGTAGTAGACGCAATAGCTCTCAAGATATGTGAGTAAAACTCCAGGCCTGGTCTTATCTGGACTTTATACAATGTGAGGGGGTTGGATGGTACTTTCTAGCTGTGAATATGTATCCGAGCTTTTTTCAAGCAGCTGTGACAGTTAATGAAGCGCTAGACTAGAAAAGTTAGACTGAAGCATATTCTCCAAGCAATTATGATCTACAAGTTTTTTGGCAAAAGGAGCAGCTGCTGCCAGCCTTATGCGTTTTAGCTGGTCCACAGAGATCGACCGACCTAGTGCTTTGGATACATGAGTGCAACGTACTGTACCAGAAAGTGGGTCACTGATGTGAAGCAGAAACAATCGCGGATCCAAGACGGATCCCTGAGGAACTTTCGAGTCCACCGAGCGAATGAAAATACGGTCATGACTCATCTTTACATAGGCAGATTCCTTTATAATCCTCATAGATGATTATGAAAGCCTAAGTAAAATTCGATAATGGTCGTACAGTCTGTTTAGTTTTAGAAAAACCATGTGTGGTCATATAATTCATCCACTGAAATACTGCCTGTACAAATTACCGTAACTAAGGTTCATGTTTTATTGTTCTTTTTAATTACCTGGTATCTACTGTTATTTTATAGGTACAAAATTCCCTGAAAGATGTGTTAATTTGAATTATAGTAGGAAGCCCAAAGAATGACGTCACAGGTCTTTTCTTAAAATGAATCCGATGTACTGTAAAATTTAGTCCATGTTTTTAAATCTAAAAAATGGAGTCAAGTTGATTGACTCAGTACTTCCCACACATAACGATGATACCATTCTATTATTTCCCATTGCATGAAGCTATAGTCTAAAATCCCCTTGCAACTAAATTATCGCCCATCCGCCCGTAAAAACAACATCCAACACAAAAACCCTCTTAAATAATTTCTTGCGTCTCCTTCCTTAGGAACTAGTACGCCACAGTTTTTTTCTGCATGCTTCAACTCGACGATGCGAAATGTTCAAGAGCCTCCAACCCACCTAAAAACGAAGTTTGAGCTAATTTTATGTTTCTGGTTTTTTATTATTGCTGCGCCGCCACTGACGCGGTTTTTCAAAAACAGGGTCGTTTTCCATTCCCGCCGCGGTAATAAATTCTGTGTCAAAATTTTATTAAAATCAATTCAATAATTTTCGCTTTACGCAATATACATAGAACGAAATAAAGCAAAACTCGTATGTACAGATCACAAAATTGGTTTCTGTAATAGGCAAGCCAATGTTCGAATGGACCTAAAAAAGTATAATATGCTGCTTGGTATTTCTTCTACAGGTCAATGAACAGACTATTATGAATACAACAAATTTTTCAGTTTACAACCCCCACCCCCCCAACTGCCCCGATTTCACCCCGCATAAAAAAAATTGAAAATGATCAGGAACCCGTAAGTAAGTTTGAGCTGTTTTCATATTTTTAGTTTTTGTATTATTGCTGCGCCGCCACTGACACTATTTTTCCAAAACATAAGCGTTTCCCATCCTCGCTGCGGTAGTAATACTGTGTCAAAATTTCATTAAAATCAATTCAATAATTTTCGCGTTACGCAATATAGAACGATCTAAAACAATACTCGTATGTATACATCACACCCTTGGTTTTTATAATAAGCAAGGCAATGTTGGGATGTACGTAAAAAGTGTATTATGCTGCTAGGTTTTTCATTCAAAGATCAATGGACAACCCATTATAAGTACAACAAATTTTTCAGTTTTTCAACCCTCCAACCACCCCAAATTCACCTTCACCCAAACAAATGTAAAAAATGATCAGAAACCCCTAAAACGCTTAAAAACAAAGTTTGAGCTGTTTTTATATTTTTAGTTTTTTTATTATTGCCGCGCCGCCACTGACCCGATTTTTCCGAAACATACGCGTTTTCGATCCTCGCCTTGGGAGTAATACTGTGTCAAAATTTCATTAAAATCAATTGAACAATTTTCGCGTTACGCGATATCCCCCCCGAACGATCTAAAACAATACTCGTATGTATACTATCACAAATTCCCCCCGTGGTTTCTATAATAAGCATGCAACGTTCGGATGTACCTAAAAAAGTGTATCATGCCGCTAGGTTTTTCATTCACATATCAATAGACAGCCCATTACGAATACAACAAAGTTTTCAGTATTACAACCCCCACCCCCCAACCACCCCAATTTCACCCCCACCCAAGAAAAAGTAGAAAATGATCAGGAACCCCTAAAGCGCCTAAAAACGAAGTTTGAGGCATATTTGAAATTTTTCGTTTTTTGCTAATTCGTATAACGATTTTCAAAATTATAGGAACATTACCTACTAAGATCCCACAGCATAACGTTGCCCAAATTTCATCACAATCCATGCGGCGGTTACTGAGATTACGAGGGTAGGAAAACGCGACAGACATACCGACAGACAGACAGGCCGACGACAGACAGATCGACAGACCGACAGACCGACAGACCGACAGACCGACAGACCGACAGACCGACAGACCGACAGACCGACAGACCGACAGACCGACAGACCGACAGACCGACAGACCGACAGACCGACAGACAGATAGACCGACGGAAATGAGTGACGTGGATTTTCGTTATGTACTCATCATAAAACGCCCAAAAAGCGTATTATCTCAAAATCGAATATTTTCGCGATCACAATACCCCCCTCACCTATCGGTGTAGGAAGTTGTGTGTTACCACAAGTTATTTCCAGGTTTCCTTTTGGTTTGAAACCAGTGAACCAATAGAATCAACTACTCCGAGGATAAATACCTTTACTGGTATTGATTAAACTATTGGTTCGAGTGCTTCCTTTGGGGAAACATGAATATGATTTCCATCTCCATTGAGCTCATTTCGAGTAAAGTGGAAATCATGTCCTTCCTTTTGGTTCGTTATTAGAAACCAAACGCGATGGGTTTTATATCATTACACATTACTAAACTCAACTCTAATATTGTCGAAAAAAATCCGTTTTCTCCAAATCTCGTTTATTCTTAGCTTCGTATAATGGAAGAAGACCGTTGTGCATTCTTAGAAGAAACAGGGGTCGCGTTAGCAAAGCAACGCAGCGTCATTAGCATTTTACGTAAGGAGAGAGACGCCCTATTAGAAGACGCCAAAGTAGCTGGATGTAACATACATAGGAAAAAGGACGAAGAATTTACGGAAAAAGTGGCCATGCTGGCGGGTGAAAAGGACGAAAAAGAAAGAGCCTTGAGAGAGGAGAAAGAAAGGTTGAAGGAGTTGGATGAACAGATCAGGAAGGTACCATTTTTAGTTCCTATATAGAACAATTTTTTTAAATTTTTATGATAGATATATTATGAATATTCCTATTTTGGATTCGGATTCTCTGTTGTCTGTCTATCCAGTGGTTACTGGATTCTTTGCCACTCTATAAATCGGAAAGTACTGAAGAAATACTGATGGAAGATTCACAGTGGGTTACTACTAAGCAAGTACAAAAAACCAGTATTAGTTATAGCTTGAACAAAATTGATTGGATATTTATGAAATTTTTTGGTAGATAACTACCGCTCAAGGGCGAGATCGTTTACTGCTTTTGATTATCGATCCACTGGTGGCAAGGAAATAATAATAAAAAAAAGGAAAAGCATCAAAAATGCTGCAATTTTGCTTTTAGGTATTTCAGAAATCACTGATCACTGTTCAAAAATTTTGAGAACGGGTTTGCCCAATTTAAGAAAACTTTTTGTACATAAACTACTTTCTATTGCTCTTCAAAACTAGCCAGATATGTTCTCATTTACCTTCAAAATAAATGAAATTTATTTGATGCATGCTGTATATTCCAATAGCTGTATAGTCTGGAAACTTTTGAGCAAATTTTGCTACATTAGATTGAAAAAGATATTAAAGTTGTTTCTCCTGTGGCGGGGGTAATCAGAAAAAGGTAAACTGTGGAATTTTAGAAAATCGCCAAGCTGTACTTTTGGATGTTTCCGTGGTTCCCGATAAAGGTGAGGGGACGGGAAAATTTAGAGGGAGTAGAAATATCTGGGAAGTAGGTGCTGTTAGCAAAGTATCGCCTGACTTCATTTTGTATGCCTCCTGAACACGTAATTCCTTCGGGCGTGGTCCAAAGAGTATTTTGACTTGTAGTTTATGTCCATTCTTGGATATAGGCAATTTTTTCATAGTGTTTATGACATAATTCTTATGTAAAATGCCTGAGTAGCACTTAAGCTACTTCACGCATATTAGCCATTACCGTTGAACTGTTTCTATCTGTTGATACGTTTCTTGCTCTCTCCATTGACGTTTTGTCGCTATATCACACTAAATTTGTAGACCTATATGTGGTATAGGTAATGCTGATGTAATTTTATTTTAGTGATGAAGTAATTAGTGAAATTGAAAACGTATTAGAGCACCTTCAAACTGCATCAGTGAACGTTGCGGAAGCTTACGATACTTTTCTAATTTTTTTAGAAAAAATGTACATGTTCACGAACGACCTTTTACTGCACTAAAAACAAATCAAAGCTTTTTCTCGGGAAGGAACCAAATTGGAGCTGGTGGAGATTGTGGTGTTTGTAAAGCTTAAAGTTTTTTGTACCTAATCCTGTATTTTTCCAACGAAGCTCGTTTTCCTTTAAATAAGAAAAAACGAAACCCTAAAATATGGAATTTGTAATAAAACCTTCTCATTCTGTTAGCATCAGAATTTTACTATAATGTTGGCGGCAGAGCAAAAAAAAAACAAAAATATAAAAGTGAACCACATCTGCTGAAATATACTCTTTACTAAAGTTTCAGTAACATATATTTTGTACTTTGATAAAAGCTACATTGCTGGCGCAAGGATGAAAAACTGTATGGCTTATGGCCGACACCATAAAAAAATGTATGACGATAAACAGATTATTTATTGAAAGCATCGTGCTGCATTGGCTCATATTTAAAAAAACACATATGCTCAATGTTTAGATCTTTGATAACTTTTTGGCTAACCCTTTAGCCTTCATCAAAGTACATACGTTTGACAAAAAATACTAATAAAATTCATAGGATAAAAAATCAGTAACGACTATCCGTTTAAAACGTCCCTTATAAATTGGTTGAGAAAAATCAGAAAATAAAGAATGGGAAGTGGTCAAAGTGGGGTGGTTTTTTGAGGGAGCTCGTACTCAGTACTTCTCACACATAATGATGTTCCCAAATTATTATTAACCAATTGCATGAAGCTATAGTTTGAAATCGCCTTGCAAACAAATCATCGCCTACCTGCCCACAAAAAACATCCAACACAAAAACTCACTTATTTAGTTTCTTGCGTGTCCCTCCTTAGGAACTAGGAGGCCATAGTTTTTGTTCTGCATGCTTGAACTGGACGATACTAAACGATCAGGAGCCTCCAAACAGTCTAATAACAAAGTTTGAGCTGTTTTTATATCCTTAGCGTTTTTGATTACCGCTGCGCCGCCACTGACACGATTTGTCAAAAACAGACACGTTTTCCATTCTCGCCACAGTAGTACCTAAATTCTGTGTGAAAATTTCATTAAAATCAATTCAATAATTTTCGCTCTACGCAATATACATAAAACGACATAAAAGTCCCTTGATTTCTGTAACAGGCAAGACAATGTTCGGATGGACCTAAAAATTATCTCAAAATAGAAAATTTTCGCGATCATAATACTCCTCACACCTATCGGTGTGGGAAGTAAAAGTATCCTTAAAAAAACTAGACATTGGTATCTACTATCAGCAGTACATAATTATTAGGTTAGGTTTGAAAAGCAATCCTGAATGCACATGTCCTTCCTACTTCAAAGAAGGTGCAATCATTCTCAATAATTGCTGTGGATTTTTATGATATGTATTATTTATGTTTGACAAAACTATTACCAGGAAACTAGTAACTTGTTAAATATTAATACTTCGTGGTTTCCTTTATTATACATACATGTTCGTATTAATAATTTATTAATAGGTACGTTAATACGTTTTTGAGTGAAGCGCAAAACATTCCGCAAAACAGTTCTAATTATTAAGTAATACATGATGCCAGTTGAGTTGAAACTAAACTTAAAATGGAATATCAAATGATGAAATTCAAGAAAAATAGAGAGAAGGGAAATCATGGATCATTAGCAGATAACACAGCTCACAAACGGAAACAGTTAAAAACAACCTAAAAACCCCAATGAATTCAATAGCATTTACTCCGAAGTAAATCGTATTCATGGCTATTCTTGGTGTAACAATATTATTATAAACAATTATTGTTATTAACAATAGGTTAACAATTAGTAAACGAACTGATTCCATTAATTGGAATACGGCATGCTAAATGCAAAAAGGTGTGTTTTTGTGACTATACATATTCCAAGCTTTCCATTACCAGGAAAAAGCCGGCGAGACTGAAGTGAACAAGATGTTACTTGGGAGGCCCCCCTAGCATCAAACTATTAATTTCTAACGTCCAATCGATTTTTAGCAATTGATGTTTGCACCATTGTACACAAATTTCACACGATTGCAGTTGGTAGAAGGCACATTTACACTCTATATGTTATGAAATAACATGCATAAATTAGAAACATTTTGTCGTCATTGTTATTTTTTTGGACATTTATTCTACGAATCTGTGTTACAATAATTTCAAATTGTAGATAAATGACGCAATGGCTGTTTCGCCTACTAAAGTAGTCACCTAGAGCGTTCCGCAGGGTAATCATCTGGGACCCCTTCCATTTAACTATTCTATTTAT
The DNA here is from genome assembly GCA_951848785.1 of Callosobruchus maculatus. Classification (NCBI taxonomy): domain Eukaryota; kingdom Metazoa; phylum Arthropoda; class Insecta; order Coleoptera; family Chrysomelidae; genus Callosobruchus; species Callosobruchus maculatus. The sequence goes on from CATOUR010000032.1 coordinate 6,480,126, forward strand.
TAATGATATTCTGGAAGTCATATCTCTATCTGTCGTAATAATTATGTTTTACTTTTTGAGATGATTTGAAACTATGAGAAATGAAATTAAAGGTACTGAGTAGGCTTAAAAGCTTCAGTGTGATCTGAATAAATTTGTTCGGTGGAGTGACATAAATTTATTAAGTCTTAATTTGGATAAGTGCTATAAAATTAGATTTTTCAGAGCTAATAAACCTTTAGAATTCTATTACAAATCAAAAAATGTAAAAGTTGTCGAAATGATCGCATTAATGACCTAGGGGTTATAATATTCAATATGAAAATGACGTTATTTTTTCATATCTCGTCTAAAGCTGTTAAAATTTAGGATTTGTTCAAAGAGATTCCAAAGATTTTTCTGCGTATGTCTTCAAATCATTGATTGTATTATTCTCTAGTTAGAGCTATTCTAGAATCTGGTCACTTAACAACATTGGTGTTGATAATTCTTTGGAATGGTTTCAAAAAATGTCCTTAAGGGTATAGGGTATAGCGCGCGAAATTGAGAATCCAAGAAAATATATTTTCCCGTGTATGCGAGGAGGCGCTACCCCCTGTTCTCTTTCTGCAGTATCTGTGTCCAAAATGAGGGGAGGTAAGTCCAAAAGTCCAAAGGTAAGGTCAAAAGGTCCAAAGTTAAGGATAAAAATGAATCTCGCATTTAGAAGCTCCTGACGTGACCTTTAAATCTACACTAATGATAATGAGACGCAAATTGCAGAAGAAAGCTTGAGCTATGTCACTTCGTAGGCCTTGTTTTCATATCGTGTTTCCGTGTTTCACCAATACGCAGACAGCTGTTTCACGCTTATTGGCGATCATCAGTGCGCCATAGATCGATTGACGGCGATAGAGAGCATCAGAGTCTTCTTGTCTATCAGACATGTAAAGTATGTGAGAGTATGCTACAGAAAAGATCTGCTTTATGCCCCATTTGGTACCCGGAGGTAACGGCAAACTAAAGGAAGTTACTGCTAAACAGCAGCAAACTTCTTGGCGAAACGCAAAGGCGCATTCGCTTATCTAACCAGATAGACGCGCTTCTATGCCAACTGCATATGAGAGTCGATATACGAGACAGGCAGATCTTTTCTGTCGCCTACTCTCACATACTTTACATCTCTGATAGACATGAAAATTCTGTGGTTCTTTATCTCCGTCAATCGACCTATGGCGCACTGATGATCGCTAATAAGCGTGAAACAGCTGTCTGCGTACTGGCGGATTGACGGAGATACAGAGCAGCCCACGTATATCGACTCTCATATGCGGTTGGCATAGAAGCGCGCTTATCTGGTTAAGTAAACGAATGCGCCTTTGCGTTCCGCCAAGGAGTTTGTTGCTGTTTAGCAGTCACTTTCTTTGGTTTGCCGTTACCTCCGGGTACCAGATGGTGCAGAGGCAGATCTTTTCTATCGCCTACTCTCAATATAAGCACTATTTGTCATCGACGCATGGAGTTCGATTCGATGTAGTTGTTATATGAAATTATCATCACCATGATATTGTTAACTGTCCTGAGCTATTGAGTTTTATAAAATGTAATACTAATGATAGAGCATGTATTACTCTGTATAGTTAGCCATATACTCCATTGTATTAACAACTCACGGCAGCAACGCGAAATGAATATCGATTATCGACGTTGATTTGATGTACTTTTTTTATTAATATCACGTACATTTACGTATTGTAAGTACTTGCAAACATACGGTAGTAACATAATTTCTAAATGTTTTAGCTAGAAGACAGCATCAGAGTGTTAAGACCGAAATCAGCAGTACCGGATGAAGACTACAAACTTAGACTGACTAGTGGACAAAGGTCAATACAAATTTTACAAAATAGATTAGACAACACTGTAAAAAAGTTTTCCTATATCTTGGCTGAAAACAAAAGACTGCGTGAAGAAATCGATCATCTTTTGAAAGAAAGGTATCCTATAGGATAATAAATTGGTGAAATTAATTGTGCAAGGCAATTTATAGTTTCCTAACATCTTCCACAGGATATTCGGTTTTGAAAATAGAAGTTGAAGAGTACTCATTCATTCATTAATAATTCAAGTAATTATATATAATAGGTATCTACATTATTTTTATAAATCTAATTAACAAGGCTTAACTAAAAATCCCTCTTTTAGATGTGAATTAATTTTCCCAAAAAGCCATGGTACTGTACAGCTTGTATATTTTTGTACCATAAAAAATGTATTTGCAGAATAGTCCACCCATGCAATTTTAATGCGCGACCACCAGCCTTCTTCTCACAAATGCGTGGTAATCTAAGTAATTCTCTATAATTCCACCTCTCATCAAGCCTGTCAGATGCACAAGCGGGTCTGCTGCGTCTCATCTCAAGGCGGTTGCTCCTCATACATCAAGAACCGAGCGGTACGAGCGCACCCTTGTTCCCAGAGTATCCAGGGCTTGGTACAGATTGCTAGAGATGCATTTATTGACTCTACGGGAGTTGGCCTATTCAAGTCCCATGTCAACAAATTTCTCCTAACATAACCACAAAAGCTCCATTACAAATATTACAGTCACAAATACTACAAAATATGTACGTATGATGTGCCTAAAAAAAAATCAGAATATTCCTTCATTTTTTATCGTAAGACGCATAGGCGTAGTTAGGTGGGGGCTTGGGGGGCTTAGCCCCCCAATAATGAAATTAGCCCCCCCCCAAAATCCAAAAATAATTCATTTTGTTAAGTTTATTGTATCCAGGGCAGGGACTTAATCCCCCCAGATTCAGGGACTTAACTACGCCTATGGTTAGAGGAAGATACCTTAATTTGAGATAGGTGCCTAATTTGAGACAGCTCCCTCTCTCAAATTGTATGTGATGGCATCTAACAAAAATACTGCGAACTAACTTACATAAATAGCCCTCTAGTGGTAAAGTGGCCGTTGAACGATTCAGTTACTTTTTTGTGCAAGCATGAGTTAGATGTGATTCGACTCCTAGAGTTTTTTTGATAGTATGAATAAATCGGCCTTTACAGTGAAGGTAAGCAGACATAAAATATTTTATGAGTCGTAGTTGTTAGTTTAAGCGTTACTTGATCATGTATCATTGGAATTCGGCACTATTTTTCCGTAATTAATCTGAAATATGTTTATCAATGTTCATAACTAAAGTCCCTAATTTGAGACACCGATAGGTTGAGACTCAAATACGGCAATAATGGTTTTAGAAAACGGGACTAGTGCCCTTAAATACAAACGCATTCAGAGATTATGATTTTGGGGTGCACAATGTGATGGAAAATAAAACAGATACTCAAGAACACCTATCCGAAGAATTACATCATCAAAAAACTCATTTGGATCACCAAAGTCAAAATGAATTAAGATCACACAGGACAGAGATGAACGAACACCAAGTCCACCCCCAACAAATACGCCTCAAATAGTATATTATTCTCCCACCGACATTTGTCCTCTGCCAGAGTATAGAACCACAGAAACCAAGTCGAATGCTAGGGCTCGTAAAGCAGCAGTTATCACCCTCACTCCGTACAAAAAGGAATTGCAAGAAAGTTTAGAAAGAAAACAGGTCAAAAATATACCCCAAAAACATCAGTGGAGAGTTAAAACCAGAAGCAAAAATAAGGGTTTTTGAAGAATCTACTTCGGTTTCACAAAAAAATCCAGTTTCCAAACAGGACCAACCTTCCGCGTCAGGATTTCAACGAAGAACAAGGGAACGACTGTCTGCTCAAGCTCAGAAAGCGACAACAGTTTCAAACTAGATGATCCCTCTTCAGACGAATCCGGAGGAAGCGATGCTGAATATTTATTTTGTTGAATGGGGTTTTTGAGTAGTGTCTCAAATTAGGATAACTATCTCAAATTAGGACGTCACTATGTCTCAAATTGGGCAACCTTTTTATTTTGTGGCTGAATCGACAAGCATTACGTTTAAGTACAATAACTCTTCTAAATAAGCTATTTTGATGCCGTTTTTTACAATACTGTTTTGGTTACACTCTAAGCAAGTATTACGGTGCAATAATACTAAAATTTTGAAAACAGTAAATTTTATTTCGAATTTACAAAAAAAGTGTCTCAAATTTGGGTCTCTTCCTCTATGTGTGCATTGTAATTACAATTTTTGAATCTGCAAAAAACGATACGATCTTTTAAAATGTAAAACGCTTATCAAATTTACCTGAAGGTAGCTTTATTGTAAATAAGAATTTCTTATTGTCCACTATGACCAACGATTTGTATAAGATTTCAAATATCTATAGAAAATAGCCACTTTCAGCAGCTGAATATTGAATATGCTATCGAAAAAGGTGGTACAAATTAATGTAGGCCTGGTAACAAGAGGGTGTCCACAGGGAGGAGTTCTTAATCTGTGAAACATTATCCTTGATTACTTTACATATTTCATTTATTTGTACTACACAAGACAAATACCGCCACTTCAAAGGCTACGCCCTGTACGAGGTGTTGGCATTGATATGTTGAAAACATACATTAATTGATTCCATACAATAGCTTATGCAGACCATGTTGTAGGCAAACGGTAAATTGGAAGGCGTCATTCGCAAAAGTATGCAACAAGCTTTAGGGATTATAGAAAAATGGTGTGGCGAAAATACAGTCAGTTAATCCAAGCAAAACAGAACTGGTCCTCTTCACAAGGCAAACGAAAATTACTAATGTTAGTCCACCAAAACTCCTAAACGTCAGACTGGCGTGGACTATTTGTCTACAAAGAAGACTAAAGAAAGCACAGCTATCCTATAAGCAGTCATAGAATAATTGGTAAACATGAGGCTTGAAGGCCCAAGGTGCCATCTGTATATATGTTACGGTTAAAGTGTTTACTTGGATAGTTTATACACTAGCTGGATATTACACAAACTATCCAAATGTCTGGTTATTTTGATGAAAAATCATTTTTCTACTAAAATAGCTATGAATATTGGTTGGTTTGTATACTATCCAGCTAGTTTATAAACTGTCCAAGATATGCCGCTAAAGTATAATACCACTAAGATATCACACATATTAGCCAATGTTCCTGGTCAGTTTACAAACTATCCACATCATTTGGATAAAGTAATCACCTAATGTCTCTAGTAATACATAATAACCAACTCGTTGGTTAGTATGTAAATTAACCAACATTAGTTGGTTAGTATGTAAACTAACTAATTTTCTTTGGTCAATTTAACAGAAAAGTGAGGTTATGCTTATGGCAAGTGCAAGTGTGACGTGTTGGTATTGTTTACTGTCGTGCCTTGTAAAATTTGTTTAAGAACAAGTATCTGGTTACCAAAAATGGATCACCAACAGCAATTTGAAAAGTTACCATTAGAATGTTACGAGAAAAAGTCCCAAAATTCAAAATTAATGAATGACAGTGATTATAATGTACTTCTGCAACATATAAAGAGAATACGCGAACAAGGACCTAACACTAATAACAAGAATGGTTATCATGTAATGAATACTTATGATGTAGGTACAGAGAATCGAATCGAATAGCAATTGTATGGTTTATCTATGAATAAACTTGTACGGTTTATCTATGAATAAACTTTACTTTTGATTAAAAATTGTTTTTTAAACTAAAGTAACCAAAGAGGATTGGTTAGTTTACATACTAACCAACGAGTTGGATATTATGTAGTACTAGATATATTAGGTGCATACTTTATCCAAATAATGTAGATAGTTGGTAAACTAACCAGAAACACTGGTTAATATGTGTGATATCTTTGTGGTATAATACTTTAGCGGCATATCTGGTATAGTTTATAAACTAGCTGGATAGTATACAAACCAACCAATATTCATAGCTATTTTAGTAGAAATATGATTTTCCATTAAAATAACGAGACATTTGGATGGTTTATATACTAGCTGAATAGTATATATAAACTATCAAAGTAAACACTTTAACCGTAACATATACATTAATTAGATATATTGGTGGCCTACGGAGCCGAGGCTTGGGTGATTAAATGTCAACAAGTTATCACAAAGCTTCCGCAAAGACATATATAATGAGGCGCATGCTTCCGTATAACTAGTGCCATGAGAACAACAACAAGGGCAACGGAGATTGTGCTGAATTTGCCACCACTAGAAATATACCTGGAAGAAGTGGCCTTGGCAATGATGGTATCCTTCAAGTCCGTTGGCAACGTTGGCATATAACCTAGATTAGGATATGAGGTGTCCAGATGCCACATGTAGAGTATAGCTGTTGCGAGCCTGCCCCTCCTGCATTGTGGCACCAAATGTGTAATTGCTCGGACCTATACGCTACAGTAGTAGCGAGTAGTAACTCGTTGCTCATCTGCTAAAGAACGCCTTAGCTGACTTAATGAGGTGGTAACTAAATACCACACAATACCTCCACATGGCAACTGGTGCTGTTACTGGACATCATCAGCTAAAGAAACACCTCTAGAGTGTGAGGATAAGTGATACATCCCTATGCAGGAAGATGAGACACGAGACAGTTGAACACCTACCGTCTTATCAATGCGAGAAATCATCCAGGACCGGAGAGAACGCTGGTCTTCGGTGGTCAGATTAAGGGGAATCCCGCTGAGCTGTATCACCATCTTTCTCACTAGACTGGGATGATTGAAGTCTGAGTTCTGAGGGATGCTTGGGAGGATATACAATGTAAAATTTGTAACCCAATATAGGCACGGAATGAAAGTCTGAAAAAACAGACTGTCTAGTAACTATTTGGATCCATTTTAGGGGGCAATGCTACTGAATTTTCAACAACCTTACTCTAACAACTTATAGCCACATAGCAAATCTATACCAAAAAGGTGCAGGTCATAATATTATTGTAGGTCTCATTTCAATGACGTATGTGAGAAATTATTGAGAGATGTGAATACCGGTAAAAAATTCATGGTAGAACTGATAGAACATACTACAGTTGCTTTTGACCAGAGAGAAGAGTTCTGTTCTAAGTTGGAGCTTTTGAAGAAAAGGAGTATGATGGACATATTGGCTCACACAGAGGTATGAACACTTATATACTAGGGTGGACGTGGCTTATATTAAACCGAAAGAGACGAGTTAGACAAAGCACCGTAGTACGGTTCTTAGTACTTACTAACACTTTGTTTTATTTCCTGGACATATGTGCTGTGAATAGGTTTAAGATACGGGGATATATCAGAATGTAAAGATACTGGTGTTATAACATCTTTCAAAGATACAATTTTATAAGACACACAGTGAGACATAAATACCTTAGTTTAATGTACCTACTTTCACTTAAGTGCGCTTTAATTTTCAACTTCTGGGGTTTGTTGGAAAAACTAAGTGAACATAATCCTCAGTTTTAACATAATGTGGTTACATTCCAATCCAGGTGGTAGGAGGTCTTTTTGTTCGAAAAAGGTCGAAAAAAAATAAAATTTGGTGTGATAGTAGACATAGGTCCCCTGAAACTACATCTAAGTTTATGCCCGAAGGGGATTGAAAACTGTGCCTCGCGGCACCATTGGAAGAATGGTGTCTTTGTTGTAAGTGCTGTCGAAAAAATGTTCACATGACATAGAGAGAGAACAATATTCTTCACAATTTTAGTCTTCACATTTTCCGTGTGCGACCAATAGGTTCCGCTCTACAATCCCTCAAAGTTGGGGGTTGATTCGTGTTTTTCTCTAAAATCAGAATTTCGTCGCGGATTGAGACGAAAAACTACATCATATTATCTGCAGCTGCCTAAACTCAACGTATTCGGTCTTATAAGTCCGACATTTGCTGTTGCGAAAAATATTTTATTTGTGCATGCTTTTGGTGGAGGTGATACTATCTCGGCGTTGTTTAATTAAGATAAGTTTCGATTTGCGACCTCTGGGGGTTGCTGCTCGAGGGTGTGGGGAGCGGGGAGGGGGAGGGTTGGAAACTGCTTCGTGATGATTTTCGACAAATAGCGCCGTTGTGGTAAGGATTATCGAGAATAAATTTTCACCTCCCCCCAACCCTCAACCGGCAACCCCCCGAGATCGCAAACTTAGATGTAATTTCAGGGGACCAATGTCTACCATCCCACCAAATTTCATTTCTCTCTGACGTTTTGCAAACGAAAGCCTTTTTTGGGGCCTAACGATTGGCCTAATGTGACGAAAGTTGGCTTTATTATTACGACCCTGATTTGAAGTACAGGGTGCGGTACAATAACTTCCTTTTCTCAAAACTTGATAAAACTCATTGTGTGAATCACAAAGTTTTTATTTCTTTTTTATAATATAGGGGCATATCTGTTTTGTTTTGTTTTAAATGGTTTTGAAGATCAAATCAATTAGGTGACGATACCTATTCTCTCTCCATTGAATAAATCGATATCTGACGTTTCTCATGACTCAGCCAGCATAGCAGGTGTTATGTTGGCAATTTCTTCCCGGAAGATCCCATTTAAATCTTGTAGGGTCTTTGCATAGGAAAAAGTGTGGTGCTCTGGCAAGTGCTCCCTCAAAATAGCCATCGATGTTCCAGAAGTATGTGCCGTTGCACCGCCTTGTTGGAATCAAATGTCATGCGTAAGTCCAATAACTAATTTAGCCGTGGGACAAAAAATTCATCTAACATGTGCACATACCGGACTGAATTCACTGAAACTGGGACTTCATTTTCCTCAAAAAAAAAAAACATGGATAAATAGTTCCAGCTGAGGAAATTGCACACCACATACTGTCATTTTAGGTGAATGCAAAGGCCTTTGATGGAGTTTTCGAGGAATGGTGTCAGTCCAGTAGCACAGCATTTGTTTGTTGGCTGATTGAAAATGGCCTAAAAAAAGCAAAACCTTACACGCGTTCCTCTGAGAATTAAATTCACGTTCAGAAAGTTCATGGACGATCGCCATCTTGTCGACAAAACTGAAAGTCCTCATGAAGAACTTTCTTTACAGAACGATAGGAAAGTCTAAGAGCAGACGCATGTTTGTGCGCAGAACGCAGTGGTGATTTCAACTCTGAAGTCCGCACTGTCTCAATGTTTGTAGGTGATCTAATGCTCCGAAGTACACCAGTTCGTCGCCATGTCGCAGTCGCACTTGCAGAAGGCCAAAACTGGTGAAAGTGCTGGTGAAGTGATGCACGTGGTTTTTAATACAAATGTGGAGCAATTTACATTGTACCTATAGAGAACATACACTATTCTCATGTATTTCGATGACCATTGAAGGCCAAATCAATGTGAAATCGAACGCTTTATTAAGAGGGTTGGACGCTACATCATTATAATGCTCCGGCTCAAAGATCAGCGATTTTTCAACGAATAACTGTGGGTGGAAATTGTGGTTCACAAACCCCTATTCTCCGGATCTTATTCCAAGTAAATTCCATTTGTTTTCTGGAGTCAGAAAACAATTGAGTGGTCGAAGATTTCAGTTGGATTTAGAGCTCAATAACGCTGTGATGGGTGTACTAAACGGACTACAAAACACAGTTTCTCAGAAGCTTACGACAAGTGGACAAAGTGATGATATAAGTGTATTGAATAGAACTGGCCAGTTGATCTCAGATCAGAGTCAATAACATAAATGGAAAAAAAGTGTATTAAACTGAATGGAGAATACTTTGAAGGACTTGTTAAGATTTTCCAATAAATATTTTGTTGTTATACTATAGCAGCAGTCTCGTTATTTTCTTATACATCCTCGTATGTGTTTGGCATGATGGAGTTTGAAAAGGAATCATTTACTCAGTAAACTGGTCGATGATCTTTACCTCTACCAGGAGATCTGTTAGGTTCGATAAAAAGCAGTTCTCTAGTTGGCCAAAGGCAAAAAGGGTCAAAGATTATCTATTCGCATGGCTTCGCCTCCCCATCACTATTACTTCTCATATTACGAGTACTACCACCTCCCATTTATTGACAACAGAACCCTGTATATGTATGCTGGTACTGTACTGAACTCGATTAGTCCCAAACTAAGCTTTTTTTGTGACCTGCAACTTAGGGTTAGAAGCGGAGTCTAGTTTAAATCAAGGGATCTTTCAACTGTTTTTCGAAATGGACGTGTAATTTTAATTACAAAATAAAATTGTTTTAAAATGCGAAAAAATGGTTAGTTTATGTGTAACATAATATGAATAGCTAGACGACGCAACGACAATATTAAAATATACATCTTTATACCACACAGGATGCTTTTATTCAAAAGTGCCGGAGCGTATAAAGTGGATAAATGATGCATTTACGTTAGAAAAGCCACGTCTGCCGTTTATTTCCAATGACGCGCAATTCTGCCCTACCAGGATCCGCTTTGTGTGAATAATAGAACGACACGTGATTATCTATAATTATTCCCTATTAGCTCAGTCTTCTTAGAGCTACTTTCGTGTATTCTGTATCGTTCGTTGTTTACGATTATATTCTCTCACCACAGAGAAGAGTTAAGTGAAAACACAAAACTTGGCTGCATGTTATCATACTCAAATAATTGTTTCCTATTTACGTTTATTTGTCAAGTCGTCCAATAGCCCAAACTATACGCGCAGTAACCTTCCAAACTAGACCTAGAGCAATCAATCCGCAAGCAATGAGCAACCTGTAGTTAGGAAAGTGATGGTAGGAAAGTGTCATTACCCTGACCTTGTATTTTAACTCAAAGGAAAGAATCCTCTTCTTAATATTGACAACCGTTCGATCATTCTTTTGATAATATTTATTCGGCAGGCATGATTTCAAAACATGAAGTTGAACGTCCAAATGTTCCATGAGATATGAGCATAAAGCGCCAAAAACTTTCAAAGTAATCGTCACACAAACACAGACATTGGTACAAATGGTACATCGCTGTGTCGGCTTCTCGATGGAGTGAGCAGACGCTAGGCAACGGACCACGGAGTCTAAGCAAACTAGCCCGCAACCAAGGAAAGAGCCAATGACGTCACGTTATTGGCTCACTCTTATAATGGTTCCTTAGCATCATAGTCTGATCTGCAACTGGAAAAATGGACTTCGGCATAGCAAGTCAACTATACGGATATCTGGTGAAAAGTGCTTCCTATTATAGGTAGTGATCTATAAGAGGAACTTTGCAAGTAACTAAGGGCAGTATTCATAGTTGATACTTAAGTCTCCCTTAAGTATGGTTTTGTGGTCTGATCTCTGATAGCTACTTGAGTGTCTCTCACGTAAGGCTCCCTTGAGTAATACTCAAGAAACTAAGTTTCAACATGACATGTCAACATGACATTTCTTTGCAGTCAAGGCGATTTTGTAGGTTAATTTTGGAGTAAAGTGTTGTCATTTTCTGTCACATCTGGGAAAATATCCGGCACAAAACATGAATTACCGGCACAAAACAAAAAGAGATAACAGAAAACATCAGAATTCGTATAGGCATAGGTATAATAAATAGTATATTTGAAACATGACAACGTCGCCAAATGTTTTTTCGCCGTCTCGTAGATGTAGAGAAGAGCATACTTGAGCTCCCCTCAAGGTTCGCTTGAGTATTACCCAAGGGGACCTTAAGCATTACTCAAGAGAAGAGTACGACCCTAACCGGTCATAAAATTCTGGTACATGGTTGTTCTTCTTCGTCCCATAAAAGAAACTCGAACATTTCACGGGGATCAGACTTGGTTTCTACATTGTTCCTGGTCTACTTCGTCGACCTCCTTTCCGGTATAAAAAATCGATCCACACTACAGATATCCGTGGTCAAGTTGGACGGACAGCGATTTATTATCTGTCAAGGGATATGGAGACACAATGATAGAGGTCACATTCAGTTAAACAAACGAATACCCAAGCCCTGTACATAATTAGTGGCCCGATGAGTCGCGTATAGAAAGTCGTCATCACTTTCTCAAGACACACGGTTTTGTAATGTGAAAGGTTTGGCAGGGGCCAAATAAACGATCCAAAGTGGATCCAACTTAAACTTGGCTGCTATATTGTTCCTTCTGCACATCAGCAACCTCTTTTCGGTTAAAAAAATCGATCCACAGTACCCATCTCTATGGTCAAGTTCTATTGCAGAAGGCTGGCAGCCATTCGATTTCTCTCAAGGAGTTACGGAAATCAGTAATCAAACTAACGAATTTCCAAACTCTGAACACAATTAGGGGTCGCATGAGCCTGACCACCACAGGCGCTGAGGACATAGATTCTTGTGACGTGGTGAATGGCTTGGCAGGTGTCAAATAAAGGATTCAACATGGACTCAACCACCAGCACAATAACTCAGGTTGGCGGCAATTAGACACGCGCGTTCCCATTTTTGGATGATTTTTTTGTAGGGATGCTAACGATACTTCGATACTTGTACTGCACTAATATCTAGTATTTTTATCTTAGATACTTTTTGAGCGATTCCAAGCTGGTATCGATACTTTTGTAGGGGTATCGGTATCGAAAATAATTATATAATTATTGAGGGGTGTAATCAATTGCACAAAATTCTCTGTACGAATCAAACGCGCCTATTTGGCTATATCGAGTTGGTACCGGTATCGATATTTTCATTTTCGCATCTCTACCCAAACTTCACAGCCGTAAAATCATCCATAAATCATCCCAAGGTCAAATTCTGTGGGTACCATTTTTATTTTTTATATAGGAAATCCTCAGAGATATTGTGCTGGTTGTTTACTATGCTGTGGACTCAACCAGCAATCTGTAATAAAAAAACTGATGGTGGAGAAGCGCAACTACTTGAGTAGTTTGAGAAAAGAATATAGTCAGGTTAGCGTCAGACAAATCAATTACGGAGGTCTTGTATGAAAGGCACACATCTAGTGGAGCGAGTCGTTACATGAATTCCTTCAGTTGTAAAGTATTGGTAGACGATGGTTCTTCTTTCTGTAAAGCTGAAGTTCTAGGAGGCGACACCACCGACCTTCTTATGAACCTTTTGTTATAGAGTTCTTCTCCCTGACGCCAGCAACTATAGTTGCGGAAGATACGGCTTTTGTGAACATAATATTCGTTCTGACTTGCTTCCTATCACTTACCACCTGAGTTGGTATCTGGCATTCCACTGAGCTACCGGTTGCTAGATAACTCCTGTGGAGGTGTATTGCAACAACAGTGTTTCATTTGCATGGAAAGGGTATACAATTGGCGCCCAACGTCGGGTCCCACCTGCTATGCTGATAAATTCTGAAGCGGAGTGGGGAACATACAAGGGGATGCATGCGCGAAAGACATAGATGAAAGCCGAAGGGGAGGTTGACTCGGACAAGGGTGACATCACAAGAGGTCATTACAGTAGACCAATATAGTATAGGACTACTCATACAAAGATTTTATAAATACAAAAAGATGGAATAGAAAAAATACAAAGAAAATGCATACATACTCAGATGCTTGGTGAGTCAAAATATTCATTAACAATAGTACGGGTTATCCAGAAAGTGGGGTTTTAAGGGTTTTTTAGAAGCATACATAGAACGGATGTCTTTCAAATATAAAGGCATTCTATTATACAGTCTTATTCCCATGAAGCTAGGACTGTTTTCATAATTAGAAGGGCTATTTGAAGGCAGAACTAGATTATTGTAGCCTCTTGTATCATATAAATGATTGAAGTTATTTTGCTGAAACTTTGACGAATTCATTTTAACAAATAATAACAGCTGCAATTTAAAAAAAAAAGTGAACCGTTCCACAAGCATCAGACTTGACTCCTGTATTGCTCCTGCTCCACATAGGCGAACCACTTTCTAGTATAAAAAATTGATCCACAGGTCAAGTTGAACGCATGCCGATTTCTTCTCTGTCAAGGGACAATAATAATAATCTGTCTGGAGACCCATTGTATGGTAACATTTAAATCAAACAAACACATGTCCAAATGTTGAAGAATGAAGAGGGAGCTCGCACGTTATGTTCTAATTATGTTGAGGTTAGCTCATGTTTCCAAGAAAGATCAAAACCAGCTGAGTTTTTTGGTATACCCACACAACCTATATACGGCGTCGAACTTAAAATAATAATAATAATAAAATAGGTCTCTGGTTCAGGATGATCCAAGAAGTCATGCTGGATTCATGCATGCTTGAATAGATTACAGAGATCATGATTTTGAGCAAATACATTTTAACTGTTTTTCTTGATGCGCATGGATGGGGTGACACATTGACAATATGATACTGGTCTTAGAAGAACAATCGAATCGAAAAATATATTTTTGTTTTTTTTTAAACTCGGTGCTTCATGAAAGTCTATTCACAATATCTGGAATTATGTGAGTGATATCGAAATTTCTATTTTTCTAGAATATTTGCACTGCAATCCCGTACTAATGATTGCACTATACCGGATGCATCATCATATATATGTATGTATATTGATTTTTTTGCAGGAAATGAGGGAAATCCACAGACAGCTTGAACATGATCTGACCTTAAGGGAATTTCTAAGTGTGAAGGGACAGAAGCGTATTCTGAAAGATTTGGAGGAAAAAGAGCGAATACGCTTGGAGGATGAAGCCGAAAGCTTAGAAAATCAACTCCTCCTTTATGAGAAGACCTTGGAACAAATTCAGGTGCTAATCATACGTTTTGGTAAAAGCACGTTTGTTTTTGAATTAGGTTTAGGAATATTCCAGAAACACTAAAAAATCAGTTTAAAAATCGCATAGACGCACTATTTTGCTGGGGCTAGGTCGTAGAAATAACTGAGGTCCACCATCGATGCCCTGGAAATGGTAACGAGGATTGCGGAGGAAACCAAGAAGAAATGGTGTGCGTTGGTGACGCTGGATGTCCGCAATGCTTTTAATACAGCCTCATAGAGCATGACTATGGAGGAACTAGGAAAGAAGATTTCAAAATACTTAAGAAATCTTATAAGCAGAAATCCCTACGACAACAGGGGTGTCTCAAGGATCTGCTTTAGGGCCGTTACTCTGGAACACCCTGTATGATGGGGTGTTGAAGCTTTCGTTGCCTAGTGGCGTAAAAACGATAGCATACGTCGACGATCTGGCACTAGTTATCGTGGCAAATGAAGAGGCAGAGCTTGTTCATAAAGCCAACGCATCGCTGTGCAAGATTGACAGGTGAATATGCGACCACAGGCTTGAGTTGGCTCCTGAGAAAACAAAGGCAGTTATAATGCGCGGCCCAAGGAGCCAGAGAGCTAGCGTGGTCTTCCAACTAAAGGGAGTCCAAGTCCCAACAAGCAAGTCCATAGTGTACCTCGGAGTCACACTAGATAACGAGCGGTGTTACGGAGAACACCTTAAAAGAGTAGTGGCAAAGGCTGAGAAGAACGCGGCAATTCTGTCACGCCTGATGCCAAATGTAGGAGGGCCCAGTAGCAACAAAAGGGCACTACTGTGCCAGGTTGTATAGTCGGTCGTCCTGTACGGAGCTCTGTAAAGCCACGAAAAGGAGAAGGTATCAGAAGGTCTTAGACAGCTTGCAGAGAAAGTATCTGCTAAGGGTGGCCAGTGCTTATCGCACAGTGTCTACAAGAGCTCTGCAAGTTATAATGGCGATACCACCATTATACTTGCTGGCCGAAGAAAGGGCGTTGACCCGCCATGGTCAAGCTGGCAATGCAATAAGCCGCGCTGAGGCTAAAAGTCTGACAGCAAGTACGTGGCAAAGCATATGGAATGAGACCACCGATGTCGCACAATGGACGAAACGACTAATATCCTCGATAAAAGAATGGGCGGAATGTAGTCATCGGCAGACGTCCTATTTCCTAACGCAGGCACTGTCTGAGCACGGGTCTTTTCGATTGTATAGGAAAGGGACAGGACCAGTGATGGACGAAAGATGTTTGCACTGCGAGGCGGCCGAGCATGTCCTGTTTCTGTGCGACCGATGGGGGCCGTATAGATAGGAGGCAAGCCAATAACTGAATGGGAAGCTGGCCCCAGAGACTATGGTCCCGCTGATGTTGTCCAGCGTAGAGGCATGGAACATCACACATGAAGATTGGAAGTTATTCCTAAATGGTTTTTAATCATCACCTCATCTTGCACTGCTAAGAATATCGTTCACGATGATTCCCGGTGCAGATGGAGATACAGCATCAGAGGTAAGAAAGAGCGAACGGGTTTTAGCCGATCGGGCCGTGATGGCATCTCGAATGGACGCAGTTGCGTCCATTGGACATGTGATCAGAGGACTCAAGCTGGTTCAACGTCGGACGGATAGTGGTTACGATTGGTATTTACCATTTAAATAATTTTGTATATTCGAATCTCCCGCGTTTTAACTTGCGAGTTTGAAGTCTGACGGTTGACGCGGAAGAAGGGAGAGAAAAGTGAAGCCAGTCGGGTCTGTTCTCTGTTCACTGAGACGGTGAACCGTGGTCGATTTTTCGTGAATATAGCTGTATAGCATCGAAATTCCCGTCTAAAATGGCCGAAGAAGTAACATCCCATTGAGTACAACGCGTTCAAGTACCAAGCTGGGGAAGACATCCGGCGCCAACCAACAAGGGGTGAGTCAACCGATGCATGATTAACTCGTGAGTCATTTGCGGTTATTTGCCAATTTAGTTGGTCCTTCACAATTGGCTACAATTACTTTATGGATCGAATTGTAACCATTTTTTGGCCCTCCGAGCACGGATAAATAAATCGCGCTATAGTAAAATAGTCTACGTAAAATCTAAATTGGTACGTATCCTTGACAAAAAACGGAGTTTTTTTGTGACATCGGAATTTGTTAGTGTTGCGCGCTGTTTGTAAAAATTGGTTATATTCGAAAACAAGCAACTTTTGGTGTATTGTGTTGGTAATACATATCTGGGGAGTTTTCTGGGCATTTGAAATTGACATTTTGCGAATTGCGTGAGCGCAAAAGTTGTTTTGATTCAGTTGGTTACATTCGGTTGGGGGTTCGAAAACCGGCGTTTCGACAATTGGTGTAGTCGACGGAGATTTCGAAAAAGAATAACAACTGAAAATTTTGTGATTTGTGTGTGGTTGCCGTATTGTTTGTGTAAAGAAGTTGTGTTTACTAGCAGATTGATTCTAAATTTGATTATTTTGGTCTTGTGTTTACATTGAATCGTTACCTGATACCTGAACATGCCTAATGCAAATGTTGTGAAGTTGCAACGGCAACGCGCGCTAGTTTTAAAATCTATTAAAAATGTTCTTGAGGCGGCCAAGAAGGCTCGTGATAATGGCGAGTATCGGACGGAGTTTTTTCTCAGGTATGGAGAGCTGGATGGGTATGTAACGAGGTTTGAGAATTTGCAATATGAAATAATAGCCTTGGTAGATGAGTCTGCCTTAGAGGAGGAGGAAGCAGTTCATACAATGTTTGATGATATGAGATATTCAATAAGGGGCATTCATAAAGATCTTTCTGATGAGATGATGGCTCGTAGTGAGCATGAAACATCTGCAGTGGTCGTAAGAGAAAATTGTTTGAGGCTTCCCAAAATTGAAATACCGAAGTTTGATGGTGACCTTACAAGGTGGCCTACGTTCATCGAATTATTCAATACTCTTATTCATAGAAATAATTCGCTGTCAAAAATAGAAAAGTTTCAGTTCTTGATTTCTTATTTAGAAAAAGAGGCAGGTCTAATAGTAAGGAATGTGCCCATTACTGAGGATAATTATGAAATAGCCTATAATGCATTAATGAGTCGATATCAGAATGAACGTGTTTTATTGAGCAATTATTGGTTTTCAATTTATAATGCTTCTCCCTCTAGGCATGATTCTGCAGTTGAACTTCGAAAATTGTTGTCAATATTTTCTGAAAATTTGGTGGCTTTAGAGATGAGTAACTTGAACCTATGGGATTTTACCAAATTCAATTTATTGTTGCAGAAATTACCTTCTTCCCTTAAAACGCGATTTGAACTAGAACATAATGGGAATAATGTTCCGGGGTTTGACATGCTTTTTGGATTTGTTGAGAAAACCTGTCGAGCTCTGGAAAATACATCCCTTACTTCCGCATATCAAGGGAGTAATGTGTCTAATGCTAGTGGTGGGTTTAGAAAGAATAATAGTCCTGCTAATCCCAAGGGAAGGCAGACACTTAGTTTTTCGACTGGCACATTAACACAGGAAAAGTGTAATTTTTGCAAGGGTTCACCACATTCGTTGATCAAATGTGATAGATTCTTGCAGGCAGAATGTCGTAAGAGGCATGCCTTTGTCAAGCGGACTAGAATGTGTTTTAATTGTTTGGGAGCTACTCATCTAGTAAATAAATGTAAATCAAAAGAACTTTGTGGGGTTTGTGGTGGAAAACACCATGTACTATTGCATTTTCCGGACACTAAAGTGACAGATTGTGATGTCAGTGGTAGTACCTCTAATGAATCTGAGAGTCATGTTCAAGTCATGGCAAGTAAGTTGTCTGTGCAGCCTAGAATGTTGCTTGCTACTGCACTAGTCTCAATATTGGATTCTGAGGGTAGATCCACCAAATGTCGTGTTTTGTTAGATTCTGCTAGTCAAGCCAATTTTATTAGTGAATCTTGTGTGAGAAGGTTGAATCTTACTCGTAAGGAGTATTCAACCCCTGTTGTTGGCATTAATGGAATGTCATCGAATGTGAGTTCGGGAAAAGTCTCTTGTGTTATCTTTCCCTACAGCAAACCGTATCCTAGCTTCAATTTGGAAGCTATTGTGATACCTCAGATTTGTGAGAAGGTACCTCAAATTCCTGCTGTTGTTCAGAAGTGGAAGTATTTAGAAAATCTTTGCCTCGCAGAGCCTTTGGCTGCACATGATGAAATGGAAATTGATCTGCTTCTAGGGGTAGAAGTATTTGGTGAGATCTTACGTTCCGGTTATGTGAGAGGACAGAATGGTGGGCCACATGCTATTAACACCGTATTTGGGTGGGTGTTAATGGGCAAGTTGGGTGGTGTTTCCACTAATAGTGTGCTGAATTTCTAACTTCTGTGGGGGAATTGGATTGTACATTGAAAAAGTTTTGGGAAATTGAAAGTATCCCTAAGTGTGTCGCATTGTCTGAAGAGGAACAGCAGGCTGAGGAATTCTTTACGTCATCTTGTTGGCGTATGGACTCAGGAAGATATGTGGTGAAGCTTCCCTTTTCTGAATTCCCCCCAGTTCTGGGTGATTCCTATTCACAGGCTTTACATAGATTTAAGCTGTTGGAAGGACGTTTTCGTCGTGATTCCGTCTTACATGAAGCATATTGTGATTTTATGGCTGACTATTTGGAGCAAGGCCACATGTCTGAAGTTGGGAACCAAGTGGGGTCTAATAGTGAGTATTACATTCCTCATCATGCGGTGGTGAAAAGGAATGCGAATGGTGAAATAAAGCTTCGGACTGTCTTTGATGCTTCAGCTAAAACTACCAATGGAAAGTCCTTGAATGATGTTCTTCTAGCAGGTCCCAAGTTACAAAATGATATCGTCTCAATATTGTTATCTTTCAGGTTGTATTTGTATGTGTTTACCGCGGATATACGGCAAATGTATCGACAGATTTTAGTTGAGGAGTCTCACACTAGTTATCAAACTATTTTGTGGAGACCTAACGGTGACGAGCCTATAAGGAAATATCAGTTGAAGACCGTTACCTATGGAGTAACGTCTAGTCCTTTTCTAGCGATTAGGACGTTGCTGCAACTGTGTAGGGATGAGGGTGAAAGGTTTCCGTTAGCTGTAAATATTTTGGAGAATTTCTGTTATGTTGATGACGCCATTGGAGTAGCAAACTCCAAGGAAATTGCCTTGGATACTCAAAACCAGTTGATTGAATTATTGGCGTTGGGAAAGTTTGAACTGAGGAAATGGGCAAGTAATTGTTCTGAAGTACTTGCTCAGGTACCTGAGGTTCATCAGCAGCCACTTGTATTTGATAAGGATTCTCTTGGAATAAAAGTGTTGGGTTTGCAGTGGTGTCCCACTACGGATTGTCTTTCTTATTCTGTACATCCTCAGATACGGTCCTGTACAAAGAGGAATATTTTGTCAGAAATAGCAAGACTGTATGATCCTCTAGGATTCTTAGCTCCAGTAATCATTGTTCCCAAGCAAATACTTCAGCAATTGTGGGCTTTAGGGATAGGTTGGGATGATGAGCCACCGCTGGAAGTTGCAAACCAGTGGAAAACTTTTGTGGCTGAGTTACCTGAGCTATCTTCGTTGAAAATTCCTAGACATATACTTCATATAGAGGCAAAGTTTACAGAAATTCATGCTTTTTGCGATGCTTCGGAGAAGTCGTATGCAGCTGTAGTTTATCTGAGACAGGTTTCCACGGAGAACAGTATTTCTGTACATTTATTTTGGTGTGTGCCAAAACTCGAGTGGCGCCTTTGAAAAGACTGTCGATTCCACGACTGGAATTGTGTGCAGCCTTATTAGCCGCAGAGCTGATTGATTGTGTATCCCATATAATGGTAACACAGAAAATAGATAATGTTTGTGCTTGGACGGATTCGAAGGTAGTTGTGACGTGGGTCAAATCTTCTCCGCATAGGTGGCGGAGCTTTGTAGCCAATCGTGTAGCTATAATCCAGGAGAAGGTAGCTCCTGATTCATGGTATCATGTGGTTGGGAAAGAGAATCCTAGTGACTGTGCTTCTAGGGGGACTTTTCCTCGGCAATTTCTAGAACAACCCTTGTGGTGGGAGGGGCCAACTTGGCTTAAGCTTCCTCGGGATGATTGGCCTGTAACTTGTGTAGGTGAGCCTTCCTGTACAGATGTACAAGAAGAAGCAAAGGTTGTTTGTATTACTATTCACGGCTCTAGTATTGTTTCAGAATTGTTGAATAGATATTCTTCCTTACGCAAAATTGAGCGTGTTGTTGCTTATTGTTTGAGATTTCGTAAAAATTGTTTGTGTCGAAAAAAGGGTTACCCGCGTGAGATAGGTAATTTATCCGAGGCTGAATTGTATGAGGCTATGGTGGTTCTGGTCAAAGACGTGCAAAGAGTTGAATTGGATAATGAACTGCGGAAAGTTCGTCGAGCGGAGGTCTGTCTCAAAGCTATACAGAAGTTAGCTCCTTTCATTGATTCCCAGGGTGTCCTGAGGGTGGGCGGTCGCTTGAGACAGTCTAGTCTAAGCTATGATCGGAAGCATCCAATTCTGCTCCCTAGGAAGCATCGATTGACTTATCTCATTATCCAAAGTGTGCACAATAGGAGTTGTCATCCTGGACCACAAACTTTGCATTATCTGTTAAGGCAGAGATATTGGATACTATCTGCCAAACGGGCTATAGCTTCAGTGTTATCTCGTTGCATAAAATGCTTTAGAGTTAAGCCTCCTCCAGTGGTCCCCATAATGAGTGATTTACCTTCCGTTAGAATTTCGGAAGTCAAACCTTTTTCCCATAGTGGCGTAGACCTTTTTGGTCCTTTGAGGATGTCTTTAGGTAAAAGACGAGGCATTAGTTCTCAAAAGGTGTATGTGTGTCTTTTCGTGTGTATGGCTACTAAAGCAATACATTTAGAAGTTGTGTCAGATCTAACTAGTGAAGCTGTTCTTGCAGCACTTAGGCGTTTTATAGGGCGGCGAGGACGTTGCAGTGATATTTATAGTGATCAAGGTACGAATTTTGTTGGTGCTTATAAAACTTTACAGTTATTGGGTGCTAAAGCTTCTGAAGCTTTGCAAATTAAGTGGCATTTTAATCCTCCAGCTAGTCCTTCCTTTGGAGGTATATGGGAGTCCGGAGTGAAATCTGTGAAAACTCACTTGCGGCGGGTGATAGGTGCGCAAGTGTTGACTTATGAGGAATTGAGCACCACTTTAATCCAAATTGAGGCAATGTTAAATTCGAGACCCTTGTGTAGTTTGAGTTCTGATCCTAACGATGTAGGCAGCTTGACTCCGGGTCATTTCTTGACATTAGAGCCCCTGAATGCTCCGCCTGACGAAGATTTGTTGTGTGTGAAACATAGTCGGTTGAACAGGTGGCAGTTAGTGCAACAGATGCAGCAACATTTTTGGCGGCGCTGGCATATGGAGTACCTCCACACCCTTCAGCAACGACATAAGTGGAATACACCACATAATCCTCCCTCGGTCGGCCAGTTGGTTCTTCTCAAGGATGAAAATACCCGTCCTTTACAGTGGCCATTAGGCAGGATTATTAAGTTATATCCCGGTACGGGAAACATTTCGAGAGTCGCCCAAGTTAAGACGAGTAAAGGGCTGTTAGACCGTCCTTTATTGAAACTGTGCCCTTTGCCGGCACAATAGGCCATGATTTGCTTGTATATGATAATTTTTTTTTTTTCGTGTTGTGTTATGGGTGGGATAATTCCACTAATTTTCTTTTGTGGGTAATATAGGAACTACTATGATTGGAAAAAATATTTTTTTTTTTTATATTTTTTGGTGGGCGGAAAATGGTTACGATTGGTATTTACCATTTAAATAATTTTGTATATTCGAATCTCCCGCGTTTTGACTTGCGAGTTTGAAGTCTGACGGTTGACGCGGAAGAAGGGAGAGAAAAGTGAAGCCAGTCGGGTCTGTTCTCTGTTCACTGAGACGGTGAACCGTGGTCGATTTTTCGTGAATATAGCTGTATAGCATCGAAATTCCCGTCTAAAATGGCCGAAGAAGTAACATCCCATTGAGTACAACGCGTTCAAGTACCCAGCTGGGGAAGACATCCGGCGCCAACCAACAAGGGGTGAGTCAACCGATGCATGATTAACTCGTGAGTCATTTGCGGTTATTTGCCAATTTAGTTGGTCCTTCACAATTGGCTACAATTACTTTATGGATCGAATTGTAACCAGATAGACTTTCTCTCACACTTCCGGGTGTGCGAGTGTTTTCTGTCCTTGCGATCAAGCCGATTTCCTAAACCCTCTATAATAAAAAAGAGGTACTGGTTAACAGTGTACTTCGAACTAAAAAGTAGACCGTAAACGTTCAGAAGTTTTTTTGTTTAGAATGTCATTTATATTATTATCTAAAGTTTCATTGTAGTATGTTAACACAACAATTATATAACTTAATGTAATTTCTGAAATGTATACGTTATTGGTTATCACTCTCATTCATCGTGCTTATTAACTCTTAATTAAAAACCTGCTCATCTATTGAAATATAGAGCATTTACTAACGATTCGGCCACATATTTTGTCTGTCAGATTATTCCTCATAAGGCAAGCTACAGCGTAATCACTAATGCATTACTCGTTCTCATTTTCATAAACCCTATATGCAATGTAGATGTCTGTGTCCTTCTAGATCATATAATCACCAACAGAGGAAGTTAGTTCTTAAAAAATAAAAACAAAAGCAGCTAACAATCAATGCCACTTATTCTAAATTAATATTGTAATTTGATAAGGACTACATACATAGGTGGTCGAAACTTTAAAGGGGTGATACACATACGAGCAAGTACGCGTACTTATGGCTCGACGACCTTTTTCGCCTGTGTGTCACCGTAAGTACGCGTACTTTAAAACCGTCGCGCAAACTGCCGGCGATCCAACTGGTTTGAAATCTTGCTCGTAGCTTGTCTCGGCTCGCACTGCGAGCAGCGAGCCTCCACTTTGTTTCGGCAGGCCATCGATGCGCAACGCTTGTTGTGTTTGGTGTTTGTTAAAAATTTTGTTTATTTAGGAAAATTATCAAAATGAGTGATTTCAGCTTCACGTGTGTCACCGCGTCGAGCCGAGTAAGTTCGCGAACTTAAAAACCGCGTACTTAAAGTTTGTACGTGTGTCACCCCTTTTAGAAACGAGTAATATTTCAACAAATGTGGTTTTAATAATAGGTCAGTGAAGCACGTTGCATTCAAAATAAATTATTTACTGTTACTTTAATCAATTTTCAATGACAAAACGAAACTGATTCTTTTTAGCAATTCATAGACGAGAAAAGTGTTGACAGGATTGCATCTCAATATCTTAAGCAGGAAGAGGAAAATTTCGCTCTATTCAATTATGTGAATGAGCTGAACCACGAAATAGAATTGCTGAACGCTTGCCTATTAGAGATGCAAGAACAAATTGGTAGGGTTTGTTTTCTTTTTAAAAAAAACTTTATATCTAGGTTTTAAAGCAAATGAATATGATGATAGTACAAATAAACAGATTACAGAATCAGTAAATTTAAGGAATGTTGCAGATGAACAAGTCGAGATCAGTAGCATTAGAGCAAAAGAACGACAAGCGACGATGAAATCACTTCAATATGATCTAGAAACGGCTGAGAAAAAGGTAACGTTATCAAAGCCGTTCCTCAATACTGTAAAGGACAAATGGTTGTCAAATTCTAACCACTCTAACAAACTATGCAGTCCATCCACAAGAATGAAAGCTCTCGTATCAATTATTTGAGGAATAAATACACTTAATTTTTAGGCGGTTGAGGATAAAGAGAAACTTGAAGAGGCTGCCGAAGAATTACGTACAGTACTAGATGGAATTGAAGAAATATTTTATATGGCCAATTGCGACAGGGGACCAATTTTGGATCTACTAGGTATATAAACAATAATGTATAATGTTCCTGGTCTGGTGGAGGCATCAGTGGCGTAATTGGGGAAAGGGTTTCATTATGTCGGATGCCCCTCGAAGTTTCAAAAATATTTCAGTACACACCGATCATCAGATTTTGCGGACGTAATATACCTACACTAACGAGCTAGTTTTGCATAGATAAATACAACAAATAAGCTTACTTACTTGGCATATGTCAGGGTTGTCCGATATTTATTATTGGTATAAATTCAGATCATATAAAGTAGTTGCAATTTGAATGGTCGCAAAACGTAAAAATGTACCGGAGACGAAAGATTTATATAATGTATGAAGACTATTTTGTCGTCCTATCTGAAAAACATACAAATACTGTACAGAAAGTTAACATTCAAACAAAAGTTCTCTGTGTAGATATTACTGTCGTTGTATAAAAAATAAGGGTGAAAGGTATTAAAAAGATGTTGCGTGTATGTAGATATTTGCAACATTTTTTTAACCTAATCATGCTAATCATGCTAAATGATCTTATCAATATTCTCTTGCAAGTATCCTATGTATCTTTCAAATGCAACAAATTTATTATTTCTATAGAGCCACACAATCACTGTCTGTTACTATGAATGTTGTCATTAGACAGGCGATATTGTACAGTTTATCTCTACTTGAACCACCAATTTTAAGGCTTATTTGTGGTACCGGTAGAACGAATTTATTCTCATGTTTTCTTCTCCCAAAGAACTAAAACTATGCTTTTGTATAAACTCAGTGGAGCTCATATTTGCTCCAAACTTGATAACGAATATGGTATTAAAAAAACAATACCTGTACAGCCAAGTATATCAAAGTAAACGAGTTGGTTCACCCATATATTACGTTCACCCATATTAGTATTAAGCCATGTGCACCCCTACAATCAGATTTTTTCAAAAAATTTTCGCTGTGCAGCCACGCACCTCCCCAAAGTGTGCGACTGATCTACGCTGAAAATTTGCAGGACGTGAAGCATGCGATATTTCTTTAAGAACTAAGTAATTTTTTCGAGAATTACTATTGGATTTATTTGTTAGACAAAAAATATAAAAAATACGATTGCTGAAATCAGGCGTGTATGTCAAATAAGTATATAAGTAAGTATGACAAACACTAGCTTCTTAAGCATCATTATTACCACAAGATGAAGTCTCAGAATCAACTATAAAATGCAATTTCTGAATAAAGAGACAAAGGCAGGTTGTTCTAATACAGCCATACTTAGAGATTCTCAAAATAAGACAAGAAACGTTCCAAATATTTCACTTAACTGAGTGCTATAAAAGAAATATTTTTAAACTGAGAAAAATTCAAAATATTCATTATAAATAAATGCGAATAGGTCCAGGTCAAAACCTGAAATGAACTTATAATTTGTGAGATATCGGGGGAGCATATGCATACACTGAATTAGTGAATTGTCTGACTTTGAACCATCGAACAAAAATCCTAAATAAACCACTGGGAAGTACTAATATATTTTTCTTAACTCCACAGGCAACAATTCGGCCATCAACTTATTCAATGTAAAAATATACTTGGGAACAATTGAGAAGAAGATATCCAGTATAGTAACTAAATTATACTTCGCTGAAAAGGCTGTAAGTATAAAACATACGATCCATCAATGGAGGCACGTCACGGCGAATTGGCGATCTTTGTACATTGATTAAGTTTCTAATCCAAACCACCGCGAAAATAGAGATCATAAGAAGTGTCACTCCACGCCTGGCCCTATATGCAGAATTTTTCGTTGCTCTGATGCTGACTGTTGCTCGGCAAATTTCAGCTCCCAGGGTAGAAGTGCGGGCATACGTAATGCGCGAGACCATTGGCAGCCGTGGCCCACTTCAAAGAGCATAGGTCAAGTGACCCGCCTTGTGATGGTTATATTTGGTATCCAGACCTAGTAACCGTCTATCCATCTTTTACAGTGAGAATTGAAGTCGCCGTGCTTCCTTTAATAGGCTACCATCTTAATTATTTGAGTTTAAATGCATCTTCACACAACACTTTTTTTTACTTTCAGATCCTGAAACATTCTAAAAAGTTTTCTAGTAGAGAAGAACCTGTAACTCCGATTAGTTGAATATAGTATACCGATATATTTATATCGCTTTCAAAAAATGTATGTATTTACGATTTACTACAGTGTAAAGTTTAATTATAGTTAATTGCTATCAAATTAGAAGTAATTTAAAAATACGTCATATAAATGTAATTTTTTTTATGGTCAGCCTCCCGCAAAGGCCGCCGGGAAACGATTCCCGGTAGCTCATTTCACAGCGTCAAAGTTCTCCAAAAGAAAGAATGCTGGAGGAGACCGGTTCTTGTAGTAGGGACCTCGACCTGGGAAGGATGAGCTCGCCTCTCTATAGTGTTCCTCGTTTGGAGGGCCTTTGGTGTTATTATCTGGGAGAACTCCTCGAACATCTGTGATAGAATATATAAAGAAGGGACAGGTCAGCCACCCTTCTTTGATGTTCCAGGCTGTGGAGGTCCTTTGTGAGGTTAGGCGTATCGATTAGTCTAATCGCTCTCTTCTGAATAGTGTCCAGAAGCTTTAGAGAGTGCTTCGGAGCGCATCCCCACACATGGGAGGAATACTCTCGCGATGGTCAGATTTGTGCCTTGTAGCGCAGCAGTAGTTGCTCTGGTGTATACAGCTTTCTACAGCGGAACAAAATTCTAAGCTTCTGGGACGGAAAGCTTGATGGAACGCAAGGTGACTCGACTATTGGGTGATCCTCCATTTCCACAGTTGGTAAGCCAACGTGAGACTTTTTTGTAAGTTAGTAAATGACAGAAAGTTCTGCCGGTTTCTGTAAGTGTTATTACCCGAGTTTTCTGTTCGTTGAACTGTACTTTAGAGGTGTGCCAAACTGCGATTTTTTAGGAGCAGTGACACGTTGCGACTGCTCCGGCCGCGGAGCAGTGACAAAGAGCAGTGATTTTTCGGAGCAATCGTGGCAAGTCGCAACAGCGGAAGTCGGAACAGATAAATATCGCCGCCGCCACCGTCTGCTCCGAGCGTACACTGGTGCTACACCGAAATTTTTGTTTTGTTTTTATGCCAAAGAATTGCCAATGTTTAGTTTCTTTATTTATGTTTTAAACTATTTTAGTAATATATTATTTATTTTAAAAAATCTAACCCAGCAACTGTCTCAGGTAAAAACCTATTTATCCTTTTAACCTTCAACTTTATTGGTATATTAGATGTGTTTTAGATATACTTATGTATATGCATATAAACTCGATCGAGTTTGGCGCAAATCGTGAAACGGAATCTCGATGCAGGTCACGTTAGGTTAATCTATTGAGGATTGGAGCTATTTTATAACTATGACTAACAGATAAATAATTTACAATAATAGTACATTGTGCACCGGAAGAGAAAAGAGCCGGTTCCGCTCCAAGCACTAATTTTAGTACAAGTAGCGGAACGAATGTCCGCTCCAAGGTGCACATACTATTTTTTACAAAAGCGGTGCGAAAAGCGAGGTTTGCGCTCGTTTTCCCTCAAATACGGAGGGAAAACAAGTGTTTTCGCTCCGCTTCTGTAGAAAATAATATTGCGACCATAAATTGAGATGTAGGCTATCCTACCTTTCAAATTTTCAAGTTGATCAAACTGCATACGGTATACGGTGTGCAAATTTGATTAAAATCGATTAATTAGTTTAGGAGTCCATTGCACACAAACATGTGACACGTAATTTATATATATATACCTATTATTAAGAAGAAGATATTATACCATAAGCATAAATCACCAAGGAGATAAAAACCCTGCTACACCGACCGATCACATCAATCGCGCGATGCCGAACCAAGATAACCAGCGCCGCCGCCGAGCATACGCTGCTCCTTGTGCTGCTCCCGGTCTGCCTGAAAAAACTGCTCCGAAATGTAGCTGCGATTTTGAGAGCAGCGGAGCAGGTTGCGACTGTGACAACGTCGGAGCAGTGACAAAGTAGCAGTTTGCCAAATCGCAACACACCTCTACTGTACTTTATTTTCTAATCCCCACTCGACTATTGTTTTGATATTCATTTGGATCCGTGAGACATGCTGCTGTTGCCGACGCACCGTCTCCTGGGATGATAGTGGCTTGCCTGGTTCCATGTGCACGATATTAATGTAGCTACTGTCGTCTGCTAAACTAGATTGGACTGGATGTTACTTCTAGCAGCTCATTGATGTACAGCAGAAACAGTGTAGGGGATATAAGACAAATCCCTGAGGAAATGTCTTGATAAACAATCCGTTTTTAACAAATATTTGTCATTTATCTACTTACTAAAAATGGGAACAAAAATGACCCGATCCTGCAATTTTGAACGTTATTTGTATTATTCTGATCATATCAAACAATTTTGTGAATTGTAAATAAAAAAAAAGTAAAATTTCGAAATTTCAATTTTATTTTATAAACAGAAAAAGTACTGTACCGAAATGTATCTTACACATGAGTGGGTTTAACCATTGATTAAGGTATTGTTCGCAGACACCTAATTGTTTTGGCAGTGGGTCAGACTTTCCAACATATTGGAACAAATTCACATTGCCACTATTCTTGATCCAAATATCACGTATAGCTGTTGCTTTTGGAAAAGCAAAGAACGACATCTCTGGATTACGAGTTTTGTTGTTTGGACAGTTAAGTATTAATTAGAGTAAGGTAAGAGGTAACGTAAGACGTAAGAAAATAAACCTGTGGAATCAGATGAGAGTGTTTATAGTCGTAACGTAAGAGGTAACGCAACACTCTCATCTGATTCCACAGGATTATTACCTTACGTCTTACCTTACCGCACTCTATTTAATCCCTTATAAATGACATCTGTAAACCATTTTGCTTCCCGAAATCGCGAAAAATTCAATACAAACGATGATCATCATCAATATGTCAGATGTCAAATTGCAAATTTCCAGCGACACCTGGCGGAGATAATAGTAAGTAGCGTTGATAGATGGTTGGAAGTAGGGTACTTTATTCGTATCAAAGTCGATGGTTGTTTTACTGTCAAAGTTGTATCAGTAGAGGTACATTTGTGCTCATATAGGTGGCGACAGTCCAGGAGAAACAAAAATTAGGCGCGAGATCTTAGCATCTGGTGGCCCATCTTCCCGTTAATACCTTAATCAATGGTTTAACCCAAAGAATTCGGTTATAATAGGTTAGAATCAGTAAACAAGGATTTTATTTTCCCCGCAATCCGAAAGCGGCAACTTGGTAATGCTGGCACACTGACACTGACCACTAATAAACCCGTACCCCCTTTGTATTCCCGCGACGAGATACAGGTAAAGAGCTCTAAAGATAATAGCACTATTATAGTGGCCTAATAAAAATAGCAACTTGTTTTGGCTGGTCGTTTCGGGTTAATTGTTATAGTTTTGTGTGAATTTTGGGTTTTAACAGTGCTTAAATGTTAAAATTACATCACATTAAACAATTCCACAATATTTAAATCCTGCAGATTTCTGTAAAAATAACATTGCGTTTGTGAACACAGTAAGGTGTATGAGTAGCACTGTTGCTTAATCTCGCCCCTTGATAAATTGTGTTGTTTTTCTCATTAATACAATAAAGACATTTATTTATTTATTTATTTTGAATAATAACAACGTGATCTTAGAAACACTCACATTCCTGTTAGAGCATAGGCGTTGCTTTCTAACCTATCCGAATTTGTTGGTCCGACCCTACAAACGTCAACCATAACGATTTCACTATATAACTACTTGTAAAAGGGTGTGGGTTGGCTCACTGAGTGGAGCCGAGGGCTTGTGACCGTAAGGTCCTGGGTTCGATTCCCGTCAGAGGCGGAAATTTGTTTCTGGCATTTTCAACGAGAAATACATTCCCATAAAAAAGATCAGCGAGACTCCCCACCTGAGCCTTCACTGTTGGCTTCTAATTAACATTGATGTTCTTAGAGTGGCACCGGGAAACCGTTAACAAAGCCTACAGAACACGACGCTAATGTCCACTCCAGTCGATGCCGTTGACACAGAAGTAAAAAAAACTGCTTGGAAAATCAAACGTAGTGTACTTTCAACTTTATTTTTTCGGTCATATTCTCAAACTTACAAAAAGGAGGAGTGACAATAAAAATGATACCTAACCAACCTAACTCACAGACATATATATCGTCCCCAATCTCACGTACAGGAGTAACTAGCATCCAATACATTTTCCAAGAGAGAGAAGAAACTAAGACATTAACTGCATTAACGTTGTCGTGGATTTTCACACATGTGAAATGCAATTAGCACTATTGCTTAGATACCGCAAGTGATACAGTTATGATACTTCGTGAGAAAAAAGCTGTGCCTATGGGACACCTTCCAGTGACATCTTATTTTTTCATTTTTTGTCAGTTACGTCTTTTCGTGAGATAGGGGACGATATGAAATACACATTAATACGAAAAAAAAGTTCAGTGATACCCACAATATATTATCATGATATCTAGGTCAACCATTAAATAAATATATTATGATACTCTTAACTCAACCTTTTTTTTGTAAACATTGATATCAGCATTTATAAAACAGTTGAACAGAAATCATAGATACAAAGAGTGACCGAAAAAATGCGATTCTACTCTATATCTATATCTCTGGTTTATGATTATCTTTCCTTAACTTGTCCTTGTCTGCACCTTTTTACGATGCGTTAATTGCATTTCATCCCAGAGCCTGTATAAGAAGGTAGTTGAGTTAAGTTTGGAATAGTTTGGTTAAGGAATGTTTAGCTTTCAGAACAACAGAGCTTGTTTTTATTACAAGTTCATGGTCAGACAAAGTGTTTTAGTACTTATAAGTGATATCCATCCGAAGTTATAAGCTACTAGAAAACCACTCATTTTGGGGGTCACTCTTTCTAGCACGATTCTACTTTCTGTTGAAAATAACATTTCCGAAGTGAGGATGTAAAACACGCCACGCACTCACCAAAATCATCCAGTCTACAAAATTGTCACTTATCTGCCTTCCTTTGGAGTATCTGACTTTAACTTATGTAACAGTACAATCATTTGTAGCGCCTGCCTGCATACAGGGTGTCCCACGACGATTAAGACAAGCAATATATCGGAACTGGCAGTAGTAGCGAATTATAATTTTGGGTGTTTAAATTAGAGCAAATATAGTATCTTTTCTTATTATTGTGTCACCAAATGAGGTACTTGTTTTTGGCCACGTGACGTCCGGTTCAAAATTTTTAATGGGACACCACAGGGTGTCCCATTAAAAATTTGTATTTTGACTTTTTGTGTTCCTCCCGGTAAAACAATTTCAACAAACTAGCACACTTGGAGTCTAAAGTGAATAATTCAAGAGCTACAGGTACCTAAAGGACTGTTTGTTGGAATTGTTTTAATGGGAGGAACACAAAGTCACAAATATACAGGGTGTCCCATTAAAAAATTTGAATCGGACGTCACGTGATCAAAAACAAATACCTCATTGTGACACAGTAATAAGAAAAGATACTATATTTGCTCTAATTTAAACCCCCAAAATTATAATTCGCTACTACTGCCCAGTTCTGATATATTGCTTGTCTTAATAGTCGTGGGACACCCTGTACAAGTTAGAAAGGTCTGTTTTTACACCTCTAGTATAGATAATTGCCAATTTGCCAATTCTAAGTAAATTTTACTTAGTATATACAAATATTACGTCACATTCCTAGGATGCAAAACCATGAGGTGAATCAGTTTATTGCGTTCTAAGCTGGTATTTTCAAAGTCAAATCATAAGTCAAATTATTGGCACTGACAGCTCCTCAAAATCAGTAAATGTATAATAGAATAATCGCAACCAATTTCATAGTGTAGATGGCATTTTGTTGGTCTAGTTTAGAGGCACTAACTTCTGTGCTTACTAGGGTATATTAAATGAGGGTGTCAAACATGTGTACCCAATCCCTAGAATTTATGGTATCCAGGTCACGTAGCAGTATCTGGAAAAGATAATGCTGATACTGCAGCTCGTACCGGCGCCCCTCGGTAAACAACCACAGCTGAAAACTGTCCCACAAGTGTAGCATCTACCTACTGTTTCAATTCCAAGGTAGCTGAACCTGAGTTATCACTCCATAAGTAAAAAATACCGAATCACCAGTAACAAGAGGTTTTAGCCGAACGACATAAATACGTGCAGTACATTTCATTCCCAAGTGTCATTCACATGATCAACTGCGCAGCATATTCGAATATCCTGCTAACATTCGCAATGAATTTTAGTGAATTTTTTTGATTTAGAAGTTTTTACTTACTATATTTCTAGAGCCGCATTCTTTCTAAATCGTTAGGCTTTCTAAGTGTTATGTTTTACGTATAATGTAGCATATTATTATTATTAACACACATCAGCGGCATTTACCATAAAACTATTATGCCACCGAATGAGTGTGCTTAGGGACTGAAACCCTAAAAAAAAATGCTGAGTCGAGCGTCATCCAAATCCAAAATATACATAGGCAATTACAATGTAAATAAATCTGAGTCGGACCTCATGAAAATGCAAAATATGGATAGGCAATTAGATGTAAAAAATGCTGACTCGGTCTCCATGAAAATTCATAATATAAATAGGTAATAAGTGTGTAAAAAATGCTTAGTCGCACCTAACGAAAATTCAAAATATACATACTTGGGCGATTACAATGTAAAAATACCGAGTCGAGCGTCATGCAAATCCAAAATATACATAGATCATTATTATATACAAAAAACAACATTATTTCGATAAATATGAAGTAACATCTTATACAACATAAGTAAGATCATAATTTTATATATCATACAACAAATTTTAATTCGTCGGTCAGGTATGGCAGCATGATACTAAGTATAATTTTAATAATGAGGTTCTTTCTGAACTAGTTTATATTTTAATTATTTTGTAATTTGCCATTGACTGATCGATATTATCCATAGAACGTCTGTATCATACATCTGTTATATGATATATTATGTTCGTTAACGTTTCTGGACGGGAATACAGAATCAATTTACTGGCCATTTTGATACAAAATTGTTTGAAACATATTACTTAATAACAACATCATAGTTCTGTAGAGCTTACAAATCCGTTTAATAATTGGGCTTTATGTCCTTTTAAGTCCAATTGTTACGAGGACTAAATAGTTGACTTAGATATCACCATAATAGCGCACCATAGTGTTGTAAAATTGTTTCCCAAAAAAAATCTGTAAATATATCAATTAAATATTTCAGGAACTTGGGAATATTGAACCTTGCCGTTCAGAAAATTCCAACGAGTTATTACCAAGGATTATATTAAACAATAGGAAATCAAGGTCACGACTATTTGGAATGTCAAATTTGATATTAACGAATAGCTGGGATTACAAATAATAAGGAAACGTTTAAGTTTAATAAATTTCATTAGAGGATTTTGCATTTTTTGTATTGACAAAGGCTTTGAAAACCTGAAATGTTTAGTATTTTCAATTTACTTTTCTGCCATTTTATTTTTATTCACAACACCATATGCATACTCTATGTCAACACTCAAGAGTTCCTTATTAAAGATATCCTTACACTAAATCAAATAGCAGCATTTATTTCTTTTGTACTTTTGACGCGGGACTCCCATTGACTTCAGGATCGTCAGAGTTCCTCTTAAACGCAAACTTTTTTTCATTCTCTGAAGGTAGTTCTACCTTCTTGGACAGCTCCTCTAAAGTATAGTTTCGTGTATTCTCTATCTTCTCATTGCAAGTGCTACACTGCTCTTGTTTCGGCTTGCAGTTGTTGCACATGGTATGTCCAGTCAAACACTGCCAAATCGGAGGTGCCATATAGCTCTTGCACAAAGGACATTCTAAAAGTTGAAGGAAAATCTTCTTGGCTTTGCGGATTAGTGCGTCTCTCATCTCGATCTTTGTTTCGTCCTTCACCTTCTCCTCTTTCAGTTTATCTGAAGCAATAAGAAGAAAACAATGAAAGATTCATTGTTCTGAAAATTGGGATGATCTTAAGAAATATTTTTCTATTATTGTATTTTCACAAGATGGACATAGACGAAAATAAGAGAGAAAAAGCAAAAACTTATAAGCATGAGTCGGTTAGTTGTAAAAATGCATGATAATGATACTGAAGTTCAATTTTAAACTGGACCACAATTTACTGGCAAAAAAAAACAACTGAAACAAGTGTACGTCTTATATTGACAAAGCTCTGTGTCCTTTGTGTATGCAATTGAAATAAAGACAGGAATAATGCGCAATAATCGATGTTGCTTAGAAATCCATCAAAAAAAATTAAATGAGCTTCAGTGCAAAACATTTTCTAGAAATTTTAATTGACTGACTGTCGACATGTCGTGAACATTTTCGATTTTGAGATAATACGATTTTTGGGCATAACGAAGATCCACATCACTCATTTCCATCGGTCTGTCTGTCTGTTCGCGATTTCTAGCCTCGTAATTTCAATTGCCGGTGCATGGATTGTGACGAAATTTGGATAGTGATATGCTGCGTGGTCGTACTAGGTAATGCTGCTATAATTTTGAAAATCGGTGCATGGGCGACGAAGAGAACAAAAAAGATCAAAATATTATTAGTTTTTAGGCGTTTTAAGGTTTCCTGATCAATTTTTAGTTTTTTTCGGTGGAGGTCAAATTGGAGTGGTTGGTGGGTGGGGCGTCGTAAAACTGGAAAATTTGTTGTATTCATAATAGGCTGTCCATTGACCTGTGAAAGAAAGACCTAGCGGCACAATACTCTGCGGTCTACCCGAACATTGCATTGCCTACTACAGAAACCAAGGGACTCTTGAGTTTTTTGATGTATACATACGAGTATTGCTTTAAATCGTTATGTATTGAGTAACGTGGAAATTATTGAATTGATTTTATTGAAACTTTGTTTTGGGGTGGGGTGGTTGGGGGTTGTAAATCTGAAACATTTGTTGTATTCATAATAGGCTGTCCACTGACCTGTGAAAAACACATTTTTTGCGGGCGGGCAATGATTTAATAGCAAGGGTATCTCAGACCATACAGCGTCATGCTATGGGAAAATAATAAACCGGTATCAGTGTACTGTGTGGGAAGTGCTGAGTCAATCAACTTGACTTCATTTTTTGTGGTGTATTACGAAGCATAAAAAAAGATAAATCCGCCTATCTTGGAAAGGAAGTACTGGGTCAATCAACCTGACTTCATTTCTTATTAAGAAGCAAAAAGAAGATAAAAACAGCTTATCTTGGACATATGCCCTTTTGAAACTAATGATAGAAGGAAAAATCGAAGGCAAGAGGTCCAGGGCGGAGAAAAATGTCATAGCTGATAAGCATCTGACTGTACGGGACTAAATTCTAATACTCCAGGCAGAAGAGCACAAGATAGAGAAGCACTGGCCAACTGTTGCCGACCTTCGCTGAATGGAGTTGGTATCTTTAGAAGATGTTTCAACCGATATACCGTGAATACTGAGGCTGAACTCTCGATTTGCTCACTACGAGGGGCACTTTAAAAATGACACTGACATGATTCTCAGCGCCGCTCAGCATATTTCACTATGTGCAACAGCATGGTAAGAATTTTGAGCACTGAATCAATGAATAGGTGACTTTTTTGATCAGTAACAGATACTACATGTCACTTTTATGTACAACTATTTTCCTTTGTAAATAAAGTTAAATTTCCTTTTTATCTAGGGTCGCTGAAAAGGTATTGACCAGAGCACTAGCAACTATACCTACACAATAGATATTATGTTATTTATTCGACAGGTTATTTAGATGCGGATCAATAAAACAGACAAAACATGACACAAAAAAGCTTTTTTCTGAAAAACGATAAATAAAAATAGCATACTAATGAAAATTTTGTTTGGAACTCAACAATTACTTTTTAGTGGACTTCTTTTATTTGCTATGTATCATCTATTATTGAACATTATTGTTTTTATTTCAATTACGGTAAATGAAAAGTTATGTTTATTTCAATTAAAAAGTATGAAAAATAAACTGTAAACATAAAGCATATTTTTTTTGGATTTTCAATATTACATTTTGGTGTAGTTTCGCCCAGTTCCGTTTAAAATATAATATGAGTGTTTTTTAAATGAGAGGTTTTTGAAAATTGGAAACTTTTAATCTCTATTATAACCAATTTCTATCAGTTTGTTAATCCAACATAATACAGTCAGGAACTAGGCTAGCAGAACTATGCTGAGTTTCATTTGGAATGAAAAGTTCCAAATATGTTTTATATTCCTTCCACCATGTATGCTCTCATCTACTATAGACATTGAGCACTGCCTTCAGATATTGAATAGACCGCATCTTCTAGAGGTTAAACACTAAACCAATCTGACTGTGGTATATAGGAGTGTATTCAGTAGATACTATGAAAAGGAATTCGAAATTATCTGTGTTAAAAACAACTGACCAAACCACAACTTTACATGCCAAGTCTATGAAATTACATCTTCTCTTACCTTCTACTTTCTCGTCAATAGTGATAGCATAGGTCAATTGACCAGTTCCAAACATCTTCTTGATGCTATCCCTGTTGATCTTGGTGGTCATTCGCCTGGAAATGTCTTTTCTGTTATCCCGATATGGATGGAACTTAGATTTGCAGTTTCCACTTGCGCACTTGAAACAGTGCTCGCGCTCGACGAACGAAATCACATTCTGATTGGAAATAGTTATTGTGAAATTGCATTTATCTGATTTTATCTTCACTTCATACTGGAGGTAGTTGTCTGTCGGATCAGTGGACAATATGCTAAGACCTAGATCAAAAATGACGATGCAAAATTAAGGTAAGGAACATCTATCTAGATAAATAAAAGCAATATTTAATTTATATTTATTCTACATGTTACAGTCTGAGATGAATTGGGCAGTTATACTTTTAAAATGAAGTATACCAGTATCAGTATCATTTCAGTAATTACAAAATAAAAGGAAGCTCACTAATATCTGCAACTTACACACATACAATTTTTGTCATTATTAATAGGTCTGTTCGCAGAGAGAATCACAAACCAGTCAGAGCCAATCAATAATCGCCATTGCAGTTGCCAAACTATTTCTGACTAGTACTGGCCAATCAAATTGACGCTGACTAGTTTGTGATTGCTCTGCGAACAGCCCTAATAATTGGTAGTAATAATTAACTGGAAGCATCATTGATTAATCTATAATCTGACAAAATGTATCAAACTATCTGTGAAAATGGTACAGTCATCATCACCATCTTAGGTCAACCAGATGACAGGTTAACCAAAAATATTCCTTTACAAGACCAATATTAGCAATTCTTATGACTCATAGGCCTTGGTTATGGACACCAGGTATCGAAATATGATTAATTTCCTGCAATGTTCATGGAAGATCACATTGCTTCAGTGGACCATGATAACAAGAAAGCTTTTAGTGGCACACAATAGGTTGAGAGAAGGCTGTCCACTAGGGAGGGTCGAAAAAAAATATATTTTTTTCCAAACACTATATTTAGTTATGCTGCCATATTATTTTTGTTCTGCTTAAGGTGTTCAGATTACTTTAAGGATGTGACTTTATGATTCATCTAGTTACAAACAATCAAAGGTGAGATCATTTTCAAAATTTGAATGTACTGCATTGGCCAAAGATAGTTGCTACTAAATAGTTATGGGTCAAAAAGCTTACTATAAAAGTGAAATGACTAATTTTTAGTTATTCCCATCAAAATAGTGATTATTTTTTGGCAATGAGATATTCAGTAAAAGAAAGTCCTGACTTGCAGGATTGCCAATTCAGACCACTTCTAAAATATTAAATCTGAGATGCAGTTCTTCGTCAGCTGATACCTATCAAATAGACGTCAAGCCAGTTTAAAGTATCAGGTAACAGAGTATAAACTTTGTTATAAATGATGTCATCAAATTGTGTAGGGAAATAATAATTATTTTACACCTTTACAAGATATTTACACATTTTTTGGCAATAGTGTTAAAAGTTTGAAGTGTAAGTTTTACTGGCGAATCCAAAATAACATTAAAAAAATTGAATCCAATCAGGTGGTCTAGTAGGCTTATTTCAATACATGCTGTTATGTTCCATTTTACCAATATTACCAAATCTCTTGCAAAAATAAAGTATTCCAGCAAAGTTAGAGACGAAAGAATAGAAGCTGGTCATAAAAATAAAGAAATCTATGCTTAATTTTGAGTTTGTATTTCTATATTCCATGTTACATTTCGTGTAATCAATAGTAAATTTTGCTTCAAAAGCTCTACAAGCAGAAAAAATCACTTTAATTGAAGCTTGTTCTGTTTTTTGTTAAGAGCAAAAAATGAGAGAGACGACTACCGACAATGATATAATGAAGTTCTGGAAGAAGCACTAACAACTGCTCTGAAATGGGTCATTTCATCTAATTTTACCTTAACAACACACTGTTAAAGGTAAAGTATTCAATGAATTAGCTCTAGACTATCGTTTTGATTCCAGGGAATAATTGTTCAAAATTAATGTTTTTTTTTACATCATTCATTCACAATTAACAATTAGATTCACAGGATTTATTAGAGTGAGTGGTATCTTTTTGTTTTTACAACTTAAATATCTTCTCAGTTCAACATGAATTGAAATTCTCAAAGCTGTGACCACTTTCAACAAAAATATTATCAATTTATTCTGCCAAGTTTTTCTTTGCAACTTATAAACATGTTTACATTGTAAAAACAGAGTTAAATCCAGAAATGAATGTAAAAACTTTTCCAATTTATTATTAGGTAAATATAGTTATTTAGAAAGTAGCTTTGCACAAAATGTTTTTCTATTATCTTGAAGTTATGTTTTTCTTTGCTCAATATTCTATTTTGTTTTTGCCTTGATTATGTATTTTTTGCTAATACGTTTGATAATTGTTTACTTGTTTAGTATACAGGTTTTTGCTATTTGCTTGTTGGATTGCTTTCATATTTTCCCCTCTAAGCTGTGTTTCACTTACTGCTCACATAAGCTTTTCATTATTAGCAATAAATTACTGAAAATATGTTCACTTCTCCCTCATTGAATTATTGTTACATTGTACCTAAACCAACATTTATCAAAGGTCCCTTCAAAATAGCAAAAATCAGTACACATACCATAATTTCATGTAAAATAAATAAAACCATTAAATGATGTTGTTTTTATCTATAGTATTATAAAAAGCATAGCTATACCACTGAATGATACAAGCAATACTGGACTCAGAGTCTGCCACCAGTAATATTGGTACTGGATTGCCAAGACTGTATTTTTTGTCATTAAATTTACTGATAGCACTGAGTTTTAGATGTATTTTTATAATTGAGTACATAGCAGAAATGACAGATCTAGAAGAAACAAAATTCTTTAATGCTGTTTGAATATTGAAGGTAAATGATACATTTTTAGAATGTTTGTTCAGATTATAACTATACTTTGAATAAACTCACCAAAGTTAGCTTCATCAAAATCAAAAAAGCCTATAAATGACTTTCCATCCTTCTCCAGAACATCAATGTTGTAATATGCATAAGCATTTTTAATGCTAAAATAGTCTGTATGGAATGATTCACTATGTTTCTCCTTAAAATGCTGCCCCATCTTCAAGATTTTAATGGAATCAGAACAGCCTGTTTTGGGGCAGATAGTGGAACGCTGTGCACATATTTTTTCATGGTCCCTCACATTCACGAATGGTATCTTTTTGTCACAACCCTTAAAAATACAGGGAAACACCAATAACTTTGCTACGTTTTCGTAGATAGTAGCCCGAGTATTAATTATTGTTTTCACAGCACTGCATCTTCCACATTTGTACTGAGAGCCATCATCCGATATTAGCGCAATCGGAGCTACTGAAAGGTAGCAGTCGCACAGGGAACATTTGAGACTATCAGTTACTGCATCAGGGGGAGTAAACATTCCTTCCATCCTGAAAGAAGCGGCTGTAAATACAATAGCAATAAAGCGGTAGATGAATTCAGTACAAGAGATGAAACGATGAAATTAAATCTAAAAATTAATACATCATTTCAGGAGGGAGAGAAAATTAAGGACTTACTTAGATTTTGAGATTTTTTATCAAAAAACAACAAAAACAGCCTTCAAATAGTTATATCGATTAATCCAAGCAGAGAGCACAGTCACACACACACATCAACCAAAGATAGGTTATATGTCCACAAACCACAAAATAGAAACGACAGAATCAGAAGTCATAGATGTCAACTGTCAACCAAAGGTACAAAACGCAAAACCACTTAAGACGGGTTCTCACGATTCAGTTTCGCTGAATCAGTTTGACTGATTCAGTGATACGGAGAGCGACACTGTTCAGTTTTCATGAATCAGTTTAACCTATTTAGCATTAATAAAATAACGTTTGCATTCATCTTTCAATACTGATTCAGTCAAACTGAATGAAAAGTAGGACTGACTTTCAGTTTGACTGAAAGCACAAACCCACTGATCAGTTTCACTGAAAAGGCGTTCACACGTTCATTATCTGTTCAGTATCACTGAATCAGTCAAACTGATTCAGCGAAACTGAATTGTGAGAACCCGTCTTTAGGGGAGAATACACAGACGCACACACAGGGTGCTCCAAATCGTGGCTGAAATGACGTAAAACTAATCCAAATACACCTGGACCCTTACCACAAAAGCTCAATTCACCATGCACACGATTTTCTTCGATACGATGGTACGAAGCTGTTCCTATTGGTTGAAGTATTCAAAATAAATTGTCACCAAACTTATTGTGTCTAGCAATTTTTAACTTTTATACGAAGATCCGACGAATTCAAAATAATTTAATTATTATATCCGATATGCTATGCTATGCAAACTGACAGCTGACTATTGCTGAGTAGAACTTTTATGTTCAGGAACCTGTTTCTTCTGGGGAAAACTTAAACTTTGAGGTATTTAAATACAGTAAAACAGACACATCATCAATCATCAACGATATCCTCCATCGGATAGCTATTCAACCGTGCACCTAACAGACTTAAGCAAGAAATCGAGAAATTGTTGGATTGGATTTGATATAAAACAACACACATTTAAAATGACTCGACTTGACAGCACCTCACCAACTGACATAGGTACCAACCATAGGTACCAACCATGGTACCAACTATGGAAGTGCAAATTTGCCAAATTTATAATCAAATTTCGTACGAAAAAATAGCATTTATGTGAACGGATATATTTAGATTATATGATAGAATCAGTACGAATACGAACCGAATATCGGAAATCGTATGTCTATCCTGGATAGAGTCACTAATATCAACAAGACGACAAAAACTGATGTCACCTAGTGTGAAACTGTGAATTGGAAATACGAAGTATCGGTAGGAGTACGTAGGAGTGTCAAAAGAAAGAGGTGTGAGCCACCAACCGTTTTGAGTCGGTGAGGTGAGCTGTATATAAATGGTAGTACGGTCATCACAA
This sequence comes from Callosobruchus maculatus, assembly GCA_951848785.1. Lineage (NCBI taxonomy): Eukaryota > Metazoa > Arthropoda > Insecta > Coleoptera > Chrysomelidae > Callosobruchus > Callosobruchus maculatus. Next base: position 6,522,055 of record CATOUR010000032.1, read on the forward strand.
AACAGGTACGGTTAACGGTCATATTATAGACGACAAAAATTACTGGAATTTAATATATCATTGCACATCTGCACCTTTTGGAGAAAGGTGGCGTCACTAAGCTTTTTACATCTGTAGTTGATATGATCAACAACGTTCCTGCGTGCGTCCTACTCTGAGATGGATATCATAAGGACCGTTCGTTGAGATAAATCAATTCAAATGGCGAACCGAACAGGAGCGAACAAATTCGTTCCCGCTCGCACGTACGTGCTCCGATGCTTGTCGGTTTTTCAGCGAATCATCAAAGGATGTTCGTGCTCAATGTAAACGGTGTAGTTGTGCAAGCGAATATTCGTTCGATGAGTTTTGTTTTTATTTGGCGATAATAGAAATATAAACAATGGAGCGTACCGGTGAAAAAACTCTTGAGCTGTGTAGATATAAGAAGCGTTCGTGGTATCTAAAATCCAAATTTCATAAAATGTTGAATAGAAAAAGTCATACTTGGGACAAACTTGCTGCAGAGATGAATCACAGACGTGAAAAAGAAAATAAATTCCCTTATTTCGTCATTCAGAAGAGACAGACAAAAATAAACTATGGCAAAAGGTCTGTAGGTTGATCTGACGAGCCTTATCACCACCGACTATCTTATCACCCATCATGGTTCGCATCACAGTTCGCATAGTGGTTCGCATATTACACTCATCTGTTTTGTGACACTCATCAGAAAACACGGAACATCGACGAATGCGAATGCTCGTTCATATTTAAACGACAACATGGCCGACTCTACTCACTAGGCCATGGCCGTCTCTACTCACAAGGCCGGAGCATTGAAATATGGCAACGTTGGAGATCAGGCCGTGTTTCATTATAGCATGGCCGACATTAACCATAAACATATAGCTTATTAATAGATCTTTTACCTATTACCTGCACTTCTACATAAACGAAATTGTGAAAAGATGCCTCCAAAGTGCGTAGTACCAGGTGGCACTAGCAATTATGCTTCTAATCAAGAAGGATATATTACGGTGTTCAGGTTTCCGCGAGACGACCATTTGAAACAGAAGTGGGTGAAAAGTATTCCTCGTGAAGACTGGTTACCATCTCAAAAATCAGTAGTGTGTATTAAACATTTCCATGACGGTGATATATCTTTCAGTGATGTGTATACGGTGTATAGTGTATAGTGAAAAGGCAGGAAGACCAACAAGAAGAATGGCTTGAGAGTGACCTGATACTAAATTTTTCAAGCTTATGTGAAAATTTCCAGGAGTGGCAGCAGGAAACAGGTTGTATTTATTTTTATTTGGTAGTGTTTGATCATGATGAACCAGATATCAGGTGTAGTATAAAAATATTAGAATCAATGAAGGTAGAGGTTCGCATTAATCATAATTTGTTGGTGAAAGATGATTTGAGTTGGATTTTACCACTGTCATTACAAATATCCTGTTGGTCACAAATAGAAAATATTTTGGCACGCTACTCAGAGGATCATAGTGAAAGTCTTAGTTTGAATGCAACACTAAACAATTTTAATTCTATTGTACAAATACTAAAAAATAAGCTTATGCAGAATGATGAGAATGAAAAAGTAGAACAGATTGACTTCTTGGCAGAACAATTCAATATACTATTTTCAAATCATAATAGGTTTTCTGCCGATTTAATATTAAAGTCTTTTCTTTTATATGTTTACTCAAAAAAAGTTTACAGTATTGTGAGGGAGAATAAATTGGTAACTTTGCCACATCCCAAATATTTAACAAAACTTTGCGGTTTTCTAAAAATTGCACCTGACAGTACATAAGAAAACAAGCATTACATTAAAACTATTTCAAAGGGTTTATCAGACTTGGAGAAATACATTGTTTTGCAAATTGATGAAATATACATTAAAGAAACGTTGGACTACAAGAATGGTAATTTAGTTGGTTTTGCTGAAAATGATATATTATCCCAAGCTAAAACGGTACAAGCATTTTTGATATCCTCTGTATTTGGTAGTATGAAGGAAGTTGTTTCACTTCAACCTGTAAGAAATATTAGTGGGGATCAGTTACATGAAATGTTTTTATCTATTTTGAAAGTTTTGCTTGGCTATGGTTTTATTGTAGTTGCTGTAGTTACCGATAATGTTAGAGTGAATCAAAATATGTTAAAGAAACTTACAGAGGGTTCAGCTGATAAACATTATTTTCATTTAAGTCCAGACTATCCAACGTTTGTAATGTTTGATACAGTTCATCTTCTGAAGAATATTCGAAATAATTGGCTAAATTTGAAAAATATTACGAACACCTTCATATTTCCTGATTTTGATAACAAGCTGGTAAGGAAAGCAAATTTTGTAGATATCAGAAACTTCTATAAACTTGAAGCGAATTTGTTGGTTAAAGTAGCTCCTAAGTTAAATTATAAAACCGTGTACCCTTCAAGTATTGAAAGGCAGAATGTTTCCTTAGTGTGTAATATTTTTGATGAAAAGACACATGCTGCCTTATTGAATTACAGTGAAAGTACTGCTGACTTTTTAAATATCATTATAAAATTTTATATAAACTGAAGAGAAATGACTTCTTAAAACCTTTCCAGGACATAACAGATGATCGAATAGAATTTTTAGAAAAATTTTTAATTTGGCTTGATAAATGGAAAGCTTTGGGATACCCTCACTCTTCTTTATCTGCTGATACACACAATGCACTGCATCATTCAACAACTGCCATTATTATGTTAATTAAACACTGTGTATCAAAAACTCCTTGCAATTATTTGCTTACAGGAAAATTTCAAACTGACAATTTAGAATCTCGTTTTGGATGTTACAGGCAGTTATCTGGTGGCAATTATCATGTAAGCTTAAGGCAAATTTATGAATCTGAAAAAAAGATTAGAATCAAGGGTGTCTTCGACTTCTGCTCAATATGGACAAGTTAAATTTAATGTCTCGAATTTAGCAAAATTACACACTTGTACAGTAGATCATGGAGAAATAGGTATTGACAGTTTTAGAGATATTTTAGGCAATAATTTAATGAATCAACCTCAACAAATTTCAGATTCAGCAATTCAATATATAGCAGGTTACGTTAGTTTTAAAGTTTCAGCCAAACTGCAATGTACAGCCTGTATAAAAGTTCTTGTCAATACAGAAATACAGAAATAATAGAATAGAACATCAGAGTTTACAGTTCAAATAAGAGTCCTTATATATGCACAATATAATTAAAATGTTGATTTCAGACCAATATGAAAGCAAGTTTTTAGAATGTAAATTCCACAAATCAGTTTTAATTAAAATTGCAAAGGAATACATCAATATGTATAGAGATGAGTTTAGTTTTAGAGACATTTGTTCATGTAATCAACCTCAAACTGAAATGCTGCTTGAATTAATGTTGCCTGTTTTTGCAAATATTTTTATTAATAATTACACAAAAACAGTTCAAGATAAAATACAGACTGACAAAAATAAAAAGAGCAAGTCTAAGGAAAATGAGAAATGTCCAACAGCAAGGAAAATCTCTAAATTAAGTCCTAGTCCCAATACGTGTTACATTTTTGTACTGATACCACTGGCCTTTTTCACCATTCTTATTTTTTAAAAAAGTATTTTTCTTAATTTATCAACCGAGATGAACACATAATACATAAATAAAATGTAATAATTATTCTGAAACTATGAAACAATTTAAATTTTCCGCGGAATGCCCGCCGTTCGGCCCACGGTAGCCCGCCCACTATTTGACAGCTAAGCGACGTTGCCACATCTAAGGCTCCGGCCTAGTGTAGAGTCGGCCATGACTAGGCCGGAGCATTGAAATATGGCAACACTGAATCGGGGACCGAGCTTTTATTTGTTGTTAAGTCATTAGTGTAATCTTCCAGAGCAAAAAAGGAGATTGGAAGGTGGTTTTTAATGTGTTTCTAATTATTTACAGCACAAACGAAACTATAAAGATAAAAAGAAGCCTGCAAAGTGTGTAGTACCAGGTTGCACTAGCAATTGTGCTTCCAATAAAGGACATACCAACCATAATATTCCAGAGTAAACAAGAAGAGCGGAAGGTGATTTATAATGTGTTTCTAATTATTTACCTGCACAAACGAAACTATAAAGATAAACAGATGCCTGCAATGTGTGTAGTACCAGGTTGCACTTGCAATTGTGCTTCCAATAAAGGATATACTAACCATAACATTCCAGAGTAAACAAGAAGAGTGGAAGGTGATTTTTAATGTGTTTCTAATTATTTACCTGCACAAACGAAACTATAAAGATAAAAAGAAGCCTGCAAAGTGTGTAGTACCAGGTTGCACTAGCAATTCTGCTTCCAATAAAGGACATACCAACCATAACATTCCAGAGTAAACAAGAAGAGTGGAAAGTGATTTTTAATGTGTTTCTAATAATTTACCTGCACAAACGAAACTATAAAGATAAACAGATATGCCTGCAAACTGTGTAGTACCAGGTTGCACTAGCAACTGTGCTTCCAATAAAGGACATAAACAGAAGTGGGTGAACGGTATTCCTCGTATGGGCTGGTTATATTTATAAGAATAAAGACAATACTTTACAAACATTTCAAAGGATAAGACCTATTTTAAAGCACAATGTGGTACCTACAATGTTTTCTGGACCTCCCAAATATCACAGAACAATATAGTTAATAGAACTCATCTGGGCATGCATCTGGGCATACCTACGAAACGATTTGATAGTGAAAGGGAATCAGGACCAGCAAGAATGGCTTCACAGTGACCTAATAGTGAATTTTTCTAGCTCAAGTGACAATTTACAAACTAAATTGAGTGTTCATTAGCAATTGTGCTTCCAATAAAGGACATAAACAGAAGTGGGTGAACGGTATTCCTCGTATGGGCTGGTTATATTTATAAGAATAAAGACAATACTTTACAAACATTTCAAAGGATAAGACCTATTTTAAAGCACAATGTGGTACATGCAATGTTTTCCCCAAAGCAAGAATGGCTTCACAGTGACTTAATAGTGAATTTTTCTAGCTCAAGTGACAATTTACAAAGCAACTTGAGTGTTCATTTAAGTGGAAGTGGGAGTGGCAGCAGGAAACAGGTTGCGTTTATTTTTATTTTGTAGTGTTTGACTACGATGAACCAGACATCAGATGTAAGTGGTATTAGTAGTAGTAGTAGTTCTAAAAAGTATTTTTCTTAATTTATTAACCGAGATGAACTCTAATACATATAAAATGTAATAATTATTCTGAAACTATAGGCCCACTATTTGACAGCTAAGCCACGTTGCCACATCTAAGGCTCCGGCCTAGTGTAGAGTCGGCCATGACGACAATAAACAACCGAACGAGTGAACACGAACGAATCCAATCGAATACGAACGAATTCGTTCGTTCGCCGTTCGCTCCAATTTAAATGCACCTTCACAGACATGGAATTTAAACTTCTTCAGTGGGGATGTTTTGTGCTTTGGAGGTTATCGTGTGTTTATCGTGTTGACATTTGTGTTTATATGCTTCTGCCAAAAGTAAGAAGTGTTGAAGGTATTGAAGTGTTTTAGTGTTTACAAGTTTACATTACAATATTACATTCATATTTTATTCTGGGTTTAGGTTGTAAGGTCTTGGTTTGTGGTCTTGGTCTTTCATTGCACACCTTGGTCTTGCAGCGAAGATAACCTTTATAGTTCAGTCGGAATGGGAAAAGCGAACTGAAACGGTATTTTCTTGGTGGTTGTGTTGCTAATTTTTTTAGTTTTGCTGCTTACTGACCAGAAAAGGCGATGGAGATAGATCAGGAACATGCATATGCCTTTAATGATAATCCCTTGGAAGTGGATCCACTAGAACTAGTGGGAACAACCATAAAAGAGGAAATTAAAGATGAACCTGATCTAATATCAGAAAATTTTATACAGCATGAAGTACAAAAGGAAGTAACTCCTGGAGTACAACATGAGGTCCACCATGAAATAAAGCTTGAAGATGTAGATGAAAGCTACAATCATACAATTAGTAATTCTAATTTCCCCAGTGCACCTGATATTGGATTTGCGCAGTTAGATCAAACCACAAATTCAGTGGTTTCTTCATCAATTCCTCGAGGAGTACAAGATGATTATAAGGTAAGTTACCTATGTATATGCTAAAAGGGCATAGTTCTTTGACCATAATAATTATAGGTTTAGCAAAAAGTTTTTTTACTTGTACAACTTTTTTGGGTATTTTTTTTTTAAATTGCATGGGTTCTTGCAATAACCTGCCACATTTTATAAGCCTCATCATAATTAGCAAACATTATTTTTCCATTTATAATAGTCTAGTATTGCTAACTAAATCTCTACAAAAAGTGCTTTATTTTATCACTTGCTCTATGCTACTGTATAAAATATTGTACTTTTTGTTTTCAAATTAGAATCATCACACTAGTTTAAATTTTAAAGACTTAACTTGAATATAATTATGTACCTATGTTTCCTGATGAAGTACTGTAGTTTAGTTTATTAGATGAAAGCTGTAGGTTTGTAGAGCTTTTATACAGGTTATCAGATATTCTACTGACAATGCTTGACAGGTGATAGATCTACTTTTCTATCAACATTGAATTGAGATTGGAACATAAAGCCTTAAAATGGTTAACTTTTAAGTTACGGGGGGTCAAAGTTTAACTTTTATTTTTTTTCTCAATTATTCAACAACCATATAGCACAACGATCTAAAATGACACATCAGGGTTTTTTTTACAGAAACGGTTACCACTAGGACTTAGGCAAAGTATACTTTTTTCACATAAAACATATTGGGAAAATGATTCTTTTTATACTCACATTGATGCACAAACAGGAAAAAAGTTTTGATAATTTAAATGAGGTCAATGTGCCATAAGTGGCGCCCCCTATGCATGATAACAAAACCATTGTTGAATTTGGATTTCCCGCCTTAAAAAACCCCCAATTCGTAATTTTAGATCGGTGTGCCATTTTGTTGTGGAATAATTGAGAAAAAAAAATAAAAGTAAAACTTTGACACCCTGTAGCATAAAAATTGAGCATGTTAAGGCTTCATGTTCCTATCTCAATGTTCATAGAATAGAGAGGTCTATCACTTAAAAAGCATTGTCGGTGGAGTATCCAGACACCCTATATATCTACAGCCTACACCTTATACATATATGGATAAAGATGCTCTTATTGATTACATTTCATTTCACTGAATTTTGATCATGGCAACTCTTAAATGAATTTAATGTATATTATAGGATGTTGAAAATAAGTATGCACATTCACTCCAAGCTTTGAGGAAACAATCTGACGTTTTGGCCCAAACACATGTGGAGATGCAACTGGAGATTGCTAACTTAAAAGCAGAAAAAGCTCAGCTTTGGAAAGATTTGGCATCAGAAAGAAGTAAGGAATATTCATATGTGAAGCAAATTGGTGATATTAAAACAAGTTGTGACAAGAAGTTGAAAATGTTGAGGAATAAGTATGAAAGGTAAGGAAATGAAACTAGATCATAATGAGCTTAAGCTTTTTGATTGATACTAAAAACCAACTAAAAGGTCTGCTTCATTTTTGAAGGATTAATGTTGTCTTCATCAACAAAAAAACTATATATTACTTGTTTCCAGTGGCAGCTTGTGGGCTCTGAATGAAGATGGCACAAAAAAACATATATTAGTAATAAGCACTGTCGAAAACTGTTCACTAATTTATTTACTTTTTCCAAAACACTAAAACTCATGCATGCATTGATGAGAGAAACAGAATTTTTTGTATGGCTTTGCCCTCTCCATGTGTTTCAAATCATTCAACGATCCAACCCTTATTTATTCCTCGCACTGAGATCTTTCTTAAAAATTGGGCACATAAAATTAAAATAAGTAGTTTATTTATTCGTGAACATCCACACACCAGTCCTATTTTTCATATATTTTACAGTTGAATACTCTAAGTTGGGGCTTTACCTGTGGAACTATGATTAATTTGAAGATCAGGGATAGGCCTTCCTGTTTTGTTGATTAAAAGTTTATTGTCAAAAGTTAGAGGATTTTTTAAACAGAATTAACTTTTGCTGTCACTTGCTCCATCATTGAGAATACACATATGCAAATGAACCGCGATTATCACATAAAAATAAACAAGACGTTGCGTTTGATTGCAGACACACTGCTCGGTGCTCTAAATTAACAATATAATCGCGTACAGAGAACCGAACCGAACCCAATCGAATACCAAAATATATTTGCTGAAAATACTGAAAATGGGTACATGTTGAACTGTTTTCTTGCGGATGTCAAGCACACGCCACACGGTCTTGGTCGCACTCATCACTTGCTCACTCTGGAAAGAAGGTTTGAGCTGAAGGAGGAATAAAGTTTGATGTAGCATATTAGATTGGTATACAGGGTGGTCCAATAAGCGCACAGTGCTCTCTAGCGGCCTTACTGTTCAAATTAGAAGAATTTGTCCCAAAAAAAAAACTTTTTAAATTGTTCTACTCGCTGAAAATAATTTCAAAGATGGCGGACATCCGGATATACCGGAAGTTGGTATCAACTTCCTTATTTTAATAGTAGTAATAATAATTTATTGATGTTAATACACAAATGTGTTTATACAAGTCAAAATTAACACAAAATAATAAACATATAAATACATACAAATAAAGTAAATATACATATGACAAACAGATACATATGACAGTAATAAATAGGTATGCATAACAAACAAACTATAATATATCACATAAATCAACAGAAATAAATGGGTATACACAACAAACAAACTATAATATATTGGTACTCAAATATGCCTTTTTTGTTAGATATTTTTTTATATTTTTATGGTAAGTACTCAGATCAAGAGACTTTATCTTATTAGATAGTTTATTGAAAAATCTAATTCCATTGTAGCTTATGCCATTTCTACTTCTCACCAGGCGGTGCTAGTCAGGATAGATGTTATTTCTATGACGTGTTTCATATGGATATCATTGTGTGTTGTATAGCTGATATCATTTTTCCTTATGTGTAAAAGACAGCTTAGTATACAGGGTGAGTCAAGCTCAACGCCTCGGACTCTTGTGACCAAACGATACCACTTTTCGAAAAACTGACTTTGCAAGTGTATGTAGGTCGAGTTGTGCTACATTTTAAAAATAATTACTTTTATACAGGGTGTCTAATAAAAGCGTGACATATCAAAGTTATGTTTTTTCAAATGGAACACCCTGTATATTATTGCATATTTAGATTTCTGAGTGCATTTTAGTGTGACTTTATGTATCACATATGGGACTTTAAGCGAACCGTTTAGGTGCAAATCACAATTTTGGGTATAGGTAGATGTCAGAAAAAAATTGAATATCGCAGCTATTATAAATCTTAGAGGGCTGTGACTTTGCCGTGTTACTAAGCACGAAATGAGACAGTTTACGTTAGACGTTCGAGTTCCAATTACGTTTGTACTTGGAGAAATCGGCAGATCAATTAAGGAACCTTCAATCAAAGGTAACTTGATTTTTTCAAATCGGAATGCATAATTTTTTTTATACGATCAAATGTGCAATTTGCTAGGCTTTCTAATTATATCAGGTTATGAATATCAATCTATGGTAGTTTTTATTAAATTTCGAGATTTCAATCAAATCAGTGTTTTTCAATTTCCCCACCCATAAACAAACTAGCAGGCCATGAAATATAAACAAAAACGTATTCGGATGGAAGAAAACAACTAACTTAACAAAAAGATCCAGCAGAACTAGAGTAAAAGAACAAGATTATAAAAATTCCCTACAACAAATCAACTCTAACAAGAAACAACGGCGGTAACATGTCTAAGGTTAAAGAGACGCTGGAGTATGACAGAAATAGATAATTTTCACAGCCTACTAGCGACTGCAATGTACTAGAGATTAAAAACTTCCAAAATCACTAAACTGAAAGCAAAACTTTCAGTGATCGTTGCCGTCTAATATCTAATATCTTCAAAACGCAATTTCACATTAATTTAATGGCATAAAACAGTAGTCATTCCCGTCAAAGTCAAAAGTAATGATACCTCTCACTGTCGTCCTTTAAATTTTTCAATATGTATTAGCAATATCGCAAAAAAGGAATATTGACAAATCATATTTTAATTTTCTGCCAGGTAAATTATGTTTAATGATTTGAGCAGATTTTTAATTTAATCTTCATTTTCGGCGATCTTGCTTATGAGTATTGAAGAGTTTGCAGAGCTCCAGTCAGAGGTATCGGTTACTATTTTTTTAAACCATGAAATGTGAAATTTTATTCTGAAGCTACTAAACTGCCAGCAACATAACGTGGTAGATTTCCTTTCATTTCAAAATTCACCATGGTTTTGTGAATCGTCAACCTTTAGAATATTGTAGTAGCCGGTATGCTGTGACAAATACCCATTTCTGTCGTACTCCAGCTGCTTTATGGCCTTAGATGTGTTATGTCTGCTATTTCTGGTTAGAATTGATTTGTTGTAAGTCATTTTTATAACTTTGTGCCTTTACTCTAGTTCGTCCGTAACTATCTGCTAAGTTAGTTGTTTTGTTCCATCTGAACAGTTTTTTGTTTATATTTCATGGCCTGCTAAGTTGCTTATAGGTAGGAAAATTGAAAAACACTGGTTTTACTGAAAATTTGAAATTAAGTCAAAACTACCACAGATTGATATTTACAATCGCATATCGTTAGAAAGCTTATCAAATTGCACATTTGATCCAGTAGAAAAAATTATGCATTCCTATTTTAAAAAATCAAGTTACCTTTGATTGAAGTTTCCTTAATTGATCTACTGATTTCTCCAAGCACAAATGTAATTTGAACCCGGTCGTCTAACGTAAACTGACACATTTCATGCTTAATAACACGGCAAAGTCACACCCCTCCAAGATTTATAATAGTTGCGATATTCAATTTTTTTCTGACATCTACCTATACACAAAATTGTGATTTGCACCTAAACGGTTTGCCTAAAGTCCCATGTGTGATACATAAAGTCACACTAAAATGCACCCAGGAATCTAAATATGCAATAATATACAGGGTCTTCCATTTAAAAAAACATAACTTTGATATGTCACGCTTTTATTAGACACCCTGTACAAAAGTCATTATTTTTAAAATGTAGCCCAACTCGACCTACATACACCTACAAAGTCGATTTTTTGAAAAGTGGTATCGTTTGGTCATAAGAGTCCGAGGCGTTGAGCTTGACTCACCCTGTATATGCACTTGGTAAAGTTAAAATATTAAGGCCAGTTGTACAATGCGAGCTCAAGCTTCGGCTTAAGGTAAGCCGACGTTAAACCACGTCAGTTGCAAAACGTCTGTTGTACAATGCTGGCTTAGCCCCCCACTCCAGGCTTAACACGAGCTTACGTAAGCCGAAGCTTAACGAGAGCTTAGCTGAGGCTTGAACGTAACCTGATACAAGTGACATGATATGTGTCAAGGAGGAACCTTCATCATTGTTTGTCACTTTATTAGGTCATATTTTTTGAAAGATTTGTGTCTGATTTAACAACGAGAGCAAATGAAAGAACAGAGACAGAAACGGTCATTGCCGAAATTTGACACAAACTGTCGTAGGTGCCTAAACAAAAAAGGTATTTTTTCAGATGATTATGTCAGTACGTATTGCTTCACTGATGCCAACTGTAGTGAATTTCATTGTCAACTAAGTTTAACTAAGCTGACGATTGTACAACGGATGTCGACTTTAAGCCTGAGCTTAGCTAAGCTTAGGTTTAACAAAGCTCGTGTTAAACCCGCATTTGTATAACCAGCCCTAAGTTTCACAAATTCTGCTTTGCATGGATCTCTATACTTCAGGCTGGCTATATAACGAATGCACCGCCTTTGTATAGCAAATACTCGCTGAGCATGAGGAGAATGCCCTTAGATTAAAATTGCACATGTCATTTTCGAATGAAAATAGGCATGATAACTTGTTATTAAAACTTCATGCGATACTTGGTCCTTTAGATTACGAATCAGGTAAATTATCTTCGATAAATTATTCACTTCATAGTCGGCATGTGTTTCCCAGGTCATGGTACTATCAATGTAAACACCTAAGAACTTCACTAAGGTGCTTGATCCCAATTCATGTGGACGTAAACTGAAGTTTATCGATTGAGTTTTATCAGAATTTAATGATAACAAATTAGCTTCAGACCAATCCCCGACTTTGATTTGCTGAGCTTGAGCTGATGACTGTAGTATCATCTGCATATAAGAACAATTTACTATTATGTAATGACATGCTGTTGGAAATATCATTTACGTACATCAAAAATAGTAGTGGCCCCAAAACCGAACCCTGGGGAACTCCATGAACAACCACTCCCATGTCAGACGTGCAGCCATCGTATCTGACCAATTGTTTTCTATTCGTCAAGTATGATTTTATTAATTGAATACTGGGAACACATAAATATTATTATAAATTAAATAGAACACCCTGTATATCATTACGTTTTTGAACTCAGCATGGATTTTTAGTTCCAGTTTGTTAACCATACTTTATGTCTACGAAGCCTATTTTCGAAGTTAATCAGCAATCTTTAGAAAATTTGACGTTTGTAGTACTTTACAATCTCGGAAACTTAGTAGGACAGAGACAGAAAGATGCGGTTTAAAAACGAGCAAGAAACATACTCGTGTTTCATTAAGATCATTGTTTCAAAGGCACATTCAATCAATAGACTAGCAATTTTCAAATTTGGAAAGTTTAAAACTTTAAAAACATTTTTTTCAAATGGGATTGTATGATAAGTTTCACATCAATGGATGCGAAATTAAATTCTCTTCCACTTTTATCAAAGCATTTGTGGTTCTATCTTTGATGATTTTCAAAATATTTACGATTTTGTAATTATTCCGTAATGGGCAGTAGGAATTGGAAAAATCGTAGGTGGTGGGGCTCGCAGAAGAAACATTGACTTGAAACTTTTGGTCCAAATAGTTTTGACATCAAATATTAAAATGTGCGTTCGCTCCATTTAACTGTAACCACATTATTCTTAAAAACTCCATACCACTTCTGAAAAAAAAGGTTTTTAACGTTTTAACCTTTCCAAACTTGGAAATTGCTAGTCTATTAATTTAATGTGATTTTGAAACAATGATCTTCCTAAAACATAAGTACGTTTCTTACTCGTTTTAAAACCGAAAACCGCGTCTTTCTGTCTTATTTAGTTTCGGAGATGTTAACATTTTTTGTAAAGTACTACAAACGTCAAATTTTCTAAAGATTGCTGAAAATACTCCGAAAATAGGCTTCGTAGACATAAACAACTTCCGAATAACAATATCTGAATGTCCGCCATCTTTTTTTCTTTTCCTCGAGCATTGGCATTAGGTCAGTAGCCTTTTTGCCACAGAATGGTCCGCCATCTTTGAAATTATTTTCTGCACGTAGACCATTTGAAAATAAAATTTTCATTATTCGGGACATTTTCTTCTAATTTAAAGGGTAAGGTCGCTAGCGAGCACCGCGCGCTTATTGGACCACCCTGTACATGCCCAATCGTACAAGGATGCAACGCAAAAATATTGAATAATAAAGAAATAAAGCATCAAATGATAAAACTATATTTATTATCATTTTTCTGGGCACATGCCTTTGTGCCCTTCAATAGCAGCTGCCACTGCTTATTTCGATTTATGTGTCTGATAATGCTTGGCCACTTATAACTTGGAACATATACTATTCTAAATATAATAAAATTTTTGGTCCAAACCCTTTTTGTCTCGTCTCGAGGCCTTTATAAGAAAATTGTGCTGCATTTCATCCTACACACCCAATTATCCCACAAATGACTAAAATTAAACTATCCGTACTTTTCTTAGTTTTCCTTGGAAGCCAAAAATGAGTAACCTTTCGTCAATGGATTCTGTACTTTATATCCCAATTCCCCCAACAATAAAAAAATGAAGTCAAGTTGATTGACTCAGTACTTTCCACACATTACTGTGACACCAGTTTATTACTTCCCATAGCACGAACCTTAAGTCCGAGATCCCCTTGCAACCCAATCATCGGCAGCCCCCCCCCCTAAAATTGTCATGCCTTACGTCTTTCCTTCACAGGTCAATGGACAGCCTATTATCAATACTACACACTTTTCAGTTTTACAACCCCCCACCCCCAAGCACCCCAATTTCATCCCTACCCAAAAAAGGCAGAAAATACTTAAAAATGAAGTTTGAGCTGTTTCTATATTTTTAGTTTTTTTTATTATTTCTGCGCCGCCACTGGCACGATTTATAAAAATCATACGCATTTTCCATCCTCGCCACGGTGGTAATACTGTGTCAAAATTACATTAAAATCACTTCAACAGTTTCCTCGTTACACAATATAGAACGATCTATGATCGTATGTTTACACCAGAAAAAAATCTAAGTCCTTTGGTTTCTGTAATAGGCAAGGCAATGTTCGGATGGTCCTAAAAAAGTAACTTATGTCACTAGGTCTTCCTTCACAGGTCAGTGGACAGTCTATCATGAAAGCAACAAATTTTTCAATTTTAAAACCCCCCACCCCCCAACCACCCCAATTTCACCCCCACCCAAAAAAAGTAGAAAATGATCAGGAACCCGTAAAACGCCTAAAAACGAGGTTTGAGCAATATTTAATTTTTTTCGTGTTTTGCTAATTACTCCGCCGCCCATGCACCGATTTGCAAAATTATAGAAGCATTACCTACTACGACCCCACAGCATATCGCTGCCCAAATTTCATCACAATCCATGCAGCGGTTACTGAGAATACGAGGGCAGAAAAACGCCAACAGGCAGACAGACAGACAGACAGACAGACCGACAGACAGACACACCGACGGAAATGAGTGACGTGGATTTTCGTTATGTAGATATCATAAAACGCCCAAAAAGCGTATTATCCCAAAATCGAAAATTTTCGCTATCACAATACTCCCCTCACCTATCGGTGTGGGAAGTAAAACCAGCAATATAATTTATTGAAATGTTGTATGATGTATGTTTATGTGGGTTTTGCACCAGGCATGTATTTTTTTTTGAATTACCTGGGACATTGAGAAGTAACACACATATAAAAGAAATAAAAAAGAATCTGCCTATATAAAGTTGATCATGTTGGCATTTCTGATTCTGATAAAGGCCACAGAGGAGACCCAGAACATAACTAAAGTATATCTTAACCCTTAACATAGGTGGGCTTTAAGCTCAGTTTATATTTTTTTGAAATCTGAATCTTGAGTGTGGGAAAATGACACAATATTTTGCTATATGCTATTTAATTTTTTAGCTTCTGCGGAAAGTTTTACTAGGTCAGGTCGCAAGATATTTTTTCATACACCTATATACAGAGTGACAGGCGGGAACCGGACGTTTTTCAAATGGTTAGTATAACGCCGCTAGCGGTGGTAGAGAGAGGATTCAGGTATCAGTCGCCTTGCTGTATAATGCCATTTTAGTAGCTATGGAGCAGTGGACCGTAGAGCATCGTATGTTCGCTAATGACGCGTATTTTAAAAATGAGTCGGTCACGGCCTCGCAGCGACTGTTCCGCGTTCATTTTAATCTTGGAGGCCACGATATTATTCCAAGCCGCAATACCATTCTCAGATGGGTTAACAGTCTGAGAACAACAGGAATGATTGTGAAGAAAAAGTCACCTGGTCTCACGAAGACAAGCGCTTACTGGGAGCCCTCAACGGTCTGCACGTGCACGCGCGTGAATTAAACTTAAGTCGTGAATCAGTGCGCATAATATTGAAAAAAGATTTAGCGTTTCATCCTTACAAGATGTGTATTGTTCAGCAGCTTATGCCAACAGATTATGAGCAACGAGAAGACTTCGCCATTCGAATTCAAATGCTGCTTGGAGACCCTGAAAGTGCAGTAATCGTCATGAGTGATGAAGCTCATTTTCATTTAAGCGGAGAGATAAACAAACAAAATTTCCGATACTGGTCTCCAGGAGGCTTTTTCTTCACAATCATTCCTGTTGTTCTCAGACTGTTAACCCATCAGAATCTGAGAATGGTATTGCGGCTTGGAATAATATCGTGGCGTCCAAGATTAAAATGAACGCGGAACAGTCGCCGCGCGGCCGTGACCGACTCAGCATTTTTAACATACGCGTCATAAGCGATCATACGGTGCTCTACGGTCCTCTGCTTCATAGCTACTAAAATGGCATTATACAGCAAGGCGACTGATACCTGAATCCCCTCCCTACCACCGCTAGCGGCGTTATACTAACCATTTGAAAAACGTCCGGTTCCCGTCGGTCACCCTGTATAATGTATTAACTCTCATCTGCTTCAACAAATTTTATTGTGTATATTTGGACACTGAGTTCTGAGGGATTCTTGGGACTTCAATGGTATTATTTGGACATTAATAATAGACCATTGCTCCACGCTACCATCTTTCTGAGACGCTGTATATTTTTTTTTCAGGATGTTGCAGAACAGAAATAAACAAATAGAGGACAAAATATGGATGACATCATCAGTTTTGGGACGTAAGATCGAATCCTTAACATCTGCCAACAAAAATTGCATGGCTACTGTAGAAGCACTGAAAGATAAAATTAAATTGCAGGAACAATATAAATCTGCCATAGAAATAAAGAGGGTTTCACTTCTACAAAAGATGAATTTCTTGAGCAGTAACATAATCGAATTACAGAACAAACTTATTAAAGAAAGAAAAATTGGCGAGGATTATTTGATGAACTATCAAAAAATGCATAACGAACATAAAAAGGCTTTAGCGGAAGCTGCTGCATACAAAAGTCAAATAGCTGAGAAAGATTCAGTGATCATAGTGCTCAGGGATCAGATGCACAGTCACAAAGTACACTTAGAAAGTAAGCGGCAGGCGGCAAAGGTCCAGTCGGCTGCGTTTCAGAAAGAATTAGATAAGATATCGAATTTGGAACGTAACTTACGTTACAAAGACACCTTGTTGGAGCAGCTGAGGAGTCAGAAGCACAAAATTATCAGAAAGAATAAAGCATTGGTTAGTGAATGTATATCGTTGACTGAGAAATTACAAGCTGCTACGGAGAAAATTGAAGAACTAAAGAATGATATACAGAAGGAAAAGGATAAGACTTGTGAATACTGCGGACTATAACATAGTTTTCTATGGAACTTACTGATTTCAGAGAAATATCTCTTCCAGGTGCATAGTTGATTTTATTGTAAATGTTAATGTGTTTCTAGATATATGATTAATATAAGCCATTTAACAACTTCTTTTTCTTTGCTTACCGGTCCAGGACAAATGAATAAAAGAAGCGTATGAAAGAATATGAGTTTTTAGCACTTCGGTATAGATGAGACACCGGCGCTGCCATATGCGCCTAGGGATATAGGGTCCGTTGTGGAGAACGAGAGATGCCGGATTTACTGGCACTATTCTCGTTCCTCACGCTGGAGCTTGTAGAGGCAAACAAGGTCAACATAGTTCTCCTCGACTTCCAACAGAAGACGATGTTATTGTTATTGAGTTTTCGGCACCACCGAGGTAAACATCGTCTCTAAGGAGGAAATGCGGACCAATGGCTTTCTTCGTGGTGCTTTTCGTAATGTCCGCAAATGGTCCTGGTCCTATGAACACAGATTCGGTTCTTCCTCTTGCGACCGCGTCGGCCAATACATTGCCTGCCACTCAGCTACGACCTGGAACCCAAACCAAAGTTACTTTGTTCCTTGTTCCAAGTTCGTTTGAAGCTCAGTGCTTTTAGGGCAGCCTGGCTATCGGAAAAGGTTTTTATGGATTTGTTTGTCAGGAGTCTTTCGATCAGTTCCCTGACTCCTAGCGTTATGGCTATCATTTCTGCTTGGAAGTCCGTGGTATACCTCCCAAGGTTTACTGAAATTTCAACTCCTGGATCGGTACCAACTACGCCCGCTCCTGTCCTCAGTTCATACTTGGAGCCATCAGTGAATAGCGCAAGATCGGAGGGTGACATGAAACCATCATTCCTCTTCCATTCGTCCCTTCTTGGAAAAAGGACGTGTTAAGATCTCTGCGTGTGCGCTTGGGAAACCATAGAGCCCGAGACCATTCTGACTATGTGGTGATTTGTAATTGCACATATGATACCAGTACTGTCTGGTCTTAGTTCCTTGTTATCCTGTCTGCCAGTTGATAGCAGTCTGTAGGCGAACATTCTGGCACCTCTCTCTAGCTCAATGTGTAGAGGGGTCAAGTTTAAGAGGGTCTCCATGCAAGGATTTCATTTCGGGGGCAAACAGGGGTATTAATAACCTTTTGTTTTTAAATAAGAGATTTTTTTGCCTTGGCAGAAATTATTGAGATCCTTTGCAAGACCGTTTCAATGGTTTACTTGCAATTTTATCTCCATTTTTCTGTACCATCTTTCTGTATACACGGAAAAGTGTAGAGAAAGATCTCTTCTATGCTTCTTGTTATTCGCAAGGCTGTGCCAAAATGAAATTAGTATTGCATTTCTTGTTCCAGGAAAAAATACCTATGTTTGCTTCCCTTTTAAGATCTAGTTCCCTAAGGATTTGCCTTGTTACATCCTTATACTGCCACAGGTCATATCATAGTTCGGCTTCATTATGGGAAGCTTCCAAATGTTGGTATTGACAGAAAATTTGTAATTGCTATTCAATATCAACTAGTGACACAATCTACATTACCCTGGAATGTAGTGGCATCAAACCAAAGGCATGCAAAATTTTATCACAAAAAAGAAAAATCGACCGCTTTCAAAAATCCTGTAGACTTAGACCAGTGGTTGGAGCGATGTTGCAGAACTCGTAAATGAGTTCTAATCCCAGTTGCAGTTCTGGCCGAATTGCTTAAAATAATCTAAAATTTCCCGTTGCTACGATGATCCTTTATGATAAACGTTATTCTTTTGATATGATTTATGCATAATGTCCATGTTGATATTGTCGCTCGCATTAGCAACAGGTTCCAATATGCCTGACTCTTTGGCTATCAATCCAAGGCATGTAATAAACTCACGTGCAAGGTTAATCAACTACCTCCTCTCAACTGTTAAATTTAGAACTCCTAGTAACATTTTTCGGTTCGATTGGACTCTTAGCATGAGGTTCATCTGATTATTTCCTCCGCAAACTGGATTGACTCTCCCGCTATTCTGGTGAGCGGAGCTTGTCTAGTTTCCGTCTTTTAGTAAACAGAGCAACAACGGTTTTGTGGGGCTTTATCCACATTTGTTCCCTCCTGCACCAGCTGTCGATTGTGCTCAGCGCTTGTTGAAGAAGTTCAGAGATAGTCTCTTCATACTTTCCTCTGGCTAATATAACCAGATCGTCCGCATGACATTAAACCTCCACAATTTGCATATAGAGCTCGTTCATCAGGTCATCCACCAGGATGATCCCACAAGAGGGGTGAAAACACGCCCCCCTAGGCACATCCCCTGGCGTGCCTAAACCTAATCGGCCCACTATGCAGTGACGTTAAGATGTTACTGCGACTTTGCAAGTCGTCCAAATTTTTCAATGGAGTAGTGTAAACTTGTGACTGATAACTTCACAAGAAATAATCTAGAGGTTTTAAGTCCGGCGATCGCGTTGGCCATGCTTGTAGTCCATCTCACCAATCCAGTGATCTTCGTATGTTGCTGCTGCTGGACTTGAAACCCTTAGGTTGTTCATTTTGGGGTATTTTAAGCCACTAGTCACGCTACTCTATTGGAAAATTTGGACGACTTACGAAATCGCATAATTTTTTGATGTAACTTCGTTGAAAACGGACCTGGTGCTAGGCCGCACAGTAAGACAGGCCGGCAGGCAGTTTGCGTGACGTCACAAACTTCGACCGACTTTTATGTGTTTATATGGGGCGCGCGGTATTTTTTTTATATCAGCTTGCCGTAAATCGATTTTTTGGCATAGTTGCATATATAATTTACTCATCAGGAGTTCTGCTATATTATAAAGTATAAAAGAAAATAAAGATACCTACCCATAATTCTTAATTGGCTATTATAAAAGAATGAAAATGTCGATTTTCAGTTAAAATAAGGCATTTCCCATTCTGGTTCAAACTATTTTATTAAGCAGGTGATATAAAAAAAAATAAAAAACTACACTAATAGAAAAATAACTCTTTAGGTGTTGAAAAACAGGAACAAAGATACAAATCAAATAGTAATACAAAATAGGAAAAAAAAATAAATAGGTTATATTTTCAGGTCATATATATAAAAATAACAATAACAGAAAAATAACTCTCAGCTAACTAAAAACAAAAAATAAAAACATTTTCGGGTCATATAAAATAAATAAGAAATTATAAAATAAAAACGACTCTTCTGGTATTAAAAAATATAGGAACAATCATATAAATCACGAAGGAATACAAAATATGAACAAAAATAAAAAAATATGTAGGTCATATAAATTAAAGTAAGAAACAACAATAACAGAAACATAAGTCTTTAGGTAACACACAATATGGGAACAAACATATAAATCACAAAGTAATAGAAAATGGGAACGAAAGGATAAATAGTATTTTAGTTTTCGGAAGAACTAAGTACTGGACAGCTTATCAGTTTTTCTTATTAGATTTCACACAATTTTCATTGATGGCATTATTGTATAGTTTCTCTATATAAGCCTAAAATTCCGGAAATAATAAACACAAGATCAAATCAGAATATCAAATAAAACTTTCACCTTACCGATATAATAAAATAACACGTGTTGCTCAAATCTACTCAAATGCACACTCGTCTGCTGTCTGCACAGGTATACAACGTGCGAGTCACAAGTGCCAGTACTGCCAGTGTTATCCCACGGCGGACGGCTTAGGTCGATATTTGTGACGTAGGCGACGACAGAGATAGATATACAGGGTGAGTTTTTAGTACCGGCTCGGTCGATAACTCCACTAATGTAGAAGATAGCGAAAAAAGTTTTATATAAAAGTTGTAGCCATGGATATACTCCTTGCTCAGAAAATATTTTGATTTATACAGGGTGATCCATAACTACGTGGTGATGCAAACATGCATTTTTTTAAATGAGACATATTATTCCATACTCCAATTCTAATAATGATTTCCGTTCTTCCAATATAGGGTATTGTTAGATTATACAGGATATTTCAAAAGTTATGACCATTTTTGTCTCTAAATCGTTGTCAAATGAACGTACGAATCAAAAATCATATTTTTTACACGGATGGATAAAAAATATCATCTAGTTTTAAAATCGGCTATAAAAAAAGCCCGCGACGCATATTCGTATACAGGGTGATTTAAAATGCAAAATACAAATTTTCTCTTTTTTTTTCAAATGTAACCCCCAATATTTTATTATACCAGAGAATTGCTTTTAATATGCTCTATCATCTTTGTAAAGCACTTGTTCTACCTACGTCCATCAGTTTCCGAGATATTTCGATTTTTCGGTAAATTTAAAATATAGCTTATATTTCTGTACTGAAATTTATTTATTTTGAGAAAGTGCTATCGAATTTGTTTTTTATTTAACGAACAACTAAATCATAAGGTCATGATAGTATTTGATGAACTCAAAACCCTGAATCATCGAGATAATAAAGTCAAGTATGCCGAGGAAACAATTTTGTAGACGTGATGCATAATTATCAAGCAGATTTATCAGGTATGCTTTGAAAAATTGACAGTTTTCATAACGTGCTCAACAATTCCGTACTGTGTGAAAAACGAGCTTTAAAAATTAATTTTTCCATTGAGGGTATTTAGGAGATTCTTTGAGAAATTGCCTACTTGCCTCTAAAATATATCAACTATGAACAGCAATATCCAGAACGGAGGCACTCTAAAACTCATGTATTTGAAAGAATGAAGAATTGTTTTATTTGGACCGTGTCGTTTAATATTTCATAGCCTACCTGATAGATCTGCTTGATAATTATGCATAACGTATATAAAATTGTTTCCTCAGCACACTTGAGCTATAGTATCTCGTTAATCCAGTGTTTTGGCTTGATCAAGTACTATTATGGCCTTATATTTTAGTTGTTTTTCAAGCAAAAATAAAATTTGGTAGTAGTATCTCAAAATAAATAAATTTTAGTAAACAAATAGAAGGTATATTTAAAATTTGTAGAAAAATCGAAATATCTCAGAAACTAATGAATTCAGCCATAACAAATGCTATACGAAGATGAAAGAGCATATTAAAAGCAATTCTTTGGTATAATAAAATATTGGGGGTTACATTTAAAAAAAGAGAGAAAACCTAGATTTTGCGTTCTACATCACCCTGTATACCAATATGCGCCGCGGGCTTTTTTAATAGTCGATTTTAAAACTAGATGATATTTTTTATCCATCCATGTAAAAAAAAATGATTTTTGATTCATCACTTTTTGATATACAGTACGTTCAATTGACAGCGATTTGGATATAAAATTGGCCATTACTTTTGAAATACCCTGTATAATGTAACAATACCCTATATTGGAAAAACGGAAATCACTAGTAGAATTTGAATATAGAATAATATATAGGGTGTCTCATTTAAAAAAATGCATGTTTGCATCACCACGTAGTTATGGATCACCCTGTATAAATCAAAATATTTTCTGAGCAAGGAGTATATCCATGGCTACAACTTTTATATAAAACTTTTCTCGCTATCTTCTACATTAGTGGAGTTATCGACCGAGCCGGTACTAAAAACTCACCCTGTATATGCCGGCCTGTCTTACTGTGCGGCCTAGCCTGGTGTCTGGTGTACAGCGATAGATCTGCAGTTACGCTTTTTATGCCGCGTACACATACACATCTGAGCAAACGAACCGAATGAGCACTTCGCGCCGAATGAGCATTCGTTCGGGCAATTTTTGACTGTGCCGCACAGAACCACATGAGCATGCATTTGGAGGCGTTCCATCAGTTCGCCAAATTGTTTTATTGACCGCGATGGAAAATCTACCATACATGAGTTGCTGAAGAAGAGGCGACGGCGTACTAGATGGTCGTCACAATTATTTCTTCAAAGAAGTCGAGATTGGAGCCTTAACAGTTCTTTTATTTTGCATGATATCCGAAGTGACAGCGATGGGAGGCGATTTAAAAACTTTAGCAGAATGTCGAAAAGTGATTTCTGAGTAGTAGTACTCTGACCCAGACCCATTATGCCTAGAAATAGGCTAGGGCCTGGCCACATCTCCACGTCACGACGTCGCCAACGTGGAACGGTGCGGTGCCGCAGCAGGGTACCGTTGCCACGACGTGCTAATGACGGTACGGCAACGTCGCCGTGGAACGCCACGTCTAACGTCGTCGCCGGCGTGTGGCTAGTAGGCCCGATTTTATCAACTATTTATAATTGAAAGATATGGGTGCACCCAGTATTGTCTTTTCACATATTTTTTTTCAACCTCTCTCTCCGTCTTTTTAACAATAGCAGAAGCAGAGAATACGTATTGTGCGGTCCATACCTAGAACGAGACTGCTATTTTTTACGTACGTTAAGAACTAGCCACACGTCGGCGACGACGTTCGACGTGGCGTTCCACGGCGACGTTGCCGTACTGTCAGTAGCACGTCGTGGTAACGGTACCCTGCTGCGACACTGCACCGTTCCACGTTGACGACGTCGTGACGTGGAGATGTGGCCAGGCCCTTACCGGTTACATTCTTTTCAGAAAATCCCTATAAGGAGGACAGTTAAAGTTAACATAGCTAGTTATCGTTTGTTAACTTGTTGAAATGTACACTTTATTTTCGTTAAAGGAAGAATGTAATATGTTCAGTACTTCTAATAAAAGTTTTGCTACATTTTCAATGTGCATTTTATATCTCCAGAACTATTCGTCAATTACCATTCCAACATCCATAATAGTTGACTGCGGCAGATCTGTACTCTATTTTGGCTGCATAAATACTACAGAGCTACTAGCAGCTTGCTAAAACATAAGCATGTGTGCAGAATTTTTCAGTTACGCCTTCTTTTATTCATAAGCGCCACAACATGAATAAGGCTATCAGGCTTATCTGCTGTAAATAAAAATGTGAATGCAAAAAACAAAATCTGAAGGAACTACTAAAATTTGGTGGAAAATTAATTAGAAATGCATATATTACGTTTCACTTATAAGTTGGTTGGTATGGTATTCAACAAAATATAAAACATCGATTTTCTCAAAACAGCATTTTTGCAGATACGCCCATTAGCTTTTGCACGGCAGAATAGGTGATTGATGATCCAAACACTAGGCTCAGTCCTCCGAACTTAAATCGTGGCCATGCCCGTGAATGTAGGTTTTCAATTCACCATATATGCCTTTTTGAGACGCTGAGATTATGGGCACATTTTTCCAGTAGTTTGTATGCTAGGTTTCGGCAGTACTTTGAGCTAGATATGATTCTGCTGAAATAAAAACGAAAATGACAATTGTTTTAGTTTTCTCAATTTCTGTTTTTCTCTAAAGTATCGCACTTCTTCACTTATTTATGAAGGTATTCAATTAGTGTCAGCGTATTGAACTAAAATACGTTAACACGTTACCGATTTTTAATGTAGATTTTTCATTCCACTCATTTCGTGCATAGACAAAAATGCCAGATTTATTTATTTATTTTCGTATGGCTTACATGCAGTGTACATAACATAGATACAGGTACATAACAACCAATAAGTGATAGCACAAAGAAAAAACAACAAAAATTACAGAAAAAAATTACACATGAACCTAACTAAATATCAATATCTAAGTTCCTAATCCAGTCAAGAGCTGCATCGTCAGCTTTCTTAAGGTCGCCCCAACTTCCCCGATAGGAACGCAGGGGGCATTCGTCCCTAATGTGCCTGATTGTCTGGTTCGGAGCCCCGCAGTCACAGGCCGGAGACTCCGTGGCACCCCATTTGTGAAGTGAGTCCGCGCAATGGCCATGTCCAATGCGGAACCTGTTCAATTTGACCCACAGCTTTCTGTCGAGTTCAGTGCCAGCAGTGTCATGGTTATACCCTCGGAACCACTCGCGCTCATCAAAATTTTCAATACGTTGGCAGTTCTGATCCCACAGGTCTCTCACTTCGATATTACTGGCATCCAGCTGTTCTGCTTGCCGCACCGGGGGGTTCCGTGAGCGGAGTCTATTCCGTCGTAGGCTTGCCAGATTTTGGGTAACTATTAGAAATCCATTAAAATTGAATAATCTCAAAAACTATTGATTTTTGTCCATACATATATTAAGGGGTCTGAGTATACACAGTGATACATAAGTATTTGCCCTGTTAAAACACGGATTCCCATTTCGAACAGAACTCACTTTTTTTTTAAACTACATACACAGCATTTTAGATGGTGATAGTTAAGACCTTAATAAATGACAACTATTTACCATTTTCTCAAACAAGTTTTTTAGTGTAAAAAAACACGCAATGCAAAATCTATATTCTTCAAATGTCTGTAATTTAAAAACCAAACACGATATCAAAAAAGGCCAAGTAGATGACAAAGCGCAAGCTTTCTTCTTCAATTTGCTCTTTGAGTCATTACTGTAAGTTTAAAGGTAACGTCAGGAGCTTGGAAATGCGAAATTCATCTTTATGGTGACCTTCGGGCCTGACCTTTGGACCTTTTGAACTTACCTTTGGATTTTTGGACTTATCTTTCCTCATCTTAGACACACACACTGGAGAAAGGGAACAGGCAGCCACGCCGGCCCGCTAAGATGGGAATACGTCTTTTCTTGGATTCTCAATTTCGCGCGCTGTACCCTAGACTCTTAAGCTAAATACGTCGAATTATATTAAACCCCGTATAAGCGAAAATATTACAAGTTATTTTTGAAACCCTGAAACCCATCTGCAGTCTGCAGATCAACTTTCTGGGTGATTCAAGAGGATAAATTGTGTTTTTACTATTTTTATCCATAGATTTGTTGTCTATCCATATATTATCTTCAACAACTGTGATTTTTTCGTGCGACTGCAATAACTTATTTATAATTATACACTACTTGTCAAGGTGGACTAGTAAGGTGCGAGAGATAATAGACCGTAGACCGATAATGATATATGCACCTAGTTTGCCACTATTTAGTACATGCTGCATTTTCACCAGCGGTCTAAAGATTTGCCTTATAATATGTAGTACTTTTTAATGATTTGCCAGAAATATACTTGTACAGATCAAAAAAGTTAATGAGGGTATTAACCAAAATGAAACGCATACGCATTCGGTTTCAAAGATTTCCATTCCAGCAGTGGCGGCTTAATTTTCCACAAAACCACATTTATCTATCTTTTAAACTTTTCTTATTCTATGTTAGTTTCCATCGACTTTTTTGTTTTATATGAAATGGCAATAGCGGCTCAGCGCATAAATGCTTGCACCAGGCAACATGTGGCATCATGGCAACTCACACGATGAGAGCTGACGACGCGACGAAACGGCGAGATGGCAACAGCCTACCGTGCCGTTTCTTATAAGGCACAAACAGAGTGTGAGAGAAGTCTTACCACAAACGCTTACGAGTGACAGAGAGAACGCTATGCTGGACATTTGGATAGATTTTAAATACGAAAATCCGAAGTAGATCGTGCCAGGTACATTACCCATATTATTATCCATGGTTCACTATTTTTGTTTTGTTTCAGCAGTTTCGATTTGTTTATGTTTGATGCTGATGTCGGCTTTTCTCGTTAAAGGTTTGAAATTTAGATCTTATTAGTTTGAGTGAGTTGTGCGCTGTTTTTGGATCGCTATCTCTTTTGTGTTTTATTAAAATATATCATTGGAGCTAAAATGAATAAAATTGGCGTATTAATAAATTCATTTAGTAATCTTCCGCAGGAAGAAAAATTGAAAAACTTATTGGTAGTGGACAGAAATCGCGTTGTCGTAAACTTAATAAAACTATTTATGATGAAAACAATTGGATGAGTGACTGTGAAGAAGTTAACAAACTGTTTTGTTTTGTGTGTGTTCTATTTGGAGGCGATGACACTTGGACGAAAAAAGGCACGCATGATCTTATTCATATATGGGAGAAAATGAAGACCCATAAAAAATCTAAAGTACATATGAATAATGTTTTCAGTTTATCGATGCTTGGTAAGTCGAACATAAAGACTCAGTTAAATTCGGCTTATCGGCTAGTCATAAGTGTTTTTTTCAATTTTATATTATTATTTATTGAAACGTTGGCTGTCATTCTGGCACTACCTCTCTAAGTTCGCACGAGCCGCCACTGCATTCCAGAGAATTTGTATGGTATCTAAGATGATCGTGGTATTTGCCGGACAAATTTAATGAATCTGGGAAATTCTCATTTTCCTTGTCATTTAACGAAATCTCAGCTGCTGTTTTAACTATTGGAATGGATAAGGAACGGTTTTGTCCAAAACAATACGATATAAATATATAGGTACACAACAGACCATGACAGCAAATACTAATTTTCAAAATTTCTGGTTTCCGTCTGTCTGTCTTTAACTGTAATCCTTTGTATTACAATAACGCAGAAAGCGCTACACATTTTTTCAAGAGGTTGATACTACTAAAATAACCTACAGGCTTTGTAGCTTTCCAAAATTAATCCAATGACGACGGAGTAATAATACAAATATGATATTAATGCTATTTTGAAGGTAGATCACTATCGCAGCAGTGCAGCAGGTTCTTGAGAAGCTATCCTGTATGGCGAATAAAACGTAAAAGTTATTTGGGAGGAGATAAATAATAGGTACGGGGATGTGTCATTTACAAACCCCTAATTTATATCCAACAAAATGTTGGGTCGTTGGAAAGAGTATCATACCTACAAAGTCTGAGAGTCCCTGTGGTCGCCGAAATATTTGAGAAAAGAGTATAAACATACCCTAAGGGAATGATGAAGCTTTGCATTTGAACATCTTCATGGGCCCTAATTATTTCTCAATATTGCCGGGGAGGGGGGGGGGGGTACAGGCGCGTCATATACTCCTCTTTATCGATGCGATAATGACGAATGTGGTGTCGTCAGAATGACGTTAGTATAACGACATCGTGTTTGCCGAGATGCGTGGGAAGAACCAAGTCAAATTACTTGACGCTATTTTTTGTATCTTCTTCCACTGTTGGTAATCGATTTGAGAAGACGGCCTAAAAATAAGTGAATATAATAATTAAACAAAATTACTAAGTTGTTATCTGACTCCATTCAATTCCAAGTAATGATTCAGCTACAAATATAAAGAAAACATCCTTATAGATACCGTTTCAATTATATGCTCAAAAATACTGCAGTTGACCTCTGAGCGTGGGCTGATTCTAAGGCGTTCATCTGACTTTTTGTGCAATACACCATCTAAACAGAGATTAAGTATGACTTGGCGAAAATTGCCAAATTGGACGAAGGTTATTTATAACAATATAGGTTTAGGAAGTCTTCAAAGGTGCTTTTTGTGAAAGACGTTAGTAAGGAAAAACTGTCCATCAAAGGCTACTCTCAAAGTTTACTTGTTATCAACTACCTGAGGATTTCAGCGAGCACGTCGTGGTTCTTTAGCTCGTAAGATTGGGTTATGGAAGGACCTAATTTTGTGAACATCAGATTAAAATCATCATTTCACGATGATTTTTTTGTCAAATTTTTTGTTCAATATTTAGATTGGAAAACAGGATCATGACATACAGCCTTAACACCAGTACATTTTAGAGGATATGATTGAGATCTACTATAGACCAGTGGTTCTAACACACCTATTTATTGAGTAAACAAAGAGCGTCCTGCCTTATGAGAGGGGACGCAAAACTATTTTTTTTAGGAGAGACCAACTGTGGGCTTCTGACGAGTAAAGAAAACGTCTTCGGTTCCTTGTAATATTTAGAAAATTAGCGCTGCTACTAGAACACGACCTATTGTTTTTCTAAAAAATTGTTTTTCTGAATAGCAAAAAATAGTACCAAGAGGGCTAGTTCCATGGAATTCAACGATTTTAGCGAATAAAAAATGTTTTGCTCATGTTTCCCCAAAGGAAGAACTCGAGCCAAGCCAATAGTGTAATTCAATGCCGGTAGCGGAAGGCCTAGCCCCCCCAAGCCCCCACCTAACTACGCCTATGCAACCAAGCTAGTGTTTCCAATTTACAAGTTATAACATAATGTGATATGTAGGTATAAAAAATTTTATCCACACATATCTTCAAAGGCAATGTTCCAATATAATAGACCAACATCATATTTTTAAGAAAATAGAGCCTTTTAAAAGTATGGCAACATGTTCTCCCTTAGACACCACACCAACCAAATTTTACTCCTACCCGCAAAAAAATAGAATCATTTAAAAATCTAAGTTTGGAGCAGTTGGAGTTGGAGCCATTTTTTGCCAGTTATATCGACGCCACCTCACTGATGTTTAAAAATATAACAGCACTTCCTTACGTTCTCATAGCATATCACACCCTAAATTTCATCAAAATTGGTGAAGTGGTCACCAGGGCTGTTCCTGGGGTCATACGCGCCTTGGTGCAAGCTAAAAATTGCCGCCCTTTGCATAGCGGGAGATAAAATGGGGTGTAGATGGATTAGATCTAAAAAAATGCTTGTATATTATATTCCAGGTTATTCACGTTATTTGACACAGAGCATTATGGCTAAAGTAGGTATTTGATAAAAAATAAAATAATATATTGGATAGGGGCCCTGAAGGGGACCCCCTTGGTGAATTCTAGTGTGACTTTAAGTATTACATCTGGGACTTAAAGCGAACCGTTTAGGTGTAAATCAGCATTTTCGGTACAAGAAGATGTCTGAAAGAAATTAAACATTGCAGAAATTATAAAATTTAGAAGGCTGTAACTTTGCCGGATTACTAAGCATGAAACGCGTTAGCTGAGGTTAGACGGTCAAATTTGTATTGTGTTTGTGCTTGGAGAAATCGGTCGATTAGTTAAGGAGACTTCAATCAGAGATAACTTGATTTTTTCAAACAGGAATGCCTAATTTTTTTATATGATTGAATGTAAAATTTGATAACCTTTCTAACGATATAACGAAGTTAATATCAGTCTCTGGTAGTTTTCATTTATTTTCAATCAAATGGTGTTTTTCATTGTTCCTTACCTATAAAATATGTATTCCGTAAACTTTGCCTATAATCAACCTAGCAAACCATGAAGTATAAACAAAAACATGTTCATATGAGAGAAAATAATTAACTCAGAAGAAATATACAGACGAATTAGAGTGAAGAGACAAGATTATAAAAATTATTTACAACTAATCACCTTTAACAGAAACCACTGCGGTAACATATTTAAGGTCAAAGAGAATCTGGAGTATGACAGAAATAGATATTTTTCACAGCCTACTGTACTAGAGGTTAAACATTTTCAAAACAATTTAAAATCCTGAAATGAAAGAAAAACTGGCAGCGATTGTTGCTCCAACATGCAATTATCAATAACATGTAATGGTGTAGAAAAGTAGTAATTTGCGTTAAAGTAAAGATACCTCTGACTGCAAAAATCAGCAAGATCGCAAAAAAGGAATACTGACAAATAAGTTTTAAATTTTCTTTGTTCTAAAAAATTTTGCGCCCCATAACGTCCAGCGCTCGGGTGCCTTGCACCACTTGCACTACCGGGTAGGCACGGCCCTGCCAATTTACAGGTTACAAAATAATGTGAT
Organism: Callosobruchus maculatus; assembly: GCA_951848785.1. Taxonomy (NCBI): domain Eukaryota; kingdom Metazoa; phylum Arthropoda; class Insecta; order Coleoptera; family Chrysomelidae; genus Callosobruchus; species Callosobruchus maculatus. The sequence goes on from CATOUR010000032.1 coordinate 6,552,697, forward strand.
ATGTAGATATAAAAAATGTTATCCACACATAATATATCTTCAAAGGCAATATTCCAATATAATAGACCAACATATCATATTTTACAGAAAATAGAACCTTTTAAAAGTACTCCTACCCGCAAAAAATAGAATCGATCAAAAATTTAAGTTTGGAGCAGTTCTGAGTCATTTTTTGCCAGTTATATCAACGCCACCTCACTGATGTTTAAAATAGAACAGCACTTCCTTACCATCTCATAGCATATCACACCCTAAATTTAGTAAATTTCATCAAAATTGGTGAAGTGGTCACAGATATTACGCTGACCTGAAAATGGCAATTGACAGATAAACATACAGACAGACAGCAGAAGACGATAATGAGTGACATATAATTTCGTGAGGCAGACATGATAAAACGACCAACAAATAAAATCACAAAATCGAAAATGTTCGAAAATGTTTGTGATTACATTCCTCCCCCACTTATGGTGAGGGAAGTAAAATAAAAATCTAAAAAATGCTCAGATTTCATTTTGACCTTGTAGCTAAAGTTGCTGTCTAATTATAGAATTATAGTTGAAACTAATACAATATTATCGAATGCAGAGTACAATTAAAAGAATTCTCTGATCGCGGTCAGCCGGTCACTAGATTATGCGTGACCAGTGGAATAATAGTTCCCCATCTCAACTGTACACAACATGCGCTTATCCGATATCGGAAATATTTTTATTTAGAATTTCTAATGAGTTTCATATAACTGGATATATCCAGTTCTGCGGTGTTTTTATGCTGACCTGTTGCTTAATCTAAATTGAACATATGTCAAGTCTTGCGCACTTCTTTATCGCTACGGCTAGACTCATACAGAGTGGACAATATTATTTATTCATTCAGAAAAAAATAGCTTAGGTCAGGACACATTATTTTTGAGATATGGTTTTTGAACGTTTCGTGATGTCGAAATCACGAGAATCAGTGCCACTCACTTGGTCTATCGATCTGTCTGTCTATTTGTTGGTATGGCTGTCTACCACTATTTTTCTACCAGTGTAAGCTCAGTAACCGCTGAACCGATTTTGATGAAACTTAGGGTGTGATACCTATGCTATGGGATTGTACCAGGTAATGCTATATTATTGAAAATGGCATTGGAGTAATTAGGTAAATTTTTTATAATGACGGTCTATTGCTTTAAAAACTGACCTTTGTGAAATTTCGAATATTGCCTTTGAAGACACTATCCAGTGGCGTGCTGAAATGGCCCGCAGCGCCCGCAGTGCGGGGGAGGGGGGGAACTCAGCCTTGACTACATCGAGCAAGCTTTTTGCATAGTAATAACTATAATACTTATACTTATTTTATAGCGGCGGAATATGTCTATATCTCATAATTTTCCATAATCAAATGAAATGTCTTTTGCCTTATCAGTACCTATTTTATGGCAAAATTTGACAACACGACAACATCGTCGAGCGTAGACTCCAAAACGACTAGAACAAGTGGCAACGTTACATTGACGCGACGCGTATCTGTGCAATTAATCGATGTGTAATCAATGTAAGGTCTGTGAATTCTTATTCTTCAAAAGCTCGAACGAAAAAAATCAAAATATAAAGTTGAGGACACACCCAATATTTTCTATCTATAAAGCGATTTAAAATATCACCGTCGACAGTAGTTTTGTTTTCACCCAGTATAGGCAGTATATTTTTTTGTGTGTAGCCCACATAGCACTGGATGATATGAGAATATTCTGTTCACATTCACTACAGATATTATGAATATTCTGAGAAAATTCCATGGATAATTAGAATATTTACAGAATATTCTGTAAACTTTCGAAATGGGAAAAATACCCTATATTCCTAGAATATTCCGCCGAATATTCCGCACGGATATTACATGAACAGTCGTGATAGAATGTTTTTGAATATTCTAGGAACATTTTGTTTAAATTACCTCATATACGAAACATTTTAGGGAACTATGGATACTGTTCCAAAAATAATGGCACCTACTAGTGGCAGATGGTCACAAAAGTTAAGTGGTTAGACATCTCAGTCTAGATAATAAAGTGCAAAAATGTAAACTTGTTGCATTTAACCTCAAAATTCTACTCACATTGTATAATGCACCATACGCCATAGTAGGTGACCATAATTTGGAACACTGTCACACACTTTATAACAACCAGCAACTTTATTGTACAAAATTGGGTATAAATGCAGGAATAAAACTCGTGAATTCCTGAATTGCTAAAATGCCCACATCACATGTTGAAGCACATAATGACAGAACACTTGAAGCGACGAATAGAGTGACAACCAGACAAGATTGACAACTGACCACACCATAGTGACCATACATCAGCATAAGGTGCTGTCACTTTATCGTCGGTGGATGCCGTATCTGTATTGCTGGCAATGGCTAATGACTAATAAACTTTTGAAAATTGCACATAATACTTATTAGATATATTTAGGATGAACGCAAAACGAATGTTTTTTTTAATTCACTGAGAAACGTGCAAATATAAATTAAAAATACCTCATATTGAATATCTGCCTACATACGGATACATACTATTACAAATATTACTAAATGTTCGTCAGAAAATAGATACATTTTGTTCTTAGTAGATTATTAAAATAATATTCTATGAAGAATATTACTGGTATATTCTGGAATAATTCAGACATTAAACAAATAATCACTGATTATCTTAAGTGGATATAATAATCATATTCTATAAAGAATATTATTATTCTATGATTCTACTGATTATTCATGGAACATATAGGATATTCAAAGAATATTCATAGAATATCCAGTGCTATGTGGGAGAAGGGGCCCCGTGAAAAAAATTGCGGGGCGTCCTCGAAGACCTTGACCTTGACACGCCACTGACACCATCTATGACAAATCTGTCGGTTCAGCAGTCTTATTCGCTTAAGAGATGACGCAGACACCTTAAAGTTTGTTAATAGTACACCACAGAGGCGCAGCGTTTATGCAGTAACGGTAATGGTTACGCTATGAATATTGATCAAAAGCAATTTTTGATCTTCATTACACAGAGTATTATTAAATACATTTAAAAAAAACTAAATATTTCGCTTTACCGATCTTCTTTAAGTGCCGTCTCCTATCGGAGGTTGGAAATCATCAATGCTATTTTTTCTTTATTTGCCGCTGCTCGAAATAGTTCTATGGAACTGTATTGATACCACTCCCTTAAATTTGGCAGCCATGATATTCTTCTGCCGACGCTCCTTTTTCCTTTTATTTTACCCTGCATTATAATTTGTAACAAACGCTATCGTTCTCCCCTCATTATATATGCTAAATACAGCAGTTTTTTAATTTTTATATTTTTAACAATTTCACTTTTACCCATTAGTCTAAGAACTTCTGTATTAGTTTTTCGCTGCGTCCAAGATATTTTTAGAATTCTTCTATAACACCACATCTCGAATGCTTGTAATTTATTTATATGTTCTTGTTTTAGCGTCCAGCTCTCCAATCCATACAACAATGTTGAGAATACGTAACCTCTAAGGGTTCTAATTCTTAACTCCAAAGAGATGTCTTTACTACATAGTATTTTCTTTAGCTTTACAAATCCTGCTCGTGCTATTTCGATTCTTGATCTTATTTCTAAGGTCTGGTCGTTATCGTAAGTTATCCAGGTTCCCAGATATTTATACTTTTTGACTTGTTCGAGTGTTTGACCTTCTAAGTTTATATTTGCAGTTACATTTGGTTTCTTTGTAATAATCATGTATTTTGTTTTTCTGGTGTTCATTTTAAGACCGCATTCTCCGCAAAACGTATTTGTCCTGTCCAGCAGAATTTGAAGTTCTTCCGCTGAGTTTGCCAAAATTACTGTGTCGTCTGCGAATCTAATGTTGTTGATTACTTTTCCATTTATTGTTATTCCTTCTGGTTCCGATAGTAAAGCTTCCTCGAATATTGCTTCGCTGTATAACATTGAAAAGCAGGGGCGACAGAACACATCCCTGCCTTACGCCTCTCTTAATTTGTATTTCCGAACTGAACTCATTGTCGATTTTTATTTGTGCTCGTTGGTTCCAGTTAACGATACAGTTAACTAGAAAGTTAAAAATAAATATACTTTAAAAAACTGAAAAACACGCTTTTGGAGAACTAAAATGTTAAAAACAATATTTAAAATAAGCCCAAAATCATAATGAATGAGAAACTAGAAACTAGTATTATTGTGAAAAAACCGTGGGCGCTTTGTGCCATATTATTCGTAAATCAAGCGCCCGATGCCTTTTTCCCAATAATACTAGTATTTTTTGTTGATTATTGTTTAGACGTTATTTAAAAATTATTTTTAATTGCCTAGCCCAATGTTCCTTAAAAGCGTGTTTTTTTTTCGTTTTTTAAACTGTATTTATTTGTAAGAATTGCAAGCGGATTCTGCCAAACGTATTTTCATTTTCGGAAAACATTTTTCAATGGTGTTCTTGAATTAAGAAGTCCAGTAGCATTTGCTTATTTTTATTTAGTAAAACTGTAAAATTATTAAGGCAGTGAACCAACAGAAACAACTATTCCGAGGGCATATACCCCTACCGGCATTGAATCACGCTATTGGTTTGAGTGCCTCCTTTGGGGAAAGACGATGAAAATGATTTCCACCTTACCCAAAATGAGCTCAAAGATATCACAATTCTGTTCTTTAAAAGCGTGTTTTTCAGTTTTTAAACTACATTTATATTTTATTTAATACATGTTACATTCCATTCCATAATCCTATGATCTGTAACTTGGATACTATTAACTTTGCTGCTTAGTGTCCGGACCCCCTTCCCATGTATCGGTGCAAATAAAACTGGTCTATAGAAATTTATAAAATCAGTGCCCCATAAGGACATATACTTGAACGCTTATTTACCTCTCAGATACCGTAGCTTCCTTCCCGAATGTATTGACTTTCCAAAAACAATTTCTTATGGTGTTCCTTGTATGAGAACTTGCCCAATTTCATTTGATTTTTATTACAGGACCAGATAGTTTCGCAGCCATGGGGTTAAATTGGAATTGTGGGGAACTAACTCCAAACTTATACAAGGGTTGCTCTATATCTCCGTCGATCCATCAGTGTGCAAACAGCTGTTTCACGCTTATTAGCGCGTCATCAGTGCGCCATAGGTCGATTGACGGAGATAGAGAGCATCCGAATTTTCATGTCTACCAGACATGTGAAGTATGTGAGAGTAGGCGGCAGAAAAGATCTGCCTGTGCGCCATCTGGTACCTGAAGGTAATGGCAAACCAAAGAAAGTCGCTGCAAAACAGCAGCAAACTTCTTGGTGGAACGCAAAGGCGCATTCGCTTGGCCTGACCAGAAGAGCATGCTGCTATCCCAACTGCATATGAGGTTCGATATACGAGGGTTGCTCTATATAATCCATTCTCCATTCCACTTACTTTTCGAAGACATATTTTCGCTGTTTGGCTAATATTACGACAGTATTTTTAGATATGTTGTTTAGCATGTCTCTTAAAAACATTTTTAATAATTTAATATTTTTGGTTTTTTAATTTTATCAAGATTTGGTAAATAAAGTTAATACACAAACATGACTTCCAGTTTCAGACATTGCACATAATCTTTCGGCTACATAAAGGGAGCCGTGCTGGCAACATGGCATCTATAACAAACTCTCAGAATAATAATACACTCTCTTGTAGGTATCTATAACAAACTTCAGGATACACTCTCTCGCGCTGTGGTGGATGGGTTAGTTTTCGCCCAAAGCCACACTGAGGAGTCCATGCTAATCTTTAATTCTGTTGACGTTATCCAGCGTTAATGGTATTGGGTGATATGGTTCTTGTGACTTCTCTATTTATTCCTGAATCCAAGGGAATGCAACTTTGAGGTCTTTCAGTTGCAGGTGTCTTGTTGTATTATGGAATGGGTGGAGTGAATCTATTGATATATTTATATGTATGTCCTTAAGATCTTCATGGACTTGAACACTGAAAATTTTAACAACTGTCTTAAGTCCTTCTCAAGGTGTTTGACCTGTATTAATATGCTGAAGGTATATGGATTTGGTACTGGTGTACTGTAGTAGGCTAGAGTATATGTAGACTTTATATTCTCTGCTATGAGCAGGAGTGGTTTAGTTGTATATCGATATTTTTTAGGTGTGGAATGTTCATCTAAGCTGCAGCATAGCATTTTATAGTACAATATACTAGTTGCGCCAGCTGATTATTGCAAAGTGGTAGCCGAAGCATTATTTCGCAAATCTTTTAAATTGTTTTCTAAGTTTATCAGTATTTTGTCGAGGGAAGGATTTAAATATCTATTTAGAAGTTTGGGCGAGCGTATATTCAGCTCTATTTTTGCTAGTCTTCTATTGAGATGGAAGCAAGATATTTTAGTGTTTTTCGCTTTCAATGAAGCCTTTCTTTGATAAAGTAGCCAAAGTATGTATACGTAGAGGATAGGCCAACAAATTCGATTAGACAAGGCGTTTTGGTTTTTTTTGAAGGCCTGTTTCATTGTGGGTTATCAAGGACAGGAATTGATTGATACAGCTTCGATTTGGTAAAACACCAGCTTTTTCGAAGATTTTTTCAAAGAAATTTGTAGCATTTCTTCGGGGTCTCATCAATTCTTCTTTGTTTCAAAATTGTTATAATCTTTTTCAGCGCCTCCAATGGCTCCAATGCCTACTGTTAGGTTGTATATTTGCCACAGTGTATAAGGTGCTTGCATTCCATTGAAACTTGGTGATTGGCCGGGTTTCATACCTATCTTCTAGTGCATGTGCTATGTGCTGCCTTCTTCATAGAACGGAAGAGCAGTTGGGTTTTGCTAGCAGATACCTTCGAAGTAGTTCAAAGTTACCTTAAAAGTAGATGTAACAGAAGGCCCATAAATATTATTCTTAGAATTTGAAAATTTTACAGTCGTAAATCTTCTTCGCCTATAGGCGTCAGAAGTGAAAATAATGCAAACGATACGAACAGACAATAAATGAGTTTTTAACGTAGGGCTCATATTATTAGTAGTCAAATACCAATTATACAATTACTTAGCAAATCATGCTGGAAATGATTTTAAAATGTTGGGATGTCCACACAGTATACATGAAAAGAGAAAGGAACAAATTACTGGATAGTACGCGGTTCATTCGCTGAGATAATCTGTCATATAAATTACCAAGAAAATAACATTTGATAAACAGTTTACGCTGCATCAAAATAAAGCACTCTTCGAGTTAATTTGTGATTCTATGTGTAACTGAACCAATTAGTTCCGAAGATGCCTCCTAATGTAAGTTAAAATTTCAATTTCCCGAAAAAAGTCCGAGATGTTTTAATTTACTTAAAATAATTGTTAGTTATGCATTTATGAAAAATCTGAATCATTTTTTGAAAGCAGTCAAGTTGATCTATGTCTCTATGATTTTATTTATGGATAATAATTCAATTAAAAAATGGTTTGAATAAAACTTGATCTGAACCACAACTACAAAATAGGATTATAGCCCTGCCATCTGAATTTTAACAACCTGAACACTGCGGAATCTGTACTACCAAATTTGAAACATTTTCAAAAAGCTCTAGCTTATAAGATTACTGGCTGAATATTGTTATTGAAAATTGTACCTGTAGAAAAAATATTTGTATATAATGTAAATATTATTACTTAATAGAATAATCATTTTTTGGAAAGAGCTAATTCAGAGTTGAACGATGATCTAGAACATAAGAAGCTTCATTTTTTGGATTTTTGAGACTCCAATCGGCACTTTTTAATGTAACACATAGTCGATATTAAAAAAATGTAAGCCTAAGTCCTTTTGGAATTTTCATTTTTAAGAGTGATTAAATATTCCAAAAAGATGCTAAAATTGTTTTTATACGCTTATGATTTTTTTTTAGAGAAAATGCATATTAATCACGTATCACATTTTTTAAAGGTGTAGTTTAAAAAGGAGCGGTCAATGATTAATGAGGGATACATCACGCATACAAGTGATACTATCTGTTATGTTTTTGAGTATTTATATAGAAGTTTAAATAATATGGGTGCTTTTTGGTATACTTATCCTCACTTAAAGTTATTATTCATATCGCTTTATAATTAAAACCACACCTCTTCAAAGATACTTCAAGATCACAAAGTCTGTAAAATGATGAAAAACAAAGCTATATTTTGGAAAACGATATGGAACTCAAGAATTATGTCTCAATACTCGAGATAAAAATATTTTTTATTACCGGAACTTCTTTAAATTTATTGTGACTGATTAAAAGTCTAATTGGATAACAAACGTACATTTCCTTAGGTTATCTCATGCCTTATAATGAATATATAGGTCGTAGGATTCTTTATAAGTGTTTGTTCTTTAACTTCTTTAAACATTTTTTGCCTTGGAAATCTTATAAGTAATATTACCATTTTAAAAATAATTTGTAACAATGAACGCTAATCTAAAAGGCAAGTGATAAAAAGTCGATACAAATTAACGAACGAGGAACTGTTTTTCTACCAGCAAAATACATTATCATGTGGGCAGCCGCTGAAAATTGCCATTATTGGTCAAAGCCGTTTTGCTGTCGATGTTATGCAGAGATTGAGACAAAGTGGCCACGTTATAGTCGGAGTTTTCACTATTCCTGATAAAGGAAGAAGGGAGGATCCTCTTGGTGAGTACATAATATCTTAGCACTTAATATTTTTTAGATACATCGACTATCGATAAGCTAGAATATTCGTCTAATTTCGTCATAAGTTCTGCTATCATAGGCAAAGTGTTCAGGGGCCTTTATACACACATTTATACATATTATGTATTTGCCATGTAAAACACGGATTCGTAAGTACACGCACAACCCACTTGTTCTTCAAACTACATACATAAAATTTTAGATGATAGTTAGATCTTAATGAAGGTCAACACAGAGCGATGCTTTGAAAAATGTTTTTTAGTGTGCAAAAAAACATGCAATGCAAAATCATACATTATTCAAATGTCTAATTTAATAACCAAACATGAAATTAAATCAAGACCATTGTGTTGCACTAGCTCAAGCTTTCCTCCTCAGTTTGCTCTTTGAATCATTACTGTAAGTTTAAAGGTAACGTCAGGAGCTTCTACATGCAAAATGCATTTTATGGCGACCTTTGGACCTTACCTTTGGACATTTGGACCTTACCTTTGGACCTTTGGACTTACCTCCCTCATTTTAGACACACATATAGGTACCGGAGAAAGGGAACAGGCGGCCACGCCTCCTCGCTAATACGGGAATACGTATTTTCTAGGACTCTCAAGTACGCGCGTTATATCCTAGACCCTTAAGCGTGGAAACTGTGTTAATTTTTTCAGTTATGTAAATCTTATTATGCATTTCACTATTGTCACCGTTGTTAGCAGTCAGTTTTTAGTATAAGTAGATTCAATGCCGTATGTATGTATGAGCGGGGGTCTTACAGCTTGTGCTGCATCCCGCACTTCGATCGCTATTTCTCCCTATTTTTCCATTTACCTTCCTCGAATCTATCTGTCCAATGTGTAGTTGATCTTCCTCTGCTTCTCCTGTTATGTAGTGTCAAAGTTTACGGAATATGTATTCCGTAAACTTTGGTAGTGTATACCTCAGTGCCCTCTTTGACGATTGTCTCTCCTACATCCTCATTACGTGACCATACCAAATAGTTGTCCGGGTTCTACTACCTCTGCTATCGTTCGTCTTGTTCTCTTTCTAATGAATTCGTTGCACACATGTTGCAACCTAGAGATGCTGCACAATCTTCTTAGGTAATCCTTTTCCACTGTCTCTATCATCTTTCTCCCCTTTTTCTTGAGTTGCCAGCATTCACAGCCATAAGGTAAAATGGGCTCTACAATCATTGTCTGAATTGTCATTTTTTATAATGTTTCATTTTGTTTTGTTTTTGGTGAAACAAAATTCATGTAACATGAAAATGTGAATACTTGACACTACCTACTTTTTTGTTGTTCTATTATGATAATAACTCTGCTTCCACTGCAACAATTAAAAAAAACGCATTCCACATTATAGGGTTGTGAGGGGTAAAGTAATGTTATTGAAAGTAATATTATCACAGTTATTTCGGAGTATGTTTGAAAAGAACAGGATGTCACCAAAATAATATTTTTATGGGACCATGGAGTGCCCTATCAAAAAAAAAAATCAAATTCTCCTAAAGCATCTACCGTCCTTACCTACCCCAACTTGAACGTTTATCAAAGTTTGATAAAAATAGTATTTTCTCCGTATCCTGGTAATCTGGAAAATTCAAGTTACATCACTCAATTTCTTTACTGACGTTTCGGCTGACTAATTTTTTTCAAAATGCAAGATGTGGCTGATTAACTTTGTAATTTTGTGCCGAAGACCACCGAATTATCAATGAATATGCAATCATGAAGATTCGGCACGATGAAAGTATTTTAGACCCCACGGTCAAGCAGAAGCTTTGTTTTCAAAATTCATGCGCTGTGCACCCAGGAACATCGCATTATGGGCAATCGGCTTACGCTGAAAACTTGCAGGCCGACGAGCTTGAAGTATTCTTTGCCGTTAGAGAGTTAATTTCTCAAACTTAAGAGTCTTGTTGAAACTGTGCATGATGTTGGTCAATATACTATTATGAAATTATGATAACGATGAGGTCAGGTATTATAAAAATCTGCAATTCTAATTGCAGGCCAGTTCCATAACAAACCTACGCTTAATATGTATCGGTTACGCGACGTTTTGAATAAACTAAAATAACAGTTTTATTACAGGAATGAACTTGTAGACATGATTTGTGTTCATGCCTTCACTGAATGCTGAACATAAACTTGAGATACTTCAAGTGAACGAAATCAAAATCGAACAGCATTATATAATAATTATCATGCGACAATGAAATTGAATTACTCTATATTATATTGTTCATACATATGCAGAAATAGATCGTAGAGGTATTGTAATCGGAAAAATTTCCAACTATATAAATATTTAATTTTCAACGTTTACCATCACAAGACATCATGTTACTCATTCCGATCTGATTATCATTGTGTCTGTCTGTCTGCTGGTCTGTCTGTCTCCATATTTGCATCGCATAATTTCAGTAACCGATACACGGATTTCAATGATATTTGGGTGGTGATATCGTTTGGGATCATAGTAAGTATTGCCAAAATATTTTGAAAAATCAGTGCATCGGCGGTGGAGTAATTAGTAAAAGATAAAATATAACCAAAAACCTTTCAGAAGTCTAGTTGTGGGTCGAGATTGGGGTGACAAGAAGGGTGGTGAGAGTATATGAAAACTGGAATGTTTACTATGTCTTTTGGCGCAGTTGTAGTAGTTACGAAAGAATTTGATAATACAATTATAGTTTCATTCTTCATCATACCTTAGCACAATGCGGTGTGCTAAATAAACCCCGAATATGGAGTAAGTACTGAGTCGATCAGCCTTACTTCATAGTTTTCAGACAGATTTGTATTAGTTTGTATGAATTTCATCGTATCTCGTCGTCTACTGAAGCAGTTTTTAAGCGCCTTCATACATGGGTCGATCAGTGACATGGTCGAAACGATCTCCTTGATCTCAATCGCATGCAATCAGGATGGAAGTGCAGTTCGAGCATTTTGCACGTATATCTTGCGTCTGGTGGTGGTAAATATTTGAGGTTATACTGTCAAATGAGCCTTGCTTTTTAAATTATATGACGTAATATGAGGACATTACGAGCTTTTGGGGTCCAGGCGTTCCATGTGGATCACTAAATAAGATGAATGTCTAGGGTAAACTGAAATTTATGAATTATTGATTCACCCGTGTGAGACTATAAACGCATCGACCACATCGCCGATCGAACCATGTGCGTATGGCAGACGCGCCAGTTAGTGGCGTAACTAAGGGCCCGCAGAGCCCGCAGTTGCGGGAGGGCCGCGCGGTTTTAGGGGCCCAATAGTCTTGGAGGCCCAGGGTCCTCATGCGCCAGTAAACTAAAAGGGTGCTTTCTTGTATGTTAATATTTTTTACAAATAATACCTATGAACATTGAAAATGTGGGACAGTATTGCATTATAAACTAAACCCTAAAAATCGGCGCAGTATCCACAGTAAATGGAAATATACGGTAAGGGAGCATACGTCAACCAATTTTTGGCTAATTTAACTCGATGGCTTCTACAACACAGGTCACAAAAATAACCAACACACTACAATACAAAATAAACATGAATCTTCTTAAAAAAATGTAATCGAAAAATATGTGTTTTCAAACCACGAATTTTGTAATTTTTCGGGTGATTTAAACATGTAAAGGTCGTTGTTTAATTTGATTTTTACACCTATGTGTTGGTTATTTGTGTCACCTGTATCGTGGAAGACACCAAGATAAATTAGCCAAATATTTTTTGACGTTTTTTGTTTGAGAATTGCATTTGAAAAACTGTAACTCAATGTACATTACTGTTTTTTTGCGAGCAAACCTCAACGTTAAAGCCTTGAAGGCAGCAACTTGGTAGTCTCCTTTATGCAATGACCTGTCTTCTTTACAAAATTTTGGCCAAATCCCAAGACTTTCTCTTTAATATATACAGGGCGAGTCCTAAGTTGGTACTTTTTTAACTGTGTATAGAAGTCGTTGAAATAAACTAGTTTTTCAAGAAACTGAAAAATAGGCGAGGTCCAAAATAAGAAATGTAAATCTAGTCTTGTTTATCAAGGCATACACGTACCACCTAGTTTGAATTTGTTTCGTTTTTTGCTCAGATTTTTGTCTTATCGATTAGGCATTGCACCTATCAGATAGTGCAGTAGTCACTTTCTGTTTATCTTTGTTAATTTTAAATTGGTAATACAATCGGGTTAAATGCCTGATGATAAGATAAAAATTCGAGCAAAAAACTAAACATAAAGAGACTAGATACGTCTTAATACAAGCCCAGACCAGGATCCATACTAACTTTGCTTAATTCTGTACCTCGCTTATTTTTCAGTTTTTGCATAAAAGTTATATGAAAAAGTTGTTTATTTTATCGACCTCTATACACAGTTAAAAAAGAATCAACTTAGGGTTCACCCTGTATATAGGTATACATGACATATTATGAAAAAAGAAGCCACCGAAAAATTTTTGCGGGGCTCCGTGAGTATCTTGCGGGGGTGCCCGAATTTGAAGTTACGCTACTGGCGCCAGTCTATGGATCGAGCAAAACTGACAACTCGTGCGGCTACAAACACGCGGACCAGATCGACCCGTGTGCGAGGGCTCTTACAGCTTATTTAAATTGTTTTTTGCCAACATCTCATCTTAGTTTCACAAGTGTACAGCAAACTTGAAAATAATAATTACTAGATGCCAGTCCAAAAGTAGAAATTGTCAATTTTTATTTCCAAACCGCTAATGACTATCAGTTATAAGAGCTTATTTCCATGAATCCTAATAAACTTTTTACGGTACAGGTCTTTCACTTTCTATAAAACTATAAAAGGAATACTACTTTCTAAAATATCGGATCAAAGATGCAGTGCGTATCTATGTATATTGAACATATCAAAGCAAATACCAGAAGAGTGAAATCCAAATATATCTGGCTATACTGTAATACTACGTAAAAAATGGAACAAACATATACATTTCAAATTCCACCTTTAAACAGTATTTTACAAAAACTCGGAAGTGGATGATTATTCGGCAAAATGCACAAGGCATCTAGAAATGCTAAAACTAAGTAACGGTTTTAGAGTTGTTATGAGTAATCACCTAAAAGGTAATTATACTGGGTAAGGTCTCTGTACACCAAAGTTTTACTTTTTAAATGAAAATAAATATTGTTGCATATTTCAAATTTTCCTTAAATTTTAAGCTAAAACTGTATCATACCATAGCGTACCTAAATTTGAACCAAGGACGTTAAAATAATAGGTGTACCGTAAGCAAAAAGCAAAACAATTCAAATATTCTCAAACTTCGTTTTTAGGCTGATTTCTACACTTTCTTTTTGGGGTAGTTAGGAGGTAGAGAGGTTGTTAAACTCAAGAATTTGTTAAGTTTTCTTATGTACACTACGATCAGTGCTTTAGTATTTAGTTTTTAGATGTCCTGTCAGTGACGGCGCAGCAATAATAAAAAACAAAGAATATGAAAACAGCTCAAATTTCGTTTTTATGCCTTTCAAGGGTTCTTGCTCATTTTATACTTTTTTTTTGGTGGGGGTGAAATTGGGGTAGTTGAAAGTGGGGTTGTAAGACTGAAGAACTTATTATATCCATAATAAGCTGTCTATTGACCTGTAAAAAAACCTAGCGGCATTGCACACTTTTTTGCGGAAAGGCAGGCGATGATTTGGTTGCAAGGGGATCTCAGACTATAGCTTCATGCTATGGGATAGCAACAAACTGGTATTATCATAATGTGTGGAAAGTACTGAGTCAATATCAACTTGATCACATTTTTTTGAGTCTGCTGTGCAGCAGACTATTTTTGCACAGCTTTTGCTTAAAATTTAAGAAAACTTCCAATAATATCAGCGCAACACGTCTAGAGGAAATCAACTTTGGTGCTTCACGAGCTTATGAATCTTTTACTGCTCAGATATATCAGCCCGTTTAAGAGCAATTTATAGATGCATTGCATTATCTATTAATATTTCTTTATTAATGAGCGGTTACTGAGAACTACCCCTAACATGTACATATTGAACATATTTTAGTGAATATTACAGCTCAAAATCATAAAAAACCAATTCTAAAAATTTATTTTATTATCATGACGCTCACCGTGCTTCGGTCCAAAATTGTCAATGCTACAGTAACCGCGTAGTTGTATATATTTGTAAAGTATCTGCTTGCAAGGATTCTATGAAGTAATATATTTATATATTTTTTTATTATCATAATCGTTGTGCAGATCAAGCTAAGTAAGTGAGCTTATATAAAATATTTGGTGTATTAAGCACATCGAAGCTAAGAGGTGCGGCCGCATACATAAACAGCGTTTCTCAGGGTATTTTCAGCAAATACACATTAATGAGGCGTTAAAATGGTTTTCAAAGTGAATGGCAGCTATTTACCACTTGAATGTGCTTGCAAAAATACATAAAAGTAGAGAAGAGAGATAATCACGGGATAACATAAAAATTACCGAAATATGACGAATAATTTTTTACTTTATCAAAAAATATGAAAGTTCATACATGTTGTTATTTTGGTGCGTGGCTGTACAATTACTTCCCGATAAGTTTAATTTAGCTTTTAATTATTAAATCCTTGACATTCTATCAATAAAAGACGACAATGATAACGAGAGAATGACAGGTCATTGATAGTATAGGGTCATGGTATGTACACACTTGTTGATATAGTGAGTTGGATATTCTTTATCGGTCAAGTTACGTAATTTCAAAATATGTTCCGTATATATATTCCTAGATCCTATCTAGTGCACTGGTTAACTTCATATCAGAATGAACATAAAGTTAATTGTATAATAAAGATTTTAATGCCAAACGATCATTACAATAATCTTGTTAATTACCTTCCTATGACAAACATTCAATTAGCTAGGAAAAAAAGAAAAAATGGTTGCAAACCTCATTACTGCTGTGCATTATATCAATACAGGTTGGGCCAATAGTGCGTGGGCGGAGGATTGTGGGCTTACTAAAATATATTTCAAAAATCTGTCACTTGATCATGGTAGGGACCCTTGAGGGCTATAACGTAAAAATATTTTCACTTCAATTTTGACGTTTATACAGGGTGGTTCATATCAAACCTACATTTTTTTAAATAGAACCCTCTATATATTATTGCATATTTGGATTCCTTGGTCAATTTTAGTGTGACTTTATGTATCACACATGGAACTTTAATTGAACCGTTTAGGCGCAAATCACCATTTTTGGTATAAGTAGGTATCAGAAAAAAATTGAATATCGCAGCGATTGTAAAACTTAGAAGGCCGTGACTTTGCAGTACAACTAAGCATGAAATGCGTCACCTTAGGTCAGACGGCTAAAATTGAATTCTTTTTGTACTTGGAGAAATCAGTAGATTAATTAAGGAAACTTCAATCACAGATAACTTGATTTTTTCAAATGGCAATGCCTATTTTGGTTTAAAAAATCGAATGTAATATTTCATTTCCTTTCTAACGATATAGCATACTCGATACCAATCTTTTTTAGTTTTTATTTTATTTCAAATTTTCAGTCAAATCGGGGTTTTTCAGTTTTCCTGCATGCAGGCAACCTAGCAGGCCATGAAAAATAAACAAAAGCTCGTTAATATGGAAGAAACCAACTAACTTAGTAGAAAGATGCAAACTAACTAGAGCAACGGGGCAAGATTATGAAAATTTCTTACAACATATTAGCTCTAACCAGAAACAATAGCGGTAACAAGAACGCTCATTTTTCAGAGCCTACTAGCTATTAGTCAATTTCCAAAGTCAGTAAAAAAATATTTAATCAAGGGAAAACTACTAGTGATTGTTGCTGGCAGTGTAATATCTATGTCTTCTGAATAAATTTCCACATTTATTGCTATAAAAAAGTAGCCATTTCCGTAAGTCAAAAGTAATGATACCTCTGACTGAAACCCTTCAAATTCTTCAGTAGGTACTTCTACTTATTAGCAAAATCGCGGAAAATGAAACTTGAATTGCTGTCTGTTTGAATTGTAAAACATAGTTTAGTTTGCAGAAAACTACATGAAATAAACACAATTACAACATAGCGTAATTAAAAAATTCTAGCAATTATTTCAATAGATGTTCAGAATGCTCCAGTTGGAGATTTCACTTTTGACTTAACTAAACGGAAGTGACTAATCTTTTTATCCCATTAGATATGAAATTCTAAACATGCTAGACTGTAAGCAAAAATCACTGGTAGTTTTCCTTTTGTTTCAAAATTTTTAATCGTTTTGGAAAGTTGTCAAGCTCTAGTACACCTCGATAGCTAGTAGGCTGTGAAAAACAAATACTTCTGTCATAGCCTAGTTACTCATTTACATTAGATATCTTGGGGCTGTTGTATCCGGTTAGAGCTAATATGTTGCAAGGAATTTTCATAATCTTGCCTCGTTGCTCCAGTTAGTTTGCATCTTTCTACTAAGTTAGTTGGTTTCTTCCATATTAACGAGCTTCTGTTTATTTTTCATGGCCTGCTAGGTTGCTTGCACGCAGGAAAATTGAAAAACACCGATTTGACTGAAAATTTGAAATAAAATGAAAACCAAAAAAGATTGATATCGAGAATGCTATATCGTTAGGAAGGTGATCAAATTTTACATTCGATTTTTTAAACCAAAATAGGCATTGCCATTTGAAAAAATCAAGTTATCTGTGATTGAAGTTTCCTTAATTAATCTACTGATTTCTCCAAGTACAAAAAGAATTCAATTTTAGCCGTCTGACCTAAGGTGACGCATTTCATGCTTAGTTGTACCGCAAAGTCACGGCCTTCTATGTTTCATAATCGCTGCGATATTCAATTTTTTTCGGATACCTACTTATACCAAAAATGGTGATTTGCGCCTAAACGGTTCAATTAAAGTTCCATGTGTGATACATAAAGTCACACTAAAATTGACCAAGGAATCCAAATATGCAATAATATATAGGGGGTTCCATTTAAAAAAATATAAGTTTGATATGAATCACCCTGTATAAACGTCAAAATTTGAGTGAAAATATTTTCACGTCGTAGCCCTCAAGGGTCCCTACCATGATCAAGTGAAAGATTTTTGAGATATTTCTTATTAAGCCCACAATCCTCCGTCCACGCACTATTGGCCCACCCTGTATATGTTGCCATGAATCGATGGTCGGCCATTGTTAATATTACGAACGACAGTAGCTATTAGTAACATTAATATTAGTGGAAATGTGTATGGATTGCCACCATTAAACCATATCGGTTATTATTTTTTATATTTGCTGGATCAATTACAGCAAAACCATTTATATAAACATAGAGGAAATTTTTAAAAAATCGTTAATCTACAACTTAGTGAATGTGTACGTTATAGTGATGTAGAATATATCAATTTCTTTGTGTTTTGCATTGAAAGATTGATGTTCAATCTTTTGCTGCTGCTCCTAGGTATTGCAGCATTAAGAGGCTTGGGTATACACAGTTATACATACATATGTATTTGCCATGTTAAAATACAGATTTCCATTTCGAACAGAACTCAAACTACATACACAGTATTTCAGAAGGTGATAGTTAAGACCTTAACGATTTTCTCAAAAAAGTTCTTTAGAGAGCAAAAAAACTCGCAATGCAAAATTATACATTCTTCAAATATCTGTAATTTAATAACCAAACACGGCATCAAAAAAAGGCCAAATAGATGACAAAGTGCAAGCTTTCTTCTTTAGCCTGCTTTTTGAATCATTACCGTAAGTTTAAAGGTAACGTCAGGAGCTTGAAAATGCGAAATTCATTTTTGTGGTGACCTCTGGACCTTACCTTTGGACCAATTGATCTTACCTTTGGATTTTTGAACTTATCTCCCCTCATCTTAGACGCATGCACTGGAGAAAGGGAACAGGCGGCCACGCCTCCTCGCTAACACGGGAATACGTCTTTTCTTGCATTCTCAATTTCGCGCGCTATACCCTAGACCCTTAATCTATGTATAATCAAAGATAATGACAACAATCACATAAATCCGATTTGTGGAATTAAGGTTAAACCTTAATGATTCATCGACTTTATGTACAAAATATTTTTATGTTAGTTTATCGAACTATTAAATAAGGGAGATCACTCGATAGACTGTATTTGGCTCTTTAAACTTTTTTGTATTATTCCCCAAAATTTCATATGAATCTCCTTCAACAATTAATTATCGCATGATCTGCTTTCAGCCAAGGCAGCCGCTGAAGATGACATTCCAGTATTCAAAATCAAAGCATGGAGGAAGGCTGGTAAGCCACTGCCCGAAATCCTCGATATGTACAAAAGCGTTAACGCAGACCTCAATGTGCTGCCCTACTGTTCGCAGTTCATTCCCATGGAGGTTATCAATTACCCCAGGCTGAAGACTATCTGCTATCACCCTTCCCTACTACCAAGACACAGAGGAGCTAGCTCAATAAATTGGTAGGTACTAATCTCTGTAAACACTGCACTGTTAGAATCACTAGTGATATAATCCTCACATTTTATTAACTTTGTTTCGAGGATGTCATTATACGGTCAACTGAAGTACATTAGTTTATGGTGTTTTACATTATATCAATAAACAGTGGTCGTAAGTGTGTGATGGTCAATGATTAATATTACGAACTATGACAGCTATTCGATATTAGTATCAATATGACCTACGGCTTGCCACCACTAATTAACGTGTTTTATGGAAATAAAACCCATTGGAATAAAGCATATTGTTTATTATTTTTTATATTTGACGTTCATGGATGATTGGCATCAAAGTCGTTGTAAATATGGATGACATTGTTTTTAGAGTCGCCCAGCGTTCATCGAGTTTTTTCATTATATTGATCATTGTAAGAACATTCGAATTGTAGTGTTAATGCATCCAGGGTGTCTCTGAATTTCCTTGACACGTGGTATTCTCGTAACAAAAAAAAATGCAAACGAAAGCTGAGTGGAATTTTTGAAAGTACTATAGGGTCTACCATACCATGCTTTTAAAACGTTTTTTTTTGTACTTCAACCATTAAAACTCACCCTCAGCTTTTGTTTTTCGAATAGCACCAAATAGTTTTTTCTACACAAATTAAGTCCTTATATTATTTAAAATCTTACAGTACTTATGATTTTACACCCAAACTTATTTTTTTCGTAAAATCATAAGCATAACATAAATAAAATAGGAATCTGCTTGACGCAAAGAACGGATAAAAATAAAACTAGTTGGGTTTTTAATGGTACTATCTTCATTTATCTTACGTTAATGACTTTACGAAAACGGTTTGTGTATGAAGTCAAAAGCACTACAAGGTATTAAATAAAATAATGACCTCATTAATGTAGGAAATGCTGTAGGATGCTATTTGGCAAAAAAGTGGGGGGTAAGTTTTAGGGGTTGAAGTAAAAACAAATCCTTGATAGGCCATTTGGTACCCTTGAGAAACCCACTCAGTTTTTTTTTCTATTTGTTCCGTCATACGAAGATATTACGTCTCAAACAAATTCTTATTTTATTTATTTTATTTACTTTATGCTTATGACTTTACGAAAAAAATTGGTTTTTGTATAAAATCAGAGGTACTACACGATTTTAAATAAAATAGGGACTTAATTTGTGTAGAAAAAACTATCAGGTGCTATTTGAAAAAAAATTGGAGGTGAGTTTCAAGGGTTCAAGTCCAAAAAAAAATATTTTGAAAGCATGGTATGATGAATCCTGTAGCACTTTCAAACGCTCCTCTCAGTTTTCGTTTGAACATTTTTTTGTTACGAGAATATCACGGGTCAAGGAAATTGAATATCATCGACGACTTCGAGGGGTTAACAGCCCCTAAGTGCACATTTTTGTATACTGATTTTTGAATTTTTGGATTGATATCAATACCCACCCAACAGGACCCTAATCTGTGGAGACCAGAAGGCTGGCCTGTCCATCTTTTGGGCTGACGATGGCTTGGACACAGGCCCTATCCTTCTACAGGAAGAGTGCGATGTTCTCGAAGATGACACTGTAGACAGTCTGTATATGAGATATCTGTATCCTGTGGGTGTGTCTGCAGTTGCACGTGCAGTGGACATGGTCGCAGAAGGTAGCGCCCCTAAAAGGCCACAGAGCGAGAAAGGAGCTACGTACGATCCCATGTTGAACAAGAAAGATCTGCAAAAGGTTAGTGCTTACGATAAGTATGATATTTTTTGTGTGCTCTAATGATGTCAGGTTATCCTTGATAGTAGAGTAGTAAATATACCTAATTAAGTTCTGTCAATTTACATCGAGAAAACTTGAGTAGTCACGTTCATTGTTCATAAACTACCCTATGATGATGGTACATACTTTAATGTATCTATCCAAGGTGTTCTAGCAATTCGATTGCAATATTCAAGAAATGTTTTACATTTTATCCTTTATACTGACCTAGCTGTTGCGATACTTCCCGCCTTGGTGAAACGAACCCCCTATTGTTGGCCTCTCCTGCCTGGCTCGATACGCTCTGCCGGTACCGCCTTAGCGCTTCGCTGCTTTATGTTTCGTCCAAATGAGTGGATGGAATTTTCAGAAGCAGTTGCCTTTGACTCCCGAGAACACTGCTGTTTGAAACTTGAAGTAGCGAGGTTCATCTCTCCAAACCAGCGGAGCGTATCAACTCAACACTGGCCAAATAGCCAAAGAACCACTAGTTTATCAGACCTTGATCGTGAAAGGCGCGATACACTGTCATTTTCCTTTTTTTAAGGTATCAACTCCATTCAATGAACGTCGGCAACAGTTTTGGCAAATGCTTTTCTTGTACTCTGGTGAGCAGAATATGAGAATCCAGACCTGTCCAGTCTCTGACGTTTTTCAACCAGGAATTTTGTTTGCGCCCTGACCTCCTGTTGCGTTCGATTTTGCCTTCTATTATCAGCTTAAGAAGGGCATTTATCTACTATTCCTCATGATATGTCCAAGATGTGCGGTTTTTCTTTTTTTATGATGGTTAACACATTGTTGGACACTCTGCTGGCCGGGAGGCTTCGTAATATGGCACCTCAAAACATTCCCATTTTTTTGCGTTTGTAACATGATTTGCGTTATAAAAATATTTTAGGGGTATTCATTTTTGACTCTTTTTTCATTTTTGAGGTTTTTGGTGACAAAAAAAAGACGGCTATATTCGTCGTGTCATATCACAGCAGTCTTTATGTTTTAGAATGGCAACCTCGGCTATAGCCGTCTGATCAGTGTAATCGTAAAACACATCTTGTGGGAAGAAAAGGACAATTTTCGAGACAAAAGCTAAAACAAAAACAACATTTTATTGTATCAAATTTATAAATAAAAACGCATCTCTCAGAATATAGACGGTATAGAAACAAAAAATCAAATTTATTAGCAGAGGTATCCCCGAACAAAACAGAATTTAGGCACACATTTATGTTTGACGCCACTCTTCAAAGCAGTCTGGACACAAAGTAGGTTTATTTTCACAACCCTTGCATCTATAGCTAGTTTATTTGCGTTTTCCAGACTTGAAACATTGTTTGCATCTAAGAAAATATGCTTTTATTTTATGATCCTCTGGTAGGGGCAACTTCTCTGGAAAATTTCTCACACGTGCTTCGAGTTTTGTATTGATATGAACGGAAATCACTAGTAGAATTTGAGTATGGAATTACATATAGGGTGTCTCATTCAAAAAAATGCATGTTTGCATCACCACGTAATTATGGATCACCCTGTATAAATCTAAATATTTTCTGAGCAAAGAGCATATCCGTAGCTGCAGCTTTTATAAACAACTTTTTTCGCTATCTTTTATAGTAGTGGAGTTATCGACCGAGCCGGTACTAAAAACTCACCCTGTAGATGTTGTGCCAACTGATCAAAGGTATACCAGCCTACACCATAATTTCAGAATGGTTCTTCAAATTAACTGTCCAAATAATTGGATGCAATTTGCTTCTTTCTAGATTGACTGGTCAAAACCAGCAGCGGAACTGCACAATTTCATCCGAGGAATGGATTCTGTACCTGGTGCCCTTTGTGAGATGCTCATACCTGGCCAAACAGAATCCGGATTCCAGGAAGCTTCGTTATTCGGTTCGTCACTTTGGAAAACCGCCAAGCCTGAAGGAAAGCCTTTAGAGATCAGAGGTGCTCCGCTGGCCATTATCCACGACGAAGGGTTGCTACTTACTGGATCTGATGGGAAATATGTCAATGTTAAGAAAGTTAAATTCAATGGTAAGAAAATCTTCTAACCAGGAGTACCTATTACTTAATTGTTAATACTATGGTATTAATTGACGATTTCACTATACATTTTTAAGTGCGAAGATGTCTAGGAAATCAAAGGTAAAATATAACTCTTTCCATCGGTAGGGTAATAAGGAATCATAGATTTTGTAACGAGGTTAGAAATAAAAACCTAATAATAAAAAAGGAGGGTCCTGCACAAAATTAGCATCCGTCAATAATAGTTTGTGTTTGTTTAGTTGGGAAAACAAAGCCATGCATGGACACTTTCGTCAAAACGTGGTATACTGGTTTCATTTTGAGCAAAGCTCAGCGAAGTCTACGATTTTTATTAAAAGGAACAGAACAATAGCAGAAATTAATTTCATAAAATTTAGTCACACATGAACTCCACAGTTTTACCCTGAAAAATTTAACCCCAGCCATTAGCTACTCCATTATACAAGGGCCAATATTAGTTGTGCAAAAAAAGAGCGACAGAAATTTGGGAATAGTGAACTGACAGACCTGATGTGACCCTTGATATGATAATATCCATTTGTTGTTTCAGGAAGAATGAAAAACGCTGCCACTTTGGACCAAATAGCGCAACAAATTCAAATAGACTACACACCCGAAGAAAAATCAATGATAGAATCTGTCAAAGATATCTGGGAAGCAATTTTGAGTGTTGATGTGGAAAATGATACCGATTTTTTCGCATGTGGGGCTGCATCTATGGATGTGGTGAGGTGAGTCTTAATCATAATCGTCATATTCTACTTACACAGTTCATAGTGAATTCGATGGAAACTCAAAATCAGCTCTCAGAGAACACGTTTAGAAGTTAAGACACTGTGGAAGTTTCTATATTAAGTAGAATAATAGTGCTGGGAAAACAGTAAATTAATCTGCCTGTATATTGTATAAAGTTGAATAACGTTCATATTTATAATTCATTGCACTTTGACTCAGTATGGTTTGATATGCTTCAGGAAAAAACTGATCAATCCAAATCAAAGAGTGTCTCATAAGTTTTTCTAGGTAATGTGTGGCTCCCCAATAGGTTGAGGTATTGTTTCTCCTTGAGCAGTGCTGTGTCTCACATTATTCAGTCGTTAGACAAACACCCACGTCATTCCAAGGCACCGCTATATTACTGGCTCTCATTTTTTTATTTTTTATATTACACACAAAGGTTTTACAATATTATATAACATACAGTTTTCTAAAACGGTGGTTCAAACACCGGTATCGAGAATACACACAATTCCACATTGCGTCTAAAATTAAATTTGTACATGATTGTACAAGTGACACTTACATATTTTAATTTTAACGTTTTTGCAGTCTTTTAATAAATATGTTAAAGCTAATTTTGATTCTTTAACTTTGTTCGTAAGGAAAAACAAAAGATACCTCTTGGTCGAGCTGTCAACCAATATGACTTATTTCATGTAATATGTTTGATGTCTAATGAAGGCTACAGAGGTGGTCGGAACGCCACGCCATATGGAATCGATTTATCGATTACAAAGACAAAAACATGATAAGTTTCCGGGATTGAGCATAAATGCTCAAGCAATTATTAAGCTCACGATGAAAATGGTGTCCTAAAGTCGGTTGAATCCGGAACCAAATTCACATAGTCAAGTTCTGCTAGTACCTGGCCTTATAACCACCTTACATGGTCAAGAAATCGATCAATTTTGTGACCTCTTGCAGAAATTCGTGAAGAAATTGACAAATTAGAACATGTTCTGATTGATTGAAACTTTATGGGTAATTATAAGAATATTTGGGTCTATCGACAATACCAATTTCGTAATCACTGGTATTGATTTGCGTCATATTATAGCGATCAGATTAATATTGAAGAACAACAGTAAATGACAATAAATTGTAAGATTCTTTCTGTGAATTTCTTCGCGAATCTCTGCATGGCCAAATTTGATCAAATTTTTGACCGTATAAGGTAGCTTTTAGGCCAACACAAGGGTGTAGAATGGAATTTACATGCACTCTGCACCACTCAAACGTGGGGGCAAAATAAGTACTCGTAGGTCTTGAAAACCCCCGTATGTATATTTAATTGGGGTTGAAGTAATCGTAATAGTTATTCCCACCTATTTACTCTGAACCATCCCGTAGTAGAAAAAAGGCTTTTCGAAGCTAGAGAGACTCTGCTTGAAAATATTCAAAGAACTTTTTCTGATCCACGAAAACGGCGAAAATATTTGAAATTATTATATTCGAAGTCCTAGTGAGGAACTGACCTATTACAACATACGAGTATTACCATCAATCTTTGGCAAAAAATTTCATTCAACAGACGGTGTTCTCATTCAATTTATCTTTGTGTTACAGGCTGGTCGAAGAAGTGAAAGATTTGTTTAAAGCAGAGCTTCAAAATGAAGACGTTTTCATGGCTCCAACTTTCGAAGAATTTTGTGCAAACGTGGTACTAAAATCACGTGGTGCTAATGCGCCAGTAGAAATCGAGTACAGAGCTGTAGAGCTAGAGGCAAACAAGATGAAACTTAGATTTCCATGCCAGTTGTTTATCGACGGAAAGTTTGTGGATGCTGAAAACGGAAAAACTTTGAAAACTGTAAATCCAGCTACGGAAGAAGTAATATGTGATGTAAGTAAATAGAAAATAACAAATGACGTCAGGGCATTTTATTCTTCTGTTTATCACTGATGATCGTATAATTATGACCAATCAATTAAAAGATGTTAAATAGACCCACTCCATACTTGCCAAGCCAAACAATGAACGCATGAACAGATCATTGCCTTCTTTGTTAAATTTGTAATCTTCTAATTACAGTATTTAAAAAGTTATTTGTATCGCTTTCAAGCGATCAGATTATACATTAAATTAATTAGAGGGTATTAAAGGCATGTGTGATTCGTAAAATAATAGAGGCTCCCTGCATCCAATAGATCTATCAATAAAATTCCAGATCTGGTTAGTTCTTGTAACTTACTTTACAACGTGCTTTCCTCAACTATCTATTACTGTTTAGAAAACTCATCAATAAGACAAAATAATTATGAATTAAATAAACTAAAAAGTAGTTTATGTATAGATACATCGTTTGCCATACATTCCTTACAATAAATAGATTTGACGCCTATGGTCTTTCAGGTACAATGTGCATCAAAAAGAGATGTAGATAAAGCTGTAACAGCTGCAAAGAAAGCTTTTGAGACTGGCGAATGGAGCAAAATCAGTGCAAGAGAAAGAGGACAGTATTTATATAGGTAAGTATGTGGTAAACTTTGTTGGTCGGTTATCTGATGCACAAATAGTATGAATAGAATTATTCTTAAATATGATCTACAGATCTTTAGCTTCTATTTATATGAGAGAAGTGATAGTGAAATGCAACAATTATTGAACTGATCATCATCATCAAATATCCTCCTGTGGGTTGTACCAAACAAATGATGTGAAGTTTGCCACCTTCTGACATCAAAATGATATTTCTAATTGAACCCGCACCCTAAAAGGGGGTTGTCAAAAAATTATCAAATGGAGTGAGGAGGTCTGTTGATACTTTATACGAACGGTTTAATTCTCAAAAAAAAAATTTGAACCTCTTCCGAGGGGTGGTTCGAGTCATAGTTTTATTCCAGATTTAATAGTAAACACAACATCAATTTTTTCGTTTCATTCAAAGTTGAGACGGCAAACTATTTATGTCTCAGCACTGCAGATTCTGTCATCGCAGATCAACTGCAGATTTTCTGGCTAACAACACATTTATTGATTGCCTTGTCCAGTTGTTTGGAGAGGCTCATGCTGTTGTCAATATTACAGAGTTATATATTATA
Organism: Callosobruchus maculatus; assembly: GCA_951848785.1. Classification (NCBI taxonomy): domain Eukaryota; kingdom Metazoa; phylum Arthropoda; class Insecta; order Coleoptera; family Chrysomelidae; genus Callosobruchus; species Callosobruchus maculatus. Next base: position 6,579,444 of record CATOUR010000032.1, read on the forward strand.
TTATATCAGCATATTACTCACTCTCCAGCTTCTATCCTAAGCCCTTCAGAAACTGTGCCTAATCTAACTTTCCACATCAGCACTGTACATTGCTATTGATTTAGGCTTTGCCTTCACCGCCTGCTTAGGTAGACATAAATTTTACTGTTAATAACTGCACAGCATTGCAATACATTTATTTCTTAAAGGTTGGCGGATCTCATGCAACAACACAAAGAAGAATTAGCAACACTGGAGTCATTAGATTCAGGAGCAGTTTACACATTAGCCCTTAAAACACATGTTGGTATGAGTATAGAAACGTGGAGATACTTTGCTGGATGGGCAGATAAAATTCAAGGCTCTACAATACCCGTTTCACATGCCAGGCCAAACAGGAATCTGTCGTTTACCAGGAAAGAACCAATTGGGTAAGAATCATACGCGCTGGCTAATTGGGTTTTTGAATCATTTTTGTGATAAATGGAAAGATCACATACATATAAGTTTAGTAACAAAACAATTTTTTTATTTTTTCTTCGTAATAATTCAAAAGTTATATCATAATAAAAATTTGTTGTTATATCGTAATAAAAATGAATTTTTGATTGTGAAAACTAACATTATGACGTCACAGGCGCTTGATTTTGTTCGAAAGCTGTCGGCTTGTCTTCAGTACTGGATTCAAAAATCAATTTTTATTTTGAAAGAGCTTTTGAATAATTGCGAAAAAAATAGTTTTGTTATAAACCTTATAATATATGATCTTTCCATTTATCACAAATAAAGTATTTCTTTCAAAAACCCATATTGAATATACATATATTTGTGATTGTCATTATCTGTACAAGTAGATAATAATGAGTATAATAATATAATAATAAAAATACAAGAATTTCAAAATATCTCATCATGCACTGTCAGTATTGGAAAAGTGCCGTATAGACGTATGATATGATAATGCCTTAAACGAAGCATATTTTGTCATGCAGTTTATTGTTTGTTACAGTGTTTGTGGCTTGGTAACGCCATGGAATTATCCGCTGATGATGCTGTCATGGAAAATGGCTGCTTGTTTGGCAGCTGGTAACACTGTAGTGATAAAACCGGCACAAGTTTGTCCTTTAACTGCCTTGAAGTTTGCCGAGCTTTCCGCTAGAGCTGGAATACCTCCCGGAGTTATCAATGTAGTATGTGGCAAAGGTAAGGGACTTATGGTAATACTATAATAAAATGTATAAATTTTGCATCTAATCCTACGCTGAAACCGCAGCTAAAGCTTTGGTTGCCCTGTAATATCTAATAGGAAATATTAAATTTTTGTAGCTGAAATTATCGAGTTTCACAATAATTTTTAAATAGCCGTTTGTGTAGCCAACTATAAAATGAGAATTTTTCCAAAGGGTTCGAATTTGAGCAATATTTGAAGAACTGATTAACAAATTACAATAACTACCTACTGCAAAGCTTTTGACAACTGCGTTGTGTAATGAGCGTACATTCTCTTGCCCAATCACTGTTTCACAATTAAGGTTGCATGTACTATCGAGTATGTTCAAATTAATTTGTCTATTTACTCTGTTTAAAAACTAAACGAAATAATTATTATTTCTATAAGAGACACAAGAATCTGAAAGCTGTACCTCCAGTAACTGAATTAAGTGGTTAAATGGGATTTTTGGAATTTCACTTAGATTTGATCTCAGTATGAAGCACTTCTTACATCCATTTTTGGAATAATAAAAAAACCAAAATTTCATTACTTTGTTTACAAATTAACCTAACATTTTTGCGGGGTTATACTGAGAAGAACAGCAGTGTAAAATTAATTTTGAGTTACAAGTTTTTACAAAAAGGTATATTTGGTAGTTTAGTACATTCCATGTCACGTAAGAACATACCAGTGACGTCACACAATTGATGACGTACCGGCGCGAACAACATGGCGGATGCGTAAAAATTGTTTTCTCAATTCGAATTTGAATAATAGTTTAATGCTAAACATAAGGGCGTTTCTTTACAACATAAAAATTATGTCTTCGACGACATTGGACTTGGGCAAATCGTAAAAGCACACAAAGACAAAAACAAACACACAAGATATAGGTAACTCACAATACAAACGAGTATCCGCAAGTCAATCTTAGCCACGTTTCTACCGACCAGCGCACGCACCTATGTAGCTATTTTCTTACGTGAAATGGACTGTACACGTCTTGGACATTGCTATTCAAATTTCAGGATCAGTGGCAGGTCAAGCGCTAGCAGATCACCCAGAAGTCAGAAAATTGGGATTCACAGGAAGTACAGAAATAGGAAAAGTCATAATGAAAAGTTGTGCTGAAGCTAACTTGAAAAAAGTTTCATTAGAATTAGGAGGGAAATCTCCTTTGGTTATATTCTCTGACTGTGATTTGGATAAGGCTGTTAGAATGGTAAGGAACCCAGATTCAAAATGTTGTATGTTTATGTTATTAATGTTTTGATACATTTAGCCAGCACATGACTAACCTCAATGAGTCTGGACGTACTAGCCATTTTCTTTTCTTTTGGTATATGTGAATACTCATAATCCAATAAATATTTTAAATTTTACACCAAATTTATCTTGACACAAACGCAACAGTTGTGGCAAATGAGCTGCACTTATTATTACGCATCACCAACACATTAGACATCAACATTTTGGCTACAACTTGTTCTCCAAAAATGCACTCTATAATTTAAACCAAATAATTTTATATTAAAAAAATCTTTGAGCAATAAGTTTTGAATTTTATCTATTTTTACTTCTTTTTGTGCAATACTTTGACTTATGATCGCAAAACAATGAACATTTCTTAAACTAGCGGTACATACCTATTTTTTAGGGCATGCAAAGTGTCTTTTTCAACAAGGGAGAAAATTGTATAGCGGCTGGCCGTATTTTTGTTGAAGACAGTATTCACGATGAGTTCGTCAGGAAAGTAGTACAGGAAACGAAAAAAATGCAAATTGGAGACCCCCTTAATCGATCCACAGCTCATGGACCACAGAATCATCTTACCCATTTAGAGAAATTACTAGAATACATAGACATAGGTATAGTTACTTTACTTCTACTAACGCATCTCATGAACAAAGTATACTAAAACGTTGTTACTGATAGTTAAAAAACAGTCAGTTAATGTTGTAATAATAATAATAATAATAATAATAATATATCCAACATACATCTCAAAACCCAGGACGGCCATATCAAGACAGATGAGCTACACATAAGACGCGGCATCTTCCAGGGTGACTCTCTCAGTGCACTGTGGTTCTGTCTCTGTCTGAATCCACTCTCCAACGCACTTAACAACACAAACTGCGGTTTCAACATAAGACATGAGAGACTAAATCAACACAAAATCAATCATCTCCTCTACATGGATGATATAAAACTATATGCCGCCAATAAAGTACAACTGAGGGAGTTAATCAGAATAACAGAAGTTTGCTCGTCAGACGTCAAAATGGAATTCGGAATGAGTAAATGCAAGGTCCTCCACATCAACAAAGGTCAGTGGAAGGACCACCCCGAACAGGAAACAGTTACTGGCCAAACACTAAATAACATGGACAAGGACGAAACATACAAGTACCTGGGCTTCAATCAGAACGTTAAAATAGACCACACAAAAGTCAAGGCACAACTAACCCAAGAGTTCAGAGATCGCCTTATTAAGCTACTAAAAACCAAATTGAATTCTAGAAATCTTACAAAAGCCATTAACACATTTGCGATTCCAGTTCTCACATACTCCTTCGGCATCATCAAGTGGTCACACACTGATATAGAAAACATCCACATCCTCATACGGACAGAACTCACGAAACACCGAATGTCACATCCAAACGCATGCAAAGAAAGGCTCACCATAGACAGAAAACAAGGAGGCAGAGGGATTATAGATATACAGTCGCTTCGCACAAGACAGATAAAGATACTCAGACATTTCTTCCAAAACAAACAAACAAATTTACATCGAGCAATAGTAAAAGCAGACAAAAACTATACACCACTCAACCTATCATGTCCTGACCACGCCGCAGACACACACAATCCTACACAATCGCAACAAGAAAAAATAAACACCTGGTCGCAGAAACCACTCCATGGCAAGCATAGATACCGTATTACGCAAGACCACATAAACGAAAAACAGTCATACACCTGGCTGCAGGATGGCCAGCTCTTTCCAGAAACTGAAGGATTTATGCTTGCTATCCAGGACCAAGTTATTGCGACAAGAAACTACAAGAAATACATAATTAAAGATCCATCCATAACAGAAGATAACTGCAGAAAATGTCACCAACAGAAAGAAACAATAGATCACATAACAAGCGGGTGCAAAACTCTTGCCGGTACCGAATACACAGCCAGACATAACTCTGCGGCCAAGGTCATACACCAAGCACTAGCCACAGTAAACAAAATGATAGACAACACAGATCCATACTACAATTACACTCCGACATCAGTACTCGAAAGCGATCGGTACAAACTATACTGGGACGTCGAAATACACACAGATAAAACTATCCCAGCCAATAGACCAGATATAGTTTTTCAGTCGAAGGCAGACAAAGTTACCTATTTAATAGATATTGCTATCCCTAATGATACGAATGTTCAAACCACCTACGCTGGGAAGATATCTAAATACACAGACCTTGCCATAGAAGTAAAACGGCTCTGGAAACAAGACAAAGTCGTTATTGTCCCCCTAATTATGTCGGTATCAGGCCTTACACCTAACACATTCACACCACACCTGCACCAGCTAGGCCTGGACGAAAAGTTACACAAAACATTCCAAAAGTCTGTAATCCTTAAGACCTGTAATATAGTACGATCTTTCTTAAATTCCGATCAGTAATAGTTCAGGTGTTGACTTGGCACAGCCCGTCAACATTTGTTGCTACCGCAGTCATGCGAGAGAAACTTGAAAATCAGGATAATAATAATATTTATTCCAGGAGACCAAAAACATGGTATAGGAAGCGTCAAATATGCTACAAAATTTCAAACGGCAATATAAGCTATACACATACACAATAAAATTATTTACATTATTCACTTTGTCCACTTTCTAAAAATTCACATACATTATAAAAACATTTGCTTATGAAGAATTCTTTCAATTTTGACTTAAAGCAGTTCAAAGAATTAACATTTCTTATACTAGGGTCAATTTTATTATATAATTTCAAACCAATGTAATTAGGGTTTTTTTCATACATGCTTAATTTATGTGCTGGAACTGTCAGAGCAGAACAGTTGCGTGTGTTGTGTTTGTGAAAATCAGAGTTTTTAGGAAATGTGCTGACATTGTTCTTGACGTAAAGTAGTAGTTCTAGCATGTAAAGACACGGAACCGTTAATATTTTGTATTTTTTGAAAAGTTGTCTACATGGTGATCTTGAAGACGCACCTGCAATTGATCTTATAATTCTCTTCTGTATTATAAATATTCTAGAAATAAGACTTGAGCTACCCCAGAAAATAATACCATATTTTACCCTTGAAACAAATTGACCATAATAAAATGCTAAAACTATGTTTCTATTACATGTTTCTGTAAGCCTTTTAGCAACATAACAAATAGAAGATAACTTAGTACATAAACTATTTACATGATTAGTATAATTCAGAGAATTATCCAGATTAAGCCCAAGGAATTTTACTGCATCAACCTGCTGTATCGATTTGTTATTAACAGTAACTAGAAAGCTTTCTTGTCTACTACTGATACGTGGCGTGAAATTCATAAAGACTGTTTTTGAAGTATTTAAACATAAATGGTTGGACGAGAACCAAAGTTTGAATTTATCTATCATCAATTTTAATTTTTGCACACATTCGTTATGAGTTTTACCATGGCATTGGAAACTGTTGTCATCTGCATACATCACTAAGTCATCAGTAACGTAAGAAAGATCATTAACAAATATAAGAAATATCAAGGGACCTAATATAGAACCTTGCGGTACACCTACCTCAACCTGGAGAGCCTCAGAATGTGCACCACAGACATCAACAACTTGTTTTCTGTTGCTTAAAAATGATGTTATCAAGTCTTTAACTTTACCCCGCAAACCATATCTATACAATTTATTCTGCAGAAGATCATGGCTCACCAAATCAAACGCTTTACTCAAGTCCATAAATAGTGCTGTACATTTATGACCTTGGTCCATTTCTTTATAAAGTTTAGTGAGAAACTGTAGTATTGCAGACTGAGTGCTTCTGTTTTTCCTGAATCCATGCTGGTTGTCTGTTAGTACTCTATTTATGTTCAAAAAATCCACTATTTTGTTAAATATTACCCTTTCAACAACTTTAGAAATAGATGATAGAATTGAAATTGGTCTATAATTGCTAACTTGCTGTTTATCTCCCTTCTTAAAAATCGGTATTACTTTTGCTGTTTTTAGGCATTCAGGGAATATTCCTTCAACGAGCAACATGTTTATCAAATATGTAAGGGGGATCACAATAAAGTGAGCTGCCGCTTTTATTAAGTTGTTTGAAGTGTTATCAAATCCCATACTATTTGATGTTTTTAAGTTCAGAATGATATTAAATATGTCCATTTCTGTTGTAGGTGTTAAGAACATGGTGCCATAAATATTATTTGATCTAAGTTCATAGTCATTAGTTTGACCTGTTACGTTATTATCCGCCATAAGGGAATATGGGATATTAACAAAATAACTATTGAACTCATCTGCAATGCTTTTCTTGTCATAAGTAACATTACTATTTTCACTTAATCTGAGACTGTCTATTTTCTGTTTTGTATTTTGATTACTACATGCCTTAATAATGCGCCACGCAGTTCTACTTTTGTTTGAGGAATTTTGATATAAATTGTCATTGTACATTCTTTTGGCTGCAACAACTATCATTTTATATGTCTTCTTATAAGAGTTGTAGTATTGATTGTTAACCCACCCTTGTCGTAAATAAAAGTGAAGATCTTTCAATCGTTGGCTAGATATTCTAATTCCTTTGGTCAACCATGGCTTATTGTGATGTATCCCAGTTTTAACTTTCTTTAGTGGAAATGAGCTATCTACATGATACCGAAAAATATTCAAAAACGTTTCAAAACTTTCATTTACATCTTTAGCTGTATACACATCTTCCCAATTTTCTTGTTGTAATGATTCACTGAAGTTCTTAAAATTTGTTTGGCTAAATATTCTACTATACTTTGTTTCACATGTACCTGGCCTAACATTTTTAAAATTACGTAAGGTCAATAGTTGACAAGAATGATCTGAAATACCGTTGAAAATTACACTTATATCATAATTACTTTGTTCCACATTCAAACATACATAATCTATGGCAGTTGCCGAGGTCTGTGATACCCTGGTAGATTCATTTACAATATTCTGAAAGCCAAATGAGGACAAAGTATCTTTTAAAATATTACTTTCTAAGCTATTTGATAAAAAGTCTACATTCCAGTCGCCTACAAGTATAACATCTTTAGTATGTTTGGATTTGTAGTTATATTCCAGAAATGAACTGAATACTTCTATGAATTTTTTAAAATCACTAGATGGTGTTCTGTACAAGCAAAATATATGAAGTTTCTGTTCATTAGCTTTCAATTCGATACCACAAATTTCAAAAGTTTTTTCGGTGAGCGATTTAATAACGTCGATTTTTGTGACGTATTTTTCCAGTTCATTTCTACAAAATATACCTACGCCTCCGTTTTTACAACTTGACCTGTAATACATACTTGCAAGTTGATACCCCTGAATGGTACATGCTTGGATTTGGTCCTCAGTAAGCCAGTGTTCAGTTACACAGAAAATGTCAACTTTATATTTTTCCAATTCAATTTCCACTACTTCTGTCTTGTTTCTCAAACACTGCATATTTTGATGATAGATGGTTAACGGTATTTCTTTTTTTTCACTTTTTTTCTTCTGCATTCTACATTTATGATCTTCCTGATGTCTGCTCGTGTGCATCTCTTTGTTCTCGAAAAAACATATACTTTTTAACCAGCGTACCCAGTGGCCACATACTGCTATCAAAAAGATTACTTTCCAGATCTTTATCCGCACCGACTTTGAAGGACTCCGTCTGCGCATTCTTCCATTTTGGTAATTTTTCAACTATGAATTCTCTTTCCTTAAATTTGTTCTGAAGCATCTTTTTAATATCACCTTCCGATGTACCTGGTGTAGCCCGACCTACATATATCCATGTACGCCTCTGCGCCGCCTTGAATGCACTGCAATCCTTTCCGCTCCCGTAAACTGCCTTAGGTTTACGCTGATTTCTAGGATGACGGTAAACATTGCTTTCCTTGGTAGTTTCCTCATTTATATTTATATTATCATCTGGTATTTGTTCAGGTGATGATTCATAATTTTGTTGTCTGTTTTTGTAGACAGGATTTTTGTTTTCCACAACGGTATTAGTTCTTATAGGATTTCTCGGTTTCTTGTTTACAACAGTCGACCATGTTTCCGATGCCGCACCACATTCCATGGTAGATTCAGCATTTATAACACTTTTGGTTGAGGATCCATTATTAACTAGCAATGCAATCAATTCCTTGTTAGATTCTCTTAGAGCTGTCACTTCCGATCGTAGATCAGCAATTGTATCTTGAAGTAATGCAGTTTCGCTGCGCACAATTTCACTAATTAGATCCTTGAATGCATCACTAAGTAATATATCCCTCAAGTTATCCGGTGTTTCTGGATCTGATTCACCACCACCTTTATTTCTGTTTGATCGTACAGTGGGCATATTGATGTTACATTTACATATTAATTAAATTCGGAGCAATACTAAACACGTCCGTTCACTACGAGCGCCGGAACAACAATTAAAAAAAAATTAAAATTGAATCAAAGAAAAATAGGAGCAATCGCTAGAAGTTAGAAATATTTTATTTACGTATTGAAATAAAATAATGGTATTCTTTTTATGGAATGTTTCCCCATTTTAGGTATTAAAGAAGGTGCTAAATTAGAATATGGTGGAAAAAGACTGAGTAGGCCCGGATATTTCCTACAACCAACTGTGTTTAGCAATGTGGAAGATCATATGTATATAGCCAAAGAAGAATCATTTGGGCCTATAATGATTATTAGCAGGTTTAATAATGGGTAAGGTTTTTTGAACATCAAAATCAGTCCCAAAATCACCAAAACTGCCAATACCTGTAGGAACATCTAAAAAATATTTTAAATTTTGGCATAAATTTGTGTTTTGTTTTTGTTTTTCCACTTTGGCGACAGATGAATATACAGGGTGTTCTCTGACGAGTGGAAAATACTTTGGGAGAAATCTGTATAGCCCATTTCCAACAAAAAAGGTCACATAAAGTAGTGTAGTGTAGTCAACTGTTTCAGAGATATTTAATTTTTTTTTCATTATTCGATTTCCAGCGACTTTGGCGCATGGTTGATAAATTTACGACTGCCCAATGTTATGTAGCAAAATACTAAGTACACAACGCGAAAGCATAAAATTTGTCATCAAACGGTACTTTCATAGTACTGTATCGTCATCCGAGGATTATATTGCAAGAGATTGGAGTGATGAAGAACGGCTTCTAGAAGTTTGTGCCTGATAATTTTTGTGAATGTATGCCCGTAATTTTTAAGCCAAAACTTCAGCAAAATACAGAAAAAATATGTCCAAGTAAAGCGTATTTAGTCCTAAAAAGCGGCACTATAAAATGTTGTTTGTAGTTAAAGAAGTTACTCTTTAATTATATGGATACTTGAAATAGAAGAAAATAAATTCTCGTTTGCTGAATTATTTTTAGTAAGAACATAGTTCGCGTGTGTCTTGCATGGCACTCATGGCAGTATAGCATGGTTATGATTAATCATAATGATGATATATTATGTTGTTTGATGTTATGGTTAATAATATTAATTGAGGTTTTGAGTTAAGAAAAAACATATTTTTTTTGTGATAAATGGAAAGATCATATACATATAAGTTTTATAACAAAACTGTTTTTGTTTTCTTTTTTTTCGCAATAATTCAAAAATTATATCGAAATGAAAATGGGTTCTTGAATCGAGTACCGAAAACACGCCGATGACTCCCGAACCCGTGTGACATCACCATGGTGGTCAGGATGCTCCTTTGACCAACGACGTCCTACTCCGATACTAGATTCTAGATTCCCAGCCAATCGCGAAAATGCGTACTGGTAAACTGGTAACTAGTGTATATTTGTTGCAACACAGTCGATAAATGAAGTTTGCAGCTCGAGACGAAGTCTACGATCGAAATAAATATGTTTTTGAATGTTTGAAGTTGAAGTCAGATCACAGATTCCAGTAAGTACCTAATCAAATATGTTTCGTTGAAAAGATCTCCTCAATTGAAGGATGGCCTAGTGGTTAGAGCGTTTGATAGTGGATCTTAGGGTCTTTGGATCGAAACCCAGGCCTTCTAAGTTTTTTTTATTTTTTTATCAAATAATTTATTGTTGCACTTGTTACGCACATTTTTTCTACGATCAACATAAATATGTTTTTGAATCAAATTTTGTTAGACATATTACTTGTACTGCACAGTGCAAAAAATAAGTACAGGAGGCGGTGGACAATTCAAAAAATCAGTGGAAATGAGGTTTGTCCGTCAATATCAGTCGCCATTAATTTTTTTTAATGTAATGGTTGGGCAATGAAGTTTAGCAATTAATTTTTCATAAAAATTTAACAAGCACTGTGCAGTGCAAGTAATATGTGTAACAAAATTTGATTCAAACACATATTTATGTTGTTCGTAGAAAAAATGTGCGTAAGAAGTACAAAAACCCCATCAATACATTTTTTGATAAAAAAAATAAAAAAAAGTTGGAAGGCCTGGGTTTCGATCCAAAGACCCTGAGATCCACTATCGAATGCTCTAACCACTAGGCCATCCTTCAATTGAGGAGATCTTTTCAACGAAACATATTTGATTAGGTACCTACTTACTGGAATCTGTAATCTGACTTTAAACATTCAAAAACATATTTACTTCGATCGTAGACTTAGTCTCGAGCTGCAAACTTGATCCATCGTCTATGATGTAACAAATATACACTAGTTACCAGTAAGTATTTTCACGATTGGCTGAGAATCCAGAATCTAGTATCGGAGTAGGACGTCGTTGGTCAAAGGAGCATCCTGACCGCCATGGTGACGTCACACGGCTCGGGAGTCATCGGCGCGTTTTCGGTACTGGATTCACAAACCCATTTTTATTTTGATATAACTTCTGAATTATTGCGAAAAAAAAAAGAAAACAAACAGTTTTGTTATTAAATCTTATATATGACCTTTCAATTTATGACAAAGAAAGTTTTATTCAAAACCTTATTTGTAAAGGGTATAATTTATTGAAGTGAAAGAACACTGCAATCAGTCATCAATAAGAACTTCTTCTTGAAAATAATTGTGTACATTCCGCACATGTATACAGCACCTAGCATAATCCCATTGATCAGATTTGAATTTTGAACCAATCAAGCTCTGAGTGCCATACGCGAACTGTATGGAATGTAAATGAGTGCTATATGCACACGGAATGTAGTACTTAATACAGCTGAAAATTTACAAAGAAGAAAGCGATTTAAGCAAAAACCATTTTTCAACTATGTATTAAACTGCAGTAAACTTTATTACAAATTGTTATTACCAAATGTAATAACTGCAAACATCTGGTGTATTAAGTTAACTAAGTATTAATCTTCAGTGGGCAAAGAAAACATACATTACTTACAAGATTAAAGACATTAAAGAATATAGCAGAACAAAAAAGAACGTTATATAAAATCAGTGGGATGAACCATGCATTGGGATTATTTGTTTTAATATTTTGGGATAGATTAGGTACGTTTTTTCTTTGGCCTCAGTCAATAGGTTTGATCTATATTTTCCAGGACTCAGTTCAAAATATTTATAATTAGGAGGTAATTTTTCCCCAGCATGCATGGCGATTTCAAACATATACAAGTATAACATAATTATATAACCACCCTCTCTCGCTGCAATAGCAAAAATTAAAACAAGAGTCCCGCCATAGCCATACGTTTGACTTGCATAATTCCGTAAGTGCATATGGCACTGATTTACATTTCATATACGCGTATGGCACTCAAAGTTTAGCGCACAACAATATTCAATTCCGTAAGTGCATATGGCACTGATTTACATTTCGCACACATGTATGGCACTCGAAATGTGATTGGTTCGAAATTCAAATCTGACCAATAGGATTGTGCTAGGTGCTGTATACATGTACGGAATGTATAAATGTGTACGGGGCTCACAAGAGGTGGGCGCTCCTCGCACGCGCCGCTCGCACACCGTTCGTCGCGATCCACCACCTGTCGGTTTTTCAACGAATGTTCGCCATCAGATTTGGACGGAAACGTGAATATGGTGTGGTTTTTGGGCGTGCACTGAATACAGGGTGGATCGCATAAGGTTCGTCGAACGGAAAAATTTCACCTACCTTGTACCTACCTTATAATATTAGCTGTGCGCGTACCAACGATTTTGTTTCATAAAAAACCTTTTTTTTTGCAGAGACATCGATGGCGTTCTAAAACGAGCAAATGCAACAGAGTATGGTCTAGCATCGGGAGTTTTTACCAAAGACATTTCTAAAGCCTTAAAGTTTGCTGAAAAAGTAGAAGCTGGAACTGTTTTTGTTAATACTTACAACAAAACTGACGTTGCTGCGCCATTTGGTGGATTCAAACAGTCGGGATTTGGAAAAGATCTAGGTAAGTTGAAGTAATTATAAAAACTAGTAACAAAACATGTATGCCTAATATTGTGCAAATCATACTATTTCATTTTGTTCATGGGTTTGAGTCAGGTTGGTTTTTAACTTTATATAAAATTTTAGATTTAAACTTATAGCCATATTATTTTTACACCGAGCAGTGGCGGCTCGTGCCAACTTAGAGAGGTAGTGCCAGAATGACAGCCAAAATTTCAAACCGATATAAAAATGGAAAAAAATACTTATAACTAGCCGATAAGCCGAATTTAACTGAGTCTTTATGTTCGACTTACCAAGCATCGATAAACTGAAAACATTATTCATATGCCCTTTAGATTTTTCATGGGTCTTCATTTTTTCCCATATACCTATGAATAAGATCATCTGTGCCTTTTTTGGCCCAAGTGTCATCGCCTCCAAATAGAACACACGCAAAACAAAACAGTTTGTTAACTTCTTCACAGTCACTTATCCAATTGCTTTTATCATAAATGGTTTTATTAAATTTACGTCAACGCGATTTCTGTCCACTACTAATGAGTTTTTCAATTTTTAAATCAGGTGTTGAACGTCCTAATTCCTTAATCTGCAGTTTTTCTTCCAGCGGAAGGTTACTAAATGAGTTTATTAATGCGCCAATTTTATTCATTTTCGTCCAATATGATACATTTTAATTAAACACAAAATAGATTCCGATCCGAAAATAGCACACAACTCACTCAGACTAATGAGATCTAAATTTCAAACCTTTAATGAGAAAAGCCGACATCAGCATCAAACATAAACAAATCGAAACTGCTGGAACAAAACATAAATAGTGAACTATGGATGGAAATATGGGTAATGTGCCTGGCGCGATCTACTTCGGATTTCCGTATTTAAAATCTATCCAAACGTCCAGCATAGCGTTATCTCTGTCACTCATAAGCGTTTGTGGTAAGATTTCTCTCACTCTGGTTGTGCCTTATAAGAAATGGCACGGTAGGTTGTCATCTCGCCGTAGCGTCGCGTCGTCAGCTCTCATCGTGTGAGTTGCCACGATGCCACGCGTAGCCTGGTGCAAGCATTTATGCGCTGAGGCGCTATTGCCATTTCATATAAAATAGAAAAAGTCGTTGGAAACTAACATAGAATAAGAAAAGCTTAAGAGATAGATAAATATGTTTTTGTCGAATATTAAGGTAGTGCCATGGCACTGTGGCACTACCTCACCAGCCGCCACTCACACTGTCTGCAATCAAAGAAAAAAGGAACTCCGAATACATTACAAGACTGGAAATATAGTCATGTTATGCCTGCAGTACTATAGTTCTTTTTTTTATATTTATACTTTAAATCAGGTTTTTGTTATAGGTCAAGAAGCTCTCAACGAATACCTGAAAACAAAGTGTGTCACCGTAGAATATTGATGTAAATAATTTTAATTTTAATATATTATTTATTTAATTTTATACTGTATATTTAATTATAACCTAATTCTCCTCGAACCCAGGTCCACGGTGATCTGTAACGGATACCGAACTACCGAAAAACTCGCAAACTTCGTATTGATGCTAGTTGCACTATTACACCTGCCGTAGATGAAATGGGGATTCACTATAAGGCCTTTACGGAAACTATGATCGGGTTAACACGATGAGTTGGATCACTGATCCTGACGTTCGGAAAGTGATCTGGGATCAGTCAGAAATAGGTCAGTTCGCTCTTGAACAGTAAGTGATTACGATCGGATGATTCAGATCAGTAGCCGCTTTATTTAACCATCTGTCAATGTCATCCGCCATGTTGTTCGCGCCAGTATGTCAGCAATTGTGTGACGTCACTATTATTTTTATACGTCAATTGTTGGAAAATGTACGTTATTCAGGAGATTTGTATTTAGTGGTTGATAATATTATGCTGTTAGAAAAGTGGCAATGGACTCACAGATAGACAGACAAATGATAGACAGGCTGAGGGAAATTAATGAATTAGATTCTCGTGATGTTAAAAACAATATCATCTCAAAATTAAAAGTTTTCGCCATTAAAACCTTCTCTTCCCGTACGGTGTGAACAGTAAAAAGAAGAACAGTTGTCTGATAACATTCGGAACATCAGGACATTGGACAATCGGCAGACGCCCAACGATTTCATCCTCGCCAAATCAAACTTCCAACATTTGGAACGAGCCTTTTGAAGAAAAAGTCATTTATCGCTGTTAATTATAGAGAGAATAAACAGAACAGCGTCTGTCAGGTGTAACATGAGTCCTTTACGGAAACTATGATCGGGTTAACCCGATCAGTTGGATCACTGATCCTGACGTTCGGAAGGTGATCTGGGATCGGCCAGAAATAGGGCAGGATGATTCAGATCAGTAGCTGCTTTGCTTTACCATCTGTTTTTTTATTGTTAAGCCAACTTTTTTGTTGTTGGATGTTCGTTACATTCATGGAATCATAAATCCCACTTGACAGCTGTTTGACATATAACTGATCAATCCGGATCCTTATCAGTGTTTCCGTAAAGGCCTATGTTCTTTACGTATGACATATTAGGTTATCTCTAAGGAACACCTCCATGCTTTTAGAAAAAATTGGCATGTTTCGATCCATCTGCGTGGGTGCAGAATAGAGTATCAAATAGAATATTAAATAAGTGAAACAAATGTATAGTTATGAATAAGATTTATTGACGAATTTTTTATATACAACTTATATACACCACAATATAGGGAAAACCTTACACTTAAGAACACAATTTGATTATACAAGTCAATGCCTGGGTAAAATAAGTTTGGCAGACACAGTTCAACAAAGGTAATGCTCAAATTATTTCTATTTGTCACAGGACGGTAATAAGAACAACTCCGTAATCTAAACAACTGTGCTTCCATATATATATGATCATGCAGCAAATACAAATCTTTATTTAGATAACGGTAGATATATAGTTCGAAAAAAAATGTTCTCACTCACTATTAGAAAGGTACAGAGTTGAATCTTCCAAACAGTCTCAGCTGTGATGACTATGCTGTATCACTTTATCTAACAAATTTCAGGCAGTTATACAGAGTTGTATTGCTAGGATTTTTATACAAAATCTGTGAGCAGAACTGCAAGCACTAAATGTTATATATTATTATTGTAGGTATAGAGAAGTTTTGAAAGAACTGTTTTTATGGTATTATATATTCAGCAACTATCGTCCAATTTGACTTTCATCGTTGTACGATGAATTATTAAATATTCATCACTTTCAAAATCTCCAAGATTCTTTAATACTGGTGGATGATCGAAATATCTAACTATTTATCACAATGAACTTCTTAAATATACTCGGATATGAAAACCTTTTTTAAATCTGGCACACTGCCGACACTTTTCTTATACCCCTCGTATCTGTCGTAGTAATCAATGAACACCGCGCTACCGGTGGTGTCCGGTAAATACTCCACCGATTTGATCTTCGCTCTCGGGTGGCCATGGTTGACATCGGACATCTTCAGGTCCGATCGCTGGGTATTCCTGGAATTCCGTCTACGCAAGCTGTCTTCCAAGGTCATGAAAGAGTTGGATCTGTGCAGAACGGGCGGTCTGTTGTTGGTAACTTTTTCGCTAACTTCAATGAAAGCTTGGAAGTTTTCGAGCGATCTGTATAGAGAAGATTTTATTATTAGGGAATGGGTATATGAGCCAACTCAAATATCTAAAAGTACTCTGTACGTCAATTACTCTTTTATGACGAATACCTCGGTCTGAGCGGTCCAAAACTACAATGAACAACAATTCAAACAATTTCACCAAATGTGCAAGAAAACATATTTAAGGTCCGAATATTTCGTAATGATGCCGATAAAAAAATTTATTATTAATTGCAGGTTATAGTAAATTGAGGACACACATTTGCGGGGTAGGGGGAGGTGCAAAAAGTCGAGCTACAACGGGCGTGGCCAATTTTCTATAATCCTTACCACAAGGATATAAAAATTGTGAAAGTGGAGAACTTAGCGAAGGAACATACCTTCTGGAATGAATAAAAATGTTAATTGAAATAAATTTTTATTAGTTTATGTTACAAAGTAAAAAATGTACTTTCTATTCGCGATGCAAAAAAGTGTGAGCCCATGGGATAGACCCTAAATTTCTCAGTCTGGGCCTGTCAGTAATTTAAATTTTAATTACATACAAGTTTGATTGAAAATCCTAAGATTTCTCAGTATTCCTGAGTACGGTAACCGCTGAAAACCAATTAAACTAAACAAACCAATTTTATTTTAATTTTTGTATTCTTAGCTTTTGGCCTGCAGTGTATATATGGATAACTCCCAAAACCACCGTATATAAATTTAGTCGGTCCCAAAACAATATCTATCGCATTCCATTTCCATTATCAGTGTCCTAATAGGCGTTCAATTCTTTGATGCAAGGCTCTGGTTGTAACCGTTTCTCGCACTGTATATCAATAATTTTCGCACAAAAACATGGTTTTCGTTTTCTTAAAACTTCAATCTAGATCACCATCGATCCATATTCCTGAATAACTATATACAGGGTAATTAACAAGAGCCTGAATTTAGTCAAAATAACGTCATATTCACCAATTTTTTAATAATTGTCTATTAGGAAATTTAAAAAATACGTCAACGTTTCTCTAGAACTATCCTTTTTCTTCATGCATATATGTTTTATAGTTCAGAAATCTCAAATTAAATAGTCAACCCTCACGGACGTACTGTAACCCCCGCTTAACTTTTGGCCTGCAGTGTATATACGAATAACTCTACCAAAACCACCGAATATAAATTCAATGGATGCCCAAAACAATATATATCTCATTCCAGAGATGAATGCACCTCATCCCTCTCATAAACTGTAGTTTACTATTTTTTATTGGTGGTACTTTTATCAGTGTCCCAATAGGAGCTCGATTCTTTGATGCAAGGTACTGGTTGTTACCATTTACATACCTGTATATTAACAATTTTTGCACAAGAATATGGTTAATGTTTTCTTAAAACTTTGGTCTAGATGAACATCAAACCAGATTTTAGAATCACTGTATACAGGGTGATTAAAGAAACCGTGAATTTAGTCAGAAAAATGCCACATTTAGCAATTTTTTAATAATTGCCTATTAGGAAATTTCAAAAAATACGTCGATATTTCTTTAGAACTATCCTTTTTCATCATACTCATATTTTTTTCAGTTCAGAAATCTCAAAATTAGTTGTCAAAAATGGTTACAGTTGAACCATTGTAAACAGTTCTCGCGTATGTACTATCAAGGTAGGTCTGGTAAACATTCAGGAGTTCAGTTTTATTCGCGCGTTGTAGGAAAAATATTTCACTTCCCTTTACTGGCCAACAAAGATTTTGCGTACCTTTTTGAGTTAGATCTGGTTATCCTAAAATTTTTATTAGGATCAGGCTGGCTACTGCTAACTTTTGCTTGAGTTATTACTGGTTTGAATGATGTCATCACAGGTTGAGTACTTGCATTGTTTATGACGAAGTATTCTCCTTTATTTGGAGTGATACTTTGTTTGTCAATCAGCGGAATGTTCGTGGTCACCTGAAAAAATGAACAATTCATTAGTTCCTTCTGAATATATAAAAATATTCAAGACAATGGAAGACCCACATGGTTTCGTGAGTTAAAAACAAAGGAAGTATTATGCATTCCAACTTGTTATGCGTAATTATCACGTAGGATTATTAATTTTCATCGCACGCTTTTAAGATACAATAGTGGTTCCTGAAATAATGAATAAATTTTCTAACATTGACACGCAATTTTTATTTGCTGAAGTAGTTTGGCAAGTGGAAGATTATAAATCAATATATTTAGCATCGAAGCGCATGATATTTTTTATACAACTTAACTAACTTTAACTAACAATTGATAGCGCAATATGTATGTCACACTATACAAAGTGAGTCTTAAGTATGGAACGCCCCAACTATCTCGGAAACGTTTGCATTTCCATTTGAAATAACTAAGTTTATATTTCCTGAAAAACGGAGGTCTGACAACATTGTCAATACCATAGTGAGATTGGCCGTATTGCAAAACCCCCCTATCCCAAAACTCATGGAAATCGTGCCAACCGTTTCCGAGATAATTGAGGAGTTCCATACTCACTCTGTATATACCCCCCATGTGAATCCCATAGCCCATCTGTTTTTTTACTTTCATAACCTGTATTCTCTGTAGTATCATAATACGTAAAATTTTGGACGTTTGGAGCAATGCAGAAAAGCAGGGCAGATGTGCATGGAAACGTCGGGAAATGGTTGGAAAGAGTTAATTGAAAAAAAATATCCTAGGGGACTTACCCTATCATGATTCTGGAAAAACTCAAAGTCTCCATTTGCTTCAGTGGTGATCGAATAGCAACTTTTTGAGCTAATCGAATCAAAATTTTCGTTGTTGTTTATAGCATCGTTAATGTCAGTGAGATAATCTTCATCTGAACTGGAGTAACCATTGGATACATTGATATCCACTTTGGTGTAATGCTTGCCATGTTTTTGCTGAACTGTTGGATGTTCCCTTGGTTTCGAGAAGCTCTGGCTGGATTGTCGTGCAATGTTCCCTGAATATTTTTAACACCATTGAAAGGATAAATAAACACTATTAAGAGTATTGAACACCTAGGTTACGTTATCTTATTTTAACAGTATAATAGAATTTAGTTGTCGGTGAATTTGGAGAAACAGATTCGGTAAAATGTTTATAATTATATTTTGCAATTCCCTGCAAAATGTGTCAATAACTGTAGCAAAAAGTAACATTATTCGTAAAACAGAAAACGTTTTCCCGTAATATTCTCTGCAATAGGCTTAACCATGTTGCTTATACTTTATAAGATCGGTTCCACACATGGGAGTCAACATTGGCAGCAATGTTAGCGCTTTTGGAGTAGAGATTGAGTTCCATGTTCGTTGAAGCCTCCACACATTAGAGACGAATTGGTGCAATGTCAGTACATTTTTGTCAAATCCAACGGCAACATGTCTGACACACAAATCATTGTCAATTAAAGTCAACAATAAGACTCCAACGTTGGCGCAACAATGGTGCCAACATTGGCTCCGATGCTATTTCGTCCATTCACACATTGGTCGAATGCTGTTGGCACCAATAGTGGCTCCCATATATGGAGCCGGTCCAAATGTTACAACATCGAATAGAAGAGACATATACTTTAGAAGAGAAAAATCTCGCTTTATACTTAGGCTAGAAAGGTACTTACTAATTTCTTTGATTTGGAGATCGTCCAAACTATCTTCACTTTTACTCAGTCTCATTTTGTTCAACTTCAGTAAATTCCTAGCACTACTGGATAAATTACTAGCGTTATTTCCCAAGCCGCTCAAGGCTAAATCAGAGTTCCTATAGAAATAGTCTTTCGCTTGTTTCTCAGGTACATAGTTCAAAGACTCTTGACTATAGCTAACTTTATCTGGTAGAGATTTCTTCATTAACATACCGCTTTGTCGCAGAAAGCTAGAGCTGAGGAAAAGAAAGTCAGTACCAAGCTGTATAGTTTTCACTAGCATCAGTTCATTTACAGTTATTTATTTATTTATTTATTTATTTAGAACGGAGCGATTTATTATAAGTAGGTACCTTTTGTTTGAGATGTATTGACCCTTCAAAGATGTACATCTTTGATAATAAGAACTAACGGTATGCGTAAATTTATGTTCCAAGAAACAGACCACTAAGTGGTCTGACAGACAAACAGACATAACATGCACCAACGAAACGTAATCTATAGTCAAGCTGATCTCACTATAAGCATCTTTACATCTACTCATAACTGATCGATAAGAATATATGAAGAATATATAAACTTCCCAACCCTGGATTTATCGAAAACCTCCGAATAAAAGAGAAACGCCGACGGCAAAAGTTTTGTCAAGGGGCGACAACTTTTTAACCAAAAACTACTTCATCCTCTTGAACCCTCTCCCCCCAAGGATCATCCCCTCAAAAATTTCAAATGGCAAGGGGTATCGAGTATCGAGTTACCTTGTTTTAAAGGTATGTCGAAGTACTCTGTTTTGACGTTTGATTTTTTAAAATCGATCGATTCTAGTTCAAGAAAATTATAATCTTTATGTATCTTAACTTGTTCAAGTAGAACACAAAAACACATGAAAATATCATTTTTTATTGCAATAAGTGTTCAAATGATGCCCGTTATTGGCCAAACAATGATATAGACGATTTTCAAATTGCTGGCAGGCATAATATACACAACAGTGCAACTGTAATACCTCATCAGCACAAGCCATACGAAAAGTTATGGACAACTCTTGGTTTGGAGTACATATTATTTGCTCATAAGACAAACAACATCATGATTTTATGACAGCAATACATTAAATAGTTCTCAATCTGGTTTTATCAAGAATATATGTAGATGTTAGATGCAACAAACTTTGTTTTTTAAGATTTCACAATCCACGACTTACTGAGTCAGTGCTCAATGCAATGTACTTTGTTTGCCAGTAATTAAAAGGGGTGATACACGTACGAACTTTAAGTACGCGAGTAAGACAGAAGGAATTCTGCCGGTGCGCCATCTAGTACCCGAAGGTGACGGCAACCAAAGAGAGAAACGCCACTAGAAGCAGTTTACCTCTCCTTGGTGGAACGACAAGGCTCGCTCGCTTTTTGCCACTAGAGGCGCGGATTTTGACGCACGCAGCGTGAAGCCGATATACGAGGGTTGCTCTATACCTCCGTCAATCCACCAGTACGCAGACAGCTGTTTCACGCTTATTAGCGATCATCAGTGCGCCATTGGTCGATTGACGAAAGTAGAGAGCATCAATTTTTCCATGTTTAATAAACATGTGAAAGATGTACGAGTAAGACAGAAGGAATTCTGCCGGTGCGCCATCTAGTACCCGAAGGTGACGGCAACCAAAGAGAGAAACGCCACTAGAAGCAGTTTACCTCTCCTTGGTGGAACGACAAGGCTCGCTCGCTTTTTGCCACTAGAGGCGCGGATTTTGACGCACGCAGCGTGAAGCCGATATACGAGGGTTGCTCTATACCTCCGTCAATCCACCAGTACGCAGACAGCTGTTTCACGCTTACTAGCGATCATCAGTGCGCCATAGGTCGATTGACGAAAGTAGAGAGCATCAATTTTTCCATGTTTAATAAACATGTGAAAGATGTACGAGTAAGACAGAAGGAATTCTGCCGGTGCGCCATCTAGTACCCGAAGGTGACGGCAACCAAAGAGAGAAACGCCACTAGAAGCAGTTTACCTCTCCTTGGTGGAACGACAAGGCTCGCTCGCTTTTTGCCACTAGAGGCGCGGATTTTGACGCACGCAGCGTGAAGCCGATATACGAGGGTTGCTCTATACCTCCGTCAATCCACCAGTACGCAGACAGCTGTTTCACGCTTATTAGCGATCATCAGTGCGCCATAGGTCGATTGACGAAAGTAGAGAGCATCAATTTTTCCATGTTTAATAAACATGTGAAAGATGTACGAGTAAGACAGAAGGAATTCTGCCGGTGCGCCATCTAGTACCCGAAGGTGACGGCAACCAAAGAGAGAAACGCCACTAGAAGCAGTTTACCTCTCCTTGGTGGAACGACAAGGCTCGCTCGCTTTTTGCCACTAGAGGCGCGGATTTTGACGCACGCAGCGTGAAGCCGATATACGAGGGTTGCTCTATACCTCCGTCAATCCACCAGTACGCAGACAGCTGTTTCACGCTTATTAGCGATCATCAGTGCGCCATAGGTCGATTGACGAAAGTAGAGAGCATCAATTTTTCCATGTTTAATAAACATGTGAAAGATGTACGAGTAAGACAGAAGGAATTCTGCCGGTGCGCCATCTAGTACCCGAAGGTGACGGCAACCAAAGAGAGAAACGCCACTAGAAGCAGTTTACCTCTCCTTGGTGGAACGACAAGGCTCGCTCGCTTTTTGCCACTAGAGGCGCGGATTTTGACGCACGCAGCGTGAAGCCGATATACGAGGGTTGCTCTATACCTCCGTCAATCCACCAGTACGCAGACAGCTGTTTCACGCTTATTAGCAATCATCAGTGCGCCATAGGTCGATTGACGAAAGTAGAGAGCATCAATTTTTCCATATTTAATAAACATGTGAAAGATGTACGAGTAAGACAGAAGGAATTCTGACGTTGTCGTTCCACCAAGGAGAGGTAAACTGCTTCTAGTGGCGTTTCTCTCTTTGGTTGCCGTCACCTTCGGGTACTAGATGGCGCACCGGCAGAATTCCTTCTGTCTTACTCGTACATCTTTCACATGTTTATTAAACATGGAAAAATTGATGCTCTCTACTTTCGTCAATCGACCTATGGCGCACTGATGATCGCTAATAAGCGTGAAACAGCTGTCTGCGTACTGGTGGATTGACGGAGGTATAGAGCAACCCTCGTATATCGGCTTCACGCTGCGTGCGTCAAAATCCGCGCCTCTAGTGGCAAAAAGCGAGCGAGCCTTGTCGTTCCACCAAGGAGAGGTAAACTGCTTCTAGTGGCGTTTCTCTCTTTGGTTGCCGTCACCTTCGGGTACTAGATGGCGCACCGGCAGAATTCCTTCTGTCTTACTCGTACATCTTTCACATGTTTATTAAACATGGAAAAATTGATGCTCTCTACTTTCGTCAATCGACCTATGGCGCACTGATGATCGCTAATAAGCGTGAAACAGCTGTCTGCGTACTGGTGGATTGACGGAGGTATAGAGCAACCCTCGTATATCGGCTTCACGCTGCGTGCGTCAAAATCCGCGCCTCTAGTGGCAAAAAGCGAGCGAGCCTTGTCGTTCCACCAAGGAGAGGTAAACTGCTTCTAGTGGCGTTTCTCTCTTTGGTTGCCGTCACCTTCGGGTACTAGATGGCGCACCGGCAGAATTCCTTCTGTCTTACTCGTACATCTTTCACATGTTTATTAAACATGGAAAAATTGATGCTCTCTACTTTCGTCAATCGACCTATGGCGCACTGATGATCGCTAATAAGCGTGAAACAGCTGTCTGCGTACTGGTGGATTGACGGAGGTATAGAGCAACCCTCGTATATCGGCTTCACGCTGCGTGCGTCAAAATCCGCGCCTCTAGTGGCAAAAAGCGAGCGAGCCTTGTCGTTCCACCAAGGAGAGGTAAACTGCTTCTAGTGGCGTTTCTCTCTTTGGTTGCCGTCACCTTCGGGTACTAGATGGCGCACCGGCAGAATTCCTTCTGTCTTACTCGTACATCTTTCACATGTTTATTAAACATGGAAAAATTGATGCTCTCTACTTTCGTCAATCGACCTATGGCGCACTGATGATCGCTAATAAGCGTGAAACAGCTGTCTGCGTACTGGTGGATTGACGGAGGTATAGAGCAACCCTCGTATATCGGCTTCACGCTGCGTGCGTCAAAATCCGCGCCTCTAGTGGCAAAAAGCGAGCGAGCCTTGTCGTTCCACCAAGGAGAGGTAAACTGCTTCTAGTGGCGTTTCTCTCTTTGGTTGCCGTCACCTTCGGGTACTAGATGGCGCACCGGCAGAATTCCTTCTGTCTTACTCGTACATCTTTCACATGTTTATTAAACATGGAAAAATTGATGCTCTCTACTTTCGTCAATCGACCTATGGCGCACTGATGATCGCTAATAAGCGTGAAACAGCTGTCTGCGTACTGGTGGATTGACGGAGGTATAGAGCAACCCTCGTATATCGGCTTCACGCTGCGTGCGTCAAAATCCGCGCCTCTAGTGGCAAAAAGCGAGCGAGCCTTGTCGTTCCACCAAGGAGAGGTAAACTGCTTCTAGTGGCGTTTCTCTCTTTGGTTGCCGTCACCTTCGGGTACTAGATGGCGCACCGGCAGAATTCCTTCTGTCTTACTCGTACATCTTTCACATGTTTATTAAACATGGAAAAATTGATGCTCTCTACTTTCGTCAATCGACCTATGGCGCACTGATGATCGCTAATAAGCGTGAAACAGCTGTCTGCGTACTGGTGGATTGACGGAGGTATAGAGCAACCCTCGTATATCGGCTTCACGCTGCGTGCGTCAAAATCCGCGCCTCTAGTGGCAAAAAGCGAGCGAGCCTTGTCGTTCCACCAAGGAGAGGTAAACTGCTTCTAGTGGCGTTTCTCTCTTTGGTTGCCGTCACCTTCGGGTACTAGATGGCGCACCGGCAGAATTCCTTCTGTCTTACTCGTACATCTTTCACATGTTTATTAAACATGGAAAAATTGATGCTCTCTACTTTCGTCAATCGACCTATGGCGCACTGATGATCGCTAATAAGCGTGAAACAGCTGTCTGCGTACTGGTGGATTGACGGAGGTATAGAGCAACCCTCGTTTAAGTACGCGGTTTTTAAGTTCGCGAACTTACTCGGCTCGACGTCGGTGATACACGTGAAACTTTGAAGTACACACTGTACTGCCATGTCGTCGGTAGAAGCTTCGTGTTATTTGGGAATTATATCATACTACATTTGAAAAACTGAAAAAAATAAACGAAATCGAAAAGTGTGGGTAAAGAACTGGCTTACGAAAAGAGAGCGTTTATCACATGTGAATTTAGTAAGAGAGTTACGTCAAGAAAAGGAAGATTTCCATAATTATTTCAGAATGTCCTCATGCTATCTCGCACTTTTTTATGTTCTTTACGATACCCATCCCTTAATGAATTAATGTTTTTCTTGACGTTATCAATAGTAGCATCTCTTTCCACCTTACGTATAATTTCTAATAACTTATTGTATGCTTGAAACTTCATATTTTTGTCTTTGTCTTTGTCTAATTTTCCAAAGACAAGGATAATTTCGGAAACATTTTATGAATTCTCTGAGCAGTTCATGTAAGTAAGTTCTGAGATCAGTCATTTTGATAATTTTCCAAAAACAACAAAACTTTTAATTTAACCTCGCTTTTAACAAACGTCAAACGCTGTCGAAAGAAAATGGTGACTCGCGGCTCGCAGTGCTGCCACACGTACGAGCCGAGACAAGCTACGAGCAAGATTTCAAACCAGTTGGATCGCCGGCGATTTTGCTCGACGGTTTTAAAGTACGCGTACTTACGGTGACACACAGGCGAAAAAGGTCGTCGAGCCGTAAGTACGCGTACTTACTCGTACGTGTATCACCCCTTTAAGAGTTCTGTCAAAAGTCGTGTATCTTTATAAAGGCTATAGATGTGGCCAAAACGTCATAAATAGGTGATGTTTCATAGATTTGAAGAGTATATGTTTTAGTGGATGTGCTTTTATTTAAGATCCAGTGAGGCGGGACGAATCATAGAAGCAACCACACTGTAAGATTCAGGCATTGAATTATTCACATCATTTCATCAATTTGTTTGTTGAATTACTCAACGTAATGAAAAATCTAGCAACCATGTACGAATGCAATACATTACCATTGGAAATATTTCATCCACATGACGGGATCCTATCACTATACCCAGTAAGCCCACGTTTACATCGGACGCGCCTTGCTTGGATCATCACGCTTTGCTTTATAGCCTAGCGTAAAGCGAAGAGAAACAAACTAATATACTGAGATGTAGCATGTAGCCGTTCTCATCGGGCGCATAGCAGATGAGCAGTATGCGTAGCGCTATGCCATGCACAGCGCTAAGTAACGTCACCGTACATTAACAAAGGTAACGTGCAGTGTCGCTTCTTGGACGATTGCCTTCGCTTGTTCGAAAGATTTCATTGGTCAAATTGGTTAGGTGTGGTAGGAATAATCAGGTTTTTACTTTAAAAATTATGTAATACCTTTTATTTACTCCAATGTTATCGTTATTCGCTGTTCTGCTGAAATTCCGTCTCAAATGTTGGTCCCAGAACCAGTTAAGTAGCGTTCCAGTTAGTCAAGAAGCAGGTAGAATGATTCTTTTGAAATTCTTAAATATTCGTAAAATTGTTGCGGGTAGATTCGAGTATCTCGGTGTACACAGGTTTTCCACGCATTTTCCTAATTCTTGCAAGCTAGATCGAATTTTCCAATAACAACATTTTGCGAACAAGTTATGACTGTGCCTTGATGAGCGTGGCGCTTCACTTGGTGTTAAAGCAAAGCGCGATGCTCCAAGCACACTCCAAGTGAGGAGCGTCCGATGTGAACGTGGGGTGTATCGTGTTGGGGCTGAAAATGCTCTTTACTGTACCTGGCATGCAGTAGATTGCTGCTACGTTGTAAGGGATTAGGTTGCTGCTGTTGTAACAGATTAAGCTGTTTGTTAATGTAGTGTGGACTGAGGTGATGTAAGTTCGAATGGCTGGGACAAAGGTCTGCTTCACAGTTGCTGCAAGATGGGACCTTAGGAAAATTTTCACAGTAGTCCTGTCTATTCAGATGTGATGAATGCAGAGCTACATTTGAGAACTGCCTTTCAACAGGCTTACCTAAAAATTAAAACCATGACATAGATCAGAGAGACTGTTATTTGGCGAAGGCGTTCTAACTTTAAAATAAAAGTAGGTTTGTTGCGAACAAAGCTCTGAATCATTCTAAGTTGTTGTTGGAATGAGCCCGATAACTAGGTGACCTTACAAGTTTAGTAAAACCATAGATAGATGTGGCCTTTATTTGACTGACTATAGCACTCAATGCCCTACCCGACAACATCTAAAATAGTGACAATAAAACCATGAGTATGATTAACAAAAATGGCAATCACGTTCTATGATGTCAACTGGAATATCATACCAATCATTGAGAAAAACAGACTACACTTCTTCGAAGTATTTCGGACTTGTGATTATTTTTTAACCACAAGTTTCCATTTACAATGCTGTTCAATATGCATGATGAAACAGTCGCCCTCGAGAAACTAGCAAGCTACAAGAAAGTGACCCTGTTTTGGGTCTCCGGACACATTGATGCACCGGGTAACGAGAGAGCGGACCGTTTAGCTAGGATAGGGGCTGGCAGCCCTTGCATCGGAATAAGAATCGATGCTTGGAATTAGCAGGCGCTAGGTCAATATTGCGTGTTGCCCTGGACGACTGGACCTACAAGGAACTGGCGAAAGCCTGGTTAGAGAGAGATGACTACAGCACCGTACATTAACAAAAACAAGTAGGGTCACTCTAAGCTCCGCCCCCAATGTTGTTTTTCTCGCTCTGCTCTCGGATAGTACGCAAGCTGGCGAATTCTGGCGCACGGTGATCTCGAGCAGTAGCAGAACGCTAACAGCTGTGGTTTACAGGGTCAGTTCATCTAACACGCAACACAATCTGTCGGATCTACCGGGGTGCCTAAATAAGTAGTGTTTGTGTGTATATTGAGCGTTTTGCGCGTATCTGCGTATTTCACAAAAAAATACCGGCGACATGTTCTGTATATGACTGCAACAAGGCATGAGAAAATCATTTTTTCGATGTCCGAAAGAGGACACTGGGTAAGATAGATTTTTTGCCTTATTGCCGTTTTCGTTGTTTTTTAAGGAGGTTGTTAAGTTTTGTATATAATTTATTCGATATAGACAAAATATGTTATGTTAAAGTACTAACTGTTCCCTTTAATTATCTTATCATTTATATTTCAAGGAACTAATGGAACTAAAATATTGTCAATTCAGTTGAATGGTTTACTGAATAATAAATTATATTCTATCTATACTATAGAATTCATTTCTATTGACCCCCGTATAAGAAGTAAAGTGAACGTCGACAATATCGCACAGTCAGATTCCCTGTAAGTAAACGAGACGGCACGAACGGAACCCCTCTGAAATCGAGGCGGCTCGCGTTTGTGAGACACACATCAAAGTCGGCACTCCGAGTGACCCTACTTGTCTTTCTACAGGCCAGCATAAAGGGTCATAGCAGGCCCTGATAACGGCCGAACACTATGGCTTCTGAATAAAGGCACAGAGACGCTTAACCTTTTGGTGGGGGTTCTCACTGACCATTGTCGGTTGAATAGATATTTGTCACTCATGAGACATGAGAGTGGTAGGGGACCCCATCTGTTCCAGACGCTGGAAGGAGGACGAGATAGCGTTCCACTTTCTGGGTAGATTGGCTGTGTGTCGCAACCTCAGGGTTCAAATATTCGGAGTTTGGGGATGAGTCCCTATATTATCAAGAGGTCTGGTAGGTTCGACAAGGAGCTTTCTAGGACGAAACAAAAAGTCACATCTTCTAGACCTTTACGTGAGGAACTTTCTATAAGGTTTTGCGTAACAAAATGTTAGCATTGGTATTCCATTATCATGACATATTTTGTTTAAGAAAACGAAGAATAAACTAATAAATTAGTTCAATCTTCAGTTTTTCTTAATTGAACCTATGTTAATTATTTTAAAGTTAAAGTATGATATACATTTTTGACTTACAGTTCTGCGCCATACCTCGATTTTCTTTATTTCTCCTATAATTGTGGATAACTGGCAATCTTCCATCAATACTCGTGTAGAGCGATCCATTGGTAATGGGAAATCGATGTTCTACAGCTTGAAATGCTTTTCCATTTCTATCAGATGTGTTGTGAATCTCGAGGCTTTGCGGTTGGCTACATGTTCCAAAAGGTCTGAACTTTCCATCTAATCCAACTGAAAAGTGAAGTTGATCACTAAAAGTTTAACTCAATATGAAATAAATGAGGCAGTATCAAATGACTAAACGTAGAAGCAGCAAATGCTTGCTTTTTCAAATTAAACCTAAGAAAATTTCACAGCTAATAAACCTAAAAGAATTGAAGATTTTCAATCGACTTGTAATTTCTCATTTTAAAGTCCTACCTGATGACTCACCGTTGATTCCTGCGGTTGTTCACCACCCAGCATTAATAATAAATATATTAAACGTGTCTACTAAGGAATCGAAGTTTAAATTTGTGGCTGAAATAAGTTATACCTTTGGGTAGCATCACAAATGGTAACCTGCAGCTACCCTCTTAACGGCGTATCTTAAATATGGACAGTCTCGAAGATATAACGTTCAGTATTATGTCTAATTCAGATTTGACATGTAAAGAACCTACAAAGTGGCTCAAAAATATGAGACACATAATATTAAATAAATTCTAAATCAATTAGTCTTTAATACCTCCACCGCAATCAAATTCTACAATTGTCTTTGTTTTGGCTATATTTGCAAAAACTTCTTTTCGCTCTCCTGAAGAATCACTAAAGTTGAGATAAGCCCGTTGGCAAGGAAAGTGACGTAGTGTCTCATGCAAATCATCCTAATACATAATAACACCAATAATACATGTTCATCCTGTTCAAGAAAATGAAGTTATGTTGACCATAACTAACATGACTTGTTAATATATTCTAACTATGTGTTTACCGACTCAAAGTAGCTATAGTATAAAGCGCTGCTCGCTATGATACGGCAGCACCATATTGTTCTTCTGTTCTGTTAATCAACTTATCAACAATAAAAGGTGTATTCATACCTTTTTAATTGTAACACTTCTTATTCTAGTTTATGGTTCTAAAGGCAATCTAGTTAGTGAAACACACTAATCTGTGTGACGGGAGTTTAATCTTGAAACATATAAAGTATACGTCACTTATATTTATATGATGTTAATGCTAGTGTTGAAAATATGATAGGAAAGAGGAAAACGGTGCAAAAGGTGATTGCTGAAATAAGTGGTTGAATTTGACTTATTTCGTTATGTGCCTGACTAATCTTATCAACGATATACAATATACTGGTCTTATCAACGTCATGTTGTACATAAGAAAATGATTTGATAGTTATTATAAATAATTATTTCTGCAACTAACCTTGCGGAAGCTTCTCTTCTACGTTTTTAGTTGAGCAACGATATACGCTGGACACCCATTTACAAAATCTGGAATCCACAATGCCGAGCCCTATGGGAATGAGCAGGTCTTGCACTAAGCCCAACCATAGAGCTATTCCAGCTACTGGCCATGGATGGATCAACTTTGGGTAGATACACAAAATCTGGAAATAAAAATAATATAATGAGTGTGTGACTCTGAAAAATGAAAACAAAAATTTATTAATTTTTAATTTACATAATTGTAATTTTAATTGATTGGAACTTGGATTAAAGAAGTTATTATTCGTATGAAGATTTATAGGTTATTTCCAACAAGGACAGTTTGATCACTTAAACAGAATACTTTATTGATGAGTACCTATACGTCGACAAGTATCCAACTGTTGTGTTATTCGAACGAACTTTGGATGATTCACTGTCAATACTGCATTTTTTAAAGAACCATTAAATCGATTTTTAGTTCTACAATCAAAAATCAGTTTTCAATCTACGTTTCCCATTTCTTAAAACTATAGGTTATTTCAATTGAGGATTATAAACAACCCAGTTACAATTTTCGTTGTTTGTTCTAAAGTTCTCTAACATTAGTGATCGACATTGTAACTTTTGAGATAGTCTTATTCTGGTGTAGCTCATATACAAATATATCAATCAAACTCTTCTGAAGCTCAGCGATCAAAATCTCTACACTTGTACATTGGAAGTGTAGTCAACACGTGCTTCAAACGTTTGATCCATCAAAAGTCTTGCAACTACTGTGAAAAATGACATTGATATCCAAAAGTATAGTTGCTGCAACTGGCAACTGTGATGCGAATACTTAAGGTAGCCATTGACATACTTTGGCTTTTGTTGGAAGAACACCAATGCTATTTATTTTATATTCCTTATAATATGTTTATATATTTGCCTGGTAAAGCTTTTACACAAAAGGTTTATATGTATTTACTTTCCAAGAAAGGATCACTTAGCATATGTTCAAAAGGCATAATATTGACCATTTCGTAACTCCACACATTGTATTTTCAAAACAATTAAGGTTGATGCATAATTGAAAGTCTGAAAATAATACCAGATAGCGAGAGTCAAATTACTTGACGCTATACTAAACTACTGCGTAAGTTTGTTTGAACCCGAGTGTAGGAGTACATTATTTTGTTTTTCTTTTAGGTATACGGTAGCTTTTCTGAAATGAAGCAAAAGGTTTAAAAACACAATACTACACAGAATATTAAGTATTATATCTCTCTTTGTAATTAGACATATAATAATAATAATAATAAAGCTGGAAAATTGTTCGATTTTCTGAGTAGATTATAAATTGGTTAAAATTATTAAGAACATTATACACTTTAGAATTGATTGGGCCATTCAATATTTTTATACGTCATGAAATTATTAGTAAGTACTTCGTTAAAGAAATTGACAAAACTACGATTTACTTCCACAGTTTGCACAAGTATAATACTCCAAAGTGCTAGGTACCTGAGGAAGTGAGGCATAAAATGAAAAATATAGCTGCATACCAGAAAACCTAAGCTACTGAAATAAGCCAGGCATGTTCATAAGTTCAGGCTGTACATAACAAAAAATATTCAAAAACAAATTGCGTAAGTAGTTTTTTGCAATTCTGCTTTTCTGTCCTACCTACTGGTGTAAATGCTAAGGAGCGCTACTGTTTTGCGCGTATTCCAACAGGTAATTTTCATGACCTTTTCGAACCTGCGAGCAAATTACAATTTTGTAAAAAGGTAAAACATGTGCAATTCATCAAGAAGTGCTATATCAATTTTATAAGTTTCATAAAACTAAATTCAATAAATTAATGTTTATGAAAGCGCTCTGCCAGCTTTAATACTACCTGCGCATCTGCGATATCCAAGCCTCTTTAGCTCAGTGGCAGAGCACTGGTCTTGTAAACCAGGGGTCGTGAGTTCAATCCTCACAGGAGGCAAGGCGTTGTGGCACTTTTTTTGTTGAATTTGTTCAAATATGATATTTTTAGTTTGCAGCTACGTATTTTATGGCTTGATATAGATAACACAATATAGTAACACATATAACAAGTGATAGTAACTAACGAATTTTAGAGATAACAGTAAAATTTGGTATGTAAAATTTTCCTTAATGGTTGCAATGGTTTTATATCCGAATGACTGACATTATGCGTTTGAAAATATAGATCTTGTAGAGATATAATCACAGTATCGTGAAATATCAGCTTGGGCTGGCATTTTATGGATTGAATCGACATTAAAAAGTGAAAGGCAATGGGTTTTTTGCTTTTACAAATAATTTCTACTGTTAAATGGAATTAAAGATAATACTAATCACTCGTGAATGATAACGTTGAAAACTTAGCATAGGTTTAATGATTTATGACAGCCTCATTTGTTGTTAAAACTATAATTCAGTATGGTCTTATTAAAATAATATATGGTCGGTTATAGAGGCATCACTAGGCTCTTTCTCTTTATTTAAAGTGGTACTAACACATAAGTAATAATTGTATCATGCTAGTTGCTTATTCCCACTATTTTTGTTGCGATTGATCGCATTCTAATTAAATAAAAAAAATATTCAAATAAGTTATTTCTCATAGGAACCATGTCTTTGATATAGTAGTTATCAAACGGTTAGTTTGATTTTTATGAGGTGTTAGCTCTTTAGTTTGTTGGTCTCCATGCAAATGGAGACTATAATGTTTCAAGACTAATAGCACTTTTGATGTTAAAGAGCTTCAAGAAAATAACTAAATCTCTTAAGTGGCTGACACACGTACGAACTTTAAGTACGTGGTTTTTAAGTTCGCGAACTTACTCGGCTCGACGTCGGTGACACATGTAAAGCTGAAATCACTCATTTTGATAATTTTCCTAAATAAACAAAACTTTTAACAAACGCCAAACACATCAAGCGTTGCGCATCGATGGCCTGCCGAAACAAAGTGGTGGCTCGCGGCTCGCAGTACGAGCCGAGACAAGCTACTATAATGCGAGCAAGATTTCAAACGTAAGCGTTTGCTTTCCTGAGTATATAAGAAGTTTATGTAGGAATGATCGTAATTGTGCTCTTGAATCAGATCTAAACAGCCGTTTCAAAAAAGACCTGTAAG
This sequence comes from Callosobruchus maculatus, assembly GCA_951848785.1. Lineage (NCBI taxonomy): Eukaryota > Metazoa > Arthropoda > Insecta > Coleoptera > Chrysomelidae > Callosobruchus > Callosobruchus maculatus. The sequence continues at coordinate 6,613,112 of CATOUR010000032.1, forward strand.
GACTACATGCACTTCTTGATAAAACTGAAATCGACACATCTGATACGATAGCTAATCAAGCATATTATTCAATTTTATAGATTCTCCGATTTCACTGTCTTGACACAGATTCATTTTAATCAACATGCTGTGGATGGCATTACAAAGAAAAAATGTGCACAACTAACAGTTTCACTTATAGCATCGAAAGTTGTAACGACCCATTGATGAACCGTTTACCGTCAAGCCCATGTGGTGGGCACAATGGATTTTTCTTCCACGCACACCAAGATGAGAAATTATCCGTGGTAACAGTGTGGGAGACGGCCAATATTAACATAACAAATGACATTGTCATCATGCTTGGAATATTTAAATTCATAATTTCTGGGTGGTTCTACAGCGTGTCTGTTATTTCATGCAATTTTGCAGAATTAAAATCTTCCCTAGTATGGTATATATACACTGTGTCACAGCTAAAATTTGCAACCCACTTTGTCTCAGAAATGATAACAAAAAATAAAAATCCCCGTGACAGGTCGATTATTTGATTATCATTTCGAGGGGGAACTTCCATCCAATACGTCATCATTGTGTCATCAACCCCCTCACCCCCAGCAACCCCTTCTTCAAAATCTTAAATGACACCACTATACTTGTGATACATCGTTTCGAAGGGAATTCATTGACAAATACAGCAGTGTAATCGGATTGAAAATTGATTCACTATTAAGTCAGTAAGAAATAATATGTTGATTATCAATATTTTCATTATCTGACATATTATCGTAAGAAAGGTTCTAAATGTGAGCGATTTCCTTCCACGTACAGGTGATATTCAAAATATTTTCTCAACATCTCCGGAGTCACTGTGGAGATCGTCTATAGGACCGACTGCGTAATATAAACTTTGGATTCCAAATGTCCCTATAAAAACAGTCAAAGACATTTTGAATATTGTCTGTACATGAGTATGGAACAAAATGGCTCTCATTTAGAACCTTTCTTACGATAATATTCCAGGTTATGGAAATAATACTTCATTTTGATAATCACCATATTTTTTATTAACTTCCATAGTAGTGAATCAATCTTCAATCTGATCACACAGTTGTATTTGTCAATGAATGATGTATCACAAGTATGATGGGCTCATTTAAGATTTTGAAATAGAGGTTGCTGGGGGTGAGGGAACAATGACGTACTCGGTGGAAGAGTTCCACTTGAAATAAAAATCGACGTGTGACGACGATTTTTATTTTTTGTTACCTTTTCAGAGATGAGGTGGGTGGCAAATTTTGGCTGAGCAAACTATATATGTTCAAAAACAGGGTAAATAACCCAAACCATCACTCCAGGTGGATTGACACAGTTTCACACAACACGTACAATATGTAGATATCATAAAATTCACATTACAAAATCAGAAAATTCAAGTTAAACGTAGTACGTATAACTATTTTCTAACGGTGGGAAGGGAGAAACTACGACATATTGACTACATATGCCCTAAATACTTATATCGATTAATAATACATGTTGTGCTTTTATCAACATTATTTTGATTATCCCGGTGTCCAATCTTAACGAGATTCAAGTGTGTTAAACTACTTCTAACTTAAAAGGACTATATAGCAAAAGAAAGAACGGAAATCTAAAAAGAAGCTTCCAGTCAACTGGCAATAAGTATAACCATATTTGTTAAAGACGACGTAACGGGGGGGTCCAGGGGGTCCGGACCCCTACCCCCTATGACGTCATCTAAATACGTGCGTGAGTGCTCGTGTAGTTCCCGTTGTCTGTCGGTCTTTTAAACAGCATCAAAGGGAAGGAGTACCTATTTGCCGTATTACGTTTGAGTCTGCATCCACATAAATATTCGTTCTTTTGCAAGCGAAAGTCTGTGCCCATGGTATAATTGTAGTAAATATACCTTTCGTTGAATTACCGGATTTTTTTTAATATTATTTGTCGTAGAATGAAAAAATGGAGTGGTCTAATCAATGGTTTTTGAACTTTTGGAGTGTTATGAATATGAACCTGTGATATGGAATACATCTCTACCGACCCACAAAAATCGGAATGATGTTTATGATGCTTGGAAACGCATAGATGTCAAAACGGATCATAAATACATAATCAATGAATTGAAAAAGAAAAGGGATTCATTGATGGCATCTTTTAGTGCGTGTTTGATTAAAGTGAAGCAAAACATCTAAACCAATACTGAACATTTGTTATTTCGACAGAGACTCCCTTTCGTTTCAAACCGCAAATGTCTGATATAGATGCCTGCCACTTGGTTATTAATCCGTGCACACCTGCCGCGTATCCCAACCACTTGCAACTCGGCGAGCAGTCGCATAGTATCCGTCAAATGTCGCATGTCTCCGCATTTCTGGCGCCTCCTTTAGTAGCGAGACCACTGCTGCGTGAAGGTTAGAGGGAGCTTGCTGGTACGTCTACTGAATATAGACCTACAACTGTGATGAGATGCAGCACTCCTGTGCTTGCATCTAATAGGCTTTGTGGGTGCATAAACTTCGAAAAGGAGCCTGGAGGAGCAGGCTTCTTTGGAATTGTGGTGAAAAGCGAAAGGACATGAACCGCTCGCCGTTGATAAAGATAATGGAGGTGTCGCGTCAAGGCGGTGTCGTCGATTAGTTGAATTGCGTTTCGCTTGGTTGCGATGAGTAGGAACAGTGTGGTAGGGAGATAATCTCCCCAAATATGTGAGTAGAACTCAAAGACAGGTCTTGTCAAGGCTCTGTACAACGCAAGAACGGATGGATAGTGAGAAAAACGATTCAATGGGTGACTTCTGATGTGGGGGGGGGGGGGGGGTGTGGGGTGACAAAGCCTGGTTGTTCACCAGAAACAGATAGATGCTCACTTTTTGATAGAGTACGCAGTAGGTCTTAAGCGGCCTACAGACGTTGAGGCATGCTGCGATGCGACTTCTACGTCTCATGATGCAAGTAGCAGCGTGTGTAGTACTGAATCACGTATTTGGCATCAGTTGCGGCTTGCAGCAATGAAGAGTCTGGAATCCCGTTTCGGTCGGTGAGCCATGATGCCGAGCCGGTGACGCTGATGCAGGTTGCAAGTGTTTCAACGTGTATAGTATTGCGTCGATGCAAAGAAATAACTCCACCCTACTATTCTTACGTTGCATGAAACTTGCATAATATATATCAAGTCGATACAGGCATCACAACAGGTTTCGATTTGAGTAGGAACTTATCCAACTGATGTAAGTTTCATGAAACCTTGAGTCAGTTCAGGAATCGCAGTTTGCATCAACGTCTGTACGCTGCTTTAGAAGCATTAGATTTTACACTATAACACTATACTTGTGTATCATGATATCAATTCACCTAAAATATTTGCCGCCATGAATCTATGAAAACCAAGTTTTTAAGTGTCCAGCTGATATGAAAATCTAGAAAATATATAGGTTTCCAGTTTATGAGTAGGGTTTTCACAGATGTCCCACGACGATTAAGACAAGCGATATATCGGAACTGGGGTTTAGTAGCGAATTATAATTTTGGGGGTACAAATTAGAGCAAATATAGGATATTTTCTTATTATTGTGTCACCCAATGGTCACGTGACGTCCGATTAAAATTTTTTAAAGGGATACCCTGTATATTTGTGACCTTTTGTGTTCCTCCCGATAAACCAATTCCAACTTGCACACTTGGGGTCTAAAGTGATTAGTTCAAGAGCTATAAGTACTTAAAGGACTGTACGACTACCATTATGAAACACTACAAAGTAATTTACCTGTAGGGGTACATGTTATAATCGATGGTAGTGGCACCATCCTTTAGGTACATGTAGCTCTTGAATTAGTCACTTTAGACCCCAAGTGTGCAGTTTGTTGGTATTGCTTTATCGGATGGAACACAAAAAGTTACTAATATACAAAAACAAATACCTCACTGGGTGACACAATGACAAGAAAAGATACTATATTTGCACTAAGATAAACCCCCAAAGTTATAATTCTCTACTGCTGCCCAGTTCCAATATATTGCTTGCCTTAATCGTCGTGGGACACCCTGTATTTATTTAGAATTGTTGGTCCTCAGGAATGGCTTAACCAGGCATCATAAAGGACAATCGAAATTTTGCGGAATTGTTTTTGGGGGAATTCATAGTAATGACTAGTGCTGCTGCTGTGATATATTTTTTATATATGATTTTATACTTCGATTTGAGCTTTATAGTTCACGCAGCATCTATTTCTATAGTCATTGGAACAAGCTAGTAGGTATCAATAACTCGTTTTTTGTTCAGTTTAGTCCACCAGGTATCATGTACGCATTGTCAGCCATTTATGGGTAGTACTTAGGGAGTGTAACGCCCCTGACATGCCATTGTTGAATTTTTTTGTGAATTACCTGTGTCCGTATGTGATTCACTGCTGAGATATTGAGGCGCTTATGGCGGTACTGGCGGTACCTATATACACAAAGCGGCTTTGTTATGTCACTGTGAAATATCTGACTTGTTTGTCTCTAGCGTAATTTCAATGAGATCGATTAATGCAGCTCACGATCAGAGATTAAGATCTGATCAATCTCCAGCATAATACGCAATAACTGTTTTTTATACAATATAGATCCTCTTCCTTGATGAACCTCTATTGTAACGTAAGTTGATTCACAGACGATGATTTTAAAATGTTTCTCACTTTTTGTTGGTAGCGTCATCAGGAACAAATATCATCTAACAAGACCAAATCAAATTAACAATGCAAAATATTTTGTTTAGCGAATAAGTATCTATTATTTGAAACTTAATTTCATGGTCTCCAAAAGAATGACATTTTGAGGTACGGGGTGAGTCAAGCTCAACGCCTCGGACTCTTGTGACCAAACGATACCACTTTCCGAAAAATCAACTTTGCGAGTGTATGTAGGTCGAGTTGACTTTTATACAGGGTGTCTAATAAAAGCGTGACATATCAAAGTTGTATTTTTTTAAATGAAACACCCTATATATTATTGCATATTTAGATTCCCGGCTGAATTTTGGTGTGACTTTCCGAGTATGTATCACCATGGGACTTCAAGCAAAGTGTAGGTACAAATCAAAATTTTTGGTAAAAGTAGATATCAGAAAAAAATCGAATATCGCAGCGATTATAAGACTTAGAGGGCCGTGACTTTGCCTTGTCGTTAATCATAGAATCCGTCAGCTCAGGTTTGGCGGTCAAGTTTGAACTACATTTGTACTTGGAGAATTCGGTAGATCAATTAAGGAAATTTCAATTAGCGGTAACTTGATTTTTTCAAATGGGCATGCTTCATTTTTTATACGATCAAATGTGCAACCTGATAGGCTTTCTAATGATATCAGGTTGTGAATATCAATCTCTGGTAATTTTCACTTAATTTCGAGATTTCAATCAAGTCAAACAACTAGCTTAACAAAAAGATCCAGAAGAACTAGAGTAAAAGGACAAGATTATAAAAATTCACTACAGCAATCAATTCTAACAAGAAACAACGGCGGTGAAGGTGAAAGAGGAGCTGGAGTACGACAGAAATGGCTGACTTTTACAGCTTACTAGCTACTGCTACTAGAAATTAAAAATTTCCAAAATCACTAAAGACTTTGAAATGAAAGCAAAACTTTCAGCGATTGTTGCCGTCAGTCTAATATCTTCAGAACGCAATTTCACATTTAATGGTACAAAAAAGCAGACATTTCCGTCAAAGTCAAAAGTTACAATACCTCTGACTGCCTGACTAGTTCTTTAAATTTTTCAGTATCTATTAGCAAGATCGCAAAAAAAGGAATACTGACAAATCATATTTTACGTTTTTTCTAGGTAAATTATGTTTAATAATTTGAGCAGGTTTTTAATTCATTCTTGATTTTCAGCGATCTTGCTTATGGGTACTGAAGAATTTGCAGAATTCCAGTCAGAGGTATCGGTTACTACTTTTTTAAATCATTAAATGTCAAATTTTATTCTGACGCTATTAAACTGCCAGCAACGTTCGGTCGTAGACTTCCTTTCATTTCAAAATTCATAACTGTTTTGTGAATTGTCAATCTGGAATATTGTTGTACTTGGTATGCTGTGAAAGATATCCATTTCTGTCGTACTCCAGCTGCTTTTTGACCTTAGATGTGTTACCTCTGTTATTTCTGTTTAGAGTTGATTTGTTGTAGGTCATTTTTATAATTTTGTCTCTTTACTCTAGTTCGTCTTTATCTATTTGCTAAGTTAGTTATTTTCTTCCACCTGAACAGTTTTTTGTTTATATTACATGACCTGCTAAGTTGCTTATAGGTAGTAAAATTGAAAAACACCGGTTTGAATGAAAATTTGGAATTAAATCAGAACTACCAGAGATTGATATTTACAACCGCATATCATTAGGAAGGCTGCCAAATTTTACATCTGACTATATAAAAATTAGGAATTCCCATTTAAAAAAATCGAGACATTTCTGATTGAAGTTTCCTTAATTGATCTACCGATTTCTCAAAATACAAATGTATTTTAAACTCGACTGTCTAACATAAGCTGACGCATTTCATGCTTAGTGACACGGCAAAGTCACAGCCCTCTAAGCTTTAGAATAGCTGCGATATTCAATTTTTTTCTGACATCTAGGTACTTATACCAAAAATTGTGATTTGCACCTAAACGGTTTGATTTAAGTCCCATGTGTGATACATAAAGTCACACTCAAATTGATCCGGGAATCTAAATATGCAATAATATACAGAGTGTTTCATTTAAAAAAATATAACTTTGATATGTCACCCTTTTATTAGACAACCTGTATAAAAGTCATTATATGTGAAATGTAGTCCAACTCGACCTATATGCACTCGCAAAGTTAGTTTTTTGGATAGTGGTATGGTCCGAGGCGTTGAGCTTGACCCACCCTGTATATAGGAAGAATGGCCTTCATTGAGCTTCACTTATAATTCAGACGACTTTTGGCGAAAAGCTTCTAGCTCAAGCCAATGTATTTCATTGCCGAATCTCTAGAACATACACAGATCAGCAAATTTTATCCAATGCGGGCGTCCATCGTAGTATCAGCTGTATCAACTGGAAACATTGATCATACTCCAATGATGACATGATACAAGCTTTATAGATTAGTAGTATTTGTACTGTTGTTCCGCTAAACACGACTATCTTCAGCGAAAGGAACCTTCGGCTTCTGAAATGCAAACCTGGTCAGTAGTAATATAGGAACAGTAATGGAGAGAGGGGAGGATGCAAAGCCAGTCAAGTAGAAAACATTTGTTTCTTCATGACGACCTCAAGGAAACAACACCAGAACGTCCATAACTCTTAGTGATGAAGTCTTTTTCGTCAAATTTACCAGATCTCCGAGTGAGTGCTTCTTCGGACACCATAATGCTAAATATATAAATTGTAGGGTTCAGATAAGCAGCACATCTTCTCAAAAAGTGAAATGAAGTCTTGTCCTCTGAAGCCAATCTTTATCCTCTCTCAAACATCAACCTAAAAGCCCTAAAGACGGCAATAAACATATTCGAAAGCTTGGCAGTTAACAGTAACTCGTAGTCTCTTTTCAAAATTTTGGCCACAACCCCAAGATTTTCTCATCTAATGTTCTTTTCTGTAAATTGATTCACTTATAAACATAGTAATGTCATGACATATCATTGCTGTTAAGTTCTATCAAGGCTAATATTGATATGGTACATTTAAAATGTGGTGGAACAGATCGGTCTAGTGTAGTTGAACATGTGTTCGATAGTGAACATGAGGTAGATATACACAATTTAAAACAAGTTCGTAGTGTAAAAAACTTTAAGAAGCTGCATGCATGCTTAGACATGCAAGAAATCTAAACGTTTTCTATGGTCAGCCTCCCGCAAAGGCTGAGAGTCTATGGCGTTGCGAGAGGATACGTGTATGTGCATGTTAGATTTGAAACGCTGCAGGTTGTAGCCGTCATGAAACAAATTCCCCGGTAGCTCATCCCACACCGTCGAAGTTCTTCAGAAGAAGGGATACTGGAGGAGACCGATTCGGGGAGTAGGGACCTCGACCTGGTAAGAATGAGCTAACAGGGCCTCTCTAGTGTTGCTCGTTTAGAAGGCCTTCGGCGTTATTATCTGGGAGGGCTCACTCGGACATCTTCAGTGGTAGAATCTGCTAAACAGGAAAAGGTCAGCTCCCTTCTTTGACGTTCCAGGCTGTGAGGTTAGGCGTACCGATTAGCCTAATTGCTCTCTTCTGGATAGTGTCCTAAAGCTTTAGAGAGTGCTTCGGAGTGCATCCCCACACATGTAGTAGAGCAGCAGTAGTTGTTCTGGTGCATACAGCTTCCTACAGCAGAACAATGCATAGGTATAAAGCATGCTTTCTGCTTTGGTTTAAGGTTTCGTGGTTATCTGACGTGTCCCTCTAACAGATTATAGATGTTGTTAGAATGTTATAGTTCGTTGCACATGTTCACATATATCAATAGTTATAAATTAAAAAAGTGTAGTCCAAATCTTTTCCTGAAGGTGATAATATAGTAAAATACTTGAAGGGTGTGAATTAATAGGTTTGGCGAGCGGTTAAACTGGATAGTGTTTGTTAGGCATTATTCATTATTATTAGTTTGAAGTCGATGCAAAGGAACAAAAAGTTTCTTATTTTCAACTCTAAAGCTTGTCTGTATGATGAAGTACTACAGTCGTACACCCTCACCCTACTAATCTGGCGACGACCCTCGACATTATAGCAATTATTATATAAAAAAATGGAGTAAAGTTGATTGACTCAGTACTTCCCACACATAATAATGATACCGTTTTATTGTTTTCCCATTGCATGAAGCTATAGTCTGAGATCCCCTTGCAAACCAAAATCATCGCCCACCCGCCCGCAAACGAACATCCATCACAAAAACTCTCGTAAATAGTTTATTGCGTCTCCCTCCTTAGAAACTAGGACGCCATCATTCTGCATGCTTCAACTGAACGATGCGAAACGATCATGAGCCTCTAAACCGTCTAAAAGCGAAGTTTGAGCTGTTTTTATATTTTTAGTTTTTTAATTATTGTTGAGCCGCCACTGACACGTTTTTTCAGACACTGACGCGTTTGCCACTCTCGCCGCGATAGTGAATTCTGTGTCGAAATTTCATTAAAATCAATTTAATAATTTACATAGAACGAAATTAAGCAATACTCGTATATGTATACATCATCAACTCCCTTGGTTTCTGTAATAGGCAAGGCAATGGACATGGACTTAAAAAAATACGCCGCTACGTATTTCTTGGTCAATGGACAGCCCATTATGAATACAACAAATTTTTCAGTTTTCCAACCTCCACCCCCGAACCACCTCTAATTCACCCCTACCCAAAAAAAGTAGAAAATGATCAGGAACCCCTAAAACGCCTAAAAACAAAGTTTGAGGCGTTTTAATTTTTTTGTTTTTTTTATTATTGCTGCATACGCGTTTTCCATCCTCGCCGCGGTAGTAATACTGTGACAAAGTTTCATTAAAATCCATTCCATAACTTTTACATTACTCAATACAGAACGTACTAAAGCAATATTCTTATGTCCTTGGTTTCTGGAATAGGCAACGCAATGTTCGGATGGGCCTAAAAAAGGGTATTATGCTCAGGCACATATATAGAGGGGGGTCCAGGGGGCCCGGACCCCCCCGAAACGTTATATAATGCCGTCTAAAAAATGGAATCCACAAATTTCTGCGCCCTCCCCCCCCCCCCCCCCCCCCCCCGGCGAGAGCAAATTTAAGGTGGCAACTCTAATTTGGACCCCCCGAAAGGTCAAGCAAGTGACACCCATAATCTGGACACCCCCAAAACAAAATCCTGGATACGTGCCTGATTATGCTGCTAGGTTTTTCTTTTACAGGTCAATGGACAATATATTGAATGTACAACACATTTTCGAGATTTACAACCCCCCACTCCCCAACCACCCCAATTTCACACCCACCAAAAAAAAAGTAGAAAATGATCAGGAACCCCTAAGACGCCTAAAAACGAAGTTTGAGGAATATTTAGTTTTTTTGTTTTTTTGCTAATTAGTCCGCCGTCCATGCACCGATTTTCAAAATTATAAGAACATTACCTACAACCCCACAGAATATCGCTGCCCAAATTTCATCACAATCCATGCAGTAGTTACTGAGATTACGAGGCTAGAAAAACGCGCACAGACAGACAGACAGATAGACAGACCGACGGAAATGAGTGACATGGATTTTCGTTATGTAGACTATATCATAAAACGCCCAAAAAGCGTGTTACCTCAAATTCGAAAATTTTCGCGATCACAATACCCATCGGTGTGGGAAGTAAAAATTTAAACGTTATACTTTTAAGTTTATAGATTGACTAAAGCACATTTACTGCCACAAAACACTCAGATCCTACCCAGTTCCGCTAATAATGTATACCGAGAGTACCTTCAATCAGCATGATTCACATCTTTCAGTCGCAAACAATTCGTACTGATGGAAATGACCTTACTCGTCCCCTTTATGATACAAAGCGCTTCCAAGATATACATTTTCTGGTCAAAGTTACGGTCAAGGCTTGACAATTCCATTGAGCCCACACACCATGCCGACTCTTAGTTGTTAGTACACTTGCGTAATTTTTCATTAACGTTTTTTCCTCCTTCGGTGTGTGAAGATTTATTGTTCATTTTGTTCCTGTCAGAAAGCAATATTGCTTCATGGTGTGATGTTTATATATACACCAATTATGTGATGATGTGTTGCGAGAAATAATGAAATTAGGAAATAGTCTAAGTCCCTGCTTAAACGTTCTGCGTTATAGTATAGGTATGTTTTCAGTTCGGATATGGAATTTCTTTCTGGGTGCAAAAGGTAGTGGTTTGATAGTATGATGCGAAGAGGAGTCAAGAACCTTACTAGAGTAATTTCTAAAGTTACTCTGTAATTTTATCTCTGTACCATCCCGCCTTACTGGCCCATGAATAAAAACCACATATGTTAAGGTTCATTTACATGCTTTCCAAGGCTCGACAAGCATCCACAAGCCCCAAGCGTTCACAAATGTCGCTTGGCATTTGGAAGTCGTTTACATGCTTGCGAATGCGTCTTGCGTCAGTGTGCTACGGACTTCCAAGCATGGCGGACACTGAACTTGTATCGGATCTTACGTTCGGTTTAACTAACTTTTACTTCACATACAAGCATAAAACAAAAGCAAGGAAAGCCCGACGACCATGAAGATGGTGAATCGACCAGCCACTCATTTTGAATAGAAAACTATACGTCCGTTCGTCACGCAATCACAGCGGCTACTAAACGCGCACTGGCACCAACGTGTAAATGCGTCGCAAGCGCTTGCCGCAAACGCTCTTTGTTCTGTGTCAAAAAACCGACACTAGTCCCGATCAGATACAAGCGTCCGCAAGTTCATGCAAGCCAAGCCAAACGGCCTCTTCACACGCTTGTGCTTGTGGATGCTTGTCGAGCCTTGGCAAGCGTGTAAATGTGGCATTAGAAGATAAACTTTAATAATGTTCCGGCCACCCCTGGTACAAGCTTTAGATAGTGTTATAGTGTTGGTCTTACGGTCAATAGGTACAATTGCCTACAAGACAAGGGAACCTATAGCTTCTGGAAACCCAAAATCAATCAAATTAAAGATGCTGAATCAACCGCCGTTCTGTTACCTGTAATCATTTAGCATCTAATGACAGAATCATTACAGCAGTTTTTCAATCGTTAAGAAAAAAGGTAACTAAACAAACGCTTAACACGCAAAATGTGCATTATAACGATTATAATTAAAATGTTCCGTCCTTCAACTAATTTAAACGTACCTTAACGAGGCTCATGACTATTTTTAGCTCATACGTACATATACAATGAGCAACTCGAAATTGTGCAACCAATTTATATTGATCATAAATTTGAGTCTTATTTTCTTAAGGTACTTTCGGACATCATCAGTGAGCAATTAAGCTCTGTAAATAGCTTAGGCACTTTATCTATCGCGTATGCAGATCTATAATTTCCATGCAAGAATCGAGTTAATTGAATTAACGGTACAAACAAGATTACTTTCATCTCGCCAAGTGACAAAAAATCATTGCAAATGCAAACTTTCATTTATTTTAATCAATATCGTTTCAAAAAGTAGGCAATGGAATTTGGTTTACACCTGCTGCATTATTACTGAAAAAATTGTTATTTAGATCAGGCAGTGACATTGCCAAGTTGATAGGATTCATCATGGTACGTAGCCTACGCAGTAGTATCATGGTGATTTTGGAGTGTTATGAAAAAAGCGCAATAATGTCCATGGAGAAATGAAAAAGAGGAAATATTGTTATTGTTATAGTCACCAATTTTTCCGGAAAGAGGGGGAAACCTCTAACAAAATTTTTTTATGGTCAGCCTCCAACAAAGGCTGAAAGCCTATGGCGTTGTAGAAGCGCTGGGAGAGGATAAGTGTCTGTGTACTTTAGATTTCAAAAGGAATGTTGGAGGAGACTGGTTCGGGGAGTAGGGACCTCGACCTTGTAAGGATGCGCTCGCAGAGCCTCTCCAGTGTTCCTTGTTCGGACGGCCTTTTTTGTTATTATCTGGGAGAGCTCACTCGAACATCTTCTGTGATAGAACCTGTAAACAGGGACAGGTGGGCCACCCTTCTTCGATGTTCCAAGCTGTGGAGGTCCTTTGTGAGGTTAGGCGTATCGATTAGCCTAATTGCTGTCTTCTGGATAGTGTCCAGTAGCTCCCACACATGGGAGCAATACGCCAATGATGGTCGGATCGGTGCCTTGTAGAGTAGCAGTAGCTGCTCTGGTGTATACAGCTTCCTACAGCAGAACAAAAATGCAAGCTTCTGGGATGCCGTTTTAGCAATACTGACGACGTGGTCATGCCAGGACATATTATTGTTGATGTTGATCTCCAAAAGTTTGACGGAAGGTGACTCGACTTGGATGAAACTCCATGTCCACAGTTGTAGGTCAACGTGAGACTTCTTTGTCAGTGCTGTTGCCCGGGTGTTTTTGTACGTTGAACTGTACTTTATTTACTAATCCCCATTCGACAATTGCTTTGATATCTGCGTTATATGTGAGGCATGTTGCTGTGACCGACGTAGCGATAGTGGCTGTCATCTGCGGAGCTGTAGGGGATAGGACAAATCCCTGAGGGGCACCAGCGTTTATTGAAAAGACGTCTGATTAACAGACTACAACAAATAGAGTACGGTCGTTCAAAAAGCTTTCAGCCATTCCAAAAGCAGCAAGCTTAACCAGAAGTTCCTCATGCCACATTCTATCGAAGGCTTTTGATATGTCAAGTGCAACAACACGGGAATCACCATGATTTTCAGTTGCTCTAGCTGTTCCACAAGTGAATGACGTAGACCGTCTATAATTGGGGATCGGTTTTTTGCCTTTCTTAGGAACGAGTTGTAAGCAGCCAATCTTCCATGAAGCGGGAAACACGCCCCGCTGACAGTATAGTTTCAAGAGCTTTCAAAGAATAGGTGCAAGGTACAAGGATGTCTGTAATTCTTTTTAAATGAATCAAAATGCCCTTACATAGGCAGAACTGAATCATTTTCAAAAGTGGCAGACTTGAGGGTTTTTAATATACAGTATTTGTTACTATTACGTGGAAATTAATTAATTGTAGGAGGAAGGCTGTTGTTTGAAACACAATTTTTTTGTATTTATAAAGAACTCCCTTTCCGTAAAAAAGTTATTTGGTAGCATTGCCTTTGGAGACTTATTTATCTGTTGAATTGTTTAATATATTATACATTTCACAATCATATAAACTGTAAGTTTGTAACTACTAGCTTCGTTGTGCTAGCTAAAGAAACTGTACCTCATAATATTTACCTACCTAGGTGTGACGTCTCGATTTTTTCTGGAAAACAGTTTCCAGTGGTTTCCTTGCATTAAGAAGTCTCATCCTGTATCAAGGCAGACTTGCTCAATAACATTTGGTTACTTCATACAGGTCAGCTATGGAGGTGAAATTGGGACGGAGCCGAGATTGGGAAATTAAGTAACTCCAATCTTTTGTTTATAACAGAAAATGCGCAGGAGGAACCAAGTCAAGTCACTTTTTTGTAAAGTTCCGTACTAATATATAGTCAAGAGCATCTTATTTGTTTTATGTCCTTATATTACATTCATATTTTCTGTATTTGTCGCATTGCTTGCACATTCGAACATGATACAATAGATTATTTTCACAGTTCTAAATCTAATTAATACCTAATATTGGTGGTGAAACACTAAGCAGATCTATCTAACAACTATATATCACATAATCCACATCCCTTGTTTTAAAAGCTTTTATTTAACTTGCAATGTATGTATATGTATGTATGTTTGTTCGGATGAAATCTTGCTACTCAATTTTGAAGCAGATATCTTCAAACTTATTTAGCTGAAATTTTGTATGTACACGTTTAGATTGGATGACAATACACAATAAGCTGTGTGACGTTATGCTAAATCTAATATGGCGGACCATCCAAGATGGCGGAATAGTTATTTTTAATGCACTTCTACAGTATGTGTATCGAAAGGGCTTGTTGAGAATAACTCGAAAAAGAATGTGATGTTATTCTAAATCCAATATGGCGGAATAGTATTTTTAATGCATTTCTACAGTAGGTATGTGTATCAAACGAAAGGGCTTGTTGAGAATAACTCGAAAAAGAATGTGATGTCATTCTAAATCCAATATGGCGGAATAGTATTTTTAATGCATTTCTACAGTAGGTATGTGTATCAAACGAAAGGACTTGTTGAGAATAACTCGAAAAAGAATGTGATGTCATTCTAAACCTAATATGGCGGACCATCCAAGATCGCGAAATAGTTATTTTTAATGAATTTCTACAGTATGTGTATCAAACGGAAGGGCTTGTTGAGAATAACTCGAAAAAGAATGTGATGTCATTCTAAATCCAATATGGCGGAATAGTATTTTTAATGCATTTCTACAGTAGGTACGTGTATCAAACGAAAGGGCTTGTTGAGAATAACTCGAAAAAGAATGTGATGTCATTCTAAATCCAATATGGCGGAATAGTATTTTAATGCATTTCTACAGTAGGTATGTGTATCAAACGAAAGGACTTGTTGAGAGTAACTCGAAAAAGAATGTGATGTCATTCTAAACCTAATATGGCGGACCATCCAAGATCGCGAAATAGTTATTTTTAATTAATTTCTACAGTATGTGTATCAAACGGAAGGGCTTGTTGAGATTAACTCGAAAAAGAATGTGATTTCATTCTTAGTCCAATATGGCGGAATAGTTATTTTTAATGAATTTCTACAGTATGTGTATCAAATGGAAGGACTTGTTGAGAGTAACTCAAAAAAGAATGTGATGTCATTCTTAATCCAATATGGCGGAATAGTTATTTTTAATGAATTTCTACAGTATGTGTATCAAACGAAAGGACTTGTTGAGAGTAACTCAAAAAAGAATGTGATGTCATTCAAAACCCAATATAGCGGACCATCCAAGATGGCGGAATAGTTATTTTTAATGAATTTCTACAGTATGTGTATCAAATGGAAGGGCTTGTTGAGATTAACTCGAAAAAGAATGTGATGTCATTCTTAATCCAATATGGCGGACCATTCAAGATGGCGGAATACTATATTTATTTTTAATGAATTTCTACAGTATGTGTATCAAACAAAACGGCTTGTTGAGATTAACTCGAAAAAGAATGTGATGTCATTCTAAATCCAATATGGCGGAATAGTTATTTTTAATAAATTTCTACAGTATATGTGTATCAAACAAAAGGACTTGTTGAGAGTAACTCAAAAAAGAATGTAATGTCATTCAAAACCCAATATGGCGGACCATCCAAAATGGCGGAATAGTTATTTTTTATGAATTTCTACAGTATGTGTATCAAATGAAAGGGCTTGTTGAGAGTAACTCAAAAAATAATGTGATGTCATTCTAAATCCAATATGGCGGAATAGTTATTTTTTATGAATTTCTACAGTATGTGTATCAAATGAAAGGGCTTGTTGAGAGTAACTCAAAAAATAATGTGATGTCATTCTAAATCCAATATGGCGGAATAGTATTTTTAATGCATTCATACAGTACCTATATGTATCAAACGATAGGGCTTGTTGAAAGCAACTCGAAAAAGCATGTGACGTCATTCAAAATCCAATATGGCGGAACATCCGAGATGACAGAATAGTTATTTTTTATGCACTTCTACAGTATGGGTATCAAATGAAAGGGCTTGCCGGGAATAATTAGAAAAATATATAGACACCACTGCTACTCCAATATGGCGGAATTTTGAAGCTTTTTAAGCTTTTTTATAGTATGGGTATTAAATGAAAGGGTTCGCTGAGAATAAAAATGCAGATTAATAAATCAAAAGTAAAAAATAAATTGAAAGCAAAAAAATAAAAAAAAGGTTTTTATTTAAATGCTCTAAAAAGGAGATAAAGTTTTCCTTTAAAATTTTAACTATAAACTTATAGCCTCATCATACATAATTTATATGTTCATAAAAGCTTATTGCGAGTTTTGTGTAGGTACCAATAAGTATTTAATTGAACTGAAAATTAAAAAAAACTTCCCAGATTAAGTTACTCAATTAAATAGGTACTAGTTTTTGACACAAGTAAATCACGCGACAAGCTTTTATGATCATATAAATTGTGTACAATGAGGCTACAAGTTGATGGCTAAAATTTTAAAGGAAAATTTAATTTTGTTATTTTATAGCATTCAAATAGGAGCTTTTCTTTGAAACGTTTTTTCGCATTTAATTTATTGATCGACACTACAGACCAAAATTTTAATACATTTACTTCATCTCGGTCATAAAGGGAGCATGTACGTAAGCAAAATTTAAACATGTCAGTTAAGAAAACTGACAGCAAATAAAACAGACTAATTAGTTCACACAACAAAAACCAGATGATTAATTTCTGGTTTGTAAACGGATGTCGCTAGTCAAGCGAGCATCCAAAAAAATATGTAGGTTACGGATATCTAGATATTTCAAAATTATTGATATGAAACTAAAATAAGAAACTACATCCATTACTTATTTTTGCATAGGAACTACCAACTTTCCATTCTGTATGTGCATTTTTGTAATTTAATAGCATATGAAGTCGATTGCAATTAGGCCACATTCATTCTTTTTTCATGCGTGAAGAACATAACAATAAACATTTAACTATCCAACTAGGACGAAAAATTCTTATCCTGCTAATGAACTAACCAGCTCGTTTGTAGGCTAGCGTATAATTATTATTAATTTTTATTTTGCTAAAAGTAAAAGTGTTATTATACCGGGTAATTAATGGGTTCCACTTGTTGTGCAACAAAAACATTGTGTGAGAAACCATTATCTTCTGAAATATACAGTTTTCTACTCGGATTTTGCAATTTGAGGTTAACAAATGAAGACGATTCTATGCTACAGTTGATGAAAGTAGATCAATTTTTCATCTGCATCACACAATAATCCCCTTGATCCTTCCTTGCAATATGTCTGTGTTGATTCTCTTCTTCATCTCTGATGTTAAAATAATTCCATAAGCTTTGCTATACTGCATCCAAGACTCTTAGGCCCGATTTTATCAACATGCGCATTTTAAAAAAGACTTTAACCAATCAGAGCAGCTCTTTCAAGAATATGCACCTGTCAAAAATGATTGATTTCTCTTGAAGTTTACCTCAAAAAGGTCAAAAATGACATACTTTATATACAATCGACCATTGTGAACCATCTAGTATCTTTTCCAGTCTGATTTTCCATCCTAAACGGGTAAAAAATTGCATTTTCTTGTTTAACAAGAAGTTTAACAATTGCTAATCTCAACCAATCAGATTCCACAGAAGCGGAACGTTTGATCACCAGATTTTTCATATGATAGATATGATAAGTATGACAAGAAATTCAAATTACTGCATTATTTCGATAAAACAATAATTTACTATCGATAATAATTATAAATACATGCAATATATCTTTGTTCAATAGTAAAAAGGGGTAAAAATAGCATTTTGTTACATTTCAAAAGCTAAACACACGATTTAACTATAAGTTTACTTATTTTGTATTTTTTTCCATCCAGGTTTTGCTTATCATTATCTTGTACAGCCATATCTATCACATCTAGACTTTGTTTTTCATATTCTTTAATCCGTTCCACAGTCAGGCATGTATCCAGGATTTGGTTTTGGGGGGGGGGGGGGTGGGTCCAGATTAGGTTAGTCCAATATGCACCTGTCAAAAATGATTGATTTCTCTTGAAGTTTACCTCAAAAAGGTCAAAAATGACATACTTTATATACAATCGACCATTGTGAATCATCTAGTATCTTTTCCAGTCTGATTTTACGTCCTAAAATTCGGTTGGCCCTAAATGGGTAAAAATTTCATTTTCTTGTTTAAAAAAAAGTTTAACGATTGCTAATCTCAACCAATCAGATTCCACAGAAGCGGAACGTTTGATCACCAGATTTTTCGTCTATCATATGATAAGTATGACAAGAAATTCAAATTACTGCATTATTTCGATAAAACAAAAATTTACTATCAATAATAATTATAAATACATGCAATAAATCTTTGTTTCATAGTAAAAATTTGCGGCCTTGCGGGGGGGGGGGGTGCAAATTTGTAGATTCCATTTTTTAGACTGCATTTTATAACGCTTCGGGGGGGGGGGAGGTGGGGGTCCGGACCCCCTAGACTCCCCTAAATGCGTGCCTGTCCACAGTCATTCAATTTTTTTCCATAAATATTTGGAGCATTTGGATCACCAGAAATAACGAATTTGTTGTTTATCGTTATGCTTAGCATGTCAGTAATTAGAAACAGGTAATGGATTCTCAATAGCGATTACGAAGGTCCTTTATTGCAAATAAGGATAACAATTTTTGCCGTTATTTTTGACATGGAAAATCAAGAAATGTTTTGCACTCGACAGAATATTGTAAAATTTTATGCTTAAAAATTTTCACGCTTCCACCAATATTTAACTTCAGATCTAGGGTACTCAAGATGGTAATGAAGTTATATCCGAACACAGCAATTAAAGCGTGTTTGAATTAATGCAGTTATTTTCTCTGGTCCAAAAATTTATTCTTGTCTAGCAGTAGTTGGCACTATCGTAAATAGCGTTGACGAGGATCTTCGTTTAATGTCTTTCTAGATATTTACTTAATTTTCTGTTAATAAGGATGGTTGGTTCGTTTTTAGATGTTTATTTATCATTATCAAGTATTTAAAGAGATATTGCCTTTTATGACTAAAGCAAAGTTTATAGTTAGTGGTGTCGTGGTAACTGAAATTATGCGGAAAATATGCGACAGATGTAGTGACAAAATTTTATGATATGAACAACCTAAAAGTTGAAAAAGCAGATCACTTCAGAATAAAAAAAGTTAGGATTATATTAATCTGCAGAAAAAGTATCTTAACAGATGAGCGGACTTGTAGATGGGCACTAGGGATAAGGTTATTTCAATTCAGTATATGAATAAGACTAACTCAAGTCAAACTTACAATACCTTGAGTGTTTTTTTATTCAACTCAACTACTTGGTATAGCTCCTAGTATCCACTCCTACATCTCCTGCGCCGTTATCTTGGAATTTGTAATACATACATATATACGTTTAATTAAATTACTTGAAATTAAATATGTTTTCAATTTACATTCTAATAGTTCATTGAATAGGTGTGATAATAGTACATAATATCACTACTCATACATATTTACATACAATTACGGTTTCCAAGCGTAAATTAAAATATACTGAGTTCTCAAATGTTCTCATATTAGCAAATGTTGAACAATGGTAACATGAAACTTTCTTACTGATATAGGCTTCTTATTGCATTGTTTTTTATATTTTGTACCTAATCTCAAGAATATAAAATTTTAGAGATCACAAGTGAAGCGAGTGTACCTGCTACTTCGCTTTCTATTCTCACTCCAGGAGATACCCAAATTTTATAAATCTATCTGCATTGAGACACTCAACTATAGACTAAAAAGATATGAGATTTTTTCCTAATGTATCTTATAACTACACTAAAGTTGTTTAATAATAATAATAATAATAATAGGTCTTTATTCGCCATACGTACGAAAAATACAGAAAATGAAATAATATATCAATATAAAAGAATGGCGGAAGGCGGAGTGTCAACCAGTGAGGTTGTTTTTCAGCTCAACCGAAATGTTAACTTGTTCGTGTAATCTGGAGTGTAATAGAATACTAACGTTAAGAAACCAGCTGATATGTTGTCATTACATAATTAATGTCTAGACTAGATATCTTCCTCTGTAGATATTGAATAGAATATTAAAAAATGATACTATTGTCATTATTATAAAAATAATTGTCAATCGGAAAACTGAGATTCAATTTATCTTTTACAGTGCTTGTTGCTTCAACCAGCGCTTCAATGAAATCGACTTGACACCGGCTATTTGTTTCAGAAAAAATCATTGGTTTTCATTTTGAACTTACTTCTTACTTACTTAGTTGTACTTGAGTATATAACAGAGAGGAAAGGAATACTACTTGCACTCTATTATATTTTGATATTAACCGTTTGAAAAACTTAACACTATTGTTTTGCCATCATGGGCAATAATAATGTGAGCCCATACACACAGAGTGTTCATTTGAGAACTTCCCACCACGGATTTATCGAAAACCACAGATTAAAAGGAAAAACGTCAGGTCACGTCACACAATTTGACAAGGGGGGCAACTTTTTAACCAAAAACCACTTCCCCCTTGTACTCTCCGCCCCCAGGATCATCCTCTTAAAAATCTTAAATGACATGGTGTATCGAGTAATACATAGTTTCAGATATGTCGAAGTGCTTTATTTTTCTGTTGTTTTTTTAAATCGGTCGATTTGTTTCCGAAAAAATCAGAAAAATCGTTATGTATTTTAATTTGTTCAAATAGAAAACATAAAATGCCCGAAAATATCACTTTTTATTGCGATAAGCGTTCAAAATGTTGCGCGTTATTGCCCAAGCTGCAGACAGCTGCAAAAACATGTTATGGGATTACAAGGCTGCTTTCGGAGATGCGTTGACCAAAGGTCATCCACACATTCAGGTTAGGGACTAGGCACAATATATGCGAAATGGCCCTATAGAAAAAAGTCAAATGGCGTCAAATCAGGAGATCAAGCAGGCCATTCTATAGGCCCACTTCGTCCTATCCATTTATCTGTTAGTGCGTCGTCTAGAATTGCCAAACTGAAAGAACATACTGAGAAGGAGCGCCTTCCTGCTGGAAATAGATTACATCCTCTTCGATTTTGTTTTCAACGGACTCAGTGACAAGCGGATTGATGGTATTACCTAGCATACCCAAATAATTTTACATTTATAAACAATGACCCGAACACATTGTTTCTCAAAATGCCTACCCCTACCCTACCCACTTTTTGGGGGCACTTTATATGACCTTCCACAAAAGCATGAGGATTTTCGTTGCTCCAATACCTGCAGTTATGCTTATTAACAAATCCAGTTAAATGAAATGTGCATTCATCAATGAGGCAGATATTCTTCACACGAATGATATCACCATTAACATTTGTTCACAAAACGCAACTCGCCGAACGAAATCGTCTTCGGTTATTAGGACTACTTTTATTTCGAATGGAGAAAATTTATGGAGTTTAGTAACTGTGTGTATAGAGCCAAATGGAAATGTCAGTCGGATCCAAAATTTTGCGTAATGGAGTATTACGAATTATGCCAAAATGACCCAAAACTTCAACTCGAGCGACTTCTTCCACAACTTTCCGTTTTTTATTTGCAGCAGATCCAGTTTGTGTAAATTTCGTAACAAGATCCAAAACATACCTACGCGAAGTTATCTTCCCCGGAAGTCTGGAAGAAATTTGAACATCGCCTATACTGTTGTTTGGCTTGGCCAATAACAGGCAACATTTTAAAAACTTATTGCAATAAAGAGTGGAATTTTCGTGTGTTTTTGTTTCCTATCTGGACAAATTAAGAGACATAAACATTTTTCTAATTTTCTCGGAAACGCAACGACCGATTATAAAAAATCAAACGACAAAATAAAGAACTTGGGCTTGTGGGACAGAGGGTACACGGGAGGAAAGTAGTTCTTGGTTAAAAAGTTGTCCCTCTTGACAAATTGTTTGACGTATCTCAGCGTTTTTCCTTTTATCCAGCGATTTTTGATAAATCCGTGATGGGAAGTTTTCAAATGAATATATATATTTCACTCTGCACGCTTTTAAAGAGGCACCATAGGCTTAAATTCGTTACCTAAAAACAAAAACTGCACGATTTTATCAAGACTTGTCAAACTTGTCAACCAACTAGACCCGTAGTCTCGAAATTCCTCAGGTAATATTATACAGGGTGAGTCCTAAGTTGATACGTTTTTTTAAACTGTGTATAGAAGTCGTTAAAATAAACAACTTTTTCAAACAACTTTTTTCCGAAAACTGAAAAATAAGCTAGATACAGAATCAAAAAAAGTGAATGTGGGCTTGTGTGTATCAAGACGTACTTAGTCTATGTTTTGTTTTTCGCTGGAATTTTTGTCTTATTTTAGGCGTTGTTACCTGTCAATTAGTGCACGCAGTTAATCATAGTTAATTTAAGTTGGTAAATCCTAAAAGCTGTTTCATAATAATGTGCCAAATTTAATATTTACCAATTTAAAATTAACAACAATGAACAAAAAATAAATGCTTGATGTATTTATTTTGTCAAGTTTGTGGAGCAAGTGTGCTTAGTGGGTTTGTTAATTTCTTTTCAGGTGCGCCACAGACCTTCCTTTTTGATTATTTTATATTAAATTGTGAAATATTACATCCCTGACATTTTATTAATTATATATTACTATTCCACTCCAACTATTTTAATTTGACACCAAAGTTACAAAAAAAAATGACTACTGCACTATCTGACAGGTACAATACCTAATGGATTTGATAAACATCCGAGCAAAAAACTGAACATAGTCAACATTTGATACACAGGCCCAGATATACCTTTTTTATTCTGTATCTGTATTTTTCGGTTTTCTGAAAAAAGTTATTTGAAGAAGTCGTTTATTTCAACAACTTCTGCACACAGTTGGAAAAGGTATCAACCCTGTATATTAACCTGATTTCTAATCTTAATCGTAATCCTAATAGCCTACTGGTTGATTATCAAAGCAGCTGCCAGTTGATTCACCTTTCGGGTAAAATAACTAGTTTATTATTTGATGAAAACCAAAGTACAATAAACACGCCTCAGCCATACTCTGCATCTATAAATAATACTTCATCGGTTATAAAAATCCATATTCGGTGTTGAGTGGATCCTGTCACGGTGTCCGAGCAAAGCCAAACAAAAATCGTTCATTGTTTCTCCTCCCCTAATGTATCTGTAACCAGCTGTTTGTCATGTGCCGTATGGGCATATATCCTGTTTCCTCAATTAAATCACTCAGTGGCGCGGCGCGTCTCATATAAAAATACATCAAGAATAACTGTTTGCTATTTCGTTATTAGCATTGTTTGTATTGTCTAATGGGACATGTATCACATTGTTGTGGTTCTGTATAACAGCAGATGTTTTTTTATTATAATTTTTATTTCATAATATATTTACAAATTCATAATTCAACTCACTTCTTATCGTAACTTCGTAACATGTAGTTTCCTCCATGACTATTACTATTTATCAGGAAGTGCATAAAGACAAAAGGCTTCCACAAATCACAACTGACATTAACTGGAAGAGGGCAGATCAGTGATCAACTGTTACTTTTCATTAAAATGAGGCAATCTAGCCAAAGAAGTGCTCTTTTGACTATTTATTCCAAGCTTTCAGAAACTTAAGATTTATTAATCAGTACTAAAGTAATTAACCCGAAGCAATTGTCTTGAATATAAATAGGTTGCTCCTTATAAAAGACAAAATTATACGCATATGCAATTTGAACAATTATTACGGCTAATAGAAATTACTATTATAAGAATGATATTGATATAGGTATTAAAATTTTTGTTACAGGCCAAATGAATAAAGAAAATATGTTGTGAAAGATCCGCTTTGGTGGAAATTGATATTCCATCTGTCCATCCAAATGCACAAGTGCTCCTAACATTTACCAAATTAGCATATAATAAATCTTTCACATTTAAATGAATGCCTAACCTACAAACGGACAAATTTCATACAGTAGAGAAATCCGGCTATTACACTGGTATTTAGGAAGACAAATGGCTGGGTAAAAGTGGACCAGTATGTCTTTGCAATACAAAAAAGCTGTAGTCGACAGTCGAAAAGTATAGTCAAATTTGGAACGACTTATCTGATACTAAGCACTACCTCATCAATGAGGTCAATACATACGTAGTTTAAAAAGTACCAAAATACATTCAGTACGTTAAAGCTAATTCCATACAATTAAGTGTCACAATATCGCAGACAGTGAAAGTGTCTCAAGCGGCAAGACACGAATCATCTTTGATACCACCTGTACCTCTTTAGATACATAGGTAGATAGTTTATTTATGTTAATACCAAAGCTAGTTTACAAACGTCAAGAAGAAGATACAATAGTCATATTACTAAAATAACAAGACAATATAGATAAATAGACATATTATATTATGAGCATCAAATACTATCACATTTAAAAACACTAAAAATCTATACATGACATATCACAACACACTAAAATCATACTTTAAAAATTTACTAAAAGAGTAAAAGGCCTTTTTTAACAAATGCGTTTTAACTTTAAAAGCTTTTTCAGAAAGAACCTTAACCTCATCAGGAAGTGCATTAAAAAATTTTATGCTCCAGTGTCCTGGGCCATCTGACACCTCCCTACCCACCAATATACAGGAACTACATTTTCCGAACACGGGTGTTAAAAGTATGAATTTTTTCATAAGTTTGGTAGTTTTGGTACATACCAAGGTTCTGTTTCACATACATCAAATACCCTAATATATACATACAGACATGGCACAGTCAGTAAGTGCAGCCTTTCACATATAGCCCTACAGTCATCGCTATACCTCAGGCTTGAAAGGATTCTTACAGCCCTTCTCTGCAGGCCAAATACCCTAAGCATTCCATGAAAGCATTGCATAAGATAAATGTGTATGAAAGAAAAATATGCTAATCGCAATATATCTGCTGAAACACAAAAGTACAGGCCCCGTAATACATAGGGACCTTTGTTAAGTTTTGCAACAAGTTTATTGATATGACTTCCCCACTGTAAGCTTGCATCAAGGATAACACCCAAAAATTTAGCTTCTGAGGACCCATCTACATCAGAGAGATCTCTCATGGAAAATACAACACGGCCTGTCTCTTCCATATTTAGCAAGAACCTATTCAGCATGGATCCATCCACTAACACTACAGGGTTGTCAGCAGCATAGGAAACTGTTGAGTCATCAGCAAAGAGTATGTATTTAGCAGTTGTATCAATGCTAGGGGGATCATTAATGTAAATAAAAAATAAAATTGGCCCCAGAATCGACCCCTGAGGCACTCCAATGTTAACTGGACTCTTAGCTAATGTCACCCCAGCCACCCTTACTACTTGATGCCTAAAATGAATGTAATACTTTATAAGTTTGGTGCTGTTTTGAATGAAGCCATAGCACAGAAGCTTTTTGAGGAGGATTCCATGGTCGACACAATCAAAGGCTTTGCTCAAATCACAGAACAAGTCCGAATTGTATTGCATGTTATGGAAAGTGTCGATTATATGTGACACAAAATTGATTAGACCCAGACTTGTACTCTTATCTTCCCTGAAAGCAAACTGACAGTGGAAGAAAAGTCCTTCATTTTCAAAAAGCCTTACTATTCTGATGGCCATATATTTTTCAATATTCTTAGAGATTACAGGCAAAAAAGATACTGGTCGATAATTTTCAGGAAGTGACGCATCCCCTTTCTTGAAGACTGGAGTGACTATGGCAGTTTTTAGGACGTCAAGGAATACGTTTTGTTTAAAGCAGAGATTTATCATTTTGTTAATGGAAATACGAGTATAATACAATCTTTAACTGATTTAATTAGGTTTACATTTAGGCCATACAAATCGCTACTTTGCTTATTTTTTAAGCTATTAATTTCACTATAAGTAACATCTTCAAAATTAAAATAATTTGCTGATGATGAAAAATTTTGTAAGTAGTCTAATGGGTCCCTGTCTGGTGAAGGAATAGTACGTATAATGTTACTAGCCGTATTAGAAAAATATGTTTTTTATTAAAATCAACAGATGTGATGCTGACATTCTTGTTCTCTGTCCTTTTCTCTCTATAACTGTTAATGATTTTCCATATTGTCTTAGGTGGTTTATGAAGCTTTGTATGAGCTTATAATTAGCGTTTATCTCAGCCTCTTTGATTGCGTGTTTATATAGTTTCATATTTCATCCTCAATCCATGGCAGGTTAAACTGTTGTTTCAGTTCGCTAAGAAAGTTGAGATGCTCTCTCAGAAGAAACTTGCAATCCTTAGTATTATTTTCAGAGATTATAAACTAATCTTAATAATTAATTGTAACCGAACTGTTACACTCTTCTAGTAGGAAATGACATCCAAGTACATTTTAAACCAATCTAAGGTATAATAGGAATTTAAGGTAAATATAACTATTTTTCCAACATATTATGTAGATTATAGATTTGAAGCAACTAGATGGCTGCATAGACGCCCAGCTGCAAGGCCTTTATGTTGTGGCTCCCTTTACTATTGTAAATCACAGCATCGAGGCCTTCCTAAGTCGGAAAGCTTGTTGGAAAAAGTATTTTCCACACCCTACGATTGGAGCATTCTGCCTCCAAAGCGCTTGTGTCTCAGCAAAGTATGTCTACAGAATTTGCGCTTCATCGTATCAGCACCAGATACTGTCTAAATTTGGCATCTTTATTCGAAATCTGGGCACCTGTGCGATTTTTCGGCGAGGCACGTATATGGTAGATCTTTTTTTCTCATCACAAAGGCACAACAGCCTTCCAGCCTTTTGAATGAAGATTCAGGCACTCTAGTCAATTGGTCTTCAGTACCGCTCCCAACTTCATTTTTGGCTCTTCTGATAATTTTTCAATTTTTCCGTAAGTGGTAAAATTGGGGTGGTGGGGAGGGGTTAAGAGAATGTGGGAACTAAATTTTTTTGTGAGGAAAGTACTGAGTTAAGCCACTTGACGCAATTTTTTTTAATATGATTGAAATCCCAAACACGGTTTGCTTTTTATTGATTTAACGGAAACTCTATTTTCACTACAGTTGGAAACAGTTTACAAATTTTACTGTTCGTTTATGCTGGACAGAAGACACATCCATGAACTGACGTCTATCTCATTCGATACAGAAACCTGTGTAGGTGCTTGGATCAGGATAAAGGCACTCCGAAATCGCAGTGATCAATACACAATTTGGGATAATCTGAAAATTTATATCGTAATCATTCTACTCGTATATTGAATAGTTTCTGCCAACATATAGAACTAAGCCCCTCGACGAATTTAAATGGAGTTACTAATCCCTGACTACCAATCCGCATAACGAGCTGCTGGAAATAACATCCAACCCAATCTGTAGCTTCTCAGACGACAGTTGCATGGAATCAGGCAAGCCACTATCACCCCAGGAGACGGTACGTCCGTCGGCGACAGCAACTTTCCACACAGAACAACAACAACGTACCAACTGTGGAAATGGAGGGTCGCCCAAAGTCAAGTCACCTTCCATCAAACTTTTGGGGATCAACATCAACAATAACATGTCCTGACACGTCCACGTCGTCAGTATTGCTAAAACATCATCCCAGAAGCTCTGTGTTTTGTTCCGCTGAAAGGAAGCTGTTTACACCAGAACAACTACTGCAGCTCTACAAGGCCCAGATCCGACCATCGTTAGAGTATTGCGCTCCGACGCACTCTCTAAAGCTTTTGAACACTATCCAGAACAGAGCAAGTTAATCGATACACCTATCACAAACGATCTCCACAGCCTGGAACATCGAAGAAGGGTGGCTGACTCTGTCACTGTTTTACAGATTCAATCACGGAAGATGTTCGAGTGAGCTCTCCCAGTTAATAACAACGAAGAGCCGTCAGAATGAGGAACACTAGAGAGGCTCTGCGAGCTCATTCTTACCAGGTGGATGTCCCTGCTCCCCGAACCAGTCTCCTCCAGCATTTCTCCTTTCGGAGATCTTCGACGCCGTGGAACCCATTTCTGTTGCCGGGGAATTTATTTCCCAACGGCTACAACCTGCACCATTTCAAATCTAACGTGCACAGAAACTTAACCTTTCACAGCGCTTCTACAGCGTCATAGGATTTCAGCCTTTGCGGGAGGCTGACCATAAAAAATATATTTATTGTAACAGTAATGCTAATTTAGGATAGAATATACGGAATTCTATTACTTTTTGTTTGCTATCATTCCAGTGCGTTTATTGCTGATTTCACTAAGGTTCTCGTAAGTCTTTTGAAAAGTGTTGCAACTACAAATTGCACAGAAAATCAATAACGCGATGAGAAACCAGATTAAAACTAATTAAATTTTCGTTTAATTAGGCGATAATAATCCGCATAAATGTTGAACGCAAGGTAGAAGAAGAAGAATTGGAAAATATTTACTGTCAGTGTGCAATGACCATTATGTCATGTTAGGTGCTTCAAATAGAATTAAGTCGTGGAAATTGCAAATTCTTTACAATCGCTTCTCTGACAAACCAACTAACTGTAAATATTTATTAAACTTTTTTCGGGATACCTAATAGTACTCTTCCGTATTTCTCATTGATTATTACTAACAAGCGTCCTTTGATACTTTATGTGCATTTACAATTTCTCTCACGTTACGTGCTGATATAAAAACAAATTTATACAATTATCCGCATTCCGCAGAGACAGTGATGTGCACCGACACGTCAGAAATATAAGTGATTGTTCAGAATGTCACCTTGAAGCGCCTTATAAGGTGACTTATAGATATAATGGCTTTGGTACAATGAAAATTGATTCGCTCTTATGAAGGCTTGTTTTTCAGCATCCATGCCCATATGCCATTTGTTGTGGTCCTTTCCTGTATATACAGGGTGTCCCTGAATTTTTGTGACACTTGATATTTCCGTAACGAAGAATGGTTCAAGCAGGACCTGAGTTGTAATTCTGAAGCTGATATAGGGTCTATCATACCATGCATTTAGAACATTTTTTTTATACATCATTCCCGAAAATTCATCCACAACCTTTTGTTTTCAAATATCACTCCATAGGTTCTCCTAGATAATATAAGATGTCTCTATTTTATTTAAAATCGTGTGGTATCCTTTACGTTATATGCAAACTTTTTTTCTTAAAATCATAAGCATAATGTAAATAAAATAATAATTTGTTTGTCGCAATAAACGGATAAAAAAGAAAACCACCTACCTATCATACATTCTTTAGACAACAGACACCTTTTTACTACCCACACCGATAGATGAGGGTAGTATTGTGATCGCGAAAATTTTTGATTTTGGACGGTTTTTGGACGTTTTATGATGTCTACATAACGAAAATCCACGTCACTCATTTCCGTCGGTCTGTCTGTCTGTCGGTCTGTCGGGTTGTCGGAATGTCTGACTGTTGGAGTCTTTCTACCCTCGCAGTCTCAGTAACCGCTGCATGGATTGTGATGAAATTTGGGCAGCAATATGCTGTGCGGTCGTAGTAGGTAATGTTCCTATAACTTTGAAAATCGGTGCATGGGCTGCGGAGTAATTTTAGGCGTTTTAGGGGTTCCTGATCATTTTCTACTTTTTTTTTGGGTAGGGGTGAAATTCATAATAGGCTGTCAACTAACCTGTGAAAGGAAGACCTAGCCTCATGATACACTTTTTTAGGTCCATCCCAATATTACTTTGCCTATTACAGAAACCAAGGGAATTAGCAAAAAACAAAAAATTTTAAATATTTCTCAAACTTTGTTTTCAGGCGTTTTAGGGGTTCCTGATCGTTTTCTACTTTTTTGGGTGGGGGTGAAATTGGGGTGGTTGGAGGGTGGAGGGTTGTAAGACTGAAAAATTTGTTCTATTCATAATATAATATAATAATGTAAAAGAAAGACCTAGCCTCATAATAAATATTTTTAGGTACATCCCAACATTACCTTGCCTATTGCAGAAACCAAGGGACTTAGAATTTTCTGATGTATACATGCGAGTATTTGATCGTTCTGCATTGTGTAACTAGGAAACTAATAGAGATTGATTTTAATGCAATTTTTACACAGTATTATTATTGCGGCGAGGATGGAAAATATTTCTGATTCTTGGAAATCATGGCGGTGGCGGTGCAGCAATAATAAAAAAACAAAAAATATAAAAACAGCCCAAACTTTGTTTTTAAGCATTTTAGGGGCTTCGTGATCATTTTCTACTTTTTTTTGGGTGGCGGTGAAATTGGGATGGTTGGGGGGTCGTTAACTCAGAAGTTTTTTGTAACGTGGGATTGATTTTAATGACATGAAATAATACTGTGGTATTATTGTCGTGGCAAGAATGGAAAACGTTTATCAATTTTAGAAATCGAGTCAGTGGCGGCGCAGTAATAGTAAAAAACTAAAAATATAGAAACAGTTCAAAATTTGTTTTAAGGCGTTTAGGGCTTCGTGATCATTTTCTACTTTTTTGGGTGGGGGTGAAATTGGGACAGTTGGGGGTAAGGCATATTAAACTCAAATTTTTTGTAGATATTCATAGTAGGCTATCCATTGACCTGAAAGGGAAACCTAGCGGCATAACACACTTTTTTGGTCAGGCGGGCGATGATTTGGTTGCAAGGGGATCTCAGACTATAGCTTCATGCTATCGGAAAATAATAAACTGGTATCACCGTAATGTGTGGGAAGTACTGAGTCAATCAACTTGACCTCATTTTCTAAACTGTAAGACCACCGATAGACCGGAGAACGTGAGCTTTCGTAATTACATTACCCAATATTACAAATCGTACAGTATACAATACTTAATCAATAGTATATGGCTAATTGGCTAATGATCATGTAAATAACTGTTCGATATAAACACAATAATTCAAACAGCAACTTGATCACATTCCAACTGATCCGCCATGTATCAAGCTCATGACATGTTTTGCATAGCAAAATACCATTCGATATTTCCTCCAACACTTTCTTGCGGTCACTTCAATGGGGAAAGTATTGTAAATCAAGATGGGTGCCTAATTGGCATTTTCTTGTTGTATTTTTATTAATGTCCTTCTGTCCCCGATTTGGCTTCTCTCTACGCGCTTAACAGTTGTTTGAACTTGGGAAAAATACATTCACCGTCGAAAGTATTATGCAATAATAAAATTCTTATAGAGGCTGTTAATTAATAGATAAATCTATAATGGCGAAGTATTAGTGGATCTTGATACTTAAATCGATGGAGATTTATGAGATTTATGTTGCACTATTTTTTCAGTACGCCTCGTCACAAGTATTCTACTTTGTTTTCGTCTGTTTAAACACATACTCGAAGCGAAATCCAAACACTGAGAAAAAATGGAGTCAAGTTGATTGACTCAGTACTTCCCACATATAATAGTGATACAATTTTATTATTTTACATTGCATAAAGCAGGCACGTATCCAGGATTTGGTTTTGGGGTCCTTAAAAAAATTACTATGCCGCTAGGTCTTTCTTTCATACGTCAATGGACATTATGAATACAACAACACATTTTTCAGCTTTACAACCCCCCACCCCTCAACCACCCCAATTTTACCCCCACCCAAAGAAAAGTAGAGAATTATCAGGAACCCCTAAAATGCCTAAAAACGAAGTTTGAGCTGTTTTTATATTTTTAGTTTTTTTATTATTGCTGCGCCGCCACTGATATGATTTCTAAAAACCATACGCTTTTTCCATCCTCGCCAAGGTAAAAATACTGCGTTAAAATTTCATTGAATGAATTCAATGATTACACAATTCAGAACGACCTAAGGGAATACTCATCATATGTAGTCCCTTGGTTTGTGTAACAGAAACAACAGTGTTAAGATGGACCTAAAAAAAGGTATATTATGCCACTAGGTTGTTGTTTATTCATGGGTCAATAGACAGCCTATTACGAATACAACACATTTTTCAGATTGGTAACCCCCCACCACTCAACCACCCCAATTTCACACCCAATAAAGAAAAAGTAGAAAATGATAGCAACCCCTAAATTGCCTGAAAAACGTTTGGGGAATTTTTTTGTTTTTTGCCAGTTACTGCACCGCCCATGCACCTATTTTCAAAATTATAGGCGCACTACCTACTACGACTCCACAACATATCGCTAACCAAATTTAATGACAATCCATGCAGTGGTTACTGAGATTTCTAGAAAAACGGCAACAGACAGACAGACCTACGGAATTGAGTGTGGTGGATTTTCGTTATGTAGACATCATAAAACGCCCAAAAAGCGTAGTATCTCGAAATCGAAAATATTCGCAATCACAATAATACTCCCCTCACCTATCAATGTGGGAAGTAAAAAGGAATGCGATTCATGAAATGCGACAGGACTGAAGACAATGATAAACGAACCCATTTGCCAAAATTAGTTTATAAAAAAATACACCAGGTTAATAATAGGTGGGCCCCCGATGTTGACGAATGCATTCTCTAGCCTAAGCGGAATGCTCGTAATCTGGTTGTTAATAAACTCTAGGGGTTCAGCCTCCCAAGATGCGTCATAGCATGTTCCAGTCCATTCAGCGTTGTCGGAATATTGGATAAATCCTGAACGTATCGACGCACCCAATCCCATACTTTTTCAATTGACGATAAATCGGGTGACCGTGGAGGCCAGGGCAGCATCCTTTCCGAAGGAACTTCATAGACACACTTTGCAATATGAGGACGCGCATTACCTTGCTGATGAATGCAACACTCTTTGAGGCCTCGGACATATGGAACGACAGTTGGTTCTAACACCTCATTCTCATAACGTTGGGCTGCCATTGTGCCACGAAAAAGTGTCTTGCTGTTAAATGCAACAGCACCCCAAACCATAAAACTAATAGGATGGTGTACATGACGCTCAAAAGCTGACAAAACCTCGACTTATTCCGTCTTCTCCGGAAGGCCGTCTGATGCGACTCATTGTCGGTGTTCTTGACACCAATGTAATCGTTAGCGACGATGACTTGCAGTGAGTGGAAGCACTACGGATGGGGACGATATGATCTGAAGCCCATTTCACGCAATCTGTGGAACACCATGCTGATCAGAAGGGCCCTCCCTAAAGCTGCATACCAAAAGTCAGCTGCATCTGAAGTAGGCCGCATTCTGTCTCGAAGGGCCAGTAGTCGTCGATGACGATCTTGCCGGTTTGTAGTTTTTCTGCGTGCTCCTGAACCTATAACTTGCTACATTCGCAATGCGCGCCATGCTGCTATAACTGTATCCACGCTACACTCCATGGTTTCAGCAATTGCTCTAAAAGAAGCACCACGTCTCAGTTGGCCTACTATCCGACTCCGTTCAAAGGGAGATAACTACGTATACTGGGGTTGTCGTCTTCTAGGAGGCATCTCTACACAACCAACCAGTCTCTCGCCACAGTTGCAACAGATGTCATAGTTTTTGGATCGACAAAAAGCCATGCATAATTAATAAGTGATTAGATGTGCAGTAGAGAGCTTACCGCCAAGCTCGGATTTCGCTTGCGAGTAGTATATTTGTTAAACCTATATTAGCGCCAGTGGTTAAAAGATGTATTTTTTGGTTAATTGCATCGTGGATCTATTTTTCAATCCCGCTATTGCATGTTATGGTAATTTGCAGCTAATAACTAAAATATCACGTAGTGAATATTTTTGGAATTTAAAAGCGAATTATTCATTCATATTCAAGTGTTGGGCTAAAATGGCACCGCCAATAAATTTTCCAACGTATTTTATGTCACTACATGCACAGTACACATTTGGCACGATGTGAAATGAGGAACGTATTCTCTGCACTGCCGCAGCCATTACTCTGTAGTTTATAGCTTAATCTGAGCACAAAGCACGGAAGCAGAAAAAGTAGAACGTGCTAAATCGAATTAGTAGATAAGTAATGTAAACTGTTGTCTTTATAGTAGATCCTTGGCATCGTACCCAACGGCACGCAATTACGAGTTTGAATAGATGTTTAATATCCGGATCAGATTAACGTGTCGCACAAGGAGACACTTTACTTTCCACGTACCCGAATAAAACACATGCAAAAGAAATAATAACTTTCTTATTATGTATAAGGTAAAATGCCCACAAGCTTGAGAGCATAGAGCAATGGCATTTTAACCACACTAATTACAGGGTGAGTCCTAAATTGATACTTTCATTAGTCATTAAAATGGGCTTGTGTATCAAGACGTACCTAGTCTGTTCAAGTTTAATTTTTCGCTCGGATTTTTGTCATCATCAGGCATTGTGTCTGTCAATTAGCGCACCAGTCACTTTCAGTTCAGCATAGCTAGTTTTAAATTGGTAAATCCTAAAAGTTATTTCATAATAGGGTACCACATTTTGGATTTGGATTGGATTTACCAATTTAAAATTTAAATCGGTGATCAAAAAGTGACTACTGTACTATCTGACAGGTACAATGCCTAATCGATTTGATAAAGATCCATGCAAAAAACTAAATATGAACAGACTAGATACGTCTTGCAACACATGCCTAGATATACCGCGCTTATTTTTCAGTTTTCTGAAAAAAGTTGTTTATTTTAACGACTTCTATATACAGTTAGTATCAACTTGCGACTGGTGCTGTTACTGGACATGTCTACAATATGAGGTTAACCCTTAATTACCACACTGGGGTCTATGAGATCCTGGCATTATTTTAAATCTGCACTACTTTTTGTTTTTGCTTGCCGCATCCACCTAAATTTAGTTTACACGACTTGTGTATGCGGTCCGATATGTTTTATGATAGTTTGACCAGAGCAGTGGAGCCACTAGCGTGTGAAGTTAGCTCTGTGTCTAATTGACCACAGTGTGTTATTTAAAGTTGAATATTTCAAGTGCGCAGTTTTGTTCTTTCATTGAATATTTCCAAAAATAAATAAAAAAAATATCTGATCACGACTTACACCGCCCTCTGACCTAGATGTAACAAAGTTGGGAATTCAGAATATTTTAGTTGCAAATGCAAAGAAGAACCTTGTTGGAGACGCCATGTGCAAAGCCCATTTGTGACTAACATAAAGACTCAAATTGTGTGAAATATTGTCCCAAAAAGTAAAGATGAAGCTTGAATTAGGCTACTTTATCTCACAAGTCTCATATGACAATAAATTGCTTCAAAAAAAAAAAAACGTTATCTGAAAGTTTAGTTTTGTCGCAGTTCCGTTACTGTTCATCGTTATACGGATCCTGTCTAGATCAAGAATGTTCGGCGCTTACAGAACTTTTGCATGATTCATATATGGCATTCGAAAATATGAGCATGTGTCATAAATTAAGAGAGCTGGGATGGTTATCAGTTAAAATTTGTTCCTTGTTAATGCTCTGTAGCTGTACCATAAGTTAATCCTCCTCAAAGAGCCGCAATATATTTTTAATAAAATTAGATTTAGGTCAAATAAATATAATGCTAATTCTAGGTATATGAATAATGTATTAAATGAGCCGCCACATAAAACTGCTTTATTCGAGCGTAGCTTTAAGTACAATACAAGTAAGTTATACATATACAACAACCTCCCCCTTTCCTTAAAATCTTCTAGCTTAGTTATTTTCCGTGAAAGAGTCAAAGAATAGTTCATGAGCAAACCATAAGTATTTGTAAGTACATTATAGACTTCCGACTGACAATATCGATATGTTTAGTTTGTAGATTTATTTTTTAATTATTTCCATTTATACTTTTTTTCTTTATTAACAAAAATGATTGAGTGGAAGATAACTATTTAGGTGAACTCCTCCTTGACGTTTTTCGAGTACAGTATTTTTTTCAGTAAATCGAAAACTTATTGGAAAAATAAAGATCATGATTACTTTAACACTGTTACTTCTAATGTTAGTAGGAAAAGAAATTCCAAAGGTTTTTGCATTCCAAGTTCTATAAAGTGGAGGAGGCCTCTGTCTGGAAAGTAAAGGAATGCTCTCATAGTCAAGCAACTCTGAAAACAGTAGGATGGATAT
Organism: Callosobruchus maculatus; assembly: GCA_951848785.1. Lineage (NCBI taxonomy): Eukaryota > Metazoa > Arthropoda > Insecta > Coleoptera > Chrysomelidae > Callosobruchus > Callosobruchus maculatus. Next base: position 6,649,344 of record CATOUR010000032.1, read on the forward strand.
GCAAGAGTACAGCTCTGGTCCTTGAAATTAGTACACCACAAGAATACCATCCTTGACACACTCGGCCATTGGGGAACGAGAGAGCGGATAAGCTTATACCTTCCGCCCTGATTCATGCTAGCAATTAGTAGATGCCAGGTTTGTTTTGAATGAGGGGGCTTATAATAAACTGGCAACACTTAGTTATAGAAAGATGACAGTAAGTAACCAAAAAGGTTTATAGCAGACGTGGTCAAGCGCTATGGCTTTTGAACAAAGAATCAACATTTTAGTTGGGATTCTTACAAGCCATTGTCAGCTCAGCAGACATTTATCAATCATGAAATAAAACAGCTAAAAATGTATACTTATATTATAGTGATTTTTAGGCACGTCATCAACCTAGCGCCAACAATTTGATTATTGCTATAGTTGGAAAATGAAAAGTTTCTCAAGCTATCTTGATGATTTCCAAGCATTTTCTCTTAATTGTACAAAATATTCTGTATCTCTACTTGACACCGTTTTTTCAAATGGAAAGAGAGCATCCTAGACTAAAAGCGTACGCTGTTATTCTGAATGCATTCAACATGCTCGTTTTCAGTTTGCAGCATACATTTTGTCCGTGACTATTCACCTTTACATCGGAAATAATTGCATGCCAAGGCAGACCGGTACAATCCTCCTTCCACTCTTGCTTCCCAATTATCATCCGCGTGTTCCATACGTCTGAGTCTGACCCAATGCCCCACGCCCATAGGCCATTGGCAGCGAGATTCAGCTTTGACCCGGTTTGTACCGCATCAGGTCACTACCTTTGCGCTCTGCCCCATCTTATCGTTTGAGTGTTTTATTTAAACAAAAATAAAAGACATTTGAAGTTCCTCCAACCTTTATCGTCGTTTTTCCTACCCCAAATTTTTTGTTCTCAAAGGCAGAAAAATTATCAGGGAAAATTATCTGAAACATACAAACCGTAAATTGAGCGTTTTTTACGTTTTTCGTTCTTGGATTATTGCTTGGCATCTTCTGTATATATTTTGAAAGCTATAAAATATTCCAACTTCGGCAAGATAGGTACTAACACGATATACATTTTTCATTACAATTAGATTAGCAATTACCTAATTATCATGTTACAGAATTGGATCAAACTACTCTAAGGTAACAGCTCATAAGAGCTTTATTTTACTTCCCATGCCGATAGGTGAGGGGAGTATTGTGATCGCCAAAATTTTCGATCTTGAGATGATAATAATAATACGTTTTTTGGGCATTTTATGATATATACATAACGAAAATCCACGTCACCTATTCCTGTCTGCCTGTCTTTCTGACTGGCTGTCTCTCTGTCTGTCTGTCTGTCTGTCTGTCTGTCAGTCTGTCTGTCTGTCTGCCTGTTGGCATTTTTCTAGTCTCATAATCTCAGTAATCGCAGTAATGCTGCTATTATTTTGAAAATATGTGCATGAGCGGAGGAGTAATCAACAAAAAAAACAACTAGCTTTAAATATTCCTTAATTTAATTTTCAGGCGTTTTAGGGGTTCCCGCTTTCTCTTTTGGGTAGGGATGAAATTCAGATATGGGAGGGGGGGTTGTAAAACAGATGTGGGAGGGCGGGGGGGTTGTAAAACTAAAACATTTGTTGTAATATTCTGTACATCAACATGCGAAAGGGAGACCTAGTGGCATATCACACTTTTTTAGGTCCATCCGATCATTGCCTTTCCTATTACAGAAACCAACGGACTTTTTCAGATGCAGGCGTACGAGTATTGCTTTAAATCGCTCTGTTATTTATTGTTTAACCTGGAAATTATTTAGAATTTTTAGAAATTGTGTCAGTGGCTGCGCAGCAATAATAAAAAGGTTAAGATATAAAAACCACTCAAACTTCTGTTTTAGACGATTTCCAAGTTCCTGATTGTTGTTGTTGTTGTGATATAACGAAAATCTACGTCACTCATTCCGACAGTCTGTCTGTCTGTCTGTTGGCGTTTTTTTAGCCGTGTAATCCTGATATGAGTAACCGCTGCTTCGGCTTCGGCTTGTATAGTAAATAATGCCAGTATAATTTTGAAAATCGGTTTTATTGCCAAAGGAGAAATTGGTAAAAAACAAAAAATTGTCATAACCCCTCCAATCTTCGTTTTTCGACTTCCTGATCAATGTCTACTTTTTTATGGCTGGCTTGGAATTGATGAGGATTGCGTAGGGACACCAAGAGGAACGTCAAGACACTTGACGCCATTTTTAATCAGCAATTGATTATGAGCAGCCATTTGTCAGTTGCATTCGCAAACCTGAACTGGAAATTCATCTAAATCGAGATTTTATGACGATAATAATTTATAAACCCACGGACTGAAGGATTTCCAGAATAGACGAATTAGGCTGAATAACAGTTTCCTGAAAATAAGTATTTCATTGGTCCATGAATGTGATATATTCAATATATCATAAGCGCAAATGTTATAACAGATATTATAACCTTTCACTTCTGGTCTCTTTCTCGCGTACGTTCTTACACAGACACATTGGAGAAACGCAACGCTAATAGACCAGGTCAATTATATACGGTCTGAATGACATCACATAAAACTGTTGGCGTTGCAAGTAGGTAATTGAGCCTCATTTTACTGAACATACCTATAGTATAGTGTTTCTTATGAAGATTGGAAAGAGATCCGGTAAGGTTGAGTAGTCTTCAAGAAAAAATCTAGTAAATGTTCTCCCAACCAAAAAAGGGCTATAAGCTTTGCCAGGTTCTCTTGTGGTTTATTCTTGGATCCATATGTAACGCGATTTAGTTCCATCTTGAAATGCCATTATTATTCGCCCATAATACAACCAACGTGGTGATCCTAGGACACCGATGCATTACTAGTTCTCATTTTGGATTTCCCAATAATGAAAATCTAATCTCAGTAACGGCTGCACCGATTTTGATAAAAGGTGGGGGTGTGACATGATGGGATCGCACTGCGCTCTGGCAGTGAAGCAGTTGACAAAAAATAAAATTCTCAGATCCACTCCAACCAATAGGGTTCCTGATCGTTATTAATTTTTTTCCAAGAGGGGATGAAATCTGGGGTAGTGGGGACGCTACCGGTGGATGTGTTGAAATTCCACATTTTTTTTATATTAATGACTGTTTCACTATTGCATTACAAAATGATCTTGATGATATTCTATACCTTGCAGACCTATTCGAGCACTGGCTTTGAAGACATAGTCTTCGGATTTTTTTTTACCTATTGCACTTGATAACTCTATAAATTGGAAACTACTAGTTTGATTGTACTGGAACTTTGTATTACTACTGTGACGCAGATAAAAAATTATATAGGTTTTGAAAATCTTGCCAGTGGCGGCGAACTAATCGCAAAAATAAGGATTATTATATTTTTCTCTGCTCTTCCTCTCCTTAGCGGACGTTGGCGATCATCATTTCGAATTTTTCTTTGTACAAGCCCCTCTTATATTAAATCACAAACGTAAGTTCCTATTACGCCCGATTTCTCGTCGTCCTTCGGTCTTCCTTGCTGTTTCTAATACTTTGGACAAAATAAGCTGTATTCTTCATTTTATTGTGGTTAATAGTTCCTGTTCTTTATTTATTCTTTTTAGTACCCTAATGTTTGTTACTCGTTCGGTACAAGTATCGTTTTCATTTTGAAGGAGGTATTTCTGGCTATTTCAATTCGGCTTCCAATCTCTTCATCAGGATCCTATTTATCATTTAGCCAGCACCTAAAATATTTAAATCTCCTAAATCTCCTTACTCTTTCTATGTGCTAATTTTCTATTTCTATTCTAACATTACAAATATTCAATCTAGTAATGCCCATAAATTTTGTTTTCTTTATGTTTATTTTGAGACATTACTACTGTCGATTCCGCCCACCATGTACTGTAATTCTTCCTCATTGCTAGCTACTAGGAGCACCGTATCATAAGCATATCGGATATTATTAACGTTTTTCAAACCATAGAAAGAATTATCACATAGCTGGCTAAGCACGCAAAGAGAAACAAGGTCTCTGGTCACGTGACGTCTGATTCAAAATTATTAATGGGACACCCTATATATTAGTGTCTTTCTGTGTTTCTCCCGATAAAACAATTCCAACAAACTAACACACTTGGGGTCTTAAGTGATTCACTCAAGAGCTACAGGTACTTAAAGGACTGTACCACTACCATTGATTATAACATGTACCCCTACAGTTAAATTATTTTGCTAGTCTATCATAATGGTAGTGGTACAGTCCTTTAAGTACGTGTACCTCTTGAATTAATCACTTTAGACGCCTAGTGTGCTAGTTTGTTTGAATTGTTTTATCGGGAGGAACGCAGAAAGCACAAACAATCAGCGTGTCCCATTAATAATTTTGAATCGGACGTCACGTGACCAAAGAAAAATACCTCATTGCGATCCTCATTGGGTAACACAATAATAAGAAAAGATGAGAGATGAGGTGATGACCTGCCCTTATTTACACCCCCAAAATTGTAGTTCGCTACTACTGCCCAGTTCCGATGTATTGCTTGTCTTAATCGTCGTGTAACTGAATTATTGTGAAAGGAAAGAAAACAAAAATAGTTAGTAAAACTTATTCATATATGATCTTTTCATTCATCACAACAACCATTATTTTTTTTAATTCAAAATCCCAATTATCTCTGCTTCTATGCTTATACGATTATAGTTGTTCAGATTACTGTAATAGGAGTGCCCAGGATTAAGCCTGGCATAAAGTCGCTAAAAAATTGGTGTTCCGTGCAAGTTTTAGAACACCAATCTTATACTATATTTTTTAATCTTTATCAGAACTTGAGAAATCCATGTTTTAATCCAGTCGGTAACCATCATTTGTTGCCAAAACGGTGACTCTCCAAACTTCACCTTTCTGATACTGAACGAAATTTCTCGTCACTACAGTGTGGGGATGGGACATCGAAAAAAAACATCGATGTTGGACATCGACATCGACGGTCTGCCGTCGATAACTGAACATCGCAAAAACATCGATATTCGGGTATTGACGTTCTTCTAATAAATAATGATATATATGTATTTTACTATCATTTCAAATTTCAAAAAACAGCACAGTAAGCACGAAATAATAAGTCCAGAAACTAGCTAAACTAACAAATTTATTAATTCAAACAAAGATTTAAAAAATTTGAATTAACAACATACTTTCTACTAATAAAGAACAAATGCACACAATATACACAATATAAAAATTTAATGTGGACATTTGTGCGAATCGGTCCCTGACATCTATCCGTGTTAGTCCCCAACTATGCTGGTTGTACCTGTTGTATTATTAGTTACAGACTATAATTGCAAGCTTTAAAATTTAACCGATCGATGGAGCTAACTTGTTTTCAGTTCGGTTTTGATTGTCTATTTCCTTTTTAAAATTGTTTTGCAACTTTAGCGAATTTGAATTTCATCTAAAATCAATCAATGTCAAATGTCCATCTCAAATCAACTTAAAATAGAACAAACAAAAAACAATTCACATAGAAAACGGGTTAACTCCATCGCGAGGACGTGAGCCGTGGCTTTATCACAGCTTTATCAATCGGCCAAATCTAGTAGCTTGTGATTAACCCCCTCCCATAAATTCCTACTGACGTCAATCGGTCACCATTGCGTCGCTGTTGTTTTCGTACAGAATAGTAGTTAGTTTATGAACTAGTTCACTGGAAGGAAGTAGAATGCACACCTCTACAAAGGAATCCAAAGCGCGTTCGATTGGTATTTTAAATCATGCGGCAAAACCGAAGACCAGAAAATTTTAGAGTCACCAAGTTTACTTTTTGTATATTTTCAAATTGTAATTGAAATTTTTAGCAAAACATCGATGCAATTTTTTCAAAACATCGATGTTATTATTATTATCTATTTTTCTATTTTTTCTCGCATAGTTGCGGTAGTAACAAGTATTGACGGGCTGTGCCAAGTCAACACCTGACCTATTTTTATTCAGAATTCAGGAAGGACCGTACAATGCTACAGGTCTTGAGGCTTACAGACTTTTGGAAGGTTTTGTGTAACTTTTCGTCCAGGCCCAGCTGTTGCAGGTGTGGTGTAAATGTATTTGGTGTAAGGCCTGAGACCGACATTATGAGAGGGACAATAATAACTTTGTTTTGTTTCCAGAGCCGTTTTATTTCTATTGCAAGATCTGTGTATTTAGATATCTTCCCAGTGTAGGTGTTTTGGATATTCATATCATTGGGAATCGCAATATCTATCAAATAGGTTATTATTATTATTATGCATGTCTTATTTTTTCTCGCATGGTTGCGGTAGTAACAAGTATTGACGGGCTGTGCCAAGTCAATACCTGACCTATTATTATTCTGAATTCAGGAAGGACCGTACAATGCTACAGGTCTTGAGGATTACAGACTTTTGGAAGGTTTTATGTAACTTTTCATCCAGGCCCAATTGTTGCAGGTGTGGCGTAAATGTATTTGGAGTAAGGCCTGAGACCGACATAATGAAGGGGACAATGACAACTTTGTTTTGTTTCCATAGTCGTTTTATTTCTATGGCGAGATCGGTGTATTTAGATATCTTCCCAGCGTAGGTGTTTTGGATGTTCATATCATTGGGAATCGCAATATCTATTAAGTAGGTCACTTTGTCTGTCTTTGACTGGAAAACTATATCTGGCCTGTTTGCTGGGATGGTTTTATCTGTATGTATTTCAATGTCCCAGTATAGTTTGAATTGATTGTTCTCTAGTACTGAGGTCGGTGTGTAGTTATAATATGGATCTGTGTTTTCAATTAGCTTGTTTGTTGTGGCTAGTGCTTGGTGTATGACTTTGGCTGCAGAGTTATGTCTGGCTGTATACTCAGTTCCAGCGAGCGTTTTGCATCCACTAGTTATGTGTTCTATTGTTTCCTTCTGTTGGTGGCATTTTCTGCAATTGTCATCAGAGATGGATGGATCTTTCATTATGTACTTCCTGTAATTTCGTGTCGCAATCACTTGGTCCTGGATAGCAAGCATAAAACCTTCCGTTTCCGGAAAGAGCTGGCCATCCTGCAGCCAGGTGTATGACTGCTTTTCATTAATGTGGTCTTGTGTAACACGATATCTATGTTTGCCGTGGAGTGCTTTCTGCGACCAGGTGTTTATTTTTTCTTGTTGTGCTTGTATGTGGTTGTGTGCGTCTGCTGCGTGGTCTGGACAAGAAAGGGCGAGTGGTGTGTAGTTTTTGTCTGCTTTTACTATTGCTTTATGCAAGTTTGTTTGTTTACTGTGGAAAAAATGTCTGAGTGATTTTATTTGTTTTGCATGAAGTGACTGTATATCTATAATTCCTCTGCCCCCTTGTTTTCTGTCTATGGTGAGCCTTTCCTTGCATGCTTTGGGATGTGACATTCTGTGTTTTGTGAGTTCTGTTCGGATGAGTATATGGATGTTTTCTATATCAGTGTGCGACCACTTGATAATGCCAAATGAATATGTTAGGATTGGTATAGCAAATGTGTTAATAGCTTTTGTAAGATTTCTAGAATTTAGTTTCGTTTTTAACAGTCTAATAAGGCGGTCTTTAAACTCTTGTGTTAGTTGTGATTTGATTCTTGTGTGGTCTATCTTAGCGTTTTGATTGATACCCAGGTACTTGTATGTTTCATCCTTGTCCATGTTGTCTAGCGCCTGGCCAGTTACTACTTCCTGTTCGGGATGGTTTTTCCATTGGCCTTTATTGATGTGCAGCACCTTGCATTTACTCATGCCAAACTCCATCTTGATATCTGACGTACAAACTTCTGTTATCCTGAGTAATTCTCTCAGTTGTACTTCTGTGGCGGCATATAGTTTTAGATCATCCATGTAAAGAAGATGATTGATTTTGTGTTGATTTGCTTTCTGGTGCCTGATGGTGAAACCACAGTTTGTGCTGTTAAGTGTGTTGGAGAGCGGATTGAGACAGAGGCAGAACCATAGTGAACTGAGAGAGTCACCCTGAAAGATACCACGACGTATATGTAGCTCATCCGTTTGAATATGACCGTCCTCAGTTTGAAGGTGTATATTTGTTCGCCATGTCTCCATCGTTCTTGTAAGAAACTGACGAAGCCCTGGGTTGATTTTGTATATTTGAAGAGTTTTTGTTAGCCAGCTATGGGGTACAGAGTCGAAAGCTTTTTTATAGTCGATGAAACAGGTATGAAGATTCCTGTGTTCTTTTCTGGTTTGCTCCATGATCACACTATCAATTATAAGTTGTTCCTTGCATCCTTGGCTTTGTTTTCTACATCCTTTTTGTTCTTCAGTCAGGATGCTGTTTTCCGTGAGGTGTTTTTCAATTCTTCTGCATATCGTTGCGGTGATGATCTTGTACAAGGTGGGAAGACAAGTGATTGGGCGATAGTTGGCAGGGTTTTTGGTGTCTGCGTTTTTGGGTTTTATATACGTTATTCCTTGCGTGAGGAATTTGGGAAGCCTATTGGGTTGGAGTATGGCTTTATTAATTTGGTCTGTGAGCACTTCGTATACTGAGCTGAACTGCTTGTACCAAAAATTTTGTATATTATCCACGCCTGGACACTTCCAGTTGTGAGTATGTTTTATTGTTTCAGCTATTTCCTCTGGCGTAAGAATAACGTTTCCCTGTTCCGCTATATGATGATGTTTTTCCTCTTCCTGTCTGATCCATGGAGCGTTTTCATTATGTGTTTTGGGTTCTGACCATAGGCTTCCCCAAAACTCAGTTAACTCTTGTTTACTAGGAAGTTCTATTGCTGTTATCTGGTTGTCGGTTGTTATCTTTTTGTAGAATTGTTTTTCACTTTTCTGAAAAAGGTTATTAGCGTCCTTTCTGTCGTTTGATTCATTGTATCTGCGTAGTCGAGCTGCGTAGACTGCAAGTTTTTGTTTGAGTGTATCAGTTATTTCTGGTATTGATTTTTGGGGCGACTTGGATTTGAGGATATCTATTGTTGTCTGTATGCGTTTTGAACGGTTGTTGTTGTTGGTGTATTGTGCGAGGTGTGCCAGTTCCTTTCTGATTGTGGTAATTTTGTTTTCGATTCGCATTTGCCATTTAGGTTTCGACCTTTTGCTTGTGTGGTTATTAGACCGTTTCGGAAGTTTTTGGCCGTTAACTATAAGTGTAGCTGCTGCGGCAGCATATATGACTGTGTGGATGTCTTCTAGGTTACTGCCGCTTGTTAAAAATTGTGGTATTACGTTGGTATTTATTGTATGTAATATTTTTTGGGTGTTTCTGTTGAAAATTAGTCTGGGCAGGGGATCTCGCAGTGCAGGGTTAGTGCCACACCATTTGTTAAATTGTGCAATATTATTATTATTATTATTATTATTATATAACAGATATGAGTTGAGCTAAAAAGCTATAAACTCAAAAAAAAATTACAATTGTAAAGACCACTAGCAACTAGACTAGAGCAACTATCGATGTCCTTGCCATAACCAACTATCGTACAGTTTCTTGAAGATGTTGACCAATGACGCGTTCACTATGTCCAGGGGAAGATGAAGAGTTGACGAGGCACGGTCCGGAACTTCTCTTTCAACAGCTTGGAATTATGTCCACGTAGGTGGTTCGAGTTTATGGAAAAAAGCGAAGAAATGTCAGTTCCAAATAAACCGTGCAGCGAACGGTAGGCGATAATAAAGTCCCCCCTCAGGCATCGATCACAGAAGTGCATCAGGTCGAACAGCTTTAATCTTTCTTCGTAGGTAGGATGATGGGTGCCACAAGGAATACGTCTAGCCCTTCTCTGCAGGTTTTCCAACAAATCACGGTCTCTTTGTAGGTTTGGATACCAAATAGGCCAGGGAATTCTAGGAACGGTCTTACGTAGGTTTGGTACAGTAAACTACCGGAGTTACGAGTTTTGGTCACAACACCACCTGTCATATTTGGTCTTGAAGCTTGTGACGGAGTTTGCGTTCACCACATCGACGGGAAGTCTGTTCCAAGAGTCAAACACGCGATTGGTAATAAAGCACTGCCGGATTGATGTTCTGAACGGCTCCTTCTGTAGTTTCAGGTTGTGTCCTCGGAGATTGCTGTGTGATAGCTGGAACATGGTCAGTGCTAAAGAGGCCATGCAGTGCCCTAAATGTGATTATAAGATCACCTCGAAGTTTTCTGTCAGCAAATGCTGGGAGCCTCAATAACATCAGGCGTTCATCATAGGTGAGTCTCTGGGCTCCAAAGGGAATGCGCGTCGCACGACGCTGGACTAGCTCCAACAGGTTCTTGTCACGAATGAAGGCTGCCTCCCACACCGGACCAGCAAACTCCATTACTGGTCTCACGAAAGTTGTGAATAAGAATGAACAAGTGCGAATGCTACAGCCGTTAAATGATCTTTCCATCATATATAATAACCTTTTCGCTTTGGATGCAACTTGCTGGATGTGCTCAGACCAGTTAAGGCGATCATTTACAATGACTCCAAAATCAGTATGACTATATACCTTTTCAACAGTACATTGAGCAATATTGTACACGTGTCTGGGATTGTTTTTTCCCAGATGTAGAACGCAGCATTTCAGAAGGTTGAGTGGTAGCAGCCAGGACTCCGACCATCGGACAACAGTATCAAGATCACGTTGAAGCATAGTAAAGTTTATAGTGGTGTTATATAATTTGGTGTCGTCTGCGTATGCAGAGCACGTGGATGACATATGCAAGGAAAGATCACTTGTGTAAAGAAGAAAAGGTGTAGGGCCCAAGACGGAGCCCTGTGGGACGCCACTAGTAACTGCGTGGACAGGTGAGTAGCTGTCACCAACACGTACAGAGAAAGTTCTTCCGACAAGAAATGCTTCAATCCACATCAACAGGTTCCCTCTAATCCCCAGATGTCCAAGTTTGTAGAGCAGCCTTTTATGAGGAACGCGATCAAATGCTCTGGAAAAGTGAAGGTAAATAACGTCAACTGATGTATTTGTGTCCAGAGATAAGGTCCAATCATTGAGGCAGTGTAACATGTTGGTTATTATTGATCGTCCAGGTACAAAACCATGTTGATTCCTTGGAATTAGATCATTTTCTGTAGCGAAGGGTAAAAGTTTATCCAGGATCATTCTTTCAGCTAATTTGGCAGCAATTGGTACAAGACTAATGGGACGGTAATTTTTTGCAGACGATCTATCACCTTTTTTGAATATGGGTGTTACCGATGCACTAAGCCAAGATGAAGGTAGAGTGTGACTTCTGAACGAAGCAGTAAATATCATACTCAGAGGAAGTGCAAGAGCAGAGGCGCAGTTTTTGAGTATCCCAGCTGTAATACCGTCTTTTCTGGGAGAAGAAGAAGTTTTCAGGTTACGCAAGTGCTTCAGTACTTCGTCAGGAGAAAACTCGACTTCACAAAGGCTGGCTGAACATCTCTGAGGCGTGCAGGACGGCAGGGGCTTGTCATGTGGTTCGGCAGTGAAGTCCTCACTGAAGGATTTCGCAAGAATTTCGGCAGATTCGGTCGCATTAGTGTGAAGGTAACCATCGGTATCTTTTATTTGAGGTGACGAAACTTTCGAACTTAGGTTTGTTCTTAAATACCGAAACAACTTCTTCTTGTCTTTAGAAGTAACAAGCTTGTGTTCGTAAGCATGTTTGGCATTTTTTAAAGTTCCTGAAAGAATGTTGGAGAATGAGCGATGGCAAACATAATCTCGAGGGTTTCGACTCCTTCTGAATCTCTGCCACAAGGATCTTTTGTGTCGTAACATTTTCAACATTGAATGGTTCATCCAAGGCCTTAACGGGTTGCGGAACACTCTTTTGGTGACAGTGCTGTTCGCTGTTTCACTATGAACTCTATGTGAGAATATATCCCACATTTCTTGAACTTCGTGCTTGTGAAACAAAACACCCCAGTCGACTCCGGACAGAACTCGGTTAAGTATTTTTTCACGTTCGATGGTAGAAACATCAATCATCGAACGTGAAATATCGATGTTTTCCAAACATCGATAATTATACCGCCCACCCCTACTACAGTGTGCACCGCGCCTCAGATAACTGCCGCAGGTATGGGGTAAATTAGGGTAGTAGAGATTGCGGAGGAATGGGGCAACTACAATATATTTGTGATTACCGAAAATGTATGGAAAGTACTCAGTCGAACAACTTCACGCCATTTCTTTGGGTTGGATTTGTTCTCCAACGGAAATGCAGAAACAAAGGAAAACACATCTTCTTAGTAAAGTTAAATAATAGGTTCATTCAACAAGACATCACGCTGCTGTCTGCACAGGCAATAAATTATTCAGCCGATTGTGAGCGTAAATCTGTACACCATTAAAGCCAACTGGGATGTAGGTCGTCGATGCGGAATATAGTAGCATTGCTGAATATTGCCGTTCGAATTGCAGTCATCCATCACTCGGATGTGCGAATCATGTGAAGCGATTTGTAAAGTTGGCCTGACAGTAGTGACAGTTAATGTTTGCCATGTAGGTGGGTCGCATTTGTGGGACTAACGTATGTCTCCTACAGAGCGGCGTAGATCAAGCCAAGTACACTATAGGGAGAGGTGTGTTCGTCTTGAATTATCTTTCATACATATATAGGGTGCTTCCTAAGTTGATACTTTTTTCACTGTGTGTAGAAGTCGTTAAGATAAACAACTTTTTCAAACAACTTTTATCCGAAAACTGAAATACAGAATCAAAAAATGAAGTCAAGTTAATTGACTCAGTATTTCGCACACAATACGGTGATACCAGTTTATTATTTTTCGATAGCATGAAGCTATAGTCTGAGATCCGCTTACATCCAAATCATCGCATGCCCGACCTAAAAAGTGTGTTATGCCGCTAGGTTTTCCTTTCACAGGTCAATGGATAGCCTATTATGTATACAAAAAAATCGAGTGTTATGACGCCCCACCCTCAACTGCTCCAATATCACCCCCACCTAAAAAAGTAGAAAATGATCACGAAGCCCTAAATGCCTAAAAACAAAGTAATGAGCTGTTTCTATATTTTTAGTTTTCTATTAATGCTGCGGCCGCCACTGACACGATTTCTCAAAACCATACGCATTTTACGTCCTCGTCACGGTAATAATACTGTGACTTAATTTCATTAAAATCAATTCTAGGTTACACAATACAGAACGATGTAAAGCAATAGTCGTATGTAACATATCAGAAAAAGTCCCTTGGTTTCTGTAATAGGAAAGGCAATGTTCCGATGGACCTAAAAAAGTGTATTATGTCGCTAGGTCCTTGTTTCGCAAGTCAATGGAGAGCCTATTATGCATACAAAAACTTTTTCAGTTTTGTAACCCTCAACCACCCCGATTTCACGCACTAAAACGCCTAAAAATGAAGTTTGAGCTGTTTTTAGATTTTTAGTTTTTCTATTGTTGTTACACCGCCACTGACACCATTTCTAAAAACCATACGTGTTTTTCATCGTTGGCACGGTAATAATACTGTGGCAAAATTTCATTAAAATCAATTCCATAATTTCCACGTTACTCAATACAAAACGGTCTAAAGCAATAATTCAGAAAATTCTAAGTCCTTGGTTTCTGTAGTAGCCAAGGCAGTGTTCGGATGGAGCTAAAAAAGGGTATTATCGACAGAATGTGTTTCGTGCGCTCCGTCTCGATACGTAAATAATGCAGTAAATAGCGCGTCAACAACATAATTATACGTGCATATTGCATTTTGAGTTAGTAGTAAGTGCCTGAACACTGTCCTAAAATTTGCTGAGCCAGCGGATTGAAGATATACGAAAACGGCGAGTCTATGGAGTGTAGCAGGTGTTTACATGTTTTTTCTCTATAGACTTCTTCATATCTGTTAACAATGGCAGACAACCCCAGTTCCGGATGTATCCGATGTCGCAGTGAAGTCAGGTCAGGTAAGGGAATTAGGTGTACCAAATGTGGTACCGTATCCCACAAGAGTTGCTTGGATGCCCTAATTAAGAATAATCGGCATCCAGTTAAGATTATTGACAACGACACATGCGTTTGTTGTGAAGTAACTACCTCAAAAAATAGCGGTGCTAGTACCAGCAATCCCTCTGTAGAAGCCATAACCACTATTCCAGAGAATCAAGAGAACATTCAGCTCACATATTTAAAAAATATACTTAAAGAAAAAGATACCCTGATAAATCAGCAATCAACGACTATACAGCAACAAAACATATTGATACAGCAGTTAGGCCAGACGATTGCCACACTCAACAGCCAATTAGCCACTTTGAAAACACAATCAACATACGCTGCTGCAACTACAGCTCATGCATCATCCTCGCGTAAGTATATTCATCCAGAGCAGACGCCACAGCCATCAGTCCGCCGAGACGGTCCCACTCCAACTGTCAGTACTGGCAGTAGTGGCAGTACCAGCACCAGACAAGCTGTCGCCCAAACAAATGACGTACCGAAGCCCCCTATGCCACCTATCGCCAGCACGGGAACTGTACCGCCAACAGCGCCAAATACAAATGCTAATACTACGGGGGGAAGCAGATATGTTCCACCAGATGAAACGTCTAGTCTGTCTGTTGTTCAAAGTGCTGGATTCCAAATGCATCGATCAATGCATAAACGCATACAGAGGAAAAGCCTACTTGTAGGAAATTCCTCTGCTAACATGGAATGTCCTTTTAAAGCTTCAAACCCACCAATACGCAGTAGGGTTTATCACGTATCACGTTTGGACCCAGCAACAGACACAGCAACACTGTTAAACTATCTGAAGCAATTTGCTTCATCAACTCAAGTGGAGCAAGTGATGGTCAAGCACCCTACCCACTATTCATCCTTCAAAGTTACCGTCGACGAAAACGAAGCAGACGCTATTCTCAAATGCGAGATATGGCCAGCTGGTGTTATAGTGAACCGTTTTTTTTCACACAGTCAACCGAAGCAGTGCAACGATCAGTGACTAGTGCCGGTAGTGCTCAGTTCTGTGTGAATCAAAAAATTATAGATAGCTGTGTAAATCGAGATTCTACTGCGTTAAGGCCCATAAGTAATGAAAATAGTAAAATAGACCTTGACATGGGAGATGTATCTTCCTACTCCATATGCTCAGTCAATATCCAAGGCTTAAATAGTAAAAAAGATGATTTGTTGATTTTCCTAAATGAAGAGAGGTTTGATATAGTATGCATCTGTGAACATTGGTTATCTAAAAATACGTTACCTAGTATGAATTTATATCCCTACGAACTCATCACCTCTTACTGTCGCGAAAATATACTTCATGGAGGCGTGGCCATATATTCGCTGTCAAAAATCAGGACAAAACCTATTGATCTAACTAAGTACTGTCAACCACTCCACGCTGAATTCTGCGGAGTAGAATTATTTAATAGAAACACTTTCTTGCTATCTCTATATCGTTCTTCAGCATCTGGCAATATTCATATATTCATCAATAAGCTGACAGATATACTGCATTTTCTTTATAACAGATATAAGTATATAATCATTGTAGGAGACATCAACCTGGATCTTGACAAAGCACAGGAGAATTTGCCAGACATGACTAATTTACTTACATCCTTTGGTCTGCAATATTACATTAAGGAGCCCACTAGGGTCACAAATCGTTCTAGCTCCTGTTTAGATAATATAATAACAAATATTTCTAGTACTCTAGTCTCAGCAGGTGTAATTAAATCAGATATGTCTGATCATTATCCAGTATTTGTTACTATCGATTATTATCTTACCAAACCTGGAAATGACGCTGCTGTACAGATAGTGAGAGCTATAAACGATAAAAGAATTTGTAATTTTGTACAAAAATTAAGAGACACAAATTGGGAATTTATTCATACGAGGACTTCATCCGAGGAAATAACTGATACGTTGATAAAAACCCTCAGCAACTGTGTCAATTGTTGTTTTCCTTTGATTAAGAAACCAGTGCGTCATAACCAGGTGGCCTGGTTCACTGATAGGTTGAAAGAAATGAGAAGTGAGGTTCATGAAAAAAGATTGCGTTATAACACTACGAAATCCGACTCGGACTGGTGTGATTACAGTTTATGTAGAGCCGATTATAGGCGTGCTATTAAAAAGGAAAAGAAGGCGAATTACTCAGCAAAGATAATGACTGCAAATAACAGAACTAAAATGTCATGGAACATAATCAACAGTGAGATCAAAATCAAATCAAAGAATCACGCGTCAACGTCTTTAACTTCAGACGAGCTGAATATCCATTTCGCCACTATATGCGATAGGATATCTAAGTCCATAGATACTCAAGTTACTGTTGACCCAGAGCAACTGTTAAAAAAAGCACCTAAGCCGATTTCCTCATTTTTCATGACTTTCATCACAGAAAGCGATGTCAAAGCAGCAATATGCAATCTGAGTAATTCTCCTTCGCTAGATCATTATGGGCTAAATAGTGCGATGATCAAGGATTCCACAGATATCTTACTGTACCCGTTGACTACATTGTATAACAAATGCATGGAGGAAGGAAACTGGCCAGACTCCCTAAAAATATCTAAAATAATACCTGTATATAAAAAAGGTGATAGGGACTGCAGTGACAATTTTAGGCCTATCACAATTATTCCCATGATAAGCAAAATATTTGAAATCATTATTAAAGAAAGGATTGTTTCTTACCTCTCAAAATTCAATATCTTGACGCCTTTCCAATTTGGTTTCCGTAAAAACAAGTCTACCATTCACGCTGTTTTAACAATAATTGCAGAAGTCGTCGAGGGCCTGGACGAGGGTCAACATACAAACGCTGTTATGTGTGATCTCAGCAAAGCCTTCGACTGTGTTAACACTCAGATACTGATCATGAAACTAGAATATTACGGATTCCGTGGAAACGTCAAAAAATTGTTAACTTCATACTTAACAAACAGGAAACAATATGTGGTTATGAATGGGAAAGAATCCAAAATTGCAGCAGTCTTAAATGGCGTACCGCAGGGATCAGTCCTCGGACCAGTTCTCTTCCTTCTGTACATAAACGATCTTCCATCCTCTTTTATGAACGACAAGTGCATAATATTTGCTGATGACACCACAATTTTGACAAGAGCGGGGAGGCAGTCCGAAATGGGCAAGGCAAAAATCTGGTTCTCATCCAATAAACTTAAATTGAACGATAATAAAAGTACACATATATTATTCAGTTCTGATAAGCACCATCCACGCTCTCAGCCTGTCAAATTGTTAGGTATCATGCTCGATACCAGTCTCTCCTGGTCTTGCCATATAGATTATTTATGCGCTAAGCTTTCCTCACAATTGTTCGCCATGCGCCGGCTGAAAACATGCTTGCTATACGACGCCTTACGCTTAGCCTACTTCTCTCTTGTCGATAGCCACTTAAACTATGGCATTTTGCTGTGGGGTGGGTCAGCAGCAGTGGGGAGAGTATTCACGTCACAAAAACAGGCAGTTCGTATCCTGGAGGGGGCACCACCGGGCACGAGCTGCAGGACCCTTTTCAAGAAGCACAACATTCTAACCCTACCATCAATCTACATAATTCATACGCTAAAGGAAATACATAGAAATTTATCAAATCACTTACGTCACTCCGACTTTCACCAGTACAAAACAAGATCTGCAATGGATCTAGTGGTGCCATACTCCAGAATACGAATTACCGAGATAAACAAAATAGATATACGCATATATAATAAGTTTGCTGCACTAACCTCTCCCCTGGACATATCAAAACTTACAGAAAGACAATTCTACTCATACGCAAAGCGGTTCTTACTGGACCATAGCCCCTATTCTGTGGATGAATTTTTGTCCATATAGTCTTATTGTTTATTGTGTTTCTTTTAGTGTAAATTTTTGTAATTAGTTTGAATTAAAATTTAAGTAAATTTAGTAATCAGTAGTGCCCTGACTGCAAATGTACTTTACTGTATATAGCTGGTCAATAAACGTTAAGTAAGTAAGTAAGTATGCCTCTAGGACTCTCTTTCACAGGTCAATGAACAGTCTATTATGAATACAACAAACTTTTGAGTTTTACCCCCCCCCCCCACCCTCCAACCAGCCTAATTTCACTCCCACCCAAAGAACATAGAAAATGATCAGGAAATCCTAAAACGCCTAAAAACGTTTGAATTAGTTTCAGGAATAGTTAAATTTTTTTGTTTTTTGCTAATTACTCCGCCGCTAATACACAGATTTTCAAAATTATAGAATCATTACCTAATAGGACCCCATAGCATACCGGTACCGCAATTTCATCAAAATCCATGCAGCGGTTACTGAGATTACAAGGCTAGAAGAACTCGCACAGACAGATTGACCGACAGACAGACTGACAGACCGATGGAAATTAGTGACGGGGATTTTCGTTATTTAGACATTATAAAACGCTCAAAAAGCGTATTACCTCAAAATCGAAAATTTTCGCGATCACAATACTCCCCTCACCTATCGGTGTGGGAAGTAAAAAGAAGTATCAACTTATGCCGGCTACACACGTTCCGGCAGGCCTGTCAGTTCGAAGTGAACAGTCCGCCTGCAGTCCGGTCGCCTGAGCGTGTGTATATTCCGGTCGACTTGTCAGTTAAGACTGTTCAGATTCGCCTGTACGTGTAGATGGTGGTCAGGCCATCAGGCGACCGGTCTTCGGGCGGACTGTTCAGTTCGAACTGACAGGCCATCCGGAACGTGTGTAGCCGGCATTAGGAATCATTCTTTATACCTGGAAAGCGAGGCACGACGGTCCATCTTACGGGGGACGAGAGGAGTATATTATGAATAAAGGTCGCTACAGACTATGCGTGTGTTCATAGTTCATAATGCGCGATTCGCAAGCAAATTCTGCAAAGTGTGTATTTCTTCGTTCAAAGTTACTCTTAATTCGTGAACCAAGCGGTGCGTGCGTTCATAGTGATTCGCTTTGGGAGGCGATAAATTAACGAACACCAAAGGATGCACATGAACTCCAATTAACTCCAATTCGCGCTGATTGGTCGTTATGCCTGCAGGTTTATCTAGTGCGCAAAACAGGATCATCTGTGTCCGAGTCTGTGTCCCACGTTTGTTGTAAAAAAATTGCAGAGAATGTTCAAAAGGAATGGACTAGCATCATGGGTTTGAAAATAATAATTAAATCATCATAATCTTTTAGTGTATACAAAATAGGTGTACTGATACAATTCTTTACTCTCTGAATCGTTTTGGTTGCTATACCTTATCCACCGAACAAACGGAGTAACCATACACAATAAACGTAAATTTTTACTGTATGATCAAGGGTTATATGCACACCGTCTACAAAACTGCATACTGACAGCAGTGATGTTATTATAAACAGAAAAATTGTGTTCGATTTATCCGAGTAAAGCCTCAAAATATGGGTTTAAAATATTTTTTTACTCCGTTTCTTCAGTGAATGCAGTATAGTAATTCCATTTTAGAATTTTAAAGAATGAATTCATATTTAGCCAGTCAGGCGAAGCACGCCATACATTAGCAGTACATTGTTGCCTCGTCAACTCCCAAGTCGCGGTATTGACGTAATTTTTACGAAACAAACTACTTTTTGTGATTTTTTTTTTCGTCAAAGGGATATCCCGCTGGTTTTATCTCTTGGTTGTGTCACCTGAAAAAGATTTTGTGAGAGAGAGCTTTGTTTTGTAAATTGTGCTGTACATTGTCTAGCCAAGTTAAACCTAACCTTATAGTTTTATAAATTTACTGACCCGAATTGAAGCATCTTGTCTTCAGGTGAGGTTAGGTGAATGATAAATTCCGAGAATTTGAAAAGTTTACACATTCTCGCATTAGTGGATATCTACTCATCACATGTTGCCCTTGCTGGGAAACATGAACGAAAATACAGGTACGTACGATCTTAAATCAGGTAGAACGGCAATACGACACACATATCTGTCTTCCGATTTGCTGCTACGTAACGTCACGACCTTAGAGGGGTTCAAATATTTTCTTCATTTTTTCCGGTGCCCAAAAAAAAAATGGCGGAAAAATATGAGAATGTCTTTATGACATACTCTATCATATACAATCATAAAATATTCATGATACTAGTCCATTGCAGTGAAACACAGCTCCAACTGTGTTACCTCCGCTTTTGTCTTTTTTTCTTCTTTTGTGCCATGTTAAAATCGGAATAGGTCGTCGCTCATACTTTTCGCTTTCAAATCGAAAAAATTGTAAATAAATACATGCACCTAGGTCGAGCATTACGTATTGCAAACACACGCATAGTCTGCAGCGACCTTAACACAGCTGGAGCGCGAACTAATATTTGGTACACGCAATACATACACGGCTTAAGACTGTTAAACGCTTACGGATCCGTCTATGAAAATACACAGACACTGATAAACGTGAAAGCATGCAAATCGTGATAAACAGCAAATGGCGGCACTTCATCCGTGATTCCTCGAAGCGTATATAGCTGTCATTAGTGATCATTAGCTTTGACCAAAAAAGTAGCTGTATCTAATTAAGTATTATGCAAGCCATACAAGACTCGTGTTACTGTTGCCTTCAGATTTCTTTTTTTCTTGTCTGCTAAAATTTTGCGTGTTAAGGATACTACACTTTTAACTTCAACGGAAATTTTAAAATGATCATGCTATCACTACTTGAGGAGCAGACTTTTAAAATGCATTTTGTCCGAATTTTCCAAATTTGAGATAGAGGTGGAGCTCTATTCCTATGATCAAATAATTACCATTTAATGAGGAAAAACAGACAAAATGTATACACGAAATCATATCTAGATAAACAAGCTGATTCACATAGTACTTTCAAAAGTGCTTTTTGTCCCAAAAACATGAACAAAATGCATTTTGATTGGGGTTTTGTTTTCGTATATTGTACGATACAGACCGATAGCTGCAATACGTGAAAAAACTGTGGCAAGCTAGTGATGGAGACGACGAGCACAAAAACGGCGTAGAAGTTTTTGAATGCACTGAGAATGATGAGAATGATTTCAAATTAATGTTTTTTGCTACTAAACTTGACAGTGAAGCCCAAATCAAGTTTTGTCTAGAAGTGACAAACTAACTGCATCATGTCCACTAGAGACGAATAAACTGCATTATCTCCAAGCATTTTTTTAATATACCAAGTTGTTGTTCAACGTATTTGTACGAAATTTAGCGATTGAGTACCATATACACCCCATATGATTATATTATCCCGAGTATTATCCCAAACCATTTTTGTCGCTTTGATTTGGTTTCTCTGTACTGGTCTTTTGCTTCTCCTGAAAATTTGCGATAATGGACAAAATGCAATTTGAAAGTCTGCTGCTCACTTGTTACCACCTAATATTATTGGAAAGCACAAAATTCTGTTCCACTATTATGTACAGGATGATAAAGCACAGTAGTAGCGAAAATGAAAGCTTTTCAGACACTTATAGCTTCTCTAAATGTCAACATATTCATTATGCAGATGGTTTAGTATGAGGACATCTGCGAAAGTTAATTCATAATCTATTGGTATACATTTTCTAGTACAGGATGTAGTAAGTAGTATGTTTAGAAGTCACATATGGAATCTGCACATGCAACTCCCCTGCATCCTCTATAACGCTTGTCTATATACCTACAATTATTCTTAGTACTACTGAAAACAACAAAATACTGAGATAGTTCTATATTTCCAACAGCCAACCATTCACAGGGAAAAAACGAAAAAGATTACAAAAATAGTACAGTATACCTTCATAAAATAAAGCAATAGCAATAGGTAGATAAATATGTTAGCAATATAAAGCAAAAGTGCAAATAAACTAAAAATGAAAATACGCATCGTGTCTTTCAAGTTGACAGTTGCGATATAAAGAGAGTAAGCGATTTAACAAATAAAATGAAAGATTAAGAAAACAAACAATATCAACCCATTCACGTTACATACAAAAGAGTACGTAAGAGCAATGTGTAATTAACATATTCGTAGATGACACATTCGTTGGGAAACTCCTATGTTCATTAATTTCTACAATGTTATTCATTTAGAGGTACTTTACGTGAAAGTAATATCACCATACACTACAAAGCCCAAACAAAGGTCGCAGTAAGATGTACAAAGCGAAATGAAGCTTTGTTCAGTAAAATAATGTCTCGTGTGAAAAACGAATAAAAGAGCGTAAATTCCCACTAATTCAACCTCCTAGTGAATCTGTCATTTTTAACCTGTCCCTGTGACACCACATTCAATTGTTTCTGCTGCATGTCATGAGAAAGGCTTTCTAAATCTTAAGTGTAGCACTGCTAACAATTTCTACGACCACGTAAATGCCTTGTGTGATTTTTGATGATTCTTTCTGAAATTTTAATTGGTATGGATAAGCGTTGTTACACAACCGACTTTTACAGTTTGTTCAACATCTTGAAAGCGGCAGAATTCTCGCTTTGTTGCTTGTGAGCAGATCTAATTATAGCAAGATTAGATGATACAATAATTTGCAGTTTCTTTGTATTTCATAATGAAAAGGAAATCGACCGTAAATACGTCGTGAAGCAGAGCAGTGCAGTCCACTAATGGTGGGCATATAAACAGTAATACGTAAATAGAGGTGTAACCGTGCAGGATATGGGGATGGAAGGACATGCTATTGACAAAAGCCATCTAGAGGAATTGTGACATCTGTAACACCTTCACCTAGAAAACATTATAGTCGATTTGTTTGATCAGCAGGCTAGATTTTCGCCATGCTGGGTACTTTTTTATAGTACCGCTCAGTCTTAAAGCTTCTTGTACACCCCCGGTCAAAGGAATCAAAAAGAGTCCCATCCCAAGTTATTTGCGAACTTTGAGATGCATCGGACTATGCTACCCAGTCTATCCTCCTAGCCTACAATTAAATAGAAGTCCATATACTTTTACTTAGGACAGGGCAGCCAAAAATAACATGCTTAGCTGTTTGCTCTGACCTCAGAGTAACAACTGAACATAGAGGTAGTAAACAATCAATTCTAATAGGCCAACATCTTTCCTTACGTTGTCATATTGACCACCAGATACGGCAATCGTAATTGTTTACTATCGTCTTAATTGTATAGTATCCAGAAATATTCCATTCTATGTTAAAAAAGACGGTATTTTGATGGTTCAGGAATGATTACTGCAAAATCAATAGATATGTTGACCTCTACTGCGTAACTGCATGTTTCTTCATCATGAACGCAAATTCTCTTACATAAATGTTGAGGAGCTGGCAACGCCTATATAATTTTCCTGCGATCTGTTTACGGTAAACCCCGACTGTCAAACGTTTGTTTTGTTGGTGCGTCTTTTATGCTTGGTCAGTGAAATCGAATTCGCTATTTGTTAGTAACTGTAGTGAAGCTTTACGGACTTGCTGTGCTATATTCGAGTGTAGTTTAACAGTGTTTCGAGATGGGACAGTGCAGAGCAGTGTTTGTAAAATGGGTTGCATTGGAAGAATTTTCAGGTTAGTTGGCAATGTTTGGAGGCTGAAGTGTCAAAAGATGATGGCTTTGAGCACGCCATGCTGAAGTGATTTGTTTACTACCTCTATGTTCAGTTGTTACTCTGAGGCTCTGACTCACCGCACTTCCTAAATAATGGGTCTGCCACATCAATCCCCAGCTTGTGCACTGAACGTTCAGTAGACAGTTATAAATCTTGCCACCTCTCAGAGTTCCTTCCTTCTCAGTCTAAGAGCGTCTGCGGTATTAAAATACGAGGGTCCTCTCAGCATGCTCTTAGACTGAACATTCTCACCACTCTCTCCAGCTCTTCTGGTACTCATTTGACACCCATCTAGTGACAGCTGTCCTTAACATGTTGTATAATATACCACATGCTGGTTCTGGCCAGGTAAGAGAGAGAGAGACAGTTTTGCATCTTCCTTAGCGCACTTGTTGGCCCTTGTCATTACCACCCACTCCTATGTGACTAGGCACCCAAGATACTGTGACCTTGTTGGTCTGGCCACTGTCTTTAAGGTATTATAGCAATCCCACACTATTTTGGTAGTATAGTGGTTACTTGCCAAGGCCATCAGAACCGCCCGATTGTCTGTGTTTACATAGATAGCCTTGCTGGGTATAAGTATAGGTAAAGTTTGACATGAGTGGGTTGTTTGTCAACCTGCGCCTGCGACTCACATAATCACAATATATAGCCCAATAGATTCTATCCCCTAAGGAAGTCAATTGGCTTATTGGGGGAGTTTTTTAAAAACTACTGCTAGAAGCACTCGGTGAGGTTTTGTCTTCTTACAAACACAACATCATCTCCCAAGGCTAGCTTGCTTTTGAGATGGTGTAATCTACAGCGACCAGTGTATAGTGCTACCAAGGATTGGATTTTTCTACTAATCAACAGTGAATCTGTTACACTGTCATTCAGATCCGGTATGAATGCATGAGTCGTACCCATTAATCTTTGTTAGAACTGGTATACCTACTTTTTACTCTATTTCTATAGATAATATTATGTGCTTCTTCGTATTATATGTAACTTCAGTTGCCAGCCTATGTTCAACTTGTTAAATTATCATTGCTCTGTAAAATTAAGCTATATGAGATCCTCTCGTAGTTAAATATCATCCTCAATAAACATCTATCTCAAATGACGCAGAAAAAATAGAGCCAGTTGATGATGTGTATTACATATGTACAGAAAATGTTATAATAATTGTATCAGGCAACCTTTAACCGATATATTGCATTAAATCACCTTTAGGAAAAAATAAATCCATAACTGTTAATCAGATATTCTGTGTGTTATGTAGTAATTCGTAAATTTCACTTGGAATTATGACAATTAGCCAAATATCAAAGTCAGCTATGTTTTTTTCTAGTACTCTTTTGAAATATAGGTACCAATATAGAATCATCAAGAACATTATACACCCACTCCTGTCTTTAAAGGCAATGAATGGCTGTCCAGTTTCCACTAAATATCACCAGGTTGGATTATTTCCGGATCAATCGAAAGCAAGAAATCCATAACCGCGATCACATATTCTGTTTATTCTGAAGTAATTTGTAAAATTCAATTGGCATTACTGCAATCAGCCAAAAGTCAGTTATGTTTTCTCAGAGTACAGTTTTTGGAATATAAGTATAATTTATTCTATATGGTTCTCCATCAAGAATATTTTAAATCCAGACCTGTCTTTAAAGACAATGAATGCCTGTTCAGTTTGACCTAAATATCACCAGGTTCAGGTTGAATTATTTCAGGATCAATCGGAAGCAACTCATAACTCATATGTACAAAAAATGTAAGGTCCCATCAAACTCTTAGCCCGGTTCCCGGTATTATCCTAATTTAACCTGAAAGTAAACCAAAATTAACCAAAATCCCGATACCCATTTGCTTTTGCTAATTACTCCGTTGCCAATGCACAGACCCCCACACTTTTTGCATCTCCGCCACAGTAGGAAGACGATATCAAAAATGTATCACAATCAACGAATTCGATTACAGTCAAGTTAACAGCTTACAAATTACAGGGCACGCCAAAGCTCACAGATAATATGTCATATTAAAATATGCCGTAAGATCACCATGTACCCCTAAAATGCCTAAAAACAAAAGTTGAAAACTGTTCTGAGAATTTCTGTTTACTAATGGGTCTATCGCAAGTACTATCTCAACATATCATATTCCAAATTCAATCAAAATCGATACAGGGGTTACTGACATTATTAGGTGAAGGAATAGCGGCAGACCAACACACAGACAATTGGGCAGGCTGACGGAAATGGGTGAGTGAACATCTCAAAACGTCCAAAAAACCTACTCACAGAGATCTTTAGTCGTGTAAAACAATAACTTGTTATTATTACTACATAATAAACATAAAATAAATCAATATCTAAAGTAGCAATTTCATAACTGGGTTAAGTGAATGCCGGTCAAAATTATGTACGATATAGGTTTCATGTCACAGATGTAAAATATAATCGAGTATCTATACATTTCATCTAAGCAGATGGACCACAAATTTGAATGGTTTGTAATAGAGCCACCGCATTCCAAATGAACGAATGTTTCAGATTAAAACATAACATGTGGAATTTAACTGTAATTGGTTGTCGGTTAAATTTGTGTTGGAATGTGCCTATCATTTGGTCAACATATGTATGACAGTTTATTAATTTGGGATATACATTTTTCTTTATATACGCCCTCCTTCTCATACGTTTGTGTACAGGGTGTCCGGATATTCGCCCGACAACGCTTGATAGGTGATAGACCTCACTTTTCTATGAACATTGAGATAGGAACATGAAGCCTTAAAATGTTTGATTTTCAAAATACAAGGTGTCAAAGTTTTACTTTTATTTTCGTTTTTTCTCAATTATTCCGCAATAAAATGGAACAACGGTGCAGAATTACATATCGAGGGAGTTTTTAAGGCGAGGAATCCAAATTTAGTGACGGTTTTGCTATCGTAAATAGAGGGCGCCACCTACGGCACATCGAACTCATTTACATTACCAAAACTTTTTTCCGGTTTGGTGCATCGATGTGAATACATGTTTTACGTAAAAAAAGGTATACTTTGTTCAAGCCCCTAGAGGTAACCGTTTTCGAGATTTATTGAAATTTTCAAGGCACTTCACTAAAATGTGATCGAAAGAATTATCGGTATTCTCTTTTTTCCACCCTTGACTCCTCAGGTTACACGCGAAACCAAATGTTATGTGACCTCATCTAGATGTGGGCATATGACATCCATTTAGGCCTGATGAAGCCAATTAGCAGAAATACGTATCGTTCGGGTTACCATCCTTCAATTTTTCTGCTCCTCAACCCCTTCCTCTTTGCGGACATCCCCTAGATTTTCTATTTCTTTACATTTTGTGATCCGCACGACTACCACCCTTTGTATACTTTGTATTTATTATTTATGAAGCTGAGTTGCTCACTACGCAAACATTATCAGGGCGCACAATTATTACGTTACTCTTAAGCTGTCAAATGGAAGACTTTACACCTTAGCAGCCATGATAACAAAGCTTAAAAGCTAATATACTGCGCATTTACAAAGAAGTTAGCTTAGAGATAGTTTTTCAAAATTTAAAAACTTGTTTGAAAAAGCGGCATTCTACTGCTGCAGCTAATTGAATGCCTGAGTAATATCAAGAGCCACAATATGAGCCTCTCGAAACGACGGCGACGGGACGAGTGTAATCCACCGATGAGAACTAATGAAACTTACCACAACACTAATCAAACGCAAATTGAAGATAAACACAAATAAAGCCGTGAGTGACAATATCAAACTTATAGGTGAAAGAGTACAACAAATAAAGTAACTTTTCTACTCTAGATGTTGAAAAAAAGGTCCAGTGCCTAAACAAGTATGTTAAAAGAAAAATCTGAATATAATAGCTAGAATCTAGACAAATAATTGTTATATATGGTTGTAAAACGTGGACAGTGAAACAAAAGAGATAAACTGGAAAAATGGCAATAAGGCTTGAATGATAAAAGTGGATATAAATAAAAAGTCGTACAAGATTTCCAGAAAGGCGTAAAAATGATTTATTATGAAAAATGATCCATTCATGCCATTCATGGATGGAAAATTGGACGGAAAAAGACCAGGAGGAAAAATAAGGTACAAATTTTTGAGAGCATGAACCAATGTGATTGTGATTTGCCTCATATCAGAGACCAAAAAGAACATCGCTTGATGCATCTGAGCTTTTAAGCAAATCCCACGTGTCCATGGCGACAAAAAAGTTGATTAATAATGAAGCAATCTGCGGTATGTACTGCATCACAGCTGCAGGTCATGTAGCAGCAGCAGAAGCAAGCGCTCCCTTGAATGAATGAATTAGAAAGGAATAGATGACAATCATCCATATATCGAGCACCTTTGGCCGCGATAGCACCCAAAAATCAACTTTCAAGCAAAAGCTAGTATGGCCTTCGGTCTTACCCCTTGTCTTCTGGTTCAAAGTCCTAGATACTAGAATGGTTCGCCAGTGGTACTCTAAAGCTTCCCAGCGATACATTATCATTATGTCCGCGAAGACTTCGTTTTCACATAATCATGATCATATTGTCATCCGAAGTTGCTGTGACGTAACAACAACCCCACCAGCGGTCTCAGTTGCTCTGGGTAAAGACAGAGACAAGAACGTCCTTCTTTGCCTTCAAGTCCTTCTGAGAGCTTCTGAGCCTAGGGGAGATGCCCTGAGATACTGCGACATCTAAGAAAGTGTTGATTTTGTGTACACTCTTTAGTTAACCTATAAGAACCTAGTTCACAGTGATTTCAAGAGGTGGTTGAGGCGCTACGACAACGAAGTTGCACATAGGCTGGAATGACGAGAATAGAACTCCTCCTTACTAGAATATCCATTTTGTCTTCACCATGTTGCTTTTGTGACATCATCACAAATAACATGGTTTTCTTACATAGTAGAACAACGATCTTCCAAGCACTTGGCGCCATAATTGTCGCCTGGCTGTCGGTGCAGAAAGTTATCTATGTCTTATCCCTATGATCTTCTTTAATATGAAATATGTAATTCAAAACTGTTATAATGTCTGCCTGAAATGCCATGGTGGATCCCTCAAGGAAGATTGAAGCTGACGTAGCAGGTCCAAGAAATCCTGCACCAGAACCAGAATAAACAGTTGAAGATGTCGGATAGAGTAGATACCACAACTGTTACATCCCAGTTTGAAGTTTGTACGAATAAATGACATAGGCGAATTATTCAGAATGTTGTTCACAGTAAAATATTCTTTCTTTTTTATTATTGTCCCGTCTATCTAAATGAAATGTCTCCCAACAAAAACTCACAACATATGTTACCATGCTTATACAAGACAAGATTATCGCGAGGGAATTTCGTCTCACATTTGAAGAAATATATTTTTCTTCATTGCGTAGTAATGAATAATCAAATCCTTGTTCAAGATATTATACACTATTTGCCTGAGATAATGGATTCCCTGCTACTTAACAAGGTAAATCCTAGCATCCTAGTAGTTGATGAAATGGTGCTGTCAATGAAATATTTTCTGATCGAAGAAAATGCTTTGATCGCGTTTTTTTTTCTTGGAGTTTTAAGGTGACATATCCCATGTGATATGAGACAATAAAACATTCATCTTAGATACTTTCAAACTAGTCTGATTCATAACTTACGATCAGCGGCAAGTGGTAGAACAGGTAACACACGATGAGCACTGGATGCATGGTCTCGAGTCCGGTCCTATCGTCTTGGCTCTGCATCAGTCGTTGCTGTTGATCTATAGGCTGCTTGCTGAGGCAGGGCCGTCTCGAGTTGGTCGAGCTGACGGTCGTCGACATGTTGGACAGATCGGAGTTCCAGTTGATGTCTCGTGCAGCGCAAAAGCCCCCGTTGGACACATGATGGGGGTTGATGGATGTGTCGTAATAACAGGAGTGCGGATCATTTGAGGAAGTTACCTGAGCTACTGCAGTGCCGTTGCGGTTAATCGTGTACGTGTCGTAATATCCTGAAATAAGAGGTAGAAGAAGGGACATAGAGTTGTTTACAGGGTGACCTAATAAGAATGGACGCCGGCAATATCTTGGTAACCCTTAATCGTATAACTTCGAGCAAAAAATATTACCAGGTAAATCGGCCAAGAGAAATCGCTGGAAATTATTTTCAAGTTCGGCAAGTAGCCGCTAGGGGGCGTAACTGTTACGGTCAATCAGAAAAACGGCTTTTTCTCAAAAAATATGCAAATAAAGGTGTATTATAAATTCTACCGCCATATACACTGAACCATTCTCGATTTTTTTTGTTAATCGTTTTTTGCTCTGTCTTGTAAGATGTAGTGGTGGGGGAATGTCATATAGCTTTTTATTGAAATGGCCATAACTTTGGCATAAGTTAATGGAATTAAACAGGCTAGGTCTCGTTTGAAAGAGCTATTCTTACCCAATAATCTGCTATATAAAAGTTGTCCAAGCCTATCTTGACTCAGTAGCTACAGGGCGGTATTTGACATCATAACAATAATTACGCATTATTACGAAAATTTTAAATGGTATGCTATATCTCTTTCAACATAAGTATATAGAGGACAAAATTCTTGAAAAGTCAGCGAAAGATTCAACTTCCCAGCTATTTTCAAACCGGAGATATCAGTAAAACAAGTATTCTGACAAGTGTGCTGTGAGTTTTATTCCGCTGTATAAAACCGTATACACCAGAGCAACTACTGCGCTCTACAAGGCACAGACCCGACCATCGTTGAAGTATTTCTCCCATGTAAGGGCATGCGCTCCGAAGCACTCTCTAAAGCTTCTGGACACTATCCAGCAGCAGAGCAACTAGACTAATCGATACGCCTAACCTCACAAAGGGCCTCCACAGCCTGGAAAATCGAAGAAAGATGGCTCACCTGCCCCTGTTTTACAGACTCTATCACGGAAGATCTTCGAGTGAGCTCTCCCAGATAATGGCACCAAAGGCCGTCCAAACGAAGAACACTAGACAGGCTCTGCGAGACAACCTTACCAAGTCGAGGTCCACGAGCCAGTCTCCTCCCGCATTCTTTCTTTTCGAGAACTTCGACCCTGTGGAATGAGATGCCGGGGAATTTATTTCCCGCGGCTACAACCTACAGCGTGCACAGACACTTATCCTCTCTCAGCGTTTCTACAGCGCCATAGCCTTTGCGAGAGGCTGACCATAGAAAAGGTAGTATTTAGCTACTTCCGCACTATAGAGTAGTTAAGAAGTCTCTTAGCAGTTGAGCAGCCAAAACTGTCATCTCACGCGACCCTCAAAGCTTTGTGGGGGCGCTCTCCCAACAAGCTTGCCATACTTCCGGAGGTCAAGACACAGCGAGGCTCGAATCAGACATGTTGGTCTCTGCAGCCCTTCTACCCAACTAACTATTATATTGTTGCCGATAGATGCATTCATAAGTGCTTGATGGCAGTTCAATGCTAAGCTTGTCGTTAGTTTAAAGCACTTGAGAGCCCGCGTAGTGCTTGTCTGCTGTCTGTGCTGATTAAAAAGGAACCATCTTCTCACTACAGCTTTTGAGTTCCTCAAAAACCCAATATGGATGCCGCTATCAAAGGTCTTGATAAGAGCACAAGTTTAAAATACATCTTTATTACTATGCGTTAAATATAAACATAAACCTTACCTTTGTTGTTATCTCCACTGAATGTGTTCCCATACCCCAAACTCATCTCGCTCAAGTCTGAATTAGATTTCTTGACGTACTCGAAATTATCCCTCTTCATCTTGTAGAAATTATAACAGATTATAGAAAAACTAGAAAACGATATCACAGCAAGGAACAGATGGAGAACTAGAATGAACACGTTGTACTTGATATCCAAGTTAAATGGCATAAATCTACAAGGAGTTGAATCGAAAACAGAAGAAAGTCGCTCAAACGTAGGCTCAGTTTCCGACTGAGCTAAGATGGCTGCCACACCCACGCAAGCGCAGAGGGTTGTAAGACAGAACAGGTGGTAGATGATATGAGTTGGAGTGAGAAACATTTTGAGGTTTTGTTGCTTCTGGTGCAACTTCACTGAAAACAACCCTATCACGGCGATGGTAGTGAGGGAACTGGCTTGAAATGTATGCAAAGAATTGAAGATCCAAACTATTATGCTGCAGGACTCAAGACTAAACACATGTTCGTCAGCCAGAGTGACGACGAGTATGTAGACAAGTACCGTGATATTGCGGATGACTGATAGGACTAAAACAGAGACGATGGGAATGTCGTATGGTCCCCACTTTTTCCTGTTTTTGTGGAAGATGGCGATTGTCCACATGAGCAGTGTTGTGATGGTCGGGAGTGCCACTATGGTCGCCAGCTGCTCGTGGGAGTACGGCATCATCTTTTTTGGTGGACCTAGAAAAGAAAAGGTATTTTTTAGCGTGGTTTGAATTTGTAAATAAGTTAGTTGTTTTAAAATAATTACTTGAGAACCATTATTACCACGGTTTGTGCTTCAAGTGATGCAATCAGTATGTTTCATATAGAGTACGCAGTTTATAAGAAATAAGGTGTTATATCTGTTGGAGGGCATTTTCAAAATTTAGTGTTACTGACGTTTTGTAGTGTTTGTAATCTTATTAATTCCTAAAGAACTATATATGTACAGGGTGTTCTATGACGAATGGAAAATACTTTAGAGGAAGACTGTGTACTCCAACAAAAAAAGGTCATATAAAGTAGGGACCGGTTTTCAACTTTTCAGAGATAAATTGATTTTTGGAGATTTTTTATTAAAATGCAGAACTCCAAAAGAAAACCCTAATAAAACAAGGTTTTATGGTCGGATTTCCTAAAAATCTTAAAAAAAATCACCAAATAATTAACCGTCCACCTTACGGAAAACACATGCCCATCTTTCTAGTTATCCGTTGGTACCGCAAACTTGTTTGTAAGTATGGTAAACATAGGCAATAAGATTGCATTTAAGCTCTAAAGCCGCATATTGGATCTCCGAGGGCGCAAAATTTCAACAGACTGCTTGGCAAAAACTTGTCATTGGATTTTAAATTTTTGTTATGAGTACTTGAATAATATGCTACCACAATATGAATAGTCGTAAAAAGTAATAATCAGTTAATCAAAACTTCGGTATAGGATCTGAAAATTGTATAATTTTAGAGCTAACTTCAAGCTTCAATTTAAAATGGATTCGTCTGACATATATTATTTGGCGCTATTAATGTTTTTATTTCAACCAAATTCACGCAATGCTTCAACAACTATGATGATTTTAAATCAAAATAACAAAGAAAAATAAACTGTCAATATAAGATTAACAAATTTTGTGAGATTTTTAAAAATCTTCTTTTTTAAAAACTCGTGATCGTTTCACATAGGTTCGTTTGTGACCTTTGTGCTGGGACACCCTGTACATTTTAAAGTGTTTTATAGAATAAGATCCGTGAAAACCTGTATTACTATGGAGCAGTCATATAAACGATAAATGAATATATGCGTATATACATATAAATGCATGGGAAGTATTGGATTAGTCTATAATAGTCCATTCATCATCAGTTGTGTGAGCAAGATAGAAAGACCTTCGGTTGTCATCTAATCTAATAAATCGAAATTACATATCATTTTCTGATTAATCGATGTTTACCATAAATATACATACGTATATAAGCCGTCTGTGCTACAGATGTTCAGGTTGAAGAGAACTAAATTACGTAGAGAAAATCAAAATTACGAAAGAATGTATACAAGGATCGCTTTCACTAAATGTGTAAGATGCCGATAAAATCCCATAAATAGCAAAAAGAGAAGTCGTGTGAGAGGTCAGATGTAAGAGATATATCATCCACATATGATTGGAGTATGGGTTTAAGCGAAATGCGACAGGATTGCTTTTGATGAATCAAAGTATCATCTCTTCAATTTCAAGACAGGGTATCACCTTGTCTTGACTTCTTCTTCCTCTTATTCTTCGGCATTTTCCCTTACGAGTTTGCCGTTTTTGTCCTCCACAGCTCTCTTATGTCCCAATCACCTGCTCTCAGGTCTCTATCTATCATGGTATGTCCAACGTAGGTCTCCCATCTTAGTGCCGGTCGTCCTCTACGTCTCCTCCCTGGAAGCTCCCATTGCAGTATTCGTTTTGGCCATCTGTGTGTTCTGGCATTCTTTGGACGTGACCATGCAGTGATCTGTCTTCTAATGTTCTTGTTATTGAGCAATCGATTCCCATTCTTTGCCATATCTCTGCAGTTATTATTTTGTCAGTTTGTCTTGACTTAGTACATCGATCTAACTTAGGGGTTCCCAAGCTTTTCCTTCTATGCAAGCAAAACTATACATAAGTTTTTTCACTATTTCGACACGTGGCGAGAGGGCTTTCTAATTTGATAAAAAGTAAAACAGAAGGTCATCGATTTCATATACCTATCTCCTGTTTGCACCTGAAAAATACAGATTGTTGACTTTGACATCTCATCCATGCCCACAATATCCTTCGAGGTGGCACTATTTGTATGAATTCAATACAAATAAAATGAATGAATGAATTACCCGCTACTTTGAAAACCAGTGCTCCAACGTGTGTTTTTATTGAGTATTTTTTTAATACGATTCGGTTTTTGAGTGTTGAGATCGTAATACTATGTCAAAATATGCACGTGGCGAAGTCCTTGACACTACAGAGTTTCGCTATGTCAATGGCCCGAATGAATAAAAATGAGCAAAACCTTCTACTTGCAAAACTTGAAGCATATGCTTTATAGTTTATGAATAAAAATGTAAGTAAAATGTTTTGCTCAAACTTGTATTAGAAGTATGAGCATCTACTCACATTTAAGTATCAGCTCAACTTGTTATGAATAAAAGGTATGGTTTGCTTACTTAGTTGAGGATTTGCTCCAAAATTTTTGCACCTCGTTAGTAGGAGACGCACTTTGCAATAAGCTGGTCATAATATGGCATAATTCGTGATTTACGTGCACAGAAGCAATACAAAGTGCGAAGGGAAGCTGATTGGCGAGACAAAATCTTGCCAATCGGAAATCTCTTTACGGATTTCAAGAAGAAAATGTAAATTGGATGGCAACGTTTTGGAGAAAATCTTGAAAGAAGGGGAGACGCTCTCACTTCAAATCATAAAATGGAGGTTTCCTTGCGATATATGGCTAATCCTGGATTCAGATTTATTGCCAGTTTTGTTCTTGTCGACCTTCTTTTTTAGTCTCGTCTTACTGTTCTTTACCTTTTTCATTAGTTGCGAAACGGTTAATGGCTTTCCTATTTTTGTTCTATTTCTGTGGTAGCAGGTTTTAAGGCCTCGTTTTTTATGTTTTATATGTGGAATTTGTGATTTGGTGAGGATTTCAGGTCCTTTTTGCAACTGCTTTGCTACTAGCAGATTGATACCTTTTCTTTCTCATTCCCCTAGTCTAAAGACATTTTACTTACACTTAAGTACAATCAAAACACGGTCAAATTAATGCAGACGCAACTCGATTGTACGTTAATTTTTGAGAGTTTCGACAGCAATGACTAGGCGCAAATGCTCGTTTTATTGAAGCAAATGCTCTTGAGTATAAGCAAATCATTATTCATATCAACTCGAGTAGATGCTTATACTCTGACCTTTTACTCTAAGCTCTTGCTTGGAGCGTTTGATTATACTCATGAGCATTTGCTTTCTTTTTATTCATACGGGCCAATATTTGACCATACAACTCTTTAGTTTCAGGAAGTTCTAGTAGCTTTTGTCTTTTGCTTACGCTTCGTGGAAAAACAACTCCAAAATACTTTGAGCCCCTAGCATAAAAATGCTCTTGGTTTTATCAAAACCTATACAGAAGTTACTGCAAGCGGACCGAGTTTGTGGACACTGAATTCCCCGCTTTTTTTTAAATACGTATAGAACCCAAAACATCGAAAATACTTTAATATCACATTTAAAAAATTCCTAAATATTTAGCATCCATTTTCCTGTCTGGAAAAATAACCAAATATCAAAGTTAGCAAATTTGAGAACTAATCAGCCTCTGGTATTTTTTCGTTTTTTTGCTGTCACTGCAACGATTTACATAGAAATAGCAACATTACCTAATATGGTTCCACAAATTTAATTAAAATGCGCAGTGACAAAAATATCGATAGTCAGACCGGCAAAAACAAAAAAAAAGAATATTAAAAGTCATAGAATTTCAATTTTTAAAAGCTTTTATTTAACTAGCAATGTATGTCTGTATGTTTGTTCG
This sequence comes from Callosobruchus maculatus, assembly GCA_951848785.1. NCBI lineage: Eukaryota > Metazoa > Arthropoda > Insecta > Coleoptera > Chrysomelidae > Callosobruchus > Callosobruchus maculatus. Next base: position 6,685,025 of record CATOUR010000032.1, read on the forward strand.
GGTGGAATCTTATGCTTTTGAAGCGGATATCTCCAATAACCGATTGAGCTGAAATGTTGTATGCAGTTTTAGTTTGGATGACAATACACGATAAGCTACGTGACGTCACTCTAAATCTAATATGGTGGACCATCCAAGATCGCGGAATAGCACCTTCTTGAGAGTATCTCGAAAAATGATGTGACGTCATTCTAAATCCAATATGGCGAACCATCTAGGGTGATGGGGTAGTTTATTTTTATGCAGCTTTGCAATACGGATATCAAATGAAACGACTTGTCGAGAATAATTAGAAAAATATTCTGACATCACTCTTAATCCAATATGGCCGAATTTTGAGGTTTTATGATTATGGTTTCCTATAGTATGGAGGTTATGGAAATTGAATGCTTTTAGTTTGCATATGGTTAGCATGTTTTTTCTTTTTCAAATAAAGGCCTTATTCGCAAAAAGAATCAATCAAAACAAGCACAAAACTTCGAAATAATGACCACAAATATTAGGTTAGAATAAGATCACAAATTTGAGAGTTTAGAGATTATGTACAGAATGTTCTATCGAGGACTATGCTTTGGAGTAGCCTATTGACAGCACGAGTAGCACGACAATAACTCTGAGAGAAATGATAACCATCAACAGACAAATGACATAACTATGCTACTAATGCGCATGTTCTTTCTTCTCCTATATTTTGTAACAAAATATAGGACAAATATTTGAACGTTTCATACAATGAGAATAACTAATAATTTTTTTGTCAATTTCTTTGTCCAATATGTAGGATCGAAATTTGGATCGCGACAGACAGCCTTTAATGAAAAGAGTATATTTGAACAGATTTGGTTGCTAATTATAGGTCAGTCAACCGCGATGAATAATACAGAAAACCACAATATAAGTTTCAAACTGAAGTCTCACTTTCTCTGGGAATAATGATCTAGCGATGACTGGATCAACAATAGTAAATACAAGATAACTGTACCGTGCGAACATTCTGAATAAAATATCTGCATCAGATGCGAGGTATCTTGAAGATCAGAACTTTCAGATAAATAATTGGGTTCGGCGTCTGTTATAAATCGTTCGAGTTTAAAAGTGTTGGCGGATCGAGATGAAAAGCAGAGATAAATTCTAGGTCATTAGCAGTGGCGTTACAACTTGATAAGATAGGAGTGGTTATGGGGGAATGCCAAAATTTTTGTTAGTACTGAGAATGCTCCATCGAGCTTCACTAGCCCATTAATTTAACATTATATGCTGGAAGATATATACTATACTAACGTTTCAAAGTACAACATTCGACAAAAAATTAATTTGCTAATTAAAAAACATGTTATTGTTAGACAGCTGGGCCAAGAAGAAGCTTTTGCTTTTTTGCTAACTACATGAGGTGTATGTTTACCATTTTTTACATTATGCAATATTCATTATGATCTGTTATTTTTATTGGAAATGCAAAATATATGAATATTTACCGAATTTGTAGCAATGCGTTTCTATAAAGATTTCGTAACTCAAATTTAAATATAAACCATTTATCCCTTGGGAAAAAATGAAATACATTTTTGGGGGTAATTACCACTATTACCCCCCTTCTATACGCCTGTGTATCTAGCCAGCATCTTAGGATTATGTTGTCTGCCTTATGAGTGAATAATGTGACATGGAGACTGAAACCTCAAAACGCGAAAATTAAATCATTTGGGGTCCAACAAACCATAAATAAACCTATACTGTATTCACAGCCAAGCTAGACCAAATGAAAACAAGCCCGCGTGCATGATCGGCTCGTGTCGTTGGGGTCCCTAGTAGTCCATTTTATTATAGGCCTTTACGGAAACACTGATCTGGATCCGGATAGATCAGTTATATGTCAAACAGCTGTCAATGCCTGTCAAGTGGGATTTATGATTCCATGAATTTAACGGACATCGAACAACGAAAAAGTTCGTTTAACAATAAAAAACAGATGGTTAAGTAAAGCAGCTACTGATCTGAATCATCCGATCGCAATCACTTACTGTACAAGAGCGAACTACCCTATTTCTGACCGATCCCAGATCACTTTCCGAACGTCAGGATCAGTGATCGAACTGATCGGGTTAACCCGATCACAGTTTCCGTAAAGGCCTTATGTGTAAATTGTGCGTTATAATCTGGCAAGTCAAAATCTCCAAGGCTGACTGGAAAGTAGATCCAAATATGCAATGTCAAGTGTTCATTGCCTAACGATCATTTCAAACTGGCAACTGGCTACGTTTGAGTTACAATGGCCTCATGGGGCAACTCTTTTAAATAGTCGTATAAAATTTCATAATTGCACTGGACTATACCTGGCGCGTTCGCAGGCGTTAGCGGACAGTAACCACGCGAATGTTGCATGCGACTGTTTATTTGGAGTCTATCTTGGGATTGAATATACTATAGCTTAAAATGTGACACACTTATTGGTATCGGAAGTACTAATTTAGGCTGCTTGACGTCATCCTCTGTGCCACTTCGTGCATCCTCAAAACCTATTAGAATGAAGTCCGCAAGTCATCGTAAGATATCAAATTTTGAACAAAGTATGTTCAATTTTTACTTTAAACTGAACGAAATTAGAAGAGCAGAAGTCATAGTTCTGAAATCCGTTAGATCTTACATTTGAATATTTTCAATTTAAAAATAGAAATATGCACCTCACCCTCTCACCCCGCGACGAATCTATTTTTAATGACCATATCCCCTGGTCAAGCAAAATTGAAAAGTGGCAGCCCTAATATGGATCCCCTACCAAAACTAAACTCTGGATACGTGCCTGTTCCAAAGTTTCGGATGATAACATATCTAAAAAATGAGAGTCTTAAAATGTTCCTCAACTTGTGTGCCTGTTTATCTTTCTGTCCCCATTTTGTTACCCTCAGTAACTTCTGTATCGGATTTTTAGCACGACAGTGAGACATTTTAGCGTCTGTCAGTTTGTTGGAACCCGCGTAGGTGTCTGACATTCTGCAGGAGTACAGTCATGCTATCAGAATGGAGTTCGGGACAGACAAATGTGCATTGGTTCATCTCAAGAAAGGACGAAGCGGAGATAGTGGAGATGAGGAACAGCTCGTTGATGGGAGCATCTTGCGACAACTGCATGCCGGAGATACCTATACCTACCTTGGAGTGGCGCAACGTCATGTCCAAGAGGCAGAATTGGTTAAAGAGTGTCTCCGCCGCAAGTATTTGCACCGACTCCGGCAGATCTGGTCGTCAGAAATGTCCGGCAAGCACAAAGTCGCTGCCACAAACATGCTTGCGGTCCCATTGTTATTATACACCTTTGGTGCTATACACTGGAAAGTGAACGAGCTGAAGGAAATCGACACGAAGACCCGCAAAAGGATGAATATGCATCCTAAGTCCTCTGTCCCGCGAATATACCTCCCGCGACACCTGGGAGGGCGTGGACTATTGAGTTTGGAGCGTCTGCACATCAGAGTAGTACTGGCCACTGCCTGCTATGTAACGAACAGCACCGATCCCCTGATCCGCTTTGTGCGAGAGCACGAGAATGCGGGAAAAGGAGCCTTTCTTTTTAGCGCAGCGAAACGAGCAGCCGAGGAGCTCAGCCTCACACTCGACTTCAAGCGGAGGTGTCAGCAGTCCATTACGGAACTTGCTCCCGCAGAATTAAAATCCCACCTTAAAACTGCCGAAGTCGACTTCCTTTTAAGACTTCATAAAGATAAGCCAATGCATGGAATCTTCTACAAACATCTGGGAGAGCATGGCTTGTCTGAGCAGTTGACCTTCTCTTTCCTAAGGTCTAGTGGGTTGAAGTCGGAGACTGAGGGCTTTATAATGACTTGCCAAGACGGTGTTTTCAACACCTTGGTGTACCGTAAAAGGGTTATGGGTGTAGATGTACCCGACACCCTTTGTAGAGCTTGCCGACAGGCGCCAGAGACGCTTATGCATCTCTTGTCGGCGTGTAAGACGTACGCTGGGACAGCTTACGTCCATCGGCACAACGCGGCTCTACGAGTGCTCTACTATCATTTGAGGCACTCATACGGTATCGATGAGACACCGGTGCTGCCATACGCTCCAGGGGATATAGAGTCCGTTGTGGAGAACGAGAGATGCCGGATTTACTGGAACTACTCGTTCCCCACGCTCGAGCTTGTACAGGCAAACAAGCCCGACATAGTCCTTCTCGACCACCAACAGAAGACGATGTTCGTTACTGAGTTTTCGGCGCCTGCCGAGGTGAACATCGTCTCTAAGGAGGAGGAAAAGCGGACCAAATATCAGGAGTTGCTCGGACAACTTCGCAGGCTCTGGCCAGACTACACTGTAAGTCTGCTGGTTATGGTCATTGGATCCCTAGGTGGAATGAGGAATACGCTGCTCTCTGCACTGCGCAAAATACCGGTGTGCCGTGCGGCGGCGCACATCTTAGCCGCCAGAATGCAGAAGGCAGTCATCCTTGGGTCCCTTCGTCTACTTAGGGCGCACGATTCGCGGACCCAGTGATTGCTCACCTCACGGTGTGAGGAGTAGTCATTGGGTAATGGAACAGCAGCCCGGTGTGTCGGAGCCCGGGCTGCACTTTTTTGTTTTAAACAATAATAATGTGAATAACATATATCATTTTCATCCTTGTTAAAATAACGTAAATTTTCATACAATATTCAACCTTTGAAATTTTATAAAACAAATTAGGAATCAAACTAGGTGTCTACCATTGCGTTATTCTATAAGAAAAGGTATATTTTACAATATATTAAAACGGCAGACCTACTAAAATGATGTTTTAGAACCCACTTTTTTGCGCTTTTGGACTCCCGCCCACACCCAAAGGAACCGTCGCCGGAGATAGTGAATCCCCATTTAACCTACGGCATGTGCATCAATATGAGGTTTGCTAAAATACCATAAGTCTGCCGATCACTGGCTCTCAGTCATGCTCAGCCCCATGCTTTCCCCCCACTCCCGGACGAGAGCAAATTTAAGGTGGCAACCCCCCCCCTCAAACCAAATCCTGTATACGTGCCTGATATGGACTCAATGCATGGACGATGACGATCAATACATGAATGGAGACTTTTGATATGTTATGAATGTTAAGAATGCTTTGGACAAACCGCGTTACAAATAACGAAGTCATGTGGCGAATGAACAAAGGATATGATCTCATAACCATTATAAAGGAGAGAAGAACTGAGAGAAATAATACATATGCTCTTCTGAAACTAGGAATAGAAGGCAAAATCGAAAGCAAAAGAGAGCAGGTGTGCAGACAAAACTCAAGGTTGGAAAACGTCAGCGATTGGACGGGACTAGATTCTCAGACTACTCAGGAGAGGATAAGGTAGAGAAGCATTTGCTAACATTGTTGCCAATCTTCATTGAGTATAAGAAAAAAATGTCATATGACTTGAGGGCAAACTGAATTTCCTTCAGCATTATTTTCACGACAAAATAAAATAACTTTGTCGTATAACCCCTAGCTTTGGACATGTATATAGAGGAGGAATGCCAAACTCTAGCAAAATCAAAGAAACCGTCAATAGTACTGCATAACCACCTAATTGATACATGCGCAATTAGGGTGAAATTACGTGAATACAGATTTTAGTGACAATTTTTGGCACTGGTGGTACGGCTGTATGAACTTATCTAGCGTGATCAATCCTTTCTTCAGCCATAATCTTCCTTCAACGTACTGCGTTACGGAAATTGGCGAAATTGCTATTTTATATACCTTATGTAGTTAACTAGTAAGTATAATGACTAATTCTACATTAATTAGTCTAAATCTCAGCACACTGAAGCGTACTAGATCAATCTAATACCATTAAATTTTATACTGGTTCATTTACCATGAAAGCGGAACTGGTAAACACCTCTTATTTTTTGCATGTTACATGCAAGTCTAATTCTTTCCAGCTATCAACTCGATACACATATCTCTTCAAACAAAACAGGCATACGAGAAAGCAATGGGAACAAAGCCATATTTCATAGCCATATACCTGGCAATTACATCATGAAATCAGTTGCATAAAAATGTGCGTATAAGGTCGGTAACTGTTCGGCTAAATTGTTTCTAATTGTCGATAATGAATGATACCGCTAGAAAAGTACACACTGTGTTACACCTATACTTATACAATGGTTACCGATTGAAGAGTGGCTTTGTGGGACTCAGTAATTGCTATTTCTTGGATTTATCTATTTTATCAATTGGACCTGATTCACTTCTTTAGCTATACCCTTAAATGCCTATGTTCTACAAATCAACCTACATGCCGTTGCGAGGTCCCAGATAAATAAATTGTATCGAAATTATTTGTATGCCTATTTTGTGTTCCTTTGAAGCTAGTCTTGTGAGTTGGTTTAATCAAAAGGTCGTTCGATTAATTTTGTTCATTGAAAACAGTCATAAAAATGCCTGTGATTACAATGGAAGGAAAGAAAAACCTCTTATGGACAAAAGAGCGAGAAAACAAACTAATCGAAATTTAAAATCCAAGTGAATTATTACAGAAACCTAAAGTCAACAAGGACCACAAATTTGATTACGAAGATTTCAATTAATTAACAAACTTTGCTGAAGTGATTATAATAACGCAAGCAATAAAAATACATCTACGGTTTAGTGTTTGTTGTCCCTTAGACAATGATTTAAGTAGTTTGTGTGCAAACCATAGAATAAGTTTGCTGCAAGATTCACAGGCTTTGCTCATTCCATGTACTCTGCAAATGTGGCGCCTATTTTAACAATTTAGCAAAATTTTGTCAATTTCGTGTGATTGGCAGTTTTGCGTAGAATAGAATAGAATAGAATAGAATAGAATAGAATAGAATAGACATTTATTGGCTACTAAAAACATCTTCAGACAATGTAGCAAGTCAAAAAAAAATATATGTATATAAATATCTGACAAGATTTAAAAACATAAATAGTAATGTAAATCAAGATTTATAACAAACACATAGATGTATATATACAAACAAGGCACATAGATATATCATGACAAATAAGGCCTGCGCAGGCAGGTATAACAGTGTTTATTATTGGTCAACTATTCTGTGCGCTAGAAACTCATCAACAGAGTAGAAACATTCATTAAACAAATACTCTTGCAACGTTTTCTTAAAATCGTAATAGTTTAAATTTTTTAAACCACTTGGTAGGTAATTATACAACTTAATATTGATAGAGTTTTCAGCAGACCTTGCCAGCCTGAATCTACGGTCTCTTAGCTGAGTTCTAGTTCGTGTAGGATAGTTATGGTATGACATATTTCTTTCAAATTCGGATACATTTTTGTGTGTTTCCAGTATTGGACGTGATACATAATAATTCATAGAGCAGTGGTTTTTGGCAGAGTTGATTGCACTACAACGTTACCCATCGATTGTATGTAAACATATTGGTATTCTGGTGGGCCCTATATATGCACATCTTCCAAAGATAATTAACTGGAGCTCACTAGGTAAATTCTGGTATCAGTCTTGATGTACCTTCATATTTTGCAGTAGTATGCTAAATTCAGTTCACGAAATACAGAAATAGATATACGGTACACTAGGGCTATATAGGTTTTATGCTCATTAAGATCTTATTTTCAAACTCATTTTCGTAAAGTTTCTTAGCAGCTTTATAAGAAAAAGAACACCAGAGGAGAAAGGTGCAGTGGTACTTTTAATCTTTGAAGCAAACGAAGAGTGACACCCTTATGCGAGCAGAATCTTCAAAGGTAAAGTCACCGCATACACCCTTCAACAGTATAAAACTTTTAGCATGAAACCATTAAACCTTTTGTAAAGTAGGTAGACTAGCTTTTCCCAAATCGACCCTCGTATGCCATTCAGACATTCAAAGAATTCCTTCAGATCCAATTTTATGGAACCCAGATGATATTTACCGATGGATCCAAAAGAAATGTATTAACAGGATTTGCCTTTTGCCACTATAACCTCAAAAATATCGAGTCGGGTCGAGTGGAGATTAGTAAATAAAGTACAGTTTAAGGTATAGAAAACTCAGGCAACAACACTGACCAAGAAGTCTCACGTTCGCTTAACCAACTGTGGAAACGCAGGGTCACTCAATAGTCGAGTCAAACGTCAAACTTTTGGGAATCAACATCAACAATAACATGTCCTGGCACGACCACGTCGCCAGTATACTTAACACGAAATCCCAGAAGCTTAGGGTTTTGTTCCGCTGTAGGAAGCTGTATACACTAAAGCAACTACTGCTGTTCTACAAGGCACAGTTTCGACCATCGTTGAAGTATTGCTCCCATGTGTGAAATACGCTCCGAAGTACTCTCTAAAGCTCCTGGAGACAATCCATAAGAGAGCAATTAGACTAATCGATACGCCTAACCTCACAAAGGAACTCCACAGCCTGGAACATCGAAGAAGGGTGGCTGACCTGTCCGTGTCTTACAGATACTATCACGGAAGATGTTCGAGTGAGCTCTTCCAGAAAACAGCAAAGGCCGTCCAAACGAGGAAACTAGAGAGGCTCTGCGTGCGCATCCTTACCAGGTCGATGTCCCTACTCCCGAACCAGTCTCCCCAGCATTCCTTTTGGAGAACTTCGATACTGTGGAGTGAGCTACCGGGGAATTTGTTTTCCGACGGCTACAACCTTCAGCATTCCAAATCTAACGTGAACCGATACTTATCCTCTCGCAGCGCCTCTACGGCACCATAGGCTTTTTGCTTTTGCAGGAGGCAGGCCATAAAAAATATCAGGAAGAATTTAAGTTAACTTCCAAATGCTCTGTATAAACCGCGGAGCTTATGGCTATTCAAGTCACCGAAATATTGCTTGAGCACGAGTGACAATAAAAGTGTAGCAGAAAAATCGGAACACTACAGTATTTTGTCAGGTACAAATCATCTATTAATGGGTATCATGAGTACATATGTACTCCATTTGTGTCAAACAAACCAGTAACGATATGTTGGATGAAAGGGCATGCAGGCATACCACAAAATGAAATTGATGATAAGTTAGCAAAAACGGCCACAAGATATGGTAGCGTTATACCAAATTTTACCATTCCCTCATCAGATATGAAATTCATAGTAAAACAAAAACTATTTGACAGGTGGATCGAACATTATAATAGCTCTGTCTCTAGGAATTATTACCGTTCTATTCAACCAGATCTATGTAGGAAAACTTGGTTTTACATCCAACAGACCATTCATAAGAACTCTATGTTGACGGCGAAATCAACACTGTTTCTGACCAGAATACAAAGCAAGACTTGGACAAAGTGGATCGGATGCAAGATGAAGCTGTGGATAAACAGGAAGCATTCAGCACTGCATGCCGGCAACTAGCTCTTTTTGTGTGTTTATCTACAATCATGCCTCAAATTTTGTCAAGCAAAAATTATGATATGTATAAAACTATCACTCTATCCACAAAGAAAAATTAGTTATTTGAGTATTACTAACGTAACAACATTATTTTAAATATATTATGACGTCAAGATAGAAAACATCAGCTTACAACAAAATTGGAGCCTTTTTTTATGTTATCTGTTGATGACTAGTCTGGCTCTACTACCGCAAGTTATGGAAAAATAAACTTTTTCGACGCACGAATATAATACCTTTTTGAAGAACATCTAAAATACCTAAAAGAAGATTTGAGTGTTTTGAAAATGATCCCTTTTCGATGATTATTTTGACGACTAGGCACACCTCAAAAACTACAATCTTAAAATACGGTGTTCACAGAGTTAACATCTATAGAGGGAGTGTAAACAACAAAATGCACAGGTCGCTGACCAGCCAACATGTAACGGAAATTTTGACAGCTTGAGGGCATTACCGGTGGCGTGCGACTTTATATTAATAAGTTGTATTAGGTGTTTTTTGAGGAATTGCCGCTCTGTAAACAAGAGTTTTTCTGCCAGTTTTTATCAACTTCATGTGAAAATGCAGGAAGCACACTACTGAATGGTCAGTTATGTCTTCTGCTTTCAGCTGTAATCCATCAATCCACTTATTTCTCATCACTATATTCGAAGGAAACCTACACAGATGCACATAACATACATTAAACAACCATTGCTATTCCTCAAACTGTAGTGAAGTTACTTTTGTTCCCAGTTATCCCCATATATTACGCTACTGAAAACTAAAACAAAAGCTATACTCAACTATGATAAGAAGTGTTCACCGATTCGTCGCTATTGCAGCAAACTATGCACTTTTTATGTTGTTTATCATGCAATTATGACAATATTGTTCATAAATAATTTAATTCACACCACAAGTAGTCACAAAGTCAGTCAAAAATACACTAAAACCACAAAAATCTCGACATATTCAATAACCACAACTACAATGACAGCCACATGACACCTTAAGGGCACGCCGATTGTAGGTTGCTAGATTTATGACATATTAGAAGTTATTGCGACATTCCGCTATGGAATTTACCATTTTTGAGATTTCATTAAATCAATACAAATTATCTTCACGTAAATCAGTTACATTGCAAGTATATTGGAATGTATAGTTAAATACCCAGTTAAATACTTTGTGTTCAAACTGCGGAAACTGCCAGATTTTGAAGAAACTGGAAGTGGACGAAGAAGAGTGGCAATAGCGCTATAGATGTTGGCTGGCCAATATTCAAATTAGGCTCCCTCTAGAGATGTTAACTCTGTGACGGTGTTATAATTTCTTTATAACTACGTTACAGTTTATTGAATTATGAAGTTAGCAAAAAGCTGGACAGGCAAAGGCAATAGATATCATAGATATTCATATATCATAAAACGTCAAAAAAATGTCAATCAGTATCAAAAAAGTTACATCTATTTTACATGCACGAGGTAAAATATATCCCAAATTCGAAGATGCTGAAGTTTGTGCTTTAAAATTAAAAGCCCCGTATATTGTAACAGATTTGATCTGAATTTAGCAAACGGGAAAGATCTGCGTGGAATTAGAGTGCGACGCAACTCCTGCATGCATTTACGTTCTGAATACTTCGTGATTGAATGCACTTAATGTGCATTTTAACATTTAAGACCATTACGTCAGCGATACATTAATTAACTGTTAATTGCTAATACAAAATATTTATGAGTCTGAATACACAGTAATGCAGCCAGTATCATCTGTCTGATGGAAACACGTCAACAGCATCATGTGTGAGATCCCATAATAAACCAGTAATGGGAGGTAGTAATACACTGGTGATAATCCTGAGCAAAGTTTTAGGAAGCTTGGAAATGGACGATTACTAGGTATAATGTTGAACAGCTGATTAAAACAAGAATAGAATCTGAGTTGAAGAGCAAAAGCGATCTATCAGACGAACAATACGGATTTAGAAAGGGGAGGTCCACAATACAAGCGGTTAATGCCATAGTAGAACAGGTGAGCTCTTGCCCCAAGAAATGGTGCGCGTTTGTAGCTCTAGATGTAGAAAACGCTTTCAGCTCCGCCACATGGAGTCTGATAATTCTATGTAGGATAAATATCTCTGGATACCTAGTAAACATCATTGCAAGCTATTTCACAGACCATAAGCTGTTTATCACTAAAACGACAATGTAGAAATGACCACAGGAGTACCACAGGGATCAGTTCTGGGGCCACTCCTGTGGAAGGTACTCTACGACGGTGTTTTAAATCTCCCATTACCAGATAGAGTAAGATGTATTGCATACCCTGATGACCTGGCGATTTTGGTAGAGTCAAATAATGAAAGGGAATTGGTGATAACTGTGAACGAGACTTTGGCAGGAATTCATGATTGGATGGCTGCAAACAAGCTGGCACTGACGCCACACAAAACCGAGGCGATTATCTTAAAGGGGCCACGAAAGGAAAGAATCAGTAAAGTTTCAGCTGCTAAACACCATCATAGTACCTGTGAAAAAACTGAAATACTTAGGAGTAGTACTAGATGAGAGGATGGCGTTTGGTGAAGACATTAAGCAGTAATAAGAAAAACGGACACAAGGATGGCACTACTATCAAGGATCATGTCGAACGTCCTAATAGTCCGGAAAGAGTCATCCTCGGCGAAGTGATTCACTTCATTATTCTTTATGCAGCACCTGTAAGGCACTCCGTTTTGGCCCTCAAAGGATATGAAAACATGCTTCTAGGAGCTCAAAGAAACCTACTTCGAGTATCAAGTGGATATCGTACGGTGTCAAACGTAGCGGCACAAGTGGTTGCGGGTATACCTCCGATAACCCTACCCATCGACGAGAGACTCCGTCACTACAATAGAAATGACATAGTTTCCTAGAATGCCAGAACCGAAGAAATAAGGGTCATTCTGACGAAATGGCAGCATATGTGGGAAAGCCTTCGCGGAACAGGAGCTTGGACTAAACAGCTTATCCTAGACTTAAATGAATGGGTAAGTTGTAGTCTCAGAAAACTGAATTTTCACCTTACCCAGTTCCTAACTGGGCACGGCTATCTGTGGAGAAGAAGATACGGTAGGGCACACAATTTTCAAGTACAAGAGATGAAGAGATGGCTGGTATAGAGAGACGAATTACAAAAATATATAGGACGAAGCATGGATACAACAAATGTCACCCAAGCCATGACTGGAAGTAAATGTAACTGGAATAAACTATCTACGTGATGGCTCAGAAACGAATCGAAGCAAAGCTGACACCAGAATGATGAAAATACTGAAAATAAGACTTCGTCCTAAATAAAAACTGCGACTCACTTGATGAGATGCCACAAAGTGTGGTGCTACCTGGTGACCGTGAGTTTCCGCAGAGCAGAGGTTTTTACTGGGGTAGGACTCCCCAATCGGCGCAAAGAGCTACGCATACAACGAACAACTACATAAAACGAAGAAGACCATCATGTTTTCCTCTGCTGAAATAAAACTAGATATAATGTTAAGCTATCAAAGGGTCTAATAAGCAGTGAACATTTTAACTATATAGGCCTAGTCGTAAAGTCACAAAAATTACATTTTTAAATTTTAACACCTTGCCTGTTTTTTTTTTTGGTATTATCAACATCGACTGCCATGATCATTAGCGTCGTTTTCTGTATAAACTTTGTTACTGTTACCCGAAGCCACTCTAGGAAGATCAATACTAATTAGATCTCAACAGGAGGCGAATCTTGCATTTTCTCTTCAGAAAATGAGTCAGGAGGCGATTTTACCTTGTAAATGATACCTCGCACGTTGATTTCGGTAAAATTTGCGAAAACGGGCCAATTGTAATAACTTACCCCTCTTTTGTCGGGGAAGTTAAACATGTTTGGGTTTCCTGAAGCATCCTGGAAGTGACTCTCACATGTACAATGAATCATTTAATGAAACTTCTGTGACTTTTTTTATAATCTGGCTGTCAGGCTTAAAAAATCTCACTATGCACATCACTGGAGCAATTCTTAACGTGTTCATAGAACCAAGGAGGATTATCATACAGTTTTTACTAACACATTACTTTTATTGATTATTTTCATTGAATAATCTATAAAATTTTTCTATACGCTCGACATTAAAACGATTGCGTGCCTGGCATACCCACTTATCTGTAAACAATTCACCTGGTCAATGAATCATTTGCATTCGGTTATTCGATATGCGTACAACTCTGAAAATGTTGGCTAGCAGACAACAACATTCCATCCAGGTGCGGACAGTACTCGCGGTATACGAACGCACCTTTCCAAATGCAAAGATTGCTCAACCGTTCCAAAACCTAACTACGAGGGGTTGTTCCTAATTTTAGAAACGCTTTTATATGACGCGCGTAACAAAATAATATGTCATCTGTTTTGATTGCCTCATATCTGACGTGTGTCTTGCAATTCTTGGCCCCCACTCTATACTGATGGAAACAAACAAAGCACTTCTACCCCTAAATTAATTACAAAATATAATTTCTGGAAGGTGCAATTCTATAAGTAAAAACTTATAATAATCGTACATTACACTCCTATCATTAAAAGCATAATTATGTAACTGTTTAGACAAGGTATACTGTTTTATACAGTTTATTTTTAATTTATTATCCTAATTTTCTAAGTTTCTCTCGCATAACTGCGGTAGCAACAAATGTTGACGGCGGGCTATGCCAAGTCAACACCTGAACTATTATTGATTTAGGAATTTAGGAAGGGTCGTACAATATTACAGGTCTGGGATTACAGACTTTTTGAAAATATTGTGTAAGCTTCCATCCAGGCCCAACCGTTGTAGGTGTGGTGTAAATGTGTTTGGTGTAAGGCCTGACACCGACATATTTAGGGGGACAATAGTAACTTTGTTATGTTTTCAGAGTAGTTTCATTTCTACAGCAAGATCAGTGTATTTAGATATCTTCCCAGCGTAGGTTTTTTGGATATTCATATCATTGTGAATAACAGTGTCTAAATAGGTAACTTTGTCTGCCTTTGACATCTGGTCTATTTACTGGGATAGTCTTGTCTGTATGTATTTCAACGTCCCAGTGTATTGTATTGATTTGTTTCGAGTATTGATGTTGATGTTTAATAATAGTAATATGGATCTGTATTTTCTATTAGCTTGTTTGTTGTGGCTAGTGCTTGCCGTATGACTTTAGCCGCAGAATTATGTCTGGCTGTGTACTCGGTTCCAGCTAGAGTTTTATATGCGCTTGTCATGTCGTCTATTGTTTCCTTCTGCTGCTAGCATTTCCTGAAGTTCTCGCCATTTATGGATGGATTTTTGATTATGTAATTCATGTAATTTCGTGCCGCAATTAATTGGTCCTGGATAGCAAGCTAAAACCCTCAGTTTCTGGAAAGAGTTGACCATCCAGGTGTATGACTGCCTTTCATTAATGTGCTCTTGTGTAACACAATATCTGTGTTTGCCATGGAGTGCTTCCTGCAACCAGGTGTTAATTTCTTTCTTGTTGCGATTGTATGTGATTGTGTGGATCTGCTGCAGGATAGGGTAAGTGGTATATAGCTTTTGTCTCCTTGTTTTATAATCAATAAAATAATGTGTGTAAGAACAAAAGTTAAAATGTCAAATAACGAAAAATGTGGTTATTTCTACTGTCCCAAAAGTCATTCTCGTCTAGCAGTAGTTAGCTCCATCGTAAATAACGTTAACGAGATTTTAGTTATATCTGACGTTAGTTTAAGTGGTCCAAAAACTCCCTATTAGGTGAAAGAGATGAGTTTTAGTTGTAAGGTCATGAGGTATCACAACTTCAGAATGAATAAAAATATTAATAAGAGCTAGAGCTATAAAAGCAACAACAAAACTCTTGGACCAACCGTTGAGCTGTAGTTGCCTCTAGGCATATTGAGAGGGCCCCTGTAATTTGAAATCATTATTATGCGAGTCTTATTAGACTTGGCAGCTTAAATATAGCGTTGGAAACAAGTTGGAAACGTTACAATAATACATTCCAAAAGCGTCAACTTACCGCTTATAAGATCGTGTATATGGCGCAATTAAAATTAATACTGAAGACCTTGAAGGTTTATCTAGAGGACCAAGCCCCTGGTTAGTACCCTTGAACTTTTAAATAAATGTTTGTTTTCAACTACCAACGGGAATTATTGCATCAGCGAAAAGTCTAAGAGGAGAAATGAAAATTTTGAGAAGTTTCAGATGTATAAAAATTTAAGGCGTTTCTAAAGTTATGAAAACCTTCTAGATATTTGAAAATCGTTAAAATGCGATAAATTATAAAAAATTGAAAAACGCCGAAAATTTTGGGACGTCTCTAAAATTTCAAAGTGCTTGAACCTCACAAAACAGCAAACTTTATGAACTCGACTGTTTATTATGGATGTTGAATCGGGTTACAAGGATTGTAGGTAATATCATTACTTAAAGAAGCCACAAGGGCCAAAGACTATTCCAATATTTCACACTATAACGGCAACGATTGGTGCAAAAGGTAAAAACGCCTTTAGTGTTGTTGAGAAATCAGAAAATGTAGTTTTGTGTAAAACTCCCAAATTACCCCTACATGGTACCCTAGCACTAGTTTGAAATAACGAGGAGAATCTCAAGTGTAAATTTCAAAGTGCTTGAACCTCACAAAACAGCAAACTTTATGAACTCGACTGTTTATTATGGATGTTGAATCGGGTTACAAGGATTGTAGGTAATATCATTACTTAAAGAAGCCACAAGGGCCAAAGACTATTCCAATATTTCACACTATAACGGCAACGATTGGTGCAAAAGGTAAAAACGCCTTTAGTGTTGTTGAGAAATCAGAAAATGTAGTTTTGTGCAAAACTCCCAAATTGCCCCTACATGGTACCCTAGCACTAGTTTGAAATAACGAGGAGAATCTCAAGTGTAAATAATTTGCCGATACTGTCATCTTTAATATCTGACCTATAAAATTGCCAGACAAATGTACATTTTTATTGTCATACTTATCATTTGCTACAATAGGAGGTGAGGTTTGTAAATAAGTGATAAATAGGATACTATTAATTTACTGTATGCAGCATTTTACTTCCCACACCCATGTGAGGGAAGTATTGTGCGAAAATTTTGGATTGCGATGAAATTTGGGCAGTGATATGCTGTGGGGTCGTAGTAGGTAATATTCCTATTATTTTGAAAATCGGTGCATGAGTGGTGGAGTAATTAGCAAAAAAAATTTACATATTCCTCAAACTTTGTTTTTAAGTGTTTTGGGTTCCTGATCATATTCTACTTTCCTTGGGTGGGGGTGAAATTGGCGTGGTTGGAGGGTGGGGTGTTGTCAAACTGAAAAATTTGTTGTACTTATAATCGGCTGTCCACTAACCTGTAAAAGAAAGACGTAGCTCATAATACATTTTTTCAGGTCCATACGAACGTTACCTTGCCTATTACAGAAACCAAGGTGCTTCGAATTTTCTGATGTATAAATGCGACTATTGCTTCTGCTCGTTCTGTATTTATAACTAGGAAACTGTTGGATTGATTTTAATGAAATTTTTATACAGTATTATTACCGCGTCGAAGATGGAAAACGTTTATGATTTTTAGGAATCGTGTCAGTGGCGGCGCAACAATAATAAAAAACTAAAAGTATAAAAACAGCTCTAACTTCGTTTTTTGACGTTTAAGGGGTTCCTGATCATTTTCTACTTTTTTTTGGATGGGGGTGAAATTAGGCTGTTTGGGGGGTGGGTGTTTTTTTATTCATAATAAGCTATCCACTGAACTCTGAACGAAGGATCTAGCGTCAAATAGACTTTTTTAGGTTCTTCCGAACATTGTCTTACCTATTACAGAAGCCAAGTGACTTAAAATTTTCTGATGTATACATACGAATATTGCTTTAGCTCTCTCTGTATTATGTACCGTGGAAACTATTGGATTGATTTTAATGAAATGAATAATACTGTGGTATTACTACCATGGCGGGGATCAAAAACCTTTATGGATTTCAGAAATCGTGTCAGTAGCGGCGCAGCAATAAAAAATAAAAATATTGAAACAGCTTTTAGGCGTATTAGGGGTTTCATAATCATTTTCTTTTTACTTTTTTGGGTGGGGGTGAAATTGGGGTAGTTGGGGGCTGGGGAGTCATTAAACTAATTAATTGTATTCATAATAGAAAAGCAAGGAAAGGAAGACACTTTTTTCGGTCGGGCGGGCGATGATTTGGTTGCAAGGGGATCTCAGATTATAGCTTCATGCTATGGGAAAATAATAAACTGGTACCACCGTAATGTGTTGGAAGTACTGAGTCAATCAACTTGACTTAATGTTTCAATCTGATAATCGGTGCCATTATTATATGTACCTATAATAGCAAAAACTAATTCGCATTCTGTTTGATATCTCATTGCGTAGCATAATACTATCCTATATTGCATAATATACCTATTTTATTCCATAACTAGTTAAACTACTTCCAGCAATAAAAATCCCACCTATTATTTGCCGACAAATGCTTTTTTGAAACGAACGTTCACCTATTTAATACAAAAACACCGATCTCGTCTTAACCTACCAGAAGCTTTTCAATGTCTGATCATACACTATAACGATTCAAGTTTTCGTACTAATTGTAACAAGAAAAAAAATGATACAATTCAAGGTTGAGCGGCTGAAGTTCCGCAATACATGAATATAGTATGCGTGAAAAACTGAATTTTAGAAGACTGAACACGTACGAGTACCTATCTGACTCGCATTGATTTATAAAATATCCTTTCCATAGAGATATAAAAAATAAATTCGACAAGCTTGTCTAAACTAAAAACCTGAAATTCGTCAGTAATCCGTAATAAATGAAGCTTGGACTTGATCCTTCATTACGACTATATATACAGGGTGAGTCCTAAGTTGATATTTTTTTAAATGTTTATAGAAGTCGTTAAAACTTTACCCTGTATAAGTACTAGTTTGTCGTATCAACCTACTAAGGAGACTTTAATACTTTAAATTGTTATTAAAAAGAACCGATTTTCAAGCAGATAGCCACGACATATGTTGGAACAAAGTTTAATTTTTAAGCTTCTTGTATCTCCAACGGCTGTGTTTTTATTTATGGACAGGTAAAGTACGATAGATTTACGCAATGTCTATTAAAATTAACATTCTGTTGGAATTTACCCAAATTGCACTGTCAGACGGCTTCCTTTCCTTTCTGCTCACTGGCGCTGCCTCTTACTTTATTATTTATCTGTTATTTTCTTATAGTTATATCAATTAATTAGTTTTATTGGATTTGCTTAATTATGGAATCATAGAAGATACTGCTAAAAAATCGTGGGTCCTAACTGCTTTACCGATTTTATGTCTTAAAACAGTTATTGCCACAATAAGATTATATTTGAAGACGTGGAAAATAATGAAGCTAAAAGTACTAAAACTTAAATTCTATACCCCCTCTTTTATTTTTTGAAGGGGTCAACTCAGAGAAAATTAACTTGGGATGATAAAATTGATGTATGAATACTATATTTTGGTGACTGGGCGCCATCTTGGAAAAAAATTAAATTGAAAGAGGGACACATCTCTTTAAAGCCCCTGACGAATACTTCACAACCCTAGAATATAAAGTCAATATCTTTACCTACTTCCTAATGGCAAAATATGTACATTCATCATATAAACATGTTATTTTATCTAAATTAAAATAAAATTGAATCCTTATCATAAATTTTACATTTAGTTTCAAATTTCTACGTCCATCTTCAAGATGTATCGATACTCTTCAATCGATGTTTGTATCAGGTAATTATTAAATGTTTTTCCATTTTGTAGCAGGTGAAGATATTAATTTTATATTCTAGAGTTGAGAAGTATACAAGTATACGTCAGGAGCTTCAAAAAGATGTGTCACAAGATTCCCTTTTCAATTTAATATTTTCCTCAGATGGCGCCGAGTCGCCATCTTGAAAATTTTTATCTGTCAATTTTACGCCAAGATATAATATACATGTACCAATTTCATCATAGGTTTCAGTTATTTTAATTGACCTGTTTAAAAACAACAAGGGAGACATTAAATAAAAGGACTGTATACCCTTTACCTAATCAAATGGTAGTCTACGACAATATTTTCACAAAATAGAAAAATAGCGAAAGTAAAACAAAGAATACTTGAAGTCAGGAAGTAAGACAGAAAGGAGTAGCTGATAAATAAATAAATTGGAAGCTGAGGCTCGCAAGTGGGTAGTTATTGAGTAAAATAAGTGATTCAAACCTGGTTCCAAAATGAAGTCAATCGACATTACATAAAAACAGTGTGCCGATTAAGAAGTGGGCACTGTCTTCACCCAGAACACAAGTTTAAGATAGGAATAGGAGAAAATCCGTATTGCAGTTGTGGAAAAGTAGGCACTCTACAACACTGTGTATTAGAGTGTCAATCAGAACAAAGGAATATAACGGAAATGTACCATGAATTAGCCAAACATGTCCCTTTACCTACTAATTTACCTTTAATCTTAAGTAGTGAACACAAGACTGTATATCAGATCATATATAATCATTGTAATAGACTAAGGATAACAATTTAATACTAACATACCTCTTTGTACGCAGTTATGCGAAAAGTTGTAATTATGTATTTGGATATGCAAGGAAAGAAAAAAGAAAAAAAAACACAAAAAAAACGGATCACAAGATGCCACTATTAAAAAAATAAATAAAAAAAATATAGACCACGTACAAAAAAAAATAAATAAATAAATAAATAAAACAAAAAAAGGAACTTTAAAAATAAAAAAAATAAAAAAAAAAAGGATCCGCAAACATATTTGCATAGATGAAAACATTTATCTAGTATAAACTAACACATTAATGTTACACGGAAAACAGCCTTTTTGTATTCCATTTTTGGATATTATACATCCAATTAAAACCAAAATAAAATGACTGGCCATTTGGTTTCTGACCAGTGCCATTAATCAAGGAAAAAAAAAATTTGCTGATGTGAAGACGAAAGCTGGCGTAAAAATTTACATATTTACTGCGACAGGAAGTAAAGCTTCATAGTATTTATTATATAAATCTTCTTGCGATTTGCTACTAAGCATCCATGGTCCAAGAACTGTTGATCTATTAAACGGTACCATCAACAGACTGATGTAGTTTTTCATAAAGACGTACACGCTGAATTTACATTCTGGTACTCTTTTTTCCGACTAACAAATCATCGAAGAAACTAGTAAGATATAACCTGACCATATGTATTTGTAGCCCCAATTCAGTTGTACTATGTTTACAATCTGAATGTAAATGCAGTATGCTCCAGTAGAATTACCCAAGATTGCCGCAGTCAGTGGTCGGTAATATTGGTATCCAATTTCCTGTTCAATTTAGTATCAATCTTCTCGTAACCAAAGTAACGAGAGTAATGGTCTGTGATTCGCAAACATGAAATAACAATACAGCTTGGCGATCGTGTTCATTGAACTTCTTAATGATTGTGAAATTTACAGGTTGTATTAAGTTATTAAGCTTTATCAAACATAATACTTTCCGGTGCATTGTTCTCTTTGTAACTAAAATTTGGATTGTTATGATGTGATGATGGGATGAAAGATTGTATGGGTGGCGGTCATGGGCAATTCCTAAAACTTATCCTCTGGTTTTTATCTCATTCACCATCACGTTTTTGGGCCCATAATTAAAACCATAGTTGAAATATACACTTTCTAATAACGTTTCGGTCACCTCTATAGCTTTTGTCCAAGTAGCTGACAGACAATAATTTCTAATGGGTAACATTCAGATTTAGATGCTTTTACCTTTCCATTGTAATTCTGTATTCTTGTGTTGTATTCAATATGCTCAACATAATGTATTTGTAGCAAATATTATAACACTTAGTTTTCAAGACTTCTCCAATATAGAGGGTGAGTTTTTAGTACCGGCTCGGTCGATAACTCCACTACTGTAGAAGATGGCGAAAAAAGTTGTATATAAAAGGTGAAGCTATGCTCCTTGCTCAGAAAATATTTAGAGTTATACAGGGTGATTCGTAACTACGTGGTGATGCAAACATGCATTTTTTCAAATGAGATACCCTATATATTATTTCATAATCAAATTCTACTAATGATTTATATTCTTCCAATATAGGGTACTGTTACATTATACAGGGTATTTCAAAAGTTATGACCATTTTTATATCCAAATCGCGGTCAAATGAACGTACTGTATATCAAAAAGTAATGAATCCGAAATAATTTTTTTTACAGAAAAAGATTTAAAATATCCTCTAGTTTAGAAATCGGCTATAAAAAGAGCGCGTGACGCATATTCGTATACAGGGTGATGTAGAATGCAAAATCTAAATTTTCTCTCTTTTTTAAAATGCAACCCCCAGTATTTTATTATACCAAAGAATTGCTCTTAATATGCTCTTTCATCTTTGTATAGCACTTGTTATGGCTGCATTCATTAGTTTCTGAGATGTTTCGATTTTCCTACAAATTTTAAATATACTAATAATATATTTGTTTACTAAAATTTATTTTATTTTGAGAAAGTACTATCAAGTGTTATTTTTGCTTAATAAACAACTAAAATATAAGGCCATAATAGTACTTGATGAAGGAAAAACATCGAACTAACGAGATAATATAGGTCAAGTGTGCTGAGGAAACAACTTTATAGACGTCATGCATAATTATCAAGCAGGTAGGCTATGAAATATTAATCGACACAGTCCAAATAAAATTATTCTTCAGTCATTCAAACGCATTAGTTTTAGAGTGCCTTCGGTCTAGATATTGCTGTTCATAGTTGATATATTCTAGAGGCAAGGAGACAATTTCTCAAAGATTCTCCTGAATATCCTCAACGAAAAAAATAGTTTTTAAAGCTGGTTTTTCACACAGTACGGTATTATTGAGCAGGTTATGAAAAGTGTCAATTTTTCAAAGCCTACCTGATAAATCTGCTTGATAATTATGCATCAGGCCTACAAAATTGTTTCCTCAGCATAATTGACTTTATTATCTCGATGATTTAGGGTTTTGACTTCATCAAATAGTATCATGACCTTACAATTTAGTTGTTCGTTAAATAAAAAACGAATTAGATGGTAGTTTCTCAAAATAAATAAATTTCAGTACACAAATAGAAGCTATATTTTAAATTTACCGAAAAAGTGAAATATCACGGAAACTGATGGAGGCACAACAAGTGCTATACAAAGATGAAACAGCGTATTAAAAGCAATTCTTTCGGATAATAAAATATTGGTGGTTACATTAAAAAAAAAGAGAAAATCTGGATTTTGCAATCTACCTGTATACGAATATGCGTCACGGGATTTTTTTATAGCTGATTTTAAAACTGGAGGATACTTTTAATCTTTTCATGTAAAAAAATAATTTTTCATTCATTACTTTTCGATATACAGTAGGTACGTTCATTTGACCACGATTTGTATATGAAAATGGTCATAACTTTTGAAATACCCTGTATAATGTAACAATACCCTATATTGGAAGAACGAAAATCATTAGTGGAATTTGAATATGGAATAATATACAGGGTGTTCAAAAAGTCCCGGACCGGATGAATAACTTGGGAAGTAGAGGTCACACAAAAAAATGATCAAGAGTAAAGTCGTAGGAAATTTTCCGAGCTATACGATGGTGACCTTGATGTTGACCTTTAACTTGACCTTCAAGGTTATTCCAAGGTCAAGTTGATTTTTTTAAATGGAAACTCCTATTTTTGACACCGAAAATGAAAAGTACGGAAAATTCTAGGACCATATTATGACCTTGACCTCTTGAAAATTTTGACCTTGAACGGTTAGGTCAAGGTCGAGGTGAAATTGTGATGCGCAGGGTATCTTGAGAAATAGGGGTCACACAAAAAAATGGTCAAGGGTAAAGTCGTAGGACATTTTCCGGGCTATCCGATGATGATCTTGATGGTTACCTTGACTTTGACCTTCAAGGTCATTTCAAGGTCAAGTTGATCTTCTTAAATGGAAACCCCTATTTTTGACACCGGAAATGAAAAGTACGGAAAATTTTACGACCGGATTATGACTTTGACCTCCTGAAACATTTGACCTTGAACGGTTAGGTCAAGGTCAAATTGTGATGTGCAGTGTATCTGGAGAAGTTGGGGTCACACAAAAAAATGGTCAAGGGTAAAGTCGTAGGAGATTTTCCGGGCTATCCGATGATGACCTTGATAGTGACCTTGACTTTGACCTTCAAGGTCATTTCAAGGTCAAGCCGATTTTCTTTAATGAAAAGGCCTATTTTTCCCAGTCAGTTAAGGCAAGGCAAGTATTGTTCCGGCCAATTAAGGCAAGACAAGCGGTCTTCTCGGCCAGTTAAAGCAAAAAAAGCATTTGTCCCGGCCAACTGAGGCAAGGCAAGTCTTGTCCCGGCCTTTTAAGGCAAGGTAAGTTATGTCCCGGCCAATTAAGGCAAGGCAAGCATTCTTCCCGGCCAGTAAATAAAAAAGATGAAAATTTGAGTGAAGGTGAAACTCATAAACGTAGAGACATCTAACTCGGAATATTTGTACTACTTGTATCTTGACAATTTTTATGAATGACCCCTTTTCTCAAAATATCCCGCACGTCACATGTTGACCTTGACCTAACCGTACTTTTCATATCCGGTGTCAAAGTAGGGGTTTCCATTTGAGAAAATCGACCTGACCTTGAAGGTCAAAGTCAAGGTCACCGTCAAGGTCACTATCAGATAGCCAAGAAAATCTCGACGACTTTACACACACTATTGACCATTTTTTTGTGTTATCCCACGTCCCAAGGTACCCTGCACGGCACAATTTGACCTTGACCTAACCATCCAAGGTCAAATCTTTCAAGAGGTCAAAGTCATAATCTGGTCGTAAAATTTTCCGTACTTTTCATTTCCGCTGTCAAAAATAGAAGTTTCCATTTGAGAAAATCAACTTGACCTTGAAATGACCTTGAAGGTCAAGTTCAAGGTCACCATCGGATGGCCCGAAAAATTTCCTACGACTTTACCCTTGACCATTTTTTTGTATGACCCCTTCTTCCCAAGATACCCTGCACGTCACAATTTGACCTTGACCTAACCGTCCAAGGTCAAATTTTTCAAGAGGTCAAAATAATAATCTGGTCGTAAAATTTTCCGTACTTTTCGTTTCCGGTGTCAAAAATAGGGGTTTCTATTTGAGAAAATCAACTTGACCTTGAGATGACCTTGAAGCTCAAGTTCAAGGTCACCAACAAGGTCACCAGCGGATAGCCCGGAAAACTTCCTACGACTTTACTCTTGACCATTTTTTTGTGTGACCCCTACTTCCCAAATTATTCATCCGGTCCGGGACTTTTTGAACACCCTGTATAGGGTATCTTATTTAAAAAATTGCACGTTTGCATCACCACGTAGTTATGGATCACCCTGTATAAATCTAAATATTTTCTGGGCAAGCAGCATATCCGTGGCTACAACTTTTATATACAACTTTTTTTAGTATCTTCTACAGTAGTGGAGTTATCGGCCGAGCCGGTACTAAAAACTCACCCTGTAGAATCAAAGAACATAGACACTGGATCACTAAAAGAGCAACGGCATAATGAAGCAGTCATCGAAAACCTTTGGGTGCCAGGAGATATTGTAATATTGTAAAACTGATCAAGCTCCTATACATAGTGGATAGTTATAGGAGAAAAGTAAACACATCTAGAGAAAGAATCTAACCAATGCTCTCTAAACCAGAGAGTAGGTCGTAAGCTTTGGTTAGTGTGTCTATGGTTTGTTCTTGGAATTGAATCCCAAATAAGATCTTTGAGTTGCAATCTGATTACTGACACAACTGTCAATCAATATCACTTATTCCAAATGTTACAAATTTATTTTTGTCAAACATTGTGTAAGGATTACAGAGGTGGAGGACTGAAACCTTAGTAATGTGTTTATATTCCGACATGTATAGTTATGGGTAAATTTGGTGTTCTAGTTAAGCGATGCCTGACAGGATGGGCCAATAGTGACTGGACGGAAAATGGTTACGAAACCAATTTCAAAAATAAAATCTGTCACTTGGTTATGGTAGGGAGCCTTGAGGACTATAACGTTAAAATATTTTCAGGTGTTACGAGGTGTTGTTATGGAATACAAAAATGAGTGCAGCTTGGACTCCGATCCACCAGGTAGCTGTTCCATTATTCATTGACCACTACCTTCACCGTGACGCATACTGGTATTATTATTATTTTGATAAGAAATCACAACCACCTTCTTGCGCTGGTATACGCACATACACTTGCGAATATACGAAAAAGTTGTGTAACAAATGTTCTGCATGAAAAGCTAATTTCTAGAGCAAGAACAACAAGATTTTGAAAGAATTAATAAACATCTTATAACAATATCATGTAAACACTTTTATAATGGTTTGGGGGAATAGCCTAGTTAAAACACAATGACAGTGTAGTCGGTCCGATTCAAATTTTCATAACAATGCGAAACCCACAATTTTATATAATTTCACGAGAAGAAGTAGGTTATGAAATCTGATAGGCTATTACCTATTAAAAGTTCCAGTTGTTACACTGACTTGATATAGGTTTCACTTTTTTCGATGGAATTTTTATAGGCTATCGAAGCCAGCAAAAATATGAGCTAAAAATCTAGTTCTCAAAATCCCGGTACCTAAATTTCAAGGTGTATCTTTTAGTTTGAAATAGTGGCCAATTGTTTTTACGTAGGATTAAGAAACATTAGATTAACATTAACTCATCATTGTGGTGCCCTGATGATATTGTCGGAAAAACTTCAGTAAATAAAGTAAACCAGACGCATGCTCAATCTAGAAGTCAAGACAAGACAGACAAGATGCAAAAATATTTCTTCGCGATAACACTTTTGAAGAGTGGCAAATTTGTATATGTGTGGTAATCTAAATGAAATTATATATTTCTAGAAGGTGTTTCCCTTCCTAGGGTGATCAGCTGTCCCCTATTTGATGTCGCAGATTTCAGCCATCAATTTTTTTTGTCATCTACGAGACCATACGTGGTTCGGAATTTGACCCTTTGTGTATGCGCGCTATGAATAACTAAAGAACCTTTTATTCGTCCTTCAAATTTCCGGAAGGGGTTCATATCGTATATAAGGTATGCATGTCTTGCTTTCCAATCCTTGTACATTTTTAGACTTACCATCGAACTCTACATCAAAAATCAAATTTTAAGTGTTATAGTCCAAAAATATTATACACTCAGCATAATAATTTGACCACATGTCAATTTTTTTAATGTGTTGGACTGTTCCTATACTGATATCTGTTTTATGGAAAATAAATGAATTGAGTGAATATAGATATACCAAATAGCCACCAATCAATATAAGTTAGTTCCTTTTTCTTCTTGTAAGATGTATCAAAAACAACGGTGAAATAGCTAACTTAACCAGGTATTTAACGACATGTTGATTACATAAATATTATTATTAGTTTGCACAACAGGCCATGAAGGCCTAGGGCAGAAATGAGTACAGTCTGATCTTATACCGCTAAAATTTATATAACTTAGAATTGTCTTTGGATACTTTCACCACGTATTTCTGAGTATATCCTGGACTATTCCACGCCACCTATTTCTGTCTGCCGTTTTATCTTTCCAGTGTTTAACATTAATTTTCTTTAAATCATCTTCTGCCCTCTTCAGCCATCTCTCCCTTGGTCTACCCTTCCTTTTTTCCCTATTGGTCTCCGGTTGAGAACTAGTTTTGCCATTCTCGTCCCATTCATCCTCTCCACATGTCTCAGCCACCTTATTCTCTGCGCTTTGATGACTGCTATAATATTGGGGTTCTCATACATGTCTCCCAGTTCCTGGTTTGTTCTTCTCCTCCATCCCTCGTTTGTCCTTACGCCTCCATAAATACCTCTCAATATTTTTCTTTCCCATCTTATAATTTTTTCTTCCTCCTCTTTGTTCATAGTCCACGTCTCACAAGCATATGTCGCTGTTGGTCTTATAACAGTTGTATAAATTCTCTCTTTGGTCTTTCTGGATACATATTTGGATTTCATAAATATAGATAAAGCAAATAGCTCAAGAGATATAAACCATAGCTTGATTAAGCGCTACAATATGGAAAATTAGGTCATTATATAGATTATTTCCTTTTGATACCTAAAATAGTGAATCTCAAACTAGTTTATTAGTATTGCCTTTGTAGTTGATACAAGCAAAACAAACAATAAAAGCTTTCAGTCAGGCGATGCAAAACATCGAAACTCAATTTCTGCAGGAAAATTTGAAACGTCTTCTTAACATGCCATTCAAAGAAACTGTGTCATACTTTGTTTATTGAAGAACGTGACGTCATGATAACATCAACTAGACGATGACATACTCAGTATCATCCCAAGTTCAGTATTTAGTATCTATATGTATCCGATGTATCATCGGTCGATGATCGTCCCCTTCCTAGTCATCTTCTTTTCCAGTAAATGGTGAGAGTTCTGTTTTAAATGCAAATTTATAGAAGGAAAGATGTGATGAGATCGTAAAAAATATAGTTTTTGGGTTGGAGTGGTTTTAAACGGGATTACTATTGACGGTAAAAAATACTAACGACTCATTTGTGGTGCAAGATATACAATTTTTTCCGTATGGACATCGTTAATAAATGGAGAGGATGTAGATTTGTTTATGAAAGCTTTTATTTCCATTCCTCACTCATTAATCATTAGTATTGCACAATGTTAAGAAAAATCTTAGGGAAAGGATGATAGGAAGGAGAAGATATTCGTGGCGGAGAAATTAAGGGGAACGGTGTAATTGCTCCAATAATCAGTTATTTAGAGCGGCAGTTTCCGAAGTATGAATAGCCTTGATAATTGCCAACCTCGAGAGTGGGGATGGTACCTAAAGAAGAAGAAGCAGGGTATTGGACTAAATTATGTTCGATTTATTAAGTACATTATGGAACAGATGATTAAAAATTAAAACATTATAATCTATTAATGTAATAGCTGAGACGTATCATTTCATCGCGCTTTAATTCAAACATGAAAATCATGTATATTTAAACGTTCAAAGTGCAAAATATTTGGCAAAAGACTAGTTTGGAATAAGACATCGACTGGCAGCTGCGCCAGTTCTGTGAGTTCGCTTCATAACTAAATCGATTTTGGAATCTTAAAGGACACAAAATTCCTTCAACTTTTTTTTACAATTTTAGGCCTCAAACATATCCATCTGCAGATTCAAGGAGAACTTCTAGAGTTATCATTGCAAAGGTGTAACACGATCCGGTGTCTTTTAAATTTGATGACAGTATAAACTAGTAGGTAGTCGGAGTAATAAAACAAGCAGCAAAAGAGATGCGTAACATAGATTAATATTTTGTAAAGTTCAATGATCGGACAGAAATGTTATCGTGCAATTCGAGACGCTCGACTAGTGTAGTAGTAGTAGTACTGAAAAAGTTGCTTCAAGTGGTTTGATCTGGCATTCCCTGTATATTTTCAGTTTATATGTATAAAAATGTTGACCATCATACCGTAATAATCAAGAATGGGGATTAATTATAGGAAACCTTCGGTAACTTTGTTCAAATCTATTACAGGTTCTCAAATTGTACTAAGATCAGGGTATGTATGAATGACAGTCTCTAGTCCTCCATGTAGTGATCAAACCACTTAGATATCAGCATGGCGTTGGTGTCATCAATTGTGGTAAGAAGGTACACCAACCTCTCAAAAGGAGGAGTTTGCAAGTCTCATTTTTTATCATTACTTCTTCGACGATTACTCCGCCTCCAGTGGAGTGTCAGTCAAAGACACACGTTTCTCATTATTGCTAAAGGCTGTTTGTCACAATCCTAATTTATCTTCCTAAATATTGAACAAAAAATTTCACAAGAAATAGGGGCCTGCGCATTCGCACATCCAATTTGTTCGAATATTTAGGACGTATTCTAAATATTTGGCCAATTGGGTGTAGAAGTGCGCATTGCATTACCGCGCATTCGAATCTTTGGCTGGTGACAGTTGAAAACTGAGGTTATGAAAATCGAACAATTTTTTGAGTTTGTATATGGTTTGCATGTATTTGTCTTTTGTCGAATAACAACGTTCTTTAAAAAAATAACCAAAACAAGCACAAATGTTCGAAATAAAAAAACAAAAACAAATATCAAGTTAGCCTCCTATACACAGAAGGCAAAATCGTGATATACGTCTGGTCCCCAGGTCATATGGGAATTTCTGGAAACGAACATGCTGATCGTTTGGCACGAAGAGCAGCAACAGAAGTAAACACAGAGGCTCCCGTACATCCAAAGGACCTAAAAAATTATGTTAAAAATAAGATATATGAATTATGGCAACAGCAATGGGATGAATGTGAAGCCAAACTAAAAGCATTCAAACAAACTATCAAGAAATGGTACTTACCTGGTCTACACAATAGAAAAGATCAAGTCGTGATCACACGTCTTCGAATTGGCCACACTAATCTAACACATAACTTTCTACTGCTCAGGTCCAATCCCCCCCAATGTGAATCTTGTCACTGTCCCTTATCCGTGAAACATATCCTCATCGAATGCCCTAAATATAGTCACGCGAGAGAAAGATTTCAAATACCGAACACACTAACGAATTGCGCGAAAGACCAAAAAAATACAATCTCGCTGTTATCCTACCTAAAATACATTCGCATCTATTGGAAAATCTAAAATCTGAAATAATGTTACTACAATAAACCTACGTATGTTTATATTCAACTACACTTATTTAAGAAACATCGCTTGACAATAGAAATAATCCACATCAAAATCTCCATAATAAATATAGCTCACATTTGTATTTTCATTTGAGAAGGCGGCTAATGACCTTTAGCAGTTGATGCCGCAAATTAAAAAAAAAAAATATCAAGTTAGAATAATATCACCAACTTGACAGTTCAGAGATTATGTACAGAATTTTAAAACGCGAACCATGCATTGGAGTGACTCATTGACAGCACGACAATGACTTCGACAGAAATGATAACTGTCAACAGACAAATGACATGACTGTGCTACTAATGCGCATGTCCTTGTCATATATCTGTAACAAAATATTTTCCTACAAGGAAAATAACTAATCATTTCCATTTTTACGATATTTTTTTGTCCAATATTTAAGATGGAAATTAGGATCCTGACATAGACAGCAATTTAAATTGCCTGCATGTAATATCATTGATTAACACATTTATAATACTTTAATCAATGGTAATATGTATTAAATAAAATCCACAGGAACCGACAATCGACGACTGTTTGACATATAACTGATCTATCCGGATCCAGATCAGTATTTCTGTAAAGGCCTTATATCAGTTCAGTTTCTCTCTCACTCTCTCTATCTCTCGCTCTCTCTCTCTCTCTCTCTCTCTCTCTCTCTCTTTAGAAATAGCTGGCCAATAGAATGTTCTATATGAATATTTTCTTAAGGGTGAAAAAACCCCTTTCACTTCCTGTACAAAAAATGTTTTTTAAATGTGATCAATAATCTCTAAAATACTTAATAACGAAAATAGCGCATTTTTTCCGTTTTTCTTTTATTATTTCTCCGCTATAGTAGCAACATGCAACAAAAATTTCATTAATAACAAGTCCGACTTTTTAATATTATATTTTTTGCCACTGAGTCAGATGTAAAGCCTCTTTTTCGTAATGGCCTCAGCAGTAGCACACTGACGATTTGATCAGTATTGCTTCAGTAGATACTTTCCGAGTTACACAGACCGGACAGATATCAGAGCCTTTTTGTATTGTCGATATCATAACGCATCAAAAAACTATTATCTAGAATTTTAATTTTTTCTTGATTGCTACAGCTTCTTGGCTTCTATGCCTGGGATGTAAAATGAGATCATGAAGAAGTGAAGTAAACAAATGGTTTATTGTATAATTTGTTATTATGTGTAAACATACCTGCTGTGGAAAATGTATGGCCTAAATGAATCTCACCAACTTTTTTGTGCAAGGTTTCATATAATATCGAATTCCATCAAATCCTTTTTCAATCCACAAATCTGATACACAACATGTAACTAATATGTAGATTAAATTAGAGTTATGCCAGTAATGCAATAGTAATGAAATACATGACCTTTACACAGTTTCCAGTTGTTAAAGCAGTATACGCATAACAGAAAGACAAGGTTCTACTTAACATGATATCCGCTTCAAATGTTGCTATCAAGCTCTGGCATATCATAAGCGTACTCCTTACTTTCAATTCAAGGTAATCCCTTTTGATAAGAAAGCATTTTGCCATATTTTTAACTACTCTCGTAGCTTTTGTAATATACATAATAGAGTAATGTAAATGTTTCTTTGAACTTCAGTAAAAGCTACAGAAGCAGCCAAAAGGTAGAAAAATGTTGCCTTCAAAATAATATGATTCCGGTACAGAAAATGAAGCATAATAAGCAGGGGATGAGGTGCAGAAATTATAGTAATTAATCAACACTTCAGTTTTACAATCTTACTACATACATAATAGCAAAGGACATAATCAATAATTATCAATACGCCAGTTAGACAGACGATCTCTTATAAAGCAGTACTAGTAGACCTTTTTTTGTCGACCGCACAGGACCAACACTAAAAACGTTCATAGCTTTCTGGTAACTCGTTTTTCTTGAACATACTAGACGTCCTGGCAAAAGTCAGTATGTCAGAACAGTTTTCTGAGTATAATTACCTTTTGACATGCAAAATATTTGATCCCTAAGGTTGTATCACAAGAGGCGAAACGAAACTTCGTCTTCTCCCAACATGTGGAGCAGACACAGATGCAGCAAAACGCTACACTGCAGAAGCAGCTGAAGTTAGAATTTTAGGTTTAATAATAGACCCCAACTTACGTTTCAAGAAACACTTCACAAGCTCTATTGGTGGTATCCTCGGCCAACTGAAATGCATTTATGCACCAGGAGAATGTTGAACAGATAGACCAAGATACTATTAACGGATAGTCCTGTCCTATCATACTTTAGCTTTTGTGACGTAATGGACAATACGTTTTAAGAGAATACAAAATACTAAAAGTACTTTCAGTATTTATTGATACATTTTGCATTGCAGACTCTTCCTCCAGGTGAAGACCCTAAACATCATCTTATTTTAATGTTCATTTTCTGGTGCATGTTCACTCAAATAAGTTAGTTGTACTTTGTAGGTATTAGATTTGTTTCTAATTTATTTAAGATAAAGGTTAAGTGGAAGACCAGCTTGTAGCTGACGTTTCAACGACACAAAATTAAATGCTTTGTTATTAGAAAGATTAAAGCCTATTACTATCATTTTTTTGCAAACAGGTGCTACCCGGGCTCCGACACACCGAGCTGCTGTTCCATTACCCAATGACTACTCCTCACGCCGTGAGGTGAGCAATCACTGGGGTCCACGAATTGTACGCTCTAAGTAGATGGAGGAACCTAAGGATGACTGTCTTCGCATCCTAGCAGCTAAAATTTACGCCTCTGCACGGCACACCGGCATTGCTCGCAGCACAGAGAGCAGCGTATTCCTCATTCCACTTAGACATTCAATGACCAGCAGACATACAGTGTAGTCTGCTCAGAGCCTGCGAAGTTATCTGACCAACTCCTGACATTTGGTCCGCTTTTCCTCCTCCTTAGAGACGAGGTTCACCTCAACAGGTGCCGAAAAGTCTATCACGAACACATCGTCTTCTTTTGGTGGTCGAAGAGTACTATGTCTGGCTTGTTGCCTGTACAAGCTCGAGCGTGGGAAACGAGTATTTCCAGTGAATCCGGCACCTCTCGTTTTCCACAACGAACCCTATATCATCGTATACCCCATACCATCGAGCGTATGGCAGCACCGTATGTCATCTATAACGTATGAGTGAAGACAGTAGCGCACCACTTTAGTCTTTTACCAACTTCATGAGTTACAAATGTTTGTTCAGTCAGAAATTGCCTCTGAGGATACCTACCAAAAGGTTGTGCGATTCTCTGCTTTTGTTCAAAAGCCTTTTTCTACAGATAAGTCTGTTTGCCTGTCTGTAGTCATCTCTCTAACCAAGCTTTCACTTGTTCATTGTAAGGCCATTTGTCCAGAGCAACATTGATCTGGCACCCACTGACTCCTACCATGTGTTCAGTGCCAGTGCAGGAGCCTGTAGCCCCTATCCCCTAGCCAGGTGGACACCAAACACCAATGTGTCCTAGAACCGACAAGAGGGTCAAATTCTTATGGCGTTCTAATTTCTGAAGGGTAACAGAGCATTGCTGGTCACATCTGATCTACCCCTCGGAGAAGCTCACTTTTTAGAGCTGCTTGACTGCCAGAGCATATATATTTTGTGTTCGGTGTGCAACTTCTGCTAAGCCTGCCACCATCACTATGGCGAATATTTCTTCGCAGAAGCCGCAGTTCTCGAAAGTAAAGCTTCTCTGTATTTCTTGACCTTCCAGACAGAAGCCTGTCCCATTGGATCCAGAAACCTTAGGGCGTGATTTGTCAGTAAAATATGCCAAACTAAACCTCTTATAAAGTTAAAAAGCCTAAAAGTAAAAGTACTAGAATCAGATGATCTATACTTCGGCTTTATATCCACTTTTGTTATCATAGTTCATCATAGTCCCAATGTCTTAACAGACTCGCAAAATGCATTAAGTCGGAGCCAGAGTATTGCCGACACGAACATTATCAATAGTTTTGAGAACTGTAGCTCGCCATCGTTCGCGATTTACTGTCAGTTCAGTGGCGCTCTTGACACTCATATCCAGCAACTGTTTCGTCGTATCCACCCAGTGTGTAGAGGAACGGCCCATTCGGGGCATGACCCTGAACTACAAGTTTCTCCATATTATCGCTTCTGTGAATATGTTCGAAGAATGTAAGCATTCTCGTCGACACAATGGAGGATAGTCTATTTGGATTAGCAAGCTCATCCAATATGGAAATGTTAGTTCGATGGGCGGTATAAGGAACTCTTAGCATTCTCCTCCAAGTTCACATTTCAAAAGCATCTATGCGAGCTCGATCTGCCTTTTTAACAGTCTAAGTTTCCGAAGCATACAAAAATATAGAGAGCACAAGAGTCTGAACCAGCGATATTTTGGTGGCTTTAGTGATGTTATGGTCACGCCATATTTTAGTAAGCTTTGTCATGGCCACACGTGCCTGTTGAATGCGCCGTCGAATCTCATTTTCACAGCTACCCGAATTGCCGATCAAAGAACCGAGGTACACAAAACTTTAAACTACTTCACAACGGCCTACTGACTTTATTGCTCAATGATTATCGTGCTCTCTATCTACGATCATAACCTTGGTCTTGTTGTAGCTAATACCAAGACAATACGCTGCACTATGTTGATCTAAGATGTTTAATAGAGCTACCAGTTCTTCCTGAGAAGCTGCAATAAGGGTTGTATCGTCAGCAAGTCTTAAGTTGGATATTTTGCTTCAGCCAATAGTTTTATCGCCATTCCAGTTTTCCAACACCTGTTTCATCACAAATTCAGAGTAAATGTTAAATAACATCGGAGATAATACACATCCCTGATGAACTCCTTCCTGGTTGCAGTTTGATCAGACCGATTACCATCAATTCTTACACGAGCCGAATTAGGCTCATAGAGTTGTTATATGAGAAACACTAGGTGATAAGGAACTCCTACAGAGATGAGGATTTCTCACAATTTAGGCCACTTCACGTTATCAAATGCCTTAGAATAGTCCACAAAGCAGATAAAAACTGGAAAATAATGCTCTCTGGCTTTTTCAATAATTTGTCTTAAGTTTAAGATCGGTTCATGCGTACCGCGTCCTTTTACGAAATCTGCCTGCACCTGAGAAATTTGTCAGCCTATAAAACCTTCCAAACGAGATTATGAAATATATATAGAACCTTGCTTGCATGAGAGATTAACGAAAGTAGGCGATAATTGTCTGGATTTGTTGGAGATCCCTTTTTATGAAATGGAACAAAAATGGATGTGCACCATTCATCTGGCCAAACACCGGAGGACCAGACCCTCTTAGAAATATTGTATAAAAGAGAGATGCTGGAATCACCCAAGCATTTTAACGATTCGGCAGAAACAGCATCAAAGCCTTTAGATTTATTAGTTTTTAACTTGTTGAGTGCATGTTACGGTTCATGTTAAAAATCCAATAAGAGCCATCCTCATGGTACATATTTTCGCAATAACTTTGCCATACCTCAACAACCTCATGCAAGTTGGTATTTAGCTGTCCCTCAGGATTTTTAACAGCCCAAGATTTAAAGTCCTGACTGAGGCATTTGACCTTAACCTCTTTCGGATGGTTCGGATCATAGTAGAGCAATATAAATTAAGATTAAATCATAATATAGTACTTTTTGAGAGTACAATATTTTCAGCAGTGACCAACTTCATTTTAATTTTGTGATTACTATTTTAAGGCGTAGCGAAAGGTTCGTTGAAACCTGCAACTATAACGAACTCAGCTTATGTAACTCCAGAAGGTAACTAAACATATATATTTGTAATATGATTCAGCATAGTACACCTCTGACTAGTATCCGTTGCATTAACCCATATAGAGTTGCGTAAGATGAGGCGAGCTCAGTCTCGGACGCTACAAATATCACGCTTTAATGATAATCTTAACGCAGTCTACGTGGCAAATCCTGTTAAAACCTATGGTTTCAAAATCGATATACGAGCGAAAGCTTGAAGTATTATTAGTCCGGTGTGATAGTATATAGGAAGCTGTTGTTATTGTATCAAAAATAATGAGATTTTAATCATACGAATGAGGCCTATATACGTACGAAGATTGAGATGAGTATCTTTATAATTGAGGTTGTCCGGATTTGAGATGAAAGATTGAAGCAACACATTTGTCGATGAAAATACGAGTGGCGTTTGTAAATTCTCAGACTAGGTATTTTTCGTCTTAACCGTAGTTATTTTTTCACAAACCAGTGGCTACTGATCACACAGTGAGGTGAGCAATCACTGTGTCCGCGAATTGTGTGCCCTAAGTACTGTGTGGCCATCGTAAGTTGACCTGCGCGACCTGAGGTAAGGAGAGCGGGACGTTCTCTCAGGTAGCAACTGACATTGTCATGTGAAGTAGGGATATAAAAAATAAGTGGAACAAGGACATTAAACATTATCTGCAGCGATTATCCAATCACGATGCTGCGCCGTCTTTAACGTGGGGAATAAAATCTGCTGTTGACTGTTGTAGTCATAAGTTTTATGAACTAGATAAATAGAATATTTAGTGATATGAATTGTTTTTCGTCTCCTCAGTTTACTGCTTACCGTAAGTAATCTGTTCTTTACTGATGTAACGAACGATGATTCGTTATTTTACCGCTTTATTGAGTGTTTGCGAAATTTTCATTGCAATATAGAAATCTTTGCAAAAAAAATATGAAAAAGAATAAGCCAAAGACCTGAGAGGCTTCAACGCATTAAAATACGTAAGAATATCCTCTCACTAGAGATTTTTTTATTTTGTGAAACTGTGTAATCCTCGATATGTCTACAATCCGAAAAGCAGTGATTTGACCTTAAGTGACCTGGGTATACACAGTTATACATATGTATTTGCCATGTTAAAACACGGATTCCTATTCTGAACAGAACTCACTTGTTTTTCAAACTACATAGGCAGTATTTCAAGAGCTGATATTTAAGTCCTTAATGAATGACAACTATTTGCGATTTTCTCAAAAAAGTTTTTTAGTGTGCAAAAAAACTCGCAATGCAAAATCATACATTCTTCAAATGTCTGTAACTTAACAACCAAACACGATATCAAAAAAAGGCCAAATAGCTGACAAGGCGCAAGCTTTCTTCTTCAATTTGCTTTAAGTTTAAAGGTAACGTCAGGAGCTCGGAAATGCGTGACCTTTGGACCTTTTGACCTTACCTTTGGATTTCTGGACTTTTCTCCCCTCATTTTAGACATACACTGGAGGAAGGGAACAGGGGGCCACTCCTGCTCGCAAACACGGGAATACGCCTTTTCTTGGATTCTCAATTTCGCGCGCTATACCCTAGACCATTCATAAATCTCGTATAGTGAGCAAGTACTAGTTCACGTACTATGAAAAGCTGATTGAGAATATTTAAAGTGCTTTAAGGCACCCTAGCCGTTTTAGAAATCATGAACCCTTCAATGGACTAGTTAACTAGAGTTTATCGTCCACTAATTTTGACAAAGTGCGTCGACGCTAAAGCGGAATGTATCGAGACCATCCAAATAGCCCCAAAACTTAATTCATTGGACCATGGTTGAGCGGGTGCTTCACGAGTAGATCGCCAATTCTTATTTTCTATAACAGAACGCTTCGTTCGAAATTTTATATTTCGATATACTTATTTGTAGTGGATTTTAGGCTTCAGTGAAATTTTAAGCAGATATCCGAGGGGTAAAAAGCTGCTCGAAATGTGTACACCAGAAATCCATTTCTTTAGAATAAATCCAATAAATCCATGGAAATCCACAGAAATCCATGGAAATCCAAAGAAATCCAAGGAAATCCACGGAAATCCAAGGAAATCCAAGGAAATCCACGGAAATCCACGGAAATCCAAATGAAATCCAAGGAAATCCAAGAAAATCCAAAGAAATCCAAGCAGTTCCAAAAAAACCACTTAACAATAAAAACAAAGTCAAACCACAAATAAACATTTAATTCCAGAAACTCGGAAATAAAGATAAAACATGAGATTTCGTAACAAATAAGTCATGCTGTATAATACTAAAAAAGTCGATGACGCTAAAACGAAAAAAAAACTTTTCAGCGCACTTGTCATTCACAATTTTCGTGGTTAGAACTAAATACCAACTTTTTTATTAATACATGGCATACAATTTTCCACATTCCGGCTGAAAAGGCTGTTCAAATTTTGGAGTTGAGGCGATGAAGCCATTATCGTTGTATGATATTTCAAGGAATATTCGTTGCAATAATCTATACCGTCAGAAGTTTCATCCGAAAGGACCTCGGTGTCTGTAGTGTCAGCATATTTAACACTAATTTTTGTTAGAGGTTTTTGAAAACCTTGATTATATTTTTTCTTCCCACGCCAATACGTGAGGGGAATATTGTGATCGCGAAAATATTTGATTTTGAGGTATTACGATTTTTGGGCGTTTTATGATGTCTACATAACGAAAATCTACCTCACTCACTTCCGTCGGTCTGTCTGTCTGTTGGCGTTTTTCTTGTCTGGTAATCTCAGTAACCACTGCATAGATTGTGATGAAATTTGGGAAGCGATATGCTGAGGGGTCGTAGTAGGTAATATTCCTATAACTTTGAAAATCGGTGCGTGGGCGGCGAAGTAATCGGCAAAAAACAAAAAAAAAATAAAAAATCTCTCAAACTTCCTTTTTAGCGTTTTAGAGGTTCGTGATCATTTTCTACTTTTTTTTTGGTAGGTGTGAAATTGGGATGGTTGAGGGGTGGTGGGTTGTAAAACCAAAAAAATTGTTGAATCCATAATAGGCTGTCCACCGACCTGTGAAAAAAGGCCTAGCGTTATAAACCACTTTTTTATGTCCATTCGAACATTGCCTTGCCTGTACAGAAATCAAGGGACTTAGAACCTTCTGATGTATACATACGTTTATTGCTTCTGATCGTTTTGTATCGTGTAACGTGGAAACTATTAGATCAATTTTAATGAAATGTTTACACAGTATTACTACCATGGCGAGGATGGAAAACGTTTATGATTTCTAGATACCGTGGCAGTGGCAGCGTAGCCATAATAAAAAATATGTGGACGTGGAACGAGATAGACTCCGTTCTAGGAACTTCCCTGACTCAAGTGGTTGTTGTTCATCCCCCGTCCTTGTTTTACCATAACCTTGTTACAACAGTTATTGACATTTGTAAATTTCACCCTATTTATTTTTTTACGCGCTATTTCGGGAAAAACGACATGTGATTATCGTTTTTTGTATAAAGATACGTCGTCTTCTAACTTGTGGGGTCATATGTACCAAGGTACCAATATGACATTTTTTTGTACAACCCACACGCCCTTTAAACCTTAAGAGTCCAATCGAACCTTATTACGAATAGAATATTATTTTGAGGTAGACATCTTTAAGTTATTTACGACTCCCTAATATCAAACAATTCAGTGCACAAATACAGCAGTTAATTACATTTGAGTATTTCAATTTATTTAATTTTTTTAGCTTCCATTTCAGAAAAAATTAACATGTTTTAGATATAAAGACACATTCCCTTTCAACTGGTGCTATCAAATATACATGTTGTATTACGATTTATTTGTGCAACCCCACCCCTTTCCATTACAAATTGTCCGATCGGCACCAAGACCTTTTCAACTCGAAAGGACCTCTATTTTAATTCGAGTTGGCCAAATTTGGGAGCAATCGCTTGAGGCGTTTTTGAGTAATCGTTGGAGAACGAAATCAGGGACGTACAGACACAGACTGACATGAAAACACTAAAACTTTCCGATTTTCTCAAACTTGGTCACTATATAAATGTTATCATTATAAACAAAAATATAGTTTTTGGTCCCGCTGCGAGATTAAAAAAGGGGTGGGGTGGGGTGGGGGTACCACATGTTTTGCTATGTCGAAAACGCTACCGCGCATGTCGCAAAATTTTCAAAATGGCGGAATAATGATCCAAAGAAGTAGCAAATTTTCGAACTTTAAAATGGCAATAACTGTCACAAAAATAATCCAAATAATTTTATATAAAGGGGTGTTTGTTCTTTTGGTGCAAATCTATGATTTAAAGGTGGGGGATGGTCACTTTGGAAAGGACGCACCTCGCACGTTGATTTCGGTAAAATTTGCGAAAACGGGCCGATTCTAATTACTTACCCCTTTTTTGATTGGCAAGTTAATAACTAAAAATATAAAAACAGCTCAAACTTCGTATTTAGGCGCCTTAGGGCTTTCTGATTATTTTCTAGTTTTTTTGGCTGGGGGTGAAATTGGGACGGTTGGGGGTGGAGGGTTGGAAAACTCATTGACCTGTGAAAGAAAGACCTAGGGGCATAACAAACTTCTTTCTGCTCGGGCGGCCGATGATATGGTTGCAAGGGGATGAGATGCTATGGGAAAATAATATATACTGGTATCACAGTAATACGTATGTTAGAAATACTGCGTCAATCAACTTCACTTCATTTTTCTTAAGAATGTACGAGTATGTGCGCCTTCGCGCCTTCCTTGTTTTACGTTTAAAAGAACCATGACTAGAAGTTCTTAATGTTTTCACTGGTTTACTTGTAAAAAATCTTCAATTTATTAATTCAGGTAACTGAAATCA
Source organism: Callosobruchus maculatus (assembly GCA_951848785.1). Lineage (NCBI taxonomy): Eukaryota > Metazoa > Arthropoda > Insecta > Coleoptera > Chrysomelidae > Callosobruchus > Callosobruchus maculatus. Next base: position 6,725,790 of record CATOUR010000032.1, read on the forward strand.
AGATGGTTTCAGCCGAGACATCCGTGTTTGCGCATGCGTACTGGCACAGTAAACCCACAGAAATCCACGGACATCCATGGAAATCCACGGAAATCTACGGAAATCCATGGAAATCCACGGAAATCCACGGAAATCCACGGAAATCCTCGGAAATCCACGGAAATCCATAGAAATCCACAAGCGTGTACACCAGAAATCCACAGCTTTTTACCCCTCGCAGATATCGTAACAGTAGGCAAGTTTAGATTTGCCACCGAAAAGGCAGTCAAGAGTTAAGGAATGAAAAAATCTCTGGTAGTTAAATACAAGCTTTTAGTTGTTTCCAACATTTATAACACTTCAAATTTCTCTAATCATCTCACAAAAGATACATAATTTCGAAAACATCAAACATCGAATAGCGTAAGACATATTTTCGTTTAGTATAATGTCTCAAATCGAAAAACAATCAAGAAACTCTAAAATGAGTAACAATAATGTTTGGGGGTTCTCTGTATTGCCCATTTTCTTTTAACGTATCATCGCCGCTACTGGATAGAGTTTTGAAAATAAGAATGCTTTTACATGCTTGCTAGTAATGAACCATAAAAAATGGCTACAAACTGAAAAGGACTTCCTTGAAAAAGCTATCATCATCATAGTCACCATGTCTTAACAGACATGTTGTGAACTCGTAAAGATGCAGTTACTCATTTTACGAGTTTCTCTTGAGATATCTTTAAGATCTTTAATGCAGTAGTTTCCCCTTTGCTTTTTGCATCCTCATGCCGTTGACCAGATGGTATCTACTGGTTTATCCGCCTTTAGGGGCAATTTCTCACCCCAAGGACAAGAAGGTGTCCTGACTATTCTCAACTCGTCCACCCGAAGCTGTTGGTTGAGAAGAGGGTACTGCTTATACCGACAGTAGTTTGGTTCCTTTTAGTCGCCTTTTACGACACGCAGGATATACGTTGGGAGATATTCTAACCGCCCCCACACGGGGTGAAAAAGCTAGCAGATCTCATCAAAAGATTATGCAGGCCATAGCAAGGTTTCGCATGTACTGCACGCAGTCCTGTGTGACAGAGCGTTCAATCAACATATTATTTCTGCAGCTAGCTACTCCTTTCCTAGACCCTCTTTGTTCATATACGTTGAGACCAATGGATTTATAGCTTGAAGGGTACGCATGTTGAAGATTCTGGTAAAGAACTTGTAACATGCATTCAAACATGTTATTGGCCTATAGTTATTGGAATCAGACAAATCTCCGGTCTTCGGGAGAAACACGGTTTGACCCTCGACAAACCAAGCTGGAGTTGGCTGTTCCTGATTTAGCCACGAGTTAAACACTCTTTCTAAATGCCGGTGGCATCTGCGAAACTTCTCCAACCAGTAGGTGTTTAAGCCATCTGGGCCAGGAGCTGCGCAATTATTTGCTCCTCGTAGCTACGAATGGACTCGAACTGCGTCAAGACCGGAATGTCTGCTCGGAGAGCCTTCGATTGTACATATAGGTCCCTTCAGAAAGCCTCCATGCGATTAGCAATTAAGGGCCGCCCTCTGGCTGATGGGCTCTGTTGGAAGGCCTTCCAGAAAGCATTATGTTTTTCTCCAAACCTTCCCCCCGCACCAACAGCGACCGTTTATCAACAATCAGTGTCTGTATCCTATCATGGCAATGTTGCTTGATAACTTCTAGTACCGTCTGACTGAGTGCCTGATGGTGACTGATTTGGTGCACCCGGTGCGTGAAAGACCTCCCAGCCGTTCTGTGCTCCATTACACACTGGACACGAGATGCTTCCTGTCGAGCCAACTGAATGTTCGCTTCCGTTTGACGCACCTGCTTCTGTGTTCTCTCAACAGGAGGGTCTCTCACTCTCTCCCATCTAGCCAGCCTCATATCAACGACTTCCGAGAGACGGTCATCTCTACGTCATCCTCTCTCATCAAGTCTGCCAACTTAAAGGACCTCTTGTCGTTATGTCTCTATATATGTATAGTATATTTTTCACCAATAACAGACAAACTGAATGAAATATATCTATGCCTCGCCCACGCAAGCTATGATCAAAACTTCCCGGTCTGCTGATCAGCGATGAAACTCAATTTCTCAGGTTCACCGAACTCAAACGTGAGATTAGCCGGAATCCAAAACGTTAATTGTTTGTTGAATGCTGATTCGGTTTTTTAATGACAAGTCGAATATAAAGCCATAATCGATTATATCGACAATTATATCGATCAAAAGCTGTCTTAATTAGTTGACTGAAAAAGGTTAGGAACTCGGAGCTGACAGGTAAACACTGCAGAGGCCCACACTTTCTACTGAAAATATTTTCATTTGCCAGATATAAAAAATGACAAAAAAGGAGAGACAACAATTTTATAGTTCTTGATACAGTAATAAAATTATTATTGATCAGTTCCATAATTGATTATTTGTCTGTTTTTCTGGACGTTGGATTAGGTGGAATTTATAGAAAATTTGACATTAGCCTAATAATTATTATTCACGGAGATACCTTCCATCTGCTACTTGCATTTTTGATGAATATGTATTACTACTACTCACGATTTTAATAGGGATTCGCCATTCTTGAACAAATAGTCCGTAAGATAAAAAGTATGTTTCAGATGTTAGATGTGTGCAGTAAGCAAAGCTGGTGTTTCCACAAGTCAAAAAATTCAATTTAGTGACAATATGGATATACCAGTATGATTTCACTCAACGAGAAACTAGCGGTGATACCCGTGAAAGTTATCACTAGAATTCTAGATATCTGTAGCACTGTAGCCGTTTTTTCTTGTATTTCGTGTAGATCTCTACTTATGTCAGTTTTTCAGTATGCATCCAAAACATATTGTGTATAAATAATATTTAAATAACTCCATTTTCCATAAGCATCTAATCACGGTAAAAGAAATGATGATTTCATTTATCAATATCTGTAGACAAGGACTTTTGTTACTTTTTTTAGACCCATAATCTCTGTGGCTTTATTGGACAAAGGCCTAACTACAAACGCACAGTTTGTGGAAAAATCAGTTTAAAGTTTTTTTTTTTCTAACTTTTATCAGATTTTGGGCTCTTCATCTTCTTTTCTTCCTCCATTTGTCTCATATAAGCTATTTGAAGAAGAATTATATAAATAGGCCTTTGGTTTCTTGGGTTTATCGATGAGTTGTGCCTTTCTTAATTACAAAAAAAACATATGAGGGGATACTACAATCTTGGGATGTTTAACTTCCAACTGCAAGTCTTATACAAATATTTGCGCACTTCCAGCACTTTACTATACCCTAGGCCGATCAAAACTTGAATATGAATCTGTTGTTTGGCACCCTAATTGCCTAACTGTTCTAGCCAAGCACGGATACCAGAAAACGTTCTGAGGAGGTTTATGAAATATATTTCCTTTAAAATCGATGGTGTATATCCAGGACGAGAAATAAGAATATTTTACAAATTTATCCATAGCGCAGTTGATTCTATTGCTGTAGTCAGTAAATTAAATTTTCTTATTCCTAGCCCAAATTCACGCAGATCTGCTATTTTTTTATTGTACTCCCGTACTAGTGTTATATTACACTCACCTAGCAACAAAGTGTGTGCTAATTTTAATCAAATATCCGGTTCTTGTGATCTGTTTAATGACTCAATTCAAGCCATATATTATGATAATTTCAGCGTATTGTCGATCGTAATGTATAAACTGCAAATTTTGTTTGTTTTCATTAGTATAGTACCTAAAGATATTTTGCCCTGTAATTGTTTTTTCTGTTGGACAAAAGAGTACTATTATTATATGCCCAAATATTATGGGCACTTACCCCAAATCACACTTTTTCACCTGGAGTTGTATCATAATCACATAAGCCCTTCTTACATTGTCCAGCTCTTAAACTACTGAAATGATCAATACAAGCCAGTAATATTTTGAAGTACCGAGTGAGATAGGCCTAGTCAGTTGAAAAATCTCATTTTTCCAAAATTGCTCATGCGGCAGGATATAGCTCTTGCTACTAACTACTATCGGATTCCTTAGTATCGAATAAAGCTCAAAGAAAAGTACTCAATATAATTTTACATTTTTATGTTATTAATGTGGCGAGGACAACAAAAGCGTATACATTTGAAACAGCGCTTCAGCGTAATCAAATGAATCAAATGAACCATTGAACTATTACTTAACTCCTCTTTTTGACGTTGTCCTGTTCTTCAACAGTAATCACTATAATAAACTGTAAATATTTCAAACATAAGGAATTTCAAATGCTACGGGATATGATGGGAGAAAATTCCCAAATTATATCGAATGTACTTTCAGCTTTTGAGATAATACTTGAAGGCACGGGCAAAAATAGTTTCACAATCTCAACAATTTTTTGTAAATTGACCTTATGTGCGCGAAAAATTAAATAGTAAAAGAATACCCATGAGGAATTAGTTTAGTCATCAAACCTGCTTGAGATAACTGTTAGTTTTGCAAAAGATATAACAATGCTGTTCGCATATTTTAAGCCTTTATCATGGCTTTATGCGTAAACAACATGTACTCGTAGTATCTATTTTGAGTCACTTATGCTTACAGAGAGAGTTAGGTGTCATGATTTCATAGTAACATGATCCTGAGATAACTGAACTTATTCTGGAAAACAAATCAATGTGAGATGCCTTATGTATGATTTCATTTTTAATAGTCCTAGTTCTTTTTGACATTGCGAGTGCTTCTTTTGCATCAAGGCAGTAATTAGGTATTAAGTTTTCGGTGACATGCAATCTCAGGAAGTCACTGAAGGTCACTTGAACGGTCCATCGCTTTAGGGGCGATGATGATCAGCATAAAGCCACATAAAAGACAGGCGATAGGCTTATCAATGCGTGGTTAAGTTAAGTAAGTCCGTTAGGTTAGGTTTGAAGTGAAGGGATCATTATATAAACTTAATTAACACTGTGCTCCTTTGATTCGTATTTCTTCTAACAACCACGCTTCTCTCAAAAAGCGAGTGAGCTTGTTATGGAATGCATTTATAGTTCCTTTGCTTGGAGAGCTGTGCTATCATTCAATTTATATCTGACCTATCCCATTGCAGGCCAACTGCCCAAAATGAGCTTCACTGTTTCGTCCTCTTTCAGGCAAAGTGTACATTTTACATCTACTACATTTTCTGCAATATGCAACTGACTCAGGTGGTAGCGTAATCTTCAAGTCATCTTTAATCCTACTAGGTGTTTAAGGATTTTCTTTCAGCGTATGTTACCTTCTTTGTCAGATTATAGGTGTAAATGCCTTAGCATGTGACTTAACCCTACTAATTTCTTGCAATAACCGTGCATTTTATCTTCTACCTTTGACGTGGTACAATCCCTATTGCCTGCTCTACCTGCTCTGATCTAGTGAAGATAGTGCTAACTCTCTCTCTCTTTCTCTCTCTCTCTTTTTCTCTCTCTCTCTCTCTCTCTCTCTCTCTCTCTCTCTCTCTCTCTCTCGTTTTTTGCCAAAATATTGGCTGCTTTACTTCTCGCATGTTCTGGTATCTATATTAAGGTGCATTATGTTAGCGTTCCCTATACGCTACCAAGAGCTTATTTTCATCTCCATACTGTTTTTGAGATGCAATGGATAGGTTCAAGTGCTTTGGGCACAACTTTATTGTTGAAAAAGATGTCTATAGTTTTGTGATTGTGAGTTTTTGTCGTTCTGCAATTACTCGCGCACATACTTCTATGGTATTAGTCTAAGATCGGAATATAGATCGACCTTCACCGAACTGGTTAATGGATAAAAAGTATTTTATATTAAATTTAATATGTTAAAAAACATATCGCGAGTGGGTTGGCTGAAAAATTTCAGTCCAGGACATGATTAATTAAATATTGAAAAATTAATTTTTTTTAAACATGTCACTGGTTTGGTTAATAGACAAATCGCATACCAGTCGAAAGTATGAAGCCCATAGAATATGCAAACGTTAGGTTGGCTACGTTTTTCCCGTCGCAACTAAAGGGTAGGCAGGTATAAACAGGTAATTCAATAATAGTGATTTGCACCGGTGTAGTTAATGCATAAAAATAAAGATAATTTTATTACAAACTCGTCGATATAGGGTTATCTGCAAAAAATCAGTCTGGAATTCCGGTTGTCGAATTTTAAAGATCAAAATATTGCTGCCAGTGAATACGTGCGCCAGAGAGGTCCGAGCGAACTATCCCGTGTACTAACAAAGGACGCAGCATTAGCAGCTGCGTGTAGCTCGGCCATTGAATGAAAGAGAGTGCGCATGCCATGTGTCCGTGAAATTGAAATGATTCATTTGAATGAAACATAATCAAAAATGTATAAATTTATGAATCTTCCATGTCATTATTTCACAATTAAAAAAATTTTAAAGATGTATTTACTAAGATGGTTTTGAAGGTTAAAGTAGTATGCACTTACCGTATTCTCACCAAGAAAGTTATTAAACTCTTTATTATATTTTTTACCCAAAGCAGTCACTTTTTTGTAGCACGTGGTATGATAATCTACAAAATTTGGTTAACTCAACGCCACTGTATTTAAAATTTTTCTTTTTACGAAAATTTAATTTCAATAGTTTTTATACGTTTTATCGTTAAAATCAAGAACATCATCGTCCGAGTTGCATAGAAAACACTTTTTAGTCATTTTTTATCTCAATTTAATGTTTATAAACAACAACAATCAGTATAGTAGTAGAAGCAGGCTTTTTCAATTCAGAAGAATAAGGCAAACTGTTCCAATACAATGATGCACCGCATTTACCAGTGTATCGCTATCCTTTTCAATTTCACGGACACATGACACGCGCACTTTGTTAATACACGGGATAGTTCGCTCGGACCTCTCTGGCGCACGTATTCACTGGCGGCATTATTTTGATCTTTAAAATTCGACAACCGGAATTCCAGACTGACTTTTTGCAGACAACCCTATATCGACGTGTTTGAAATAAAATTATCTTTATTTTGATATAAGTTTCATGTATTAACCACACCGGTGCAAATTACTATTATTGATTTACCTGTTTATACCTGCCTACCCTATAGTTGGGACGGGAAAAACGTAGCCAACCTAACGTTTGCATATTCTATGGGCATATGGGCTTAATTCTTTCGATTGGTATGTGATTTGTCTATTAACCAAACCAGTGAAATGTTCAAAAAAAAATTAATTTTTCAATATTTAATTAATCATATCCTGGACTGAAATTTTTCAGCCAACCCACTCGCGATATGTTTCTTAACATATTAAATTTAATATAAAATGCTTTTCATCCATTAACCAGTTCGGTGAAGGTCGTCCTATATTCGGATCTTCTACTATATATATAAAGCCAGATATCTGATTGAGACACATAGGGTTTGAAGCCATACATTAGTAATTGTTAAATGGTTTATCGATTGCTTTTTATATGCAAGTATATGGTTAAAGTAAAAGCTAAAATAATTCGAAGCTAAAAGAAGTACCAGCTTAGATGGAACTATACATTGTTAGTTGTCATACTGGACAATTAATCTTTTGAAGATTTAAAGGATCATCATCATCATCATCATAGTCACAATGTCTTAACAGACATGTTGTGAACTCGTAAAATGCATTAAGCCGGAGCTAGAGTACTGCCGACACGAATATTAGGTCTGTCTTTACAGAGAATCACAAACCAGTCAGAGCCAATCAGTATTCCCCATTGCAGTTGTCAAACTACTTCTGACTAGTACTGGCCAATCAAATTGACACTGACTAGTTTGTGATTGCTGTAAAAACAGACCTATTATCAATAGTTTTGAGCACTGTAGCTCGCCAACGTTTGCCATTTGTTGTTAGTTTAGTGGCGCTCTTGACAGCAACTGTTTCATCGTATCCACCCAGCGTGTAGGGGGACGGCCACGGCGCCGCCCACTCGGGGCATGACCCTGAACTACAAGTTTCTCCATATTATCGCTTCCGTGTATATGTCCGAAGAATGTAAGCATTCTCGTCGACACAATGGAGGATAGTCTCTTTGGATTACCGACCCCATCCAGTATGGAAACGTTAGTTCGATGGGCGGTATAAGGAACTCTCAGCATTCTCCTCCATGTCCACATTTCAAAAGCATCTATGCGGGCTCGATCTGCCTTTTTAACAGTCCAAGTTTCCGAGACATACAAAAATATGGAGAACACAAGAGACTGAACCAGCGACATTTTTGTAGCTTTAGTGATGTTATGGTCACGCCATATTTTAGTAAGCTTTGTCATGGCCACGCGTGCCTGTTGAATGCGCCGTCGAATCTCATTTTCACAGCTACTCGAATTGCCGATCAAAGAACCGAGGTATACAAAACTTTGAACTACTTCACAACGGCCTATTGACTTCATTTCTCGATAATTATCATGCTCTGTATCTACGATCATAACCTTGGTCTTATTGTAGTTAATACCAAGACCATACGCTGCACTATGTTGTTCTAAGATGTTTAATAGAGCTACTAGTTCTTCCTGAGAAGCTGCGATAAGGGTTGTATCGTCAGCAAATCATAAGTTGGATATTTTGCTTTCGCCAATAGTTACACCGTCATTCCAGTTGTCTAAAACCTGTCTCAACACAAATTCAGAGTAAATGTTAAACAACATCGGAGATAATACACATCCCTGACGAACTCCTTTTCTGGTTGCAGTTTGACTAGACAGGTTGCCATCAATTCTTACACGAGCCGAATTAGACTTGTAGAGTTGCTGTATGAGAAACACTAGGTGATAAGGAACTCCCATAGAGATTTCCCACAGTTAAGGCCACTTTACGTTATCAAACACCTTAGAATAGTCCACAAAGCAAATAAAAACTGGAAAATAATGCTCTCTGACTTTTTCAATAATTTGTCTTAAGTTTAAGATCTATTCACGCGTACCGCGTCCTTTCACGAAACCTGCCTGCGCCTGAGAAATTTCCCTGCCAATAAAGCCCTCCAAACGAGATTGTAAAATATATAGTAGAACCTTACTAGCATGAGAGATTAACGAAGGTAGGCGATAATTGTCTGGATTTGTCGGAGATCCCTTTTTATGAAGTGGAACAAAAATTGATGTGCACCATTCATCTGGCCAAACACCGGAGGACCAGACACTCTTACAAATATTATGTAAAACAGAGATGCCGTCGTCACCCAAGCATTTCAACGTTTCAGCGGAAATAGCATCAATGCCTGTAGCTTTGTTAGTTAGTTATTTAAAGGATGATGATCAGGAAATCTGATGAGGAATATTTTTACTAGTTTAATTAACAACTGTGCGTTACAAGTTTCCGTTTGCAAAAGAGACACTGATTACAATGAATACAGATTAAGAATGGTAACAACAAAAAATCCATCTTCTACACACGTATAAGCTGTTCCTATCTTCGACGAATCATTATACAGCATCTCACGGTATTGCATATCATTTTGCTATTGGATAGTAGTATTGGCATTAGAGATATTTTTGAGGTACCAATGATCTCTTATACCAACATTTTCGAGAAAATTCTTCGCATTGGCATTTGCATCTGAGAAGCGTCCCAAACCCCTGAATTTTATCCAAATTTTGATAGCTACGTGATGACTACATTTTCAACGTATTTAGCAAGTAACGTACGTCGATTTATTAAAGAATGAACCAACCCTCAACAGCTTTCAAAATGCAATATAAGAAACAGCTTTAGGTTAGTTAACCTACTGCTACTTTTACATCAATCAATTTTGCATGCTATGAAGGTTGGTTAACAATTGGACACCACATTATATTTTCATATTTAAAGCTAACCATAAGACACAGAAAAGTCTTGCTTATGAGGTTACCACGGGCGTGTACTGTGTAACTGTTCATCTAAAAAATAAAACCAATTTTCAATTGACATTGTCTAGAAGTTTCGGTTTATTCTATGTCTACTGGCATATATGTACATACATATGCCTGTATGCTTAGCCTGTAAGAAAATGGGATCATAAAAATTATAGATGCAACAGGATGCGGTTGAAATTCATCATAAAACCCATCAAACCTACTAAGTGTAATATTGTTAACGAGAGCCCATGTTGCTTTCTGTTTCTGGTGTACGTCAATATGTGGGAGCATTCATCCTGTACGAGAAACTTTCTCCTGAAGATTGGATTGTGTAAATTATTATTTTACAGCACTCATAAGCAAAAATCACAGTCATACGGCAAACTCACCAAGTGTAACGTATTCTTCCAATAGCATAAGCTCTACGCCAAGTATTAATAGTACTTCCTCAGTAGGGAAAGGTTTCCTCTTCAAAGTAACTGACATTCGATAATAGGGAATTGTGCGTGATCACAAGCTCGATATCGGTACTGTATGGGGTGTATGTTCTATGCGAGGAAGATTGAATGGCTCCTGAATCAAACTTGACGTGCGGAACCATTAGCATAATAGAAGCGATAAATACTCAGACGAAACCTCTGCCATAGTCCTTTAATCTTGTTCCATAATCCATAATTTACAGTTGTCCATCTCTGTTGTTGAACTGTAGTCTGTGCGGGCTTACTCCTACATGTAAGATAGTAAGTCACAATATTACACCAATAATATCCAAAACCTTTTCAATTTGTCTATACAGGGTGTCCCAAAAAATAGTGTCAAGCGGAAGCCCAGAGATAGAGCACACCTAGAAGTATCTGAATCACCCCCATATATGCTATGCAATTTTTTGTAGTTTCCGAGTTATGAATTTTTTTCCGAATTTTAGAGAATTCTCTACCTCGACAACTTAAAACTGTTCCAAAAGAAAAATTAAAAGACTTTTCCAAATTTTCTTTTTTGCTGATTAATCTTTAAGAGTTTACTGTTCATTACATAAAGGAATCGGCTTAGCACATCTGATGAAAGTCATGAAAATTATAGTGTGAAGTGAAAAATTTACGTTCTGTTAATTATGACCTAGATTTTCGACTCGCAATTAAAAATCTAAAGAGGTGATTTCCTTATTTCTATGCAGGGCTAAAAACTTCTTCAGACTCTCAGCTATCACAATCATTGAAAAAAACTAGTACTTAATGGGGCTACTTTCGTTCCAATTGACCTTCAAAGACAAGAGGCGAAGATTTCTTGAAATTAGCGTTGGGATTTTAAATGAAACAATAACTAAGTTTAGGGCACTAATAGCCGAATGATTGTCATTTCCGCAATAAAACACATTCAATGCGAACAGAATATCATAGCCACCTGTGTGTCACTTTGCTATGTTTTTTTTACATGTCCGACTTCTTTTCTGTAAGTGGGAAATTGTAAAATGAAACGAAATTATCAAATGTCTTCACAAAGTTTATTAAATTTCACAAGAAATTTTCAAAATGTCTACCTTCTTGTTCGATGCATAATCTACATCATCTGAAAAAATTGTTTTTTGAATTAACAAAAGCTCTTTGACTGTTTTTTATTGTTTCTTCAGCCTGTGTTAATTTGTTGCGTAATTCGCTGACGTTTCGACACTCTTTAGCATAAACTAGTTTTTTGTAGTAGTCCTAAACAAAAAACTCTATCGGATTTAAGTCAGGTGACCGTGGCGGCCATTCAGTGGGTCCACCACGACCTATCCATTTGTTGCATAGTCTTTTGCAGAAAACAGCATCGTTAAATTCAGTTGTCGTGCATTCAAGGTCCATAGGAATAGCCAAGTAGTCAGGCAACAGAAACAACACCAATCCAAACAAAAGCGTATCGTTTTAAAGCCACAAAGACAGACAGACGACTGAATAAAGATAACGAAAATAATTTATGCAATGACACGTTTTGAAAAGACGTCACAACAATATCATAGCTATCTCTTTCTAACATCGCCATCGTTTACTGCGTTAGCGTTAGCCCTTTTTGTTGGCGCTCAGGTAAAAACCGGTTTTGAAGAATGCGCTCCTTGTAATTTTTTAGCAAGAAATAGGATCTTTTTTAATAAATTTTTAATTTATGCAACGTTTTTAACGTTTATTATTGCGGTACTGATGACAATCAATCTGCTATTAACGCGTTAACATAAGTTATTGATGAATTGAAAAACACTTCGCTAATTTCAAGAAATCCTCGCCTCTTGTCTTTGAAGGTCAATTGGAGCGAAAGTAGCCCCATAAGGTACTAGTTTTTTTCAATGATTGTGGTAGCTGAGTGTCTGAAGAAGTTTTTAGACCTGCTTAGAAATTATGAAACCACCTCATTGGATTTTTAATTGCGAGTCGAAGATTTAAGTCATAATTATCAGATCGCAAATTTTTCACTTTACACTAAAATTTTTGTAATTTTCATCAAAGTTACGAAGTCGATTATTTTACGTATGAACAGTAAAGTCTTGAAGATTAATTACCAAAAAAGATAATTTGGAAAAGTCTTTTAATTTTTCTTTTGGAACAGTTTTAAGTTGTCGAGGTAGAGGATTCTCTGAAATTCAGAAAAAAATTCATAACTCGGAAACTACAAAAAATTGCATAACATATATGGGGGTGATTCAGATACTTCTAGGTGTGCTCTATCTCTGGACTTCCGCTTGACACTCTTTTTTGGGACACCCTGTATGTACATTTTCGGTTAGTCTGTACCAGATTTTTATCTTCTCTGTCTTGTCGTCATGGGGCAACCGTAGTCTTCTAAATTAAGGGTTCCTCTATGCCAAAGGTGAACTTTACATAAGGCTCGTTCTGCCGGCTGTGGGGTTGGCAGCAGGTATCATGAGAAGGAAAACAGAAGTGTGGTTGCAAAATCAACATCTTATGAGATGGAGAAGAATCTCTGGGCATCTTCGTCCTGCTAGAGAACTTATTTTACGTCCTCTGCCCAAGGTGGGGCGGTTCTGTCTCTCATTGGACAGAGGCTGGCTAATGTTACTTGTGAGCCTGCTATCTGGCCATAACACTATCAAACGATACTTGGGGGTGCCAAGAAGTCGGACGTATATACTCTGCGGCGCGGAGGAGCCATCGTCACACATTCTATGTTGCTGTGACGCACTTGGTTATCATAAGCAGATTATACTTGGTTCAAGGGAACTTGAACCTGGAGACATAAGATGGGCAAGACCCAAGGCCATCCTCACCTTTGCGATGAGGGCTGGACTAGAGAACTACACCTTTTCCAGCTGTAGTTTCTAAAGCGTCACGTGATAATTCAAAACGGTCAAGTTTATTTTCCAACTCGTCAATTGTAAATTCAAACTGACAGGTATAAATTACATCTGACAGTTTGAAATTACAAGTGACCAGTTGGAAAATTAACTTGACCGTTTTGAATTATCACTTGACGCTTCAGAAACTACAGCTAGAAAATGTGTAGAGCAAAGAAAGGTATAGAAGGGCTCGTTTGTAGGACTATGCACTGGTGGCTGTTGACACCAGAAAGCCTCTATCCTTCTTTCATTCATATCAAAAGAGAACTGTTAGAGACCTAAAGGCGGACTTTACCCAAAATGTAAGACATAGTCGTATTCTTCGAGTAAGACAGAAGTTATAAAATATCACTCTGAAGCCACGCTGTGGCTTACATGAGCCACGGTAGTAGTAGTAGCTGTGGGACGACCGCTTCTGGCATGTAGGCCCCGACCTTTTAACAAAGGTCAGTATGTCGGCCCAGCTTAGGGAGATTAATTCCTCTGGCTGGAGTCTATCGGATCCAAAGATCTCGTACCACAGCCCGCCTAGCAACTCACATTCCGCAAGGAAGTGGTAGGTTGTTTCATTGGCCTCTCCACAACCCATATATAGGTAGTCATCTTCAACTCCTAATAATGCCGCCTGAGCCTACAGTGCCTCCTCAGAACACCCACGAGGTTTCTGATTGCCTATCGGCCTTGGTTCCGTAGCCACACTGAACTAGATGTGTTCAGCTCGGCTATAAAATCCTTGGCTTGTTTGCATCCCTCACTTTGCCCCCTTATCTATGGAATCGTTTACCCACTTTTTGGGTGCTGCTACTGCTGCTGCCTACTTAAGGGCCTGGATACACACATTTATACATACGTATTTGCCATGTAAAACACGGACTCACAATTTCTCATAACACGCTCTATTTTCAAACTACATATATAATATTTCAGAAGGCGATAGTTAAGACCTTAATGAAAGACAACTATTTTCGATTTTCTCAAAAAGGTTTTTTAATGCGCAAAAAAACTCGCAATGCAAAATCATACATTCTATAAATGCCTGTAATTTAACAACCAAGCACGATATCAAAAAAAGGCTAAATAGTTGCACAAGCGCAAGCTTTCTTCTTCAATTTGCTCTTTGAGTCATTAATGTAAGTTTGAAGGTAACGTCAGGACCTTGGAAATGCGAAATTCATTTTTATGGTGACTTTTGGACCTTACCTTTGGACCTTTTGACCTTACCTTTGGATTTTTGGACTTATCTCCCCTCATCTTAGGCACACACACTGGAGAAAGGGAACAGGCGACCACGCCTCCTCGCTAACATGTGAATACGTCTTTTCTTGGATTCTCAATTTCGCGCGCTATACCCTAGACCCTTAATTGTATAGCGGGCGCCCGGCTAATGAACAGTCTCCCGGTGCCGAGTCTGGCCAGCCCTCGGGACAGCCTATCGGCTTCCTCTTTACCAAGAATGCCCGTATGACCCGGGATCCACTTCTAGGTAACTTCCTCCAGTCTCGCCAGCTTTTCCAGTCTCTCCGCGCACTCCTGAACCAGGGGTGCCCTAGCTCTGGGCCCGCAGATAGCTTTCAGAGCTGCCCGACTGTCAGATCAGATATGTAAGGCTTCTGCTCTGTGCCCTTTCTCACCTCGTCATTGCAGGCAGCAGAGAGTATTGCATATACTTCTTCTTCGAAAATTGTGGTGAACGTACATGAGACCCAAGCAAGTGTTGTAACTATTAATTGTTAATCTACTGAGATAAGTTAAGTGCATTTATTGATCACTGAATGAAAAAAGAACTAATAAAATTGTCTAAGAGGTTGGGTGGCTGAGTGGTTAGAGACGAGGGCTCGTGGACCGAAAGGTCCCAGATTCGATTCTCGTTAGAGGCGGATATTTATTTCTGGTTTTTTCAATCAAAAATAAATATCCATAAAAAAAGCTCAGCGAAGAATCCTCACCTGAGCCTTCACTGTTGGCTTCTAATTAACAGTGCTGTTCCTAAGTGGCGCCGGGAAACAGTAACAAAGCCTATATAGAACACTAGGCGATGACACAGAATTAGAAAAAAGTGTCTATCAAATCATCGAACGTCACCATTAATTTTGGGCCGATGACATGTAGTAGAAGCACACTAAAAGGCCATATATCAGTTATCCATTTCATAAAGTCACGATTATTGTACATTGCGCATGGAGCTTTATTTGTATTTTTGTACTCGCGTGAAATACTCCAGGTTACAGCTGATGTATATAGGACATAGGATATGAACGATAACAGCCATGCGTAATATTAATGCAAGCGGTGATTGACATAATGGTTTTTTAAAGTTGACGTCTGAGTCCGTAAAATCAGTGCGTTGATGTTCCTTTGAAACGATTCATACCATTACTTTTTATGTTTATAATTTATACTTCATGATCAGATCAATGACAAAAAAGTCATTGATATAGACAGAAAATTATATTGTTCAACCAGAATCTGATTCAATGAACGTCCACATTTCCACATTGATAGTAATAGTAATTCCTTCATGTCTTGTGTTGTAGTTTAATTTTGGTCCTGTTACTGTATCGTCTGATCTTTGATCAAAAATAATCGTAAGATTGACCAAATACTAGAAATAATGTCAAAAAAGTGAACGCCTGTGAACCGTGAGGTAGATACCTCTCATGTGCTCAATTAAACAGAATAAAAGTTGTACCTGTATGTCTACTTAAACATGTATGGAGCAAACTGTGTATAACCGTAGCTAGCAAAAGTAGATTATCAAAATAGAAGTCGCAAAGTATAATCAAGTATCTTTTTAACTTACTTAATCTTTCACGAACCGATGAATGTCATATTTAATCCAAAAGCGATATCCACAAAGCACTGAGTCCACTGAATAATCCCACAGAACCGTATCACGCTAATGTTCCAAATAAAAACTCGAAAATTGTGAAACCCTGATGGATGGCATCGCGTCGTCTTCAACGCGAATCGGTGCGGCCCGCCGCGCGTTTTTTTGCCGCTGCGATTTCGTTGCACGCTTCTGACGAACAAGCAGCGAATGGCGGCCGCGATCGGTTTGGCTTGACTCGCGGCCGCGGCTCTGTTCCCAAACGGCGGGCGCGCTCTTTGACGGGGCGAATGTAGGTTAGACGATACTGCAGCCTGTCCAAGCTGAAACCGACTGCTGAACTAGACAAATGGCGGTTCTCTTGTAATGAACAATAGCGCACATTTGAGGAGCGTTTATTCAAAATCAGGCATGTCATGCCTGGATTAACCATGGGGCTAAAGGGGCTGGAGCCCCGGGCCCCGCGGTTCAGAGGGGCCCCGCAGGGGCCATACTTTTATTTAATGTGACAGAGCAAATATTAGGTCAATAGATGAACAATAAAGTCAGCCGATCTACTAAAAACTTAACTTCGAGATTTTAATCAAAACGATGGTTTTCAATTTCCCTACCTATAAGCAAACCAGCAGGCCATGAAACATAAACAAAAACGTGTTCAGATAGAAGCAAATAACTTAGCAGAAAGATACAGAAAAACTAAAGTAAAGGGGCAAGGTTATAAACATTCCCTACAACCAATGAACTAGAAACAACGCCGGTAAGATGTCTAAGGTCAAAGAGAAGCTGAAATACGTCAGAAATGAATGATTTTTACAGCTTACTAGCACTGCAATGTATTATAGATTAAAAATTTCCAAAACCATTAAACTTTCAGCGATAGTTACTAGCACTCTAATATCTTCATCACGAAATTTCACATTTAATGATATAAAACAATAGTAATTTTAGTCAAAAGCAAAAGTAACGATACCTCTGACTCTCCCACTGTAGCCTTTCTAATTGTTCAGTATCTATTAGCAAGATCGCAAAAAAAAAGAATACTGACAAATCAGATTTTAATTTTTTGCTAGGCAAATTATGTTTTATAATTTGATTTGATTAGATGTGTTACCTCCGTTATTTCTGATTAGACTTGATTTATTGTAAGTCATTTTTATAATTTTAACTGTTTACTCTAGTTCGTCTGTATCTTTCTGCTAAGTTAGTTGTTTTCTTCCACCCAAACAGTTTTTTGTTTGTATTTCATGGCCTGCTAAGTGGCTTATAGGTACAAAATGTTGAAAAACACCGGTTTGGTTGAAAATTTGAAATTAAATGAAAACTACCAGAGATTGATACCAAATTTTAAATTCGACTGTACAAAAATAATTGGGCATTCCCATTTGAAAAAATCAAGTTACAGACAACTGTAATAGCGAATACTGATTGGCTCTGACTGGTTCGTGATTCTCTGTAAAAACAGACCTATAAAGTCACACTAGAATTGACCCGGTAATCTAAATATTCAATGATATATACAGGGTGTTCTATTTAAAAA
The DNA here is from genome assembly GCA_951848785.1 of Callosobruchus maculatus. NCBI lineage: Eukaryota > Metazoa > Arthropoda > Insecta > Coleoptera > Chrysomelidae > Callosobruchus > Callosobruchus maculatus. The sequence goes on from CATOUR010000032.1 coordinate 6,743,290, forward strand.
ATTATAACTTTGATATGGCACGCTTTTATTAGAAACCCTGTATAAAAGTCATTTTTAAAATGTAGTCCAACTCGACCTACATACATTTGCAAAGTTAATTTTATAAAAAGTGTTATGGTTTGGTCACAAGAGTCTGAGGCGTTGAGTTTGATTCAGCCTGTATAAAAAGAAAATAGAAAATACCTATACCTACCCATTGGATACTGTCGGTACCTGTGGCCCGTGCCAACATAATGAATAAATCGAAGTTGAACCAATACAAAGGCGACGCTCAAAAAAGAAAAATAAGTTTGTTAGGACCGGTTGTACAATGCAAGCTTAAGCTTCGACTTAAGGTAAGCCGACGTTAAACCACGTCAGTGGGAAAATGTCCGTTGTACAATGCTAGCTTAACCCCCCACTCCAAGCTTAACACGAGCTTACGTAAGCCGATGCTCAACGCGAGCTTAGCTGAGGTTTAAACCATGGTTTAAACCTAACCTGGTATAAAAATGACATGATTTGTCAAGGATGAACCTTCAAATTGCTTGTCACTTTATTAGGTCAAATTTTTTGGAAGATTTGTGTCTAATTTAACAAAGAGAGCGAATGGAAGAACATAGACAAAAACGGCCATTGCCAAAATTTGACACAAACTGTCATAAGTGCCTAACCAAAAAAGTTAATTTTTCAGATGATTATGTCAGTACGTATTGCTTCATTGATGCCAACTGTAGTGAATTTCATTATCAACCAGGTTTAACTAAGCCGACGATTGTACAACGGGTGTCGACTTTAAGCCTGAGCTTAGCTAAGCTTAGGCTTAACAAAGCTCGTGCTAAACCCGCATTTGTACAACCGGCCCTTAGTGTTATGTCTATGTGTGCTACATGGCTACAATTTACCAAGATAACTCTAAATAACTATTTTAAGGCTGCTGAGGATAAATTAAAAGCAGTGAAAAGATTGCCCAAAATAAGTTTTTTAAGCAAACCTAATAACGCTCCGCTTGAAAAGGATTGCACTGAAAATAGTTCTGATTACTAAGCAAACGCAAACATTGAGAGCAGTGCTGATGATACAATAAGCGGGACTCATGACGTACTTATAATAAAAAAGTGTATAGTAGTTTCTTTTGTTATATCGGGAATATAGTTTCATAAATAGTAGTATTTGCATTTTATTTATAAAGAACCCCTTTAAGTCCCGGGCCCCATGAAAGCTTAATCCGGCTATGGCATGTCCATTTTGTAGAAGCTCGAGAAAAACGCCAAAAACTGGCTTATCAAAAATCGATTGGTTTAGAGAAGTCAGAATTTAATGTATCAGTGCAAAAGGATACCAGTAAAGTAACATATTAAAAAAAAAATCTTCCAAAACATGAATTTGTGATCCTCGGGTTTTTAGGCCGGCGTCGTTTAGCGTTAAGGCTTGACGTTTCGCCACCACAAGTGGATGGTATCTTCAGATAAGCTATTTAACTTCGTCGGCTTCCGAAACACCGATCATTTCGGAAGTCGCCGGCAGATATAGTATCAGAACACAAATATGTCTGCAATCTCATCATCTCTGTACACCTTTGGTGTTATCCACTGGATTGTATATGTGCTGCGATAAATCCACACTAACACATACAAAAGAATTAATATGGAATGATGAGGTGTCTTTAGTTGAGAAGATACAGAAGCCTGTTCAAGCAGAAACCGAGTACTGAAATAAACTAATGACGGTTTTCATGAAATTTGATAAACAGCACTGTAAACTTGAACTTTACAAGATCTTTTGAAAGTGCGCTTCCAGAAACTAGTAGTAGTTGTTGTTATATAACTATATAAAGCTATGCAAGTGGGTTACTTTTGATGTTTTTTTGCCAACCCACAAAACCAGCACTAGAAATCTTATATTACCTTATGGTTCCGAGCAACGCGATTTATAGCAATCGCTAAGTCGTCCTATTGGAATGGAATTCGGAAGGGACAAATATACCACGGTCCATATAAAAAATGTTTAAAAGATGATGCCATCCACTGGACTGTGGACGAGCTACGGAAAATCTTGACTAAGACTCAAAGAGGTATGAATACATGCAGAGAGAAGTCTAACCCCTGCGAAAATATCTTCCACGACACGTGGTAGGGCGTGGGTTATTGGATTTGGAGCATCTGCATAACAGGGTGATACTGGCCACTGGCTTCCATGTGACGAGGAGACACCTGTATTGGTACTCTCTAAGATAAGAAATAGAAACGTGTTTCTATTACCATGGCAACCATGACGATCGGGCAGTTTCGGGTTACGTGTACTACCCTACTGAAAACATTTGACTCAGCCCAGCCTGTGAGCATGGATGGAAAATAATTGTTAGAAGCATATGTTGTCTTATGTCTGCCGGCGAATTCTGTTTTGTGCATGGATCGAAAATAAAGTGGATGCACATGTGTCAATACAGAGGTTTTTGAAAATTGAGATACTTTGAAATCAGCGGATTAATTGATTTGTTTAAAAATATTCAAGAGAAAATCATATTTTACAATGCGGTGATGCCTTATGCTCTCAATTGCAAGCATTACTGTGAAAAATAATGGTGTAGATTCTTTGTTTTGTCCAAAGATGAAACGGAAAGGAAAAATGGATATTTCCTTACTTCGGTAAGTAATCGAATATTAATTATTATTATATATTGTTGAACCTTGGTTGTATTGCCCTGTCTGTTATTCCTCACGTCGGTTCTAATTAAGAGATAAAAATAGGTTATTTAATTGTTTGGGTTGATTCATGAATCTACTTCCTTGACTTTTGTCGCTGATGATTTAATAAAATAATATTTTTTCAGGGAAACAAATAGAACATTCGATTTATTCTCTTGTTCTTGCTATTTCAAGGACAGGGATATAAAAAAATGGACCAACCATTTTGAACATAAATCTATGAAGTAGGGGCACAAAAACGCCTGGGAAATTGAACTATTTTATTTGCAAGTTAGTAGAAAGCATCTGCTAATTAATCTTTTTTGATATTATCTAAGCCTAAGAGGCAGACATGAGGAAATATTTTGTATGTTGTATGAATAAAAAATTTAAAAATGCGAGGTACTGGTTACAAATTATGTGTATACTGTAGCGATTCAGACTCTGTATAAACTGTTTCTTAAATCTCATTATTTACAGGAGACAGCTTCATGAAAGACTCATAACTTAAGAAGTATGGAAGTATAATGGCTAGCAATCAACCCTTCCAAAAGCTATAGCATATCCCAACATGCGCTGCCTTTAAATACCATGGAGGTACAGAAGCTTAAAATTATTTTTTAAGGAGGGAGCTAGAAGAAATGAAGGAAAAATTAAACAATTTGTTATTTTTTATTTCTAACATATTAAAAGCAGTGTTGTTAAATCAATGTTTTTCTGGTCTGGCATTTAAAGATCTTCATGAGTTTACGAGTTGAAAGAATGTGTATGTATCTATTACCTCTGATAGGTATAATTTTGAAACCTTTATCTTAAAGAAAATCGAATTTTGTTTTAATAATACCTATATTCATCTAGTGTGTAATACAAACTACATACCTACACCATGGAGAAAATAAAACTAGTTTTTGCCATTGGCAGTACATAATGTATGAATATGATTTGCTGTGATGTGAGAGCACGAAAATGCGGGTAAAGCAACCTTCCTTTTAAGGGCAGCAATACGAATAACGGAAGAACTCAGCTTCTCAGCACAAAGATAAAAATGGAATCTTCTAGAAATACCTACAACTTGTCTAGGTAGTTGACCATCTCTTTCCTAAAGATAACATTTTCTATTTCTGTTTTTTTGATGATGATGATGATGATGATGATGATGATGATAATGATGACGATGATGATGAAAAACTATAAATCTTTTGCTCTGGGGCTACGTCAGTGATAAGGAGTCAACATTTCGTTACAACTATTTTAGTCCTATAACTGATGTACAGGTTATAGATTGGGGATGATACATTGTTTTTATCACAAAAATCTATTCCACGTTTATTGCAAATGTATCTATCATATTTTTGATTTGGATAAGATGAGTAAATATTGAACTGGGTTGACAAGGTAGGAAATAACATCAGTGCCAAGTATTTATAAGGTGATAAATTCATTTTTTTAATGGAAACAAACAAATTGATGTTTTCTATACTCATGAACATGACTGTGAATTTGAATATATAATGCAGAGTCACTTACTGGACATGTTATTAGTAATTAACAAATAATTATCAGCTTAGCCAATGAGGAAAATGTGCTCGATTTTTCCAAAAGGGATAGGGATCTCACGAGCTCAAGCTCCCCGTAGTCAGAGTCTGAACTCTCTACAACAGAACTGGCTCCAACACGGTTTACGCCACTACGTGTAACTATAAATACCCCTATCATCTAGGATCAAAGCAGCTTACACCTGAACGATTATTGGAATGGGTCAGTTACTTTTTGCGGTATGTGTATGTGGTGAACTTCTTTTATACGTTTATACAGCGTTCTAAAAATAAGGTTGGTTATGAAGTAACTTTAGTGTGCTTAAATAGGATACAGGTGTGATTAAAGCTTCTTTAAAAAATTTAATTGTAAATGTCTGAAAGGCATACAGAAACATAGATAAGCATACTTACGATAGAATAAATGACGTCAAGGTGATTAACTTAGTGGTACCAACACCATCTCGTTTTTAATAGCGTTTTCGATTCGCTATAATTTCGTTATCGCATGAATGTAGCAATAATGTAGCTAAATGCATATTTTTGGATTGCAGATTAAGAAATAAAGGTTTTCACACATAAATTACCGATGCATTTAAGGGACCCTAATGTACTGTCAGTACCAAAGCTACACACTTCACACTTGGTCCATGCCTCTGCTTCGATGATCGTATGGTGTCAGAATTTTATTACAATCAAGTTAGCAGTTTCAAATTTAAGGGCTATAAGATTATGCGGCGTAATCAACCTCAAAATAATGTCGAAAGGTGTATCTTTGAAGGCAATGTCGCAATAAGTCTAAATAAATATTAAGTAGGGAATATCAGGAGTGAAATAGAAACTACTATGAATACAAACGGTTCTAGAGTTCTTCCATTCGGACATCCTTCCTACCATCCCAATATCAGTACTATCGAAGCAAACCGAGAATAGTTCCTAGGGTGAGAAAACTAAAATGTGCCGAATGTTCTACACATCTGGAGTATTTCGTTTATGAAGATGTTGTGCCAGATTTCCATAACTGATTGAACATGATTAACAGGGGCAATACCCCCTACCTTCCACTCTCCATTCTCTTGGTGGAGAGGGAGAGAGAGGGGGAGAGGGAGAGAGTAAGAGAGAGATAGCATGCAAGTAAAATTGGTCGACTTTCGTTATGGTTCTTGGGAACCATTTACCAATATCTTATTACTGAGCATGCTCAAAATAACGGTAGCCACGAAATTCATTATTTCTACGATAGTGGTCCAAAAACGCTACAATGTCTAAAAGTTATTTGAAAGGCTGGAGTTGTAGCAAGTTGCGCGAAGCTAGTAAGCTGAGAGAGACAGAGAGAGTGTTGAAATATTTTCATGCCACTTTTGATCTAATCTCTCTTAGTATAATTAAATGAAACCTATTTACTTTGGCTTGGGAAATGATAACTTTATTGGCTGCTATCTTTTTCTCCAAAAATTTGCTCTCAGATTTACAGCAGTGCTAGTGTAGTACATATTTTTTCATATAAACCGCATTTTATGTGAAAACAGAGAAAGCTGATTCATAAGGCATTCTTATACATTGCACCTATACAATTAAAGAAACTTACTGGGCTGCACGGTCGCAGTCTACTTTTCAAATTTTATAAGCGACAGTTTTTAAGTTTTAGGGACATCAAAGAATAACTGCATCAATAAATTTTTAACTAAATATAGAGAACAAGATCACTGACAATAATGATCTACAAGTAATTGGAGGTTGGGTTGGAATTGTGTAGCTTCTGTTAAAAAATCAGTTAGGTACCAAAGTATAATGTACATTAGCCCGACTAATTTAGTCGGAAATGCAGCTTCGGCTTTGGTTTGAATTCACACGCGAGCGTTGTAGCGGGTCGAAGAACACTAGCTTTTCCAAACGCACCAAATGTTATCAACACACTACTATTACAACAGTTTTCAGTTATCGTTCGCACCATTTCTCATCGTGACGGTGCATTTGCTAATAAAATGGCTACAATAGAAGAAAGGATATCCTTGAGGTATAGAAAGTGAATCACGGTTTTCAGAACTGTATAGCAATATAATTAGTTTCTAAACAAAATAATTTTATTAATCAAAACAGCAATAAATATTACGTAATGGAAGGAGTTTTGCGATTTTTATATTTCTGGAAGTGAAGTGCTTTGAGATTTTTGGCAGTTTTTTATCTTCTTATTTATTCTTAGTTATTTTTTTACTCATCCATATACTATAAGTATAGAGTAGATTGAAGTGCAATTAGTTTTCGCGATAGCTATTGATTTAACTAAATATTGCCGATACTTAATCAAATGCAACACGAGAATTTATTTAACATTCTTCTAGCTAAGGGTATTGACAGAAAAATTATCAAACTTGTCCAAACGTTATACTTAAACAGAAAGCAATAGTACAAGGTACAAGTAGAGGGAGAATAGTCTACGGAAATAGACATTAGAAGTGGAGTTAGTCAGGGATACGTACTTTCGCCATTACTGTTAGTATCTACTCAGAAGAAATTTTCAGTCAAGCATGAAAGCCGGCAGTAATAAATGGGAAAAATAAGTATAACTAACCTCAGGCACCCAGGTGATGCTGTTATAATACAACCAGTTTGCAAGTCTTGCAAAACCTTATGGAACGGATCGACACGAACGCCGTGATACGTCGATTTTTATTTCGAGGAGGAACTCTTCCACCGAGTACACGTCACTATTATACCATCAACCCCCTTACCCCCAGCAACACCTAGTTCAAAATCTTAAATGAGGCCACCGTACTTGTGATGCATCATGATTCAATATTAAACAAGTTAAAAAATATGCTGATTATTAGAATATTAGAAGTACTATTTTCATTATCGTAAGAAAGGTTCCAAATATAGGTACAGGTAATATTCAAAATGCCTTCGACCATTTTTAAGAGGACATTTGAAATCCAAAGTTTATATTACACATCCCGATCCTATAGACGATCTCCACAGTGACTCCGGAGATGTTGAAAACTGTATGAAGATAAATTGGTTATCTCTTGTACATCAGTATGGAATAAAATGGCTCACTTTTGGAACCCTTCTTACGATAATATTTCAAGTAAAGAAAATAATACTTGATTTTGATAATCACCATATTTTTTATTAACTTCCATAATTGTTAATCGATCTCCAATCCAATTACACTGCTGCATTTGTCAATGAATTCCCTTTAAAATGATATATCACAACTATGGTAATCTCATTTGAAATTTTGAAGTAGGGGTTGCTGAGGATGAGAGGGTTGATCGTACAATGATTACGTATTTGGTGGCAGAATTCTCCCTTGAAATAAAAATCAACGTGTCACGGCGATTTTTAATTTACCTGGGTACAATCACAAATGTATAGGATGCTCAAACTATGGAAATAAAATGACGCATAGAAATAGTAAGAAGAGCTTATACGAAGATAAGGCCACCCTTATCATATAGAAATCTTGATTTAAACGTAAGACTGCGTACCGTACGGTGCTAGAGATTCTCATCATTATTGTATGTAGTTGACGCCTGAACCCTCAATAAAAAGAATATATAAGAAATTTGCAAGCTTTTGACACGTGGATATACAGTCGCATGCTCCGTATTCCGTGGACGGAGAAAATAGTCAATCTTGAGGTGATACTGCGGGTATAGGAAAATATTCAGGATAGGTAGTTAACATACAAAAAAAGGAAATTCGAATACCTAGAACATGTGATGAGAGGAAATAAATATGAAATTTAGGGCTGATATTGCAGGAAAAAATTGAGGGTACAAGATCAGTTGGCAGAAGATGTATCTCATGGTTGAAGAATCTCCTGCACTGGTTCCATTGTTCTTCAATGGACCGTTCAGAGCAGCTACATCAAGAATTAGAATTGCTTTGATGATTACCAACCTCCGAGGAGAAACGGCACTCTAAAAAAGAAGGAGAATTTAGTGCTGGGTTACAAACAAGTTGTATCAGGTCACTACTATACGACTGAGACTGACTTTAGCACTTACATCAATTATTATCGATGAGCAGGAATCTCCAGAAATTATGCAGGTAGACACCAGCGCCCCGATTTTGATTACTTCAATTTTAATTTGGTAATTTCAATGACTGCTAGAACCTTTCTTTGAACAGTATATGCTCTAGCAATAATCTTTGTATCTTTGACTAGGATTTTGGGGGCTGTGTCCATATGACTTTTTAAGTCGAATATGCCGTTCATGTTTTTTCAAACGGGTTGCTACAGTCCTACCTGTCTCACCAATACTAAATACTTTCCCACAGGAACACGGTATTTTGTACACATCTTCCGAAGATACAGGAATTTGGTCCTAGTGGATCTGTAATATTGATACAATTTAGCCATGGTTGAAAATGTCTTTATCCACAGAGTTAACATCTCTCCCAAGGATAGGATACAGGTTACGTAAGTGCTTAAGTCAGTCTCACAATCAGTCGTGTATATAGTAGTGCCCTGAGGATATCTCGTGCAACCGTGGACAAAAGCCCGGCATTTAATCAGAATCAGAATAATTTTCGAGAAACAACATAAATAATATACTATACGAATAAGTAATATAATAAAATCATACTATAGTTTTCAGAAGTTGTGCCTTCCTACATGTATACACGGTGTTCCACATAAGAATGCATACTACAGGGATCTCGCAAACGAGAAGATTTGCAAAGATAGTTAAATAAATTTTAATATTTTGAGTACTTCCGAAGATTTTTGGGTAAAATCGAATTTTTACGATTTCGTTTTAATTTTTTTCCTCACTTTATTTGAAAAGATATGACAATGCAAATTTCACATTCCCATTGCAATTTTTCCTGCTCTATAAGCTGATGATTTTCAATCTGACGTTTCGTTTCTTAGCAACTGTCATCAACTTTGGTTTACTAAATACCCGACACCTTTTTAATATCGCTGAAAAAACCTTAATTTCCATTACAAATACAACGATATATCGCTCTTTTCATTTACCGGACGTTTCAGATTCAAAAAGACATCTTCAATGTTATTTGATGAGGATTACGAAGAAACAAAACGTCGAATCAAAAATCGAATTACGTCATCATGTAGAGGACAAAAAATGCCATAGGGTTTTGAATTTTATTTTGATTTATCTTCTTTATCAAAATACGAAAAAAATTAAGCAATATGTTATCATCAAATTACAAAACATTAGTTTATTTTATACTAAGTACACTAACACAAAAATCATGATTGCTATACATATTATTTAGTCTTTTGTTTAAAAAGTCCTCTTTCATTTTCTAGGCAAACGTAACGGCAAACAATTTTGTCCATTACATTATCTAACATCCTTGGCACGTTTGAGTTATTCTACTAATGGCAGCTTGAACCTCGGCCCTAAGTTGTTCTACATTTTCGTACGTTCTCCAGTATACTTCGTTGTCGAGGTATAGGAAAAAATCCAACGGCGTGATGTCGGGAGATCGCGCAGGCCATCTGATGGGGCCATTACTGCCAATTAATTTGTTTTGGAAACGTTGAGTTAGATATTCCATATTGATCCGAGAATTATGGGAAGGTGTCCCATCCTGCTGTAAGCAGATACAGTTGTTTACCGCCAAAGAAATATTGTCCAGAACATCTTCAATATCGTTATTTGAGAACTGGAAATATCTTTCTGCATTTAAAGCACCTTCATAAATTATTGGTCCGATAATCCTTGTTCCCAAAATCCCACACCACACATTAAAACTAAACCGATGTTGGTGCCTGGATGTTGGTACATGATGTTCACTTTGCGTTGCCCAATAATGTCGATTATTTCGGTTAAATATGACATTGTTGCATTGTTGCAAAGATAACTTTCATCTGACCAAAGAGTAGTGTTTGGAAATTCACGATTTTCATCACACATTCTTGTCAGCCACTCGCAAAAAATCATTCTGCGCTGTTCATCACACGTACTAAACTATGACAAATTCGGAATCTAAATGGCATGTAACCTTCTTTGTGAAGTATTCTTTGAGCATTTGACCTAGGAACATTGTGCTCTTTTTCGATTGACCTTAAACCTACAATGTCATCTTCTTGTACAGCCAACAAAACGTTTAATGTTTGTTCTGGATTGTGTTTCTTTACTCTATAAAATACGCGTTTTTGAAAGGCACGATATCCTTTTAAGTTTGTGAGAAGTCATTTGAAAATGGATCTATTTGGTTGACGTCGCTCCGGATATTTCAGCAAATATTGCCTTTCAGCATCGAAGTAATTTTTATGCATAGCAACATAACATGTCTAATTTTTCATCATTTAAAAAATGTGGCATTATTAAATACACGCAATCGCAAGACAAAAAGATTAAACAATCTTTGATTTTCGAACAAATTCTACTTCAAAATTATGATGTATCGAACAAAACTGACAGATCGTCACGATTTATTTGAACAATTGCATTTCAAAGCCTACTTTTTCAGTGTAAAAAATAAACATTTTGTAGCCGAGGTTCAAGCGGCGATTTCAAGCATAGCCCCAGGGATGCTAGATAACGTAATGGATGAAATTGTTTACCGTTGTTACGTTTGCCTAGAAAATGGAGGAGGACTTTTTGAACATAAGAATCCTATAGCATTTATTCGACGTTTTGCTTTTTGCTTCTTCATAATCTTCATCAAATAACATTGAAGATGCATTTTTGAATCCGAAACGTCAGGTAAATATAAAGATCGATATATCGTTGTACTTAGGATTAAAATTAGAGTTTGATAGGGATATAAAAAAAGTTGTTGAATATTTAGAAAAACCAAAGTTGATGATGGTTGCTAAGAAACGAAACATCAGATTGAGAATCTAGTAACATCAGTTTATAAAGCAGGAAAAGTTGCAATGGAAATGCGAAATTTGCATTGTCATATCTTTTCAAATAAAGTTAGAAAAAAATAAAAACGAAGTAGCGGAAATTCGATTTTTCCCAAATATCTTCGGAAGTACTTGGAATTTTAAAATTTTAAAAACCATATTCCAGGGTTCGGCAAGGCGCAACTTTTCTCTAATTCGATCACCTTTGTAAATATTCTGGTTTACGAGATCCCATTCTTATGCGGGATGCGAGAGAACTTATTCAATAAGGAAATTTGATAACTAAGACGGCTGCAAAGGCGGGAAACAACTTCAGTGCTATATACAGGTTTTAGAAAATGGCGAGGCTACATTCTCATTGTGTAAATTTTCATTCATCATTCTTGTCTGGTAAATGTACTTGCAAAGGAAATGTTTTCAACCGTACGGGAAATAACGGACATGGCTAGGTATTCTTGCGAGGAGTGATAGTAAATGGCTTTCCTCGGTACCGTATTGTATACCGCAGTAAAGGATTTTCCGTATAAGTCGCTGCATTCCGTTATGCCATATAATACCAGATTACGCACATCTCTAGAATATATATGATAGGAGCTCAGAAAGGCGAAAACAATAACTTTTGCTTTTGAAATGAAGACGTCACTCGTGTTACAAAATAACAGTAAATTAATTCACGTTTTGTTTATCCTGGCTTTTCTGTACTAAATTAGGCCACTTGAACTATAATAATTATTATATGATTGAGGATAACGCAAAAAGTCTTAGTGTTGTCTCTATGCTTGAGAAAATTCCACGAAAATTCAATACATCGGCTTGTTTGTGTCTATCATTTCTATTAGCTTGAGGCGCCATTAAGTTATGCCGGCTTCATTTTACTAAATGTGTCAACTTTGAACTTAAAGAGACTCAGACTGCGTTTCCACCAGAGATGTGCTAGGAAAATGAGCGGTGCTAAGATGTGTGGCAGAGCTGTGAAGATGAGCGTTGCGAGGATGTGTAGCGGGTTCTTTTCAGATTGCCAGCGAGCAAGGTGTATCTGCCCGTTGTTTGTTCGCCTACATCCATAGCAACGGATTCCTAGCACACATCTCTCGAAATACATTCCTAGCACACATTCCTACCCAACATGCATCTTGTACGTACAAAAACCGCGCTCCGCTAAACCGCCGTTTCCACCAGAGCTGTGCTGAGTAACACAAAGTAATTTAAGCGATTCTGTTGGTTCGTTAAACACACATTCCTCGTAACACATCCTCGCACATCTCTAGTGGCAACGCAGCCTTAGGTACCACGTTGTTGGACACAACGGCTATAGCCGTCTGCGGGAAGTGACGTAATACGGTACGACGGCTATATCAGTCAAAAATGTATCTGCTTGTTGCGGCAGAACGGCGACGACCATCAGAATGTCGGTATACTTGCCTTGTTAAGCAGTGTTTGTGCCATAACGTGGAGCTCTTCATTTCTGAAATTGCCAAATTCTAACCCACTATACGCTATCCCAACTATTCATGTTTTAAGGCGCATGGGTTAAACAGCATGACGGCTATAGCCGTCCATAACCTCCAATGTGATGTATTGAGCTCGTGTATAGCTGCCATATTGCGAGGTTTTTGTTTTTGTTTGGTTTTTATCTGTTTAGTACTTTGTATCCAGACTGCTTTGAAGAGTGGCATGAAACATAAATTTGTGTCTGAATTCTGTTTTTTTCGGGGATACCTCTGTTTGCTAATAAATTTGATTTATTTGTTTTGATACCGTCTATGTTCTGAGATGCGTTTTGTTTATAAATTTGATACAATAAAATTTTGTTTTTGTTTGAGCTTTTGTCTCGAAATTATCCCCTTCTTCCCACAATAGGTATATTTTACGATTACACTGATCAGACGGCTATAGCCGCGGTTGCCATTCTAGAACATAAAGTCAGCTGTGATATGACACGACGGATAAAGCCGTCTTTTTATTGACGCCAAAAACTTCAAAAATGGAAAAAAGAGTTTAAAATAAATACCCCTAAAATATTTTGATAAGGCAAATCATGTTACAAACGCAGAAAAAAAAATAGAAATGTTTTGAGATGCCATATTACGAAGCCTCCCGGACAGCAGAGTGTAAAACAATGTGGTACTTGTACCTCTCCTCAAGAAACAAGGCCGCCATTTTAGATTCAAAATTTCGTTTTGGAATGCATAGCAGTTACTGGATCTCAAGGTCAGTATACTAAATTCGGTATTAAATAATTGCGAAGATTTCAATCCTAACTATTGTATATAATAAAACTAGCAAACGTTAGGTTTTCGTGGCTTTTGTTTGTCAGCAATGAAGTGCTTCAACTGTGTTTTCACCGAAGGCTTTGGAACGAAGCTTGAAAGATTTGCTGAACCACAGTGGTGCTTAATAGTTTGCATAGAAACGTCCATGGATTACTCATATCAACAATCGCGAACCGTTATTGTTCACTTTTCTGAGAGCGTATCTCAGTATTATAGGATCAGTTTTTCGACGTTCTGGGCGAAGATCAAGTTGTGTTACTCTGGCATGTTATGAAATTAAATTAAAAGTTGTAGTAAGAAATCTAGGCATTTTACAGAAAGACAGCAAAACCTAAACCTTTCTTCTATGATTATTCATGATTTAATTCTGTCACACTTCTGAGCGGTAAAAAATAATCTTATAAGCTTATGATCTTTTACCACTTTCATGTCTAGTTCATGGCGAAAGAATTACTATAAGATGAGAGAGAGCATCCCCGAGACGCGAGGTGTCGCGTTCTCTATCCTTTATCTGCCACACTGATAGGTGATGTGATCGAAAAAAAATTCGATTTCGAGATAGTACGCTTTTTGGACGATATATGACATCTACATAGCGAAAATCCACGTCTCTCACTTCCGTCTGTCTGTCAATCAGGCCTGTCGGTCTTTCTGTCTATTGGCATTTTTATAGCCGCGTAATCTCAGTAATCGCTGCTTGGATTGTGATGGCTGTGGGGCCTTGGTAGGTAATGCCGCTATAATTTTGAAAATCGGTGCATTGGCGGTAGAGAAATGGGTAATAAACAGAAAACTATTAAATAGTTTCCAAACTTCGTTTTCAGTGTTTTTAGGGGTTCCTGATCATTTTCCATTTTTGTATCTGAAGGTGGTGATATCGGGGTGATGGGACGGGTGGGAGGTTTGAAAACTCAAGCGTTGTATTGTGACAACATATTGATACCGTGGAGGAAATGGTGGCAGTGTCGCGTTGCCAGTGGCGGAGGAGAAATCAACAAAAAAAACGAAAAATTTCAAAACTTCTCAAACTTCGTTTTTAGATATTTCAAAGATCCCTGATCATTATCTCCTTTTTTGATGATGAGGATGCAGAATGAAGGTGTAGAAATAGAGTAAATCCAAACTTTTTGTTGGCGCTGATAATGTTTGGGAAGTATTGAGTCAAAGCACTGAACGGCGTTTGTTTGTTTGTTTGAAGTGCATTGTAATATTACGCGAAATAGTATTATAATATTAATAAATTATCTAGATACTAGCTGTTGCCACAGGATATGTTCAGCCTCTGGCGGTTAACTATCCATGGTTCCACTGAACACTGAACCCATTCTCTGAAATACTGTAGCTTCATAAACGCATAAATTTCCACCACTGCGGCTGCATGTGCGCCTTTGAACGCAAAAAGTTGGCACAGTCACGTTTGTATAATAATTATGTTTGTAGGGAGTGCTCCGTACACGTTTCAGAACTGTGTGACGGTGCATAAAAACCTGAAATGCCACTAAAAATCTCTTCGCACAATATAGTACAGGAATATTTTTTATATTTCAGGGAAACCTCGTAACTTTTTTCCGACCCTTGCCCTTACATTGACTGAACAGATGTTTAGTCTAGTTATTTAATTGTATCACTATTTCTTTGACTATCCTAGCAACCACTTAAAAACTCATAGTCAGAGACCAAGTATAGATAATTGCTCCGATTTGCCTTCAATATGACAGCCACGTCATGGAGCATATTAATTTGGAAAGCTGCGTCAAAGGGTAATATGGTAGACAACTAAACTAAACACAAAGAAAGCTACTGGTCTTGACCAAATTCCAGCCGTTGTCCGTATCAGCGAGGCGTGTTTCCCGATGCATGGAACATTGACTACGTACAACCCAGAAAAGCAAAAAAACAATTCCCTGTGGCTCTTCTTAGCATCATGTCTAAGGTTATGGAGACTGTCATTAACTCACAGCTCCTGAAATACCTGGACAACAATAACATCAGAAATGATCGCCAGTATAGCTTCCGTAAGCATATGTCCACGGGTGACCTCCTGGCCTACGTCACTCACTTGTGGAACAGAGCAATTGAAAATCATTGCGAATCCCATGTTGCTGCACTTAACATATCGCCTCCGAAATTTTAGTCCGACACTCTACCACCTGAGCCATGGCGGTCATGGCAACCCATCCAGCAAAACGCTCATTAGAGGCGTCGAATTCGGAGGCACGGGTTCGAATCTCGTTGGTGGTCGGTTCTTTTTTCGACATTTTCTGGAAGCACCTTGATTTGAAAGCTCGACATGCTGGCAATAGCGTGAAAAATGGTATCGATCTCTGTTTGTTGTAGCCGAAGGCTTGTTTCATCAGACGACGATTTTCAATAGACGCCGGTGTTTCTCAGGGATCTGTGCTAACCCTTACACTGTTTCTGCTGTACATCAATGAGCTGCTGGAAATAACATCCAATCCTATCTACAGCTTCGCAGACATCAGTACATTAATATCGTGCACGGAACCACGCAGGTTTAGTAAATAAAGTACCTATAGTTTAACGTACAGAAAGCTAAGGCAACAACACCGACAAAGAAATGTCACGTTGGCTTACCAACTGTGGAAATGGAGGGTCACCCAATAGTCGAGTCACCTTCCATCAAGCTTTTGGGGATCAACATCAACAATAACATGCCCTGGCACGTCCAGTATTGCTAAAACGGCATCCCAGAAGCTTCGAGTTGTGTTCATAGATCACAGATGCGCTCCGAAGTACTCTCTAAAGCTTCTGGACACTAACCAGAACAGAGCAATTAGACTAATCGATACGTCTAACCTCACAAAGAACCTCCACAGCCTAGAACATCGAAGAAGGATGACTGACCTGTCCCTGTTTTACAGATTCTGTCATACAAGATGTTCGAGTGAGCTCTCCCAGATAATAGCACCAAAGGCCGTCCGAATGAGGAACACCAAAGAGGCTCTGCGAGCTTATCCTTACCAGGTCGAGGTTCTTACTGCCCAAACCAGTCTCCTCCAG
This sequence comes from Callosobruchus maculatus, assembly GCA_951848785.1. Taxonomy (NCBI): domain Eukaryota; kingdom Metazoa; phylum Arthropoda; class Insecta; order Coleoptera; family Chrysomelidae; genus Callosobruchus; species Callosobruchus maculatus. The sequence continues at coordinate 6,759,623 of CATOUR010000032.1, forward strand.
CATTCCTTCTTTTGGAGACCTTCGACGCAGTGGCATGAGCTACCGGGGAATTTGTTTCCCGAAGGCTATAGCCTGCAGCGTTTCAAATCTAACGTGTACCGATACTTATCCTCTCGCAGCGTTCCTACAGCACCATAGACTCAGCGTTTCTCCGCACATGCGAACGAAGCGAACCGAAGAGAAACGGTTGCGAGATAATACCAATTTGCATAGTATATATTTGGTCGTAAATCTATCAACATGAGTAGCTCCTCCTAGTAGAAAAAGGAAATGCCAAACAGAAAAATTTGGCTGCATAACATCAACCAAAAGTTGAATTCCATAACTTATTCTCGAAATTCTGGAAAGACAGAAAGAAGTTTTTTAAATGTATAAATACTCATCATCTAACATTCTCACGCTATATTATGTATATTTTAGTATCTGTGGGTGTTGGCCTATTCAAGTCCCGCGTGGAATAAGTTCCACTAACATAACCTTTTCATAGCAGCCGCGGTAATCTTATATAAAAAAACAAGAAAAACAAAAAAAAATAAGTTACAAGATGTTTATTTATTTATTATCGTCCAAGTAGATCCAAGTCTAATTACATGAATGTATACTTACAAAAAAAACTAAGTAATATGACAGAACTGACAAAATTTAAATACAATATAAAGAGGAAAAAGAAAATACTGCAAGAGGAATCTGAGGAGACATCAAGAACTCAAACCATTAAATTTGTAATATGGTGTACAGCTTTCTTAATAAATTGATTCTCATAAACAGAAAAATCCAAGTCACATAAAACATTGATTTGGTTTGCTAATCTAACCATCGATATCAATGGAAGTCGCAATGAAGTAGTGGAACAGACGCAGACGGGTACTTTAAAGAGCAGAGGAGAGCGTGTAAAACGTGGAGGTACATTAAGATTAATTAGGGCTAGAATTTCTGAATATATCGCTAAACTATGTTTGAGACGCTTTGTGAGTGTAGGTAGTGTCATATTTTTGATACCATGGAACTATCCTGCGAATGAAAATCCTGGACTATGGCTAGACATTTCCAAGCGCGAAAGTGAGAGGGCAACGACAGCGGCACACCGGCTCTCGCAACTAAAAAGGGTGCAGTCGTTGCCGTCTTAGATTCTTGTTGTGTCAATGCCAACTTGCCAACCATCGATGTTTACAATGTATTCACACATAACGGAACTACGTTTGCTTAACACTCGGACGATCTGATAAAGTTCTACGCTCCCGCTGAATTCGATCTGTCAGATGGTTGTTGTGAAATCGATTATCGATTGGTTTCTTTTGGAACCAAAATACAAGAATACAAAGTTGTCCGATTAATAGAATGTGAAACCTGGTTCTATGTAAATAATAAGAGTGGTTTGACTCAGCATTTCTACACATTTTGTTTTACATAACGTACCGCTATACCCCTTTCGCCAAATTTATGAGGACTCCTTGTAATTAGTACATCACACATATATCAAGGACGTTATTACTTTAACGTCCTTGGTTAACATCAATTAAAATTTCCAAAAGTAGCAAATTAGTGTTTCTGCATGTGCTCGATGGATGCATCTACAGGTATAAAAATCGCTATAATTTTATTGTGCAGCTCTTAACACTGATAGGTACTGTAAGTGAAATCACATATGGGTTTCAATATCTGAAAACAGATCCCTCGTAAGCTGAAAAGGCACAATAAATGGGTATGTTAAGAGGTAGTGTTATAAGAGTATGTAATATTTATAAATTTAATTGGGATATATCAACTATTTTGCTTTCTTACCCAGATTTTTAATTCTTTATTTTCAAATATTCTGCAAACGTTTGCTAACATCCTCTACGTCCCTGCTATATACTTGTTTGATCAATGCCATATATCCTAAGATACCTTTCTAGTCAACTATAAACCTATATTTCTCTGTCAAACTCTAACCCTCTGCGTCAAGAATTACCTACAAGGTTTTCTTAGTGGTGAAGAAAGTGTGATCTTTTCAGGATGTCCCATCCATTGAAAGGTGTGTCCTCGGAGATAAGGACTCCAAGGCGGAGGAGAAAAAAGAAAAAGCAGCGGCACCGAGACATAATGTCTGTGGAAGGAGTCCGGAAAATCATTTTGAGCGAATTAGCACAAAAAATTATCGGGTAAGCACCTTTGCTTGACAATAACGATGTATTTCCTCGTAATGCTATATTTGTAATCCAACTGCTCACACAGTAGTTTATGGATTAAGCAATTATTAATAACCTATAATAATAATAATAATAATTATGCATTTATTAATCGACAAAAATACATATACAATACAAAAATAAAGGAATGCTCTCGTAAAACACGAAAATGTACACCAACCTCAAAGGAGAGCTCACATAAGGTGATTTTCCACTCACCCTTGCTAGTAATAATATCTATTTATGTACAGACATGTTTTATATATAAGGAGGTGTGAGTCGTGACCGACACAGTTACAACAAACAACTAGAAATAGTTGGGTATGCGGTCAACACAACCAAAACAGGGGGCTCAATTGAAGGAGTACTCTTCGTTTAAATCAAGCTTTCGAAAAATTTTTGTTTTCTTCATCAGGATTCTACAAAATACAGAAAAACACCCAAAGTTAATCCAACAGTACTATAAAATAAAGTTTTTAATACATACTGAACATGTGAGCATGCTTTCTTTGTTAAACCTGACATGTTTTATATGTATACTAAAGAACTATATTAGTTACGCAAGTCGGTGGTTACGCATTAACAGTTTACATTGTGTTTAAACTACTTGTCTCAAACCTTCAAAACAGACACGTATTTGGGGGGTACAGGGGGTTCGCACGTAAATATTCAAAAATCTATGGTTAGGAGGGGTAATGTTATGCCTCGAACGAGTGTTGAGTTGTGGCACCTCAGATCTAAAAGTAATTTACTCATATAAATAGCTAGAATGCTTTTCAGTTAGAATCTCATGATAGAAACATATGTTTGTTCTCGGTAATTTTTCATGGATCTCCTTCTTCAGGTACATACACTCTGCAGCGTGTAGGTGTTCAAATGTTCATTACTTGTAATTAACTATCTGGATAAAACCTTCCTTTGCACGTCGAAAAATGGTAACCGCATTGTAAATGCCGCACCAATATCTTACGTTCCTCAGCCAGGAATGTTGCTTGCGCCCTACGCCTCTCCGTCCTTCGATCTTTCCCGTCAGCACAAGTTTAAGCATTGAATATCTCGATCCTCGCAGAATGTGCCCCAGATAAGATAGTTTCCGGTGTTTAATATTATTTATCAGTTCTCTTTCCATGCCTGCTCTTCTCAGTACTTCTTCATTTGTAACATGCTCCACCCACGAGATTCCCAGGAGCCTTCGCAACAGTCACATCTCCATTCCTTCAATTCTGTTCATGGATCTTACTTTCAAGGACCACATTTCTACACCATATAGAAGAATTGGCCATATATAGCATTTTACCACCCTCAATATAAGGCTCAGAGGGACTTACGACGAATTAGAAACTTACTGAACTTTGTAAAAGTTGTTTTTGCCATAGCCACCCTGGTTTTTACTTCCACGTAGATAGTAGTAGTAGATAGATAGCCATCTTAAATCCTGTAAGTTACGCTATCATACTTTCGGATTCCAAATATATAACGCACAAATGAGTTCCGACCCTCTGGATACGCGTTTCTGTATATCAACATCAATTTAAGCTCTAAATATCCTCTGTGTATGCACAACACCCCTTAGTGCTTTTATTCAATGTTTCAGTTGTGTCGCTGGTGAAAACGTTACATCCGAGAACCCTTGGATGATGGTAAGGAAGGAACTAATTCAAGACAATATTGAACTGCATGAGGAAAGTTCTGAATTTTTACCCATCAGGAATGAAATACTCGCGTACCCTAGGCCAGAACTATTGATAGGTATTACTATACATACATATACTTATTTGATAGAGTAAAACCCAGGCCGGAATAAAACCGGCCGTCCAAAATCGGTGTGTGCAACTAGCGTTAGGCGAGCTTGCGACCAAAAATCGTAGCTGAGCGATTGCCGACTCTGGCGCAAAACACATACAGTTGGCGACTCTGCTATTTCTAATTTCCATTTCATTGGTTTTCTCCTCAAAACTAAGAGCTAGCCACATGAAGCGGCAATATTGCCAGTTGTTTTACAATTGAAACTTTAACTCAGCGACTCTTCAAAGAGAGAATGCAGGCAAGTCAAATTGGTCGACCTTCGTTATCGTTGTTGGGCAGCATTTATATATTTTTTATTACCGCGCATGCTCAAAATAAAGATAGCCCCGAAGTTTGTTACTTCTGGTGGTCCAAAAACGCCCAATGTCTCAAAATAGACATAATTTGAAAATCTGGAGTTGATTCGCAATTAACAAATAACCCTTAGAAGTTTTAAAATAAATCGATCTCACTGGAAGTTATTATAGTTCCAATCAGATAGACAGAAAGTCGATACTGAAATCTTTTTGTATTGAAGGAAAAATGCAAATACGTAGTAATGTTCAGGTATCAGTAAAACTGGCTCTGATGGTTTGAATGATTCAAAATTACATAAAAAAAATTGGGCGGCTCAAGTTAGTCGTGCAACGAGGTGAAACCTAGTTTGGTGAGAGGAGATGAGTACTATATGGGTGAATATTTGACAGCTTCTTGATACAATACAGGGTGGGCCAATAGTGGGTGGACGGAGGATTGTGGGCTTACTAAAAAATATTTCAAAAATCCGTCACTTGATCATGGTTTGGACCCTTGAGGGCTATAACGAAAAAATATTTTCACTTAAATTTTGACGTTTATACAGGGTGATTCATATCAAACTTATATTTTTTTGAATGGAACCCTCTATGTATTATTGCATATTTGGATTCCTTGGTCAATTCTAATGTGACTTTATGTATCATACATGGAACTTTAAACGAACCGTTTAGGCACAAATCACCATTTTTGGTATAACTAGGTATCAGAAAAAAATTGAATATCGCAGCGATTATAAAACTTAGAAGGCCGGCTATATTTGAATTCTTTTTGTACTTGGAGAAATCAGTAGATTAATTAAGGAAATTTCAATCACAGATAACTTGATTTTTTCAAATGGGAATGCCTATTTTGGTTTAAAGAATCAAATGTAAAATTTGATTACCTTTCTAACGAAATAGCATTCTTGATATCAATCTTTTTTGGTTTTCATTTTATTTCAAATTTTCGATCAAATCGGTGTTTTTCGATTTTCCTGCATGCAAGCAACCTAGTAGGCCATGAAAACAAAAGCTCGTTAATATGGAAGAAAACAACTAACTACGTAGAAAGATGCAAACGAACTCGAGTAGCGAGGCAAAAACATGAAAATTCCTTACAACACATCAGCTCTAACCGGAAACAACAGCAGCAAGATATCTAATGTCAATGAGTAGCTGGGGTATGACAGAAGTGTTTGTTTTTCACAGCCTATTAACTATTGAGGTCTACTAGAGCTTGACAAATTTCCAAAACGATTAAAAATTTTGAAACAAAAGGAAAACTATCAGCGATTTTTGCATACAGTCTAACATGTTTAGATTGAAATTTCACATTTAATGGGATAAAAAAATAGTCATTTCCGTTTAGTTAAGTCAAAAGTAAAGATATCTCCAACTGGAGCATTCTGAACATCTATTGAAATAATTGCTAGAATTTTTTAATTACGCTATGTTGTAATTGTGATTATTTCATGTAGTTTCCTACAAACTAATTTATGTTTTACAATTCAAACAGACTGCAATTCAAATTTCATTTTCCGCGATTTTGCTAATAAGTAGAAGTACCTACTGAAGAATTTGAAGGGTCCCAGTCAGAGGTATCATTACTTTTAATTTACGGAAATGGCTACTTTTTTATAGCATTAAATTTGATAATTTATTCAAATTTATTCAGAAGACATAGATATTTTACTGCCAGCAACAATCACTAGTAGTTTTCCTTTGATTAGATATTTTTTTACTGACTTTGGAAACTGGCTAATAGCTATAGTAGGCTGTGAAAAATGAGCGTTCTTGTTACCGCTATTGTTTCTGGTTAGAGCTAATATGTTGTAAGGAATTTTCGTAATCTTGCCTCGCTGCTCTAGTTAGTTTGCATTTTGCCACTAAGTTAGTTGCTTTCTTCCATATTGACGAGCTTCTGTTTATTTTTCATGGCCTGCTAGGTTGCTTGCATGCAGGAAAGTTGAAAAACAACGATTTGACTGAAAATTTGAAATAAAATGAAAACCAAAAAAGATTGATATCAAGAATGCTATATCGTTAGAAAGGTAATCAAATTTTACATTTGATTCTTTCTACCAAAATAGGCATTCCCATTTTAAAACATCAAGTTATCTGTGATTGAAGTTTCCTTAATTTATCCTCTGATTTCTCCAAGTACAAAAAGAATTCTAATTTAGCCGACTGACCTAAGGTGACGCATTTCATGCTTAGTCGTACCGCAAAGTAAAGGCCTTCTAAGTTTTATAATCGTTGCGATATTCAAGTTTTTTCTGACACCTACTTATACCAAAAATGGTGATTTGCGCCTAAACGGTTCGTTTAAAGTTCCATGTGTGATACACAAAGTCACACTAGAATTGATCAAGGAATCCAAATATGCAATAATATATAGGGGTTCCATTCAAAAAAATGTAAGTTTGATATGAATCACCCTGTATAAACGTCAAAATTTAAGTGAAAATATTTTTTCGTTATAGCCCTCAAGGGCCCTACCATGATCAAGTGACTTTTTTCTGTAATATTCTTTAGTAAGCCCATAATCCTCCGTCCACGCACTATTGGCCCACACTGTATAGTCGAAAATGGATCTTTTTGATGCTCTCGACTAGTTCCCCTCCAACTTCAGAATATACATTTCAGGTTACATTCCTGACGACAGATATGATTACGACGAATTTTACATATGTGTAACAGAACAAGCGTTGGCAACTGTTAATGATATAATTAGTAAGATAAAAGCAGAGCAAGAAGGAAGGTTATACAATGCTATCAATAAAAAAATTAAAATGTGGTACGTATATTCAGATATATATATTAAAACAAAAATGTCTAGGAAATTTTTAACCTCTAGTAAATTGCGGTAGCTAGTAGACTGTAAAAAATATCTATTACTGTCATACTTCAGCTTCTCTTTGACCTTAGAGATGTTATCGCAGTTATTTCTGGGAGAGTTGATTTGTTGTAAGGAATTTTTATAATCTTGTCCCTTTAGTCTAGTTAGTGTGTATTTTTCAGCTAAGTTAGTTGTTTTCTTCTGCCTGAACAGGTTCTTGTTTATATTTCATGGCCTGCTACGTTGCTTATAGGTAGTAAAATTGATTTGTTTGAAAATTTAAAATTAAATGAAAACTACCGGAGATTGATATTCAGAACCTTATATCGTTAGAAAGGTTATCAAATTCTACGTTTAACCGTATAAAAAAATTGGGCATTCCCATTTGAAAAAATCAAGTTATCGCTGACTGAAGTTTCCTTAATTAATCGACCGATTTCTCCAAGCATAAACGTAATTTAAATTTGACAGTCTCATCAAAGCTGACGCATTTTATGCGTAGTAGTACGGCAAAGTCACAGCCTTCCATATTTTATAATTTCTGCGATATTCAATTTTTTCCTGATATCTACTTATACCAAAAATGGCGATTAACACCTAAACGGTTCGCTTTAGGTCCCATGTATGATACATAAAGTCACACTAGAATTCACCAAGGAATCCGAATATGCAATAATATTCGGGGTATTCCATTTGAAAAAACATAACTTTGATACATTTCGTGTTTTTGGGACACCCTGTATAACATGAAAATATTTTTAAAATGTAGGCTTTATAGGTATCTATCCATCCGAAATTATTATTTTCTTTTTTATCAAATAATTTAGCCATAATGCTCCGTGTCGAATAATGTGAATAACCCCGTGGAACTCCCAATCTCCGACTTCAGCCCACTAGACCTTAGACAGAAGAAAGTCAACTGCTCAGACAACCATGCTCTTCTAGGTGTTTGTAGAGGATTCCATGCATTGGCTTGCCTTTGTGCAGTCTTGAAAGAAATTGGACTTCAGCAGCTTTAATGTGAGTTTTTAATTGTGTTGGAGCAAGTTCCGTAACGGACTGTCGACGCCTCCTTAGCAAGTTGTTGCCAGTTCTACTCTGTTATGTGGACGCTCCAAACTCGATAGTCCACGCCCTCTCAGGTGTCGTGGCAGGCATATTCACGAGACTTTGGACCTAGGATGTAGACTTCTCTCCATTTTCATCCTTTTGCGGAACTTGGCGTCGATTTGTCGCAGCTGTTCAAGTTTGAATCTTAGTACTACCCATAAGTGTCACAAATATGACCATTTGGCTCGAGAATGTAAGGGTCCAAGTAGGGTGAATATATGCCTTAGATGCGGTGAATCAGGGCATAAGGCAAGCGAATGTGAAGGTGAAGAGTGCTGCCTGAGTTGCGAGGTAAAGGGGCACAGGACAGGGACGCTAAAATGCCCAGTATATAGAAAAATGCTGGCAAAACATAGGAAGCCCAGTATATCCTGCTGAATGGTTAGAGCACTACAAGTAAATGTAGATAGGGGTAGAGCAGCCATGGAACTCCTACACAAAACTGCGGACGATAATAAGGCCGATATTATCTTAGTTGCAGAACCAAATAGGAAACTAGTTAAAAAAGGCGGGTGGGTGATAGATGAAAATATAGATGTTGCGATGAAAACCAATTCTAATATTAAAATCATAGGAAAGGGAGCAGGTGAAGGTTTCGTGTGGCTGGAAATGCAGGAAATAGTAATGTATGGATGCTATATATCCCCAAATGTCGGCATAGAGAGGTATTTGAAATTTTTAAATGATTTAAGAGAGAGTATGAGAAGACATAACAAAGAAATAATAGTGGGAGGTGACTTTAATGCTAAATCTTACTTGTGGTGCTCTAAAATAGAAGACAAACGAGGGGAAATACTAGCTGATTGGATGGGACAAGATGATCTGGTGGTCCATAACCAGGGGGACTCTCCGACCTTCGTGAGAGGGGCTAGTACATCATATATAGACATAACATTCAGTACAAAGCAAATAGCCAAACATATAATGAACTGGAAAGTACTAGATGACGTAAGCTTGAGTTACCATCAGCTTATCATGTTTGAAGTACGAACCACGAAGCCAAATACCCGTCAGGTGAACCATAAATGTAAAGGTTGGTGTATAAAATCTCAAGATATGAGCAAACTTGTGGATAAGTTTGCCGAGATTATAGAAACGGCAGATAAACCCTTACTGGATGCAAAAGGTCTCTCTGAAGCGATAGAAATAGCGTGTGACTGTTCGTTTAGGAAAAGAGGTAAATACAGGAAGAAAGCTGTATACTGGTGGAATGGGTCATTGACGGAAAAACGTAAAGAATGCATAAGGAGTAGAAGGTTGGCTACGAGAGCAAACAAGAGAAAAGACGAAGATTTAAGAAAGAAATGCAGAGAGGAACTCAAAAAATGTATGGATGAATTTAAAAAGGCAATTATGAAGGCGAAATGGGAATCCTGGAAGGAACTGGTAAATGAGGTGGACAATGATGTTTGGGGCAAAGGATATAAGATCGTGATGAATAAATTAAAACCCCCGCCGCTAGTAACCATGACAGATGAACAACAGGTGGAAATCGCTAGACTTTTATTCCCGAGACATCAGGTGACTAGCTGGAGCCGATTGACTATGAAGCAAGCGGACGTACCACTCTTTACGAAAGATGAAGTCACAGCAGCTATAGACAAAATCAAAACAAAGAAGGCACCTGGCCCTGACGGAATACCCGCAGAGGTGGTAAAAGCTATAGTTGAGTGTCATCCAGAAATCTACTGAAATCTACTTGGCAGTATTCAATCATGTTTTGCTAAACGGTGTGTTCCCCAAGGAGTGGAAACACGGACGACTAGTTCTCATAGAAAAACCTAAACCAGGTCATTCTGAAAAAGCGTATAGACCCATATGTGTCCTAGATGTGCTAGGGAAACTGCTGGAACATCTGATCCTAAGGAGGCTCAAGGAGGCAATAGACAGAGGAGGGGGATTAGCAGAAGAACAATACGGTTTCAGAGAAGGGAGGTCTACGCTAGATGCGATAAAGAAAGTGCAACAAATTGCTGATGAGGCAAGCAGGCGGGGAAAACGTCACTACTGTGCTCTAGTGACTATCGATGTGCAGAATGCTTTTAACTCAGCCCCGTGGGTAGGCATACTGAATGAGCTAGAAAGAAGAAATATCGATCCATACCTATATAACATACTGGCCAGCTATCTTGAGGACAGATACCTAAACATTGGTGCGACAAAGGAAATGGAAGTCACGTGTGGCGTACCGCAAGGATCAGTCTTGGGCCCTACACTGTGGAACATCTACTACGATGGCGTTCTGAGACTGAGGGTTCCTAAAGGTGTAAAATTAATTGGATACGCAGATGACCTGGCTGTGGTAGTGACGGGCAAGACACCGGAAAGTTTAGTAGTAATGGCAAATAAAACACTTGAAAGCATTTACCAATGGATGGAGAACAAGCAGCTGAAGATCGCAGCCCATAAAACAGAGGTGGTTTTACTCACAGCAGGGAGAAAGCTAAAAACCATTACGCTAAAGGTAGGAGGTGTTAATGTTACAAGTGTGGAGTGTCTCAAATACCTGGGTGTGTACCTGGACAGGAACATGTTAATGGGAGAACATTTAAAGAAAATCACGGAGAAATCTATCAAGGCCCTGGGGAATTTAAGTAGAATAATGCCCAATATTGGCGGTCCTGGAGAGAGAGGCAGAAGAATATTAGGCTCTGTGGTTGACTCAATCCTAATGTATGGACATGACGCCTGGAAGAGAGCTATAAAAAAAAGGTATACAGGAAAAAGGTTCTGGGACTACAAAGGCGGGTGGCTATAAGAATCATAAGAGCCTACAGAACTATATCCACGAGCGCAGCGTTAGTAATAGCTAGAGTACCTCCTGCCGACCTTCTGATAGCACAGAAAGAAGAAGAAAAGTGTGTGGGCAAAGATACTGCAAGAGAAAATATGATTAAAACCTGGCAGGAATCTTGGCTGAAGGAGGATACTGGTAGTTGGACAAGAAGGCTTATACCAGATATCAAACCATGGATGGAGAGAGTGCACGGAGATACCACCTGTTTTCTTACCCAGATGATAAGTGGGCATGGATGCTTCCAACAGTATCGGAAACGATTCACCCACACAACATCAGAGGAATGCATTTACTGCTACCAGGTAGACTCGGTACAACACACCTTTTTTGAGTGCATACACTGGAAATCTGAGAGAGATGTGGTAGAACAAGCCATAGGAAAAGTGACCCCCGATAATATCATACCGAAAATGTTAAACTCAGAAGAGAACTGGGAGATTGTGGCTAAATTTACAAGACAGGTCATCGGGCGAAAGGAGAAAGACATAATGGGGATGGAAGGAAAAAAAATAAGTAATAAAGGAGAATTAATGGAGGAACAATAAGAACATACGATACCGCATCACTTCTTGAAGCAATACTATGTAATTCCAGGAAGTCCACCTAGCGAAGACAAGGGGTTTTAGTCGGAGTAGCGCCCGACACTGTTGGAAGTATTTGAAGCCATTGCGCCAGCTTCCTTCGCCAAGCGGTTTCCCCTTTGGAAAAAAAAAACTACCCATAAGAATAGTAGCATCTTGAATAATCTCTTTAGAACTTCACAATATAAAATTGAGGAAGCTGCTGTAACTCTAGTATAAATTTATAGGGTAAGCCAAGGCAGCGAAGTGGAAGTTGATGAAGAGATCGTGAAAAACTCAAGGGCTCTGATCGAAGTGGAAGTGGAAAGTGAGTACCCAATATTCTCTGCCTTCAAACCACAATTTCAAATCACTAAAGCTGAACAAATGAGGGATGGGTATATGGAACTGAGGTGCTATGACACTACAATTAACAACGTAAGTAATATTACAATAGCTCAGTCACGTAGGATGGGATAGTATCATTAGAAGGAAAACTTATGAGATGAAGAGGGATCTCTGGACATCTCAGTCAAGCTAGAGGACTTATTTTAAGACCTCTGGCCAAGGTGGGGCGGTTCTGTCTCTCAGTGGCAGAAGCCGGCTAAGGGTGCTTGTTGGCCCGCTATCTGGCCATAACACCTTTAAACATTACTTGGGAGTGGCAAATGTCCGATGTTTATACGATGTAGCGAGAAGGAAGATAGCTATGTCGTTGTGAAGTCCTTGGGTAGTACAGAAAGGCCATACTAGGTACAAGGGTGCTTGAACCTGAGGATATAAGATTGTCAGGACCTGTCAGGACCCAAGGCTATCCTCCTCCTTGCGATGAGGGCTGGACCTGGGAATTAGGGTAAAGAGAGGCGCATAAGGGACCGCTTGTAGACATATTCACTCGTGGTTCTGGTCACCCGCAAGCCTTTCTCCTTCTTTCATTCATTCATTTAAAGCGAATTATTATTGGAAGCACATGAAATGACTCTACAAGCTTTTGGTTCATCACCATAGTCACAATGTCTTAACAGACATGTTGTGAACTCGTAAAATGCATTAAGTAGGAGCTAGAGTATTGCCGACACGAATATTATCAATAGTTTTGAGAACTGTAGCCCGCCATCGTCCGCGATTTTCTGTCATTTCAGTGGCGCCCTTGATACTCTTGATACTCTTTTGTTTTTGCTTACTTCTCGAATCATTAAAGACGTTTATAGAAGTGAGTACCAAAAGTTCAAAATTGTTAAATTCGATATTTTTGGGAGACACTTCCGAAGTGTCAGTAATTTTTATTCCATCAATCCATATATGTAGTTTCACTAAAATCGTCTAGAGCTGCGAACATGATCCTATATCAAAGTTCCACTGTTTAAGATAATGCCTTGACTGGCTGTAATATATAAACATAATTTCAGGTGTTCAAAAAAAGAATAGACGCGAAAGTTCAAGTAGCACCACAATTCATCACTGCAGAAGCGCAAACTACTTGTACTTACCCATCTAATAGTACAACCCAGTACCAATACGAAATTGAAAATACTGAAGAGCTTTTCAAGAAGTGCGAGAAAAACATTCAAGTTTTCACGGAAGAACATTATGAGGACCTGTCTGATGTACTTACGGTAATAATTTTTGGATAAACTTCCCAAACGAAGACGACTGATTTTTCGGTGCCATATAATATATTTTCGGGGATTTGATAAAACACTGATCTCCCACCAAATGAGTTTCTATAAGTCTTCATTCCCGAATGGAATGGCGTTTAACGCAAATCAGTCCCATCTGGAAGTGAAGAATTTTCTAGTAACAATGCCTGTGAAATACCAAACTAAGCTAAATAATTTTCCAGACTAATGAAGAAGTGTTGTATGTGAATTGTGAACTTGTTGAATTTTAAGTTAACTGATAGCAAACCACATTCGTCCATACAAACAAATCTATAAAAACCTTTTCAGATAGCGAGGCTGACCTAAAAGCACTGAGCTCCAAACGGGTTGAATCAAGACTCGTATGGAACTGTATACATCTCCTCAACGATCTTGGAACAAGGAGCAAAGTAACTTTGGCTTGGGTTCCGGGTCATAGCAGAGTGGAAGGCAATGTATTGGCCGACGCGCTCGCAAGAGGAGGAACCGAATCTGTGTTCATAGGACCAAAACCATTTGCGGGCATTGCGAAAAGCACCACTAAGAAAACCATCTCAGATTGGGCAGAGAGGAAATTCTCCTACACTGGCGAGATACACCAGTGCTACTTCACTCGAAGAAGGAACATTGTCGTCTGAGGAACCACATGCAGAAGTTAGGTCTTGAACAAACAACAGACTGACGCTTCTGCTATGTGGAGGACGAAACAGCGGAGCATATTCTGTGCTCCTGTCCAGTACTGGAAAGTGCTAGGTTCCAGACTTTTGGACTTGCCCAACTGGAACCTTTTCACTTCAAGGAAATTTCACCCACCACGACCATCACCTTCATTAAGAGGTGTGGGTTGTTCAGTGAACTCTAAGCAGGTGTGAGCCACAATGAACACAACAGAGTCGCAGTGGAACGAAGCATAATCGCCCCACTCACTTTCAATCTAACCTAACCTAAACCACATTCATTTTCCATTGTAGGTTAACGGTGCCCTCAATCTCTATTCGGATGACTTCGCAAACTTAGTAAACAATCCAAAATTTGCCAAAGCGGTTGCAAAGGAAGAAGTGAAAGAATACATGTCCTTCATGGACGTGCATATGTGCAAAGGCAAGATGATTGCAGACGCTGTGTGGCACCCCATGTGGACTGGAATAGTTGCTGTAGCTTATGCCGATGCGGCACCCAGCATATTCTATTCTGGACATAACCAAGATGATGTGGTGAGTGTTCTCCATTCAATAGGCTAACTGTACTCCCTCTCTCAAGCTTTCATCGCGATCGGTTCTCCAGGATGCTTCTATTTAAAGGCATAACTCTTAGATCCATTTTGGAAAAAACCTCAAAGGTGTAGGTAGCCTTTTAATTTGTAAATACATTTGAGCAGTTTCGGGAAGTTTTTAGAAAAAAAGTACTTATGCATAGTGGCTTTCACGTAGTATTTGCGTTGCATACTTTTGAGATTTATTAATAATTTTTATTTGTATAATCGGCAGATAAGCAATCTGCACTTTTTTTATCATCAGCCTCCCGCGAAACGCTGTAGGAGCGTTGCGAGATGGTAAGTGTCTGTGCGCGTTAGATTTGAAACGCTGCAGGTTGTAGCCGTCTAGAAACAAATTCTGGGCATCTCATTCCACAGCCTCAGTTCTCCAAAAGAAGGAATGCTGGAGAAGACTGGTTTGGGGAGTACGGATATCGACCTGGTAAAGATGAGCTCGCAGAGCATCTCTCGTGTTCCTCGTTCGAATGGTCTTCGGTGTTATTATCTGGAAGAGCTTATTCCAACATCTTCCGTGATAGAATATGTAAAACGGTGACAGGTCAGCCACCCTCCTTCGATGTTCCAGGCTGTGGAGGTCCTTAGGCGTATCGTATAGTCTGATTGCTCTCTTCTGGATAGTGTCCAGAAGCTTTAGCTTCTGGGATGTCGTTATGGCAATACTACGACACGGTCGTGGTAGGACATGTTGTTGTTAATGTTGATCCCCAAAAACTTGACGGAGGGTGACTCGACTAACGGGTGATCCTCCATTTCCACAGTTGGTAAGCCAACGTAAGACTCCTTTGTCAGTTGTTGCCTGAGTCTCCAGTACGTTAAACTGTACTTTATTTACTAATCCCCACTCGACAATTGTTTTGATGCCTACGTTGATCTGTGAGGCATGCTGCTGTCACCGACGTACCGTCTCCTGGTGTGTTAGTGGCTTGCCTGGTTGGAGAGTGTAGATTGGATTGGATGTTATTTCCAGCAGCTCGTTGATGTGCAGCAGAAATAGTATAGGGAATTAAGTTCTTCAGTGTTAAGAATTTATTGACATTGCTCAAGGATTACATTTATATAATATAATTGCACGTCATGGACTATCTACAACAGTTCTAATCATACTCAAAGCAAAAACATGTGTCTCGTACATTTCTCTTACCTCCAAGCCCTCCTACCACTCACGGAACCTTCGTCGAACGACATAACAACATGAGTGTAGGGCTGGTCTGAGCTGGTTGATCTTAAGGCTTAATTATCGCTTCTACGTTCTTCGCTTTCTTTGGTGCTCAGAATTTTCCTTACCATGCATCGGATGGTCTTCCAGTAGACTTTATGCGAGATCATTAGTCTCACCATGTTATCCGCCTTCAGATCTTCAAATAGGTTTGCACAGGCTTCTTGTCTGTGTGTGAGCCACCTCTCACACTCGAAGATCGTATGTTCGGCCGTATCTAGCTGTCCGCAATGGCGGCACTGGTCGTCGATGGCTCTTCCTACCCTTTTCCGATGCACTCGGAACGGGCCATGTGCCGTTAGAGCCTGCGTCAGAAAATAGCAGGTAGTCCTGTGCTCGCAGCTCACCCATTCTCCTACTGATAGTATCAGTCTTTTCGTCCACTGCGCAACATCCGTCGTTTGAGACCACATCTGCTGCCACTTCTGTGTGGTCCGTTGTCGGCAGTCTTTCCGCCTCGTCTCTGTGTCTCATTGTGAGATGTAAATGTGTCGTCCCTCTTTAGCTAGCAGATGCAAAGGTGGTATTCCTGTCACCACTTGCAAAGCTTTACTGGATACTGTGCGATAGGCACTGGCTACCCTCAGCAGTGACATCCTTTGCAGCCTGTCCAGCTCCTGCTGACGTTTTTTCCTTTTGAGTACCCTGTGCCAAACTGGCGCTCCGTAAAGGACAATCGACTGGATGATTCCGTTCAGAAGTGTTTTTTTCTACTACTGGGTCCCCAATATTCGGCATCAGTCTAGAGAGCATGGCTATTCTAGCTTCTGTCTTCTGAGTTGACCTTTTAATGTGGTCTGAGAAGCACCTCTCGTTGTCTATATAGACTCCCAAGTACCTCACGGAATTGCTGGGGATTATCCTTTTGCCTCTAAGCTGGAAGCTCACGTCCTCTCTCTTTAACCTATATCCTCGTAGTATCACTGCCTCAGTCTTTTCTGGAGCCAAATCTAGGTGATGATCACATATCCAGTCGTCAATCATTTGCAAGGCCCGGTTCACCTTGTCTGATAGGGATACCTCGTCCTTGGCTGGTACATTCGTACATTTGGCTCTCCTACATTGCGCTCGAGCAACAGTGCTCCAATGTTCCGACCAGAAAATTTGGCAAATAAATAATAATAATAATTTATCCTGGCAAGCAGGTATTAATCCCAACCAGTGAAGTATACAAATGAAAAGAACAAACAAATTACATAAACAAGAAGGTAAATTAAAACAAATAATATATAACCTAGCTTAGGTTGATTTCGTTTGACAGAAACAGTTTTTTTACCTTATCTTTGAAGACTTGTGGACTGTATGTTTTTAAGACAGGTGGTATTTTATTGTAATAATGAGCAGCATTATAAGTAAACGAATTTTTATACATTTCTGTTCTGTGTTGTGGTATATCCAAGGTGTTTTGAACAAAGCGCAACGAAGTTTGATGTAAGGAGTTTCTAAAAACTAATCGGATATTAAGATATGACGGTAATTGTTTCACTATGATACGATGTACCAAGCAGATAAGGTGTAATATCTGGATTTATTATCATTGTGTAGAAGCATAAGCATAATTTAGGGATTGAAAACCGCGACTATGTGGATCTATAGAGCCATAAAGTAGGTAACTGAATGTCAACTTGTTATAACAAACTTTAGATAAATGGAACCGATACCGTACTGCTAACTTTCCCCTCCTCTTTCACTACAGTACACCGATTAATGGCGAAACTTTTGGCTATGCGGCTTTTGGAAAACTTTTAATCACCAGTAATATATCAGTACAAACCAATGAAGCGAAATAAAGGTTTTTGTATAGTACGTAATTATAATATCTTAAAATTCAATTCGCCATAGGTTATGAAAGCTGTACATGGAGTAAACCCAGTGTTAATGTGGAGTTGTTTGGATGCCCTCAAACCCAGGCTGATTCTAGAAACACCAAGAGAAGTCCACAAGCTCTCTTTTTGTAATTTTGATCCAAATATACTAGTTGGAGGCTGCAGCAACGGTCAAGTAGTAGGTATCTATAATACTACGCCACGAAAACGTAGCGGCTAGTGGTAGTCATTAGTTATTAGTGTCTATTGGGAGCTGGGGCTAGGCTGGGGTAACAATACGTCTCATGTCATTGAATTGATTGAATTCTACCTATACGGCAACCATACTATCTGAATAACTGGCATATCGGCCGCTGTTGCCAATGGGTATTTTCAAAAAAAAAGTTACGACATCAGACATCACATCCAAATTTCAAGTTTAAAATGAATAGATTATCTATAAAATTGATGAAGAATGCATGCTGCTGCTCAGAATGGATCCACTGAAGGTCGAACCAGCGAAAGGCGTAGGAATAGCAATACAAGGGGAGGCAACGTGGAAGCAGCAGCATAGTTAGGTTAGCAAAATTTCAAATGTACATTTTCATGTTATAAATGCCAATACCTCACACAAGGCCTGGCCTTCGAGGTGGCAATTATTTGTAATTAAGAGTACAAATAAATAATAATAATAATAATAATAATAATAATAATAATAATAATATTGTCTTTAAAAACCATGTAACGAACATTTTTACTTTTTTTCTGTGAACGAGAATTGGCTTAAAGTCCTTCCCAAAACTCAAACATAAAATTTTGTGTCAAAGCTGTGACGTAATAAATCTTAGCGTGACGTTATAAGTCTTTCTTGGAGTCATCCTTACAATGTGACTGCAATTTGCCGTCTAACATGAGACATTCTTCTCTCTGTCTACCAACATAACCTCCGTTTCTCATTAACAGATGTTTATTACTCTATTATATGATCTATATAGCTTGGGTAATAATATATTGTTCAACGATGCGGTAATGATGGCAATAACTCACGCAGTTGAAGTTTCAACAAGTGAGTTATTACCATTACCACGAGTTTAATACTATAATTTATCTACGACCAACGCAATTAATAGTACGACTTAGATACATGTTACGAATTATTGACAACTTGACCTCACTTCTGTAAAATAAACAGTGTATACTGTTAAATTAGCATTTGACGTCTCTGGCATGGCCACCTTTGCAGTTATTATAGCATGTATTTCATCATATGAGTATCTTTAAGAGATCGGTACTTGTATATAGTAGGCGTTGCTCATAACTCACGGCTGGAGCGTGAGTTATGAAAAACAATTCAAGCTGTTTTTTATAGGTAGTATTGCCTGTTCAAAAGTAGTTTAGTAATCGCTGTATAACTTAATGGGAGTAGATAAATTATATACTGTGACAGTTGTGATACAAATGGAAGGAACGTATGCGTGACACTAGTGACAGGCCGATAATGACGCCAATGTTGCCAAATGAACTGCTAATTACATAGTGATATAAAAAATTGAATAACAGTGCAGCAAAATATTTCTATAAGACGCTCTTGACTTGCACAGTTGTCAACCCAAATCACTAAAAATATTCCGAGAAAAGTCTGAGATGCACTTCCTAGTCTATCAAATAGACGTCAAGCCAGTCCAAAGTATCAGGTAACAGGGTATAGTCAACAAAAATTGATTTTGATTCAATAAAAAAGAACTAAGCAAACACAAAATAAAGTTTACATCTCTTATAGAAAAACTAGACAAAATGTTTACAACGTGA
Source organism: Callosobruchus maculatus (assembly GCA_951848785.1). Classification (NCBI taxonomy): domain Eukaryota; kingdom Metazoa; phylum Arthropoda; class Insecta; order Coleoptera; family Chrysomelidae; genus Callosobruchus; species Callosobruchus maculatus. The sequence continues at coordinate 6,778,924 of CATOUR010000032.1, forward strand.
CAACCTAGAATCTATCCTTAATGCATGTTTTACATAGTTATATTCCATCTACATCTCGAATAAAAATCACCTTTGATTGGCGAATTTCTTTGGCGGGAAGCTCAACAGTTTTTAATGAGTTTTCTTCAAAGGGGTGATTTAGAAACTCTATTTTTACTTCACGTAGGCAGAAAAAACTTGAACAAATAACCCTATTATTGCAAATCAGATGCAAACAATCCATATTAGCGATTATACAGGCAATATTGGCAAGTTCTGAAGTACCCCATTACAAATTGTATAGATGGTAGGTAGAATAATATTCTTACAGATCGTGTGAACATTGGGGGCTAAAAGAGAAAAAGAGAAAATAAGGCTGCTCTCAGTGAAAATTTGTACAGCTAGCCGTTTTCGTGAAAAGTGTATTATTTAGCTCGATACATAATCCTATAGTTTTAAACGAACAGACGTCTCTATCCTCAAACTGACCTGCTAAGAATACAGTTTCTATCGAAAAAAAGACCCCGGTCTGGACCTACTAGGTTTTCTGGTACTATCTTCATTTGAAATTAGGATCATACATCAAGTTATAGATATCCTTTTTTCCAAAAAGCGGGTTGGCCTTACGAGTTTCCTAAGAACTATTTCTGATGCTTCCACTTCCACTTCAGAGAACACTGGCTCACTTAGGAGAGCTTTCCATGGAAATTTCTTAATATTTTGTGATGCAATATCAGATCGCGAAATTTGAGAACGACATTTCTGAGCACCCTATATATATTAGTTATCGAGAAGAATCTCTATAGCACCTTTACTGGAAAGTGTAAACGTGCTATTTAAGTCTAATCAGCCTTTCCGTATTTGATTCAATGTTGGTGTAAAATCTATTCAAATTCGAATTACTTAGAAGTAGCTAAAATTACATTTCCACAAGTTTCAATATACGATAAAAGAAAAGTGGCTTTATTGTAGATTCTGTGGGATATCCGGAATAAACTAGAGAAGGTCGAAGAATTAGAAGTATTAACAAATGCACAACAAAGGTACAGAGCTCAAATGCATTCACTAATGGGGTGGATGAAGAACATTCATAATATATCTATCGTTAGACCAACTGTAGTGTCTGATCTAAGAAACTCTCATAAAGGACCAGTGACCGGTAAACTCATATGATCTTAACATAATTGATTAGAATTGACAGGAATGTTTGTACTATACTGTTTCATATTACATGTAAGGTCACAAATATCGCAATGTATTGATTACCTTATTTTCAGGCATCACATGGATAAGTCCTCATCACGAATTTTCTAAACTTGGCAACTTATCAGCACTTGAAGATGATGAGATATCCATGCAGTTTTTGACCAGTAGTGAAGACGGTACAGTTTGTATATGGGATTTATTGAAGAAGCCTACTATTCAACCTGGAGGGTTCAAACCAAGGAAGCTGAAACGCTTGAAAAGGAAACCGAGCGCTTTAATAGTGAGTAATTAGTTCTTGCTGCGTTCTTCTTCTATTTCTGACCTTGTTGAAGAAACAGTATTATTGGAAATGCATTTGCGATTTTTTTCCACAACTCTTTATTGTGACCACATGCGATGGCCGGACCTGAAACCTCTAGATTATTTCTTGTGAGGTTATTTAAAGTCACTAGTTTACACTACTGCATTGGAAAACTTAGACGACTTGCGAAGTAGCATAATTGCTATAACCCCATTCAAAACGGACCTGTTGTGTTTGAAAGAGTTTGGCAATCACTGATGGGAAAATTGCCTGCTTGAATCCAAGCTGGTGAAGTCATTTTGAACACTTATTGTAGATTGAGAGCAACTAATCATATGATTTTTGACAATAGGATGTAGCTGTCGCAATTTTTTTCCATCCTGTATCTTTGAAATGGAGCTGTTCTGCAAAAATCATCAAACAACAAAATATTCTTAAAATAGTTCAAAGGGTCGCCCTTTAAATTTTGCCGCTTGTTTACCAAACACCCTGTATAACCAAATGGACTTGAGCTGCTTCAACCCCTCGAATTATATTCGCTATCTTTATAACACGCCCTCCAGAAAAAAATATGTATCTTTATAAGGATAATAGGTGGTCGATGACCCAACCACTAGACTCAGTCCCCCGAAATGAAACCCTGGCGATGCTCCTGAAAGTAGGTTTTCAGTTCGACATTTATACCTCTTTAACAAGCTGAGATGATGGTTTTCCAGTAGTCTGTAGGTGCAGACTACTGGAAAACCATATTTTCAGCTACATATGATTCTCTTGAAATGAAAAAAAATGAGAATTATCTTCCTCAATATCTGTTTTTTTGTCAAAGTATTACCTACATCTTTTTACCTAAATTTATTTATGATGGCATCAAATTAGTGAATATGCTACTGATTTTTTACGTAGTTTTTTCATTATTTAGACAAACACGTCAGATTTTGGATTAGTTATTAGAATTTCCTTAAAATTGAAAAATCTCAAAAACTATTGATTTTCGTCTATACATATACTAAATTGGTCGCATTGTAAAAATCAACTTTCATGCCCCGACTCGAATACGTCGAATTACCCGTCGAAACAGGCTTAATTATCAGGGTGTTAAAATCATAGAACCCTCACCCTAATTACGCCATTCGATATGGATTATGTGCCTCCGACCTTTGCTTTTAAGTCAGTCGGTCAGTTTGTCTATTCAGTCAAGTTTAAAAACTAGATACTAACCAGACTCTTGGCAGTGGAAGGTATGAAGAATAAAAAAATTATTTATTTATTATTTTCTTACCGTATATTCTATCTGCTAAATATTTTTGTACGACTAATATCTCCAAAAGAATCAATTTGCCAACACCGTCTGGCAAAAGGTTATGTGACTATGTGTATTATGGTAAAATGTAATTTTTCTGTGTATTTTATTATTTTTCCATTTTCAATTGAAAGAAGAAAGAGAACAGGTGAAGAAGTTGGTCTAGTGGACAAGGAAATGCCATACATCGTATATATTTCCACTGACTTTAATATTATACTCTAAAGTTCTTCTAGATCTGGGATTAGTTAATATATACAGGGTGTCCTAGAACTTCCTTGATACGTGACACATGATCTTTTCGAAACGAAATAGTTCAAGCAAGCACTGAGTTGTAATTTTGAAGGTACTATAGAGTCTATTATACCATTCATTCAAAACATTTTTATACGTCATCCTTGAAAACTCACCCCCAACTTTTTTTTTCAAATAGCACCCCATAGGTTTGCTAACATAAACGATATCCCTATTTTATTTAAAATCTTGTGGTACCTTTGACATTATGCGCAAACTTAGTATTTTCGTAAAATTATTAGCATAATATAAATAAAATAAGAAATCGTTTGACGCAAAAAACGAATAAAAAGAACTAAGTAGGTCTTTAAGGGTACTGGATGACCTACCATACATGCTTTCCTTTTTTATTACGGAAATATTACGCCTTAGACAAAGCTTTATTTTATTTATCTTATCTTAATTATTTTTGTAAGTCGATGGAGTTGGCCGTTACTTGATGGAGATCCATACTAATACACAAAGTATTTCACTTTTATTTAAAACTTGTGACGATCGTTTGGACACATAGTGTCTTTATCAAACAATTGTTTTGTTCTGTTTCTTTCAAACAATTGTTTGATATCAAACAATTGTTTTGTTTTGTTTCTTTCAAACAATTGTTTGATAAAGACACTGTGTGTCGAAACGATCGTCATAAGTTTTAAATAAAAGTGGTGATTATTCATCGGAAATACCTACTTTGTGTATTTTTGTAAGCCTGGTATGATAGACCATATAGTACTTTCAAAAATTCCGCTCAGATTCCATTTAAACTTTTTTTGTTACGAGATTATCACGTGTCAAGGAAATTTAGGGTCCCATCACTGTATAGAGTTTTAGATAATTTGAGTTCTCAGCTTGATTGGAATCGCACCACAATTTGCGGTGTGGTATTTTTTTGCAAAACGACTTGTTTATGTAGTCTACTGCTTCGGTTGACGGTTTGATACCACTTGTCTCTAAGACTCGTACGTCTACGGTTTAGTATAATTTGATATTTTTTTTCAACGCTTCAGGCGTTTCCGCTGAGTTATCCTCTTACCGAGCATAGATGATACCTTGTAAGGGCCAACGTGGTGACTGTTGGAACAACTATATTTTACCCACCGATACGTCCACTAGAACCAGATCCCCAGAGTCTGATTAAGCGACATATATCAATAACTACCACGTATGGGTTCTGACACAACCAACCAAAATACATCAACTGATATCAATAAGCAGTGATCATGAATCTATGATCTTTGGTTATTGATATTATGAATGATAACAACTGTACGTAATATGATGTCAGCGGTGATTGATCTATGCCCACCATCAATTTTAGCATGTTTTTAAAATTTTATGACCGTTACAGTTACTGAATAAATGATAGCAAAATCATTGTATAAACATTGGACATTGTTCAACTATCGCAAAGTGTTGATTAAATGAATACTTTCTTATACTGATGGAGAATGTCATAATTCCTGCATATTTAACATTAACAGTTCTATGTTGGTTACTTTATTGCTTCAGTATATTGCCTCATTCATCTATGATCAGAAATCATTGTAACAACCACCGGTTCGCAAAATTGACAACGATCTAGTCTGTGCAGTATCTCAAAATGTAACGCAGGTGTAAACTTTTCAGGCTGAGGTTTCACCATACGCTCCCCTCCATTTGAACCTTAAACCAATTTATAGAGTAAATTTGATAAAAGGAGATAAGCAGAATAGAAATGTTGGGATTGCTAGTTCCTCTGGAAAATTGAACATTGTTAAATATGCTGAGGTGCGCCCGGAGAAAAATAAAAAAAGAAGCTTACACGAGAGAGTCATCTACAGACCTGTTTTGGATCCCAGGCGTGACTCAGAATGGAAACCAGAAACCAAACTGCATTGTGGTACGATGGAAGGTATGTAGGTAAAAGTATATCATGTTCCCTGATAGTACACACGACTGGAAAAGTTGGATCTGGTGTACGAAATCTCCAATGCAACTAACAGAGTCATCAGTTAAAAAGAGACACCTAACCTCTCATATATCCTACATTCCCACTAAATTCACAGCCAGGCGCAGAAAGACAGTGGGACGCATTGACGTCTATAACACTTTATACGGTCAAGATCGATCAAATTTGTGACGTGAAGAAATTGAACAATTAGAACATGTTCTGGTTTATTAAAATTTTTTGGGGAATTCTAGGGATGTTTGGGTCTGCCGACAATACCAACTTCGTAATGACAGGTCTTGATTTGCGTCATATTATAGTAATCATATAATAACATTTACTCTGAACAACTAGAATGGCGGTATAACTATTGGCGAAAGCAAAATATCTAACTGTTGACGATACAACCCTTAATGCTGCTTCTCAGGAAGAACTAGTAGCACTATTAAACACTTTAGAACAATACAGTGTAGCATATATGGTCTTGATATTAACTGCGACAAGACCAAGGTTATGATCGTAGATAGAGAGCATGACAATAGTCGAGAAATAAAGTCAATAGGCCGTTGTAAGGTAGTTCAAAGTTTTGTGTCGGTTCTTTGATCGACAATTCAGGTAGCTGTGAGAATGAGATTTGACGGCGCATTCAACAGGCACGGGTGGCCATGACAAAGCTTACTAAAATATGGCGTGACCATAACATCACTAAAGCTACCAAAATTTCACTGGTTCAGTCTCTTGTGTTCTCCATATTTTTGTTTGCCTCGGAAACTTGGACTATTAAAAAGACAGATCGAGCTCACATAGATGCTTTTGAAATGTGGACGTGGAGGAGAATGCCGAGAATTCCTTATACCGCCCATCGGACTAATGTTTCCACACTGGATGATCTCGGTAATCCAAAGAGACTATCCTCCATTGTGTCGACGAGAACTCTTCGGACATATTCACAGAAGCGATGATATGGAGAAACTTGTAGTTCAGGGATACGCCCCTGGTGGGCGGCGCCGTGGCCGTTCCCCTACACGCTGAGTGGATACCACGAAACAGTTGCTAGATATGAGTATCATATCGCGAACGATGGCGAGCTACAGTTCTCAAAACTATTGACAATATTCGTGTCGGCATTACTCTAGCCCCGACATAATGCATTTTACGATTTCACAGCATATCTGTTAAGACATTGTGACTATGATGATAGTAATCAGATTAACACAGTTGGCCTTATTATAAATTTTCTACGTAGTACGTTGGAGGAACTCTATAAATGACAATAAGTGGTAGGATTCTTTCTGTTCATTTCTTCACGAATTTCTTCAAGTCACTAATTTGTTTTATTTCTTGACTGTGTAAAGTAGCTTTAAGCGAGTATCACATGTTGCCCGGTTACCTATAAGTATCCTTGTAGCTTACGTTTGATATGAAAATCGCCATAAATAGCGACTTCGTGATTGTGAATGTGAAAATTGTCAAAATCAAAACGCTCAATATGACATACTCTGTGGGTGAGGGTGATCTTTGATTGGAACGCATTCATGCGTTGTCATCTCATTCTAAGCGAGTATCGCATGTTGTAAGGCAATAAGTATGCTTTTAGCCAGCGTTCAGTATGAAAATCACCAGAAATCGCCAATATTTGGCATGTATCAATTGAAATTGCCGGAAATGGTGACTTCGCGGTTGTGAATATGAAAATTGTGAAAACCGGAACGCCCCAAATGATATATTCTATGGATGAGGATGACCTCTGATCTGAGGAACTTTAAAAATATGTCAAACTGAAATTACCCTATGATTAGCCTGTGGTCAAGGTAATATTTATTGCAGAAACTATGGGCTATTGTGATCCTCTAGAACCCCAGGCCGCTTAAAAGGCCTTGGACTCCTGGAGGAGGTTGCATCAAAACTGGTATGGATCTGTTTAAACACTCTCAGCTTACTAAATCTTCACTTCACGCAACGCTGCGCATCTTAGTTGGGTACCAGACCACGCAGTTATTGGTGGCGATGGGTGTACTGTTGAAAATACATAAGAATTACTACGTATTTGTTTTTTTACTCCAACAAAAATATTTCAGCATTAACTTACTGTCTCGTTGGAATTAAAACAACTTCCTAGTGAGATAATTTATCTTTTAAGGGTCTTCGCTAATTGCGAATCAACTCCAGCTTTTCATGTTTGTTGAGACATTGGAATGTTTTTGTACCACCAGAAATATTAAATTTCATCGCTATCGTCATTTTGAGCATGCGCAGTAATAAGTAATAGTTAAATGATGTCCAATAACAATAACGAAGTTCGACTAATCTTACTTGCCTGCTCTCTCTCCTTGAAGATTGAAGAGTCAATATGGTCAAAGTGTCAATTGTAAAATAACTGGCAATATTGTTGCTTTATGCGGCTAACCCTTATTTTTGAGGGGAAAATGGAAGAAGAAATACCCAAAGGTTACCAACTCACTGTGTATTTTACGCCACCCAAAGACGCCAATCGCCCAGCTACCATTTTTGGTCGCTAACTCAGTTTTGAAATCGCCACCTTGGCGAAAAATTGCCACACCTGGCAACTCTGCGGAACGCGTGTTCTAAAGAATGGAAGTGGGTTAGTGGGGGTAGGCGATATTATTAATCTGTTAAATGCTATCGGCTATATGCGTCCGATGTGTTAATGTGTTTATAGACATCGGCATTCTTAGTCCCAGCTTGCCAGTCGTGTAGAAAGTTATATAGATATTTCCCAAAAATGGAGTTCAGTATAAGCTGCGAAATAAACTTTTTTTCGACATACGAACTTTTGTCCAGATAACCGTTGATCATGATTATAAGTACCCACTGTCTTTTATAAAATAATCCATCTTGCCACTTTGACGACCATTTAGTTTCAATGTAGCTACCCTTGTAGAATCTCTCCTCCTAATGATGCCTATCATCCCCTAATTCATCTAAAGTCCTACAGCATCTACAAACTATGACATTCCCTTGCAGGTGACTACATTTATATGAGATGGGAAGGAAAAGATTATGAATCCGGAGAAGTTGTAAATTCCGAGTTGAGCAAAATCGAGAGCTATTCAAAGTGTCATGATGGTCCTGTGAACACATGCAAAATTTGTGAAAAATCTCCTGTAACATTAACGGTGGGAGGCAAAGTGATAGCATTATGGAGGGAAGATTTCCCAAACAGACCTGTTTTGTGGAGGAGATACAGGCATAATATGTTCACTACAGGAGAATGGGACATTTTTCAGGTAATATCAGGGTTACCAGCTATACTGCTAAGGAGAAAATAAAATTATTCTATACTCTATAGTACTATTCTACTCTTCGATAATGGAAGTGTTAGATATGCTGTTCAACATCACTGATATCTAAGCTAATCTTTTAATCATTTATACATACCAACATCTTTCTAGTCGTTTCAAGTACCTAAACTACACCTTCCCAATTTGATTTCCTATCAAAAAAAGGATCGTGAGTAAAAGCAACGTCTAAGTGTGGAGTTTGGGTCTGTTGTGATACATAATATGTTGCACAGAGGTTTCAGATGTGCGGTCATCACTGTCTACACTAAACACTGGAGTCCCCAAGGTTTGGTATTGGCCCACTTATGTTCATCGTCTATGAGAATGACTTATTACTGAATGCGAGGGGAGCAAAGACTATACAGAATGCTGATGATAACAGTCTGGCTACTATGCAAGGCTGTTCAGGAAGCAGGCACTGCTTACCCACAGTTCCTTGACACTATGAATGTATGGTTCTTAGCTAATTGTCTTTGCTAAAACCATAACAAAACCAAAAGGTTACACTTCTTGCTTAAAGACGCAACCAATTATGAAACTGTTAAGTTCTTGGGAGTAACATTGGCTAGCAGGTTATCTTGGAAACGTCAAGCAGATAACTTAGCTGAAAAACTTACAAGTAGATACTGTGTTTCTGCTACTTTGGATTATTTCATAGTTACTTGAACTTCAGAATCCTGTTTTGAGGCAACTCAACTCAATGGGAGATAATCTTAATAATTCAAATATCTGCTGTAAGAACAATGATACAAAATGACGGAGGTAGAAACATGCAGACCCCATTTCATTGAATTGAACATAAAACTGGCGAGATTAATGAAATCTAAACTGTAATATGTTGAAATTTGTGTAATTTCTCATAGTGTACAACTATATAGTACTGAAACTTGAACTTAGGTGTATATGTAACATTTTTGTATGTGTTGTTTCAATTCTTCACCCTTTTTTTGTAGTCTGTACATTTATCATCATTGTACCAGTCTTCTACTTCAAGTTTCTTTTAAACTTTCCTACTGTTGACGACAGTAAAATTGTATGTATGTTATTCAGAAAACAAACTGACTGATTGATTGATTCATTGATTGATTGATCTATCTTTTTCATAGCTATTCCATTGTCAACGCACCGAATTATGAAACGATAAGAGTTTCAACGGACAAACCAACAGACCCAGCAACGCAATAGTGTAGTGATTTTCTTCACTTAGGTCTGGTAGTTCACCTGACTTTTTATTTCTAGAATATACTTTGTAAAATATACTAATTCAACCAATTATCATATAGTTTGTCGCTATTTCTCCAAGTTTAATTTGGAGGTAAAAATTACTGCCTACAAGAAAATTGCAATTGGTGGGAAATGCATGAGATAAACATTTCATTATTCACGTGTTGAACAGAAATAAATTATTTTCTGTGGAAATATATCTGAAATATGTTTCTTGTGAAACAAACATCTCATGAGATTTTAGTCTCATTGGGCATACGCATCTTAACAATATTTATTCAGTGCTTTAAAAGCTTTAAACACTAAGTGTTGTTCGAGTATCCTGTTGGCTCTCCTCCTATTGTTTCTCATAAAAAATTGCATTAACATATACAGGGTGTGACAAAAAGTAACAGTAGCACATCTCTAAGTACGCATTTTCGACAAAACTGGCTCGTACAAGAAACGCGTCCAGAGACGCATTGGCAAAGAAAAGGAGTTTGTGGATGTTGTGGATGTTAAAAAACGAAAATTAGAATATCTAGGCCATAGTATGAGAGGAAAGAAATATGAACTTCTGCAGTTGATTGTCCAAGGCAAAATTCAAGCAAAACGTAGTATAGGCAGAAAAAAGTTCATGGCTACGGAATCTGAGGGAGTGGTTCGGATGCACTTCTAACCAACTTTTTAAAGCAGCTGCATCTAAAGTGAAAATAGCTATGATGATTGCCAACCTTCGACTCAAAGACGGCACTTGAGGAAGAAGAAGGCTCGTACAAAATTTTAAGGGCTTTATTATCTGGCTGTCCAATGGCGTTTTAGCTTTTACAGCTTAAATTTATACATTTTAATACTCCCAATACTTAGCTAAAAAATTTAAAGAACTTTGATGTTGGAGAACCTACTATAATTTTATAATTTTCTATGTATACTCATGTATGTATTATGTATTTTATAAGACCAAATTATAAAAAAATGCAAACCCAGTTTAATACAATTAGACACACGTATTCAGTCTTTCTAAGAAAAAAAATATGAAGAAATATGTTAGGGAGTTTCTTATGAGTAGTGATTGGCGAATTTATCTTAGCAACAAAGAAATATCGCAAAACCTTACTCTGCTGTTAGTTATATAGTACATATGTTCTAGCCGTCCAGGTTTATGGTGGAAATCATGAACGGAGATGTTGAAAGCTGGTCCTTGCACAACAATAGCAAGTATCCTACATTCCATCTGATATTCTCCAGTGGCTATCTGACAACTACAGCGATACATCCCAGACCCTTGAAGAAACTCATATGTGGAGCAGGAGACAAGCAAGGTTCGTAATAAAGTATCAAGTAGCTTAAGTACGATGTGGAGACCTTTTACTCTTACTTTTAATTTTTGGCAAACGACAAAAATCGTGGGTAATTATGATATCTGTTCTTTAACGAAACACAAACATCTAAAAATAATCAGAAGTTTTAAGATGTTATTGCATTTTTTAGATCTTTTGTTCTTTATTCTTAGTCCCACCGCCATTAGAAAGACCTTTAAAAGCTACATTTTTCCAGCGCTGATGCGATAGTCATGGGTTTTGAAATCGTCAAACTATAAGACTTATACCTATACTCTTTCAAATTAATAAATGCTCACTGCTCAGCTACTGAAATGATTTTATCAGTTTTTTAGCGGGCACATATTTCGCTAGGTTGGAAATGTATCGAATGAAAGTTTTTCTAGAGACAGATTTATCTTATGTCTTCCCAGTTATTAAGAAGCAGATAAGGTTGGGTTATTAAATAATTTTGATGGATTTTTTTCAACAGGTGTATTTCGTCTATTTTTTCTTCCGCAAGATACCAGTGAATCGGAAGGTGACAAAGTAAAGGATTTTGAAAACTTCATAAACAGAGAGGTGAACAGAAAGAAGAAATTTTTGGCCTGGCAAGAGGAATGGAATAAGAAAAACGAATCTTTTTTAAAACTAAGACAAGAGCAGGAAAAGGAATTAATGGAACTAGATGAGCAGGCAAAAAAAGCCAAAGAAGCTGAGTTGATGGAGGAGAAAGCTGTTGAAGTAGTTGTTAGAAAAGGGCCAGCACCAGGTAGGGTGGTAATAGATACAGGGTTTATAAGATCCTGTAATCAGTTACGGATTAATTTGAGTAGTATATCTTTTAGTTCTTAACGTGGCCATATTATGCTACTGTTAAGAGTAGATATATGGTCCATACCTATTCTTATGTATACTGTAAAACAAAATCGTGTAGGTATATTGTATACTAATCAAGGAATACTTTATTCTGCTTATAATTGAAATGCAGTTGTATACATTAAGTTGCTTTATTTCTTCTTTTATAATGATCTAATCTAATAACTAATTGCTATAGTACCCTCAACGAACTAAGGTAGCGTACTTGATATAGTATTTACCCATTGGGTAGTAGTACTTATAGCGGGTGTAAAACTTTGGGTATTTACCCAAATTGCAATATAACGGCAATTTGCTCATCACTGCCAGTATCCTTAGTCGTTAAGAAATATGAGAAGATAACGATATTTGCTTAGCATACCTTTCAAGGCGTTTGTTACACTAATTGCGATTTGGAAATGATTATGAAACATCCAACAGACAACTCTGATTCATTGCGCTTTACTGTATTATCATTAAAACTACATTGAAAGAAACATTTTACTAACATTTTGGATGATAGCAATGATATTACTCGATACCCTTTATCATTTAAAAATTTCAAGTGGATGAATCTGGGAACCCTGTCGGTATAAGGGGGTAAAGTAGTTTTTGGTTAAAAAGTCGTCCCCCTTGACAAATCTTTTGACATGTCTCGGCGCTTTTTTTAATCACTGGTTTTCAGTTAATCCGTGGTGAGATGTGTTCAAATAAACACCCTATATGTTTTGTGGATTTAAATATGAGGTCAATAGCATGCAATGTATCGGAGAGACAACTTAGGGAAAACTTACATTAGCTACACAATTTGTAACACTAATTGGACTATACTAGACATTAGCTTCAAGCGGCAGCAATCTGGTTAGTAATTACCCACATACTAGTGTTGAAAGATCTAAAAGACATGGTTTCATCCAGTAGCCAGTGAAGCTTTGTTGATCCAACATATTTGTTCTATTTCCTACTGCTAGAATTACAAAAAACAATTCTAAAGGGATTACCAATAGCATTTCTGCTACAGACATCCAAAAAAGGTCGACTCCTATTTTTCTTCTGGTTTTTGCCGAGTTTGAAAAATAATGCTGTAGGAAGAGACACTTTCTCTTGATATTACTTCTTAACTGTATTGATTGGTAATGCCTTCCTTCTTCTACGGTTTTACCAACATAATTTTAAAGGCTGCTTTTATAATTTCAGTTGTTTTCTAGGCAAATATATAGAATGGGTAATAGAACAACGCCAGTTAGAAGAAGAAGCCAGAATAAAAAGTACAATAATTAGCAAAAAACAACTAGATACGAAAGAGCTGGAGAAACGGAGAAAGCCGTTACAAAAACTAGATGAAGAAAATGAAAGAAAGAAAAGAAAGCAACGAATGAGGTAAACAAAAATCTGAAAGTTTCATATAGAACTTGTCCATACACATGGAATCAAAAATTGGTAGTTAAGTGTACATTTTTTTTAATTTGTTTCTAATTGTTATCAGCTTCCGGAATCCAAGGCGTTATACGAACCCTTTTATATTTATTATACATAATGGGTATGTAATATGCGGATGCGGTAAACTGAATATAATAAATATAGCTTGTGTTATTTTGAAGATCATTCCGTAATAAATTGTGATTACAATGGGTTGAAAAGGGCAAATTGTGGATACAACAGCGAGAAAACAAAGTAATGAGAATTCTAATAGTCATAAATAGACAGAAACCTAACATCAGCAGAGGTGGCAAATTTGATGACACAAAGAGAGAGAATTATCAAACTTTACAGAAGTGATAAAATGTTTACAAGTATATATTTTATTATTATTGAGTTTGCAGCAAAAAATGTACAGGCATTAGATTGTAGTATAGCTAGTTTGCCCATACCATGGGAATTTGGAAAATGTTCGCCAATTAACTGTATTCAGCAATTCCACAGGTTCGGCATAACATGTGCGTTTCAGAACATGACATGCTTATAGCTGGGTACACATATCAATGCTCACCTTTAATTGATATTTGAAGACGTCATCGTTTGTGTTGTTTGAATGCTGTAATCAAGTATGGCATTACAAAATAAGTACTTAGAATGACCACTGCCTAGAAAGTGTTCGTGCTCCTAGCGTTTTACTTGAAGTAATATCTTCAATCGTCATTGGGTAAAAAATAGTAAGCTATTTTCCTGCTTCCTAACGCATGTGAAGTTTATAAGGAATAATACCTAAGTGGAAGTCACAATATACAGAAAATCACGCATGAAGGTCAGTTCCTCCATTATATTTCTATCCGACTTAAAGAAAGGAGGTGATCTGGAAAAAGCATTTTGAAGAGGAATTTAAGTTCATCCAATTAGAATTCTTCAAAACTTGACCGAAGGCTAATAGAGACATTTCAGAAGAGCACTACTATCAGCAAGAAGTGGACTCAGGGAGATCTACAATTTTCCGATTTTGTTGAATGCAAAAAGGATTGCAGATAGGTATGAAAACGATGATGGTTTAGCCCAGATTTACGCAACTCTCTTTGTTTTTAAGATATAAGGTGTCAAAGTTAGGAAAAAAGCGGTTTTTATTAATATTTCAAAAATCATGTAGTCGATTATTTTGTTATTTGGTAGTGTTGTTCATTGCAATAGGACGCTGAGTCAACATTCACTAGAAGCTTAATTATCATTATCAATGTTTCGGGCGCAGTTTCACAGTATTAGCAAAAAAATGAACGCCACTGGCATCAAAAATATTAAATGTTGTTTTTTGGATTAAACGGATAAGAATACAACTTTTTGTCTGTTGACATCTCTTCACATTTCACTTTCTTTTTGAGGGAAAAGTTAAAAATCACTTCATAGCCTGTTAAAAAAGTTAAAACAAAACAAGTTAATTTTGTTCTGTATCTTGAAACCAAAACTGTTTAGAATACATGTTTATATGAACTTTTCTACTTGAATTTGAGCGCCTGGAATTAGGAATTACGGCCTATCAATAAGAAGAACAAAGTTAACTTGTTCAGTTTAAAAATGTTTTTTCTACTATGCAGTGGTTTTTATTTTTTTCCTCGAAAACAAAGTGAGACACGAAAGGATATCAAGAGACAAAAAATTTGTGTATTTTGCTGGAAAACATCTTTTTTTTTAACGTCAGTGACATATTTTTATTCTAATGTGTATGAGTCGCAGAAACATATTTTCTTATTAGTCGTTAATAGCAAACCTAACTACACAGGCTGAGAGAAGGAGAGAATATATTCAAGGAGACCGTTGCTACGCTATTTCCTGACGCGATCAAAGAGAAACCAGCTCCTCCTCCAGATCCATACATCATCGAAGACGAAGGTCTAACTCAAGCGAAATCTCACTTTAACAAGTACTTGGATATTGATCGGGATGCAAACGCTTTTGTCGCTGCCAATCCATACAAGTACGAGTTCAGTTGGAGATCTGTATTGGATGGTGAGTTGAAACATTTCAATGATGACTATGAAATCAAGCAGAGCAAAGTTAAAATATCTAAGCATGTTTATCCCTAATCACTTGTTGCTTGATGATGCTTACTACAAACCTTGTGGTACGTGGTCAATTGTGACATGATTGTGGGATCGTTGTTTCAGTTGCTCAGTGTGTTGATTACTACATGTTTTGTTTGATATTTATCGTACTAGTTAGTAATGGTAATATGTGGTAGCAGTAATGGTGGTGATTGTGGCGATGCGAGCGCCACCTTTGATTCTTTTCCCGACCCTTCGAGATCAACAATTAGAGACAACATATATGTGTATTCTATAGAACATAAAGTCAATAAGGCACGCAATCCGTTATGGGCATGTAGAAGTGTTGTAGGAGTGAATTGGGGGCTGACAACCAAGGTGGTGTTCTGTCTCTATACGACAGTAGTAAGGCCGTCCTTATTATATGGGTCACTAGTGCGGTGACCATGTGTAAGGATGCATGGACACAATCAAAGCAAAGCTAAATAAAATTCAACGCTCGGCTTGTGGTAATATAACAAGTGCAGGAAGCACGACACCGTTGAGCGCGTTATAAGCACTGTTGAATCTCCCTCCTCTTAATTTGGTAGTTCAAGCAGTTGGTCCTTTGTGAGTCCTGGCAGGAACCACTCTGTCATCCTCTAGAAACTGCAAAGGGATGACCCTATCCTATATGAGGAGGAATTTCACCTACATATTGCATCGACTGCAATTTTGCGGGGAAGTATCCTACACAGTGGCGGCTGGTGAGGTAGTGCCACAGTGCCATGGCACTACCTTAATTTTCGACAAAACATATTTATCTATCTCTTAAACTTTTCTTATTCTTTGTTAGTTTCCAACGACTTTTTCTGTTTTATATGAAATGGCGATAGCGCCTCAGCGCATAAATGCTTGCACCAGGCAACACGTGGCATTGTGGCAACTCACACGATGAAAGCTGACGACGCAACGCGACGGCGAGGTGTCAACAGCCTAACGTGCCATTTGTTATAAGGCACAAACAGAGTGAGAGAAATCTTATCACAAACGCTTATGAGCGACAAAGAGAACGCAATGCTGGACGTTTGGATAGATTTTAAGTACGAAAATCTCAAGTAACCGTGCCAGGCACATTATCCATTTTACCATTCATGGTTCACTATATTTTTGTTTTGTTTCTGTAGTTTCGATTTGTTTATGTTTGATGCTGATGTCGGCTTTTCTCGTTAAAGGTTTGAAATTTAGATCTTATTAGTTTGAGTGAGTTGTGCGCTGTTTTCGGATCGGTATCTCTATTGTGTTTCATTAAAATATCTGCAGATTAAGGAGTTAGGACGTCCAACACCAGATTTAAAAATTGAAAAACTTATTGGTAGTGGACATAAATCGCGTTGTCGTGAATTTAAGAAAACTATTTATGATAGAAACAATTGGATAAGTGACTGAAGAAGCTAAAAAACTGTTTTGTTCTGTGTGTGTTCTATTTGGGGGCGATGACACTTGGGCGAAAAAAGGCACGGAGGGTCTTATTCATATATGGGAGAAAATGAAGATCCATGAAAAATCTAAAGTGATTATGAATAATGTTTTCATTTTATCGATGCTTGGTAAGTCGAACATAAAGACTCAGTTAGATTCGGATTATCGGCTAGTTATAAGTATTTTTTTTTTCAATTTTAAGTCGGTTTGAAATTCTGGCACTACCTCTCTAAGCTGGGACGAGCCGTCACTGATCCTACAAGGGAGGAGTAAGAGGTCAAGCGGCAGGCGGCCTTTTGAGGAGAGAGCGCCACTCACTTACCGACGAAGGCTCCGAGGCTCGGGTCGGTGAGCCAAAAACAAAGCTCTCCCTCTCTCTTGGGGGATGCACCACGGTATTCCATGTAGAAATATTCACAATTTTAGCTTGTGCCTCTCGTATTTATGAAACTCAAGGGCCTAGGAGGCAGACTACTATTTGCTCTGACAGCCAGTCAGCATTAAAAGCATTAAATGTTTATAAGTGTACATAAGGGCTCGTTCTGCTATGTAGAAAAATCTTGGATGGCATTTCGGCAAGACATCAGGTGTCACTTACGTGGATGCCGAGTCATGCTGGAGTTTGTGGTAATAAAACGGCGGTCGCGCTCGCAAGGCGAATAATTTCCTGGGCCCTAAGCCGGCTATGGGGCAAGCAGTAGGTACCATTAGAAAGAAAACAGAAGTGTGGTTACAAAATCAACATCTTAGGCAATGGAGATAAGTCTCTGGACATATCCATCGCTAGAGAACTTATTTTAGGAACTCTCACCAAGGTGACGCGGATCTGTCTCTTACTGGACAGAAGGGTTACTTGTGAGCCTGCTATCTAGCCATAACTTCTGTTATTCTGAGTATTTCTTTTAGTTGCACTTCAGTGACTGCATATAGTTGTATATCATCCACGAAGAGAAGATGATTTATTCTGTGTTGATTGCCTTTCTGATGTTGAAACCATAAATTGTGTTAGAGAGTGGATTTATTATTATTATTATTTATTTGTACTATACATTACAAATACTGCCACCTCGAAGGCTAACGCCTTGTGTGAGGTATTGGCATTGACATGTTAAAAATGTACTTGAAATTTTGCTAACCTAACTATACTGCTGCCTTTCTTTGTACTGTTATGATGGGTTCACTTTCATTGGATCCATCCTAAGCAACAGCATACAATCTTCTTTAATTTTAACGATGATTTCATCATTTGTAACTTAAAATTTGGATGTAATGTTTTAGTATGAAACCCACTTTCTTAGACAGATGTGTAATATATGGTCAATAAAAAAAGTTGCCTAAAATAGGCGAACTCGTTTTAAATTCAGCATATTTTCAAAAAGCTCCGCTGCTGTTAATTAATTTTTCGGCGGCTCCGGACCAGGACATTTTATAGAACATGAAGGAAATTGTTGCCATACTTAACTAGACGCATTTTTTAAGGATGCCGTCAAAGAAGAAAACAGTTGTTCTTAGACTCGTTATGTGGTGGAGAAAGAAGAAAAACAAAGAAATCGCTGGAAAGTGAGGTTATCGCATCTATTGCAGAGGCCGCGATAGAAAGTGGACAAAACGAAGGTGGAGGGCAGACTGAAGGTGAAGTTTGCGAGGCAGCTAAAGGATCCTGAGATACTATGTTATTGTATTCAGATCGTTTTTTCTGTGTGAAGGTTTGTATGATGTAATTATACAGGGTGTCCGGATATTCGACCGACAACGCTTGACTGGTGATGGACCTCACATTTTTTTGCATACTGAGATAGAAACATTAAGCCTTAAAATGCTTAATTTACAAGATACAGGGTGTCAAAGTTTTACTTTTATTTTCACTTTTTCTCAATTATTCCGCAATAAAATGGCACAACGAACTAAAATTACGTATTGGGGGAATTTTTAACAAGAGAAATTCAAATTCAGTCATAGTTTTGCTATCATTAATAGAGGGCGCCTCCTAAGGCACATCGAACTATTTTAAATTAATAAAACTTTTTCTTGTTTGGAGCATCAATTTGAATATGAAAAAAATCGGCACCCCAATTTGTTGTAAAATGTGATCGACGGAATCATCGGTATGCTCGAACGAATTAACATTAAATCAAAAAAACATTTTTCAAACATATCTACTTCTAAAATAGGTGGTGTTGAAGTTTAAGAATACTTCGCTAATGGTATGTAAAATTGTGAGCTTAATATTCATTTGTGCGTATATACCGATAATTCAGTCGCATTGGAAATTTCAATGAAACTAGATAATCTCGAAAACGGAGGAACTTTTCACGTAAAACATATTGAGAAAACGATTTTTTGATACTCATTTTGATGCACCAGACCGGAAAAAAGTTTTGATAATTTAAAAGAGTTCAATGTGCCGTAGGTGGCGCACTCTGTTCATGATAGCAAAATTGTTGTTGAATTTGGATTTCTCGCCTTAAAAAACCTCTCCATACATAATTGTATATCGTTGTGTTGTGACATTTTATTGCGAAATAACTGAGAAAAAAATGAAAATAAAATTAAAGCTTTGACACCCTGTATCTTAAAAATTAGGCATTTTAATGCTTCATGCTGCTATCCTAATGTACATAGAAAAGTGAGGTCTATCACCTGTCAGGCGCTGTCCCTCGAATATCGAGACACCCTGTATACATAGCCCGAGTGGATTATAGAATGTAAGGTATTCTTAAGACATCAGTTCTTCAACAGACAAAATCTTCAGCTATATTTCAATTAATAAAATACAACTATTTAAATGTTTTATTTAAAAATCATACCATTGGATCACAATACATAAATAACTTCAAATTCATAAATAAATACAATTTACAAAAACGCATTGAACATAAATTGACAGAATATTAAAATATATTATAGACAAGTTAAAGCTCTCCTAAAGTATATAGAATAATGTATTACTGTTCGGATCACTTAGAAAAAATGAGCTTAGGCCACTTTATAGAAAACTTGTATAATAAAACTGTAATATCGAAACCTTTCGCTTTTAACATTTATGACTAATATTTCATGTATTTGTAGGAGTTAATGTAGGACTTTGCAGTGAATTATTTTGATCCCAGGGCGGCGGGATATATTTCAATATCTTCTGCACGACAAACAGACGGGTATCATCTGAATTCAACTGAGGTGACCGATAGAGCCAAATCTCTTTCTTCTACTACATTATATGATTATGTAATAAATCTGGAATCATTCAAAGTAGTGCTCATACCAACAGTAGCGTCACGATATTTTTATTAAATGCATAATTTTATTTGGCACTGTACTTCGTTTAGAATGGAGGACTACAGGATATGATGGTTTTTGCTGTAAAATTGGGATATAAATACGATGTCTAAACGGTATTCCGCTGAGTGTCCACATCATTTAAGTAAGCTCGCGCAAACCTCCATTATTCAATAATTCGGAAACTGACTATTTCATATAGGCACTGCTATCCTTAAAACTGAACCCTAAGGTCACACACACACAGGCTTTACCGTGCAAACCAGATGGCGCAAGCCAAAACTTTCAGCAGACCGAAATTTACACAAGCCGCTCTTTTCCGAGCTACCGTCTTATCGTCTACACGCACGGGCTTCCCGATACAAACTGACTTGCACAAGCAAGAACGAGGTGTACGAGGTAAAGCATGCACGTGTGGCCGAGGTTTAGCAGCTAGTGGCAGACAAAAGTGGATATAGATATTACATGTGAACTGGGGAGAATATAAACATACTGGAACAGTGCCTATGATTTTAGTCACCCTTAACTGCGCCTCAACCGCATTTACAGAATAGGAGTCATTCGGTACACAACCAACGACTGCTTTTCAAGCTGTTCCTAAATGGTTGCCTATGGTCATCTTGAGCCAATGAAGCAGTACCAAAGAAACATGTTGTGCGTCTGAAAATTATGTTGGGCTAGCTGGATGAGTGATTCAAACGGATCATTTCATTGAAATAGAGAGAGAGAGAGAGAGAGAGAGAGAGAGAGAGACAGAGATGGAGGGAGAGAGAGACATGGTTACATATAGTCAGTCAAATATACAGCATAAGTTACAACTTTAATTTAAAGATAGTCTAGCAGTCTAGCAGCCTAGCAGCCTATTCCTGCAGCAGCATATTTCCTTTTTATAAAGAGACCTAAACGTTAGTTCAAACGAATGGTAATTAAATGCCATTCAGCCATAGCCATTTTAAGTATTTACCAATATCGTTCTACCTCATGTGGGCATTTTACTATGACGTCAGGTACTGACTCCTAGACTTCACCATAAGACATTTCAATGAGCATGGAATTTACACGGCTCTAGAGGTATCTCTTTTTCTCCTCCACATGTCGTTATGCCCAACAACCTAACCATATTTGGTGTGGCATTTGCTTGAAGTTGTGCATCAATTTCCTTGAATCCAAAGAAGAGAATATTATCAGAGATCAATTTATTAAATGTTGGTAAAAACATTTACCAGCGCAGTGTATGATTTCAATAGCGGGCAAACAGCCAAATGCTAAAAATTCTCCTAATAATAGCAGCAAGTTATTTTCTTCCATATATTACAATTTAGGGTCCCCATCAAAATGAAAATGAGAAAATAGAGAAACATTTAGTACAAGAATAAAAAACTTTCACTTTAAGCTGACCTCAATATTGCTAAGGTAAAAGTGTTGCTTGAGCACTAACCGAGTTCTATGCTTTTGTTTACTTATTATTTCGATGTAGACGTAGATGCAGAGAATTGAACAGGCAGGAGTGGCATCTACGATCACTAAAGCTCAATAACTAGCTCTTCATTCAATGCTACAGTACCGATTCGTGAAATCCTATATTTACTGAATACTGCTGTTTAATTTATCAATAACTGCCAATATCTCAAATTAGAACCATTGCGAAAGGTAAAGATCTTAGGAAAAGAAAAAAATACACGCGGATTAAGGTTTAAGCTGTGCAATATCGAAATGAGTTTGCCAGATTTTCTACCAACATTCAGTAAGTAAATAAAGCACCTTAAGCCTTAAGGTGAATTAATTGATTCTGTTTTTGTGTTAAATTTTATTAACTTCATCCGCTGTTACGCTCCAATGGGAGGCAGCGCTGCTTCAATCTATCAACTATCATCCATCATATACCTTATCTTTTTATCACAATATGTTTTTATTAAAAACCCTCACTAGAATTAAATAATCAGGATGGCAGATTTTTTCTATGCTGGATAGTTCTAAGCTTTGAAATAAGTTTATTAGATTTCTTATCTGCAGATGGATTGTACGTAAGGAATTGGTTCTTGTAACTGGAATAATTCGAATCGGCTATACTTCGTCCGTCCCCCTCATCTCTTCTTGACATTTCGGAAAAAGGCGACGACCCCTTCATCGGTGATTCCTCTGTTTGTCTTTGATCAGACCTAGAATTAAAAATGTTGACGTTGAACGAAGTAGACCTCGTTTCAGGAACTTTCCCGACTCAAGTGGTTGTGAGGTCAAGCAGTTATTGACATTTGTACATTTCAACTTATTTAATTTTTTTAGTCGCTATTTTCAGAAAAAAGCGACATGATCATCATTTCTAGCATAAAAGCACGCCGTCTTTTAACTGGTTGGATAATAATAATATGTACCACTGTGTTATATAACAATTTTTTTGTGCAACCCCCACTCCCTTTAGCTCTTAAGAGTCCAATCGAATAGTAATATTATTTTGAGGTAGACATCTTTAAGTTATTTACGACTGCCTAATATCGAACAATTCAGGGCACAAATACAGCAGTTAATGACATTTAAGTATTTCAATTGATTTAATGTTATTAGCCTCCATTTAAGAAAAAATTAACATGTGATATATTGTTTTAGACATAAAGACACATCTTCAACTGATGCTATCCAATTTATATGTTGTATTATATTATTTTGTGCACTTCCCACCCTTTTCAACCCGCCATTGTCCGATCGGCACCAGAACCTTTCCAACTCGAAAGGACCTTTATTAATTCAAGTTGGCAAATTTGGGAGCAATCGCTTAAGACGTTTTTGAGTAATCGTTGTAGAATGAAATCGCGGAACTAACATAGACAGACATCAAAAAACCAATTTTTTCCGATTTTTTTCAAACTTGATCACTATAAAAAGGTCATCATTATTGACAAAAATCTAGTTTTTGGTTCCGCTGCGATGATAAAAAAAGGGGTGGGGGTGAGGGTAACTCAAAAAATAATGCCATAACGTGAAATTCCAATGCTACCACAATAAAGAGTATGTTTTGTTATGTCGAAAACGCTACGGCGCATGCCGTAAAGTAATTTTCAGAATGGCGGAATAAAAATTCATAAGGTGCAGCAAATTTTCGAACTTTGAAATGGCAGTAGCTGTCACAAAAATAATCCAAATAATTTCAAACTTTACTGTCACAAGGAGGTATTTGTTCTCTATAATTTGGTCTACTTCTGGTGCAAATCTATGATTTAATGGTAGGGGGATGGTGGGAATTACTCAGAAAAATAATAATATAACTGAGCATTTTCTTTTCAGAAATTATTTTCTGTACTGACTCATATCAGGAGGTGATTTTACCTTGAAAATGATACCTCGCACGTTGATTTCGGTAAAATTTGCGAGAACGGGCCGATTTTAATAACTTACTCCTGCCTTGTCGGGGAAGTTAGAAAGGCCTAAGATTTTTTGAAATTTTTATTTTTTATTTGTTAAGATAACAGAAGCCTTGGGATTGTACAAGTTCCGATTTAACACAAGCTTTGTTAAATCTAAGCTTAGCTAGGCTTAGGCTCAAAGTCGACACCCGTTGTACAATTGCTTAAACCTAGCTGACAATGAAATTCACTGCGGTTGGCACTAATGAAGCAATATTACGTTCTAAAAAAAATTAACCTTTTCTGATTTGTCGCTGTGACGGCTTGTGTCAAATTTGGGCAACGACCGTTTCTGTCTCTGTTCTTTTATTTGCCTTCTTCGTTAAATTAGAGACAAATCCAAAAATATAACCCAATAAAGTGACAAGCGATTTGAAGGTTACTGCACAGCATAGTAAACAACCAGCAGAATAGCTCAGGTTGGCGGCAATTACACGCGCACTTTTGGATGATTTTTTTGTAGGGATGCGAACGATACTTCGGTACTTGTACTTCTGCACTAATGTCGAGTATTTTTGTCTTAGATACTTTTTGAGCGATTCCAAGCTGGTATCGATACTTTTGTACTGGTATCGGTACCGAAAATAATTATATAATTATTGAGGGGTGTAATCAATTGCATGAAATTCTCTGTACGAACCAAACGTACCTATTTGCCTAAAAAATATCGAGTTGGTACCGGTATCGATATTTTCATTTTCGCATCTCTACCCAAACTTCACAGCCTTAAAATCATCCATAAATCATCCCAAGGTCAAATTTTGTAGGAACCATTTTTATATAGGAAATCCTTGTGCTGGTTGTTTACTATGCTGTGATTACTGCTTGGCACATCTTGTCATTTGCATTCAAACCTCAACTAAGCTCGGGTTAAGCTTCGGTTTGAGGTAAGCTTGTGTTTAGCTTACCTTAAACGTCGATTTACCTTGAACCGAAGCTTAAGCTTGCATTGTACAACCGGCCCTTAAAGTAAATATTCATTTAATTTATAGTATAAGATTATTGCTCACCTTAACACTTTCTTATTTTTCACTTCCCTTTCGAGAATATCTGCAGTAGTCAATTCCGAGCTATGTATTTGTTGGAGTGCGCTTGCATTTTCTGACAGCCATGGCTTACTTGACTTATTCTTACAGCTACACGTTTCAGACTTACATCTCTGGCATTGCATTGGCTTCATTTCGTTTGTTATATCTTCATCGCTGAGTATTCCTAAAATATATCCAGTTTTGAGCTAGTTCATTAAAAGGAAGTTTTATTCATATTCCGTTATACCTATATGAATTTAAAGTAGAGCCTTAAAGGGTATAGGTTGCAATGTTATGATGGGTTTGAATCTATGATTTGGATAGCATCATCTCTAGACTAGGGTTTATAAGGAATAATGTTATTTACAGTAATCTCTA
Source organism: Callosobruchus maculatus (assembly GCA_951848785.1). Lineage (NCBI taxonomy): Eukaryota > Metazoa > Arthropoda > Insecta > Coleoptera > Chrysomelidae > Callosobruchus > Callosobruchus maculatus. The sequence continues at coordinate 6,803,612 of CATOUR010000032.1, forward strand.
ATGCAGACATTGTATTATTGTTATTATTAATACAGCAGAGACCAGTGTTATGACTTAATTCGACATATGCGTGGAACATTTATGCATATGAACATATTACATTTTATGCTATGTAGCATCTCTGCTTTGGTGTAATCCTGGGCAGGTTTTGAATAGAATATAAGTTATAATATATAAGTTTTCATACCTAATGTTATTTTCTCCAGTACTGAGTTATCAGTCTTTGGCACCGATTGGACAGATTGATTGAGCAGCAGCTTCGATAATGGTGGCGCTAGACCAAGTCCGATGTTTCTCTCGTGGTACACTTCGGAGATCGTCGGAGTTAGTTCTCGGTTGATGTGTCTCAACTGTGTGGCCAATATCGTATCATGTAACGCTGGAAATATAAAAATTCAGAGTCCTGAGGCTATAACATACTTCTAGTAAAATAATGTACCATGTATACGGTGCGCCTACCAGGGCACAGGACATAGAAAGATCACTTCTATACTCCGCAATCAATGCTGCCTTTGTGAATCTCTCACTGATACTACTGTTCATCATTGGATTTAGGTTAGGTTAGGTTGAAGGTGAGTGGGGTGATTATGCCTCCTCCCACTACGACCCTATCGTGTCTGTTGTGGCTGGCAACTAATTATAGTTCATCGTTCAAACCACACCTCTTGACTAAATCGACTGTCGTGAAGGGTCAGACTTCCTTGAAGTCAGTAGGTTCCAGTTGGACGAGTCCCAAAGTCTGAAACCTACCTCCTTCCAGTACTGGACAGGAACACAGAATATGCTCCGCAATTTCGTCCTCCATATAGCAGAAGCGACAGTCTGTTATTTGTTCAAGACCTAACTTCCGCAAATGTTTTTTCATACTACAATATCCCGTCAACAGGCCGACCAAAATGCAGAGATCATTGCTGTTCCATTCTATGATCTTCGGGGAGGCGGGGTTCCACCTCAATACCGAATTTGCTCTTGTATATAAAATAGCATGAATGGGAACTGAATTGATTCGCCCCTATTGGCCCACTTCAACAAACCTCCATAAAAAGTGACCTTTTCTTGTTTTTTATGTTCAGTGGGCATGAAATGGAAAGGCATATGCCACGTCGTGACACATTCAGTAGCATACCTGCACAGTAAGTATCACCCCTTTACTATTACAAACTACAAGTACTGCCACTATATTATTTTGAAAAATGAAGTAAGCAACAATAATTTGCCTCACTATTTGGAAGACAAATACCTGTTACTCATGTAACAAAGAAGTATCATGTGCACATAACATCTAATACATACAACATATTTCGGGCATATTGCATAGTACATGAACAATCGAGTCTTACCTCCTGCTTTACCGTTAGACTTCACCTCAGCTTTACTGGCATCCTGCTTTAACTCGTCCTTGTCGGATGTAGAGGCTATAGAAGCTAAGTTTGATGCACTTTCTATGTCGTTTGGAGAAAAGTACAGAAGTCTTTCATTGGCAGGTAGAGTCTCTTCGCTAGGTAACGTAACTGGTTTTCTGTTTTGATTTGGCGTTGGCATTAAAGTTTGTGAAGGAGTTATCTGTAAACAAAACAAGTATAAGATTTTTCCACAATTTGTTTTCGATCATAATATATAACAATTTTTAAAGCTTCACAAATGTTGATGTTCAATGATACATTTTAAAGGACTGTATAACAATGACGGGTTTAGACTTCTAACAGAGATTCAGCCTTACCACATACAGGTATGTGGTTATTGACGTATGTCATGTTAGTCAGTGAAGTTGTGATCAGAATTTGCCCATTATCTTAGAACATTTTCCTACGTTTGAAGAATATAAAGACAGCATGTCGCTTCTGTAATGTTTTCTACACATCGGATTGCCCAATAGTACTATTTCGCCTTATAATATATCACTAGAATATGGATAGAAAAACGCCTACTGATAAATGTTATATACAGGGTTGATCAAAACGAGCTAGCATAACTTCGACTCTGGATCCGTAATCAATGACTCGAAAACCTCCCTATATACCAAATAGGGAAGACATTGGTCGTTTTTAGAGAATATCTGCTACTGTAGTGGCGTATTCGTGGTCCTTCTTTTGAAAATTTGACTTTCGTTAATCAAAATTCGTAATCAGCGACATCGGTAGCATAACTTCAACTCTGGATCCGTAATCAATGACTCGAAAACCTCCCTATATACCAAATAAGGAAGACATTGGTCGTTTTTAGTGAATATCTGCTACTATAGTGGCGTATTCGTGGTCCTTCTTTTGAAAATTTGACTTTCGTTATTTGTATTTGAGATTCGTAATCAGCGACATCGGTAGCCTTGACATAGTTTAAAAATTGTGTGATAAACGAGTTTTCATTTTACTCAAGATATGCTTTTAACCTAAGAGTCTCATAAATAATGCTTGATGTTCGAGGAGGTAAAAATATATTATAAAATCGGAAATACCTAAAATAGTCGTTTTCCTTGTACTTCGATAAATCAAAACTCATATGTGAAATGAACCAATTTGGAGTCTATAATTAATAGTCTGCACAGAAAATTTAAAACGTTCTGAATCTCCAGGTACCAATGTTTTGAATAACGAAAGTATACTGCGACAAAAAATCAACTACAGAGACTGTAGCCAAATGGCGTAATCGCTTTAAACATGTATTTTCTATGCTTTTCTATGCATTTATTGAAAAATTTATTCATATATCTGAGTTTTAAGATCATGTTCAGTTATACGTATTGTAGCTTGATATATGGAGTTGAAAATATGAAAGTTGTGGAACTGCTGTGGAGCTTTTGACTCAAATTTACGTGTTTTTGGGGCAGTTGAGGCTTGATGGTGCTTCTATGTACCTATGTCTACTTGAGAAAGTTTTATGGAGGCAGAAACGTGATATATTTCAAGTTCATTATTCTACTTGAGACACAACACAAAAGCATTCACTTACTTCATTTCTTATGCTTAATCTTTCCAAAGTACTAATAGGATTCCTAGGTTTTTTGTAAGATACTTTGGTTCTTACTGCTGAATTGAACAGTTTTGCTTCCATCTTCTCCAGTTCGCTGTCAGAGCTATTTTCAAACATTCCTGCAGGTAGGTTGTTATAGAGTGGCAGGTCTACCAAAGGCTTTGTCCTTGGCGGAGGTAAAGGTGGCATCTATGGAGAAATGATGCGTTTGAAGTTTGAATGAATGTAAATTAAAGAAGTGTTATTTCGAACAGTGATGTGTTTAACGTGTGTTTTGACATCTACGATTTGAGAGGCTGAATCAATTTCGAAAAATTTTTTTTATTTTGTATTTTTTCACTGATGCTACTTAATTTAACGATAATCATAACATGCTTTGTGTTGCGTTATTAATTTTGGATAAAGTATGGAATGCGAGTAGAGTGATGACATATGATATGTATTGTATATATTTATTTCATTACCTGATTTTGTGTCTGTCGTCTTAAAACAGTGGCATGTCCGTTATCCCAGTCTGTAGCAGAGCTAGCTGAGCTTGAGCTATCTGGTCTCATGTTGTCACTCACTTTACCATCATTTTGTGAATACAGGTTCCTTATTCTTGTCTGATGAGCCAGAGACAAGGTTATTGCTTGATTTTCCGACTGAAAGTGGTAAAATTTGCAGTATAGTAAGATGATAATTGATCGTAACACCAAAATAGATAAATGGGACACATCTTGAGTGTAATATCATCGCTCTCCACGCGAAGTGGTGTAACTAACAAAATCATGAGAATCGAGTCGCTGAAACTACTTGTCTAGCATGCTCGCTTGTCCTCACAAAGTGGCTCGTCTATAAAACCTGTAGTATCTTTGTGAACAAATATTAAATTTGTGTCGTATCTGACAGAATATAGGGCTCACACGAAATGGCGTAAGTCGCTTTACGTCCGTTCATGTGAACTACTTGCATTGTTACAAAGGCGATTAGGTGATGAGATAAGCTGACGTATCTGCCGAGGATCTGTATGGACTTATACCTAGGCCGTCCCGCTGTTCGCTCATGTTGACTATACTCAGTGGAAGGTTGGAGCCAACTATACCAGCTATGCTATACCCAATACCTAGTCTAGTGTTACTTTGTTGTGTTTCACCAGCCTACCCAGTTCTTGTTGGAATTTCTACTGTTCTCAGAGTAGTACAGACGTCACTTTGCGACTTTCTTGTGCCCTAAGTATGTCCAACTGTCCAAGTGTATTGGGATCTTGTTGTTTTTTAACGCTTATTATTTATCCTTGCCTTGCCTTGTAATGAAGGCAAAAATCGAGGGACGAAGAGAAATTGGAAGGAAACAGATGTCATGGCTCAAGAGACAGGACAGGAATAAGCAGTGCAGAACAACTATTCAGAATAGCCGAAAGCCGTGAACAACTCGCCATTGTAATTGCCAACGTTAGGGGGACCTGATATGTCACCGAAAGAAGAAGATTTATCCTTGCACAGTGCAGGGTGGCGTACACATCTGCCTGAAATACAGAAGCGCGAGCCAAACGCTGTATCTTGCCTAAGATTACCGGTTTTCTACCTGCTCTCGCTGATCCGTCTTTGTACCAGATGATTTTTGCCGCTGCAGGTTAAGTTCTCAGACTTCTTCAATCTCTAATTATACTGTCCAAGTTCTTGTTGACGATAAATCACGGAACTGTTCTTGCATACATTATAGTATACTTCACATATTCTGCAAGTTGATGGTGTCCAAGATCCTTATAAAATCCTTTAGGTTCTATCTGTAGTCTGAAGTAGCCAATTCTCGCCTTCCACAGTATTACAGTTGGTAACGGAAGAACTTCCAGGGTGATCTCTGGGGCTGCAGTCGTTATGGAGATGCATTCAAGTTTCTGAACTGTCGTGTGCATTCAATACACCATGGATGGGCTTGAGCCCCATGTTTTACCATGAGAATGCCTTGATAACATTTGTGTCATCTCGGCTCTCCTTTCACTCGAGCTGGCATTAGGATCTAGTATAGAAGTTGTAGAGATCCTAGTTTTCTGCTTCTTGTTTTTAAAGTGAGTTTGAATAAAATCCAAACCTATGTTATTTTTGTAAATAATAGGCTACTCGGTAGTTTCAAAACATCTAAAGGCTAGTTTGTCCTAATTAGAACAATTAAACAAAGACGTGCTAAAAATGAGTAATAATAATAATGACTGAATGACACTTTGCCAAGGTGAAAATCATGTCATGATAAAATGAGACTCAATAATTTTTTCTATCTTTACCCCACTTTGAGGAAGACTAAAGGGAAGTACAGGGTGGCGCAAAATTAATCATCCATCTTTGTTTTTGTATAACTTTTTTACTAAATATAAAAAAAACGACTGTGAGTGATGGAAGTCTTTACTAGAACATTCATAATTTGTTCTGTTAAGTGGAAAAGATTATATCCATCAAGTGGTTGCCGCCAGTGTTGATACACATTTGTGCCCGTTTTATCGCAGGTTCCATTACTTTCCGCAAGATTTCCGGTGATATCTGTTCGTATACCTGTCGAATATTCTCTTTAAGGGCCGCTATTGTCTGAGGTTTGTTGACATAAACCCGTAACTTCAAGTAGCCCCAAAGAAAGAAGTCTGGTGCAGTTAAGTCGGGCGATCTTGCTGGCCACGCCAGATTGCCAAAACAGGAGATTAAACGACTAGGAAACAATGTCTTCACAATATCCATTGTGGCTCGTGCTGTGTGTGCTGTTGCAATGTCTTGTTGAAACCACGTGTTCACCAAGCCCCGCTCCTCCAATTCTGGCATTAAAAAGTCATTAATCAGAGCGATGTAGCGTTCGCTAGTCACAGTGACCGTATTACCCACCGCGTCCTCAAAAAAGTACGGCCCAATCACTCCTCTCGCGTGAACGCCGCACCACATAGTGGCTTTCATAGTGGCTTTTAGTGGATGTAGCGGCTCTTCGTGCATCACACACGGATTTTCCGTGCCCCAGAAACGAAGATTTTGCTTATTGACGCAACCGCTCAATTGGAAATGCGCCTCATCGCTCATGATGATTTTCGACACAAAATCATCTGCTTCGTTGTTGAGATTCAGGATGGCTCGATAGTAATTCACACACGACTGGAGGTCACAAGGCATTAACTGATGCACTATTTGCACTTTATACGGGAACATGTGTAAGTCTTTTACCAAAATTCGCTGTAGGGTCCGTCTGGTGATGCCCAGTTGCGTGGCCCGCCGTCTCGTTGATGTTTCTTGGTTCACAGCAACATCGTCAGCCACAGCCGCGATATTCTCAACAGAACTACCAGTCCGGTGACGTCCACGTCCTGCAAGGAAGGCTTTTGTGGTTCCAGTCTCTTCGAGTCGAGCAGCTAATCGGCGGAACGTTTGCCTAGTTGACGCGACACGATTCGGAAATCGACGCCGAAATGCATGCTGTGCTAACACCACCGATCGATTATTGGTCAGAAACATCGACACAATTATTCCACGCTCTTGCGGAGTATAGCGCTCCATTGCTTATCTGCTTGTATTCTGCAACTGTCTAGCTCACAAATATCAAATATGATTGACGTAAGACTCCATTTGCAAAACCATCTTCCGATAGGGTGACTAATTTTGCCCCACCTAGTATTATGTATACAATGAATGTTTATTGTTAAGTTCCACGTCTTCTTTATTTTCAGGAATTCTGGCAATACTTGTTGTAAAGCTCCTTTCGTCTCATACGTACACATCTTCTTCTTTGGGTGCCATACGCTTTTCGGCATGTAGGCGGTTATCTGCTCTCGTGGCCGACGATGTGTAGAGTGCCGTCCTCTGCTCTCCTCACTATTGTTGAGATATCGTTGACGTGACACCAGCTTCTAATATCTCAGTGCCATGAAAGTTGTTTGCAACCTGGACCTCTCATCCCCTGATTTTATCCATTAAAATTTCTTTTAGTAGCTTATATCTGGGACCTGTAAGCCCCTTGCGTTTTTTCCAGTAACTCTATTTGGGTGGAGACTGTTCAATACATCCTGGTTCATAATGTGATCTGTCCATGGGATTCTTGTACGTACACATATTGAGCGTCTTTGATCATGTATTTTTGTTGTTCAAGCTACTTAATTCTTCCCGCATACCAAAAATGTTGTGGTACCATTCGACTCTAGCATTTTGTTACCAGTTGATATTATGGAGCCGTGAACGGTTGAGCACCGCTCTTGCTCTAATATCATCATTTCAAAAACGTCCGTCCTTTGTGCCGGACCCTGTATATTATCTTACAAGAGTTAACGGTAAAGGCTTGAACGAGCGCACATCCACCAATATTTAAAATTCATTGTCCAGTGTTCGTAATGTGTGCATTCACCATTTTTCGAAATATACGGGTCATAATGGTTATAGCTAAAAAAAATGGGAGTCAAGATGATTGACTCAGTACTTCCCACACATTACAGTGATACCAGTTTATTATTTTCCGATGGCATGAAGCTATACTCTGAGATCCCCTTGCAACAAAATCATCGCTCGCCCGAACAAAAAAATTGTGTTTTACTGTTATAGGTCTTTCTTTCACAGGTCAATGGATAGCCGATTGTGAATACAAAAAAATTGAGTTTCAACACCCCCCACCCACCCCCCCCCCCAACTACCCCAGTTTCACCTCATCCCAAAAAAAGAAGAAAATGATCACAAAACCCACAAAACGCCTAAAAACGAAGTTTGAGCTGATTCTACACTCTTAGTTTTTTATTATTGCTGCGCCGCCACTGACACGATTTCTAAAATTCATAAACGTTTTTCATCCAAGCCACGATAATAATAACGGAGTATTATTTCATTTCATTAAAATCAATCCAATAGGTTCCACGTTTCACAATACAGAACAAGCTAAAGCTATATTCGTATGTATACGTCAGAAATTAAGTCCCTTAGTTTCTGTAATAGGCAAGACAATATTCGGATGGACGTAAAGAAAGTCTATTATGATGCTAGGCTTTCTTTCTCAGGTCAATGGATCGCCTATTATCAATAAAACAAATCTTTGAGTTTTACGAACAACCGCCCTCCCCCCCCAACCTCCCTAATTTCAGCCCCATTAAAAAAAATGAAGTCAAGTTGATTGACTCAGTACTTCCCACACATTACGGTGATACCAGTTTATTATTTTCCCATAGCATGAAGCTTTAGTCTGAGATCCTCTTGCAACCAAATCATCGCCAGTACCCCCTTCCCCCCAAATTGTCTTATCCCGCTAGGTCTTTTCTTCACAGGTCAATAATCAATAATACAAACTTTTCAGTTTTACAACCCGTCACCTGCCCCCCTACCACCCCAATTTCACCCCCACCCAAAAAAGGTAGAAATCGGCCAGGAACCCCTAAAACATCTAAAAACGAAGTTTGAGCTATTTTCATATTTTTATATTTTTTTGATTATTGCTACGCTGCCACTGACACGATTTCTAACAAACATACGCGTTTTCCATCCCCACCCAGTAATAATAATGTGTCAAAATTCCATTAGAATCAATTCAATAGTTTCCACATTATAAAATACAAAACGATCTAAAGCAATAAATACTCGTATATATACAGAAAATTCTAAGTCCCTTAGTTACGGTACTAGGCAAGGCAATGTTCAGATGGACCTAAAAAGGTGATTTATGTCGCTAGGTCTTCCTTTACAGGTCAGTGGACAGCCTATTATGAATACAGCAAATTTTTCAGTTTTTCAACCCCCCACCCCCCAACCACTCCAATTTCACCCCCACCCAAAAAAATCGATCAGGAACCTCTAAAACACTTAAAAACGGAGTTTGAGCTGTTTTTATATTTTTAGTTTTTTTATTATTTCTGCGCCGCCACTGGCACGATTTATAAAACCATACGCATTTTCCATCCTCGACACGGTAGTAATACTGTGTCAAAATTTCATTAAAATCAATTCAACAGTTTCTTCGTTACATAATATAGAACGATCTAAAGCAATACCCGTATGTTTACACCAGAAAAAATTCTAAGTCCTTTGGTTTCTGTAATAGGCAAGGCAATGTTCGGATGGACCTAAAAAAATGGAGTCAAGTTGATTGACTCAGTACTTCCCACACATTACGCTGATACCAGTTTATTATTTTCCCATAGCATGAAGCTTTAGTCTAAGCTCCCTTGCAACCAAATAATCGCCAGCCCCCCCCCCTAAAATTGTCTTATGCCGCTAGGTCTTTCCTTCACAGGTCAATGGACAGCCTATTATCGATACTACAAACTTCTCAGTTTTACAACCCCCCACCCCCCAACCACCTCACTTTCACCCCCACCCAAAAAACTGGTAGGAAATGATCAAGAACCCCTACAACATCTACAAACTGAATTTGAGTGGCTTTCATACTTGTCGCGTTCTTTGATTATTGCTACGCTGCCACTGACAAGATTTTTAACAAACATACGCGTTTTCCATTCTCACCACGGTAACAATGTACTGTGTCAAAATTTCATTAGAATCAATTTAATAGTGTCTACGTTACAAAATACAAAACGATTTAAGCCAATTAATAAATTCTCGTATACTATACAGAAAAGTCCCTTAGTTTCCGTAATAGGCTAGGCAATGTTCGGATGGACCTAAAAATTTGTGATTTGTGTCGCTAGATCTTCCTTCACAGGTTAGTGGACAGCCTATTATGAGTACAAGAAATTTTTTAGTCTTTCAACCCCCAACCTCCCAACCACCCCACTTTCACTCCCACCAAAGAAAAACGCTATTTTTAGTTTTTTTATTATTTCTGCGCCGCCACTGGAACGATTTATCAAAACCATACGCGCTTTCCATCTTCGCCATGGTAGTAATGTTTCAAAATTTCATTGAAATCAATTCAACAGTTTCCTCGTTACAACGATCTAACGCAATACTCTCGTATGTTTACACCAGAAAAAATTCTGTCCTTCGCTTTCTGTAATAGGCAAGGCAATGTTCGGATGGACCTAAAAAAGTTATTTATGTCGCCAGGTCTTCCTTCACAGGTCAGTGGACAGTCTATTATGACAGCAACAAATTTTTCAATTTTACAACCCCCCACCCCCAACCACCCCAAATTCACCCCCCCCCCAAAAAAAAAGTAGAAAATGATCAGGAACCCCTAAAACGCCTAAAAACGAACTTTGAAGAATATTTGAAAATTTTTGTTTTTTGCTATTTACTCCGCCCCCTGTACAACAATTTCCAAAATTATACGAACATTACCTACTACGACCCCACAACATATCGCTACCCAAATTTCATCACAATCGTAGTAGCGGTTACTGAGATTACGACGTTAGAAAAACGCCAACAGACAGACAGACAGACAGACCGACCGACAGACCGACAGACCGACAGACCGACAGACCGACGGAAATGAGTGACGTGGATTTTCGTTATGTAGACATCATGAAACGCCCAAAAAACGTATTATCTCCAAATCGAAAATCTTCGCGATCACAATACTCCCCTCACCTATCGGTGTGGGAAGTAAAAGTTATTTATGTTGCTAGGCCTTCCTTCTCAGGTCAGTGGACAGTCTATTATGAAAGCAACAAATTTTTCAATTTTACAACCCCCCACCCCCCAACCACCCTAATTTCACCCCTACCAAAAAAAAGTAGAAAATGATCAGAAACCCCTAAAACGCCTAAAAACGAAGTTTGAGGAATATTTATTTTTTTTATTTTTTGCTAATTAGTCCGCCGCCCATGCACCGATTTTCAAAATTATAAGAACATTACCTACTATGACCCCACAGCATATCGCTGCCCAAATTTCATCACAATCCATGCAGCGGTTACTGAGATTACGAGGCTAGAAAAACGCGCACAGACCGTCAGACAGACAGACCGACAGACAGACAGACCGACAGACAGACAGACAGACCGGCGGAAATGAGTGACGTGGATTTTCGTTATGTAGACATCATAAAACGCCCAAAAAGCGTGTTATCTCAAAATCGAAAATTTTCGCGATCACAATACTCCCCTCACCTATCGGTGTGGAAAGTAAAAGTAGTAAATTATCAGGAAACCCTAAAAACAAAGTTTGAGTTGTTTTTATATTTTATGTTTTTTTTATTATTGCTGTAAGTATAGTGCTTCATTCGCAATCACAGATTAGTAAGTGTAGAAAGATATTAGTCTACTCTAATGGTTGTAGCTAAAAAATAGATCATACAGCCTAATAAATAATAAAAATACTAAATATCAGGGAGTTACACTTGATAGAATACTTAAAAATACTGCCGTTAGACTACAAACGCAAAACAATATAATTCAGAAGCAGTGAGGCTCATCCATAATAGGGACCATCAAGTCTACTTCGTCGTACAGGTTACCAGTACTATAAGCTGTAAGCGTATATCTCCACCTCAACTACACAGATTAAACGTTTAAATAAAGGAACCTAGGAAGATTTCTAAAAGCTATACTCTTCTAATCACGTGGAAGATTGAATGGCAGAAGGATTTCAAGAACAGGCTGGTAGGTTCTTGGGCTGTTCGGCTGTGCGCTAGAATTTAAGCGTCTCTTGGGATGGGTTTCCCTATTCTGTTAAGCTTGTATGCTTATTTGCTGTTAAGTTGTTTTTATGTTTATAAATCTCAATGGACACCCTGTAGAATCTGGCGTAATAAGAGGAGGTCGTAATAAGAACCTGTGTCTAGCCAAATATCATACCATCCACTATATACTCTGGTATCTAGTCTTTACCTTCGCGTCTGCACAGTTAAAATAATAAAATTAGAAGCTTACTTGCAACACCACCGGCGGACTAGGCGTAAAAGCAGCATCGGACTCTCCCCCTCCTGGTCTGGCTAGGGTACCGCCCTTTCTTGATTTGTTATCCAAGGTGGAGGATGCAGGGGCTGGTTTAGCATCGGAGGGGTTGGCGGTGCGTCCATCGGGCTCACCCCTGCGTCGCACGTAAGAAGTAAAGGCGCCCCCTAGACGTTTTCCGGGCAAACTGGCTCTGGAAAACGGTGGGGGCGGTGCAGATGACTGCAAAGATAACTGTAATACAAAGAAATGCATTTTTAGATAGTCTTCCGGTACGTATTAGGTCCACTACATTATATATTGTATATTTTTAATCCGCATATACATATGGCTTTTAGTCTACTAAAAAGTTTGGACATGCTGACGACACTCAACTTCTGTATAAAAGTGGAATCATTTACGCGTGCGTAGCTGTAGCCAGAAGTGAGGTTCAATTGGAGCCAGAATCATAGATATACTCGTATATGTCTGTAGCAAGTAAAAATGAGATTTTTTTTCATCCTTTTTCATCCCATTTTACGTACATAAAAAAATTACATATAAACATATATTTTTCAAGTAATCTCTTGAAGCCAAATTATTCATACCGTATCGGTAATATCTGATATCTTTATAATTTGTCGTATTATTTACAATAAAATAGTTACTTTGGTCAACGAACAACAGGAAAGAAATTATAATAAATTTCTACATCTCAAGTAATTAGTTTTAATTTTTACGAATATAAATAATTAAACAAAATCCCAAATTCATATGCAGTGGTGACCATATAAATAAAAATTGGAAATTCTTACAATTAATTCCACTAAACCTCATTAAAATATCCATAAAATGAAAAAGACTATTCAAAGTTTCGAAAATCAATCTAAATGTACTGTGTAAATTTCAGAAGTTCTTAAAAGTTTTATTCCCACCATCGTCATATTCATGTTGAAATTTTTATGAAACGCAGACAGTTTCTCCCTCATTGACACGACATTGACGCATATATTGACAATGAGCAATGCCAATTAGTTGGTGTTTTTCAGCAGATCATTATATTTGTCTTCTAAAAAATGCACTAATTGCATTTGGACGGTTATGTCGATGATGATCTGTTATAAAGGAGATATAAGGTCTCATATATTACATAAAATGAAGCATACAGACCTTTGGTGTAGACTTAGAAGCGGAACAAACACTGAGTTCGTTATCAGAATGAGAGTAGTCATTATCAACGGACGCCAAAGACTCTAAACTGCTGGACGAATCGAGCGTGAGACTTTTTGGAGCCTCTTGAGTATCTGAAACAGGAAGGTGAAATGTGTAGATGGAAATAGTAAATTTTTCAATTTTCAGTATTGGGTTTAGGTGAGTTTAAAACCTTATTTAGTGAGATATATGTTGTGTGACTACTGTGATTACAATTAAATCTACACTACTGTACCACAATATTGGTTTGTCAGGATCAATATAGTATTAAATTATTTAAGCGGTCGAGTGGGTAGTTATACATATAAGCAAGGTAAAGTCAAGGGTTTAAAAAATCCCTTCTCTTGACTGTCTGTATACAAACATTTCCCCTTTTTTCCTGGGAGCCGTTAGGACTGCAGCCATAAGGCTTATTTTTTTCTAACCCTCTAAGGGGGAGGGGCACAAGTCTTAAAAAAGCATTATTTTAAACAGTTCAACAAAAGTAAGTAGCATGCTTACTAATAATAGTTTCACATATTTTTGAAGCCAATACGCGCTTCCTATGTTATTACAATTTGGTCGCTTTTATATAAGCATCAAGAAGTTTTTCATGGGTAGTAGTTCTATTTCTTATCAACGCTGTTGAGACTGGAATTTAGTAAACTGGTTTGAAGATTTTAAGTCAAATTGAGGCAAAATTTGCTGAGGATTAACACGTTCAGGTCTGCCGTAGCTGTATAAAAATTGTCTTAGAAAAGGTATGGAACTCACCAAATAGAGCCAGTAATGCTTGCAGGGTGAACTGAATATTCCTTCTATTTGCTTGTTTTCCTGTTCTCAATGTTACCTTATCTTGTCCCACATCTATCAAGTCAAATCCTAATGATGCTAGCAATTCGTGACAGCCTGGAACTCTCCACAGTCTAGAAAGCAAGGATTAAATCATGAACTTTTAAACGTTCAAGAATAAATATTTTGTAGGTGAAATTACTAGTATGAGGCAGCGTCACCTACCTGACATTCAAGGCCACGTCAACGCTATCACTATCTAAGTTCTTAGAGGAAAATTGCGACAAGGCAGATTGTATCACAGCAATTATGTCATCAGCTACTTCAGAGTTGGATGTGAGTTTTGAGAGAGCGTGTATTGAGGTACTAGTTAATCCTGAAATAGGGTATTTATTCATTAAGACAAATGTCTCTAAGTTAGTAAACAAAATGGATAAATACATGGCTCAAAACAGCAACAGAACTTGGGTCAACACATATCAAAATGTTTGTTTACCTTTGAGTTTTTCCAGATATGCTTGACTCAGACAACTCAAAACGAAATTAATTCTGAGCATTCGTGGTCATGTGTTATAAAGCATGATTATAAAGTGTACTAGCATTACTACACTACAATTTGATTCCATTACACCGCATATATGTGAATAAAAATTTACTAACGTTTGGGGCACCTCTGTCAAAGAACAGACAGACATTATCACGATCTCAAAACGCTTATATATAACTGAATCTCGCTTAGGATTTGTCAGCTATGCGAATGCAATGCTCTGTTCTTAAGTATCTTAGAATTACCATTAGTTAATTGGCAAGAAGAAACGAAATCTATTTCCACATAGTTATCAAACAATATCGCTTGTCCCAAATTGATTTTTTGTCAAATATTTTGTACGTTGAGAAAGATCACAGAGGTAGCCTAAGCCCAGAAAAGTGTAACTTCAAGTATATGCGGTTCTTTTTGATTGGCCAGTGAACCACAATGGATCAGAGACCACAGGGTAAGTAACATTGTGATATCGCGGACTGTTTTCATAAAAAGATTATCGTACAAACCCTTCATAACCAAACAAGAAAATATTTAAGGCTTTGAAATCTACGTCTCTAATGAAATAAAATAAAATGAATACTCATAATGTATGACTCCTACCTCCAGCAGATTTTGCACGTAAAGTTTATATTAATGTTTATCTCAGGGATATTTTTTAAGCTAAATTGAATCTGAAAGAAATTAACCGTATTCCCCTAATACGTAGATCACGTTTTTCAAAGCCTCGTGGCCATTTTCAAGTAGGCGATCGTAGATATACGAGTATTCTCGTGATGTTCCGAAGTGATGGTACTAGAAGCCAGACCATTTCGAAATTTATTCATCTCAAACCATATTATGCCAAGTTAATAGGACCCTATCATATATATGTTGGGTAAAATAATACTTCACCTAATAAAGCTTGTAGACTAGCAGAACACTGAGTAAGCCTCTCATCTGGATCTGATTGAGGGAAAAATACACTACTTGGTATACCATTGGATGCAGGCTCGAATCTGAATCCTACAGACATCAACAGCTCTTTCCAACCAGTTACAGTACCCACCTATGGAATAAAAGATTTACTTTATTCAGGCTATGAACAGCTAGCTAACTTCATACTCCTTCTGAGCTAACACATATATCTTTATAGAAATATCTTGATCAAAAGGTATTATGTGTCCTTATGGATAAAAGACTGTAATCAATGTCTCTCAAGATCGACTGCGAAAAATCAGCGTTTTTAAAAATCACCTCTGCGATCACCAAATAGCAATTTGTATCAGAGCTAGGTAGAACTTGATTGCTTGTTCCTGTAAAGATGTTTTAAATAAAAAAAATACTTTACAAAAATTCTTAGTTATTTGTAGGTAACTGAAAAATAGCTCAAATATTTTTAATATTCTCCAATTACCATAAGAGCCGAAATCAGTCTTACGAACTTGAAACACGTCAAACTGCCACAATCAAATACATATGAATAAGGACTATTTCAAAACTTCTAATGTTTTAACAGCTAAGGTGCCATCGCCCTACTTTTTGTTTCTGATAATTTTACTTCTCTCTTGGTTTAAATGCAAAATACCTATTTAGGTCATCAGTATTGAATGTTGTCTCTGCTCTTTTCTGTGTATTGTGTTTGAACTTTGATTATCTTAACATTGAGATAATGAGATATATGATTGGTATCATCAGACTCAAAAAATTCTTTAATCTTTTATACTATGGCACATTAAACGCCAAGATAAATAGGACGCCACGTTTGCCCACATCCAAAATCTAGAGAAATACGCTTACAAATGAACCAGTGCTTTACTCTACAGGTACCTTAAATAGTGTTAGAATGCCTTTAGTACTACTAGTCTGTATCTCTGTTATTTCTTACATTTGTTTATTGAACAGCTAACCATGCGGGTAATGTTCGTTTTCTAGATGAAACTCCCACGAAATAGTTAAATTTTTCTTACACCAACTCTACGTCTTCCTATACTTAACAGTACTTATAAGCAAGCTCAATATATTATTTAATTATATCAAATTATTATTTAATGACAATTAAATCTATTATTTTTTAATGCTTTAAGCGCACTCCAAAAGTTTCTAGCACTTGAGTTGTGCTAAAACCCTCCTTTAGACTCCTCAAGCACTGTTTAGATTAAGGTTTCAGATGTAAGAAGCAATTTGAAGAGAAAAAAACACTCTCAGTTTGAAAAGAAAAGCACACTTTAATAAGGATTTTGGGCTTCGTATGTTTTTTCATTTCATTTATATGTTATGTTGTTTGGTGTGTAGGCACATTTATGATTTATCAAATAATAGTAAAAAATATACAGTGCTTAACTAACCTTATTCTCTATGGATTTCTGTGTAGTATACATAGCATTCTTTTGCCCGCGATGTATCCTCTGTAAACTTTTCTCAACAAGATGCAAGGTGACCCTTAGAGCATCTCTACATTTGTCTGGGGCATGAAGGAGCTCGCACAATGCTTGTCCCATCAAGGCAACTTTATTGGAAAGACGAACATTTGAACCAATCAGAACGAATCCTGCCCAGTTGGCTGGATGGGCGAAATGTTTAGTGTGTTGAACGGTTTGCATTGCTTCCGCTAGAGCTCTGAAAAGTAATGCATTAGTTGAGTTTAAATGGTATCATACCAATACATACACACATACACATACATACACGATATAAAAATTAAGATAAGAGGAATGTGTTTCAAAAAGCTTTCAATCTTAAGCAATGTTTTAACGCTATTCACAAAGTAAATCGCATTTAAAGGTACCCTTTAAGGGTTCCCTAACAATTTATGTACTTGGATCAAAGTTTTCCAAGTTTTTGGAAAATCCTGTATTTCTTGACACAAAGCACGCTACTGCACAATTTCCTAGATAACAACAGGGTTTTCCGATATTCCGGAACTTTCTATATTTCCGATATCTAAACTGGCTCTAGGCATTACTGATGCCTTAAGTATAATGGTGACTTCAGTTGGAAAGTTCAGTGTAGCCTCCTCATTTTCCACTATCAAGGGTGATTGAAGTAGTAATAGTAATAGGGAGACGAAGCTAGCAGGCCACCTTTGACTTTTTTTGCCGACGGGTAATTGAACTAAGTCTTAACATAATACTTTTTATAAACTACTAAATATACAGGGTGGTCCAATAAGCGCACGGTGCTCTCTAGCGGCCTTAACGTTTAAATTAGAAGAAAATGTTTCGAATAGAGAACATTTCTTTTTAAATGATCTACTTGCAGAAAATAATTTCAAATATTATGACCGACATCCGGATATACCGGAAGTAGGCATCAATATCCTTATTTTAAATAGGACACCCTGTATATTATTACGTTTTCTAATTAAGTATCGATTTTTAAGTCCAGTTTGTTAACCACAGTTTATGTATACGAAGCCTATTTCCGAAGTTATTCAGCAATCTTTAGAAAATTTGACGTTTGACGCCAAAGGTAAACGATATAAGGGTACTCACGGTTTATATGAATTGTTATTCAAAAAAAGACCCAACGGAAATATATTTAATGCTGAAGACCTTAAAAACTACAGACAAATCGTAAATAGAACTCATGCTAATAAACGCTACTATAGATGTAATACTAAAGTCGATGGAAGTAAATTGAAAAAGTATAAAGAACTCATAGCACCCTCTAGATCGAAAGGTTATGGGCTACTATCCAGTGATAATAGCAATTTGATATCAATGGAATTTACTGGTAATAAAAAGGATTATATATTTTGGGATAGTCCTAATGATTATATATTTTGGGATAGTCCTAATGAAATTGTAAATCGCTTACGCCTTCTGCTAGCGTCACGAGCTGCAGGTCATACTTCGCATATTAACGAGATAAATTCCATAATAGAAAAGCTAAAAGAAGGTAATTGTATTGAATAAGAATGTCAAAAAAATTTGCAACCAACGCTAAACGGCAAGTTGTTGAAGAAATACATAAGCAAGCACGAAAAGATTTCCCACGAAGGAAAACAATTATAAAGTCCCTAAATGATCTCTTTCAGGCCGATCTCGTAGAAATGATACCATATTCAAAAGAAAATAAGGGATACAAATATATACTAGTTATTGCTTTTCGAAATTCTTATGGGCATTAACTGTGAAACTG
Source organism: Callosobruchus maculatus (assembly GCA_951848785.1). Lineage (NCBI taxonomy): Eukaryota > Metazoa > Arthropoda > Insecta > Coleoptera > Chrysomelidae > Callosobruchus > Callosobruchus maculatus. The sequence continues at coordinate 6,821,986 of CATOUR010000032.1, forward strand.
TATTGAAACAACAAACACCGAAAAATCTACAAACTGATGCTGGACTAGAAATTATTCAATCAAAACTTCAATAATCTAATGAAACAATATAATAAGAAAGAGTGAATCGAACAATGAAAAGTATGATGTGGAAAGAGTTCAGTTTACAAGTTAATTATAAATGGTTGAATATTCTACCTAAAATTGTTAAACAATATAACAATAAAAAACATCGAACTATACAAATGAAACCTGCAGATGTCACAAAGAAAGATAAAAAACTATTATTACCTACTGTATATAATCGCATAAAAATTGTAGATTTAAAGACAAAATTGAAAGTTGGTGATCATGTACGTATTTCTAAGGTGAGAGGCATCCATGATAAAAAACATCAACCAACATGGTCAACGAAAATTATCACAATAGGCTCGTTCAGCATATTTTTTTTATTGCATATTCTAAAAGAGCGTGTTGAGTTTAGTAGCTGTGCCAAATTTCAGAATTTTTTGAGCTCGATTTCATATTCTAATAAATTATCAAAGTGCTGCAAATTGAAAACGCGCGGAACTTGCGAGTGTGCGACGGTGACGTCACTATACCTCTCCGACCGGCGCGGCGCGGCATCTTGGCCACGCATCGTACGAGTGTTCGGTAAATAATAACGCTGCGGCTCATGATGCTTGCTATGCAAGCTTTGTGAACTGCATACGCGTCTATTGGATAATTTATTTAATTGTTTCATCGACACTGGACACTTACCACCCTATTCGAATTCGTTGATACTGAGTATAATAATGGCAGGAGGACAGAGGAAGAGAAATTATAAATATTGTATAGTTCCCCAATGTGAATATACGACAGTGTTCACTCCTGATGAATTTTTTATTAGTTTGCAACAAAATATAAATTGTGGCAGAGAGCTATGCATAGGAATGAATTTGTGAGCGATAAGTCAACAAAGTATTGCTGTGAGGACAATTTTAATATAAGTATTTTTATATCTACGTGAATTGTATTACTATCAAGAAACCGCCCGGTTATGAAATCGGAAAGGATGTGTATTGTGGGATTACGTCTGAAATAAAAAAAAAGTTTTCACGCATTTGTGCATGCCCTTCTTAAGGTATATTGATGTCAGTTGTTAGCAGATTTTGCTGGTACTAGTACACTAAAACGTAAAAGGGATACAAGTAGATTTTTAATCCAAATACTAACCTAATCATATAACAGTTATAAAAGCATTGGAAAAATCAATTCTCATTGACATGTGGGACATGTGAAAGGCTGTTTTACGTCCTTTGATGTACCCAAAATTCATATGTATTTTAATTATGTAGAAAAAACTTTTTTATATTATATTATATAGTTCTTTTGTCTCACTTTTCCGTATTTTGAGTAGAAAATCGTGGGTATTTAGCTTATAAAATATCCCTACTTGAAATGTGTATCTCAGTCTTGTATATTTTGTTTAAGTTTGAGGAAGATGTTGAAAATTACATGTATTTCAAACTATTGAAAAATGTAAAACTTAAGATGAAGCCGGAAGTAGTTCCGCACATTTTTGATTGTCAAAAAGACCGACAAGCCTTACGCGCTAGAGATCTTCGGAATGTCTTCCTTAAGACAACGAAAATGAGATTTAGATGAACCTAGTACCAGCACAACAAGAACTCGATGCTCGCCACGATTATAGCACCAATGTTTCGCAAGTAGAACTAGAATGTACTAAAGACAACGAAAGAGGGCACGTTGGAAGACAGATAAGTGTGTTCAAGTCAATATAAAGGCCAAAGTTAGATCAAAATATGTTGAATGCAATATACTAAAGGAGGCCACTAAGGGAAAGCAGAAACAAATGCCATTAAAACATATCCCAAAAAAATTGTTACTCCCCCAACTAGTGGTTCGAGTTCGGATCATTACAAGGAGCTTGTAGAAAAGCGGACTGCTTTTCTTATAGAAAATAATCCGAAAATGTATATTGGGATACCCAGTCACTCATTATTTATAATTAATATGCTTGCTTGCTACAAAGTACCAGTTAACAGAAATCGAAGTATTTGTAACTTTGAAAAAAATTAAACTTAATCTTCCATATAAAATTATAGCAGACGATTTCTGTATATCGGCTGCAATAGTTTGCTCAATAATTAAAAAACCGTTCCAAAATTAGTCGAACCTTTAAAATCATTTACTCTATCGGAAATCAAAAAATGCTTACAGATACCTTTTCGAACAAGATTCAAAAAGGTACAGTGTATAATTGATTGTTTCGAAATGTCCATCCAAAAACCAAGAAACCCAATCCTGCAGTCATTCTCCTGGTCGTAATATAAAAAAAGCAATACTATCAAATATCTTATAGCTAATACTCCTGATGAGCTCATTTCCTACATATCTGGAGGTTTTGGTGGCAGAACTACCGATAAAATGATTGTGGAAGAATCTGGATTTCTGAATGTGTTAGAAAAAAACCACCCGATCAAACAAAAGATAGCGTCATTACAAACGTATGCTTGCCCATGCCGTTGTACAGCCGCCAGCCGGTCTGGGCTCGCCGACCGACGCGGTGACGTCACAACGATGAATTTTGAGTGCATGAAACATTTTAATCTTTGAAGGCGCGTAACTTTTTCAATTCTCATTCAATTAGGTTGCAAATTTTTTTATATGTTGTATGTAAGTAATACTTTATGAAAATACATAAATATGGTTATTGGAATTTCACTGAACGACCCTATTCTTAAAATAAAGCTGACTAATCCCACTACATACTTATTGAAAGATGAAAACAACCAAAATATTTCAGGAGGGTTTTATAAGGAACAATTGCAAAAAGTTAAATATCCAAATGTCTATCTAGTAGAGAAGGTATAAAGGACCAAAGGAGATCAAATATCAGTCCATTGGCTAGGATACGGCCCTGCAAAGGACAGCTGGATAAATAAAAAGGACATAGTTTAACATAAATCAGGTCAGTACACTAGAAGATCTGCCATAAGTAACACACACCCACAAACATCGTAATCATAACCAAACAAAATGTTTATAATTGATATTCAAGGATTTACCAATGGCTGCAACTTTAGAAATTGCAATTATGATTACTGTAACAGGTTACTGGCAGCATAATTTAATACAAATACCTTGTGTATTTGATATGCTAAGCAATTCCACGCAAGCGCACATAAACTGGACTGTGCACAACCTTCATGGATTGCCCTGGGATCTTGTGTTTCCTTCTGCTGCGTCAAACGTCTTTTAGCAGCAATTGGGCGATCAAATTGTACGTAAATTCAGCTTCGATTAGAAAATGAGTGTTTCCACTCTTCATTTGCATTTCACACAAAAACTAAGAAAGACACAATTCTAGTTCTCTTTCATCTACTGCCCTTTTCATAGACTACGTATGCTCCGATTCATAGTTTTACTCATTCATACAAAAAAAGCTTTGTTGGCTAATTTTCGGCGACGCCATTTTGATGAAATAAAATATGTTTCTTTTTCATCAAAATAAACGATATTAGTATAGAATATGTTTATATACCTAGCAGCCCTGGTCCCTTGCAACATAGCCGAATAAAAAGCTCTGAGCAGTATTTTTGTAGCAGTATCCGGAACAGGCCATAACGATATCAAGACCGCTTGTGCCCCAGCCGCGAGGAGCGCCCTGACCAGAGCCACCAAACCGTCAGCAGTAGCCCATCCTTGTTGGTCCCTGGTATGAGACGAACTGACAACAACCAGCTTCGCAGAGAGTCGCAAAGACAGAATGTCTGCTGCGCTTAGCAGGAATTCGGACATTGGGGGTAGTTCTGCTGAGGTTGATACTTCGTTGCTTTCATCTTCTTCGGAGATGTCGGTGATATAGAGTCGTTTGGATTGAGTCTGGTCCAATACCTTAAAAGAACAAGACCATTTATGTAACTGTTAAGTTATAAAAATCAAGCAAAGATGCAGTAAAAGGGTCAAAGAAGAAATATAGTGATGATGATTGAATCTTGGAGAGGAAGTAGTGTGATATGATATCTAAGAAATATCATGTTTTATTGCGTTCATCGGAAAAGCAAAAATACTCAAGGAAATAGGGGAATAAAGAGGAATCTACATTACAAACATTATAATGTGAGGGTAATAAACGAAATTACATGAAAATATATACAACACCAAATTTTTTGGTCAGCATTCATAGTCAACGATTCTCTTCGGTAAGGAAATAAAATTTGCCAAAAAAGTTAAATACTTGAAAGTCAAGTTAGAGGATAGACTAACTTGGAACAACCACATAGAGAAGGTCACGATCCGATCTCAGGTTACCTTAATGATGATGAGACGAGCGATCGGATGTAGGTACATAGGGTTTTAACCCCCTCGATGGTAAATTGGCTGTACACCAGGGTAATCAGACCCGCGATGCTATACAGCGCTATTGTATGGTGACCAAAGGTTCATAAAAGCACAGCATCCAAAGCGCTCACAAAAGTGCAGCGAGCTGCCTGTATGAGCATAGTGGGCGCCATGAAGGGTACACCAATAGCAGCATTAGAGGTACTGCCGAATATGCCACCCTGTCATGAAACACACCACAATACTTGACAATCTGCGGTGCGACATACTTGAAATGCCACCCGACAGAATGTCAAGAACCGTGGACACCGAGATCCCATATAAAGTCAATCTAAGTGACAGACCCCGAATGGGCTCTAGGAGAAGCTCGATAGATGTCGAATGGTATCACCTGGTACATTGATCGCTCCAAGAATTCATCAGATACAGGAGGAGGCATATACGGTGGTAGGCCTGTGCGGAACGTAAGCATCCGTCTAGGTAAACTTGCTACCTCTTTCCAGGCAGAAATAGCGTCAATTTTGGAGTGAGGCAGCAAAAAGACTATATATGTAAATACACACAGTCGGGCGGCGCTGACGGCCTTGGCGAGCAACCACACACACAAAAATAGTGTGGGACTGCCACAATATCCCAAAGACACTGGCGAAGAGCAACAAGGTAAAATTTTCTTGGATGCCTAGTCACATAGGAGTGGGCGGTAATGAGAGGGCCGACAGGTGTACCAAGGAAGGCGCTTAACGGGCCAGAACCAGCATGTGGTATATCATTCAACATGGTTCGGACAGCTGTTACCAGCTGGGTGTCAAATGAACACCAGAAGCGTTGGGACAGAATGGTGGGGACTGTTCAGTCTAATAAGATGGTGAGAGGACCCTCGTGTTCCAATACCGCAGACGCTCTCAGACTGAGCAGGAAGGAACCACGAAAGGTGGTTGGATTCACAACTGGCCATAGGACGTTCAGTGCACACCTGCAATAGCTGGGGATTGAACTGTCAAACCCATTATGAAGGAACTGCGGTGAGGCGGAGGAAACAGCTAAGCACGTTATCTTCGATTGTCCTGTCTTGATTGAAAGCAGGAACTCCTATCTGGATGTAGGCCAGAAGAGAAGACAGAAGAACATAGTCAAATGCATCTCAAAGTTCGCAAAGAACTTAGGATGGGACTCCACTACAAAAAAAATAGTCAACGATTTGATGAGTCAGACTGATCACATAACAATTACATTTCTGAGGTCAATATAAACAACAAATCAGTGAAACTTTTCCATCCATCAAAAAATAAAACTTTAAAGTTTTGGAGTAAATTATTTTAATGAAAAGCGATGTTACGCAATAACATAAAAAGTTACCAATCAATGCAAAAAACAAGTCTTACCTCTGCAGGACTTAATACTAAAGAAGACAACTTCCAGGAAACATGAGTTGCAAAATGAACACATTCGGCATCTTGGATCTGGCTCATGACTTGTTCTTTGGTGGCCATACTTCCGACTAGCACTTGAGTCTGCAGCAACTCAGCGACCATCGTTGCTTCCTGTTCTGCTTGAGGTATGTCTTTCCATCCCCAGTGTTCTGTCACGGCGCTTGGAAGCTTGGGATTACCAACCACAAAGCTTCTTACCTATAAAATACATTTTCATAATATATGCTAGTGCGCAAATACTGAAATTTTGGTATACTTACTACTATGACGATAAGCTTCGCTAACTGCAGATTAGCCAGTCTTTTTTTTAAATGAAATGGCTAATGGTCCCTTGAATGTATACCTACCTAAGTTTGCAACCTCCCTCCCCCCCCCTCATTCGAGCGGCAACCCCCAGAGGTCGAAAATTTACTTTTCTCATTTGAACCTTTTTTCGATAGCACCAAAACGACGTTATTTTCTGAAAATCATTGCGAAGCAGATTTTCAGCCCCCTTTCGCCCCTCCGAAGTCGAAAAACCTCTACCGCCTGGCTGTACTATAAGTATTAGTTGAAAACTCACTGGTCATCCATATTTCTGGCAATATTTTGTACTAAAATTTGATTTTTTTCATCTAGACGATTTTAAAAAACTTTGGCTTCAGAAATAGTAGTCCATCTCACCAGATTTCACTTCTTTCCGACCTTTTACGACCAAAAGACTTGTGGGACTAAACGATCGGCTAATATCGGTAGTAGGTAGCAATGTGTTCCTAAATATGGTTTTTTTAAGCCCAAATGTATTATTTAGGCAGCTGCAGATAATAAGAGATGTGAGAAATGTTATTCTCTTAGGAGAAAAAGTATTACAAAACCTTTTTATAGCGATCTTCGACTTAATACGCGATAAGATTCTGAATTTAGTAAAAATCACAAACCACCCCCTAACTTTGGAGAACTGTAGAATGGCAACTATTGATCGTACTCGAAAAATGTCAACCAAAATTGTGAAGAATTTTGTTGTCTGCATATAAATTGTGAAGAATTTTGTTGTCTGCATATAACAATTGAACTTTTTTTCGATGGAACTTACCAGAACGGCGCTATTTGTCGAAAAGCGTCACTAAACACTTTTCACCCCCCTCCTCCCCACCCTAGAGCGGCAACCCCCAGAGGTCGCAAATGGAATCTCATCTTAATTAAACAACGCCAAGGTAGTATCGTTTCCACTAAAGGTATGCACAAATATGATATTTTTCGCAACAGCACTATCGGTACTAGGTAGCGGTGTGTTCCTAAATGTCTTATTTTTTAAACCAAATGCGTGAGTTTAGGCAACTGCAGATAATAAGGAAATGAAAAAATGTATTTCTTTTAGAGAAAGAAAAATGGCTATTTGATAAAACTTTTCGTCTTAATCTATACGACCAAATTCGAATTTTAGTGAAACAACCCCTAACTTTGGCATAATACATATATAGGAGGGAAACTTGGTCGCACACGAAAAGGATCAAAATTATGCAAAATTTTGTTCTCTACATAAATCATTTGAAGCTTTTTTCGATGTCACTCACCATAAGACGACGCTATTTTTTTTAAATCGCGAAGCAGAGTTTTCACCCTCCACCCCTCGAGCGGCAGCCCCCCGACTGGTGTAGGTTCAGGGGACCAATCTCTAGCAAATTTCACTTCTTTCCGACCTTTTGCTGTCAAAAGCCTTTTTTGAGGACCTAACGATTGGACTTCATAGATATTGCAATTACAATTAAAAAATCTTCTGGCAGAAAAATATATTGAATAAAAGAAGAATTCTCAAAAGCAGACATCTCTGTTGCATGAATAATACTTCTTCAGTCAAAATGTGTACTTACAGTTTGATCATGCACTTGTTTTCTCAGACGTCCCGATCGAAGTGTTGATAAGTTTGGCACTACATAAATAGAAAATCTCTCGCATAGATAGTCTGAATTTTCATTTGATGATCTGAGGACAGGGAATGGTACTAGATAAAGATCTCCTTCAAGTACCAATATCAACTCTCTTCGACCCACATGGTCTTTGTAGGTAGATGCTAAAAAATAATTACGGTCAAGCCTTACAACTAGCTAGTTGTTAGATATATCTTACTTTTCGCAGTGAGGTGTTCTTCAAAAGGCTGTATGAGCAATGTGTACAATGCATGTAGGCAGCTGGGTCCCTTCCAAACCTGCCTCCTTCCAACCTTAGCTGAACTTCTTGTACTAGCACTCGACCTTGTACTTCCTAGAATAAAAAATTATCAGGAGTAATCAACAAGGGATATACAACCACACTAAAAAATATTTTTGCGAGATTGAATGCATGCAAATGATACTGAAGTTGTAGTAACGCCAGGCATCTCATTTTAGATACATACGGATAACGAAAAACTACTAGGTGTTCATAGTATTCTAGCATGTCTCCTTGAACACTTATGAACTAATGCTTTCAAATTTGGTTCACAATTATATTCTTACCTTGTAGTGACGCAACGGAACCACCAACGCTTCCCAAAGAGAATAATGAACTCAGTGAGTAGTTGCTTGAATTAATGAGGTTGTGCCGATTCACCATTCTAAGGAAACCTGGCCGATCTCCCAGTCCATCCTCACCACTGGCATATTGCTAAAAGTAAAAATTAGTAGTATCAGTATCCATGAAAATGATAAGTTATTATAAAAAATCAAATGTAGTACATTCCTTATGCCAAAATTATATTATATTATAGTATATTTCTATAGTTTAAAAACTATTGGCAGAGCAATAATAATCAATGACGTACTATTATTCAATGCGTAGATTCAAACTAGATCTATAACTGGGTATGGTAGGAAATTCTGAAAAACTAAGAAGGAACAAAGATGTCTTTTGGTGTTGCCTTTACAATATCAGAATTAATTTAATTGTTCTATACAGGGTGGGCCAATAGTGCGTGGGCGGAGGATTGTGGGCTTACTAAAAAATATTTCAAAAATCTGTCACTTGATCATGGTAGGGACCGTTGAGGGCTATAACGTAAAAATATTTTCACTTAAATTTTGACGTTTATACAGGGTGATTCATATCAAACTTTTTTTTTTTTAAATGGAACCCCCTATATATTATTGCATATTTGGATTCCTTGATCAATTTTAGTGTGACTTTATGTATCACATATGGAACTTTAAACGAACCGTTTAGGCGTAAATCACCATTTTTGGTATAAGTAGGTATCAGAAAAAAATTGAATATCGCAGCGATTATAAAACTTAGAAGGCCGTGACTAAGCGGTACAACTAAGCATGAAATGCGTCACCTTAGGTCAGACGGCTAGAATTGAATTCTTTTTGTACTTGGAGAAATCAGTAGATTAATTAAGGAAACTTCAATCACAGATAACTTGATTTTTTCAAATGGCAATGCCTATTTTGGTTTCAAAAATCGAATGTAATATTTCATTACCTTTCTAACGATATAGCATACTCGATACCAATCTTTTTTAGTTTTCATTTTATTTCAAATTTTCAGTCAAATCGGTGTTTTTCAATTTTCCTGCATGCAAGCAACCTAGCAGGCCATGAAAAATAAACAAAAGCTCGTTAATATGGAAGAAACCAACTAACTTAGTAGAAAGATGCAAACTAACTAGAGCAACGGGGCAAGATTATGAAAATTTCTTAGAACATATTAGCTCTAACCAGAAACAATAGCGGTAACAAGAACGCTCATTTTTCACAGCCTACTAGCTATTAGTCAATTTCCAACGTCAGTAAAAAAATTTTTAATCAAAGGAAAACTACTAGTGATTGTTGCTGGCAGTATAATATCTATGTCTTCTGAATAAATTTCCACATTTAATGCTATAAAAAAGTAGCCATTTCCGTAAGTCAAAAGTAATGATACCTCTGACTAGAACCCTGCAAATTCTTCAGTAGGTACTTCTACTTATTAGCAAAATCGCGGAAAATGAAACTTGAATTGCAGTCTGTTTGAATTGTAAAACATAATTTAGTTTGCAGAAAACTACATGAAATAAACAAAATTACAACATAGCGTAATTAAAAAATTCTAGCAATTACTTCAATAGATGTTCAGAATGCTCCAGTTGGAGATTTCACTTTTGACTTAACTAAACGGAAGTGACTAATCTCTTTATTCCATTAGATATGAAATTCTAAATATGTTAGACTGTAATCAAAAATCGCTGGTAGTTTTCCTTTTGTTTCAAAATTTTTTAACGTTTTGGAAAGTTGTCAAACTCTAGTAGACCTCGATAGCTAGTAGGCTGTGAAAAACAAATACTTCTGTCATAGCCCAGCTACTCATTTACATTAGATATCTTGGGGCTGTTGTATCCGGTTAGGGCTAATATGTTGCAAGGAATTTTCATAATCTTGCCTCGTTGCTCCAGTTAGTTTGCATCTTTCTACTAAGTTAGTTGGTTTCTTCCACATTAACGAGCTTTTGTTTATTTTTCACGGCCTGCTAGGTTGCTTGCACGCAGGAAAATTGAAAAACACCGATTTGACTGAGAATTTGAAATAAAATGAAAACCAAAAAAGATTGATATCGAGAATGCTATATCGTTAGAAAGGTGATCAAATTTTACATTCGATTTTTTAAACCAAAATAGGCATTGCCATTTGAAAAAATCAAGTTATCTGTGATTGAAGTTTCCTTAATTAATCTACTGATTTCTCCAAGTACAAAAAGAATTCAATTTTAGCCGTCTGACCTAAGGTGACGCATTTCATGCTTAAATGTACCGCAAAGTCACGGCCTCCTAAGTTTCATAGTCGCTGCGATATTCAATTTTTTTCTGATACCTACTTATACCAAAAATGGTGATTTGCACCTAAACGGTTCGTTTAAAGTTCCATGTGTGATACATAAAGTCATATTAAAATTGACCGAGGAATCCAAATATGCAATAATATATAGGGGGTTCCATTTAAAAAAATGTAAGTTTGATATGAATCACCCTGTATAAACGTCAAAATTTGAGTGAAAATATTTTTACGTCATAGCCCTCAAGGGTCCCTACCATGATCAAGTGACAGATTTTTGAAAAATTATTTATTAAGCCCACAATCCTCCGCCCACGCACTATTGGCCCACCCTGTATACACAAAATGTAATCGGAGGTGCCCTATACTACAAAAAAAGTTCAATTTTTACAAGAAGATATAATTGCCGAAAATATGTAGTTGCATGAAGTCTTCGAGGGTGGATAGTTTTTTGAAGTCCGTGAATTTCTGAATTTGCCGTGTATTAACTTGAATGGCAACATTGCTCTCGTTAACTGAGAGCTATCGGTAGATGAAGACCAATTTTGATCACACTACGTCATTTAGTTTATGTTGAATGATATTGAAGGTAGCTCGTTAATTTTCCCGAAAATGGAAGGAATTTCGTGTGCCGATTTTTGCATAACAAATCGTTACTGAAACCACGAAGAGGCTTGATAAATATTATGAAGACTCTTCACCCTCCATTTCAGTAATTAAAAAGTGACTTATTGACTTTCGAATTCAGCGTGGGCTCCTGGTAAGGCAGAAGCCGATAGGCTTTCCAGACTCGGCACCGGAGGGCAGTTTGTTGGCCCGGAGTCCGTTATAAGATTAAGTAGGTAGCAGGTCACCATCATAGTCACAATGTCTTAACAGACATGTTGTGAACTGGTAAAATGCATTAAGTCGGAGCTAGAGTATCGCCGAGACGGATATTATCAATAGTTTTGAGAACTGTAGCTCGTCATCGTTCGCGATTTACTGTCAGTTCAGTGGCGCTATTGATACTCATATCCAACAACTGTTTCGGCGTATCCACCCAACGCGTAGGGCGCCGTCCACTCGGGGCGTGACCCTGAATTACAAGTTTCTCCATATTATCGCTTCTGTGAATATGTCCGAAGAATGTAAGCATTCTCGTCGACACAATGGAGGATAGTCTTTTTGGATTACCGAGATCCAGTATGGAAACTTTGGCTCGATGGGCGGTATAAGGAACTCTCAGCATTCGACTCCACGTCCACATTTCAAAAGCATCTATGCGAGATCGGCGATCTGCCTCTTTAACAGTCCAAGTTTCCGAGGCACACAAAAATATGGAGAACACAAGAGACTGAATCAGCGACATTTTGGTAGCTTTAGTGATGTTATGGTCACGCCATATTTTAGTAAGCTTTGTCATGGCCACACATGCCCGTTGAATGCGCCGTCAAATCTCATTTTCACAGCTACCCGAAATGTCGATCAAAGAACCGAGGTACACAAAACTTTGAACTACTTCACAACGGCCTATTGACTTTATTTCTCGATGATTATCATGTTCTCTATCTACTATCATAACCTTGGTCTTGTTGTAGTTAATACCAAGACCATATGCTGCACTGTGTTGTTCTAAGACTAGTTCATCCTGAGAAACGGCAATAAGGGGTGTATCGTCAGCAAATCTTAAGTTAGATATTTTGCCTCCGCCAATGATTATACCGCCATTTAAGTTACCCAATACCTGATGTCTCATCACAAATTCGGAGTATATGTTAAATACCGTCGGAGATAATACACATCCCTGACGAACTCCTTTTCTGGTTGCTATTTGACCAGACAGGTTGCCATCAATTCTTACACGAGCCGAGCTAGACTCATAGAGTTGCTGTATGAGGAATACTAAGATTATAAATAGCTGAATACTATTCAAATTAAAAAAAAACCTGTTTATTTTATTTTGTGAAATTGACAAAAATATAATTTCAAAATGTGATTTGCTCAGATACACTTTTATTCAAATATTTTACTATATCCATCTTATCGTAGATATTTCTGAGTAATAGGTTCTGACTAAGAAAACTTTCATAAATGACACAATATGCCTATAACTTACATCTTCAGCTATTGTGGCACAAGACGGCGTCTCAGCACCCACATTATCTCTGACTGCAGCCACCAGCCTCTCCAATAAACCAGATCCTGAAGGAAATGATTCCGCTGAATCGGGTGAACATTCTTCATTTTCTGATGGCGGATCGGTCAGTGGTACTTGATGAAACTTCACGACACCCTTGGTCGGCATTATCAACCATGCATAGAGGTATCCCGCCGCTATGCTGTAGTACAGCATTGCAGCTCTTTGTCTGTTCACGATTTCTTTCAAATTATCTAACGAGCTCATACCAAAATCTTCTAATCGATTTTTGAATTTTTGCTTGAACTCCGGTAGTCCTTGACGTTCGAGCAAAAGGTCTATAAATGCTCGGTTTCTGCCACGTTCTGCGACCAGTAGTGCTTCATCTGACCTGTTCAAACCTGTAAAAAAATTGAGATGTGTAGAAAGTATCATTTATAGGTATCTCTTCCGATCAATTTTTCGCAGTAAACATATTTTAAGGGGCTTCGTCTCTATCTATCTGATTGGAATTAGAGTTATTTGCTTATTGCGAATCAACTCCATCTTTTCAAATAATGTTTATTTATTGAGACATTCAGGCGCTTTTGGACCACCATCAGAAATAATGAAATTTCGTGGCTATCCTTATCTTGAGTATGCGCAGTAACGAAGGTCAACCAATTTTATTTGCCTACTCTTTGCTTGAAGAGTCACTAATGTCAAAATGTCCATTGTAAAACAACTGACAATATTTCCACTTCCCAATCAACCCAAAATCCAAAAGTCGCTATATTTTTTTGCTCTACCAAAAGTCGCCAAACACCCAGCTAACACTTTTGGTCGCCATATCAGTTTTGTTGTTGTGAAATTTGACACAGCATTGAAAAATTAAAACAGAGCATCCGAGTAGAAGAGATCAGTCCTTCATTTGATGCAAAATTAAGGTATCGCCAGTAACGCATATACTAAAGTCCTGTAGAGGAGGTCCTTATTAATTGAGGTAAGTATGCGATATTCAGAATGTCGTATCTGACAGAGGCAGTACCCTCACTGGTGCTGCCACCTGATCTACGACTTTTTTCCAACATTTTCTTTTTAACTCATTCTTTACATATGTATTGTTTTACAGACCTGCTATTATTCTACGCAAACAAAAAAGTCACTAGTTCTCAACGGCGCACTTTTTGCACATTAGCAAATGTTTGATCTGGCGAAAGGTACTGTAATTGGGATTCCAGACATTTTTTGGAGCCTGATTATTCTGGAAATATCAGTATTTATACTGGGAAAAATTGCTTGCATTGGTGAGTAATGCAAACCGTGCAAGCAAAAGTATCAAACGAGATGTCACACCCTCCAAAAAGTTTGTACTTACTGACTAGAACTCTTTGTAGAATCTGATAACTAGATGATTGTAGCTCAAACATGGATAACTTATAGTCCTGCGGATTTCTTGTTTCTCTTCTTATGCTTTCCAAAAGGTTAGTGGCAACTTCCAACTGATTTTGAGCACCTTCTAGATCGCCGTTTGCCCACAGTGCTAGTCCCAATCTGTTCCTAATTTTAGCCTATTGAAAAAGAAGAAAAGTTGAATTTTTATGCATTATGCAGATAGTCGTATTAAAATTCTTCGAAGAAGTAGACAGAATGTATTACAGATATAAGGCAAAAGTGTCTAAAGTATTTAGCATGCCGCTATATCAAACAATAGCTTTAACAACAAATAGGCTATTTGAAAATCTCTTCTGATATTTAGCACATCGTAGCAAGTCTAAAATTCTCTGATTTTCATTATATTGCTAACTGAGTAAGAACATATACAATGTGCATTACATACAGCGCTCTTCTTTAATGTCCCACCCCCATTTTATTTTTTAAACGGGTCAACTCCAAAGCTGAAACATGGGATAATGAAATTGATGCATGACTACTATATTTTGGAGTAAAATTAACAGATAAAACTTTCACGGTGGCGACTGGACGTCATCTTTGAAAAAAAAATTAATTGAAATGACGATGAAACACTTAATAATTACCTGATACAAAGGTTAATATCCATGCATCTAGACATATTTATTTAAAGTTTGAAGTTAAACGTGGACAATGTGAAATTTATATTAAGGATTCAATTCAATTTTAATTTAGATAAAAAAGCATGCTTGAAATACAATGATGTTTTTGTAACTGTGTATTCAAGCAATTATCAAATATTCCGCCATTTTGTAGTAGGTGAAGGTGTTGACTTTATGCAGATAGTTAAAGGAGGATACTGTATATTTTAATTACAGGGCACATTTTTTGGACGTTACACGTATAACAGACATGTTATGATGTTAAAACTACCCAATTCTTTTACTTAAATAATGAAAAACTACAAAAAGTACCAGAAAAGTATGTCTATATTTAGCTAATGACCAAGGACTATATTTTGACTTTGCCTCCTGCATTATTCAAAATCAGGAGGGGTTGCTTGTAATTAGAGGTAACTTCGTATCGAACTATGTTTTCTCTTAGCTTGACAAACCCTATACGCCTGCCTATTTTCCGATAACCATTTTATATTTCACCAGTCAAATGAAATAAAGGAGTAGCTTGAACTCTATGGAACCTCTGCTTTAAGTATTTACATAATATTATCAATTTGTATGCATAATACTAAGCAAATAGCTTTCCTTGGTGCTTATTCTTTTGTTCTCTCACATTAGAGAAAGCTTTTTGGCTGTAAACGCAGATTCTAGGTATATGAGTATAATTGAAGAATTCATATTCGAGTTCAAAATTAAAAAATACAAAGCTGGATGTTGGTTGGCAGCTGGTGACTAATAATTTCTTTCACTTTCTCGTTTTACTAACAAACATTTTCCTATTTTACAATAGAAATCCCAAACTAATTGACTTACCTCTTCGTCTCTCCTCCCTAAAGCCTCAGCAATACATAGTCCCTGGGTTAAGTATGCAATGGACTGAATTCTGTTTCCTAAAAGTTGATGTAGCCTTCCCAATGCACTATAAGCTACTGTTTTAGCTAACTGATCATTAGTACTTGCTGCTATTGATAGATGTTGCTCTTGGTATCGAATCGCTTCATCCAGATTACCTAACGCTTCATATACAGTTCCTAAAATAAAATTATGAAAAAAGTTAGTCTGCTTAATCATTTAACTGTTAGGTATAAGTATTTGTGAGTTCAGAATCATTCTCTGTCGGAATATAAAAACAGAAAAAAAACGTGAAACAAGTTGGTTAACCCTTTTGTCTAAGGTATTGTGTTGAAGAAATTGGTAAATTAATCAGAAATAATTTAGTAAAAATTACAAAAGCAGTGATATAAAAGGACTGAACTATTACAGACGGTACCTATTATTTGACGATTTGTTAATTACATACAAATAGATTGCCTCACAATTAGTGCCATATTTCACATGTGATTGAATCAAGACAAAAACCAAAAGATCTGTTTGTGTCGAGCACTTTATAAGAATTTATAGTGGAATCTATAATTTAATTTTTACGAAACGCCTTTGGTAGGTAGTACATCTGAGGCCCTATGCTATTACGAAGGAATTATTGGTGCATTGTTAACATTTTTGAGCGAAACATACACCGGAATACATTTAAAGATATAGACAGTTTTTATATGCACTAGATTCTAAAACAATTAATCGTTTTACTACATTAGAATATCAGCAGTCTTGGTTCTGGATCTAAAGCCACCTCTTTTTGTATTTGTTTCAGAACTGTTACGCTTAAAAATGTTTCTCCACTTACCTAAGTTTCCACAAGCTCTGCTTTGAAGTTGTGGCATTCCCAATTGCTCTGCAATTTCCAAGTCATTTTGGTGATAGCGCAAAGCGGTGGAAAACTCTCCCATTTGATGATACACCATCCCCAGACCGCAAACTGCATCAGACTCCATCACTTTGTCGTCTAAAATAGGACAGATTTCATTGAATACAATACTGTACTGATTATCAGTTATAACATAATCTTTAAGAATGACACTGGATATAATATTACTAAACCATTCGCTTCTATAACCTGAGCACGAAACTAGTCACAATTTAGAAAAAGTTCTTTTACCGATAGCAACGTTTCAGTTAATCTTATCTCGCTGCCACAGAGTATAGTTAATATAGAAAGGTGTCACTCAAATAATATTTTCGAATGCACAGTTCGGGGCTGGGTATACGTCGGGCACGTTATTGTCCCCCACTTGTCGTCGAGACTGTGTATAGTGCATGTTGGGAAAAATATATTAATGCTTATATAGTGAGGGTATAAGTATTGAAAGACGTTATATAGCCTTAGTTTATTTTAACAGTCTTTAAAAAAATTAAAAAAGTATTATCTGCCTACAGAATATCAGCTGAGGCAGTAATATGTTGTGCATCGCCACATATAAGTGCCATCTGGAGTCAGTACAGTGACCTCAGTGAAGCATTTTATGTATGAAACCTCGATTGAAAATTATATTCAAGCAAAATGATCCGAACAAATTAAAAGTGTTAATTTGAAAAATGTGATTGAATGGGATAAAAGAACTATACATGAACTAAAATTTAAAAAGCAGATGTATTGAATATAAAACACTTTACTGTTCAACAAATGTGATTCAAGCAGTTGGCCAAAGGAAATTTAGTAATAATAGAAATACTCATACTCACTCATACACACTCACTCATACTCAATACTCACTGAGATCTCTGGCAATATTCTTTTGATGTTCTAAACAAGAGACTGATTGTTCGAGGTTTCCCAGATTAGCATGCAATTGACCAAGCTCTCCATAAGCTGCTGCTTTGGCGTCAGGATTTCCTAGTTCATGAGAAACCACTAGTCGTTTTTCCAAGCAAACTAATGCCTGCTGCAGATTTCCCAGGAATCTTTGCGACTGGCCTGAAAATAAAGAAAGACTCATACCTGCTATGTTGAATAGAATTTTTAATGTACCACTCTCCAAAGTTTGTGGAGTTTCATTTTGAAATATAATAAAGTTCAGACGTCGCAAGAGGTCAAATTGGTGGGTATGGTCTTGGTGTGTATAAAAAACTGGAAAATTCAGAAAAAGCTTTCAAAAGATTGTGAATGTCTCGCTGTTTTTTTTCTCCTGACTTGTAAATAAATATTGTTACATATATTTTTTAAATAGCTCTTGCATAAACAATCCAATAATTTTTGTTATACGTGTCAATCGTTTTGATAGGATAAACCAGAACAACAAAATCAAGTACCAGTGTTATAATAAATGATACTTGAAACCGTTCTCAAATGTAACTTTGATCTTAACTTTAACCGTCACCTCAAAGCGAAGCCTGGTAATTTCTGTAGAAGACTTAATTTTAATAGTTGATTAGAAAAGAAATTACACTTCAAAGCTATAAACATTATTGACGTCCAGGCTTCATGAGAGGTCAGACAGAGGATAACGCGTTGATATAGGTAAAATGTATACATATGTGGTATCTGTCCAGAATCGTTCCATCCTCGAAATTACTGTCAAAACTTCACACTACATTTTGTCTACGAATGTATATAGTTTTGACTGCCTAGCTGAAATAACATACATTCATATTAGTTCTCACCTAATCCTCTATATGCTCGTTCTTGGTCCCTAGCGCTCTTCAACTTCAACGAAATTGTCAGATATTGTTCATGGCACTTAACAGCTTCTTCAGGATCACCCAACGCATCGTAGCAATCGCCTAAGTTCCCAAAAGCCCTCCCTTTGTCGAGTTGAGATGTTGGCGTGCTCAACCTTTCCAAAGTTGCAAGTTGTTGTTCGAAGAACCCTATAGCCTCTTCATAGTGACCCATGTTCAGCCTGTAAATCATGAAAATTTTTTTAGTAGCGCTACAACCTGATTGGTTTTGGCGAAGTTCTATTTTTGATCCTCCATGGAAAAACTGGTTATACTATAATTGTACAAAGGTGAAACTGTAGAGCGACTTGCTTTTAATAACTTTTGCGCACTTCTGAATTAAGATATCAGCACACCCACCATTTTTCGCAAAATGTCGAATCTACTTAGCTGTTGAAAAAGTTCACGTTTTTGTCATTTAAAATAAAAATGTTAATATTTTTGAAACGATTTTTTAAGCCACTGGGCCATGTTACCGTGCAGACAAATCAATTCAAATGTTAATGCGTTGCGTTGTGTTACTTAGCACACCCACCATTTTTTGCAAAATTTCGGATGTACGTACCCACCGACTATTAAAGCAATATGTACCAATGTACTTATTAGCTGTTGAAACAGTTCGTCTTTTTGTTAAAATAAATAGGCTAATACTTTTGGATTGCCACCGGACCGCATTATCATACAGACAAATCAATTCAAACGACAATGTAAAGCACTGTCGGTAAGATAATCTTACCCAAGGAGACGTTGTGTTGTGGTGATCCGGAACGCGCTCCTGGTTGCCATACATTAGAATTTACCTTTAGCTGTCAGGAGTCCGAAGTTTAACATTGACGGCAGTGAAAGATGATAGAAGCGATCCAAATTTCTTAATTGTTATAATATAAATGTATGAGTGTAGTCATTCGATGAAGTTTTCAGTTAAGTAATTTATTTGATTATTACTACATCATATGTTGTTCAGATATTTTGATATTTGTCGAATCATGAGTGACTTTTCATAGAGTAAATTGTTCCACGTTCATTTTCAATCTGTGACTCAAAGCTACAGTTCTGTGATGCTTTTGGGTTTTGTCACTTGAATAAAGTAGTGGGTTGTGATAATCGTTGCCATGGTCTTGTTTATTAATTACGGACGGGGATTGTTTTTGAAAAACGCAATAAGCTGGAGACCAAAATTTAAACAAGGCATTTTGGAATCTTTTTCACGAGTATTTGCAGGTATATTATTTTTTGAGTTTGTATTATTAACTAATGTGGACTGGCTACGATATTTAAAGTGTTTGACAACGCGTATACTATACCTCCGGTTTTTTTAAGACGACTTTATTTGGTGTTGGGTCTCTGATTTACGTCTACTGCAGGTATTAGGTCCTGAGGGATTGCAGGCTGATGGTGAGCAGAGACAACTCTGTCTTATTTAGGTGTATATGTATATCTATTTCAACCTTTACTGATCCACATTTTGTATATACGATATTTATTTTATGATGGTTGTGGAAACCAAGGTGACTGTCTCCGGAGGCGGCTTATCACTTACCGTAGGTGGAAGTGGGTTACGATCACGCGAACCAGCCCTTTTATATGTTGTTTATTGTTTATATTTATTTATTGATCTATCTATGTGCTTAGATACCATGCTTGCTATGCTGTTATGCTTGCTATGCTTGCGATGTTATGCTTATATTTTATATACCGGATCCCATTTACATCCTTTATTTACTCCTTTATGTGATGGTTATATATTGTTTTATTTATATATGCTGATATTTTACATTTTTCCACATTCTATCCACATTTCTCTCCCTGACGTTGAACAGAGATCTAGCCCACCATATATAATTATTATTATTATTTATCATTTAGACGGTGAATGTTTATAACCATTTCTTTATTATACAATATCAATAACAAGAGCCAGTTTACCACTATTATTAAGACATTTTTGAATCATATATTTCAACATATCAATATAAATACTTCACCAGTAAAATATATGAAATACAAAGCACTCATGATTTGATAAATACAAGAATCAAGTAATAAAACCACACCATAAACACTCAGCACTCATAATTAATAAATACAAAACAAATGTTAAGAAACAAATAATAAAAAAACCATATCATAACATTTCTGTGTCTTGATTTCATTCCCTCTGAGTTGGTACACATGCATGCTAAAAGAATCTGGTTACCACGGGCACACATACAACATTGAGTTCTAAATTCCACCACTAGGCTATTTCGAAATTTGGTATCGGTTTTGACAGTGACCTGTTGCTCACTACAGTGTTACTTAACACGTCCACCATTTTTCGCAAATGTCGGAGGTACTCGGCTGATGAATTTTTCAGCTACCGGATTGCATTATCATACGACCACTGTTGTAAATTGGGCGTTGACGACATTGGCCGGGCATTAAAGCTGGAAGCCAAATATGCAGGCTAAATTCGTTATTGCCCAGGCTGCAAGGTTGAAAACATTTTAGTTTTTGCATCTTTGTCCGGCCATTCACGACATCGGTCATCAATGCATGAGCAAAGATGATGGTACAGATTAGGGCAGCTATTTGAAAAAATATGAACAGAATAAAAAGATTTATTTTTTCATCGCAAATATGACCATTTGGAATATCTAAACATGTCTATAAAAACTATAGATCAACGCATTTTTATTACAACATGGTAATGAACCATGACACTTTGAATTGCAGATTTTGCCATTGGCACGGCATCATGCACATTTTTTGTTTTTGCAGCCGCCCTTACAACAGCAACGCTTATATATCGTTGGCTTCCAAAAATTGTATTCTGTTACAGCTTATTTAGATAGGCGGGTTCTCACTATTCAGTTTCGCTGAATCAGATTGACTCTCATAAGATGCTGTTTTCCCTCTAATGGTACCTTTTTAGATAAACTTTTAAATTAATCCAAGATTTTGCTTTGGTCAACAAAATTTAGTACGCCATCAGCCTCACAACCGGCTCAAGACCTACGAAAGTATTTCTCAACCTCGCCTTGCGGCACCCACATAAGTAACACGCACCGGTATTCTGTAACTTATTTCTATGCACTATAATGTACTATGGGCTCGGGTGGCATCCTAAATATGTCAGCGTAGTCGGCACGTTGTGGCAGGTACCCGAAACTGCCCGATCGTCATGATCTTCATGGTGACAGAAACAAGTTTCTATCTGTTGCAGAGTACCGGATTGTTTGTTGAGCCATGCTGATGTCCAAGACCTTTCCATATTGCAGAAGGAGCCTTGATGTAAACCTATAAGCTCTCAATGCTTTTAGTGCTGCCTGGCTGGTGGAGCAGATGGTGATCCGCCTCCTGAGTCCTTGAATTTCGTGACTATGAAAGGCATAAGCTAAAATCGCATCTATCTGTACTTGAAATATCGTGGTGTACCCCCAATAGAGAGGAAGAGGTTTGTTTTTAGCCCACAGACCCCAGCGTCGGAGTGAGTAAGTGAGTCGTCCGGTTACCAAACTATCCCTCCTTCCTCAAAAGTCCGCCTGCCGCTTGACATCCATTCTTCCCTTTCCCTTGTGGGATACTTCACCGTAAATTTGCAATCGAAGCAATATGTAGGAGAAATTATATCACTCCTTATATGTAATATAGGGTCATCCTTTTGCAGTTCCGAAATGATATCAGAGTGCCCCTGCCAGGATTTGCAAGTACCAACCACAGCATAATAAACAACCAGCATAATATCTCTGAGGATTCCCTATATAAAAATGGTTCCCACAAAATTTGACCTTGGGAGGGTTTATGGATGATTTTACGGCCGTGAAGTTTGGGTAGAGATGCGAAAATGAAAATATCGATACCGGTACCAACTCGATATTTTTTAACCAAATTTGGTTCGTTTGGTTCATACAGAGCATTTTGTGCAATTGATTACACCCCCTCCCCCCCCCCCGCCAATAATTATATAATTATTTTCGATACCGATACAAACGTATCGGTACCAGCTTGGAATGTCTCAAAAAGTATCGATGACAAAAATACTCGATATTAGCGCAGAAGTCTCAAAGTATCGTTAGCATCCCTATAAAAAACACCCCCAAAAGTAGGGCCAACTTGAGTTATTGTGCTGGTTGTTTACTATGCTGTATGCTACCAACTGTTCTGATTTCACAACCGGAACGCAGACGCCCTTACTTCCCCTTGAACTACCAGCTTTTGGGATTACTAAAGGCGATGCAAGAATATTTACCCCACCATCGAAACATCTCTGGTGAATCTAACCAACTAGATCACTCTAGGTGGCAAAAGGCAAAATTACTTACAAGAAAAGGAAACTTATTTCGTCCAACCCAAATTATTGATCAGGTCAAAATTTACTAGACATCAAGCAAAACAATAATTAAGCTATAAGTGAAATATTTTTTGTTACGGAAATGAGTGACTCACTCTACGAAAAGTAAGAACTCTTCTGCCAGCATGAGCTTGACAATACATATTTAACTAATACTACCAACATTTCTAAGAAAATAGGGGCATTCAACTATAGAGCATTGCTATGTTTCGTACAGGAGCTAGCTGCGTCATCTCTAATATTCTTAAGAACGAGAGTGAATTTTATTATTTTAAGAAAAACATAACAGCACCTAAGTGTCACCACCATACCTATACATATATAAAAATCAAATCAAATTTGCTAAAAGTTCGGAGAAATAAGACAGTTGAAAATCCACAAAAAACGTTCATACCTTGCAATACCTAGATTTCCGTACGCTTGAGCTTCAACACCACAGTCTTGCAACTCTTGAGCGCGCTCTAACTGCTCTTGATAGCACTTCACAGCATGAGTGTAATTCCCCAGTGCCATATGAACAGCTGCCAAGTGTCCATGGGCCTTGCATTCCCCTGTCAAGTCTGATATCTCTCGTCTCAGTTTCAGCTCTTGTGTATGGTACCCCAATGCCTTATCGAGCCTTTTCATTGACCGGTGGGCTATTCCAAGTGCTCCACAAGCTGTTGCCTCCATGCTCTTGTCTCTGCTGCTCCTTGCAACTGCCAGCTGTCGATGGTACATTTTAATGGCTTCCTCTTTTTCCTCCATTTTCATTAGAACGTCACCAATGTTCCCTAGAGCTCGAAATTTACCTGAAACAGATACGTCTTCACAGTATTATTGATTTGCTCTTCAATTAATACGGAGATATAGTTCCAAAAAAAATTGTTTGAAATTTGTACACAATATAAGTAATTAATGAATTTTCAGATTTTTATCTTTCAAGTAGAGGTGGAAACATCTTTCTAAAAATGCAAAATCAGCATGTGTCGGAATGTTGACGTTTTTATTTTACATCGTATTGTAAGCCAGAAATTTTAAATTTTGAGATTTTTCTACCTGCGTAATCTCAGTAACCGTTCCATCGGTTGTGATGGTATTTGGTTTACGATGTACTGTGTGACTAGCAAAAAACAAAAACTGTCAGGATTACTCCAAGCTTCGCTTTTAAGTTTTGGGGGGAGGTAAAATTGAGGTGGTGAGGAGGAACGGAATAAGGAGGATGGGAGGGTAGGGAACTCCAACATTTCTGTACCGTTACCTTAAAAGGACTAGCGATATTTTCCACTTTACGGTCTCCTCCGAACTTTACACAGATATATCTTTGGATCACACCATATGTGAGGGCAGTATTGTGTATTTTTATAATAGCGTAATTACAATAACTGCTGAATCGATTTTGATTAAATTCAGTGTGGCAAAGATGCCGTATCATAGTAGGCAATGCACCTATATTTTTGCATTGGCAGTGTAGTAATAAGCAAAAACCTAAAATTTTCAAAACCTCTCCACCATGATTGAAAACTTAGGTTTTAGGGTATTTAAGGGTGCCTAGATGATTTTTAAATGCAGTTAAAATTATCAAGCAATTACAATGAAAAGCAAACCCGTGATTTTCTTAATTTAATTAAAATGCATCCCTTCGAAAACTAATAAATCTTACTAAAATTCAAATTTATCTAAGTCCATAATTTAACTCAGTAACATTATTACCTATTAATCAGAGAACCAAGAACTCGCTCTTCGAATATTGCAAAATTACTTTGGGGAACGAAAAATGTCATTTCAAGTATGAATTAAAAATCTACGACTTGTGTCACAAAAAAGCTTGAATTTTTAACTGTGTATCATGAAAATATAATGTAAGACAAAACCTACTGAAAAAAGCCTTTTGAGTTACTCGCTCCCTGCGAGTTTTCCTACGGATTTCTTAGGTACCCTTTATCAGCCTTATTTTCTTAAAATTCTACTGGTTATAAACAAGTACTCCTGTAGAATAAAATTACTTGAAAATGCGTAAAAACCGGAACTGTTCTCTATGCTTTTCCCTTTTTCATTGATATTGTTCTATCTCGTGGAAATATTAAGAAAATTACTTTAGCCCAACAAAAACTTGTCAGAGAATATCAAAATTCGATTTAAGCATTCTAAACATACTCAGTCTCAATACTTGTAGCTTACCTGCTGAGTTATTCGTCATATGAGCAATGGCTAGAAAGTATTTTTGGCACTCTAAAGAAGTATCCAGTTGACCCAAAGCTAAATGAGCCAATCCTAAGTTACAATAGGCTCTACCCATATTCATCTTGTCCTGTAAGTCTTTGGCTAATGCTAAGTCTTGATCATAATACCTTACTGCTTCACGATAATTCCCTATGCAATAATGTGCGTAACCTGAAAACATAAATTTTCGTTATTTACTAATTCATCTAAATATTAAATATTTATGTTACATTATAAATTTTATAAGCACAAAACAATCCCGTTAAAGGAAAGAGATAGGTGTTAGCTAAATAGCTATGCATAAATGTCTATTATGTGAATATCTTTTGATTTAAAAAATTAATTAACATAATTTTAGCTTTGTCCGATGCATCTAGTCTTAGCCAACATTATCGGTTTCGCTATTCATATATTATAATTATATTCAAAATACATTAGTCAAATTAGTAGTATCAATCATGTATTTATTTACTGTTATAAGATCGCACACATAATTCAGAATTCTGTGGACTATGAAATTAGGCATGTATTTATTGAGTAATCAACAATTTCTGATTCATACTCAAGCGGAAATTGGAAATATCTAATATCACTGCCTGAGAACTGCAAAACCGTGTGGTATTATCACGTAACATATATAGATGCACATAACATCATACTGCACACCAGTATGGCTTTCATAAGCATAGGTCTATGGGTGACGTCCTGGCTCACGTCACTCACTTGTGGAACAGAGCTATTGAAAGTCATGGCGAATCTCGTGTTGTTGCGCTTAACTATCGGAAGCCTTCAACAGAATGTGGCATGAGGGACTTCTGGTCAAGCTTGCTGCTTATGGTCTACCACCTAGCCTGCGCCAGTGGCTGAATAACTTTTTGAACGACCGATCTCTGTTTGATTTAGTCGAAGGCTGTTCATCAGACGTATTTTCAATAAATGCCAGTGTTCCTCAGGGATCTGTCCTATCGCCCACATTGTATCTGCTTTACATCAACAAGCTGCTGAAAATAACATCCAATCCAATTTAGAGTTTCGAGGACAACAGTACATTAATATCGTGCATGGCAAGCCACTAGCAACCCAAGAGATGGTACTTCGGCGACAGCAACATGCCTCACAGATCAACGTAGGTATCAAAACAATTGTCGAATGAGGATTAGTATATAAAGCACAGTTCAATGTACAGAAAACTCAGGCAACAACACTGACTAAGAAATCTCACGTTGGTTTACCAACTGTGGAAATGGAGGGTCATCCAATAGTCGAGTCACCTTCCGTCAAGCTTTTGGGGATCAACATCAATAATACATGTCCAGGCACGACCACGTCGTCAGTATTGCTGAAGCGGCATCCCAGAAGCTTGGAGGTTTTCTTCGCTAAAGGAAGCTGTATACACCAGAGCAACTACGGCTGCTCTACAAGGCAGAGATTCGTCCATCGTTGGAGTATTGCTCCCATGTGTGAGGGTGCGCTCCGAAGCACTCTCTATAACTTCTGGACACTATCCAGAAGAGAGCAATTAGACTAATCGATACGCCTAACCTCACAAAGGACCTCCACAGCCTGGAACATCAAAGAAGGGCGGATGACCTGTCCCTGTTTTAACACGGAAGATGTTCGAGTGAGCTCTTCCAGATAATAACACCGAAGGGCGTCTGAACGAGGAACACTGTAGGGGCTCTGTGAGCTCATTCTTACCAGGTCGAGTTCCCCAATACAGTCTCCTACAGCATTTGTTCATTTGGAGAACTTCGACACTGTGGCATGAGCTGCCGGTAAATTTATTTTCCGACGTCCACAAACTGCAGCGTTTCAAATCCAACGTGCACAGACACTTATGGTTCCGCAGCGCTTCTACAGCGCCATAGGCGGGGGGGGGGGGGCTTTGCGGGAGGTTGCACATAAAAAAACTATAACGTGTCCTAAAGAAATTTCTACGGTACATGGCCTTAGCTTCATATTATACCTAACGACCATATAAACTATAAGGTCTTGTTACCTCTTTTGCATTTAGCAAAATTCCAGTTATAATTTTGATTCGATTTTTATATGCAAACTTACAAATGGAGTCATTGATTCACCTAAACTTTTATAGAGTTTAAATTTGTATACTCCCACTTTCAATCTTAGAAATAAGTCCTTTTACATCAATTTTCACTGCACACTGTATGGTCAGCAGTTCCTATGAATAGAATGGTGTCAAATATTAACCAAGCCACCTATTGATGAGTTAAAGCATATCTTACTCCCTTAGTTGTTTGAATGGATATCTATCGCTTTTTAACGATACTGATTTTAATATTTTTAAATTAGCTCTAATATTTGTAAGTTGCATTTTTTTTGTCTTACTTTGTACACTGTTCTTATAACAATTTAGTATTTGTTTATTATTATTAAATTCTCTTTGTAAGCTCTAAATTGGACATTAGCCCGTTAATAAAATAAATAAATAAATATACAAGGGTTGCTCAGAACGGCAGAACCTTCTGTCACTTGCTACAATAAATAAATAGTTTGTCTTGATGTTTTATATGCGCCAATGGTTTTAACTTCTAGTATTTTTTATATAGAGCACCAAAGTTTAACCACACAGATTCGCATAGCAGTGGCCCACCATAAGCTCTCTTTTGGCGAAGTGAAATCATCAGAAATGTATCTGATACTATAGCTATATCAATGTCACACAAAAAAGAGTGTACCTAAAAAATGGCAAGCTTTGGCTTCTCCCTCTATATCCGATAGCTCCTGAGATAACATCAAGTATTGCTCGTAATAAGGGATCGCATCTGCGAATTCCGATCTAGAACTCAGGCAATTGGCTAGATTCAATAGAGCACACGCTTCGCCTGCAGTATCCTTCAGTTCTCTTGCAATTCCTGAAACACAAGTTAATAGACATCTAGCTTTCCGCATTGCAGAAAGCAACTGGGAAACTACTGCATTAAAGATCTTAAGGATATCCCAAGAGAAAATGAGTACATTTTACGAGTTCACAACATGTCTATTAAGACATTGTGACTATGATGATGAGCTTTCCGCATGTTTATATGATATACAGGGTGACCGACGGGAACCGGACGTTCTTCAAATGGTTAGTATAACGCCGCTAGCGGTGGTAGGGATGGGATTCAGGTATCAGTCACCTTGCTGTAAAATGCCGTTTTAGTAGCTATGGAACAGTGGACCGTAGAGCACCGAATGTTCGCTTATGACGCGTATATATGTTAAAAATGCTGAGTCGGTCACGGCCGCGCAGCGACTGTTCCGCGTTCATTTTAATCTTGGACGCCACGATACTATTCCAAGCCGCAATACCACTCTTAACAGTCTGAGAACAACAGGAATGATTGTGAAGAAAAAGCCACCTGATGGTCCCACCAAGACTGCAAGGACGCCAGAAACGTCGAGCGCTTACTCGGAGGCCTCAACGGTCTGCGCGAAGATACGCGCGTGAATTAAACTTAAGTCGTGAATCAGTGCGCATAATATTGAAAAATGATTTAGCGTTTCATCCTTACAAGATGTGTATTGTTCAGCAGCTTAAGCCAACAGATTATGAGCAACGAGAAGACTTCGCCATTCGAATTCAAATGCTGCTTGGAGACCATGAAAGTGCAGTAATCGTCATGAGTGATGAAGCTCATTTTCATTTAAGCGAAGAGATAAACAAACAAAATTTCCGATACTGGTCTCCAGGTGGCTTTTTCTTCACAATCATTCCTGTTGTTCTCAGACTGTTAACCTATCTGAGAATGGTGTTGCGGCTTGGAGTAATATCGTGGCGACCAAGATTAAAATAAACGCGGAACAGTCGCTGCGCGGCCGTGACCGACTCAGCATTTTTAACATACGCGTCATAAGCGAACATACGGTGCTCTACGGTCCACTGCTCCATAGCTACTAAAATGGCATTATACAGCAAGGCGACTGATACCTGAATCCCATCCCTACCGCCGCTAGCGGCGTTATACTAACCACTTAAAAAACGTCCGGTTCCCGTCGGTCACCCTGTATTTGTAAAATGTATCCTACAAAGTTCTACGGGCCACTGATGGTTCCAAGCTTACCAAGATGTGCTCTGTAGTGCAACAGCGCCATGTCATGAGCCCCAATGGCCTGGTAGGCAACAGCCAGGTTTCCGTGCGTGCTAGCCTCTGAGCTCCGATCGTGAACCTCTTTGCTGATGGTCAACTCCTGTTTGTGATATTTGATCGCCGATTCATAAAAACCGGCAGCTGAATATGCGTTTCCTATGTTTCCATACGCTCGACCCATTCCAGCTTTGTCTTGCAAGCTTCGAGCTATTTGGAGGTGAGCTTGGTGCAGCTTTAAAGCAGCATCATATTCACCTACAGATATTTCGAGTACAAATATATTACAGATACAGAGGATACAAAGGAAATATATATTTGAACATAAAACACTTTACTAGAGGTCACATTGTCTGTATGTAGTATACGGGATTTTGGAAATTTAGTTGTTCTGAAATTGGAGCACTGGTTCTTATTTTGTAACATTGAATTATAACGATGCAGTTTAAAACAACTATTTTGTTGAGCCGTAGTTGAAAATTGTAATTAATTGGATTTTTTGGTTTTGGGCTTTTTTGATTCATATCCAGTATTTTTATGAAACATCAACATACTGATAAACCATATTTATACCATTATTTTACACATTTGATCTTAAACAGATTCTGTCAGAATATGTATGCAACTTTTTAGGTAACTCATTAAGGAAGTAACTTGGTCACAACGTGATGACAGGGCTAAAGTGCCCCATGGGAGCGGTTGCCTCAAAAAATGGAAGGTTAATTTTTTGCAACGCATTTGGACTAATGAGTAAAACTTTTTAAATAAGTTAGTGGTCACTAAAATTGATAAAGATTTTATTATAGGCAATAGAGTTAAAGAGTTACTCGAACATTAAGAGGGGCATAATGTTCGAAAAATTTTTGCATTCAGCACCTAAGGAAATTATCTAAATATTTGTCAGATCAATCAAATATTGCTTACACGTTTCGCTTTAAGATACACTTCAGGGGTGACCGAAATTACTAAACATTTATTTAAAATAATATGATGCTTCGCGTGTTCGAGAATGTTACAGTACATGTTACTTTGAAGGGCATACCTAATAACTGATAAACAATGCCCAAATTTGAACATGCTCTTCCTTCTCCAACTTTATCCCTGGTTGCTAAAGCGACATCTAGTTGCCTTTCGTGCCACTGTTTTGCTTGCATATAGTCACCAGCACATCTAGCTGCATGACCAAGGCCTGCATAAGCTCTGGCTTCCACAGATCTGAAAATGGATAAATGTGTTGATGTATAAAAGTTGTCAATCGAGAAAGGAATACTAAGTGGTATAAACTATAGTTATGATCTGGGAAAAACTCATCATTCGCCGTTAACTGGAACTAACCTCCTTCATACCAGGTAAAAACTCTTTTTAATCCGTTATCGAGCTACTAAGCTCTTCTCAAACTTAGTCTCACTATAATTAGTTAACAAATAGGTTGCCGGACGCTGGTAAATGGAATAGCATTAACTTCAAGAGAAATCGAGTTATACGCTTTTTTACTGTAAACTTGATAACAGTAACCCCTTCAACCATTGGTCTAACGAGGAATGATGGCGAGTCTACCCTGGAGAAGCACTAAGCAAAAAGCTGCTTACGGGCCCAAACGAGCGGTACACTGGTTGACTAGTGAAGCCCAATGGGAATAATGTTAGGTAGATTATTGCACTTATTACTGGACATGGCCACTTCAAACGATACCGATACACTCTTGGAATCTCCAACAGATAGCAGATGATAAGAGACTGCTATACGTATCATTTTGGACTACGAGGCACTTGGAGCGAGGAGAAGGGCTCTTTTTGGTGAGATGCACCCGGATCACGAAATATACATATAAATTGAATTGAATCTTGTACAGTATGTGTATGTTAATCCTATAACTTTTATTTAAAAATTCTAAGTTTAAAAGCGCTAATTTTAGCAACAATTCGCCCTTTTGTATCGAGGTATAAAATGAAGACGGTTTACTATTATTATTAAAAGCTTATTTCATTAAAATTGTAAGTAGTAATGACTTGTTGTTTTTACAATTTTCCAATAATAATGGATACTTACTTGTCTCCAATTGCCTGAGCTATCCTCAACACCTTTTCATGATAAACAATAGCTTGAGCAAAGTTCCGTTTATAATGGTGGCTTGATCCTAAATTGCTGTAGGCTCTAGCTTCCTCGACCTGTAAATGTTTGATTGATATTTCTAAGTTTTGATTAGGGTTTATTATTTAATTATTACAAACCAATTGAAACTTCAAAGAAAAAATACTTCTGTAATGAATAAAATAAACATCTTTGTTTCGTGTCTGAAACAATATGTCTAACGCGTGAAGGTTCAGTGCCCACATTCACTTTATATGTATAAACCAGCAAAGAGTTATCAAAAAATTTTAAATACAATAAAACACAAATGAGTTTATTCAGTGCGATAACATTTAATCAGTTACATTATAAATGGAAAACCCCATGCCCCTGTATTTAGAACTCAAAAATTTAGGCTTACCCACATAACAAAAAAGTATAAGTATATCCATTGTACATACATTGGACGTCGAATGAATGGATATGTATATCCACAAATGGAGCAAGAATGTCCAATGGATGTCAGATAGACATCAAAAAAATATACATTGCATGTACGTTTGTCGCGAGCTTTCACATCCATGGCATATCCATAGAATGTACATATGTACGTCTAATGTATATGCATAGTATATGTAACATAGTCCAGGTATGAACATGTATATTCATAATATATACCATGTATATACTTACATACCAAAGTACAAATAGAGCATGCACGTCCAATGGATGTAAAATAGACATACACAAATTTACATTTCATGTACGTTTGTCGCGAATTTACACATGCATGGTATACCCATTAAATGTACATTCATGTACTTTTAATGTACATGCATAGTGTATGAAAGTTCAATGTAGAGGCAGAAAGATAAACAAATTTTATACTTTCATTATGTATTGTTATTAATTGAATTTCTAGTTACAATAATAATACTTGGCAAAATCGATTACTATGATTGTCATCTCTTTCCTGTTGAATGGCATGTCTAAAATCACAAAGGAATCCAGGTTATAAAATTTTGTAGGTGGTTTGTTCCGCTTACGACTTACCGTCAAACCTGTGGATTCGAGTGTAATCAGTACTCAGTAACCAGAAGATAAGTAACATTGCACAATATTTCACTCGATCCGGTAATCAGGCACAACCAGCACCAACACACACACGCTAACTACGACGAATGGCTAGAAATCAGCAATGGCGGCACTAGCCGTCCTTCGCGCAGGCGTAAACTACTGGATGTATATATGATACATAGACCAACATCTTATGTATATTCACATATGTATATACCTACATGAATATAATAGTATACTACACTAGTGTATATCATTTTTCATATGTACATTTAACGTCCTATGAATATTCAAAATATACATGTTCAAACTGGAATATCTAATCTACATTCTGTGGATGTACATAATATCCATATAGTGTTATGTGGGTAGTACTATATATCAAAATTTAAAAAATGATTCTCGTTTCATTTGATCTTGAAAACCAATCCATTGGTAAAAATAATACAGTGAAAATGAGGATTCATGACATGCTACATATTTTTAGACAAAGATTTCTGCACCGAGTTTCAAAATTATAGCAGCATTACCTACTATGATCCCACAGCATATTATCGGTACCAAATTTCAGCACAATCCAAGCAGCGGTTATTGAGATTATGCAACTAGAAAAGCCCCAATAGACCGACAGGCAGACAGACCGACGGAAATTAAGTGACATGGATTTTCATTATGTAGATAACATAAAGCGCCCAAAACGCGTATTATCTCAAAATCGAAAAATTTTGCGATCGCAATACTCCCCTATCGATGTGGGAAGTAACCTATGGAAAACGATCAGAAACCTTCAACTCGCATACAAAATAAGTTTGAGCTAACAAATAAATATTTTTTAAAAAGTGATTTGCTGGTTCCTGGAATTTAAGTCGCGTTTTCCATCCTCACCACAGTAATAATACTGTGTCAAAATGTATTTAAAATGAATTCAATAATTTCCAGGATAAACAATACAGAACTATCTAAAGCAATACAATAATTTCTGTAATGCAGGACAATGTTCCGATGGACCTAAAAAGGTGTATTATTCCGCTAGGTCTTTCTTTCATATGTCAATGAACAGGCTATTATGAATCCAACAAATTTTTCAATTTTTCAACAGAGAGTACAAGTACATAGTACAAGTACACACAGGCAATTATAATTTTAATAGACGTTATATGGGAACTTGACATATTAGGTATGCGGACGTTGCTGTCGCTTTATAAAATGCCCCTGTAAATATAAGAAACTGCACGATGGGTACCCGATCAGTGGTTACGCCTTGTCAGTCAGGAATTGAAGCGTTTGCTTGAGTGGGTCGATGCCTAGTCTATTTGCGGTGGTACTGGTTAGTAGAGGCTTCAGAATATTTGTATTTTATTACTATCTACTAGATATAATGATATCTTATGGCAAGCTCATACACCATAAGTTTCTTGCGCTGATGGAATATTTTGTTTTTGTGATAATATTATAATCGTATAATTACCTGATTGCCTAATCGTTTGGCAATTCGAAGATGTTGCGTATGGCAATCAACAGCTGAATCAAAATCGCCCATAGCCAAGTAAACAGCTCCTACGTTGCCTATTTCTCTTGCTTCTTGCAACCTATCTCCCATCTGTTTTACCAGTTGGACGCATTGTTTGTGGGAAGCTAACGCGTTGGGATAGTCCCCGATCGCAGTGTAGACATGGCCTAATGAAGTCAGAGCTATGGCAGCTGCTTGTGTGTCCTAATACAGAAACGAACGAATACAATTAATTGAAACAACACACTAATTTGACTTCGAGTTATATAAAACATGGATTTTACCTACGTGTTAACTGTATGAAATGATGAAGCATTCAGTAATCAAGCCAAGAGGACCCAAAAGTTTGAGAATACTTTACTACCACTATTAAATCATATCTTAAATATTTCTCCTTGCTTAAATAAAAAGTTTTCTTTAATATTAAGTTGCAAGGGACCAGAAAACATACAAAATTGCGCATTTTGAGGATTTTTTTAACTGTTCGTTTCGCCACGAAAGTGTCCCTCAAGGCTTTCTTCCATCCATCCTTACCACCGATCCTTACCAAGATGGTAATAATCTACAAAAATTTCATTGCAATCAAGTTAGGAGTTTCCAGTTGAAATGGCAACTAAAATATGTAAAAAAGTCAACAGCTACTCGAGATTGAAATAATTCAGTTTTTTTTATTTGAAGGCAAAACGAGAGCATATCCAGCTAGTCTTGCAAAGCAATTGATACCACAAGAACAATAGAAAGTCTTTTATAAGTGATAACAGTTTATATCTTCTTCATTATCAGTATTTTTATGTATTTTCTAAAACTATAAAGCCTTTCCGCCGTTGTCGAAACAGTTGCTCATACGCTTTCCGAATTATAGCGGTTGCAAGTATTGTCAGACGCCAGCCAAACAGCCCGGCAGTAATCAGTGCTGTAGGTGTTAAAATGCATTTATCTCGATTCCGAAATGTTTTAGGTTATACAGTAGAGGAAGAGATAGAAAATCAAGAAACTCAATTAGTGACGGACGGTGACGCAGATAGTTCGGAAGTTCCTACATATGAAGAAATAGAAACATGAAGAACAATAGAAGCCCTGGAGAAAGCAATATAACAGCAGACATGTTAAAAGTTAAAGGAGAAAAGCTTAGAAGAAAGATCCACGAAATGATGAGAGAAATATGGCTAAAAGAACGAATGCCGGTAGACTGGTCAAATGCTTTAATATGTCCAATAAATAAGAAATGTGACCTAACAATATGCGAAAATTATAGAAGTATCGCCCTTTCAGATACATGCTACAAGGTACTTGAACAGATAATAAGAAAGAGGTTGGACGGTTATACAGAAACAATTTTAGGGGAATATCAGGCTGGATTCAGAAGCGGCAGGAGTATACGACAGATCAAATATTGGTTCTCAAAGAACTACAAATAACAAGCTATGAATATGGAATGGAACTACACGTGCTTTTCATAGACTTTAAACAAGCCTATGATAGTATAAACAGAGAGAGAATGTATGACGCAATGGTGCAGCTAGGAATTCCAGGAAAACTCATAAGGCTAATAAGAATGACATTACAAAAAACCAAGAACAAAATTACATGGATGGGAAGTGAATCACAGGAATTTGAAGTAAGAAAAGGACTCAGACAAGGCGATCCTCTATCAAAGATACTTTTTAACTTGACGCTTGAAGCAATAATTAGAAAAAGCAAAATCAATACAAATGGAACCATATTTAGTAACGAACACCAACGTATAGCATATGCAGATGACTTAACACTAGTAGCAAAAACAAAGAAAGAACTAGAGAAAATTACGGCAAGGATAGCTGAGGAAGCAAGGAGATTTGGGATGGAGATAAATCAAAGTAAGACAAAATATATGGTCATGGGACAAATGGAAAAAACTTCCGATGATCAACCGAACCTAACTTTTACGGCCAACAACACGAAATATACTTTTGAAAGGACTACGGAATGTATGTACCTAGGGGTAATCATATACCAAAGGGACAAGAGAAACAAGAAATACAGGCAAGGATCATCAAAGGAAACCAGAAGTATGGAGCCCTGAAAAATCTTATGAAATCCAAATATGTATGGAGGCGTAAGGACAAACGAGGGATGGAGGAGAAAAATAAACCAGGAACTGAAAGACATGTATGAGAACCCCAATATTATAGCAGTCATCAAACCGCAGAGAATAAAGTGGCTGGGACATGTGGAGAGGCTGAATGAGACGAGAATGGCAAAACTAGTTCTCAACCGGAGACCAATAGGAAAAAAAAGGAAGGGTAGACCAAGGGAGAGATGGCAGAAGAAGGCAGAAAATGATTTAAGGAAAGTTAATATTAAGCACTGGAAATAGAAGACGGCAGACAGAAATATGTGGCGTGGAATAGTACAGGATATACTCAGAAATAGGTGGTGAAAGTATCCAAAGACAATTCTAAGTTATATAAATTTTAGCGGTATAAGATCAAACTGTACTCATTTCTGCCTAGGCCTTCATGGCCTGTTGTGCAAACTTATAAATAACAGTACTTCCTCCTCCTACTGAGATGGAAGTTAAAAGTATGGGGATCTAGGGTATTCTAGAACTACAAGAAAACAAGCTCGAGTACTAAATTGTACTAACTTAATAATGTAACTTTGAATATTAGTCCCAGATAGGTACGTAATATATTGGGGCAAATCTAAAACACCATCACAATATTCATGTGTCATGAAGTGTTTTATGTCTTATAGGTTTAGCATTTGTCAACACTCAGGTTGGTGAATTTCGAGTTTTTATTTTAACCATATTTTGAAGTTTTTTTATTACAAACTTATGTAAAATATTAATAAGTAAAAACGTTCCATGAGATATTTTAAAATAAAATTCACAGATAATGGTTATAGTTAAATAGACAACAGTTATTCATTTAAAAGATGTAGTTAATTTGATGAGAGCTTCCTTTGTGCTGCTTATAGAGGCTAGCATGTAATATCATAGGTCTTCAAGTTTCTCTCATGTGTAAACTAGTACTATTTTCCCCTAAATTCTTCAATATACCCACTACTAAATTTCTTCTCCTCAATTTCACAACTCAGTTTAACAGTCACAAATGAATTAAAAAAATAAAAAAAAATATGTATAGTATAAGTATAGGTAAGATTACGTTACTATAAGTCTTAACAAAGTAATAATACCTTGCATTTCATAGCCAAAACTAGTTGGTATCTATGTGCAGTAAGAGCCTCTTTGTATGATCCTTGACTGAAGTAAGCCGAGCCCAAATTGCCATGGGCTCTACATTCACCAGCTGTATCCCCTAAGCTTTTTGCTATCGCAAGATCCTGTTGCATATAACTGAAATAAACGAGTGGTTTTAGTATTTTAATTCAATTCATATTTTTAAAGTGGAGAAAGAAGCTCGAGTACTCCGTTGAGCGTTTCGCAGTGAATGATTGCTAATTTTTACATGTTTTTAAACTCTCCTAAATCTTTTTACGAGACCCAAGATACAGTTGCAAACACCTTGATATAGGGAAATTTTCTTAGATCTGGGATATTTATATTTTCAAGACTTCTACACTTTCTATTGATTCATTGCTGGAATAGTGAGCGCATTATGTGTGC
Source organism: Callosobruchus maculatus (assembly GCA_951848785.1). Classification (NCBI taxonomy): domain Eukaryota; kingdom Metazoa; phylum Arthropoda; class Insecta; order Coleoptera; family Chrysomelidae; genus Callosobruchus; species Callosobruchus maculatus. The sequence continues at coordinate 6,859,141 of CATOUR010000032.1, forward strand.
AATAACGGCATTTATCATTATATTTTTTTACAAAATGGTGCAGCTAGGGCTCCGACCCACTGAACTGGACGAAGTTTCAGAAACGAATATTTTTTCACCCTTGGTCGAGATCATCTACGTTACCATCCCACAACTTTACAAAAGGTAACTCGGACCAATAACGCCACAGAAACACCATCCATATGGATACCGGTTATCTCAGATTTTCGATTTAGGGAAGTAATATGTGTGCGAAATCATTTGAATAAATTTATCATTGCAGTTCGTCTCGATGTCATCATTCAGGATGAAAATGGATAATGATATAAACCCAAAGCCTAAACAACAGATTCTCAATAATCATCCCTAACAGAGATGAGTGGATGAGGGGCGAGATTAAATAATTTCAGCGTCATAGTTTGGTGTCTTTTACTGACAGTTCGCACTCGAAGGAGTCCGAATCTGGAGAAGAGGGCTTCTACCTAGAGGGCGAGGAGCGCAGAGAAGCTTCTTGCTACGAACCTATGTACACCACCGTCTTGCAGGCAGAAATATTCGCCATATTAATGGTGATATACTCTGTAGAAGTTGAACAGTGTGCTGAACAAAACATATACACTACCGCTCAGAGGTATCCGGACAATATATATTTATTTACAGCGGATCACCCAGCGTCCGGGCCAAAAGCGTTTCACCCAGCGTCTGGCGTATATAACTGTATATAAGTAAGTTTCAGAAACAGGTCGCTTGGCGTCATAGTTCACCGTTAGCTCCACTGGGCGTCCATATTTTTTATGCTTGTCTATTGATAGAATTTATATACAGACTTTTTGTAAATTCAGCGTTGATGTTACTAGGCGTCCAACCTTAAATTGGCTTATTTTAATGTTTGTTCCACGAGGCAAGGGTTCTGAGATCAGTTCAGTGGCGCTCTTGATACTCATATCTAGCAACTGTTTCGTCGTATCTACCCAGCGCGTAGGGGAACGGCCACGGCGCCGCCCACTCGGGGCGTGACCCTGAACTACAAGTTTCTCCATATTATCGCTTCTGTGAATATGTCCGAAGAAAGTAAGCATTCTCATCGACACAATGGGGGATAGTCTCTTTGGATTACCGAGCTCATCCAGTATGGAAACATTAGTTCGATGGGCAGTATAAGGAATTATCAGCATTCTCCTCCACGTCCACATTTCAAAAGCATCTATGCGAGCTCGATCTGCCTTTTTAACAGTCCAAGTCCGAGGCATACAAAAATATGGAGAACACAAGAGACTGAACCAGTGACATTTTGGTAGCTTTAGTGATGTTATGGTCACGCCATATTTTAGTAAGCTTTGTCATGGCCACCCGTGCCTGTTGAATGCGCCGTCGATTCTCATTCTCACAACTACCTGAATTGTTGATCAAAGAACCGAGGTACACAAAACTTTGACTACCTCACAACGGCCTATTGACTTTATCTCTCGATGATTGTCATGCTCTCTATCTACGATAATAGCCTTGGTTTTGTTATAGTTAATACCAAGACCATATGCTGCACTATGTTGTTTTAAAACGTTCAATAGAGCTACTAGTTCTTCCTGAGAAGCAGCAATAAGGGTTGTATCGTCAGCAAATCTTAAGTTATATATTTTGCTTCCGCCAATCGTTATACCGCCATTCCAGTTGTCCAATACCTGTCTCATCACAAATTCAGAGTAAATGTTAAATAACATCGGAGATAATACGCATCCCTGACGAACTCCTTTTCTGGTTGCTGTTTGACCAGACAGGTTACCGTCAATTCTTACACGAGCTGAGCTAGACTCATAGAGTTGCTGTATGAGAAATACTAAGTGGTAAGGGACTCCCATGGAGTGGTTTTAGTACTTTAATTCAACTCATATTTTTAAAGTGGAGAAAGAAGCTCTGAGTACTCCGTTGAGCGTTTCGCAGTGAATGATTGCTAATTTTTACATTTTTTAAACTCTCCTAAATCTTTTTACGAGGCAGACACCTTGATATAGGGAAATTTTCTTAGATCTAGGATATTTATATTTTCAAGACTTCTACACTTTCTTTTGATTTATTGCTGGGATTATGTGTGCAATACCCGCATTTATTATTATATTTTTTTACAAAGTGGTGCAGCTAGGGCTCCGACACACCGAACTGGACGAAGTTCCAGAAACGAATATTTTTTCACCCTTGGTCGAGCTATGTCAACAAGTTATAAGGTATATATTCACATTTTCGACGAAAATCATCTGAGTTATCATCCCACAACTTTACAAAGGCAGCTCGGTCCAATAACGCCACAGAAACACCATCCATATGGGTACCGGTTATCTCAGATTTACGATTTAGGAAAGTAATATGTGTGCAAAATTATTTGAATAAATTTATCATTGCGGTTCGTCTCGATGTCATCATTCAGGATGGAAATAGATAATGATATAAACTCAAAGCCTAAACTACAGATTCTCAGTAATCATCCCTAACAGAGATGAGTGGATGAGGGGCGAGATTAAATTTCAGCGTCATAGTTTGGTATCTTTTATTGACAGATCGCACTCGAAGGAGTCCGAATCTGGAGGAGAGGGCTTCTACCTAGAGGATGAGGAACGCAGAGAAGCTTCTTGCTACGAACCTACACCACCGTCTTCCAGGCAGAAATATTCGCCATATTAATGGTGACATACTCGGTAGAAGTTAAACAGCGTGCTGAACAAAACATATACACTACTGCTCAGAAGTATCCGGATAATGCATTTTTACATAACAGTATAAGAACTTTAATATTTTGGAGCCATAATAAATAGTTTAAAGTATTTATACAGGTTAACAACTGAGTATCAAGTTTTCAAGTAGGTACGCCAGATTCAATCTATTTCCGTAACTTCTGTAAACTTTGTCAGAGGTACTTTTTCGAAGTAGGGCACTTATTTCTGACCATCCAATCCAATTCGTCCCATAACAACTCTATTGGATTCAAGTTCGGGTTTTGAGGAGATCGGTGCATAACATTTAGTATTCGACGTTTTTTTGTTGTACCAAAAATCCTCTGCACAGTTTGGAGGAATGCTTTGAGTCATTATCCTCTCAAAAAATGAACACACTGCCAATAAGTGGAACTCCAGAGGGCGCCAACCTCTTCTCAAGAATACCTTTATATTGTTCTTTTTTCAAAATTCCTTCAATTAGGCAATTTGGATTCATCGGACCATAATACATTTTTCCATTGTCGATATGACCGATTTGAATGATTTTCTGCCACTTTAATCTTTTTTGTGTATTATGCGCCTTTAGCATGGTTTTTTATCATTATTCAGTCAAATAGCCCAACCTCCTCAAATATGCACTTTACTGTTTACTTAACAACTATCTCGCATACTATTAAATGCAGGTGTAACTTTTTCGGTGCTGTAACACAGTGATTATTTTGCTTTAAATAAAATCTCTATCTGAAAAAATGTTTAATATGCACAAGAAGCATGAGTAACACAGAAAAGTCAACAAGGACTAGCCAATTTTGTCAGCAACCGTGTACCGTTTGTTGTTGCAACTGACATCCCATTTAATCACAGCCTACGTCGATAAAAAGTTTACATTTGGAAGTTTGACCGTGTACTGACTAATTGTGAACAGATATCTGAAAATCGGTTACTCTGAGTGATATTAACAAAGTATAACCTTTTCACGCCAATATGCTTGAAAAAACATAATCTTTAACATTTATACTAATATATAATAACATAAAAAGGTGACATCGTTTTAAATAGGCCTAATGTATAGTTAGTAGCGTCATCTATAAGTGGTATCCGAACCAAGAACGGAATTGAATTTTTTACCTCAAAAAACCTCAGAATTACTAATTTCGTGCCATTCCGCCATCATGTTGATGAATAATTAAGCAAAATCGGAATGATAATTACAGTTTTGATACCCTATATTTCGGTTATCAACTTTTACACTGAGGTAAGTATAGTTAAATCTCAAATTTTTTACCCAAAATATCTGCAGTTCTGCTGTATACCATTTAATTAGGGGACACCGTGTATAGGTTTTTATCTGTTGTCAATATTCGATGACGTAACAAACCAAGAATGACGAGCCTAATCTATTCAGGGTACTATGTTGAACATTTGTATACAGGGTTGTGATAAAGTATGGAGCCAAGCAAATAACTTTGGAACGGAAAGAGTGATATTGCTCAAAATTTGCAGGCAAGTGTAGTGACGTCTAGTGCATCCGAAGACATTATGTTAGCTATTAATGCACTTCCGGTTTAACCGGAAATATTGTCAAATTTTTTAATTTAAATGGGACACCCTGTATATTTTTGCAGATTTTAATTCATCTTTCTTTCCGAATACGTCCATAGTGGGTTTAGCATTAGATTCTGTAAAAACGGGAAAGATAAAGCTTCTTTATCATTTCAGGTGTTTAAAATGCCGGTCATTCAAAGTCGGTTTTGGCGATAGCGTGAGAACTCACAAAGAACTGTGTCAACTTTTAATGATTTACGTCCCGACAGGGGTCCTATAACACGTTTGACGGTGACTAAAATAAAAAATACAAAAAAATTACCTCAAACGGGAAGACCGCAGACCGCCACGGACGAACTTGTGAGACAAATTTTTTAAGAAACAAATACTAAACCCACTATGGACGTATTCGGGAAAAAAAGATGAATTAAAATCTGCAAAAATATACAGGGTGTCCCATTTAAATTAAAAAAGTTGACGGTACTTCCGGTTAAACCGGAAGTACATTAATAGCTAACATAATGTCTTCGGATGCATTAGACGTCACTACACTTGCCTGCAAATTTTCAGCAATATCACTCTTTCCGTTCCAAAGTTATTTGCTTGGTTCCATACTTTATCCCAACCCTGTATGTATGCATAATGTATTCAAATGAGTAGTCAGATTTTACCACTTACCCTATGGCTTTGTCCAGCTGATTTAGTGCCCAGTGTGCAGAACTAAGAGCACTGAACACCGAGCCTCTGAGTTTTAGCGAACAGGATCCTATTCTTAAAGCTGACTCCAATACTGTTACAGCAGAGTGGTAAAGGCCTGCCGCTAAAAGCTCCTAATTGGAAAGAAAACGCTTTTCATTAGTGGATGTAAGATAACCTTTTATCTACTTTTATTTAAATTACTTCAGTAAATAGTGTAAGAATACATTTCTATAGCTTTGGCATACAATGGCTGGTACTTTTCTTCTTACGTTTAATATAAGATGCTGTGAGGCTGATGAGACCTCAATGAATAATAAAATTATTATGTATGCAATAGAAATTTATAAAAAGGCATGTTTTAACAGGCTATGGACGATGCTAGTGAGAAAATCTTTCATACACAATTGACTAGATGAGCAGAATTAAAAATAATGACTTAATTTACATGGTATCTTATGAGAATCTAGCATCAAGAGTCGGTGCAGACACATTGATGTTATTGGTATTAATTAGCTGAAATAGGTATGTATATATACAAGTATTTGTTTTCTACTATCAGCCGTCGACCTATACTGATGAGACTGGGCAAAATGCTTGTCTAAGATATAGCCCAGCACATCACGTTTGGGAGCACCAGAAATATATAGAATGGAAGGCAGTCCCAATTCTTAGAATTCCAACACATGATTCAGTTTCAACGTGCAGCTTCTACGAAAGCTATCAAACCTTAGTCTCAGAACAGAAGACCTGGTTGCAAGGTCCTCCAATACAATCAAATATTTTTCGGTATACAGTCGGCTTAAAACTGAGAAGGAAATCAGACAAGGCTACAATTTTCCCGATAGATTTAATGGCCATACAGATCAGTATAAAGGAGTTTCTCATGTCAAAGAAATGTAAATCAGATGATAACCAAGGATCATCTAGGCTCTGACCTCGGCACCAACATTCGAATTCGTTGCTCGGCACAATTTTTTTTTACTTCTGTGTCATCAGCATCGACTGCTCTGGCCATTAGCCTTGTGTTATCGTCACAGATATTATTCAAATTGTTGTCAGACTGCATGAAAATCTTAAAGTAATTAGTCAAGGTGACTTCAATATGGGTACCAAGAACACGAATTACATGAAAAAAGTGTGAACTCGATAGGTTTCTCCTGCTAGGTACTTGAAATCTCTTAATATGTCCTGAACCATTCTGTGACTTCATTAGATCACGCATAAGACAATCTATAAGAAAAATGAACCTACTCCCAATCAGGAGTAATCCAAGCAAGAGTTTGTAAAATATCGGAGCCTGCAATTACGGAGGATGTGGTCAGTTACAGCATAAAGGACAAAAAAAACCATGCTGGGATTGTGCAGGAAATTCGATAAATCTTGCTTTTGCCGTGCCACCGTTAACGCACTATAAAGTCTTAGGCTTAGGGAGTTATTTGATTTTCAAACAAAAGTGAACCTGTACGGAGAAAGATTAGGATAAATTTATTCGGTTTAACTTCTTCCAATCTGGAACTGCATCATAACAAATTACAAATAAGCACATTGTATTAAGGTTGTTGAAAGTACATTTTAATTCCACATTGTGCATTAAACTTGATAGCCCTTCAGAAGAACAGATCTATTTTAAAACAAACTTATTATCAAAAAATTATATGATGCGTTCATACATTATATACCAATGAAAAATAATGGCGTAAATAGTGATAAACTGCTTTATATTTTGCTATATTGGAATATCCACGAATTTCTATTAGAATACACATATTGTTTCACACTAATCAATATAGCGAGTTTTACGTTGACAGTAAAGTGACCTGTGCATAGAGTAGTTGAATAGCCGTTGTCACCTGGTGATTGTTACAATGATTTCCTATCGTAGATCAATAATTCAATATATTGCAATGTCAAAGTACCAACATTAATCATTGAACAATTATTTTCTCTGTATTATTTTTATAGTAATGATTTTGTTGCCATTGATCCACGAACAGTAAACATAAAGAATAATCAAAGATGTACGTTGTTCCATTGGCCTTCATGAAATGTTAGTTTATGTCAAACCGCTGTTTTCAATATTATGAGTAGCCATTAAAGTTCGTAATATTAACGGCCGTGTCCGTTTACTGATATGATGCACAATAGCAGTGAGTTTATGTATTCTAATTATTGGTATTAATAACCAGCAAACGTGGGCTATGCGCGATAGTAATTGATTGAATTCAGAGCAATCATATCTATAATAGATGGTACCAAAATTGATGTCCGACTTCTCATTGTATTATGATGTGATTTACGTTTTTATTAGTATAGCGTACCTTTTTCGTTCAATGTGCCATGAAAATTTGCAAATTTATTGCTAATAGTTATGACATAATATTGCTATATATATATACATGGGGTTATAACGTTCGACGTCTTCCGATTCCTAATCTCCATTCCTCCCTATCTCCCCATAAGTCTTCCTCCAGGCCTCTTTCCCGTACTTCTTTATCGATTCCCTCTCTCCAGCTTTTGCGTGGTCTTCCTCGTTTTCTTCTTCCTTGTGGGTTCCAATTTAAGATTTTCCTTGGTATCCGATGTTGTGGCATTCTCTGGACATGTCGATACCAGACCAATTGTTGGGTTCTAATGTCATCGATAATGTCGTGTTTTATTTCCATGCTCTGTCTTATATTGTCGTTCGGTATCCTATCTAGTCTGGATTTTCCAGCCGCTCTTCTCCAGAAGTCCATCTCCGTGGCTCTTAATGTTCTTTGTGTTCGTTCTTTTAGAGGCCATACTTCGGCACTGTAAGTTATTACACTTTTTACGATCGAGTTATAAATTCTTTTTTTGTTGCTTAAATGTATGCTCTTATCCCATAAGACATTGTTTAGCATGGAAATTGCCCTTCTTCCTTGAATGTTCCTCTCAGATATCGCTTCGTCCAGTGTTCCGTCTTGAGCGACTTTTAGTCCTAGATACTTGTACACCCTGCAATGCTTAATGGTCTGCCCTGTTGCTAGTCGTAGGTCCTGTTGTTGCCCTCCAATGCACATATACTCAGTCTTGTCGATGTTGACTTCTAGACCCCATTTGTGATACTCCTCAATTAGCTTGCGGGTCATGTATTCGATGTCATACATGTCTTGTGCCACAACAACTTGGTCATCTGCGAACGATAGGGTATAGACTGTGTACTCATCGTCTACTGGTATTCCCATGTTACTGCATTTTCGCTTCCAGGTCTTTAGAGTGTTTTCTAAATATATTTTAAACAACGTCGGAGATATGCAGCAACCTTGCTTAAGGCCTTTAGTCACTTTGAAGCCTGTTGTTAAGCCATGGTTTGTTTTAACCTTAGATTCTGTACCGTGGTATAAAGATTTTACTGCCTTTATTATCTCTACATTGATGTTGCTTTGTTGTAAAGTGTCCCAAAGTTTAACTAGCGGTACGCTGTCATGCTTTTTTTAGGTCGACAAATAGGAGGTGAACTTCTTGGTTAAACGCTGTTTTCTTTTCTAGGATTTGTGTTAATGTAAAAAGATGATCAATTGTTGATTTTCCTGCTCTAAAACCTGCTTGTTCTTCTGCCTCCATGTCCGCATATTCCCTTTCTATTCTGTTTTTTAGTATTTTCCCGTATATTCCACTAATGGAACTTGTAACCGCTATACCCCGATAGTTGTCACAATTGCTCTTATCTCCTTTTTTGTGTATAGTTGACAAGTAAGACATCTTCCATTCTTCTGGTACTTGCGATGTGTTTAGGCATCTTTGAAATAAATTTTTCAGTGCATGATATAATTTTTCGCTTCCGTATTTCACAAGTTCTGCAGGGATATTTCCTGGTCCCGGAGCTCTACCATTCTTTAAAGAGCTACACACTTCCTTAATCTCTGTTAGTGTTAATCTAATTGGGGACCCTCTTATACCTATATTTGGGTTTTTGTCCTGAGCATCTTGAAATTGTGGTCTGTCTTCCGTTAGGATTTTCTCAAAATATTGGTTCCATTCTTGGGGTGATATTGGTGAGAATATTTCCTTCTTTCGTTCTGTTCTCATGTTTCTGAGAAGTCTCCAGCTTTCCGTACTTCTTCTGCCTCCTATGTATGTGTTAAGCCTTGAACATGTCCTTTCCCATTGGCTATTCTTTTTTTCACTTATCATTCTTCTTACCCTGGCTTGTGATTGTTTGTACCTTAGCTTGTCATCTATGTTTTTTGTGCTCAAGTATTTGCGGTAATTTTTCCGTTTTTCTTCTATTTCGTGCTCAATATCTTCATCCCACCAATATGGTTTTCGTTGTTTTCCGCTGTTCTTTTGATAGCCCAGTGCCTCCTCTGCGGCTGAATGTATACATGTCTTTATGTGTTTGTATTCTTCTTCTATATTATTGAATTCTATTTGTTGTATTTTCTCGTCCAGTCGAGTGTTATATAGTCTTCTTGTACTTTCGTTTTCCAAGCTAATCGTGTTAAATCTTAGTGCTGTTTCCTCGTTTGCTAGTTCTTTTTCCAGTTTAGTATTCTCTAGCTTTTCTTTAGATTTATTAAATGAGGTTATTTTTCCTTTCAATAGGTAGTGGTCACTCCCACAAGAGGCACCTCTTTGTACTCTTACGTCTGTAAATTTTAAGCGAGATTTTTGTCTTGTTATGATATAGTCAATAATACTTTTTAGGTTTTTGGTCGTTTGAGTCCATGTATATTTATGAATCTCTCGATGTTGAAAATGACCATTTAAAATTGCCAACTGATTTTGTTCGCATATGTCTATTAAACGTCTTCCATTGTCGTTAACGACCTCCTCTCCATATTTTCCCACTACTCGGTCATTTTCCTTTCTTCCAGTTCTACCGTTCAGATCTCCTAAAAGTATTATCTCTCTGGACGTTCCTATTTTTCCTATTTCTTGATTTAAATGCTCAAAGAATGAGTCTTTATTACGGACTAATTCGTCATCATTGACAGCATAGATACCCAATATAGTCACATTTCTTCCCAATACTTTGAGATTCATATTTATCATTCTTTCGTTAATGGGTTCCCATGTGGTGATGTACTTTCGTAACTTTCTGTGTATTACGATAGATACTCCTTGCTTAGCTCTACATTCCTTGGGTACTCCGCTATAGAAGTGATCATAATTTCCCCAATTTTCGGAACCTTTTCCTTTTTTCTTCGTCTCTGTTAAGACTGCGATGTCGACTCTGAGATTTTTCAATTCTTTTACAATTTCGTTGATTTTTTGGGAAAGACCCTGTATGTTCCATGTTCCACAATTCGTTATCCGTTTTCTTTGCTTGTTTCGTCTTCGTGTGTTTTCCGTCCAATTCCGAGGCTTGTGATTAGGTTTTTTAGCAGAGACGTTTTTTACGTAGAGCAGGGAGCTGGCCTGCTGCTACAACCCTCCTCTTTTATCCGGGCTTGGGACCGGCAGGGACCGCTTAAGGCTACTCAATCCACCTCATAGCTGTCCCAGGCAGAGTTCATAATATTGCTAATTGTAGTATTTTGAATCAAACTTACCTGTCCCACGACAGAAATAAGGACAAATGGACTTTGGTCGAGCTTCATAAGTTCGAGTTGGCTGAATGTTGGTTCCAAGGTATGTCTGAGTGGCGATTTGATCGATGCTTCCACCAAAGCTGAGAGCAATTGCTGATTGGAGGGATCTTGGGCCAAGCCTTGGCTGAAGGCAGCCAAGGCTTCTCCGTGTCTTCCCAAGCATTGCAGCGCTACACCTTGCCTGTAATAACAAAGAAATTATCATTTTATATTTACTCTCAACGACTTCAACGTTTGGCGTCATTACTAAATGCGACAAAAAATTAATATGCAGTCACTTACGTAATGAAGATTTGGGGGATATATTTTTGAATATATAGTGCCAAGGAAGTCCAAAGATGGACCAAAGTTTGAGCTGCCTGATTTGTCCACATGTATGCAGTTTCTTATTTTTTCCATAGTTTCTTCTAGATTTGAACAGAATTTATTGTTCGCAGTTGTCATATAAATATTACTTTCAGACAGCCTAATTAAGTGCAATTTTTTTACTAGGGCTGCTGACTTCGGCTGTCGTAATACAAAATGTATCATCGTTTCTAATACCTTATAATAACATCTTATTCATGGTTGATCCACATGGCGGAAAACTTTTTTTGTTTATATGCTGCTTGACGATCCACGTAATCGGTTTTGCGAGACACCCAGGCAAAAATCGAATTTATTATGAGAAAAAAAGAGTTCTATCGTCGAACCAAGCTTGTCTATTAAACACTTTGACATGAAATTCTTGGGCGCAATATGATTTGAATCCAATTTCAAATATCATGCTATATATAGAGATAGTTCAATGAAATCGCACAGTAAACGGGTGATAAATTGACATACTGACAAGATAAAACCATACAAAAATATCTATGCCGAATCCCTTCAAATACATTAAATAATAAGCTCTTGATAATTAGAATGTTAGCTTTAGTAGATTTATAAAAAGCTGGACCCTAAAGTCAATACATAGCACGTCTGCCCACAAAGTAAAAATAATGTTCGGTTGGTTCCCAATATCGGAACAAATGGAGTTTTTTACCACTTTGATGAGCAAAAAATGTTCTATTAGCTGGCAATCGCCTGTAAGAGCCCCTATGAAAAGGCTGCGCCAATACCTGCCTTTCTTTCAAAAGCCACAGTGACCTTTGTCAGGCCTGATATAAGCTTTTTTGCTTGCCTTGCTATCTCTCTCTATCCAAGCTTCCGCCAGTTCGTTGTAAGCCCACCCATCCAGCAATGACCTTAGACCTACTAGTTCTTAACATGGATTCAGCGCTGGTGTATGAGACTTTTTGATATACCAGTATATCCAAGGACCCACAATGGGGTCACATTCTTGAGACGATAACGTGCTAATTCTTAAGAACAGTAGAGCATTCCTGTGCATCCATAATTTGTTAATAATTGCATTGTTATTTAAAGGCAATGGTCGAGTAGGGATACAAAAAGATCATAAATGATGACTACAAAAAATTACGTAGCCACAGGGGGGAGAAGTGGAGTCACTTAGCTTCGTCCGCGGTGCAATCACCCCCACATCGGAATATTTCCGGGAAACTAGAAATAGGTTCCCGGAAATAGGCGGCGCCAAATGGCCTCACGGTTCATGTTCCGTCGCTGGGCTGATGTTCTCGGTTTCTCATAAGTGACAACTTGAATTAATTAAAAGTTAAAAAATGCTCAATGGCTCTTCCAGGATCAAAAGATTCCGGAGGTAAAATACCTGGCCGTTCGGATCTCCGGGTGCCAGGTGGTCCGGGGGGAACATTAAGCGAAGTTTGTTTAAAGAATTGTGCTGCCACTCCTCATCAGGCTAACAACAGAAGCCGTCCTTCGCAGCAACTTCGCACTGACGACAGGCCCGAAGGCCAGAGAAACTTTTTCAGGGCCGACTTTACAAATATACGAGGTCTTGCCTCCAACATAAACTCTGTCCATCAACACCTTCAGGCAGAGAAGCCACACATTCTGGCTCTTACGGAAACTCAAGTCGGCTCTTCAACAATGGATAACTGCTTCAGATATCCCGGATATGACTTATACACCCGATTTAGACGTAGGTTTGGCGTATGCGTGTACGTTAAATCTGGGCTTTCTTGTCATCGAGAAGAAGAGCTCGAACTGGAAGGATTTGACATCATATGGCTCAAAATATCCTTCCAAAATCATTCCAAGTTTATATGCTGCATTTATAGGCCACCAAGCAATAACAACTGCAAAGAGCTCTTCGAGAAGCTTTCAGCCACTGTAGACGCGCTGCAATCAGATCACCCTCATTCAGAGATAGTTTTTCTGGGTGACTTCAACGTTCGCAACTCCTACTGGCTCAAACACTCAAACAAAACGGACGACGAGGGACGTGAAGCTGAAGCCTTCGCTATTAGCTGCGGCTTGGAGCAGATAGTCAAAGAACCAACAAGGATCCCCAGCCGCCACGCAGATTTTGCTAGTCTGTTGGACCTATATCTAACAACTACTCCAACAATCTACACAGTGAAAGTAACTGCTCCACTGGGATCGTCTGACCATAACACCGTCTCAACGCTATGCAGAATGCATTCTCCAGATCTCCACCATGCAAAGCCTCGCCGGGTCTGGCAGTACGGATCAGCAAAGTGGGACGATCTAAGAGAATACTACCAGTCCTTTCCCTGGAACGACGTCTGCTTCAAGTCACGAGACCCATCAGCTTGCGCCCAAGAAACAACAGCGGTATTAGTATCTGGCATGGAAGCCTATATTCCTCATGTCGTCAAGCATCCCTCCAAAAACAAGCCATGGTTCAATCAGCGCTGTAGAGATGCAGTTTCCTCTAAAAACCACCATTACAAAGAATGGAGGAAAAATCCAAATGCCGAGAACCACCGCAGTTTTATCGACGCCAGAAATCACTGCAAACGCGTGATTGACAGCAGCAAGGCGGAACACAACCAAAAAATTAAGAACAAGCTCCTCTCATGTCCTAGTTCGTCCAGAACATTCTGGTCTGTAGCTAAGGCTGTTAGTCAGAACTTTTCCTATTCGTCATTACCACCCTTGACCAGAGAGGACAAGTCCATCGCTTCTGCTCCTAAAGAAAAAGCAGACATCTTGGGGAAGCTCTTCGCAGCCAATTCCACTGTAGATTTTCAAGGAAGTACTCCGACCACCACCATAAGCGTGAACTCGAGAATGGCAGAGGTCAAATTTCAACATCGAGATGTAAAAAGCATCAAAAACTGAACACCAATAAAGCTACTGGTCCTGACCAAATTCCAGCCATTGTCCTTAAACGCTGTGCCGCTGAGCTTGCACCTATTCTTTGCAAGCTCTTCAAACTTTCGTATCAACGAGGCGTGTTTCCCGATTCGTGGAAGATTGGCTGTGTGCAACCTATCCCTAAGAAAGGCAAAAAAAACTGATCCCACCAACTATAGACCTGTGGCTCTTCTCAGCATCATGTCTAAGGTTATGGAGACTGTCATTAACACACAGCTCCTGAAATACCTGGACAACAATGACATCATAAACGATCGCCAGTATGGCTTCCGCAAGCACAGGTCTACAGGTGACCTCCTTGCCTACGTCACTCACTTGTGGAACAGAGCAATAGACAAACATGGCCAGTCCCGTGTTGTTGCACTTGACATATCGAAAGCCTTCGACAGAGTGTGGCATGACGGACTTCTGGCCAAGCTTGCTGCTTATGGACTACCACCTGGCCTGCGCCAGTGGCTAAATAGCTTTTTGAATGATCGATCCCTGTTTGTTGTAGTCGAGGGCTGTTCATCAGACGTATTTTCAATAAACGCCGGTGTTCCTCAGGGATCTGTCCTATCCCCTACACTGTTTCTGCTGTACATCAACGAGCTGCTGGAAATAACATCCAATCCAATCTACAGCTTCGCAGATGACAGTACATTAGTGTCGTGCATGGAACCAAGCAAGCCACTATCATCCCAGGAGACGGTACGTCGGCGACAGCAGCATGCCTCACAGATCAACGCAGATATCAAAACAATTGTCGAGTGGGGATTAGCAAATAAAGTACAGTTCAACGTACAAAAAACTCAGGCAACAACACTGACAAAGAAGTCTCACGATGGCTTACCAACCGTGGAAATGGAGGGTCACCCCATAGTCGAATCACCTTCCGTCAAGCTCTTGGGAATCAACATCAACAATAACATGTCCTGGCACGACCACGTCGTCAGTATTGCTAAAACGGCATCCCAGAAGCTTGTAGTTTTGTTCCGATGTAGGATGTTGTATACACCAGAGCAACTGCTGCTGCTCTACAAGGCACAGATCCGACCATCGCTGGAGTATTGCTCCCATGTATGGGGATGTGCTCCGAAGCACTCTCTAAAGCTTCTGGACACTATCCAGAAAAGAGCAATTAGACTAATCGATACGCCTAACCTCACAAAGGACCTCCACAGCCTCGAACATCGAAGGAGGGTGGCTGACCTATGTCTGTTTTACAGATTCTATCACGGAAGATGTTCGAGTGAGCTCTCCCAGATAATAACATCAAAGGCCGTCCGGACCAGGAATACTAGAGAAGCTATGCGAGCTCATCCTTACCAGGTCGAGGTCCGTACTCCCCGAACCAGTCTCCTCCAGCATTCCTTCTTTTGGAGAACTTCGACGCTGTGGAATCAGCTGCCGGGGAATTTGTTTCCCGACGGCTACAACCTGCAGCGTTTCAAATCTAACGTGAACAGACATTTATCCTCTCGCAGCGCTTCTACAACGCCATAGGCTTTCAGCCTTTGCGGGAGGCCGACCATAAGAAAAAATATGAACGTGATTTCTAGAGTTGTTCTATTTTTGTACCTTTACCTATATGAAAGTGATTTCTTGAATTGTTCTATTTTAGTTATCTAATGCTACTTCTGGTGTTCACTGTATGAGAGGTCCACAAACAAAACTGAATACATTACGCGTTCAACCTCTTGGATGTCAAAAGGCAGAGGCTTAATTTTAAGTTTTTCATGTTATTACTTTCTGATAGAGCTTGTTGTATTCGTATTTCTATGTATCTATAGAACTATCAGTATCACCATATCAAAAGGTGGCAGATTTTTTTTCAATTTCGAATAGAACAAACCTGTTACTTTTCACAAATGAACTTCCAAAATCGTGAAAGTATGGGAAATTATTATTTATTTAAAATTCGAAGAATCTCTGCTTCAAGTTTGGTGATTTTGATAAACCCCGTGTAGTTAGATTATGTCGTCATGTTTCGCTTATATCGCAATTAACTTTCAATATTCATGAACTACCACCTATAAAAAGTGTGGTTGATCAATTCTGCAATATTAATTACTGTCATCGCGTACCCAAAGAAAACAAAGAGTTTAATGAACTTCATCTATCCGTACTCATTATTCAACACAGAACACCTTATAAATGTATAACAAACTTTTTTACATCCTACTTGCTCGATCTTATTAAAATCTAATTTCCTCGTTTATGCTTCAACTCATGATTTTATTTGAATTTCAAGATATAGTTAGGATTAAATATGTTAGATAAATATCGATAAAAGCTGCACTTACTGTTATTTAATAACTTGAGAAATCGCTTCGTATGCATATAAGGAAAAGTAATTCCGGTCCATTTTTACATTACAAGATATTAAGTACTTCCTAGTTGAAAGGAAGGTTATAGATATATATTTTGCAGTTAGGCTTTAATGACAAACATTTGCCAAATCAAGCATACCAAATCATGTTGTCACCAAATGGGATCCTTGCCATAAATAATAAGAGGATTAAGGCGATTTGTTCCCTGGCCGTGATCCCTATCTGAAACGGACTTAATTATGGTTGGAAACTGAAATTGTTTTTATATTATTTCATATTTCCAAGTTTGGACTTACTTTTTATTGAACTGGAAATGAAAAGGTGTTCTAGATATTCCCAATTTGATCTACCTTTAAGAGCTTATAATTTTTTCGACAGAGATTTGAAAACGTGATATTTATTTGCAACAAGTCAATGAAAAGTAGGTACAAATGAAATCAGTGTTGCTTCATATACATTGCAAAAAGGACTGATAACAATTTATAAAAAATCCAGTTGAGCCCTGCTTTATTCAAATTGTTAAATAAATTCGCACAAAAGTCGTTAGACTATATGAAGGCAATCATCAACCTGAAAAAAAATATCAATAAACATCTATAGATGAAATGGGGAACACACTTTATAAAATACAAATATACATTTTCAGTACACATATGGAAAAAATGGGAATCTCACTTCTTAATATCAATTATTTACTAATGAGGAATTTTTATAGTGATATTCAAATGCACTCGGTTTCAAAATTTTCAAATAGTCAGGAACTTGGTTATGCAAATTGTAAACTTCATAAGTGATCAGCGGTCCACAGAAAATCAATTTCGAGTGTCAGTGAGCATTAAAGAAAATTTATCATGAACTACTCATCAATAGAATTTGTGATAGTGATGGATGAGGCAAAGCCAGAAGTATAGGCCATCTTTATCCTTTTTTGCCTACCCCAAAGAGAAATTTTCATGCCGTCAATAGAGAAAGTCAGAACAGTTCACTGTTCAAAATCTGTCGTGCCTAATATCTGAACAGTACGGTTGCGATAAACAGCACATCTGCCCAGGAAGTGAAATGTAGTTTCGTCTTCGTCCTAACATATGGAATAGGTATGTGGTCCTTTACCACTTTCATGAATGATAAATGTTTCCCAGCCAGCAATCGTCTGTTAAATCCCGCACCAACAGCGATTCCCTGCCTTTGTCCAAAATTCATGTGACTACTCTGAATCACCTCCCCATGTATTTGAGCTTTTGACTTAAGATCAGTGTTACATCATGGTGATTGAAAGTCATCTATTTTCCTTCATTCAGTGAACTCAGTCTCCGAAAGATTGACTGAGCGTTTGATCACACGCTTTGTCCTATATGCCATGCTAATCTTCACAAGGAGGCTGTACCTAAAAAAGCACCTAAGGCAGGCTGAGAGGTAGCTGCCTTGCGGACAGCCTCCACTCACCAACGTCTCTCAGTGTAGCTTTGCGATTCTTATGTGCTCTTCTTACCCATCACGAAAGAGAGGGGACAGTTCCTCTGTCCTGAGAGGCGTTACTTACACCGTTGTTACCGTACGTACTTTTATAAAACCTCCATGTGCGTCGAAGAATACTCCCAGAGCCACCTCTTTGTACCAGAGAGCTTTTACAATTTCTCCGCTATTGCGTTTAGGGCATTCCGTGTAGACGTGCTGGTAGTATGGGTCTTTTCCATCTTTCATAAGATCTTTCATAGTTTGGGGAAGAACGCTTGTTGCACATTTGTTGCCTTCCAGGATACTGTGGTACATGTCGTATAGCTATAGAGGCCCGGAACGCATAATTAAAATCTGCCAATCTACCATGCTTTTAAGTCTTCATAAAGATAAGCGAATGGAGTTGGCCTTCTCTTTCCTAATGTCTAGTAAGTTGAAGTCGGAAACTGAGGGCGTTAGAATGGCTTGCCAAGACGCTGTCGTTAACACCGTGGTATACTGTAATACGGTTATTGGTGTAGGTAGACCCGAAACACATTTTAGAGCCTGCTGACAGGCGCCAAAGACGCTTATGCATCTCTTGTCGGCATGTTAGCCGTATGCAAGGACGGCTTACGTCAATCGGCACAATGCGGCTCTACAAGTGCCCTACTATTATTCAAGGCACTCATACGGTATCGATGAGATACTGGTGCTGCCATACCGTAGGCTGGCCAGAGTCAGAGTCTGCTGGTTATGATCTTTGGATCCCTAGGTGGAATGAGGAATACGCTGCTTAGCTGGTTACGTCAGTACACAGTTCACATTTTAGCCGCCAGAATGCAGGAGGCAGTCATTCTTAGGTCACTTCGTCTACCTAGGGTGCACGATTCGCGGAAGCAGTCATTGTTCACCTCACGGTGTGAGAAGTAGCCAATGGGTAATAGAACAGTAGCTCGGCGGGTCGCAACCCGAACTGCACATTTTTGTTTAAATAATAAATAATAATAACAAAATTGAGTTCTAGAAACCTTACAAAAGCTTTTGACACATTTGCAATACCAACCCCATGTAATTCTTTGGCATCATTAAGTGATTGCACACTGACATAAAAAACATCCATATGCTCATAAGAACATAACTCACAAAACACAAAATGTCACATCCCAACGCATGCAAGCAAAGGCCTACCATGGAAAATAAGGGAACACAGGAATTATAGACATATAGTCACTTCACACGAGACAAAAATCAAAACAGTCAGACATTTTTTCTAAGCAAACAAACAAACTTAGATACATGAGACAATAGTAAAAGCATACAACAACTATACACCACTCAGCCTCTCTTGTCCAGATCATGAAGGAGACGCATCCAATCACAACAAGAAGAAATAAACACAAGCACTCCGCCGCAAATTTGTATACCGTGTCATACAAGACCATGTTAATGAAAAACAGTCATACACATGGCTGCAGGATGGCCACCTCTTTCCTGAAGCACAATGTTTCATGCTTACCATCCAGCATCAAGTGATTCCTACACGCAATTACAGAAAGTACGTAAAGATCCATCCATAACTGACGATAATTGCAGAAAATGTCATCAACAAAAAGAAACAACAGATCTCATAACAAGCGGGTGCAAAAGTCTCGTACACAGCCAGACATAACTCTGCAGCGAAAGTTATATACCAAGCACTAACCACAGCAAACAAGCTAATAGAAAACACAGCATATTACAAAATTACACTTCGATATCAGTAGTCGAAAACAATCAATGCAAACTACATATACTAGGACGTCGAAATAATACATACAGACAAAGCAACCCAGTCAATATACCAGATATAGTTTTTCAGTCAAAGGCTGACAAAGTTACCTATTTTGAAAAGAAAACAAAGTGACTTGGCAGAGCCCGTCAACACTTGTTGTTCTACAGTCATGCTAGAGGAGCTTAGAAAGTCAGAGTAATAATAATCTCCATCTTTATTTTTTGCCTACATGTCATGGTTACATATTGATATAAAAAAAAGGCAAAGTTCAGTTGTCGTTCAGTAGAACGGCTGTTCTTCCACTTAACCCTGGTTACATAAGGAATAAAAAAAATTGAATGGTATAATGTGGAGAAAATAGAAAAAGAGAAAAAAGAGAGAAAGGTAGGAAGTGAAATGAAGCCGTTTGAGAAATAAATTACATAAATATATATAGATAACTGTGCGAAAATAACAATAAAGAGAGCCATAATAATGCTTTAGTGCATTACAGAATCATTTTCATTGGTTGTTACCTGATAGTGAAATAGCAGGAGCATGGCGTAATTTTGTGCAAAAGATTTGGGTGATTTTGATTTGAGACGTTGTGGGGGTGAATTATAAGTTTTGGAAATATTATATGAAAAGTACCTTTCAAACAAAGCAATGTGATGAGCTGGTGGTTTGTAATAATTGTAGTCTTGAATCTTATATTTACAATCTGTACATAGAGCCGAAAAGTTATTATATTAGTTCAAGGGAACTTTATGTATTAGTGTCTTAAGCCTAGCCATCTTTTTCTAATCTGTTTTGTCTCAAAAAGTATGTTTGAGCTACCAGGACTTCGATCAACGCATTACTAATTCTACATGGCAATGGGCCATCATACTTATTTGAAAAATTTCAATTTAGACATGCTCTTCATAATGTAAGCATCAGGAATAAATCCATTTTTCATATGCCTCGTCATAGTACTGCTTTGTTCAGAAAATGCTTATCATTTAATGCTGTGATACATTACAATGTGTTGCCTCTTCATTTGAAAGAAGTCGCATCTATTGTGGCATTCAAAAGAAAACTCAAATTGTACCTACTACAGCACCAGCAGTCTCCTTGCTAGTGTATATTTTACCACTATGTATTTAATCTTTTCTATCTGTAGTTGTATATTTTAATGTATTTTGTCTGTTAAGCACTTTGGTGCAAAAATGCCTTTATCCTTAATAATTCTGTATTATTATATTTGTTTATATCTGTTGTTTACCTGATCTGTTTAGGCACCACAATTACTCACTAGTGAACTTTTTCTATTTAGTCAGGGGTTAGGTGTAAGAGTAGCACTGTTGCTAAATCTCGTCCCTTGATAACTTGTGTTAATTTTTTTTTCGTTAATACAATAAAGACGTTTATTTATTTATTTATCTATATGATGGTTGGCGACCTGTTTCCGCTATAAATAGATGAAGTTTCATCGATTATTTTGTCAATATATTTGAAAAAATGACCCAACCACGAAGACCAGGATAATCTTGCTATATTAATGAATTATGAATGATGGAATATACAATATCTAGAAGCTATATTTCATGGTATTGGCCAATGGTACTTTATTATAAAAACGTATGCGTACTATAAACTAATGCAATTTACATTTACAACATCTTACATGCAAATAACCATCGTGGCCTGTTGCCTTCGGCATACTTGCTCTATAAGTACTATATCTTCCCTTAACTATAATATATCTTATTACAACTGTTCTAACTAATTTTGCAGTACCTATGAATATTGATATATTCCCATCGCATGGTCTCCAAGTCATTTTATGCGCGATGAAGAGCTACGAGTTTCTTTTATATCTACCTTGTTAGGACAAATCCATGTCTCTTAACGACATGTACCCATATTTACATGGAGCTAATTGCTTCATCAAAATACAGTAACTACATACATACATAACTTCGGTATGGATACTAGCAAATAATTAACAGTATTCGTCTGCACATTCCAGTATTCGTATTAAACATGGTTATTAATCCGTGGGAAAGCAAGCTATGAACAATCGTGATGTTCATGCATATAGTGTAAGCACTTTATTGCATTTTTCGGTAATTAAAGGCTACATGGAGGCAGGAAATTCAGTATTTATGCACCGGGTCAATTACATGTACGATTTTTTCGCACGGTCGTATCTGTAAGGAACATCATTGTCTATATACAAGACGTACCACCCGTTAAATGAGAAAGTGTAAAAAAAGTCGCCATACACTGGAAAATGTTTAGGCCCAGTTTCACAATCGGGAGTTATCTAGAGGTTAAAAGAAAACTAGTGGTTAACCAACACTTTGCCTTTCACAATAGGAGGTTTAGGTCAAAAGCTCTGGTTATCCAATAGTTAAGTTAACCTTAGGATAAAGTATGGGTTATCTCTGACGTTTGCTGTGATCAAGTGATGACACATAAGCTTGCTTTGGAGGTTATAAAAACATGCATTTTGACATTCACGTCTAAGACGTCGATGGATTTTGATATTTTGATTATATAGTCAAAAATATGAATACAAGGTTTAGGTTTATTTGTCAAAGTGTTAGGTTATATTCACAGAATACAATTATGACAGTGCTCTGAGGCCCATCCGTGCTGCCAACTTCAAGATAAATAAGCTTAAACACTGGTTGCCTTTCTGAAACAGAGCGATCCGAAAACTACTAGTTAACTTCCATCTGTCGGTTAAGTATTATTTATTTAGTAGCTATTAAATAATACAGTTAGGAAAATATTAAAAATACAAAAATTGAAAAATATTTTTTTAATAAATGCTTTTAAATCACCAGGGATGATAAAAATTAAATGAAGAAAAGCTTTTAAAACTCTAGAGATAAAAAAATAAAATGTTGAAGTACTGAATGCTGAAATATACATAATAATAACAATAACAATAATGCTCGAGCTTGTACAGGCAAACAAGCCCGACATAGTCTTTCTCGACCACCAACAGAAGACGACGTTCGTTATAGAGTTTTCGGCATCTGGCGAAGTGAATATCGTCTCCAAGGAAGAGGAAAAGCGGACTAAATATCAGGAGTTGCTCTAACAACTTTGCAGGCTCTGGCAGACTACACTGTATAGTCATTGAATCCTTAGGCGAAGGAGGAATACGCTGCTCTCTGCACTGCGAAAAATAGCCTTAGCCGCCAGACTGCAGAAGGAGGTCATCCTTGGGTCGCTTCATCTACTTAGGGGGTACGATTCGCGGACCCAGTGATTACTCACCTCACGGTATGAGAAGTAGTCACTGAGTAATGGAAGCTCAGTGTGTCGGAGCCCGGGCTGCAATTTTTTTTATCATAGTCTTTATTTGCCAAACCACTAACATCAATATATCGAAAAAAGTAGGGATTCCTATTTTCGGGATCGGGATCCTGTTTCGAAACTCTGACATAAAAATCTAGATCCTGAGATTTTGGAATTAACTTTGGGTTTTTATTAAAAAACACAAAAAACACATTTGCCTCAAAGTCAAAGTCAAAAGTCAAATCAAATTAATTTTGGTTATAAAACATAGAATCAAGAATAGGGACTAAAAACAAAAATAGAAGGAAAAAATTCATTTAAATGTGTCATTTTAAAGTAATTTTTAAGCATCTGCAATTTGCGTGACACTTGACAATGTACAAAGTTACAATGGAAAAGCCTAAGTATGTTTGTGACTGTGCTGTTAAAAATTGTCCGAAGAGTTATTCTTCCAAAAAATATGTTCTTTGATTTCCTGCAGTAGAAGGTAAAAAGGAAAAAGGTAAGTGCTTGATGTCATTACTGTATACTGTTATAAAATGCCCGGCCCCAGGCCGGTCGCATTGGTTTTGGGGGCCCAGGTCGACCTGTACGTCGATGTACGGGAGCTTTTATTTTTGCTCGCGAAATTTTACGCCACAGTAAAGGGCCCCGGCGGACCCGAGTTTGGGTTACGCACCTGCCGGAGCAAAGCTAAAATATCAAAAAAATAAGGCAGACTGAAAGTTCGACATTTAAAATATCGGGGCTAGCGGGATTCCGCTTTATTATCCACTGTATTGTCTGGACCACAAGGAATCCCAGGAAAGGTTTGACAAAAGAGCGAAATTCAGCTTTGAAAAATGATTCGCTGCTCTTTCATTTCCGATATGAAGAAGATTCTCATTGAAAAATATACACTAACTATTTACCGGGACCGTTTAGTAACTGTTGAATTCTAGAACATAGAATAATTAAATGTAACATAGCAAGGTAGAAACATTGGTTAATAAATATGTTTGTGAATAAAACCTATTGAAACGCTCATTCGTTAATAAAACGTACAACCCACATATTGGTATTGAGACAGTTTCATATCATCCTCCGATCCTGAGCTCTTCACGGACGGCTTCAAGTCAAGCTGGAGTAACTGGTAAAAATCCAACAGTTGAAATTTCAGTAAGGCTTGGGAGGTATACCATAATTTTCCCAGCAGCTAGGCTGGCCTGAAAGCAGTGAGCTCCAAACGGGTTGACTCAAGACCCGTATGGAACTGTATACACCTCCTCAATGAACTTGGGACAAGAAACAATGTAACTTAGATTTGGGTTCCAGGATACAGCGGAGTTTAGTGGTAATGAATCGGCTGACACACTTGGAACAGGAGGAACTAAATCTGCTTTCTTAGGACCTGAATCATTTGCAGGCATTGGGAAGAGCACTGCCAGGAAAACCATTCCCTAAATGGGCAGAGAGGAAAGCACTTCTGCAGTAGCGAGGTACACCAGGGGTATACTATACTTGATTTATACCATACCCCTGTAGTCAGCGCCCCCTCCCCACCTCCCGAGAATCCTAGAATGATCTGCGCATTGTAGTCGGCCTTTTGACAACACATATTCTGCTCCTGTCCAATACTGGAAAGAACTAAGTTTCAGACTATCAGATTCACCCATCTGGAACCTGGAATAGACACAATATAGTCGCAGCGGAGGGAGGTATAATCGCTCCACTCACTATCCACCTAACATAACCATATTAGTATTGAAATACTGTATTGTATTATCTAACCTTTTCTTGAATGTTCTGTGTTGTAGAACTTATAGTCAGTAAATAATTTGAGAATATCTTTCAGTGACACTATTTATTTATGTCCGTTTTAGCCCTGTATAAAAACCTCTGCATGTTATTCTACTTTAAATTTATTAAATGAATGACTTTAAATAAATAACTGGGATAATCGTTACTTTCTATTGAAGCCTGGAAGTAATATTCGCATATATGAAGATGTGTTCCAAAATTCTCCTCTGGAACTTGGGGGAAGCTCAGCAAAACTTATTACTATCGCGCTACCTCATAAAATGATTTTTAGGGTGCAATAAATAAATAAGGATAAAATACTCTACCGAATTAGTAGACTAACCTGTAGTAGGCCTTGGGCCAGGAAGGGCAGAGCTCCCTGGCAGCGAGTGCGTCCTGCAGCGCCTGGGAGAATAGGCCCTGCTTCAGCCTGGCAGCCGATCTGTTGGAGTACAGGATGTGGTTGGTAGGGTCCAGCTGAAGGGCGTCCGTGTACAGGGCCACGGCCGTCGCGAAGTCCCCGCTCTGGCATGCTGCGTTCGATTGCCGGACCTGCGTTTGTTCAGAACAAAGGTTAGAATATAATCTATTTTGGTAAAGGGTGCGGTTGCCCATATTGAACTGTCTCCCAAATTGAACCTTTGTCGTTTTTGTTCCATCGGGACCTTTGAACCCTCTTACGACTCAGTTGATATTTAGATTAGGACAGCCTTTATACAGATCTGTGAAGTGTTGAAGATTTCGACCACACACAAAGTAATATTTGATGAACTTGGCGAAGGCTTCAAATCTAGCTAAAACAATATGGGTTGGTTCTTTCAATTTTATAATATGTCTATTAGATAGCAGCGTTTTATAGCGCGAAAGCCTATATAAATGTGGGGTTAATCTTGATTTTAGAGCTAACTGCTTATATTGGACCAGTTGGAACAGTTAACTGGTCCAATATAACCCCGGTTCAATTAAGGCCATTATAAATTTCTGGCGCTCCTGAACCTGAACTTTGGTGGGTATGTGAACGCAAGTCTGGAGACTAAGTTAAAATGATTCAGTACCTGCACTGCCACACTTGGTTCCGTTAGAAATGTGTGGGTGTTGGATCATCAAAAAAGAAAATATTCAAGTGTTCATAGCTTGCAGTACAGGATTTTCTTACCCATTTTGTTAGCAATTATTACAAATATTTCGCTATTTACTAACTTGTCTTAAATAGTCAGTCAGTTTAATTTGTTTCCGTGAAAGCATTATCCTTATACTTTATCAAGATCTGAGGGCAGGTTCAATTTAAGAGACCACGAGCACCTGGTTTCATAAAATGAACCATTTGCAACACCACATTAATTTTGCTTTTCTCTTGTTGTTAACAAATATAAAAATAATTCATGCTACTCAAAATATTCCTCAAGGTTGAGAGATTTGTTTTGTATTATCAGTTTATTTTATTTTTTAATGACACACATGTACGGTCATTTTTTCAAAATTTGGTTCAATATGGGAGCCCTTACCCTAACTGGGTACTGTTTATCAGTGGTTTTTTATCATATCTGTCTGTTAGGCGTCAATTCACTCCAAAGTAAATAACTACATTTCAAGTCTATAGAGCACAAAAGGAAGAACATCCTTGCTCTTGTCTGTTCATCAGAAATAGATGGCGGAAAATATTCTAACCAAGCTATCGCACAGATATAAAATCGATTCTTCGCTCTTCTAAGGTGATGAAAGTTTCTAAAGTACAAACTGTATTTCGCTACACGATTAGAAGAGATTTTGTTTTACTTCAGCTCTAATATAAATACATCTCTTGCTCTAATGATAAAGTTACCTTTTCCAAGAAAAGTGCTCTGTTTGCCGCAGGTAGTTCAGATGTGCCTTCTGGTTCTGCCTGAAAAATAAATGGACATAGTTTAGTAACTTTTATTGGTTTGCATGAATAAGCACTATAGAGATACCATAAATAAAAGGTAATATCAGACTGTCCTAAGCACTGTAGTTTCAATTGAATCAAAATAATTAATAAATATTAAACAAATAATTTACTATGTACATCAGTGGGTATATAACGAGTCTAGTTCTCGTACTTATTTTAAAGATAGAGTTTTAAAACACACAAAATTTAATGTACTCTCAAGTAGACTTTGATTTAACCTGTGATGTTTGTTAGGAGTTGATCATTGAAATGTCAGTATTTTGCGAAACCATCAAGAAAATGAAAGTGAAGCAAAGATATATGAGTATAGTTTGTATTCTGTTGGGTAACACATCAAGTAAAACTTTTTACATGATTAAAAGTGCATATTTAGATAATAGTTTACAACGATGTAGAGTTTTTGAAAATTTCAGTTGCATAAGAAGTTTTATAAGACGGTTGTGTATAGTTGGAGATGAACCTCATCTTAATTTATTACAAACTGTGCGAACTGCCACAAAAATTGCAGAAATGAACGATTTTGTACGGAAGGATAGTTGGATTGGCATTATAAAATAAATTTCTGTCAACGTTCCACGGTTCCTAATGCGGTTCCACAAATTATTCGTGAAGATTTAAGAAAACCCGAAGTTCGCAGTGAATTTACAACAGTACCTACACCTACAAAAAATAAAGTCTTGGACGTAGAACATCTCTAGGTAAAATTTCTTTCAAGTATATCACATAATATATCTTCCTATATATATATATATATATATATATATAAATGTTTCTTTTTTTATATATATATATATATATATATATATAAACAAAACAAAAACAAAAAAGGTGCAACCCGGGCTCCGACACACCGGGCTGCTGTTTCCCCAGCGACTACTCCTCACACCGTGAGGTGAGCAATCACTGGGTCCGCGTATCGTGCGTCCTAAGCAGACGAAGGGACCCATGGATGACTGCCTTCTGCATTCTGGCGGCTAAGATGTGCGCCGCCGCACGGCACACCGGCATTTTGCGCAGTGCAGAGAGCAGCGTATCCCTCATACCACCTATATATATATATATATATATATATATATAGCGTAAAGCAGTAATAATTTTAAATCAAGAATGTGATATTTTTGTTTGTTAAAAAATGCCGATTACCACCTAATATAAACTGGTCATCTTTCATGAGAGTTAACAATATAACACACAAACACAGGTAAAATTAATTACAAATGACTATGATGCCCATGGCGATCCGATCTGTCGATGTGTATGATGAACCAAGATTATCATATTCTCAATGGTACTCCACAATTGTTTGTATTCTTGTTCAATGCAATATAGGAGCCCAGCTGGAAAATACGATATCCTTACTAAAACTTTATGAAGTACTTGGTCAAAGAGTAATTCATTAATCATGAAGAGAACTATATTCTTGAACAGAACATATTTCTCCAGAATGCGTATTGAAATCAAAAATATATAATTCTTGTTTCAACACAACCATAATTTCCTCATCAAGTAAATTTTCTTAGAGCGATAACAGTTGTTCTTGTCGCAAAAGTATACGGCATATCCCAGTTAAAATTTCCCACCAACCTTATCTCTGAAATGATAAAAAAATAAAAGTCCCCGTAATACGTCGTTTTTTTATTTCGAGGAGGAGCTCTTCCACCAAATACGTCATTATTGTGCCATCAACCCCGTCACCCTCCAATAACGCCTAGCTCAAAATCTTAAATGAGATCACCGTACTTGTGATACATCATTTTGAAAGGAATTCATTAGAAAGTACATCAACAGTGCCGACAGAGTTCGGGGAGGAGTCACTATAATCAGCGAGATGGTCGGACATACTGACTTTCGTCAGGCGGTCTGATAGGTTCGACAAGGAGCTTTCTAGGGTGTAGAATTTTAGTGTTTTCAGTGATTGGTTCAATGAGGTTGGCAAAATGGGCCAAAGGTGGCCTATACTTGGCTGGCTTCGCCTCCCCTTCACTACTACTACTAACTATACTACTACATCAACAGTGTAATCGAATTTGGGATTGAAGATTGATTCACTATTATGGAAGTTATAATAAAAGATTATAAAAATGAAGTAATATTTTCATTGTCTGAAATATTATCGCAAGAAACGTTCGAAATGGGAGCCATTTTGTTCCATACAGGTGTACAGGCGATATTCAAAATGTCCTCGACTATTTTTATGGGGACATTTGAAATCCTCCTCCGGAGATTTTGAGAAAGGTGCGGAGATATTTTTAATATAGCCTGTACGTCTGTGTGGAACGAAATAGCTCGCATTTGGAATCTTTCTTACGGTAATACTTCATAATTGCATTATTATAATATTTTTTATTAACTGCCTTAAAATAGCGAATCAATCTTCAATCCGATTAAACTGTTGCATTTGTTAATAAATTCCCTTCAAAACGATGTATCACAGCTATGGAGGTCTCATTTAATATTTTGAAGTACATATATAGTATGAGGGTGAGGGGGTTGATGGCACAATGATGACGTACTCGGTGAAAGAGTTCCCCCTCGAAATAAAAACCGACGTGTCATCACGACGATTTTCATTTCTTTATATGAGAGATAAAGTGGGTAGCAAATTTTAGCTGGGACACACTGTATCTACACAGCATAATAAACAATGAGCACAGTATCTCAGGTTGGCGGCAATTACACGCGCATCCCCTCTTTTGGATGATTATTCGTAGGGATGCTGACGATACTTCGATACTTGTACTTGTGCACTAATATCGAGTAATTTTATCTTAGATACTTTTTGAGCGATTCCAAGCTAGTATCGCACTTTTGTAGCGGTATCGGTATAGAACATAATTATATAATTATTGAGGGGTGTAACCAAAATCACAAAATTCTCTCTGTGTGAACCAAACGTGTCTACTTGGCTAAAAAATATCGAATTGGTACCGGTATCGATATTTTCATTTTCGCATCTCTATACCCATACTTCACAACTGTAAAATCATCCCAAGGTCAAATTCTGTGGGAACCATATAGGAAATCCTCAGAGATATTCTGCTGGTTGTTTACTATGCTGTGGTATCTATCTTTGCAAGGTTGTCAGAATTCTTGAATTGAGAATTACTTTATTTATCTGTGTGCCCCTATAGATGTTAATTTTTTTAATGTCGTCAATCATCAGTGAGCTACAGATACACATGCTCATAAATAGCATGCTTTTTAAGCATGCTCAAAATTAGTATGCTTCTCAGTGGCGTGCCGAAAGGGCCCGCGGCGGGGGGGCCCCGGACATCTGGGAGGCCCCGCTCAACTTCGACTACCTCGAGCAAGCTTTTTACATAGTATAGTTATAATAATTAAACTTATTTTATTCCGGCGCAATATGTCTATACCTCATAATTTTTCATAATAAAACTATATATCTTTTGCCTTATCAGTACATGTTTTATGACAAAATTTGACAACACGACAACGTGGTCGAACGTAGACTCCAAAACGACTATAGAACCAGTGGCAACGTTACGCTGACGCGAGGCCTATCTGTGCCATTAAACGACGTATAATCATATTTTACTTAAGGTCTATGTCATAAACTCTAACGAAACAGAAAAACAAAATATAAAGCTGAGATCACACCAAAATTTGTCTGTCTATAAACCGATATGAAATATCACCGTAGACAGTAGTTTAGTTTTCACTCAGTGTATAGGATGTATATTTTTTTATGTATAGAGGGGCCCCATGAAAAAAAATTGCGGGGGGGCCCCGAAGTCTTTGACACGTTACTGGCTTCTGTCACTGACACATTTCCATTTAATCGCAAGACCGCCGGCCGATTCTTTAGCATGCTTATTTCGAGCAAGGCAAATAGCATTGCTCATTAATTGCGTGCTTTTTAAGCATGTGTATCTGTACCTTTACAACAACAATTTCAACTGCGATGCCGGTGACTGGATGTCATTCAAAGGATATCCAGCAGACAACCGAAACCGCAACCGTGTCGGCGCGACGCGACGCGTCGTTGGTTTTCGTCTAAAGAAGAGACTTTAATGATACGTTAGACAGGAAGCCGACTGCCGTGTTTCGACGATTCAGGTAGAGATAATCGGTTTGCGTCTATACTTTTTTATTTCAGCACCTTGTCTTCACTTCTGTTTGAGATGTTTGTTTCATATTCACAAGGTCGTTAAAGGTTACCGCTTACGCTGAGATGCGGCTTTGTCAAGTCATCGGTTTGTTGAACTCTATTATACTCCTGAAATATACCTATACTGTTTATATTCAAATTCAAATTTTTCTGCATGCTTTATTACAAATAAGGAAATTAATAATATTATACAGGGTGTTTGGTAAACGTGCAGCAAACATTTAAAGGGTGATTATTTGAACTATTTTAAGAATATTTTATTTTTTGATGGTTTTTGAAAAACCGCCTAAATTCGAAGATATACGGGATGAAAAAAAATTGCGAGAGCTACAACATTTCAAATCCAAAAGTCACATGGTAAGTTGCTTAATCTATATACAGGGTGAGTCAAGCTCAACGCCTCGGACTCTTGTGACTAAACGATACCACTCTTCGAAAAATCGACTTTGTAGGTGTCTGTAGGTCGAATTGGACTACATTTTAAAAATAGTGACTTTTATACAGGGTGTCTAATAAAAGCGTGACATATCAAAGTTATGATTTTTTAAATGGAACACCCTGTATATTATTGCATATTTAGATTCCCGGGTGCATTTTAGTGTGACTTTATGTATTACACATGGGACTTTAAGCGAACCGTTTAGGTGCAAATCACAATTTTGGGTATAGGCAGATGTCAGAAAAAAATTGAATACCGCAGCTATTATCAATCTTAGAGGGCTGTGACTTTGCCGTGTTACTAAGCATAAAATGTGTCACCTCACATTAGACGGTCGAGTTCGAATTACATTTGTACTTGGAGAAATCGGTAATCAATTTAAGGAAGCTTCAATCAAAGGTAACTTGATTTTTTCAAATAGGAATGCATAATTTTTTTTATACGATCAAATGTGCAACTTGATAGGCTTTCTAATTATATCAGGTACTGAATATCAATCTATGGTAGTTTTATTAAATTTCGAGATTTCAATCAAATCAGTGTTTTTCAATTTCCCTACCTATAAACAAACTAGCAGGCCATGAAATATAAACAAAATCTTATTCAGATAGAAGAAAACAACTAACTGAGCAAAAAGATCCAGCAGAACTAGAGTAAAAGAACAAGATTATAAAAATTCCCTACAACAAATCAACTCTAAGTAGAAACAATGGCGGTAACATGTCTAATATTAAAGAGAAGCTGGAGTACGACAGAAATGGATAATCTTCACAGCCTACTAGCGACTACAATGTACTAGAGATTAAAAATTTCCAAAATCACTGAACACTTTGAAATGAAAGCAAATCTTTCAGCGATCGTTGCCGTCAGTCTTATATCTTCAGAACGCAATTTCACATTTAATGGTATAAAACGGTAGTCATTTCCGTCAAAGTCAAAAGTAATGATACCTCTCACTGTTGTCCTTTAAATTTTTCAGCATCTATTAGCAAGGTCGCAAAACAAGGAATACTGGAGGAAAGAGGAAGGAAAATAATATTTTTAATTTTCTGCCAGGTAAATTATGTTTAATAATTTGAGCAGATTTTTAATTTATTCTTCATTTTCAGCGATCTTGCTTATGAGTACTGATGAATTTGCAGAACTCCAGCCAGAGGTATCGGTTACTATTTTTCTAAATCATGAAATGTGAAATTTTATTCTGAAGCTATTAAACTGCCAGCAACATTAGTGGTAGATTTCCTTTCATTTCAAAATTCACAATGGTTTTTTGAATCTTCAATCTTTAGAATATTGTAGTAGCCGGTATGCTGTGAAAGATCCATTTCTGTCGTACTCCAGCTGCTTTTTGACCTTAGATGTGTGTCTGTTATTTCTGGTTAGAATTGATTTGTTGTAAGTCATTTTCGTAACTTTGTCCCTTTACTCTAGTTCGTCCGTAACTATCTGCTAAGTTAGTTGTTTTGCTCCATCTGAACAGTCTTTTGTTTATATTTCATGGCCTGCTAAGTTGCTTATAGGTAGGAAAATTGAAAAACACCGGTTTTACTGAAAATTTGAAATTAAATCAAAACTGCGAGAGATTGATATTCACAGCTGCATATCATTAGAAAGCTTATTAAATTGCACATTTGATCGTACAAAAAAAATTATGCATTCCCATTTGAAAAAATCAAGTTACCTTTGATTGAAGTTTCCTTAATTGATCTACCGGTTTCTCCAAGGACAAATGTAATTCAAACTCGACCGTCTAAGGTAAATTGACACATTTCATGCTTAGTAACACGGCAAAGTCACAGCCCTCTAAGATTTATAATAGCTGCGATATTCAATTTTTTCCTGACATCTACCTATACCCAAAATTGTGATTTGCACCTAAACGGTTCGCTTAAAGTCCCATGTGTGATACATAAAGTCACACTAAAATGCACCCGAGAATCTAAATATGCAATAATATATAGGGTATTCCATTTAAAAAAAACATAACTTTGATATGTCACGCTTTTATTAGACACCCTGTATAAAAGTCATTATTCTTAAAATGTAGTCCAGTTCGACCTACATACACTCGCAAAGTCGATTTTTCGAAAAGTGGTATCGGTCACAAGAGTCCGAGGCGTTGAGCTTGACTCACCCTGTATACAATAAATCCTCAAAATGTCTTCCAACAGCTTGGATACAAGCATGCAATCTTCTCGTCAGTGATTGCTGAACTCTTTCAAACACAGTACCTAGGTTCGTTTTGAATGGAGTTACATCCAGCAATTATCCGATTTCAGTGGCGGATTCAGAGGGGGTCGTGGGGGCGCGAGGGGGTCGTACGCCCCCCCCCCCCCCCCCTATAGAACTCTACGGAAGCATATTATATTTATACAGGGTGATGGCCAATCGGGTGACGATAATAATTTTTTTTTTTTTAGATAGCCCGTACCGAGACCTATCCAAAACACCCCCATGTATGTGTACCGATTATTAGTAGTTTTTGAGTTATGATTTTTTTTTGAAAACTTAGAGATTTTCCATTTTTCCCAAGACATCGTCAAAAACAAAAACAAGAATGCTTTTTGGCTTTCATTTTTTCCAGCAATTATACTCAGTATTAAACCTATTTTAATATCCAATAAAGAGTACCTGATGTACATCCGAACAATAATTAAGTATATTTTGGGCCCAAAGTTTGAAATCTCTGTTTTTAGTCAAGAGACCAAAACCTTCAAAATGAAATTAAAAATACTTATGCCTGGTTCTGGAGCTCCAATCTAATCTGAAAAACTCTGGAATACATTGCACTTTCGAAATAACAATGAAAAATAGCACTTATGGGGGCATTTTGCGCCGTACGTGACTGTTAAAGGTAAAAAGGGGATAATTCGCGAACTCCCAAAATGATTTAAAAAACTATTATTTTACTTTATTAAGACAAATTAAGGAAAAAACTCATAACAACTAATAAACATGATGTTTTTATCATACTTTTAATAAAAATATTAATACCTGTGCCTTTTGCTGTGTACTATTGAACTTCTGCTAAATTAAGTTGTATGGAAAGTTAACAAAGGAAAAGAATAATAAAGCAACAATCTGACTTTTAATTCCATGGCCGAATTACCTGGAAAGCGTTATCGTAGCATACTTTTACTTCCCACATCGATAGGTGAGGGAAGGATGGTGATCGTGAATATTTTTGATTTTGAAATAATAGGTTTTTTGGGCGTTTTATAATGTCTACATAACGAAAATCTGCGTCACTCGTTTCCGTCGTTCTGTCTGTCGCTCTGTCTGTCGGTCTGCCTGTCAGTCTGTCTATCTGTACGCGTTCTTTTAGTCTCGTAATCTCAGTAACCGCTGCATGGACTGTGATGAAATTTTGGCAGCAATATGCTGTGAGGTCTTAGTAGGTATAATGCTGCTATAATTTTGGAAATCGGTACATGGGCGGCGGAGTAATTAAAACAAAAATTTCAAATATTCCTCAAACTTCGTTTTTAGGCGTTTTAGAGGTTCTTGGTCATTTTCTGCGTTTTTTTGGGTGGGGGTGGAATTTGGGTGTTTGGGGGGTGGGGGGTCGAAAAACTGGAAAACTTGTTGTATTCATGATAGGCTGTCTACTGACCTGTCAAGGAAGGCCTAGCGATAGAAATCACCTTTTTAGGTCCATCCAAACATTGCCTTGCCTGTTACCGAAAATTATTTAACACAACTGTGCTTCGCCGACATGAGCTCGCAAAAAGCTATTCTGAAAGAAAGGGATGGCGTATGTTACGACATCGCTTCCCAGGTAATTCTGCTATGAAATTGGAGGTCAGATTATTGTTTATTATTCCTTTCCTTTGTTAACTTTCCATACAACTTAATTTAGCAGGAGTTCAATAGTATATAGCAAAAACACTTCAAAAATCACAATTTGGGTATTAGTTTTTTTATTAAAAGTCATCAAAACATCAATGATTATCGGGTTTAGTATAGTTCTAACGAGTTTTTTTTTCTTTAATTTGTCATAATAAATAATATTTTTTTAAATCATTTTGGAAATTCGTTAATTATCACCTTTTTACCTTTAACACTCACGTACGGCGCAAAATGTCCCCATAAGTGCTACTTTTTCATTATTATTTCGAAAGTGCAATGTCTTGCAAAGTTTTTAAGATTTATAGTTTGAAGCTCCAGAATCAGGCTTAAGTATTTTTAATCTTATTTTGAAGGTCTTGGTCTCCTGACTAAAAACAGAGATTTCAAACCTTGGCCCCAAAATGTACTTAATTATTGTTCGGATGTACAGGTTATCTTTATTGGATATTAAAATAGGCTTAATGCTGAGTATAACTGCAGACAAAAATAAAAGCCAAAAAGCATTCTTGTTTTTGTTTCTGAAGATTTCTTGAAAAAACTGGAAAATCTGTGTATAAATACCAAAAGATAACCTTTTTTCTTGGTGTTGAGACCGCGGCAGCACTGGACCGCTCCCCCCCCCTAGAGCTGTAGTGGAAATTGTAATGGAAACACGGATTTTTTTTTTGTTTTTCCGAAAATTATGGCGCTTCATTTGTGTTGCTGTTCAATATTCACGAAGAACCAAACTAAAATGTGGTGGCACACCACCGTGCATAAACCATATTACAGAGTTTATTCTATAGAATCTTGTAATATAAATTATTAATTTAAGGAAGATCGTATAGATAGCACTCGCTAATAGTTTTTTTCGTCCTGTATCTTTGAAATGAAGTGGTTTTTCAAAAATAATCGCAGAACAAAGTATTCTTGAAATAGTTCAAAGAATGACCCTTAAAATGTTTGCCGCATGTTTAACAAACACCCTTTACGTATATGACGATATATCAGTATATAACGAGAGCTGTACTAGCCAGCTTATCAATACTCTTCAAGAAATGTCGAGACATGATATGAGGAAAGATGTATATGCCTGCTTCGTAGACAACGAGAAAACCTTAGATTGAGTTAATCACACCGCCCTTCTGACATTATACTTCAGAAAAAAGGTTTAGAAAAACAAGACATCGAGTTCCTTGGAAGTCTTTATTGGAACCAAGAGGCAACGGTTAAATATAGACAAACAACATCAGAACCGGTGTGTATAGTAAAGGGGGTACGGCAGGGTTGTGTTTAGTCGCCAATACTATTTAATATGTACTCTGAGCACATATTCAACCAAGCAATTGGCGATGACGAAGATGGCGTAAAAATTAGCGTCAGGACATTGAACAGCATATGCAGATGACACGGTTATCATTGCGGATAGCCCAGAAGCCCTTCAACGTCTGATCAACAATGTTGCAGAGGTATAGATCAACTAGGCATAAAAACTGATGTATCAGAAACTAAAGTAATGGCCATAACAAGATCTTCAAACCCTCAAGTTAAACATCTATGATACCGCAATAGAGAAAGTTGAGAAATATAAATATCTTGACACTGAACATGCCAAAGCCACATTCCTAAAGATAAAAAACCTTTTCTAAAACGCCACTTTGAACTTAAACCTAAGGTACCGTTTTGTAAAGACAAACGTTCACTCGGTTCTCTTGTATGAAGCAGAAACATGGATACCATGGACAGACTCGAGGCTTTTGAAATGCGGACCTTTCGTAAAGAAAGAAAGAGGGTTACTTACTACAAAAAAATACTAAAACAAAAAAAGACCGCTTATCTGGGTCACATATACCGTA
This sequence comes from Callosobruchus maculatus, assembly GCA_951848785.1. Lineage (NCBI taxonomy): Eukaryota > Metazoa > Arthropoda > Insecta > Coleoptera > Chrysomelidae > Callosobruchus > Callosobruchus maculatus. Next base: position 6,895,618 of record CATOUR010000032.1, read on the forward strand.
ACAACAAGAATGATATACTAAAACCAATAATATAAGGAAAAATCGAAGGAAAACCTAGTCGTGGTCGCATACAACATTCATTGTTAAAAAAACATACACAATTGCGCTGGTATGAACACATCATGTTTAATTCATACCACTCAGGACTGAAAAAAGGATGCCGAAATTGTTGCCAACCTTCATTAAATGGAGACGGCACCTGAAGAAGAAGACCGAGGGTGGTGCTGTAGGTAACTTATTTCGAAGGTAAAATTTTATAACACACAAAATGAGGCATGAGAGCCTCATATTTTTGATCTACCTATACTTTCGATCAAGTGGGTTTTGATTTAACGGTTGACGTTTCTTATATATAAACTATTGAAATGTAAGTGTTTTGCGTGTCGATAGAAAAAATGAAGGTAGATAGGTATACGATAAAATTCTGTGATGTTCGTTTGGGTAAAACACGAAATAAACTAAAACCTTTGATATGATTAAAAGTGTCGCTATATCCAGATGATTGTTTATCACGATGTAAAGTTTTTGAGTGGCACAAGAATTTTAAAGACAGGCGGCTTTAAAAGTCAGTTGAAGCTTGTCCCGGTCGACAATAAACTACGCGAATTGCCATAGAACTTACAGGAATTAACGACTTTTTTTTATGGACAGCCTCCCGCAAAGGCTAAAAGCCTATGTCGCTGTAGAAGTGCCACAGTGTCGAAGTTCTCCAAAAGAAGGAATGCTGGAGGAGACTGGTTCGTGGAGTAGGGACCTCGACCTGGTGAGGGTGAGCTCGCAGAGCCTCTCTAGTGTTCCTCGTTCGGGCGGCCTTTGCTGTTATTACCTGGGAGAGCTCACTCGAACATCTTCCGTGATAGAATCTGTAGAACAGGGATAGGTCAGCCACCCTTCTTCGATGTTCCAGGCTATGGAGGTCCTTTGTGAGGTTAGGCCTATCGATTAGTCTAATTGCTCTCTTCTGGATGGTGTCCAGAAGCTTTAGAGAGTGCTTGGGAGCGCATCCCCACACATGGGAGCAATACTCCAGCGGTGGTCGGATCTGTGCCTTGTAGAGCAGCAGTAGTTGCTCTGGTGTGTACAGCTTCCTACAGCGGAACAAAACTCCAAGCTGCTGGGATGCCGTTTTAGCAATACTGACGACTTGATACGAAATAATCACCAGATTGACATAAAAAGAATTTATGACAATGTTAATTTGACTTACGATTATTTCCACTCAAAAAAGTATTCATGACGATTTGGAGTACCTGGAAGAAGGTCATGGCAAGACGGATTCCAAGAGTGATGACCAATGAACAAAAACCTAATCGACTGACAATTTGCCAGCAGAAGAGGCCAATGCATATTGTATCCAGAGGACGTACAATAACAAGGAAGTGGTATTCTGATGTTCTTGGAGAACCCTTAAAGGCAAAACTAAAGAAAAAACCACCGCTTTTTCAAGACTTCGGTTGGTTGCAACGAACAATTGAAGAATTAGAGGTTGAAACTATAGTTCATCAACCCATACATTCCTGACCTTGCTCCATGTGACTTCCATTTGCTTCCTAAAGTCAAAAAAGAAATTAAACGTCGAAGATTTGTGTTGGATTTAGCGCTCGATAATGCTACAATGGGTATACTAAGTATATATAACGCACTAAGGGAAAATGGTTTCTCAAAATTGTATCACAAGTGCGGATAAAGCGTATATATGACGGCCTGTCTCTCTATGTATGTATCTTTGAGTCCAATAGTACATATAATATTTATAATATGATCCATAGCGCTTTACTGACCCAACAACAGAACCACATACCTAATGTTGGAACATAGACTTCTTACTAACAATTTGGCCACCTCAATGGCTTTCATCAAAGTACATCAGCAGTAAGGCGCAATAAATCAGAAAGGCAACCAGAGGATAAATTTAAGAAACTACATTAATCTGTCTATACGTTGCCATTTTCAGGCCCGCGTAATCCCAGTCGCCTTTGCACCAATTTTTATGAAATTGGAGAAGTGGCATGTTGCAGGGTCATAGGCAACCCTGAAATATTTTTTAATATTCATTCATTAGGGTCCATTTACTAATCTTTTAGGAGGAGGAGTATTGTAGTATCAGGGAACCCCAAGCTTTTTTGTCAATACATGTATAAAGGGCTTTTCATTGCAATGAAATAAATGTACAATGTTGTGATATTCTGTACGTCATTAGTCAAACATGCACCCATTGCCGCTGTGAACTTAATATATATTTGGCTATTTCTAACTTGATGATAATTGAATCTTGGCACATTTGTTAAGAGTGGGACGCATTCGAAAAAACTATCTTCTGTGAGCGACAGGGGCGTAGCTATACCGCCGTATCTGACGTATCAATTATACGGGGCCCCCGGGCATTTTTTTTCTTTTGTGAGAATGCTTTACCCTTCCCTAAGGGCCCACAAACAAATTTTTATACAGGGTCCCGCCTGGGCCAGCTACGTTTCTGTTTAGCGCTAGAATGAACGTCAAAAACCGAAAAATATAGAAAACGCGCAAATATTTTCCTTTAAGTGTTTTGAATGATAGATATACTAGGAGTAATATGTCATCTCTCACGTACAGATTATTATTATTATTTTTTCAGGCATTGGTTTTCAAATATTGAAAACCCATGACTTTATTTAGAAGATAATAGTAGGTATATCACAAGATTAATAGCATTTCATGCATCACATAGTAGTTTAAGTAAAGCAAGTTTCAAAGTCAACCAGCTTGACAGCTTGACTTTATTTTTTGTGCAAGTTTTAAGTGAGATCAGAATCCATTCTACACAAGAATGAAGAATAATAGTTTGGTATGTAAGAGCGTAAAGTAAAGGAATCTTCTTCTTCTTTATGTGCCATCTCCGCTACGAAGGTTGGCGATCATCAAAGCAATTCTAATCTTCGATGCTGCAGCACGGAACAATTGGTTGGAGTTCCATCCGAACCATTCTCTAAGATTTCTTAACCAGGACATCCTTCTTCTGCCAATGCTTCGTTTCCCTTTGATCTTGCCTTGCATGATTAATTGCAGAAGTTCATATTTTTCCCCACGTATAATATGGCCCAGGTATTGTAATTTTCTTGATTTGACTGTGTATATTATTTGTGTTTCTTTGCCGATTCTCTCCAGTACTTGCTTGTTAGTGACTTTGTCAACCCATGAGATCTTTAGGATTCTACGGTAAGTCCACATTTCAAATGCTTCCAGTTTATTCAGGCATTGTTTGTTCAAGGTCCATGCCTCCATCCCATACATGAGAACCGAAAACACATAGCACTCAAGCAGCCGTACTCTCAATTTTAAGCTTAAGTCTCGACTACACAATATACGCTTCATGTTGTTGAAAGCACTTCTGGATTTCTCTATTCGTATTCTGATTTCCTTGACGTAGTCGTTTGTTTCATTGATGTTGGTTCCTAAGTAATTGTAATGTTTTACCCGTTCTATTTTGTCGCCCTTTACATATAGATTAGCGTTGTCTATATGTTTCTTTGAGATTACCATGAGTTTAGTTTTCTTCGTATTTAGTGTTAGTCCTAACTCTTCACTCACTTCCACGACTTTATTGACAAGATTCTGGAGGTCACTTATATTCTCTGCTATTAACGCGGTATCGTCGGCGTATCTAATATTATTTATCGGTGTACCATTAACTTTTATTCCAGTTGTGTCCTCTTGGAGTGCTTTTTTGAATATTTCTTCAGAGTAGACATTGAACAACAACGGCGACAAAACACAGCCCTGTCGAACACCTCTTTTTATTTTAATTACATCCGTTTCTTTATTATTGATACGTACTGTTGCCTCTTGTTGGTAATAGAGGTTGTTTATTATTCTGATGTCTCTTGAATCGATGTTTTTGTCTTTAAGCAGATACATTAATGTTTTATGTTGGACGGTGTCAAATGCCTTGTTATAGTCTAAGAAACATACGTAAATATCCTGATTTACATCTAAGTATCGTTGTGTCAGTACATTGAAAGCAAACAAAGCCTCTCTAGTTCCCAGTCCGTTTCTAAAGCCAAACTGTGTACCTTCAAGGTCCGCTTCCAATTTTTTATATATTCTAAGATGGATGATTTTCAAGAATATCTTAAGTATGTGGCACATCAAGCTTATGGTACGGTGATCCGAGCAGTTTTTAGCATTAACTTTTTTGGGTATCGCTACAAATGTTGATAACAACCATTCTTTCGGTATTATTCCAGTTTTGTATATACTGTTGAAAAGAGCTACTATAATGTGTATGTTTTTATCGTCGATAAGCTTAAATACTTCTGCTGGTATCTTATCAGGACCTGTAGCTTTTCCTGTTTTCATTTTCTTAATGGTGTACTCTACTTCGTCTGTTGTTATTTCTGGTCCTGTTTCGTCCCACTTAGTATTCATTTCCTCTCTTTGATCATAAAACAATTTTTTTATATATAGTCCTTCCACACTTTTAACTTTTCTTCTGTGTCCATGATAATTTTTCCTTTTTCATCTACCAAGATGTTGTGTTTGTTTCCTTGTCTTTGTGTAAGTTCCTTAATTTTTTTGTGTGTATTAAAGTTGTCGTATTTATTTTGTAGCCTTTCGATTTCTTCGCACTTTTCTTTATACCAGTTTTCTTTGGCTTCTCGAATTTTTAAACGTATCTTTTTTTGTAGGTAATGATATTTTTGTTTGTCGGCATTCTTGTGTCTTCGTCTTTCCTCCATAAGATTTAGTATTTCGTCTGTCATCCAATCTTTCCTGACTTCCTTCCGTTTGCACAGTTGTTGCTTAATTGGTTTAGTTAATTTTGATTTGAGGTTTTCCCAGTTTTTGTTTATATTGTCATTGGTATAGTCTTCTTTAAGTTTTATAGTTTCTAATGCCTCGTTTATTTCCTTTTTCACTTTTTCTCTTATTTCTTGATTACGTAATTTACCGAGATCAAGGGCGTCTTTCACTGTTTTATGGGTCACCTTTTTTAGTTTAATTTTTATTTGGGCTATCAAGGGGTTGTGATTGGAGGCTACATCTGCTCCTGGGTAGGTTTTAATTGACACAATGCTGTTCCTGTATCTTTCATTTATCATTAGGTAATCTATCTGGTTTCTGACGCTGTGTTGCTTATTATCTTGAGGTGATATCCATGTGTATAAGCGTCTATTTGGTAGTTGAAAAAATGTATTTGTGATAACCATGTTATTCTCTTGACAGAATTGTACCAATCTTTCGCCTCTCTCATTCCGTTCTCCCAGACCAAAGTTCCCTATTAAATGATTTGTTTTTCCTTTCCCAACCTTGGCATTTAGGTCGCCCATTATTATTGTTACATCTTTTGCTTTTACTTGTTTTAATGCTATATTTATTTGTTCGTAAAATGCTTCTAGTTCTTGGTCATCTTTGTCTGATGTAGGTGCATATACCTGAATAATGTTCATTTTTCCGATATTCATTTTAAGTTGTAAAAGCATTACGCGTTCTGATAGTGGGAGAAAGTTCAGGACATATTTGGAGACATTTTTGTGGATCATTACTCCTACGCCATGTCGATGTTGAGAGTCACTGCTACCCGAGTAATACAATAAGTGGTCTTTTATATGACATTCTCCATTCCCTGGCCAACGTGTTTCGCTTATACCTAGGATGTCAATTTCCATTCTTTGCATTTCCTGGATAATGTTATGAGTTTTTCCAGGTTCATACATACTAGTGACATTCCATGTTCCGATTTTATATGTGTGTTTGATGATAACTTGGTAGGGATTTCGCATGCTGACGACCTGAGGGACCCTGCTCTCCCTCCTGCCGGATCTTGACTTCCGATTATCATGATCAGTATACATTTGTTTGTGATTTGCTATTGCCATGATGACTGACTAGGGATGCTCTTTTGAGCCTTTAATGCAGTGGTTTCCCGTTGCCTTCTGCATTTCAATGCCGTTGACTAGTGAATAGTTCTTCCGCCTTCGGGGTCAATTTCTCAACCCCAGGACAATGAAGTGCCCTACACTTTCCAACTCTTCCAACTGATGCTGTTGGTCAGAAAGTGGTGACTGAGTAAAGGAATATGCCTACATAAAGTTAAATTACGACTGCATTAGCAATTCTTTAGTGGACTGTGACTCAGTATGGTTGGATATGCATCGGGGAAAAAACTAATCAATGTACTTGCTTCAAATCAAAGTGTCGGTTATAATTATTTGTCAGGTTTTCTTATGATTCCTGAAACTTACGTGGTTTTTATCTCGTCTGGGGTTTCCAGAGAAACAGCGCCGTGATCCTAAGACACCAAATACATCACTGGCACTCATTTTGGATTCATATACAATGCAAATGCATTACCCTGTGTCCTTGAAGATTTCAGAATCCCCGACTTCATTATGAAGAAGATTATGAAGATATTGTGAAGAAAAACATATGAATTACCTCCCACACCCATAGGTGAGGGGAGTATTGTGATGGCAAAAATTTTCGATTTTGAGATAATACGCTTTTTGGGCGTGTTAGGACGTCTACATAACGAAAATCCACGTCACTCATTTCCGTCGGTCTGTCTGTCTGTCTGTCGCTTTTTTCTAGCCTCGTAATCTCAGCAACCGCTGCATGGTTTGTGATGAAATTTGGGCAGCGATATGCTGTGGGGTCGTGGTAGGTAATGTTCCTATGATTTTGAAAATCGGTGCATGGGCGGCGGAGTAATTAGCAAAAAACAAAAAAATAAATATTGCTCAAACTTCGTTTTTAGGCGATTTAGGGGTCCTGATCATTTTCTACTTTTTTTTGGGTGGGGGTAAAATTGGGGTGGCTGGGTGGGTGGGGGGTTGTAAAATTGAAAAATTTGTTGCTTCCATAATAGACTGTCCACTGACCTATGAAGGAAGACCCATCCGAATATCGCCTTGTCTATTACAGAAACCAAAGGACAGCATTTTTTCTGGTGTAAACATACGAGAGTATTGTTTTAGATCGTTCTATTTTATGTAACGAGGAAACTGTTGAATTGGTTTTAATGAAATTTTGACACAGTATTACTACCGTGGCGAGGATGGAAAACTCGTATGGTTTTTATAAATTGTCAGAAATCAAATCGCAGAAATAATAAAAAAACTAAAAATATGAAAACAGCCCAAACTTCGTCTTTAAGCGTTTTAGAGGTTCCTGATAATTTTCTGCGTTTTTTTTCGATGGGGGTGAAATTGGGGTAATTGGTGGGTGGGGGGTTGAAAAACTGAAAATTTTCTTGTATTCATAATAGGCTGTTCACTAACCTGTGAAGGAAGACCTAGCGACATAAATCACCTTTTTAGGTCCATCCGAACATTGCCTAGCTCGCCTAGCCTATTACGGAAACTAAGGGACTTAGAATTTTCTGTATACATCAGGGGCGCCGACTCCGTGGGTGCTCGGGTGCTCCAGCACCCACGAGAGGTAAATAGTGGGTGCCAAGCACCCACGACTATGTAGTAAAAGGAGAGGTTTTTTTAAAAGTCTTCAGCCTTTCGAATCTCTGTTTATCATAAAATTACTGATAGAATTTCTTGGTCGTACTGGAGCTTTGACTGCTACATCACGGAAGACATCTCTTATATCGTCCCAAAGAACTGACGAAAATTTTGTAAACGTCTGGAAGTCTGCTGTAGAGTTAGCTCGTATTTTGGAATTGGATGAACCTAAAACTCCAAAAACACGGAGAACACCTAAAAGGATAGATGACTCTACAAGCGAGCCGCACAAATTTTCTACAGCAGCTGACTTTTATCGAAAAATGTATTTTGAAGTGTTAGATAAAGTCGAAGTCAGATATGTATTAAACAGCGCTTTACTAAAGATACCATTACACACTTCAGCAACATTCAGAAAAATAATGATACAAGCAGCGATTATGTTAAAAACTTTATGGAGATGACTTTGATATGGATCGTTTGACTCTTCATCGAAATATGCATTGCGCATCTACCAGAGATATAATACCTGAAGTCATCAAATTCTTAAAATTATTTTAACTATATTCCAGTATCGCCATGTACCGCCGAAAGGTAATTTTCAGCATTACGATTATTACGAAGGACAAAGACTTATTTAAGAAGCACTATATGACTCACCAAAGACTAAATAATGTAAACAGAGGAGTAGCAGATGATTTGGAACTAGAAAACATTGCTAACATTTTTATAAATAGTTCGTTAAAATACGTGCGCATGGAATAAAAAAATAATATTTAAAATAATAAAAAATGTGTTTTAAATTAAAGGCACACATCAAATTGCTGTGTAATTTAATAAATCATTTCTTTCTGAATATCTTGTGTTTTCGAATGTTCGTTAAGTAACAATGATATTATTTCATCTTTAGTAATAACTAGACTTCCGCGCGCAGCTTCGTTTTCATAGATTTTGCCTTCCCTTGTAAGTACCTACTTCTCGATAGATTGGTCGCCAATAAAAATTCCACCACTGAGATAACAAATTCACTTTATCGCTGGTTTTGAAGATTAATTTGGTTGCTAGTATTATTCCTTTTTGGTATATCTGTCCTATGACGCGATCAATATAAGTGCCAAATTTCATGCATTGCCACACAGGGTACCTCTAAAATGAGTAAAAGGTAAGGCTAATAAATATTACTACATAGTATAAAATAAAGTCGTTTCCCGCTGGTGAATGAATGTGTACAAGTAAGTTATGTACCCTTAGATCATTTGAACTACTCAACGGATGTTCGTGCGTTTCACCAATAGATGGAAGGATTCATGAGGAAGGTAAGCAGTCTACGCACGGCGTAACATTTAGCACAACGGTGCGGTGGCGGTAAGCAGGATCAGCTAGTATTGATGTGAATAACTAAAAATATAGGTAGCTCTGTCATTAAAAAAGGCGGAGCACCCACGAGAATTTTCAAAACCCGGCGCCCCTGGTATACATACGAGTACTTATTCCTTAGATCGTTTTGTATTTTGTAACGTGGATACTATTAAATTGATTCTAATGAAATTTTGACACATTATTATTACCGTGGTGAGGATGGAAGATGCGTATGTTTGTTAAAAATCGTGTCGGTGGCAGCGCAGCAATAATCATGTTTTAGGGGTTCCTGATCATTTCCTACATTTTTTTGGGTGGGGGTGAAATTGGGGTGGTTGGGGGGGTGGGGGGTTGTAAAACTGAAAAGTTTGTAATATTGATAATAGGCTGTTCATTGACCTGTGAAGTAAAGACCTAGCGGCATAAGACAATTTTAGGGGGGGGGGGTGCTGGCGTTATTTGGTTGCAAGGGATCTCAGACTAAAGCTTCATACTATGGGAAAATAATAAACTGGTATCACCGTAATGTGTGGGAAGTACTGAGTCAATCAACTTGACTCCATTTTTTTTGCATAACATACTTTCCTGGCTTACAGGTTACAGCAGCTGCTGAAACGGTTTACCCACTGAACCATTCAACGTTACATAATGATCGATTAATGTTTATACATTGCGATAACAACAAAAGAACTTCTCATTATTATACTATATTTAGGAACATAGTATCTTCACGACTAAAGTAAATTCCTCATTTTGCTATAGGTAGTTATTATAACCATTTATTCCAAGTACTTACAGCAATGGTTTAAAAAACATTGGTTGTACTATATAATCCCAACAAGTGTTATTTGGCAATGCAGATTCGCTATAAAACCATTCTCTATAAAAAATATAACTTGCATGAGTACTACCTGCATAATGGTAGTCTGTTCTTGGAACGAGTATTACTACTGAGATAAATACCTCTTAGCCGAGCTTTAAGTATACGTTTCAATGAGCGGAATAAAAACGAAAAGAAAAACGAGTCTGGAATGCGTGGCTACTGCAAGAAAGCAGTACTTACCTCCGTGAAATCTCTATGCGACATTCTCTTCTACCTCTTCTTGCTTCAAAAATCATATTATTTATTTCTATATCAGCACTTTCAGACTACCAATATAGAAAAGAATACAGCGGTCATTAGTCCAAGCGCGATATCGATGGTAATAACAAAGTCAATGGTACTACCATTGCGAATATATGCAAGGAACTTTAAACATTCGATCTAATTCGCACGTTGTAACCTTCAAAGCTCCGGCATTCAATCACTCACACACTAGGCGGTCATTTCCGAACAACACGCACAAACTTTCCGGTGTCCGGATCACTGAAAAGCGGTACCATTCGAGCTATCGCGGCACATTTTGAGTCGAAGACAGTTAGGTTTAATGATAGAGGTGCAATTAGTAAACCGATGTGTCGTTTGCTCGCATTCTTGGACGCGTCGGCAGCACGGCCATCTTGGATGCGAAGCGGGTACCGCAGTCGCGGAATGCAGGTACTACTCTTGGCCGAGTACCTACTGACAGCATCAGGTGGTTCGCGGATACCGCGGCTTGGCTTTTGTCTTGTAATACCTGCGGAAGATGTACGAGAGAGTGCCGAGAAGTTTTGATCGAAGCGTAACCCTGATATCATTTGTTTTAAATGTACTATATATGATATTGTATTGCAGTTGTACTTAAAGAAGCTTCTGCATAATAGAATTGATTGTATTTTGCTAGTGGATGAAATTAACTTTAACCTAATAACCCTAATTTACGATCTACAACACTATTCTTTACACAGCCTGGTATAAATGATAATTTATAAACTGCCTTTACCATACATGATGAAGAACATTAATATGATATGTGCCTTTATGTGATATTAACTATGATTAGTTCTCATTTATTTCAGATATATCACCTGAACTGTATTACTTTTTTATGGTCAGCCTCTCGGAAAGTCTGAAAGTCTATGGCGCTATAGAAGCGCTGCGACAGGATAAGTATCGGTGCACGTTATTTGAAACGCCGCAGGTTGTAGCCGTCGGGAAACAAATTCCCCGGCATCTCATTCCACAGCGTCGAAGTTCTCCCAAAGAAGGAATGCTGGAGGAGACTGGTTCGGGGAGTAGGGACTTCGACCTGGTAATGGTGAGCTCTCAGTGCCTCTCTGGTGTTCCTCGTTCGGACGGCCTTTGGAGTTATTATCTGGGAGAACTCACTCAACACCTTATTACGTGATATAATTTGTAAAACAGGGACGAGTCAACTATCCTTCTTCGATGTTCTGGGCTGTGGAGGTCCTTTGTGAGGTTAGGCGTATCGATTAGTCTAATTACTCTCTTCTGGGTACTGTCCAGAAGCTTTAGAGAGCGCATCCTGACATATGGGAGCAATACTCCAATGATGGTCAGATCTGTGCCTTGTAGAGCAGCACTAGATGCTCTGGTGTATACAGCTTCCTATACAGCGGAACAAGACTCCAAGCTTCTGGGATGCCGTTTTAGCAATACTGACGACGTGGTCATACGACATGTTATTGTTCTATTGTTGCTTGACAGAAGGTGACTCGACTATTGGGTGACCATCCATTTCCACAGTTTATAAGCCAACGTGAGACTACTTTGTTAGTGTTGTTGTCTGAGTTTTCTGTTCGTTAAACTGTACTTTATTTATACAAATCCCCACTCGACAATAATTGTTTTGATATCTATGTTGATCTGTGAGGCATTCTACTGTCACCGACTTACATTCTTCTGGGATGATAGTGGCATTTCTTGCTTCCATGCGCGATATACTGAATGGTCACAGGACGCAAATTTGTTGTGGTTGGTCAGTTTCTATATCCAAACAACTTTTCTGTATATGGCATCTAGCATATGTGAAAAATATTTTGTTGTTTTTTTTTATATTTTCATGATTTCTTACGCTGATTTATCATCAAGACGGACTTTAAGCATTTTACAGTGTTTGAATTTGAGTATTTTACGTTTACTGAGGTCGGTTCTCGCCATTCTAACCTAAAACCTTCATTTTTCTAAGGTTTGTTGGAGAATTTGGCATGTTTCTCAGTTGTTATTAATTATGTTTATAGTAGCATGACTGAGAAAGCTTCAGCTCAAGACACGACTTTTATCATTGATTATCAATGCTTTATATTTGATAATCCCTTATGGGTTTTTAGACTTTTGGACTTGTTTTTGATTGGATACAGAACGCTGACATTGACAGAAGTGACGTCAGAGTTATGTACTGTCTGCTAACAGTGTAGGACTGTAGGGAATAGGACAGATCCCTGAGGAACACCGGCGTTTATTATGAAAATACCTCTGATGAACAGCATTCGACTACAACAAACAGAGATTGGTCGTTCATATGATAATATCGATTTTTTTACTCTTGTACAAATTTTGTTATGATTATTTTTTATGGTAGTTTCCGACGGAAAGTCTATCTATCTATTCCTGAACATGAGAACAAAATCTTACTTTGGTATGAAGTATGGTTTTATCAATCAAACTTCGCAACTATCAATATCATCCAAGTAGGTATGATGGGTTTATCGCACTTTTGGGCCAGACGGAAATACCATGAGCAAACCCCATGTCAAATGTCAAATATCGCGTCAACCCAACTATACATATGTTCATATACAAATACATGCCCTCTGTCAGGCAGTTAGAAATGACCCTAATACCCTAACTATCATAATGTGAAATGCCTATAAAGAAGGAACGTACATCATTAAGCACTTTCTCAAAAATAATTACCTACTATATTGGGAGCAGTCTGACAAGTAAGTATAAAGTAGGTGTTTAATTCTGTTTCTTTTTTTCAAAAGAATTGTAGGAGGTTTATTGCTCTTTAAAAATACTGTCCAATATTAGACCTAAACATTGACCACATAGCACATAGTAGCAGTTTTTCAAGCAGAGGAACCTTTATATCCGTTATGACTTTATTATCTCGATGATTCAGGGTTTTGACTTCATAAAATACTATTAATTATGATCTTATAATTTAGTTGTTCGTTAAATTAACAACAAATTCGATAGTACTTTTTCAAAATAAATAAATTTCAATACAAAAATAGAAGGTATATTTTAAATTTACAGAAAAAATGGAGTCAAGTTGATTGACTCAGTACTTCCCACACATAATGATGATACCATTTCATTATTTCAAATTGCATGAGGCTATAGTCAGAAATCCGCTTGCAACTGAATCATCGCCCACTCGCCCGCAAAAAAACATCCAAAACAAAGGAACTAGGACGCCACAGTTTTTTCTGCATGCTTCAACTGGACGATGCGAAACGATCAAGAGCCTCCAACCCGTCTAAAGACTAGGTTTGAGCTGATTTTAAATTTTTGGTTTTTGATTATTGCTGCGCCGCGATTGACACGGTTTTTCAAAAACAGATTCATTTTTCATTCTCGCCGCGGTAGTAAATTCTGTATCGGAATTTCATTAAAATCAATTTAATAATTTTCGCTTTACGCAATATACATAGAACGAAATAAAGCTAAACTCGTATGTGCACATCACAAAATTGTAATATTGTGTAATATCCCGTTAGGTATTTCTTCTAGAGGTCAATGGACAGACTATTATGAATATAAGAAATATTTCAGCTTTGCGACACCCCACCTCCCAACCACCCCAATTCCACCCCACCCAAAAAAAAACTGAAATGATCAGGAACCCCTAAAATGCATAAAAACAAAGTTTGAGCGGTTTTTGTATTTTTAGTTTTTTTTATTGCTGCGCCGCTGACACGATTTTTCCAAAACATACGCGTTTTCCATCCTCGCGGTAGTAATACTGTGTCAAAATTTCATTAAAATCAATTGAACAATGTTTGCGTTACGCAAGATAGAACGATCTACGTTACTCGTATGTATACGTCACAAATTCTAAATCCCGTGGATTATATAATAAGCATGCAACGTTCGGATGGACCTAAAAAGTATATCATGGCGCTAGGTTTTTCATTCACATATCAATGGACAGTCTATTACGAATACAACAAATTCAGTTTTACAACCCCCCACCCCTCAACCACCCCAAATTCACCCCCACCCAACAAAAAGTAGAAAATTATCAGGAACCCCTAAAACGCCTAAAAACGAAGTTTGGGGAATATTTGAAATTTTTTGTTTTTTGCTAATTACTCCGCCCCATGTATGTCGATATCCTAAATTATAGGAACATTACCTACTTCGACCTCACAGCATATCGCTGCCCAAATTTCATCACAATCCATGCAGCGGTTACCGAGTTTGCGTGGCTAGAAAAACGCGTACAGACAGACCGACAGACAGACAGACAGACAGACAGACAGACAGACCGACCGACAGACAGACCGACGGAAATGAGTGACGTGAATTTTCGTTATGCAGACATCATAAAACGCCCAAAAAGTGTATTATTTAAAGATCGAAAATTTTCGCGATCACAATACACCCCTCACCTATCGGTGTGGGAAGTAAAATCGAAATATCTCGGAAACTATTGATTGCAGGTATAACAAGTGCTATACAAAGATGAAAGAGCATATTAAAAGCAATTCTTTAGTATAATAAAGTATTGGGGGTTACATTTAAAAAAAAGAAAAAATCTAGATTCTGCATTCTACATCAACCTGTATATGAATATATGCGTCGTCGGCTTCTTTTACAGCCGATTTCAAAACTGGAAGATATTTTTTTTTCTTTCGATTTAGGTATAAAATAGGTCATAACTTTTGAAATACCCTGTATATTGTTACAATACCTTATAATTTAGTACCTTATGTGTTATTACCTTAGAGCAAGATAAGGGATTATTAGTAGAATCTAAATATGGCATAGTATATAAGGTGTCCCATTTAAAAAAATGCATATTTACATCACCACGTATAGTTATGGATCACCCTGTATAAATAAAAATATTTTCTGAGCAAGGAGCATATCCTTAGCTACAACTTTTATATTCAACTTTTTTGCAATATTTTACAGTAGTGGAGTTATCGACCGATCCGGTACTAAAAACTCACCCTGTGTATATAGGTAGATATACTACCAGTCAAGCCTAAGGGAATGTTTTGAAGTAATCCGTTGCCCGTGACTAATGATGTTCTGTGCTCTCACTCAGAATCTGGCAAATCACAAGTGCCAGCGATATTCTCGACTGGCAATATATCACAAATTTTAAGCCTTGTTATAATTTATATAGTTAGAGTCCATGGCTGCCATCATGATACCTACCTGATTCATTAGATGTTTTCGCGGATCACGTCCCGGACTAGTACTAGTACGGATAAAAAGCGCATGCACAGTATGATTACGGGCGTGCGCAGTATGTAAATCCTTATGTAAACTGATTCTGTGATGAGTGGTAAACACATCATCATAAAAATGCTACAAACAATAAAACAAATATTCATAATGTAACTCCTTGAAATTTCATCTAAACTAGTCTTGTTACGCCACTGGTATAGGGATCCCTCATAAGAGACATCTATGCCCTAAGCTGTAAACCTGTGTATTTTAAAGTTTTTTCGGAAACAAATATATTTTATTATAGAAACAAGAAAGTATAGCTATGTAAAAGTGTATAATAGTATTCAGTAAACGAGGTCGTCCGAAATCCGGCTAAATTTTGAAAAAATCGTGGAAGTGACATCTATTCCCTGAAAGTCCAATTGTTTGTTAAATCAGTGAGTTTCTTTTCTCCATTGACGTTTGTCTTAACTTTATAAAATAATTTTAGATGGCGCTTATCAATGTCCACATCGTCCACGTGCAAAAGTTTGGTTAGTTTGGCTTCAGTATTTTTTAAAAAAATGTCAGACACAGAAGTAGAAATATCTGAAAATACTAGTAACAGGAAACTGGGAAAAAGTATCTTAGATTACTTTGCGAATTTAACGAATGCAGAGGGAAATGTAAGAATTAGGAATACAAGCAATTTGCTAAAACATCTAACAAATGCTGCCAATTCTCAAAAGGTAATATATTAAATTAACCATGTTTTAAACTATTCATTCAAGTGAATACGATTTTGCAGGATAATGAAGTGAAATATGCATTGGGACGTCTAATAAGAGGGCTAGGAGCATCAACTTCCAATGCCAGGACCGGTTTTTATACAGCTTTGACATGCCTTCTTAATTTAGATGAATCTATAACAAGTGATAATATTTATGAACTTATTACCAAACATTTGCATGCAACAGGAAGCTCTACTAAGAGTGTAAGCAGTACCATTAAAAGTATATGTACTAGCAGGTAAACTAGCACTAACTTGAAAAGAACTTAGTATGATGTTTTTTCACTTAACTACAAGTTCTCATACAAGCAAATAACTGTAGACGATGAACTATTTTATGATTATATTTATTGTTAAATTTTTTAATTTGATAGGCATTTACAAAACAGTCATTAATAATAACACCTGATGGATTATCATAGGAAATTACATAGTCAGTTTAGTGCTACCTGGCTAACTATTTTTAAGGCTGACATATTTTTCCTAATGAACCAATCTCTTGTATGAGTAAGTTAGTAATTGATTCTTTTTTTATCAGACAGAAAATCAATGACCATTTTTTTAACTACTGAACTAGTCTTAGCCAAAATGCATCATGGATAAACAATTGTGTTACAGTTTTTCATAGTTTGAGGTTGGGGAAAAGCCATTTTACTAGTTAATAGTCTTATCAGAACTGAAAAAACAGACTTGTGTGATAACAGAAGTAATATAAATGTTATCTATACAGAACAAGCACATATAAGAAATTTTCAAGTTCCATACTGTGTGTGTGTGGGCAATGAAGACTACACTGGAAATTTTGTTACTAGAGCACTAACAGCAATGTTTCCATATTTGAATAGTTTACACTCACTAATGTAGGTACAGCAATTTATAAAATTAGCAGTCATTGCTAGTTCGGGTAATTATGTCAGTGGTAATGATCTTTTTGCCTCATGAATCATTTATCATTTTGGCAGTGACCACCTCAATTGACAATTGATTTGACATCTAGTCTCTGGCTTCAGCTCTAAATATTCAATTAAATGAAAGGACACAATGAGATTCTTACTGGTTTATCTGCTATTGTCAATCAAATTAATGCCAAAAATGCAATGAAAATCATGATAAACAATGTTTAAGGTAGTGGCGGTTCGCCTTAAGGAGCCAAGGAGCTATGGCACCACCACAATAAATGAAGTACCAAACGTTTTTTATTATTATTATTCTGATTTGCTAAGTTCGTCTCGCATGATAGCGGCAGCAACAAGTGGTGACGGGCTGCGCCAAGTCAACACCTGTACTATTACTGGTCTGAATTTAGGAAGGACCTCACAATACTACAGGTCTTCAGGATGACAGATTTTTGGAATATTTTGTGTAGGTTTTCATCCAGGTCCAGCTGGTGCAGGTGTGGTGTGAATGTGTTAGGTGTAATTATTATTATTATTATTATTAAGGACAGTAGGCGGCAAAAGCCGGTAAACTGGCATCACATAATAGTCACAAAATTTCGCATTATATGTATATAAAATTGATTAAAAAGTATCTCTGCTGCACAGAAAAGCATCCAGTCTATTTTTAAAAACATTAACTGAAGGAGCAGTCACCACTTCTTCTGGTAGTTTGTTCCACTCGGAAACTATGCGATTGGTGATAAAATTCTTCCTGCCAAGCCGGTGGCATAATTCAGAAGATAACTTGAGTGAATGTCCTCGCAGATGTACGTTATTACTTTGGTGGAAGATGTTAATATCACAGGAATAACGTCCATGAATGATTTTGTAAGTTTCAATCAACTGGCCTCTCATCCTCCGTTCCTCCAAAGTGGTCAAGTTAAGGATTCTCAGTCGATCTGAATACAAATGATTTTTCAGTACTCGCGGAATTTTAGTTGCTTTCCTTTGGACACGTTCAATAAGGTCGATGTCTTTCCGAAGATATGGACACCACGCCACGACAGCATGCTCTAAGATTGGCCGTACATGTTTTATACACCTTGAGAAAGTTTTTTGGTGTGATGTCTTTGAAACAACGCCTTATCAAGTAAATCGTAGAATTAGCCCTTGTGACAGTAGCATTCACATGTCCCTCCCACTTAAGATCACTTGAGATACACACACCCAGGTCCATTTGCTCATTCACTTGTGTCAACTCACTGTCCTTAATGTGGTAATTGAGCCTAGGGTTGTTATACCCCACATGAAGTACTGCACACTTGGCGACATTGAGACGAAGCAACCATTTCTCAGTCCAGCTCTCTAAACGACTAAGATCTTCAATCAGGTCCCCATGTTGGATTGAGGGATCACAAAAGATCTTGGTGTCATCTGCATACATACTAGTTCTACATGACATGTTATCAGCTAGATCTGAGACATATTGTGCTACTTTTAAATATTATATTACATCCTTTTACATATTATAATTATTACATCCTATTTTTTTTTATTATTTAGCATAAATTAAACATTCACAAAAATCCAATATATTATCCTAATTTTTCGCCAAACACGCCCAGACTATTGCTGTGAAAGCCCAGCATGCAGTGCCGGAGCCAAGCTGCCAGCCGCCCCAGTCACTGACAATTCTGCTATATACATCTAGCCGAAAAGTTAAATGAGGTCATATCAACATTATGCACAGAGCGTGATTTTAATAGGACGAGGAGCCAGGTAACTGCTGGCTCACCAAGACTAGATCTTGTCATTGTCAATTGGAAATATTTGAATTAATTTCTGCTGTCGTTTCGCGCCCCGACGTGAAAGTTATTTTAATAATATTTAGTGGTGACTCGTAATAAGTGAGGGACTATTGCCAAAAATAAATAGTAATTAGCGATCTTTTTTTTAAAGCCGTTTTCCACATACTCGATTGAGGAAAAAATTGAATTCAAGAAATTGGGAAGACCGCTTCCCGATTTAGATATTCAAAAAACGCAAAATGTGTCTAGTATGTCGAATGTTAAAAGCCGAGTAAGGAAGTTCAATCGAAATATGTACAATAAGAACAATTGGATTTGTGGATGATTTAAGAAAAACGCATTTTCTCCGTGTTTTGTTTGGTAGCGATCCTACCTAAACGTAACCGAGTAACCGATTTAGTGCATATCTATGGGAAAATTAAAACGCATGAAAATTCCAGGGCGCATGTAAATAATACGTTTAGCTTTGCTTTGCTTGGAAAATCAAATGTACTGTCTCAGTTAAGTTCGGCTTATTGAGAATTTAATAAAACAAAATGAACAAGTTGACAAAAACCGTTACATTAGCATTACGTGGTCATAATGAAACAGAGGAATCGGTAAACAAAGGAGAATTCCGAGAACTAATTAATTTTAGTTCTCAGTTAGATAGGGATTTAGAGTATCATTTTAGCAAAGCGACAGTATTTTAAGGAACCTCCAAAAGCAATTCAAATTGAGTTGTTGGACTATAATGCTTAAAGTTTATTGTAAAGAGGTGACTAGAGAATTAAATAAAGCTAACTTTGTTGCCATCATTCCTGACAAAACAACAAAAATTTTTTAAATAACATTGACAATTTTAAAAAACAAGTTATTGACACTTTTGCAAAAAATAAGGAAAGACGATTAGATTTTACATACCAGGCAATTTGAAAGTGTATTTTTTGTTTTTGTACATAAGTTATATTCAGATAAAACTTTGGGTAAGTGTTTTTACTGTTGTTTTATTATATTTTTTAAGGTGCTGATAAATTTAGGTTATTTTTTATATTTTGGCGCCACCGGTCTCGTAAGTCACGAGCCGCCACTGGTTTAAGGTGCTTGTTACTAAAACAACTTTAGGTTAGCTGTTGATTGCCATACAAAAAATTTGCAAAAATAACTATTGATATTTAATGGAACATTGATTAGAAATGGATCAAAATTTTATATAGAAAAAAAGACTTCTACTGAGTGGCGGCGTGTGGTCATTGAAGTCCACGTTCACTAGCTACCCCCTCCCCTGAACCATGAGGAAATTTTCTTTGATCATCAAATTGAAATTTCATCTAAATTTTTGTTTCAGTGTTTTGCTCTAATAACTTAGGTATAGAGCTAAAATTGTTTCGTAAATACCTACTCCACCGTAAAATGGTTCATAATCATCAATATACTAATTCGAATGGTTATTAAAACGTGAAACCCTGTGAACGGCACTGAGATTACTTGAAAGGCATTCAACGGAGCACAAGAAAAGTGTGCACCTCATCCTATTAAAATTTACGATACCCCCTTTCCCCGCTGGTAGGAATACACACCTAGCATATGGGTAACCCCCGCCTTCACTACCGCACATGTATAGTCGGGTCACACCGAAGAACCCTAATGGCGTTCAACAAAGTATTAGGGGGTTCAGGCATGATAAAAAATGAATATGGATTTTTTTATTTTAAATTTTTTTTTTTTGGGGTGAACATGCTCATGTGCTCTCATGGACGAGCCGCCTCTACTTCCACTCTGGTAAAGCTCAATCAGTGGTCAAAGTATCTTCTCAGCATCATAACAAAGATTCTTGGTTTGAACTTAGGTATACAGATAGACGAGTTTTAATCATTCTATTTGTATTAATTGTTTGATATACCATTGTAAGTGACAATAAATAATTATTTTTCAGGAAAATGCTGATGTTGCAACTGGTCAGATTTTGGCATGCGGAGCAATTATAAGATCATCTTTGTGGTCCAGATGTACAGAGGAACAGAAAAAGAAAGCAATTGAACTTATTTTGAAGTCATGCAAAGAAAGAACTTACTTGGCCTTCATGGCTTACACATTTATTTTGGATGGTTTAAGGAAGGTAATAGAATATTTATTATAATTTGCATGGATTAAGGCTATACTTTCCATTGCTCAATTCTTAGAAATTTTCAGAACATCACACTAATTTATATTTCATATTATCTATGCTGTAACTGTAATTATTGAATCAGAAAAATAAAAAAACAAGTCTATCTGTTAAAATACCTACATAATTCTATCTCTATGATTTAACCACAAATTACTATATTAATTTATATTTTCCTAACAGGTACAAGGCAAGGAATTAAAAAAATTACTGTCATCTGTTGAGGCTGAGGTTTCAAAACCGCTTACTGAATATAGCTTAGACCTATTGTTTTTACTATATGGGTTAAAGGATCTAAATCCAAATAGTGTTAAAAAAGCAATAGGTTCTAAAGAAATAGTTTGTGTGGAAAATGCTCACTGTCTTAGTAACATTTTAATGGTAAGGAATAGGAATAATGAAGTTCTTAAAGTGCTCTCAGAGTATCTGTAACAAGTGTTTATATGTCTTAGTAGCCATAATAGACAGGAGTTTAATTAAAAACAATTCAACTCAGTTTTGCTCCACAATAATTCATACATTATTTCAAAATTAATTTTTTATGTTCTAACAAATGTGTGTCATCTAGATGACAAGTTAATACCCATAATTAGGTGTCTTTGATTCTTCTTTAAGTACAAATGGGTGCCATTGAATAAACTGCTAGGTAAGCTGATTTAGAAATATCAGAATACTATTTTTTATTGATCGTTATATGAAAAAACACTTCTGAGGAGGTGGAAATGAAGCATTGATGTCTTTCTCAATCAATTACTAACATGTTAACTCTCTTCCAGAAAATTCAGAGAATAAATTTGTTAAGACATCCTATTTATGAACAAGTCAGCAAAGACATAGCTACATCAAACTGCTTGCTAGATTTATCAAATGCTTTGGATACACAAATCAAACAGCCAAATAGGAACAGACAGATGATTATCAACACTATTTATCACTTCATCCTGAAAAATATTACAGACCATTCTATTATACCAGACTTTTTGACAAAGAATTTTATCCAGCATAATCTAGAATACCTGAAAAACTTCCAACGTCCAAATGAGGATCCAGAATTCAAGCAAACATTTAATAACTTCCTGCAAGCACTGCTTGAGGTGATGAAAAAACAAGAAGTAACTGACAAAACAAAAATTGCTGTGCTAAAAAAGCTCATTGTGTCACCAGGTACTTTGAATTTTGAAAAAATAACAGGCAGTAAGGTTGTGCAACAAATTTTCTCAACTTTGGGTGTCAAAGGTGTCAGAAAACTGGCCATTATCTACAGATCTGTGATAAATGCAGAAGACAAGGATGAGAGCATGAAAAAAGAGAAGAACTGGTTGAATAATGACAGACTGTATGCCACTCACATGCTTGTAAAGCTTTTAAGCAATCCAAATGTGAAAGAAGACAATGAGTTCAAAATTGAGCAACTAACATATCTGATGGAACTGGCTCTACTAAAAGAAAATAGCTATGGTGTTTATTTGGGATCTGAGTTGACAGGTAAGTGTACTATAATATATTTAATACTCTTCAAAGAGTATATTATAACAACAGTGATTTAATATAATAACCACCATTTATAAGGGTATTTAGCGTTATTATTACAGCTTTGCAGAAATGTTGTTATCTATTTTCCTTATTGAAACAGCTCATATTTATACAGAGCTTGAATGCAGACTTTTTATATGCATGATAGGCAAAGTTGGATTTGGGGTGCAAAATCTCCAATGCAACTAATAGAGAAGGTACAAACGGGCAATGTATCAGTTAAAGAAAGACACCTAACGCCTCATACATCCTACTTTCCTACTACATTTACAACCAGGCGCAAGTTTCGGTGGAGCACGTTGATGTCTTACTCAAAGCTTTTCAAATAATGTTTATTTTATTTATCGTTATTTTGAGCATATTGCCAGGTTGTTAATATGTTTTTAGTCAGCTTCGCCAGAAATCACCAATCTTTAGCATGCATGAATGAAAGTCGCCAGAAATGGCGACTTCGCTGTTGTAAACCTGGAAAATGTCAAAACTGAAACACCCAGTATGACATATTCCTTGGGTGAGGGTGACCTACCTGACCTATGGAACTGCAAATATATGTCAAACTCAAATTATCCTATGATCAGCCTGTGGTCAAGGTCGTATTGTAGAAAATAACGGCTTTTGCGACCCTCTGAGACCCCCAAGCTGCTTAAAAGGCCTTGGACTCCTGGAGGAAATTATATCAAAATGATGTTATGGTATGGGACTGTTTCAATACTCTCAGCTTTGTACAATGCTGTAAATCTCAGTTGGGTACCTGGCCACCAAAGTATTGGTGGCAATGTAACAATTTAAAATACATAAAAAAGACTACATATTAACTCTCTATCTAATTGGAATTAAAACAACTTTCCAGTGAGATATTTATTTTGAAACCTCTAAAGGTCATTTGCTAATTGCAAACCAACGCCAGCTTTTCAAATAATGTTTATTTAATTAATCGTTATTTTGAGCATGTGCAGTAGTAATAAATAGGTAAATGATTTCAAATAACAACGGTCGACCAATCCTACTTGCCTGCTCCACACCTTGAAAAGACACCTGGTTAAAGTGTCAATTGTGAATCAACCAATGAAATGGAAGTTAGAAATAGCCCAAAGTCGCCAACTCACTGTGTGTTTTGCGCCACCAATCTCCCAGCTACGGTTTTGGATCGCTAACTCGGTTTATAAATCGACACTGCCAGAAAATCTCACACCGGCCAACTCTGGGAACACGACTTCTAGATTTAGAGAATGGAAATGAGGGGTAGGAGATATTGTGTTCTCTTTTCAACCTGTTAAAGGCTATCATCTGCGTCCAAATCAGCATTCTAGCGCCCGACTTGCCAATGGTGCATACCGGGTTATTCACGTTATTCGACACGGAGCATTATGGCTAAAGTATCTGATAAAAAAGAAAATAATATTTTCGGATGGATAGGTGATAGGCTCCCATTAAGGCTACATTTTAAAAATATTTTCATGTTCCCCAAAACACGAAATGTAGCAAAGTTATGTTTTTTTAAATGGAATACCCTGTATATTATTGCATATTCAGATTCCTTGGTGAATTCTAGTGTGACTTGGTGTATCACACATGGGATTTAAAGCGAATCGTTTAGGTGTAAATCGCCATTTTCAGTATAAGTAGATGTCAGAAAAAAATTGAATATCACAGAGAAGGCTGTGACTTTGCCGTATTACTAAGCATGAAATGCGTCACCTTAGGTCAGATGCTCAAATTTGAATTACGTTTGTGCTTGGAGAAATCGTTCGATTATTTAAGGAAACATCAATCAGAGATAACTTGATTTTTTGAAATGGGAATACTTAATTTTTTTATACGATTAAATGTAAAATTTGATAGCCTTTATAATGATATAATTTGTGAATATCAATTTCTGATAGTTTTCATTTAATTTCAAATTTTCAATGAAATCAGCGTTTTTCAATTTCCCTACCTATAAACAAACTAGCAGGCCATGGAATATAAACAAAAACGTGTTCATATGGAAGAAAATAACTAACTTAGCAGAAAAATATAGAAGAACTAGACTAAAGAGACAAGACTATAAAAATTACAAAAAATCACCTCTAAGCAAAAACAACGGCGGTAACATATCTAAGGTCAAAGAGATTGAAAATTTGAAATTAAATGAAAACTACCAGAGATTGATATCGACAACTTGATATCATTAGAAAGGCTATAAAATTTTACATTTAATCGTATAAAAAAAATTAGGCATTCCCATTTGAAAAAAATCCAGTTACCTCTCATTGAAGTATCGACCGATTGCTCCAAGCATAAACGTAATTCAAATTTGAGCATCAAACCTAAGGTGACGCATTTCATGCGTAGTAATACGTCAAAGTCACTGCCTACTAAATATTATAGTCTCTGTGATATTCAATTTTTTTCTGACATCTACTCATACCGAAAATGGTGATTTACACCTAAACGGTTCGCTTTAAGTCCCATGTGTGATACACAAAGTCACACTAGAATTCACCAAGGAATCTGAATATGCAATGATATACAGGGTATTCCATTAAAAAAACATAACTTTAATACATTTCGTGTTTTGGGGACACCCTGTATAACAGGAAAATATTTTTTAAATGTAGCCTTAATGGGTACGTATCCTATTAAACTATTATTTTCTTTTCCATCAGATACCTTAGCCATAATGCTCCTTGTCGAATAGCGTGAATAACCCTGTATATGAGTACATTGTTAGCCTAACAGTTGTCTATGAAGCACTAATTTATGATCCAAAACTTGTTCCACTAATAATTAGTATATAAGCTTGTAATGTCCTGGGTAATGGTTTAACCAATTTCAATGTTATTATGTTATCTGACTTTCTAAGTTCCACTCGCATAATTGCGGTAATAACAAGTGTTGACGGGCTGTGCCAAGTCAACACCCTGACTATTATTGATCGGAATTTAGGAAGGATCGCACAATATTACAGGTCTTCAGGATTACAGACTTTTGGAATACTTTGTGTAACTTTTCGTCCAGGCCCAGCTGTTGAAGGTGTTGTGTAAACGTGTTTGGTGTCAGGCCTGACACAGACATAATGAGGGGGACAATTCTGACTTTGTTTTGTTTCCAAAGTCGTTTTATTTCCATGGCAAGGTCCGTGTATTTAGATATCTTCCCAGCGTAGGTGTTTTGAATATTCACATCGTTGGGAATGGCAATATCTATCAAATAGGTAATTTTGTCGGCCTTTGACTGGAAAACTATATCTGGTCTATTGGCTGGGATAGTCTTGTCTGTATGTATTTCAACATCCCAGTATAGTTTGTACCGATCGTTTTCGAGTACTGATGTCGGAGTGTAATTGTAATATGGATCTGTGTTTTCTATTAGTTTGTTTGTTTTGGCTAATGCTTGGTGTATGACCTTGGCCGCAGAGTTATGTCTGGCTGTGTATTCGGTACCGGCAAGAGTTTTGCACCCGCTTGTTATGTGATCTATTGTTTCTTTTTGTTGGTGACATTTTCTGCAGTTATCGTCTGTTATGGATGGATCTTTAATTACGTATTTCTTGTAGTTTCTCGTCGCAATAACTTGGTCCTGGATGGCAAGCATAAATCCCTCAGTTTCTGGAAAGAGCTGACCATCCTGCAGCCAGGTGTATGATTGTTTTTCATTTATGTGGTCTTGCGTAATACGGTATCTATGTTTGCCATGGAGTGGTTTCTGCGACCAGGTGCTTATTTTTTGTTGTTGTGATTGTGTGGGATTGTGTGTGTCTGCGACGTGGTCTGGGCATGACAGGTTGAGTGGTGTATAGTTTTTGTCTGCTTTTACTATTGCTCGATGTAAATTTGTTTGTTTGTTTTGGAAGAAATGTCTGAGTGTCTTTATCTGTCTTGTGCGAAGCGACTGTATATCTGTAATCCCTCTGCCTCCTTGTTTCCTGTCTATGGTGAGCCTTTCTTTGCATGCGTTTGGATGTGACATTCGGTGTTTGGTGAGTTCTGTCCGTATGAGGATGTGGATGTTTTCTATATCAGTGTGTGACCACTTGATGATGCCGAAGGAGTATGTGAGGACTGGTATCGCAAATGTGTTAATGGCTTTTGTAAGGTTTCTGGAATTCAATTTGGTTTTTAGTAGCTTAATAAGGCGGTCTCTGAACTCTTGGGTTAGTTGTGCTTTGACTTGTGTGTGGTCTATTTTAACGTTCTGATTGAAGCCCAGGTACTTGTAAGTTTCGTCCTTGTTCATGTTGTTTAGTGTTTGGCCAGCTACTGTTTCCTGCTGGGGGTGGTCCTTCCATCGGCCTTTGTTGATATGGAGAACCTTGCATTTACTCACTCCGAATTCCATCCTGACGTCTGACGAGCAAGTTTCTGTTATTCTGATTAACTCTCTCAGTTGTACTTCATTGGCGGCATACAGTTTTATATCATCCATGTAGAGGAGATGATTGATTTTGTGTTGATTTAATCTCTCGTGTCTAATGTTGAAACCGCAGTTTGTGTTGTTAAGTGCGTTGGAGAGTGGGTTCAGACAGAGACAGAACCACAGTGAACTGAGAGAGTCACCCTGGAAGATGCCGCGTCTTATGTGTAGCTCATCCGTCTTGATATGGCCGTCCTGGGTTTTGAGATGTATGCTGGTTCGCCATGTCTCCATGGTTCTTGTAAGAAACTCACGTAGCCCCGGGTTGATTTTATATATTTGAAGAGTTTTCGCTAGCCAGCTATGGGGTACAGAGTCGAAAGCTTTCTTATAGTCGATGAAACAGGTATGAAGGTTCCTATGCTCTTTTCTGGTTTGCTCCATGATGACATTATCAATTATAAGTTGTTCCTTGCAACCTTGGCTTTGCTTTCGACATCCTTTCTGTTCTTCAGTCAGGATGTTGTTTTGGGTGAGGTGTTGTTCAATTCTTCTGCATATTGTTGCGGTTATGATCTTGTACAAGGTGGGAAGACAAGTGATTGGGCGATAGTTGGCAGGGTTCTTGGTGTCTGCGTTTTTGGGTTTTATATACGTCATTCCTTGCGTGAGGAATTTGGGAAGCCTATTCGGTTGGAGTATGGCTTTATTGATTTGGTCCGTAAGCATTTCGTATGTTGCACTGAATTGCTTGTACCAAAAATTTTGCACATTATCCACGCCTGGGCACTTCCAATTATGGGTATGTTTTATGGTTTCAGCTATTTCCTCTGGTGTAAGGATAACGTCTCCCTGCTCCACTATATGTTGATGTTTTTCCTCTTCTTGTCTGATCCATGGAGCGTTTCCATTATGTGTTTTGGGTACTGACCATAGGCTTCCCCAAAACTCAGTTAACTCTTGTTTACTAGGAGGTTCTATTGCTGTTATCTGGTTGTCGGCTGATATTTTTTGGTAAAACTGTTTTTCACTTTTCTGAAAAAGATTGTTAGCATCCTTTCTGGCATTAGACTCGTTGTATCTGCGGAGTCTAGCAGCATAGACTGCGAGCTTCTGTTTAAGGGTATCAGCTATTTCTGGTATTGTCTGTTGTGGTGACTTGGATTTGAGTATATTAATTGTTGTCTGTACGCGCTTTGAGCGGTTGTTATTCTTGGTGTATTGCGCGAGGTGTGCCAGATCCTTTCTGATTGTGCTGATTTTATTTTCAATTCTTATTTGCCATTTGGGTTTAGATCTTTCAGTTGTGCGGGCTATAGATCGTTTTGGGAGTTTTTGGCCGTTGAGTGTGAGTGTGGTTGCTGCGGCAGCATATATAACAGTATGGATGTCCTCTAGGTCACTGTCTTTGGTTAAAAATTGTGGTATTATGTTGACATTTATTGTGTGTAATATTTGTAGAGTGTTGTTTTTAAAGATTAGTCTGGGCAGGGGATCTCGCAATGTAGGATTGGTGCCACACCATTTGTTGTACTGTGTGTTCATCACTTGTTCGGCAGATTGTGTGATGGCAGGTGGTAAAGTAATGTTTTGGCTTTGTGTGGCTGTGGAAGGTAAGTTAGTGCATGTTGTTTCTGGTGCATCTGGTGTATGATCATTTTCTAGATCCAATTCTAAGTGTATGCTGGTGTTATTGATCGTGCCTGTGTTTGGAGGTTGATTATTTCGGGTACGAATGGAATGCCATTCTGTGATTGATTCAGTAGCTAACGAATCATTAGGTTGGGCAGCGGTATCTGGTATATGTTGTGTGTGCTCATGTTCTGGATTTGTCTCTGAGTGTATGCTACTGTTGTCGATTGTGGTTTTGTTTGAGGTCTGCGGGTGATTCGGATGGGCAGTATTTATTTCATTGGATACAAGGATCTTTATAGCTTGTAGTTCTTCGGGTGTAAGGCGGTTGTTTTTTGTTATGACTCGTTTTTGGTCAATGAGTCGCTGTTCAGTTACACGCTCTGCGAGGTGAGGGTATTGTGCTATAA
The DNA here is from genome assembly GCA_951848785.1 of Callosobruchus maculatus. Taxonomy (NCBI): domain Eukaryota; kingdom Metazoa; phylum Arthropoda; class Insecta; order Coleoptera; family Chrysomelidae; genus Callosobruchus; species Callosobruchus maculatus. The sequence continues at coordinate 6,924,207 of CATOUR010000032.1, forward strand.
ATAACCTATGCAGCTCATGTCTGTAGCCTGTAGAGATGGTTTCTAGTTTTGTGGCGGTGTAGTAACAGTGCATTACATGTTTGTTGATTTCAGTTGACCATTGTAAGCGCTGTCTGGGTTTACCAGCTTTGGTGGTTGCCGGCTGTGCTGGCAAAACGTCCGCAGCTGGGTTGTGATCTCTGGGCTGTTCTGTTTGGGTTGGGGGTTCAGGTGAGTTTAATCGACGTACCCTAGGCCGTCGTTGGTTATTTTTAGAAGTAACTTTATGCATCGTGTTCCCACGAGTAGGGACGATCTAAATGTCGCTCTCCCGGGTGACGCCCATTCCAGGAGAGAAGGGACTTATATTTACTCCGAAGTTGGCCCAAGGTGCTCCGGAGGATTTGCGACTTTATTGTCGGGTTTTGTTGAGGCTTTCTCCTCACGGGCCGGCCGGTTAAGGCAAGCCCCCCGGTTGCTTACCCCTCACGACGTTCCCCAGCCACGCCTTGCTGAGGTCGTTGAAGTGTGGGGCGCAATAACGGTGTGTGACAGAAGGGCCGGCGCTCAGCCCTCTGTGGCATATTTTCCCGGGTTTGCCAAACCCCTATCTGACCGAAGTCAGGATAGCTTGGGGAAGGGAGCTTGGTGCTAGGTAGAGCAAGTGAGATCTACCGAGCGCCCAGCTTCCTGGGTGTGCTAGCCTTGGTTGAAGTGACTTTTTGACCACGAACCCTGCTGGTGTCCACCGAAATAGCTCGCCTGTCAAAAAGTCACTTTCTAAGCCCCCAAACGAACGTCAACGTTCTAGCACCCGATGGGGGTCAATGTTATTATTATTAGTATTATTATTTATAGTATCCTTCCAAGTCTCAAACTAAAATCGTGATATTTCATTGAACTAGATATATCGTTATTACAGCTGCTATCAAGAAATCATTCTTCGGATCATTAGACATGAAACTAACCAAACTAGAAGACCTTCAGCTGATTCTTTTGAGCCTTGTGAAGCACTTGGATTCAAAAATAACTAATAGTAATGGTGAGGCTCTCAATAACCAACTGTCCGAAGAAGCTCATGAGATTTGGGAAAAAACTATTCATATTGTTGGCAAGATTGAGAAAAAAACTAACAAGAACAAACTAAAAAATGTATTTTTAACGCTATTCCTCCACATGAGTCTACAGCTATTCAATGAAACTAAATTAGCTGTTGATTCTTTGCAAGAGCTGCTTGTTTGTTATGAGAAAATAAAGGTATCGAAAAAAAGCTTAGATGAGGACGATTTGCCTTGGATAGAAGTTGTGATAGATCTCTTTTTGAATTTACTGTCTCATAATTCCCATTTGTTGAGAAGTCTCATAAAGTCAGTTTTTCCATATCTTTGTGAATATATGACGACAACCGCGATACAACAAATTTTGTCTGTACTGGATCCCAAGAATAAAGATAGCATTTTGTCAAAGTACAATGAGGAAAGCAGTGATGAGGATACTGATGAGGACGAAGATGATGCACATGAAGAAGAGAGTGAGGAAAGCAACTTGGAAGAGCAATCAGACGTAGATGAGAGTAACAACGATAAGCTGCGGATGGCTCTACATAAAGTTTTACATAACACAGGTGTGTGCTTCAACTCAAATTCAATAATATAACTTGTTTGTTTTCAAGGCGGGTTCATGAAACTTTTCCTTTGCCGTAACTTAGCCGTAAATTGAGCGTTAGTATTAACTTTATCCTTAACTTCAGCCGTAAGAGAATCGACGTCCATGAAACAAGAATTTAGCATTAAGGATGACAAATGTGACGTTTCACAAAGTCTGTTTTCAACGGTCTGTTTTGATTTTATATTTATATTTTTAAGATTTGGCGGTTATACTGCTTGCGAAAGGCGAAATTTGTTTTTAAAACTACGACCAACAATGAAGATTAATAAAAAGGGTAAGTTGATCTCAGGAGTGGCTGCCTCATGCCAGATCACAATTTTATGTTCTGTGCATTTCGCGCATGCTCAGACACTCCTAAGATTTAGATTTATCTTTTGCGGTAAGGTAAAGTTGGAAGTTAATTATCTTTTCAAGGTCAATCCTTACGCCTAATTCTTAAGTTGTTTCATGAACAATTTCATTACTGACGGTAGGTTCAACTTTAGAATTAACACAAACGCTAATTTACGGCTAAATTGCGGCAAAGGAAAAGTTACATGAACCCGCCTTTAAAGTTAGCTGTGGTTGTTAACAGCAGTAGAAGCCTAAATAGATTTTTGTATTGAGACTAGGAGGTGATTGAGTAACCTAAAATGGGAGGACCGATCCTCTAAATTCCGCCTTCTGAGCCACTAATTATTAGATTCCACATTGGAAGATACCAACGCCAGTAGAGATAATGTTGTCACTATATAATACACTAGGAATCTTAATATGGCAGCGCCTTAACATTGGGTGGGCAAAGATTTATTTAGGTTTGCACGCAAAATAGTTCGATAATTATAATTATTAAACTGCAGCAAGGCCCAGCGTGTAGTATTATGTCTTACAAACGACTATTTTTTGTGCCGGCGAACGTAATATGATATGAAATGTCTACGACATTCTACACGTGCATGATTTTCTAAAAGGCCTGTAAAGGAAATCGTAAAGCTTGCAACGATATGCCTAATTAGGGTCGTATTCATAGTCGATACTTAAGGGTCCCTTAATACTTGCCAGCGGCGTAGCGTGGCGTTAATACAAGGGGATGTAATAAGTAACTGGGGGGACCCGTGGTCGACGTGGCTGCGCGATGAACACCGTCTGCCTTCTATAGTGGGGCAGCAGCAGCCTTGACCTCGACCATGTTGGTGTCGCCCACACGAGCGCTGAGCGGAGCATCTTACGCGGCCGGCACTTTGGATGACCGACCGGAAGGCCCGGACGGAGGACCCCCGTCGGACCGTCCGGGCTGAATGTGTAATCGTTCCAACGATGCTGGCCGTGCACCGTCCCCCCTCTGGAAAGTTATAGTACAATAGGCCTTAAAGGCCCAGAGGAAAAAAATAAGTAACTGCAATTTTCTTCTTTTTTTTTTTCTTAAGGTCTTTAATTTAAAGTTACAAAAATGAAATATATCAACAATGTAGCAGGTTATAAAAAGTACCAAACCAATTAAAATAAGAACTAAATGTAGGTTAAAAAACCAAGTTGTGAACGTATCAGTTATATCGTAAATTTTAAAATTGAGATCAATTTATTATTTTTCTAGTTGAACTCAGAATCGTTCATCGCGACGCGCAACGATATTTTACTTCGTACCGCGGACGAGATGCGTTTAGGAAACCGCATCACCCACCGACATAAAACAGCGAACTAGACACAGTGGAGTCATAATCACGGACCTACCTAGGATCGCGTTCGGCGGCGTTCAAGATGTGACCAGGACAGTCGCATCATCGCGCTGTCGAGATATTTTTATTTTTAGCGTTTAATATAGCCCTTAGCGTTATCAATAAAGCTCGACCAATACATACGTTCAATAATTGAAATTGATTATTTGACTAAATTTTCTGAGAATCTTAATTTATTGTAGGAGATCATAGCGACTTTTTCAAATAAATACGTAATACAATATTTAGAAGGGATGTGACGCATTACCCAACGCTGATACTTGCGGGCTCCTTAAGTAAGGTTTTATGTTTCGACAGCTACTTGAGAGCCCTTACGTACGGCTCCCTTAAGTAGTACTCAAGTAACGAAATGCCAACCTGACATTTCGTTGCAACGAAACGTTGACTGCAGTCAAGGGGATTTTGTAGGTTAATTTTAGTACGGTGTTGTTACTTTCTGTCACATCTGGAAAAATGTCCGGCACAAAACACGAAATACTGGCACTAAACAAAAACAAATAAATATCAAAATGCGTAGACATATTCATAACAAATTGACATGTTCGAAATATGACAGCGTCGTCAAATGATTCCCCGCCGTATCGTCTAGGAAACAGATACAGAAGGAAAGCCACACTTGAGGGTCCCTTAAGTGTCCCTTGAGTGTTACTCAAGGGAACTTTATATTTGAAACATATAAACATATTCACTTTCTTTTAGCAGCCCCCCCCCCACCAGCAGCAGATGAGACAAAGGAAATCTAATCTAGTGAAATTCTAGTGATTTTGTTAAACACCATCTGGTGAATTTCTGAATGTTGACCTGGCAACACTGCATATACCTAAGTGTCATTTTAGGAAAATATGACATCGTGTCCTTTACCTCTCACTGTGGAAGCGATATTGACAAAACCGGATTTTTCCCGGACTAGTTCTATCATGCTGATTCCGAATCTGTATTAAGATTTTCTCTAGCACCTGTAGTTTCGGCTATCTTTTATATACGGACGTACAGACAGAGGCTCTGCATAAGCTCTCTTCAGTGAGAGCTAAAAGCGTGCTCTGTTGCATTTCTGCACTCTCGCCTCCGCGCATTTCTTTGGTATCTTCCAATGAGGAATTAGACTATGAGTATCAAGTAGATTCTCGGAAATCGTTTTGTTAGCTTTACTAACATATAACTATATGTTTTTGATCAGTTTTTCAAATGTACAGGTTCATTTGTCGGCAATCATGGTACACGTAGATTAGATTATTCTTCGTAATATGACTTTACTCAGGCCATTTAATTTGCTGCACACCTGGCATACTTTTTGGGTTATAATTTCAGATAATATCTGTAGATAAGACAGGACTATAATTCTGTGTGACAAGAGAATCTATTTTGATTGACTCAACACAGTTCTTTAAGAAGCTTCTATACTTGTGTTCCAACCTTGCATAGAATCTGCACATAGGAGAAACGGCGATTCTACATCTCTGCGAGGTTGGATCACAACTAATTAATCTAGTTTGATTCATTCGTGTTGGAGATGCATTACAACAATATAACCGTTTTTTAGGTCCAGAGACAGACGAAGAAAGCATAGACCTGGACGAAATGAGTGAAACTGAAGCCGAAAAGCTTGATGCGGCTCTATCAAGTGTTTTCAAACAATTCAAACCAAATCATGGTAACCTCAAGAAACAAACGAAGGAACAAGAGATGCTCACTCATTTTCGAATACGAGTATTAGACTTGATTGAAGTATATCTTGATTCCAATCCATCTTTGTTATTGACATTAGAGGTCATGTTGCCATTACTACAAGCGTTTGAGTTCAGTGTCAAGGAAGAGCACCAAAAACCCTTGCAAGCTAGACTTAAGTCTTGCTTGAAACAGTTGTCAAAATTAAAAAAGTTTGACAATATAGAAGGCATCGAAGATGATACTTTGAGTGAGTTGATGAAAAGTTTGATGGATAAAGGCACCAAAAATGCATGGATAGTCCAAGACATGGCGGTGCAACTAGCAGACTGCACGCTGTTCACGATAAGGTGTGCTGACTTACTGTCAAAGAAAGCTATCAAGAAAAACATATGTGCTGTTATATCTGAAGAAATGGACAACTATTTTTATAAGAGGGACAGCGCAACTCATTTTGTGCTATTTAAGAAGTTGATGCAGACGAGTTGGGATGGGTTATGTAAATTAATACCTCAACTTTTTAAATGTTTATTTGATGAAGATATGAAAGCCTTTAAAAAGAAACAAGTATTGGAATTGCTACGACTATTCTACTTAAATCAGAGATACTTAAGCTCCAATGCAGAGGTTATAAAACAAAAGTTGAATGAGGTGCATTTAAAATTTTCAGAAAATATCAAAAATCATTTCCAACAGTTGATTCAAAAAGAAGGAAATGATAATCTGAAAGACATATATCTACGTGGTGTATTCAACTTACTGACATCAATGAAAATTTCCTGTTTAAAGATAGAAAACATTGACTGGAAGGCATTGGTAGAAATGATTAAAGAGTACAGGAGCTTCAAAAGTCTTTCAAATGATGCTAAATCAGCATTTAATAAACTATGTAATAATTGTGGAGTGTCTAACAAAGTAGAGATGAAATTGAAAAGAGGTAACATGAATAACAATACAAAACAGGAAAAAGACGAAATTGCCAAAGTGAATGAAAAGAAAAAAACGAAAAAAAGAAAAAATAAAGAATTGTCGATGCAGAAGAAGGAAGCTAAAAAACTCAGGTTGGCAAGTCTGTCGTCAGGTTTAGAACAGGTGCATTTTTCGGAAGAACTACAAAACCTTCAATCAGGAAGTGATGATGAAAAGTCTGAAGACGCAAATGGAAGCAGTGAAAAACGAAAGTTGGTGAACGGAGATACATTGATAGATGAAATACATGAGGTTGAAAGTGTAAAGAAAGCAAAAAAATCTAAGAAAAAATCCAAGATAGGTCAAAGTATATGATTTTTCTAATATAGTATTTTTTTCTTACACGCGTGTTTTTGTTTTCCGCTCACAAATGCAGTTTAAACATAAACTGTCTATGAAATTTGCGGATGCTGTGTCAAAAAATAAATATTGGCCAGGCCATAAATAATGAATTTCAGGGTTTTATTGAAACATAATCCAGAAACGCTGTACTGTTTTTTTTTTCATTAGTATTGGTAGCAAAAAGATTGATTTGGCATATCTTACTTCTTCAATACATATGGCGTATCATCTTTATAATTTATTAATTATTATAATGAATGTTTATCGAGTGCTTAGTTATTTGACCTTCAGTTAAATTGAATTCAAATAATTCATTAGGCTCTCAGAGGCTATCTGGCATTAGTACCTAACGAAAGAATGTCGGATGGAATAATATAATTTTTTACTTCATTCGTTTATTTGGTCATGTCTAAGAAACACCAACAAAAATACAATACCCTAAAAGCTCTTTACACGGTCAAGAAATCAATCAAATTTAAGACCTCTAAGAAATTCGGAAGAAATTGACCATTAAATTTACAGAAAGAACCCTACAATTTATTGTCATTCATAAAGTTGCACTAACATACTATGTACTGTTAGTGTTCAGTGTTAATCTGATGCAAATCAAGACCTGTCATTACCAAGTTGGTATTGTCGGCAGACCCAAATCTCCCCAGAATTATCCAAAAAATCAATTTCTTCAAGGTCACAAATTTCATCGATTTCTTGACCGTGTAAAGTGGTTATAAATGAGATGCAAATTAGACGCAAACATATTTTTAGTCGCAAAATATATTTTGCCGTATCTCATTGAAATTTAATTGACAGAATAAAGTTTATTACAACCACAATTTTTTGCGTAAGAAATGTTTGATTTGTCTATGCACGTATTTTTTTAAATTTTTAAGTAAGCACATATTAGCGACAACTGTTTGAAAGTTAGAAGAAATATACATACATTTCTACATAAAAATTGATCAGAACAGAAGAAAGGTAGGAAAAGGTCTACATCATATTAAGCACCCGCATCGCGCATCTAGATTTCCCTAAAAAAAATTTGGAAAGGGGTGGTTTGTGGTTATACCTGATACTAAGAAGCAGACTACTTGGTCTATAAGAATGCTGACATTTAAATACTTTTGGTTAATTTAAAGCCTGGAATAAATAACTGAGAGCCATCTTTTCAGTACAAGTAGCTTTCAATACACCCACAAATAACAATAGAATCACTTCACCGATTACGATTATGGTTCAGCTCAATAGCTGATTACAATACTGTTTCCTCCGCCCAAAAAAATATTTATATTCTTATTCTAACATGAAATCCTCATTGATACAATAACTCTCCCAAAAAATGTTAACCACACGAGTTTTTCCCTATGAGTCATTTTGGACATAGACTTTTCCCCCTTTCTTCTTGCAAGAAAATATGGCGATCTAAACTGAAATCAGTCTCAGAAAGCTTAGGCTTAAGATGAAATAAATATGGCACAAAAACATCAAAATATACCTGAAGCACAATCCACATTTCACAGAGAAATCAATTCCTATCCTTATTGTAATTGTTATATGTACAAATATCCTTTAGCATTATTTGTGCTGATTCTAACAATACCTACAGACTGATATGCAAATGTAAATAGATGAATATCTATAACGTAGTAAGAAATACTTTAAAGCTTCGTATATTTGTTTTTACACATAATAGCCAATATGCCAATTGTTGATGAAAATTCGAATTATGTGACTATGGATGCAATTGTGTATAAAAAAGTGCATCGAATCTGATATGACGATAATATTTATAAATGCCCAAAAATATACTACTGGCCTTTGGAAGAAAGTGACAAATTCTATTATGATCCCCGAGGTGCAACGGTGTTTCACACAGTCTACAGGGTGTTCAAGTATTTTTGCTAGAAAACTAATTAAAATAGTTAAGTCTTCAAAGTAATTAAAGTTAGCCTTTTTAAATTAGAGGTATTTAAACCCTTTTTTATAATCAAAAGTGTTCCAAGCTGCAAGACGTTTGCTACGATATATTTCAAGACAACTATTTTCAATACTGATTTCTTGAACTTTATGTAATTTTTCGTTTATATTAATAGTTCAATTCATTCATTATCTGGTATAGTGCTTAGAAATTTATATTTTCCAGATAAAATCGGCACTAATTTATGAGACTCAAATCATGTTCTTCAATAGTAATAGCTAAAATATACTAGATTTCACATTGTATGGTATATATCCCTGTAGTTTATACAGCGTGTTCAGAAAATCTCGGTACAGCATAGTGGCTTAAAAATGTTTCAAACAGAGATTATAGGAATTTTCGATAGCGTGATTGCATCGAACACTTACCGGTCGCTCGGCAAGGAGTGTAAATAGTTAAATTCGTTAAGCAAACGTGAATATTTTCCCATTTACGGGGTCAAATCTCACTAAAAAACAAGTGACGTCAAAACATGTTGAGTGTCAATTAAAACGTCAACTGACAATAACCAGTGCAGAATCTCACTTTTCACGCTACACAATTGGCAACGTTGGATCTGGGGTACGAAATCTCCAATGCAACTAAAGGCCCGGTCAAACAGAGGGCGTTCTAGAACGCGGCGTTCCGACGTTCTCTAACAATACAATGGAACGCTGTAACGCGGCGTTCTAGAACGCGGCGTTACGGTGTTCTAGAATGCCCTCTGTTTGACCAGCCCTTGAGTTCATCTATGTTTGAATTACTAGAAATCTTGACAAAATGGCGTAACGCTTTTGCTCAACCCGTCAAACAGGCCTGTTTGATACAAACAACGAAATGCGGTAACGCGGCGTTAGAGAACGCCGGACCGCCGCGTTCTGAACGCCCTCTGTTTGACCGGGCCTTAACAGAGAAGGTACATACGGGCAAAGCTGTCAGTTGACACCTAACCCCTCATACATCCTACATTCCCACCATATTTACAGCCAGGCGCAAGTTGCAGTGGAGCGCGTTGATGTCTTATTTAAAGAGATTATCACATGTTGCTAGGGTGTAAGTATACTTGCAGCTTTTGACATGAAAATCACCAATCCTTAGCATGCATGAATGAAAGTCCCCAGAAATGGCGATTTCGCGGTTGTGAACGTGAAAATGTCAAAACCGAAACGCCCTGTATGTCATGTTCTGTGGGTGACCCCTGACCTACGGAACCGCAAAGATATGTTATGTATATGAAATTATCCTATAATTACCTTGTGGCCAAGGTCATATTTATTGTAGAAATGCACGGCTATGGTGATTCTCTCGGACTCCCAGATGGCTTAAAAAGCCTTGGACTCTTGGAGGAGATTAGATCAAAACATGGTATGGGACTGCTTCAATACTCTCAGCCTACTAGCTTCACGCAACGCTGTAAATCTCAGTTGGGTACTAGACCACAAAAGTAATGGATGTAAAATACATTCGTTTTACTTAAAAATAAAAAATAGATATTTCAGTATTAGCTGTCTGACTATATGATGCGAATTAAAACAACTTTCCAGTGTGATCAATTTATTTTAAAACTTATAAGGGTCATTTTGCTAATGGCAAATCAACTCCAGCTTTTCAACTAATGTATATTTTGAGATATCGGGGCGTTTCTCAGAAATAACGAATTTCGTGGCTATCTTTATTTTGAGATGATTTCAAATAACGATATCGAAGGTTGACCAATTTTACTTGACTACTCTCTTTCACTGTGGTCGAAGTGTCAATTGTAAAACAACTGGAATATCATCGCTTCATGCGGCTAACCCTTACTTTTGAGAGAAAAACCAATGAAATCGAAGCTAGAAATAACCAAAAGTCGCCAACTCACTGTGTGTTTTGTGCCACCAAACTTGAAATCGCCACACCTGGCAACCCTGGGAACTCGTCTTCTAAAAAATAGAAATGGGGTGGTGGTATATATTGTGTTCTCTCTTCAGCTTGCTAAAGACTATCGGCTAATTGCATATCAGCAGACTAAAACCAGGCCTGCCGATTGTGTTTAAGAAATGTATTCATGTGCTGGAGGGCAGCTGATCTTTCGAAGATAATGTTTCCAACTCTATTCATTTCCGCAATAATAGATACGACCTTTTGTTTAAACATTATTATAAAAGTTTAATCGCATTCAAAATCAACATCAGGTGAACGTGAAGATCGTAGAGAAATTCTTGAAATTTTCGCCTAAAATATTATTTGTCACAGCTTACTTTTCAAGGTGTGTTGTACCGAGATATTTTGAATACGACATATGTTATATTTTAGATGTATCACTTAACTTCTAGCCCTAACTACGTTTATATCCAAGATGCAGTAAACAGTTTGTTTTTAGTACGTAAAGACACATTCATTGCCGCTAAATTGCCATTTCTATTAGACTGCTGTATGTAGGTAAAATGTGGCTCGGTACAAACATTATAGCAAATTACTTCCAGTTGCATATTTAATTTCTTCCACATTGTATAAAACAATAGGCAGCATACAAATTCAGCTGGCAGTGTATAAGGCCCATGTCTCAGTGGCGGCTCACTGATGTGTTGACTCATCCTTATTCAAAGTAGTGTCCACCATTTATAACACAAAAAAGTAGCAAAAACAGTTTTTGTGAGTTATGATCTAGTTACTTATAACCATAACTGGTGATGATCTGGAAACAAGCATTTGTTCTCTTTAATATAATCTGCATTCGTTTTGTGAGTGAAGTGAGATATTTCAAACTAAGTTAAGATTCTCAAATCAGTAAATATCACATTCTATTAGGCGTTCAAAATGAACAACTGATCACAGTTGGTCAGATTATAACCTAAAATTCACAGTTTTCGTTAACGTCAAAAGTGAGGAAACTGTTGTTAGTCTTTAGGGGTGTAATTGGGGCAAGGGGGGAGGTAAAAATCTCACTTCATTTGGATTGAGTTTGGATAAAAAGAACACGTATTGAACTGATAAAAGTTAAGTAGATGAGATTATCTGAGATTTTGTGTGAAACGAATGCGGCTATAATTTCTCAGATATATGGTGGTCGTCTCTTTAGTTCATGTATATAATTACAGTGGAATTTTTACATTTGTTGTCAATCATATATGACTTCTGGGGGGTGGGTTGGCTCAGTGGTGAAGAGTCGAGGGCTCGTGGTCTTTTCAATCGAAAATAAATATCGATAAAAAAATAGTTCAGCGTAGAATCCCTACCTGAGCCTTCACTGTTGGTTTCTAATTAATAGTGCTGTTCCTAGAGTGGCGCCGGGAAGACTGTAACAAAGCCTACACAGAACACGACGCTAATAACCAGAGCAGTCGATGCCGATGACACAGAAGTAAAAACAATATGACTTCTTTTCACGAAATATGTCGCATTGATTATCAATTTGTTTCATATTTCATCAACCGTCACTGTTCACACTACTTCGGAAACTGCATCTTGGAAATCAGTTTGGTGTAATATGAAGCGTATCAGTGAAATGCGAATGGATATGTAAGCTATGTTGTTATAATAATTGTTCATTTATCACTGCGAGATTCAGATTGCCGTTGTAACGGCTTTGAGATTCCTAACCTCACAATTCCGGGCATGGTCCCTTTCAGGGCTTGTACTGCTTCGTCGAGGGTTACATTTTTTATCACTTTGCCGTTTACGCTTATAAGGCGATCACCTGAAAGTATAAGACATACGTATAAATTTCAATAACTGCTTCCTTTGTTATGAGGACTGCAGACGCGTGCAAGTCCATTGGGACACATAGGCCGGCGTAGCATCCATTGGGATAGTCTACTATGGCTCAGTGGATGTCAATACCGCATTTATTATGGGCTTGAGGGCTAAATTTTATTTCCATGCTCAAAAAATTACATTTTAGAAAATCGTTTCATATTTTTTTTTTTTTTTTTTGAGGGGAGTTCTGCTTACTTTCCATGGACTGCACGCCACTAGTAGATTCTGATTGTTAAGTTTAGTAAAATCAAATATACTTGGATATACTATCACCTAAGCAACGACTTTGTTTTCTTGCCATGCCAAGTTTGCGAGTTTCGCAATATCTACACTGCCACAAGGCACGTTCCAAAAGGCACTCTACATAAAGACTTTTAGAAATACAGTGATGTTCGGTTATAAGGAACTTCATGAGACCGGCAAAAACGGTTCGTTATATGCGAAGTTCGCTATAAACGATAAATAAAAAGATGTACTACTTTTATTAATACATAGATATGAGGGTACATAAAATATATTTTGTAATTTAGTAGATACATTAACAACTGTTCTTAGGAGTCTAATTTAAAAAATCTTTTATTTTAGTTTGTTTTATTTTTGTGAAATGGATGCCATTAATATGTAATTCTACTTGGGCTAATTGATTAAAAACACTTTGCGGAGTATTTCGTGACTGAAGAAAATAACGAACGTTATCAATATGTTCAAGTGCCCCTGATGTGGTTGGAACTGATTTCAACTCTGTACTCACAGGTTCTTCATCTTCTGCCTCCTCATCGTTATCAATATAAACTGAAGAAGACACAGAAGCGACAATGGCATAATCATCCAAGTATTCAACACTTACAAGATTATCATCAATACGGACAAATTCATTGAACTCATTTTCAGAACAAGGAAGATTGCCTAGAATATTGTTATCATCTTCCTCTCCAACTTTTTTTAGGCAGTCGGCTAATGTCAAGTCATCGTCTGAATCCAAATCATTTTCCATTTTCAGAAAACCACCGCCACCGTGTTGAAAACAATTAAAAATTGTTTGTTTTTTGATACCCTCCGCCATGCCATATGAAGGAAGTGTATTCCATCTAAGATGGATTATTTTCGAATTCGGGGAATCACCAGCGGTGAAATATCGTTTCAGATGCCTTGCGATCGAAATAATTCTGTAAATCCCCAGCGATAAAATCCCGTTTTAGGTTAATTATAAAAGACAGATCTTACGACAATATCAAAGCAAGGTTCGTTTTATCCGGAAGTTCGTTATAAGAGGGTTCGTTATTTGCGAAAAAATTAACACATGTTTAGTAATACCGAAGTTTCGTACCTCTCGATTTGGTTCGTTATAAACAAAAGTTCGCAAAAAGCGGGTTCGTTATAGGCGGACATTACTGTACTTTATCTAAGGGTCTACATGGAACAACAATTGTATTGAAACACTTTTGTTATGCAAATTAGAGATCTGCGTACTTCAGTCTAATCTGTGACTCACATTGAAAAAAAATCGACCAGTAATTTTAAGAATGAAAAGCTTGAAATTAATAAAGGTCAAGTGCAACCGTTTCAATATTTCGAAGAGCGTAACTACAAGAGGACCTATGAAGGTTTAAAAATCGGAGCGTACCATTTCGCCCCATTATACCAGGCCTCCTGAGGTTGAATACATAGCTGCGCCTCTTGAAAGTTGCTGTGTAAATCTAATTTATTGCGAGCAATTTGAAATGTTTGGCAATTGATAATTGTTAATAAAAACGCTCGCGCTGTCAAATTATGATATCGTGAGAAGTAAAAAGAGCAACTACCTGGCGTAATCTTTCCATTCTGTTCGGCTGCACCATTAGGAACGAGACTTCTTACTACTATTACACTAGATTTTGGATCTAAAGGGTCTTGGTAGTCAAGAATAGAAAATCCTAACCCCCTCTCGCCTTTTGTCAATTCCACATATTCAATTTCTTCAGACCACATAGCTACATTCGTTACTTCCAATGATCGAGACTTCACTTTGTCCAAGTTAGGCTCATCCGCACCTAAAAATTAAACTCCTGAAACTTATCTTCCAAATTTCGTTAAAGCAGTCGAAATTCTGGCATTCCATTTCAACATACTCAAAGATTTATATCTTGATTGTGATTAATAGATATTTATTTTATCGTCGTAAAAGAAAACATGATGAAATATAAAAAAATTAACTCCAGAACATACACTTAGCATGGAGTTAAGAACAGATAAGTAACAAGACTAGTATGAATGATCCATACCAGAGTAATAATATTAAATTTATTCAAATATTTAGCTGCCTTCTACCAAGTACAGCAAAGAATGAGGAAATACATCTATAAGATTTGAACAAAGCTTTGCAAAATAATGTAACATAAGGTATTTCAGTTTTTTATAATAGTAGCATTGATAGTAGTTAGATAAACACGTTTCAGTAAATTCTCTTCAAGCACCCGCAATCGGAATTACTTTTTCGACACGATTACGAATGATATTATTTAAATTATGCAGCTATAAGGTAAATTATAATTACCTGATGGAGAACTGGACGTATTTAAGCTAGTGTCGCTAAGTGCTTTGATCAACCTCTGTTCTGGCTGTGGAAGAAGATTTTTTAAGCTACCACCAAGTATATTCCTTGCTTCGAATGCTTCCCTGTCTTGAGATGTGTTTATTACTCTATTTTTGTGTTCTCTTGAGCACACCAGTCTAACTGTAGTTGGGAGTTCTCTCAGGATTTTCACAACATCGACGTGCTTTATGCCCAATAATCTTTGACCATTTACCTTAAAAACGTGATTTTTCGTGGTAAAAACAGTATTTCTGAAGCAATACGCATGTACTCGAAGTCTCAAAAGACTTGCTACACTACTAATGGAACAAAATATTTGTTACTCGTTACATCATATGAAAAGAAGACTATTTATACATACCTCAAGTAACTCATCCCCAGGACTCAATCTGCCATTTTTACCGACAGGCCCTTCTGGTAATATTGACCTGATATAGTGATGCGGCCTTAACTCGATACCATCCTCAACGTCTACTGTGCCTTCCAAACTTATTCCTAACCCTAAAAACCAGTCTCACTTCGTAAATAGAATCAATATATTTCCGGATTATAATGTAATTGAAGACGCGGTTGCTTTATACAGGGTGTCCAGTTAGTGTGTAATTCTTCGATATCTCGCAAGGTGTACCTGCTATAAGAAAATGTCAAATAAAAAAGTTATTTGGTTACTTAAGACGCATATTCTAAAAATATTTTGAAATATACAGGGTGTTGCGGGAAAGTAGGATAGTGATCAACTTAATTTTTGTATATGGAACTATAGCTTTTTTTAAGTTCTTTCTAGTTTCCATCATTGATCTATATTTAATCCTAAAATATTTTTGGAATCGGTTGCGACGTTGCCAAGTTATAATTTATTTTCTATTAATTTCCGGATTTGCAAGGTCGCGAGTAATACTTCCATTCAAAATTATGACGTAAAATTGGTAAATCTGACAACACTGATGTTAGCGTTTTTGAATTCTGTATGTTCAAAAAACCCCTAGTATTGAATTTCACCTCTCCAGCTGTGGCAGTTTTGGAAATCTTTAAGCGTTCCGGTACCGTTTACTGAAAAAGCGGTGTTGCCGTATCTCATTAATAGAAACAAAATTTTGAAATTGTGAGGTCGGACTAAATTCGACATGCGCAATTGCAATAAGAATAAGTAGAGGATTCTATTTAAAATAAATTAAAATCGGGGATATTTATTAATAACTTGGCAACGTCGCAAATGCGAAAAAAAATATTACAAGGCGAGATAGGGTATTAGTAGGTATTTCGATTAAAAATAAAAAATACAGGGTGTTACATTTAAAAAAACAAAGTAAAATGACCTTCAAGTTGCCGTAATTTAAAATTCTGCCAAAAACACCCTGTAGATACAAATTGCTGGTAACATCCAAAATAATATCCACTTAATATTCAAGTAACTCGCTGTATAATATTATTGAGAAAAGGAAAAGGAATATATCTACGACGTCATACTGATAGACTACGCTTTGTATACCGAATGTTTGTAAGCGTTTCTGGCGGTGCGACGGAAGGGGGGAGCATCAGCTGTATTGACATAGACACACCCGACGTTGCCAGTTGTGCATTAGGGCATGCTTGGTGCATGCAGCAATGTTTGTAAAATATAAAAATGGCTTTAATTCTTGACAGAATTGCAAAATTAAACGTGTTTTACAAAAGAGTATCTTCAGAGTACTTTTTCTATTACAGATAAGCAAGCCACAATCATATTTTTACTTTTTTACAACATACGTTCCATACATTTTTCTGAAAATTCATTCCAAATGATTGTCAACTTGGCATGCTGCGATGTAACTTGTAAACAATGACGTCGTTGCTTGTAAATATTCCGTCGACATTCCCAATGTTTTGAATGCCGATAAACAATTTGCCTTGGATGCGTAGTCTATCGGTATGACGTCGTTGGAATATATCAATTTGGACGTATTACTTGCGACCTTGCAAATCCGGAAATTAATAGAAAATAAATTATAACTTGGCAACGTCGCAACCGATCCCAAAAATATTTTAGGGTTAAATAGAGATCAATGGTGGAAACTAGAAGCATTTAAAAAAAGGGTATAGTTCCATATACAAAAATTAAGTTGATCGCTATCCTAGTTTCCCGCAACACCCTGTATATTTCAAAATATTTTTAAAATATGCGCCTTAAGTAACCAAATAACTTTTGTATTTGATATTTTCTTCTATCAGGTATACCTTGCGAGATATCGAAGAATTACACACTAACTGGACACCCTGTATAAATATTTACATTTATAATACTAGTTTCGCTTACCTTTGAGTTTAGTCAAGTTCGCTACAACTATTTCGGCATCAGAGCCAATAATATTCTCCCATTTATGTTTGATAGCTGACTCCAAATCCTCTTCTAGATTTGCTTCGAAGTTTTCTTCTATAAATACTTCCTTGTTTTCGGGAATATCTTCCAACACTTCACTGCTCACGCTTCGGAGAGAGGCTCGTTCTGGTTCTTC
The DNA here is from genome assembly GCA_951848785.1 of Callosobruchus maculatus. Lineage (NCBI taxonomy): Eukaryota > Metazoa > Arthropoda > Insecta > Coleoptera > Chrysomelidae > Callosobruchus > Callosobruchus maculatus. Next base: position 6,941,301 of record CATOUR010000032.1, read on the forward strand.
TTTTTTCTATAAATGCATACAAGTCATCATGTACATACAGGGTGAGTCTTAACTATGGCCGTATTGCCCCCATACCACAAAATTCGTGAAAACGTTTCCGCGAACCATACTTAGGACTCGCTCTGTATAAATTAAATTGACCTCAAATATTTATTCGTATGTGCAGAAATAACAGAGTATTGTATATTTGCTTAGGACTTCCTTGTTTTTACGACTGAGGCAATAAGGTTTAGAAGCACCAAATCTGTATTCCTTCTACCGGTATTCTATATTCCAGCTCACTTCCTGAAGTCAGTCTACTGTTATCGAATATCTGCGTGCAAAATAATCGCATCTACGGTGGATGGATAGAATGTATTATCACTAACGTGGAGTACAAAGAATGTACACAGTTGCAACAATGGTGCTAGTGTTGGGGGAAGAAAGACCGCCCACCAAAATGGACATTTTCGCGATGCGAAATATTGCAAACAGACTTGACGGCTCTGGAAAACTGGTGCCTAATCAACAAACTATTTTTGAATATAGACACTAGTAGTAATGCCCTTTTTTCCAGCCCCACTGAACGAATACTGAAAACACCTATGTCCTAGAAAACTCCTTGCCGAATCTAACAGACCTGATAACGAAAGTCAGTATGTCCGACCATCTCAATGAATAAAGTGACTCCTCCCCGAACTCCGTCGTGCCGATGCTCAACCCGTCAAAAAGGTCTGATTGGTACCAACAACGGAACGCTGTGACGCGGCGCTAGAGAACGCTGTAACGCCGCGTTCTAGAACGCCCTCTGTTTGACCGGACCTTAATGGCGTTAGTTATAGTTGGTTGTGGCGCGGAGTTCTATTAGTTTCTTTTGGTGACTTTATCGGAAATTATTCACGACTCGTGAACTTTCATCATCATCATCATAGTCACATTGTCTTAGCAGACATGTTGTGAACTCGTAGAATGCATTAAGTCGGAACTGGAGTATTGCCGACACGAATATTATCAATAGTTTTGAGAACTGTAGCTAGCGATTTACTGTCAGTTCAGAGGCACTCTTGATACTCATATCCAGCAACTGTTTCGTCGTATCCACCCAGCGTGTAGGGGAACGGCCACGGCGCCGCCCACTCGGGGCATGACCCTGAATTACAAATTTCTCCATATTATCGCATCGTGAAATTTAGTAATACAGAAATCTACGCTTAGGCATATGTTGGCGGTCTAACGTAGATACATTAACACAGTTTCTGCTGGTTCAATGCAAAGCGCAATTGTGATGTAATGAAATTAATTTGTCAATTAATTCTGAAAAGACTGTGCTCGTTAAGTTCGCTAGGCGGAGGAAGCTATATGGGAATGTCTTGAATGTAGGCTGAGCATGAAACAACATGTTAGCTAGGGCAGTAATATCTTGTGGTCCTGTAGAATAATTGGATGGAGTCTTAGTCCTAGAGTAATACACTGGCTCCACACGGCAATAGTCAGACTGCAATTATTGTGTGAATTAGTGGTATGCTAGCCTTATACAGGGTGTCCCATGACGATTAAGACAAGCAATATATCGGAACTGGGCAGTAGTAGTGAATTATAATTTTGGGGTTTGAAATTAGAGCAAATATAGTATCTTTTCTTATTACTGTGTCACCCAATGAGGTATTTGTTTTTGATCACGTGACGTCCGATCCAAAAAATGTTAATGGGACACCCTGTATATTTGTGACTTTTTGTGTTCCTCTAGATAAGACTATTCCAACAAACTAGCACACTTGGGGTCTAAAGTGATTGGTTCAAGAGCTACAGGTACTTAAAGGATTGCAAAACTACCATTGATTATAACATGTACCTCTACAGTTAAATTAGTTTGGTAGTGTTTCATAATGGTAGTGGTACAGTCCTTTAAGTCCCTGTAGCTCTTGAACTAATCACTTTAGACTCCAAGTTTGTTGGAATAGTCTTATCAAGAGGAATACAAAAAGTTACAAATATACAGGGTGTCGCATTAAAATTTTTGAATCGGACGTCACGTGATCAAAAACAAATACCTTGTTGGGTAACACAATAATAAGAAAAGATACCATATTTGCTCTAATTTACACCCCCCTGTATAAGAAATGAGGCAATAAAAGCCGAATTTAATAAAATTCGAAGCTTAGCCTGTGCAGATGATACAACTCTGAATGCAATGAACCCACTGTATTTTAGAGAAGTGATATGTCATCCTCTATGTATCCCTTTGAATTGTTTCATTTGTCAAAGTGTAGTGAAAATCCTCACTTCTTCCGGAGCTCCAGTCCACCTTTTTGGCTGGGTACTTCAAAGAGATTTTCAACTCACTTCAGTGAGGTAATTGTTTACGGTTTTCTATATTAATACCGCGGAGTATATAAACCATGAATCAGAACGCTACCGTAAAACGCCAAAAATAATAATCTCCCTTGATGTTCTTCTCGACTTTTTGAGTTTTGTGAGTGAATTCACTCTCATCACGTGAGTAAAATTACTCAGATGCAAAAGAAAGCTACAACTGATACTCATTTAAAAAAAATACATCGAGTTTCAACTTAGAAGACGTCAAGAATGAGACACTAAATTGTTAATGACACTGATTGAACAATAGGGTACTTGCAGAAAAAAAATATTATGTCGTTTACGTGTTCCTTAGAGCCTAGTAAACATGACAAAATCACTTGTTTGGTTTTTTGGAATCGGCTGTGAGAGATATTTCAAAAATTATTTCAAATGCCGGAAAATGCCGCGCAAACAACCTCTGACGTCAGTGATATCCTGTAGTGATGGGATGTAAAGTATTGATATTCGATATCGATAGCCAGTGCTAACCTAACATTTTGACATTGATCATTATAACCACAAAACCTAAGCACAAAACACAGTCACACACAAAAGTACAAAAGTCAAAAGAATAAAAGTTAGGCTAGATTACTAATTCACTTTGTAGGGATGGGCTTGAATTAGATCCTATCTTTGGATTCATTCATAATGGAATGCGCCGAAATAAAATGATCGCTTCGATTAGTTTCGATTCCGGGTACAAACAGGATGAACTGTGATACCTATCAGATATAAAAATGTATTGCAACGAAAATGATAGTGGGTTAATTGCCTGTTTCAAATGTGTTTAAGTATCAATAAATTGAGTCGCATTGTTAAAGAATTCAGATCATCTCTAGTTTGCAGTTGAATCTCACTGACCTACGCTGTAGCAGTATCGATTGTCGATATCGATAAGATATCTGTGACGTCAGCCCTTGTTTTAAGTCACGTGGAAAAATTTGAATATATCCTTATTTTATTTTGCAAATATCTTTTTTTGGCCGTCAGTAAAATCATGTTTTTTGTTTCCTACTGCTTCTTGATATGGTTTTCTTTATGCTATGTATACTCCCGAGACGATTTCACGACCTCTGCAAGTACCCTATTTGCATTGTTCTAAACTGCTGCTGGCTTATCTAGCACCACTTTATGTGTCAGAAATCTCAGATCATGTAAATGTTTATATTGCATGTAGAATAAGTATCTCATGCCTACTGAGTTACCTCAATATTTTCAATAGGTATCCAACTCAACGTTGTGGCCGATGGTGAAGCTGGACTGACATCTCTTGGTGTTTTTTCCTGGCCGGCGAAAGCCTCCTGTAGGTGTTCAAACTTAGGCCCACTGAGGTAACGCTCAAATGTTATAGTCACTGTTTGTCCTGTATCCTTAAGTTTTTTCACAGCCTCGTAGTTAGAGCATTCTAACAGAGAGTATCCGTCCACTTCAATTATCCTGTCATTCAGTTTGATCTTGCCACATCTGTAGGCCTCTGAGTTTTCGTTTAGGCTTTTCACGAATATCCCGCAAAGATCTTCCCTCTCACAGACATAACCAGCAACAGTGATACCTGGAAACATTGAATATTTCATCAGAATTATACAAACCGTGTGGTATTTATATTAAAATAAATTTATATGTATGTTCCATAGTATGCAGAGATTTGGAACGGGAAAGGGAAAACACTCAACCACTAATAAGCTATACAGGGTTATTCATGTTATTCGACACGGAGCCTTATGACTAAAGTATTTGATAAACAAGAAAATAATAATTTTGGATACATAGAGGCCTATAAATGCTACATTTTAAAAATATTTTCATGTTATACAGGGTGTCCCAAAAACACGAAATGTATCAAAGTTATGTTTTTTTTAAATGGAACACCCCGTATATTATTGAATAATCAGATTCCTTGGTGAATTCTAGTGTGACTTTATGTATCATACATGGGACTTAAAGCGAACCGTTTAGGTGTAAATCACCATTTTCGGTATAAGTAGATATCAGGAAAAAATTGAATATCGCAGAGATTATAAAATTTGGGAGGCTGTGACTTTACCGTATTACTAAGCATAAAATGCGTCAGCTTTGATGAGACTGTCAAATTTAAATTACGTTTATGATTGGAGAAATCGGTCGATTAATTAAGGAAACTTCGATCAGTGATAACTTGATTTTTTCAAATGGGAATGCCTAACTTTTTTTATACGGTTAAACATTTAAGTTCAAATTTTCAAACAAATCGGCGTTTTTCAATTTTCCTACCTATAAGCAACATAGCAGGCCATGAAATATAAACAAAAAAACTGTTCAGGTAGAAGAAAACAACTAACTTAGCTGAAAAATACACACGAACTAGACTAAAGGGACAAGATTATAAAAATTACTCACAACAAACAAACTCTAACCAGAAATAACGGCGGTAACATATCTTTAGCTAGAGAAGCTGGAGTACGACAGAAATGGATCTTTTTCACGGCTTGCTACTGCAATGTACTACAGATTGGCAATTTCCAAAACCATTAAAAATTTTGAAATGAAACGAAAACTGCTACACAATGTTGTAGGCAGTTTATTATTTTCATAATAAAATTTCACATTTAATGATATAAAAAAGTATGCAGTTCTGTCAAAACTCAAGTCAAGAGCACCTCTGATTGGAGTTCTGGAAATTCTTCAGTACTTATTAGCAAGATCGCAGAAAATGAAGAATGAATTAAAATTTGTTCAAATTATAAAACATAACTTAAATGGCAGAAAATTTACATCTGATTTGTCAGTATTCCTTTTTTGCAATATTACTAATAGATATTGAAAAATAGAAGGGCTCCAGTCAGAGGTATCGACTTCGACGCAAATTACACCATTACATATGATTGATAATTGCGTGCTGGAGCAACAGTCGCTGGTTGTTTCTGTTTCATATCAGGGTTTTTAATTGTCTTTGAAATTTTTAACCTCTAGTAAATTGGCGGTAGCCAGTAGACTCTAAAAAATATCTATTACTGCCATACTCCAGCTTCTCTTTGACCTTAGAGATGTTTTCGCAGTTGTTTATGGGGAGTTGATTTGTTGTAAGGAATTTTTATAATCTTGTCCCTTTAGTCTAGTTCGTGTGTATTTTTCAGCTAAGTTAGTTGTTTTCTTCTACCTGAACAGGATTTTGTTTTAATATTTCATGGTCCGCTACGTTGCTTATAGGTAGGAAAATTGAAAAACGCCGATTTGTTTGAAAATTTGAAATAAAATGAAAACTACCAGAGATTGATATTCACAGCCTTATATCATTAGAAAGGTTCTCAAATTCTACGTTTAACCGTATAAAAAAATTAGGCATTCCCATTTGAAAAAATCAAGTTATCGCTGATCGAAACTTATACCGAAAATGCTGATTTACACCTAAACTGGTCGCTTTAAGTCCCATGTATGATACATAAAGTCACACTATGATTTACCAGGGAATCTGAATATGCAATAATATATAGGGTGCTCCATTTAAAAAAAACAACTTTGATACATTTCGTGTTTTGGGACACCCTGTATAACATGAAAATATTTTTAAAATGTAGCCTTTATGGGTCTCTATCCATCCGAAATTATTATTTTCTTTTTCATCAAATACTTTAGTCATAATGCTCCGTGTCGAATAACGTGAATAACCCTGTATACATACCTTATTGAAGTACTATTTAATGAACCTTCCAAATATATCTACAAATAGGTCTAAAAACTACATAAAATATTGGCGTTCAGATGTTTTTTTCCATCAAATTAATTCCCTAACCAAATCGCCGATTCTGAAATATTAAACATATTTGCATTGTTTTTTTGAGGGGGTTGCCCTAATAGTTATAGGTCAGCCTTAAGGCTTATTGTGTACCTGCGGTCAGAGGGATCAAACAGTTGGTATAATGGCTTTACCACATCAATCTCCAGCTTTTGCAGGTGTGCACTGAGCATCCAAAGGCCAGTTATAAATCCAGTTCGTGGGGGTGGGTTGGCTCAGTGGTTAGAGTCGAGGGCTCCTGACTGGAAGGTCTTGGGTTTGATTCTCGTTAGAAGCGGAAATTTATTTCTGGTTTCTTCAATTAACAATAAATACCCATAAAAAAAGCTCAGCGAGAATGCCCACCTGAACCTTCACTGTTGGCGTCTAATTAACAATGCTGTTTCTAGAGTGGCGCCGGGAAACAGTAACAAAGCCTACACAGTACACAAGGCTTATGACCAAAGCAGTCGATGCCGGTGACACACAAGTAAAAAAATCCAGTTCGTAGTTCCTTCCTGCTCAGTCTGAGACTGTCTGCAGTATTAGAACATGCTCAGCATCCTCTTAGACTAAACATTCCCCACCACTCGGTCCCAGCGCGTTCTCATTTGACACCCAACTGATGACAGCTGCTGTCATGCTGATTCTGGCCCGATGAGGGAGTTTTGCTCCTTCCTTGACGCACCCAAGGGCGCGTCTGTCGTCCCTCACATTATAACCCACTCCTATGTGAGGCACCCAAGATGTCACCTTGTTCTTTGCCAGTATCTTCAGGGTATTATGGCAGTCCCATGCTAATTTTGAAGTATAGTGGTTACTTGCCAAGGCCATCAGAGTTACTGGTCTGTCTCTGTTTACATATTCTTTTTGCTGTATCCTTTATACATGCATATTCTGCCCCATTCTAAAACTGCAGCTATGTCTGCTTGGAAAACGGTAACCAGTTTACCTAGGCAGATACGTAAGTTCCACAAAGGCCTACCACCATAAACCTCCTCGCCCTGTACCTGATAAAATTTTGGAGCCATCAGTATGCACATTGCAAATCAGTAGCCTAGTCTCTCAATACAAAGGTGTACATAATCTTTTTTTTCATCTTAAATGCTGTTTAAAGATTTCACTAAATGATGTCAAATTGTTATCTGTAGCCAGGATGAGACTGAAAGAACATTGACTACAATATTATATACATGAATACAACCTCATGTCCGTTTGAACCCTTATGGTGACAGCGGTGTAGCATCTTGTACATGTTTATAAAATCTGAAGGCAATAATACCTTTGGCAAAGTCAATTGAAAGCTCAATAAACATCTCAACCTGTGGATAAGCTTATTTCCAACAAGTTTCAATTACTGTTTATAGAATATAAATCCCACTCATACCTTGATTTAATTTCCTTACTACAGCTTACCTAAACCATGTTCATCCTTTGTCAAAGTAAGCAAAAATCGCTCTGTTTCTGGTTCTTCCGGACTATGATGTTCAATATCTACAGGGGTTACAATAATCTGGCCATTATCGATCGGAGATAGAGTATCAGGTGTAATAATGATTTCATCACAGAAATTAACAGAACTGTTTCTCTTCACTCCATTCACATCACCACCATTACATTTCTGCTCCTTGCAACTTGACTGAGAACCAATAGATGCTGATTTTGATCCTCCTAAGCAGTTATTGTTGAGAGGAGTGATGTTTTGAGCTAGAGAACTAGTATGTTTCAGTGAAGTTGTCTGAGATTCGCTACGTCTGACCACTGGAGATGGTAGATCACTACATTTACCTACTGGAGACTGAGATTCACTTCGTTTTAATACTCTGAGTGACTGTGATTCACTTCTTGGTATCCCTGAGATCTGGTTGAGTTCTGAGCAGTTACTATTTGCAAACTGAAATTACATAAAAAAATAAATATAGATTAAATCAAAAGCAATACATATCAAAGAATGAATAAATAGTATTTGATTAGGACATATTTTGACATGTATACTAGGATATAATATTACTCTAGACTTTTCAGATTTTGAACATAAGAATTATTTTCAAAACTATAAAGAACACTGTTCTCAACTTGAAATACTTACATTATTTTGTAAACTATCATTATTAACTGCCTCTACAGGTTCTGAGTACTGATAGAATACTGTTGTGTATCCATTCTGTAACAGCTGTCTGTCCAATTCTTCTGGATCAGTCAGTATCTTAGTGGGCACAATAGGAGCAGCACAATTGTATGGATCAAAATCTAATGAACTTAGTTCAATAGGCCGGGCTACTACCATTCTTACCTGGAAGTAATACAATGGGAAGATAAACAAATAGGTGTACCTCAAATGGCCAAGATTGAGATTACATTCATCACTTACTAGTCCATGTAAATCAGAGAGATAATCATAGGATAATGAGGAAGTTTCCATTTTTTCAAATTTGTAGTTAATCAGATAGTCCTATAGAGTTAGAGAACAACGGCGAAAAATTTTTGTAATTGTCTCCATTAATAGAAAAGTTATAGTCCCTCAAAGTTTGAATTGCCATATCCTCCGTGCTAAGCGGCTGTAACGTCACACGACACAACGCAAGCTGTGTGAATTTTTGGTTTTTTGCTAATTACTCCACCGCCCATGCACCGATTTTCAAACAACAGCTACTACTACTACTACCCCTACAGCATATCGCTGCCCAAATTTCATAACAATCCATGCAGCGGTTACTGAGAAATATACATGATCACAATACTCCCCTCACCTATCGGTGTGGGAAGTAAAGTCCATAATTATGGAGAGATCCACTTTAGGAAGATTACTAGAATCACCACGAACATAACCTTCCTCCATACTTCAAAAATATACTGGCGTCTGCCCGTTATAACAAACACTCCGCCATTCCACTAAAGTCTAAATGTCGCACACTGTACAGCACAGCGTATGCATAGCGGAGTCCCGGCTCCCGACTGTGGTTGCCGCGAACGATTCAAGACATGTGACGTCATACGGCAATTCACCGCCGCGGCCGCTTTACACAAATATAAAATTGAATAACTCGGCCGTTTTTTGGAATATTCAGATTATTTTTTCGACATTCTTCAAGTGAAGAAATAGACTATCATATAATGATGAATTTTCCAAATTTTATTTTTTAGGAAACTTCTCCATTCTAAGAAATACATTTGTCATTTATAAATTCTTTCATGTGCATACATGGGCTAGATTACAGACATATGCAGCATAAGATCAAGAGAGAGATCTAACTATAAGGCATGTTTGTTATTTATGACTTGATATGAATACTAAAAAAATGTCATTTGATAATGTTTGACACCCTCTCCTTAGCAGTTTGGTGCTTTCAACTTCAGCTGAAAACTGCTTTGTTAATTTGTCCTAGTTGATCCAAATTATATTTTGTTACAGTCTTGACCACCACATGCATAAGAACAAGTAAACTAGTGATACATTTGCATGCAAAATCAGTATGGTTTCTTGTTTCTCACATTACTGACATTTTGTTTGATTTTTTTGCCTCATTTTTATATTGCAGAAGATAGGGTAAACATACTGGTTGTCCTGCCGCCACCAGTTGTTGGCCACTTCCACCAAAATTCAAATATAATAGATATATGCACAATTAAACCTCATATACCCAAGTATATTTCTGTTCCTTGCATATCTGAGATTTTCGGTGTGTAATGCGCAGACGTGTGAAAGGAAGCATCAATATTCAAAATGATAGTTACTTTGAGGTAAGATGAGGACAACTGAATATGTGCATTTTATTCAGTGAAAAGGTCCCTAGGAAATAGTAATTATTTTATTGAATTCTTGGTTAAATGCATGTTTAGGTATGTTAGCTTGAAGGATGGTGATTAAAGATTAAGTTTAAATCGATAAAATTTAGAAAAAACATTGTTTTATACTAAAATTCAGGATAGCCGGTTTACTGGTCCGTCAAAATGAACATGAACCTTCTCTCGACCCGGGAGGCCGAGAAGTGGTTAAAATCAACGACAATATTCTATCCTTCTTCAATATATCAGATGCTTCCCATCTGAGCTGTATTATTTCATTTGAATATTTACTATTAATTGCAAGAGAACTGAGACCAGTTTTCGGCCGTCATTTTATATGAAAGGTGATAGAATACACATAAAATAATTTTTAATAAAATGCTATGGCTGTGAACCAGCCTCCTCTCAGCCACTACTTTTTAAATACACAATAAATAAAATGATTATTTTTTAGATGTCACATACGAGAAAACCAATCGAGAGAAACCGCTCTATGAACAATACAATGTTTCACTTTTGATACCATGCATTATCAAGTTATAGTTTTGGACATTACTTATGATTATTTATAACAAAAATAATACCTGTGAATAGGCGAATTATTTGCAGATATGGGGTACCAAGAGTAGTAGCTCTTGATAGAGGCTACATATGGCAGATTTGCCGATTAGCTTAAAAAGACAAGGTCTACAACCAATTATGACATTCAAACGTGAAAAGCGATGTGCGAAATGTGGTTTTCCAATAACCAAAGGTATTTTAATTTATACTGTTACTATAAAATTGCATGTACTATTATAGTGATACACTCGCTTACAGGCCAAATGGTATAAACATTTCTTAAAGCTTCATCCAAAAATCTCAGTACGAAGCTGAGGGTATCTTACATCATTTTTGGAAAAAATCGACTGCATTGATATACTGGATGATCCCAGTAAGTAGAATATTCAATGCAGATGAATCAGGCTCTGCATTATATCCCAAACAGATAGCCAATCTAAAGAAAATCACTTAAACTGCTTCCTCTATGAAGATGACTTATACAGTATGGCAGAAGAAGATTCTGATAAAAATATGGGCTGTGCTGTGACTATTGTAAAAGATGGTACCATTGTACCATTTACATTGCACTGAATTTGCTGGGTTTTCTTAAGAACATGTTGCTAACTTGGATTACAGGTGTGAAATATCTAAGGCCTAAATATCTGTGATAGCGAGTTTCTGCTATTGTTTATTTTTTCTTAGTCTTACCTATTTATTTTTACCAGAGAGTCGATTTTGTTTCAGTTTTAATAAAAATTAGTTAGTTTATATCATATATGAAAATGATCAATTTCTTTAGATTTCCTGATACATCTACCTATTTGTGTATGGTCAATCTCGTATCATCAAAAAATGACCATCTGAATATCATAGGGCCGAAAAACAACCATTTGTCAGCCCTGGGGCCAAGCACCAGCAAATAAATGGCTGATAATTTGCACTGCACAGCCGACATCAGGTATACATTGCATTTTTTCCAAAAATGTTCTTTACAAATTTTATACATGAAAATTCCAGATTTTTAATATACTATTATCACAAAATATACTATAGGATAATATTTTATATGTTCCAAACTCTGCTAAACTGAATCATTTCATGTATCTAGCTACTTTAATCTCGATATCTGGTTTAACAGCCGCCAACAGGTACATTCACCCTAGAGCAAAAAAAAGGTTATACCTGCTATATCTTATTACCCATTTATTACAGCAATTATTATTAAACTTGACAAAAAATAAATACAAAGTTTTAAAAAAGAATTTAAACCTTAGTTTCCTTAATCAGTTTAAATAGCCACCTTAGAAAAATATCTAACCACAACTATATAGGAAAACGTTTTAGATGGGCTATGGCAGAAGTTCTTATTATGTAAATTTATGATATCACACAAAGATTCAAAAATAAAATTACTTTGAGTAAGTTACTATTCAGTGATATGTCAAAAATTGCCAGGCTTTCATATTGTGGAGCAACAAAACTTTTCTCTTAAAAATTTGGTTCATAAGAAAAGTTTCTTCTTGTCATAAGGCCTTGTGTTGCTGTATTTGTTCCACATGGCCATTGATTTTGACCAAAATGTAGCAAATATGTGATATAAAAATATGTAGTCAGCTTTAGATGGTTGAATAGAATATCAAAACTATACTAATATATACTGAACTACACACAAGACATTTAAGAGTTAAGTGCAGACAAACTCGTAAAATCTTACATAGTGATGGAGTTTATAAAAAGTTAACCACCTGTGGTCCTGCCTGACGTAACACAGTGGCAACTTGATCAGCAGTAAGCCCCCTAAGATTGATTTCTCCTATTTGTAGGATATGGTCTCCGCTCTGCAAACGACCGTCTTTGTCTGCAATACCTCCAGGTAGGATAGATTTGATCACCACTCCAGTGCTACGACCTCCTACTAACCCAAAACCAAGACCAGATCCATCATTCAAGAGGTCAATCACTTCCACTTGTGACCACTCTGTACTGAGTACCATGTTTTTGTTCTTCGTGCATTTCTTTACAAGATTATTCCGAAATGTTATCTGTTAAGTTGTATTTTGCTTAATCAATAGTGGCCACTATTTGAATGTTTAGTAAGGTTATGTTCTCCTTTAATATAGTTAAATGAGATGATTATCTAAAACGGAGGATTAACTTCACTCTTTGCTGGTTTTCCGCTATTTATTCAAAAAATCAGGGGATAAACCCAGAAAATCTGTTATTTATATAAATTTTTTGTTTTGCTCTAATTCTAATCCATTGACATTCGACATTGTCATATTGACATTGACACAGAGATAGCACAAAACATGAATGGTCACACAGGTTGACAGTTTTACGTTAGCTACGGTCAACCCGTGTCTGACGTAAAAATAACGACACACGTTTCAGGGCGAATTAGTGTTGGGAAACTATCGTAGTATATAGAAATTTTTTTAAATCGATTAGAAGATATGGATTGCCGCGATAATGTTCGTTTTTATTATGTCCGTCATGGACATTTAATTATTAAGTTTTGATGTAACATGTTCATTATATATATATCCTAAACCACAAATTTCTGAAATTAATTTATTTGGAACACAATAAAACGAACATTATCGCAGACTGAAACACACACAAATAAGAAATAGGTATACAGGCATATAGTATGAAAGTTTAACAATTTAATTATGTAAGAAAAAATGTTAGGCATAACAATAGTCATCATTAGAATTATATATACCAAATATATATACCAAAAATCAAATTGATTTCAAATAATATATTGATCTAAGGTGACTTCTAAAACTTATCTCATGGGGTTGTCTGTCCATTCCACCACGCTTCACTTTGCAGTCTGGTTGGCTATATCTGATCCATTAATATCTGATCATTGATCAATGTTCTCTAAATTGAAAACTGGGCCATAAGTTTCCAAGGTTGCCTTATCATTTCTTGTTGTATTCCGAATGAGATACGGTATTTTCTTATTTTGAGACGACTGCGATACAGACAGCTGACTGCTGTGATCCTTAGATGCTGCTGTATTTTACTTGCTCTTTTTTTAGATTCTTCAACAATGCATATGCATTATGCAACCACTCTAACTGTGTGCTCTTCCAGATTTCAGGATCACCGTCAGAAAGTTAATTCACGTAAAAGCCCCAGCACAAACTGTCGAACCATGTTACCTATTCTCCTATTCAAAATTAATTTTTGCAAAATTTTGGTCTTTTATAAATGCTACAGTTGCTACCGAGGGGTGGTTGACTGTTTATGCTGAGTCATATCATTTCATATTTATTTTGTTATTGATTGATCAGTGATGAAGGGCGATGGAACACAGTCCAAGCCCCACATGAGTCTTGGTTAAAAAAAGCAGCATGCAAAATCGTTTTAAGGGTAAGGTAGGTACTCAAGGTCAATTAATGGCACCTAGATAGGGCGGACCTGGATTCCTACTCTCTCACCGAGTGACAATATAATGCGACTAACCTATGTTATTTGATTTCTTTCAACTGATATATTGTCAGTGATTTCTTTTGGGTAATTAAATGGAACTCAAAATAAAAATATATACCTTATGTTCCTTTTTTTAACATCACAAGTTTTGAACAACGAAGTCGATGGTTTTGAGCCCATTTGCGATATATCAAATCTTCAAACTCAACAAAATGATATCGATGTTTTAAAAGATATGCATGATCATCGCCCAGCACTAGTGTAGTAGTGTACACTGGTAGTGTACCACCAGCGGTGGTGTCAACGTCAGGTAAAGCTAAATTCAGATGCACAAGACATCCGACGATACGACGGTACGAAACTGTTCCTATTGGTTGAAATATGTTGGTTTGACATCATTTTGAATATTTCAACCAATAGGAACAGTTTCGTGCCGTCGTATTGTCGGATGTCGTATGCATCTGAATTAAGCTTTATCCGTCCGTTACGTTAACCGTTTTGTCACTCGTCGTTCGTCGTTGCGTTTTCTGCCTTCTGCAGTCCTGCTGTCAAAGTAGAAAGTAAATTGAGGTTGATGTCAGCGGTTTCATTGTTTATTTTTTCCTCCAGTTTGTTCGTAACCGTTATGGTAGTAGGGTGGTGAGAAGAGAAGTATGTTGACTGAACTAGCAAGTCTTCTACCTTCGTTGTGAAAATGCGTAGTGTTTAATTATTTACTTTGTGTTGTGACTTAAACCAGCCGTGCAAATGGCTAAACGGTTAACAGAAGAAATGGTCATCGCAAGGACCAAGATTTCTGATCTTTCCAAAATAAAACGCTTGAATTGTTGGTAAGTACAGATAATTTTGATGCAGCCACCTTGTTGGAAACAGGACCCAGAATCTAACTAATGTCATTTTGAATTGCAGGGGTAGCGAATTAGTGGATGTATCTCTTCTTAGAAAAATGCCATCTGTGGAGGTTCTATCTCTAAGGTAAGTGTTTATTGTTCACTGCATAGTAGGTAGTTTAGTCAATGAAAGCTTTAACAACTATTTGTTGCAAAAAACCTTGGAAGTAAACATTATATAATATAAATAATGATGATCTATTATGAAAGCCTTTCTGCAACAGCCCCTCTGTGAAGTACAAGCTTTAAGGAGGTGAAGCTTTTTGATTCCATATTTTCCTCTTTTTATATTCACATTCAGCCTATTAAAAGTAGACCCATGGAGACACTTACCCGGCCTCCTCTTGAGATCCACCTTCTTTTAACGAAGTGAAGTCATTGTTGATTGTCAGAGCACCTGTGGGATCTTAACTCTTGTGTCATAGTATCATTTTGTAAGTCTGTCAAGTCTGGGAACCCAGGAACCAGACAACATTTCTTTTAACCATTTTTTATATGTTGATCTTTTTTTTGAAACAAAGTTTTTCATTGCATATTGTTTCATGTCTTACTTTCTAGTTATTAAGGGTCAAGCAGGGAGTCAAGTTATTGAACTGCTTAAGATGTTTTTTAGCTCTTCAATTCATATGAATTACTTCTGCAAGATCTTGATCTACCCACAGAATATCACTCGCAAAGCTCTACTGTTATGTAGTTGTAAAAGCATGCTAAGCATAATAATAGCTAGATTGTTCAATCATGCTAATTTTATAGTATCTATTCTTTGTCTGTTATTATTCATGATAACTTTTTTGCACTGGTAATAAGTTCTTATTGCTAATTGAGTTAAATATTCCTGAAAGTACTGTAACTTCTTTCATATAATGATTGTATTGTTAGCTAGCCACAAAAAGGCTTTATGAGGGTTTTGATCATTTTGACTTGCTATATTAAAGATCATATGTGCCCAGTTTTTGAAAAAAAAAATAAAAAAGCACTTCAAACTTGTCTTTTTGTTGTAAATAGCAAAATAGATGCTAACAATACCTATTTATTCATTTAAACTATCCTTAACATTCTTCTTGAATGAAATACTATTTTGTGTTGCTAGATGTAGATAGTTGGTGAAAGTTTATTTACTAATACTTAATTGCTGATATCATTTACATGCATAATTTTATGTAATACTATCCCAGTTTTTTACTAGTAATTCATCATTAAGGTTGGATTCTAGTAATCTTTAAACTACATGTCTAATATACATAGAAAGATCCGAGGAAAAATCAGATCTCATTAAAGTCAAACCTAATTTTGGTGTCCTTACAATGCTAATAACATTTTCAGGTAATTGGTAATATGGTAAAGATAAAATTTGTTTAGATTGATGATGGAAGAATTTATGTGTTACTAATAGCGTTTTTCACTGGTCACATTTTAGTGCATCTTTTGTACATCTGTTATTTTCATTTTTGAGACTTCAGGTTTAGAGATTATAAAATGGATAAATTCTACATCAAAGTTAATCGTATGGATCCATTTGAGGTAGAAGTAGATAGCATAACATTAGAATTATTCTCAAGTAAGTTATGACTGTGCAAAAAGTTTGATTTTTCTATCATTGTACTCATTCTGACTGAATTTGGTGAAAATCAACTATATTCAATGATTGAAAGTCTATGATTTGAAGTTTCCTGCTCAAACCTACTGTCATTTTCTTGGTTCACTTCTCAACACTCACTTTGACATCAGTGTGAAATTATTGCACTCAATTCAACTGCTCCAAGTGCAGAAATGCCAGTGGAATGAGTGCACTTAAAAAATTTTGCAGTGGAACTGCCAGTGAAATGCAAAACAGAAATCCAGTGCAGCCCGAGTGTAACCAGTGAAAAACACTATAAGGTAAATCAGTTTTTCTATGGCACAACAGATATCATATATACAGGGTGTCCAGATATTCGACCAACAATGGTTGACAGGTGATAGACCTCACCTTTTTATGAACATTGAAGTTGGAACATCGAGCCTTAAAAATACCAAATTTTCAAGATACAGGATGTCAAAGTTTTACTTTTATTTTCATTTTTTCTCAATTACTCTTCAATAAAATGTGAGATAAAATGGCAGAACGATCTAAAATAACATATTGGTGGGTTTCATAATGCAAAAAATCCGAATTCAACCACAGTTTTGCTATCATAATAGAGGGCGCCACATATAGCACATCAAACCCTCTTACTTTCTTTAAGTCCCTAGAAGTACCTATTCTCAAGAACCCTTTATTGAAATTTCCAAGGCACCCCAATTTGTTGTAAAATGTGATCGAGAGAATTATCGGTATTCTCACACAAATTAATGTTAGATCAAAAAACATGATTCAAACATATCTAATTTTTAAAATATGTGGCGTTTAAGTTTAAGAAACTCGTACGTCGGAAAGAGTATGTAAAGGTATGGCTCGGTATGATGGGATGAACCTACTATTAATTCGTGCGGAAATAGCGATCATTCTTTCCATCCCAATGTAGAATTCAGTGGCATTGGAAATTTCAGTGAAGGTTACCTTGAAAATGGTTACCTCTGGGGAATTATAACTTTTTCATGTAACACATAAACAAACCTGAAAAAAGTTTTGAAATTTGAGTTCAATGTGCCGTAGGTGGCGCCCTCTAATAATGATAGCAAAATCCGTTGTTGAATTTAGTTTTCTCCCTTAAAAAACCCCTCATACATAATTCTAGATCATTGTGGCATTTTATTGCGGAATAATTGAGAAAAAACGAAAATAAAAGTAAAACTTTGATACCCTGTATCTTGAAAATTAAGCATTTGTATGCTTCATGCGTCTTGAAAAAATGCACTGGGTATTTTCGGAGGCATTTCACCACCCGTGTAGTTGTTATAAAATACATGATTTTTTTAAAATAGATAAAAAAATGAGCCATGTGATTGATTTTGTACTTCTGCGTTAATATTAGCCATTTCTAGAGCACTGACAGAATATGAACTCGGAACACTTCAACACTTAAAAAAATTGACTGTGATAAAACGCAATTCATAAAACATTAATCAACAAATTTGCCAAAGGCCAAAGGAAGTTAAAGTTTGATTTCAATTAACTTTCGCGAAAATTTTCGATTTCGAGATAATACGCTTTTTGTGCGTTTCATGATGTCTACATAACGAAAATCCACGTCACTCATTTCCGTCGGTCTGTCTGTCGGTCTGTCTGTCTGTTGGCGTTTTTCTAACGTCGTAACCTCAGTAACCGCTACATGGATTGTGATGAAATTTGGGTAGCGATATGTTGTGGGGTCGTAGAAGGTAATGTTTCTATGATTTTCGAAATCGTTGTACAGGGGGCGGAGTAATTAGCAAAAAACAAGAATTTTCAAATATTCCTCAAACTTCGTTTTTATGCGTTTAGGGGTTCCTGATCATTTTCTACTTTTTTTGGGGGGGTGAATTTGGGGTGGTTGAGGGGTGGGGGGTTGTAAAACTGAAAAATTTGTTGTATTCATAATGGGCTGTCCATTGACCTGTGAATGAAAAACCTAGCGGCATAATATACTTTTTTAGGTCGGCTCGGTATGATGGGATGAACCTACTATTAATTCGTGCGGAAATAGCGATCATTCTTTCCATCCCAATGTAGAATTCAGTGGCATTGGAAATTTTAGTGAAGGTTACCTTGAAAATGGTTACCTCTGGGGAATTATAACTTTTTCATGTAACACATAAACAAACCTGAAAAAAGTTTTTAAATTTGAGTTCAATGTGCCGTAGGTGGCGCCCTCTAATAATGATAGCAAAATCCGTTGTTGAATTTAGTTTTCTCGCCTTAAAAAACCCCTCATACATAATTCTAGATCATTGTGGCATTTTATTGCGGAATAATTGAGAAAAAACGAAAATAAAAGTAAAACTTTGATACCCTGTATCTTGAAAATTAAGCATTTGTATGCTTCATGCGTCTTGAAAAAGCGACCATTTTGCTTAAATTTTGCCTTTAATGGTCCATTAGAATGTGATTGTAAATAACCGACATTTATCAAAATCAGGTGCATCATTTTACCAGCGCTTTTGACAGTTTTTGTGTTCTGCTCACTTGGACTGCCTTTATTCGTCCATTGCATACTTTGTGTTGAGACTTCAACTCACGATCATAATGAAAAAATCCACTTTATAATTTTAGAAACTGTGGATTATGTTGCTGTTGCCAATTCAACTTGCCGAGATCTTTCGATACACTCTAAATCTTGATGAATGTTTTTTTTTTGTTTAACTGTAAGATAAAATAAGATTGTCAGAAATACGTTTTATGAATATCCGGCGATCGTGCAGTTTGTGGTCATCCGGGACGAGGTTCTTGCTCACCTGACTCACAACCGACTTTAAACTACTTATGCTACTAAAATACTCTACACCCGGCTAATCTATCATATGGATATGATCTTCTAATCATTTCAAAGGTTTTCAGTTTGTGTTGTACCCAACCAAACACTCTGGTCTGCTTTCAATATTTCGATGGATACGTAAAACCGAACGTAAAACACTGGCATTGCAATAATCGACGACGTTCTTCCCAATAAATACTTTCTAAAAAATGATAAGTCAAAGACTCAAAGCCTACTTGAGTGAAAGGACATTAAAGATAAGATAAGCCTTTGATGCGTAAGTGACTTTTTGCCAATTTGGTATTGATACACACCTCCATATACACTTTACAGAAGATAAATAAAATATATGCATATTTTGAGCGAGTACGAAACTACTGTGATATTTTTGGCAGCATTTGTTTATTAGATCAACAAAGAACTTTGCATTCAAAAGTTAAAGAACGTACTGGTGAAAGCCTTGGGCTATTGATGCAAGTCGGCCAAGCATACACATATTACCATAATTTAGTTCGAACTTACACTCGAAGATGTTCTAGCAGATGTTATCCAGTATTATAATTATCTCTTAATTTTTCACCTATTGTATTATCAGTTTGGCTATCTACATATATATCTATACTAGGGGATCGGATAAAAATAAAAAGAAAATACATTATTTCTGTTACATGTTGAAATTAAAATAGTACTAAGTTAAGTACGTAAGCTCTTTACTTTTAAAAAAAAATAATCCCCTAACGGTCAGGCAGCTCTGAAAGTGGTGGTAGTTCCAAGGGCTAGATCAACTCTAGCCCAGGAATCCTCTGCTGCTGTTCAGAGCCTAGTATTCCACAAGGAGGCGACTCTGCTGTGGTCCCCAGACACATTGGCGTACCGCACCGGAGAACAGACCGTCTAGCTAGGATAGGCAGCCTTATTATGGAAAAATTCGTGACAGCGATCACGGAGTAGATGCCGAGCATCACCGACGGCGACGCGAGAGCAACCCGACCGTCAAAAATTTCCGTATTACCCAACGCAGTCACTTGCTGGTCGTCTGCTGTCACAAAAATGCAACTTTTCGCAATGCGATTAGCGCCACTAGGGATTGGGTAGCAGATGACAGAACTAAGGCTTTGTTTCGTTCGCTGGCGTTCTGGCATATTGTAGGTTATGTTGTTGTCAGCTATTGCCCATCCTGATTTTGACAGCGATTTCCTCTTGTCGCTTGCCGTTCGCAAGTTTCGTAATAAGGCTGAGGGACCGGCAGCTCTTGCATTGTCCTCAACCTATGCTTAGTATAATAGGCGCCAGGTCAATGTTTCCCTGGACGACTGGGCTGACAAGAAACTGGTGGACGCCTGGTTAGAGATAAATGGCTTCAGGCAAGCTAAAAGGTTTATAGCAGGCCCTGATAAAGGCCGTACGCTATGCAGTCGCGTAACTAAGGGCCCGCAGCTGCGGGGACGCCCCGTGATTTTGGGGGCCCCGTAGTCTTGGAGGTCCAGGGTCCTCAAGCGCCAGTGTTTGTGCAATAAAAAAGTACTAAATTAAAAGGTCGCTTTCCTGGATACATACCTATCATTGAAAAAGTGGGACAGTATTGCATTTGGAACTAAACCCTAAAAATCGGCACAGTGTCCGCAGTAAATGGAAAAATACAAGGCAGCATCCGTCAAAAAAATGTTGGCTAATTAAACTCGGTGTCTTCCACAACACAGGTCACACCAACAACAAACACATAGGTGTAAAATTCAAACTAAACAACGACCTTCTAAAGAAAATTAAATCGAAAAATGTTTGTTTTCAAACCACGAATTTTGTAATTGTAATAAAGTAAAGGTCGTTATTTAGTTTGTGTTTTACACCTATGTGTTGGTTGTTTGTGTGACCTGTGTTGTGGAAGACACCGAATTAAATTAGCTAAAAATTTGTTGACGTTTTTATTCAAGAATTGCATATGAAAGTCTGTGACTCAATGCCCATTATTGCTGTTTTTTGCTAGCAAACTTCAACGCTAAAGCCCTGAAGATGGCAATTAACATTGCCGAAAGCTTGGCTGTTAACACCAAGGTCTCCTTTGCAGAAACCCGTGTTTCTTTTCAAAATTTTGGCCATAATCCCAAGATTTTCTCTGTAATATATACAGGGTGATGCTTTTTTAACGGTGTATAGAAGCCGTTTAAATCATCTACTGTTTCAAACAACTTTTTTTTCAGAAAACTGAAAAATAAGCGAGATACAAAATAAAAAATGTAAATCTGGGCTTATGTATCAAGATGTATCTACAATGTTTTCTGCTCTGATTTTTGTCTTATCTAATAGGCATTGCACCTGTCAGATGGAGCAGTAGTCACTTTCTGTTTATCTTTGTTAATTTTAAATTGGTAGATCCTAAAAGCGGCACATTATTATGAACACAACTCCTAGGATTTACCTATTTAGGATTAACTACGGTAAACTGAATGTGACTATAATAGTGCACTAATTAACAAGTACAGTGTCTGATGATAAGACAAAAAATCGAGCAAAAAACAGATTATGTAGGTCTTAATACACAAAGTCCAGACTTACTTTATTTGATTCTGTATCTCGCTTATTTTTCAGTTTTCGGAAATAAGTTATTTGAAAAAGTTGTTAATTTTAACGTCTTCTATACAGGGTGGCCAATCGGGTGACGATAATAATTTGTTTTTAGATAGCCCGTACCGAGACCTATCCAAAACACCCCCATGTATGTGTACCGATTATTGATAGTTTTCGAGTTATAATTTTTTCTTTGAAAACTTAGGGATTTTCCAGTTTTTCCAAGAAATCGTCAAAAACAAAAACAAGAATGCTTTTTGGCTTTTATTTTTTTCAGCAATTATACTCAGTATTAAGCCTATTTTAATATGCAATAAAGAGAACCTGTACACCCGAACAATAATTAAGTACATTTTGGGCCCAAAGTTTGAAATCTCTGTTTTTAGTCAGGAGACCAAAACCTTCAAAATAAAATTAAAAATACTAATGCCTGGTTCTGGAGTTCCACTCTAATCTTAAAAACTCTGCAAGATATTGCACTTTCGAAATAATAATGAAAAAATGGCACTTATGGGGGCATTTTGCACCGTACGTGACTGTTAAAGGTAAAAAGGTGATAATTTACAAATTTCCAAAATGATTTAAAAAACCATTATTTTACTTTATTATGACAAATTAAAGAAAAAAAAACTCATAACAACTAATAAACATGATAATCATTGATGTTTTAATCACTTTTAATAAAAAAAATTAAAACCTGTGCTTTTTGCTGTGTACTATTGAACTTCTGCTAAATTAAGTTGTATGGAAAGTTAACAAAGGAAAAGAATAATAAAATAACAATCTGACTTTTAATTCCATGGCGGAATTACCTGGGAAGCGTTATCGTAGCATACGTCATCCCTTTTACTTCCCACACCAATAGGTGAGGGGAGGATTGTGATCGTGAAAATGTTCAATTTTGAGATAATAGGTTTTTTGGGCGTTTTATAATGTCTACATAAAGAAAATCCGCGTCACTCATTTCCGTCGTTCTGTCTGTCGGTCTGCCTGTCGGTCTGTCTGTCTGTACGCGTTTTTCTAGCCTCGTAATCTCAGTAACCGCTGCACGGACTGTGATGAAATTTGGGCAGCAATATGCTGTGGGGTCTTAGTAGGTAATGCTGCTATAATTTTGGAAATCGGTACATGGCGGCGGAGTAATTACAACAAAAATTTCAAATATTCCTCAAACTTCATTTTTAGGCGTTTTAGAGGTTCTTGATCATTTTCTGCGTTTTTTTTTGGGTGGGGGTGAAATTTGGGTGTTTGGGAGGTGGGGGGTTGAAAAACTGAAAAACTTGTTGTATTCATGATAGACTGTCTACTGACCTGTCAAGAAAGACCTAGCGATATAAGTCACCACCTTTTTAGGTCCATCCGAACATTGCCTTGCCTATTACCGAAAATTAATTAACACAACTGCGCTTTGCCGACATGAGCTCGCAAAAAGCTACTCTGAAAGAAAGGGATGGCGTATGCTACGACATCGCTTCCCAGGTAATTCTGCCATGAAATTGGAAGTCAGATTATTGTTTATTATTCCTATCTTTTGTTAACTTTCCAAACAACTTAATTTAGCAGAAGTTCAATAGTACATAGCAAAAACACTTCAAAAATCACAATTTGGGTATCAGTTTTTTTATTAAAAGTCATCAAAAACTTAAAATGATTATCGGGTTTATTAGTTGTTACGAGTTTTTTTTCTTTAATTTGACATAATAAAGAAAAATTGTAGTTTTTTAAATCATTTTGGAAATTCGTGAATTATCACCTTTTTACCTTTAACACTCACGTACGGCGCAAAATGTCCCCATAAGTGCTACTTTTTCATTATTATTTCGAAAGTGCAATGTCTTGCAAAGTTTTCAAGATTAGTTTGAAGCTCCAGAACCAGGCATAAGTATTTTTAATCTGATTTTGAATGTTTTGGTCTCCTGACTAAAAACAGATATTTCAAACTTTGGCCCCAAAATGTACTTAATTATTGTTCGGATGTACAGGTTCTCTTTATTGGATATTAAAACAGGCTTAATACTGAGTATAATTGCAGAAAAAAATAAAAGCCAAAAAACATTCTTGTTTTTGTTTTTGATGATTTTTTGGAAAAACTGGAAAATCTCTAAGTTTTCAAAAAAAATCATAACTCGAAAACTATCAATAATCGGTACACATACATGGGGGTTTTGGATAGGTCTCGGTACGGGCTATCTAAAAAAAAAATTATTATCGTCACCCGATTGGCCACCCTGCATACACAGTTTAAAAAAAATAATCAACTTAGGCCTCACCCTGTATATATACATAATATATTATGAAAAGAGAAGCCAAGGAAAATTTCTTCCAGGAAGTATCTTGCGGGGGGGGGGCGAATTTGAAGTTACGCCACTGACGCTATGGCTTCTGAATAAAGGCAGAGATACGCTCTACTTTTTGGTAGGGGTTTTCACAGGTCATTGCCGGCTGAATAGACATTTGTCACTCATGAGAGTGGTCGGGAGACCCCATCTGCTCCAGATTTTTGGACGAGGACAAGACAGCGTTCTGCTTCCCGGGCAGATGTGCTGTGTATCGCACAGGTCGATGGTCGGACATACTAACTTTTGTCAAGAGGTCTGGTAGGTTCGGCAGGGAGGAGTTTCTGTGATAGGAGACCACGAGGATTTTTAGTGTTGGTTCCGTCAAGTTGGCAAAAAGGGCCAACGATAGCCTACGATTACTATATAAAAATTTCGTTTAAATGCACTGGGTATTTTCGGAGGCATTTCACCACCCGTGTAGTTGTTATAAAATACATGATTTTTTTAAAATAGATAAAAAAATGAGCCATGTGATTGATTTTGTACTTCTGCGTTAATATTAGCCATTTCTAGAGCACTGACAGAATATGAACTCGGAACACTTCAACACTTAAAAAAATTGACTGTGATAAAACGCAATTCATAAAACATTAATCAACAAATTTGCCAAAGGCCAAAGGAAGTTAAAGTTTGATTTCAATTAACTTTCGCGAAAATTTTCGATTTCGAGATAATACGCTTTTTGTGCGTTTCATGATGTCTACATAACGAAAATCCACGTCACTCATTTCCGTCGGTCTGTCTGTCGGTCTGTCTGTCTGTTGGCGTTTTTCTAACGTCGTAACCTCAGTAACCGCTACATGGATTGTGATGAAATTTGGGTAGCGATATGTTGTGGGGTCGTAGAAGGTAATGTTTCTATGATTTTCGAAATCGTTGTACAGGGGGCGGAGTAATTAGCAAAAAACAAGAATTTTCAAATATTCCTCAAACTTCGTTTTTATGCGTTTAGGGGTTCCTGATCATTTTCTACTTTTTTTGGGGGGGTGAATTTGGGGTGGTTGAGGGGTGGGGGGTTGTAAAACTGAAAAATTTGTTGTATTCATAATGGGCTGTCCATTGACCTGTGAATGAAAAACCTAGCGGCATAATATACTTTTTTAGGTCCATACGAACCTTGCCTTGCTTATTATAGAAACCAAGGGGCTTTAGAATTTGTGATGTATACATAGTTACATACGAGTATTCTTTAGGACGTTCTATATTGCGTAACGCGAAACTTATTGAATTGATTTTAATGAAATTTTGACACAGTGTTAATACCGCGGCGAGGATGGGAAACGCCTATGTTTTGAAAAAATCGTGTCAGTGGTGGCGCAGCAATAATAAAAACACCAAAAATATAAAAACAGCTCAAACTTTGTTTTTCGTTTTAGGAGTTCTGTTTTTTTTTTGATGGGGGTGAATTGTGAATTTGGGGTGGTTGGGGGGTGGGGGGTTGTAAAACTAAAAAATTTGTTGTATTTATAATGGGCTGTCCATTGACATAATACACTTTTTTAGGTCCATCCGAACATTGTCTTGCTTATTATAGAAACCAAGAGACTTGGAATTTGTGATGTAGGTATACATACGAGTATTGTTTTATATTGCGTAACGCGAAAATGATTGAATTGATTTTAATCAAATTTTGACACAGTATCACTACCGCGGCGAGGATGGAAAGCGCGTATGTTTTAGAAAAATCATGTCACTGGCGGTGCAGCAATCATGAAAAAACTAAAACATAAAAACAGCTCAAACTTTGTTTTTAGGCGTTTTAGGCGTTCCTGATCATTTTCTCCTTTTTTTGGGTGGGGGTGGAATTGGGGCGGTTGGGAGGTGTAAAACTGAAAAATTTGTTGTATCTATATAATAGTTTGTCCATTGACCTGTGGAAGAAATACCTAGCGGGATATTACACTTTTGTAAGTCCAACTGAACATTGGTTTGCCTATTACAGAAAAAAAATTTGTGATGTATACGTACATACGAGTTTTGCTTTATTTCGTATGCGTATGTATATTGCGTAAAGCGAAAATTATTGAATTGATTTTAATGAAATTTTGACACAGAATTTACTGCTGCGGCGAGAATGGAAAACACGCCTGTTTCTGAAAAATCGTGTCAGTGGCGGCGCAGCAATAATAAAAAAACTAAAAATATAAAAACAGCTCAAACTTCGTTTTTAGACATTTTGGAGGCTCCTGCTCGTTTCGCATCGCCCAGTTGAAGCATGCAGAAGAAGCCATACTTACCTATTTGTTACGCCTGTAAAGCAGCGTACACATCTGAGCGCACATGATTTGAGAACACGCACACATATGCGTGCGAGCTCAAGGTGTGTGTTTTCAAGTCATGTGGGTAGAGCCAAATTTTGCCGGTTTTCGGCTACGAGCCGCGTACACATCTGAGGTCACATGATTTGAGAACACATACATATGATTGCGTTCTCAAGTTATGTGTTGATTTTAGTTTTTACGTCGCATGCATGTGTTCTCAACTCGCTCCACTAGATCCGACTCGACCCATGCGCGCTCAACGTCGCGCGCGAGTCAGCACGCATACCCTGAAACACGACGAATGATACGTCCACATTTGTATATTCGTGTGTATTCAAACCATGTGCGCTCAGGTGTGTACGCAGCCTTAGATTTGCGTGTGAATCAACGACGTTGATGTGAAGTACCAGTCAATATGCTCGACTACAGCCTGACAAGTGTAGCAAGAGACTTGGGAATTTCGCCGCTGTCTCACACGCACACGTTATTTCATATCCTCTCGTCTCTTGTTATCCTTGTCTGTTTCATATTTCTCACGGCTCTTGTTACACTTGTCAGATTGTACATTTTTTGGGTTTATCCACAGCTGAATTATTCTTTCATATTTTATTGAAGTGGCACATTTCATATGTCCAATTCAGTGATTTTTTGAAGATTAAACAGTTATATAAGAATTATTACTCATTGTATGCATGTATATTTATGTTGTTGTATCCTACAAATCTCACTAAAGAATATTGAATGTAAGGTTAGATAATAGATATACTTGTGCTAGTTTGTTAACTCGTATTCACGCAAATAGAAAGGGGAAAAATTACCAGGAAAATGTGTCACTATTTATTACGGAATCTCTAAATATAGCTGCAGGTAAGCAGGCGTGCATACAAAAATTTAATGGAATTATGTTTTCAACGGAGACAAATTACACTAATCAATAGTTCAGTGTGCTTCAAACTGGGTTAAAAATATATATTTAAATCAAAGGATGCTTCTCTAATTAGCAGTAGGTAGTCATTATTTAGGGTTGGGTTTTATTATATAGATCGATTGTAGATGTTGCAGGGAAAACAAGGTAACATTCCATTCTGTTGAGAAGAACTATATACAGGGTGTTCTTTTGAAAACTTCCCACCCCGGATTTATCGAAAACCGCCAACTAATAGAAAAAACGCCGAGACACGTCAAAATACTTGTCATGAGGAACAACCTTTTAACGAAAAACTACTTCACCCTCTTGTACCCTCTGCCCCCCAGGATCATTTTAATTGTCTACGGGTATCGAGTAATATCTTGATTTACTAAAATCTGTCGATTCGTATTCGACAAAATTAGAATCTTTATGTACTGTAACTTGTTCAAATACAATACAAAAACATAAGAAAATATCATTTTTTATTGCAAGTGTTCAAACGTTGCCCGTTATTGGCGAAACAATGATATAGGCCATTTTCAAATTCCTGACGGGTAGTTTGGATTACCTTCGTCAACGCATTATCGAAAACTGACATGATATCCAACAACAAGTTTTCGCAACTGCCCGTCACGAATTTGAAAATCCTCTATATCATTGTTTGGTCAATAACGGGCAACGTTTAAACACTTATTGCAATAAAAAGTGATATTTTCGTATGTTTTTGTATTCCATTTGAACAGTTACGATACATAAAGATTCTAATTTTCTCGAATACGAATCGACCGATTTTAGTAAATCAAACGTCAAAATAAAGGATTTCGACATACCTTTGAAACAAGATATTACTCGATACCCATTGACATTTAAAATCTTTAAGGGATGATCCTGGGGGGCTAGGGTACAAGGGGGCAATTTAGTTTTTGGTTAAAAAGTTGTCCTCCTTGACAAATCTTTTGACGTATCTCGGCGTTTTTTCTTTCAATGAGCAGGTTTCGAGAAAACCGGGGTGGGAGGTTTTCAAATCAACACACTGTACACACACATTTTAAAACTAATGGCTAGGAAGGTTACGGTTAATATGATCAGTCTAAATAAAAAAATTATCAAAATTGGAGAGGTTCTCGCACCTTCAAATTGCGATTGTCATGAAAAATTGCTGGGCATTACCAAAGTTTACGGAATAAATATAAGTTGAATCACTCTCCGTCGGCACTTTGAAGATCTTACATCAAAGCGATGCCGCGGCCGCACGCGCCAGTTAGTTTTTGCGTTGGTTTTTGCCCAAGTACGAGGGTCTTTTAGCGGGGACTTGCTAACGCCAGGGTTTTACGTATAATAATAATAATAATAATAATAATAACCGTCTTTTATTAATGATAAATAACACAATGAATAAAAAGTGAAAATGAACAATATGGCGGAGTCTAGCTACAAGCTATTCTACTCAACCATATAAAAAAAAAATATATATATAAACCGTCATTGAAAGAAACAGTGCAGATGCTTCATATATACACACATATACAGATATATACATAAATCTCTCTCTATTTCATCAATCTATATCTTCCGGGTAACAATCCCTGGTTATTGTTGCACACCGAGACAAGGGCTTACATTGCTTTGGTCAACCTACTGAGCACTTAAAAGAAGAAGTTTCAATTTATATTTGAATTTATTGATGTTGTAAGCCCTGAATTCATTAGGTAATAGATTGTACATACGGATAGCATTGTAAATGAACGATCTTTGGAACATTGCAGTTCTGTGCTGAGGAATAGTGAAAAAGAAATTTTGTCTGACATTTTTAGCATGTATTGAAGAACGGGGGATAAACTTGGCTGAGATATTGGGCGGATTAGGATCATTCAAAAGCTTATGTGTGAAAGCGCATAAATGTAACGTCCGTCTATTCTCCATATTGAAAGACTATGTATTGACAGCCGATTTAGACATACAAATACAAATATAACGTTTATTTTGCTAATACACTAGGTAACTAGTGTAAAGTAAAACTATTACCAATGAATCTCAAATGATTTCACATATTGTAGCTGTTTCGTAGGTACGTAAAAATTGGTTCAAAGGTGCTGGAGTATTTTTACCTTAATGTTTTGTTTATTTGGCATATTTTTGAGACCACAGCTTATAAAATTTATGGTATAATATATAGGAACTCGTATGTACAATTTTAAAAGATAATGATGTGGAAATGCTTTACATGGATGTGAATAAATATTATTGACATTTCGCTATTCAGTGTCATTTCAATTGCTACTGTAGAAACTAAATTGTTAAAGTTATCAATAAAAATATTTCCGAGCTCTAAAATATAACTCAGAATGTCTCTAGGTGGTATGGTAAGACCACCGAATGAATATTTTGTCTCACTATACGCTTTTAGCGTGACACAATCCTTTAAGTACCTGTAGGCCTTGAATTAATAACTTTAGACGTGTGCTAGTTTGTTGGAATTGTTTTATCGGGTGGAACACAGAAAGGCACAAATGTACAGGGTGTCCCATTAATAATTTTGAATCGGACGTCACGTGACCAAAAACAAATACCTCATTGGATATATAATTATCTACTACTGCCCAGTTCCGACCTATTGCGTGTCCTAATCGTCGTGAAACATGTATTTATATCCTTTATATTTCAAGGTTTACCACAAAATAAGGATCGATATGATTGTCATTTTCCATCCGTTAATGAATTTAATTGATAAAATCAAACTTCTGAAAATATTATCCATTTTCTGCAAACAAATCCGAGATAACAAAATCCGATATTTTTGAGACACTGTACACACTTCGCGTTACACACGTTCAACCACTACTTTGCGCCGCCCCGTATCTCCCGACTGACGTCGGTACACTGCTACCGGTGGACCGGGGAGACGGGGCAAGGGGCAGGCTGTTTTGATATTTTTGCGGAGTGATCCAACTTATATGTATTCCGTAAACTTTGGCATTACTACTTCGCTTCTAGGTATTTTAGAGGTCTCTGGTTTTCTATTTCTTTTTCATGGGTAATCATATTGGAGCGGGGAAATATGGGGGTTTGGAGGAACATTTTTTCGATTAATTATTACCGTTGATAATAACGGTATTGTCTAACACTTTGACAGATCTAACTTGATTCGAATGAAACTATGATACCTTGCTAGTACTGAGAATTTGTGTGATATACTGTCAGATATTTATAACTAAATTTGGCCTGTAGTTGAACCAGATACTTTCCTTATATTGTCAGTATGTCTTGGGTGTGTATTTTGCATTTTACTTTCGTTATGAACTTTCATGTTCAGCGTTATTTTGATACAAGATACAAACCAACACAGCTGGTCTAATATTAGCCAAGTTGCCGTATACTGTGCTAATTAATTAAAAGGTCTACGATGAATTGTTTGGAAAGTGTGTATCTCAGGTATATTAAAAGACCACTGGTATCTGTCTAATCTGCTAATACATCTGATTACCGATCGATACTTCGGATATAAGCGCAACCTTGATATTCCGTTTCAAGCTGTTCGTACTGATTAATGTTTATTATGCAAAAATAATCATTTTTATTTATAAACCTTCCAAGCCCACTAGACTGTCTTTATAGCGTAATGGCAGGATATGTGTGGAATTCGTCACATGTATATTTTAATGTATTTACAAATGTTTGTAAACAATAAAAATAGATTGTGCTCTCTGTCATCAATTGGTTGATTACTATTGTTAATCATGCTTCTAAAAATTATTTATTGTTCAAAATATGCTCTTTGCGCATATATCAAAATACGAAAAAAATCACAATTAATCCTTATGATAATCCATCTTCGAAAACTTTTCATGGTATGTTTTAAATTCGTATCAGCTGTGATAAGTTGGCTGTTCTTAATGTTGATTTTAAGACCACTGTAATAGAGTTTTACATCTTTTCACACAATTCTAAATCAACATTGTAATGTTTAGGCTTGTAAAAGTTTAGAGTCATGTAAGTTACCTTGGTGCTTCTGCTTCTCACTCAATAATATAGATCATTTTGCCAATTACGGACCCACAAGAAATCTAAAAACCATGGAAAATAATGCAGAGTACTCATAAAAATATCAATGATTGAACTAGAATTCAGAAAAATGATCTAGTATTGAAAATTGATACTGCCACAGTAGATTTTATAAATTTTCTTCTTGTACAGCTTGTTCGATCTGTATTTTAGGGATGATTTCTCCTCTCACCTCAGATATCACTCCCACACCCCATAAGCCCCCTGAGCCCTGAACATTATTAGCGGCGTTATGAATAGCAATCCATAGCAATGAACAATTTTTCATTTATCGTTTAACTACTTTGATATTTATTCCGCTACCACTAGAATTTTCAAACAGCAAATGTAGATCAAAGGAAGGATTTGAGGTTTGAGTCAAACAACACAAGGTTCGTTTTAATCATGTACCTCCACAGCTACAGAGACTGTTTTTTTTTGTTTCTTGATACTACCACGTTACCAAATAGCCATGTTTTAGAGACCTCTTCCCGAGCCTTTTCCATACAAATCTGCCAAGTCCTTCAATTCTCTGAATCATGAAACAAAAATTGTTCACAAGAATTTTCGGATTATTGTTGAAACGTTATTAAATTTGCGAACAAATGGGTTAGATTGATGAAGTTAATCATATTAAGAATTATGGTTAAATAAGTATAGTAGGCTAGACTTCGCCAATGGACTAGTATCACGAGGTTAAGAACAATGATTTAATTATTATGGCCGCTTAGTGCATACACAAATAAACGTTCTGCTGCATTTCGTTACTTTCTACATCATTTTGTTTTTTAGTAATTCCATTCTAAAGTTTAAAGAAAGGAATTCAAATTCAGCCAATCAGTGCCAACCGCGCGAATTATCAGCAGTGCATTGTTGCCAAGAACAGCTCCGACTCGCAAAACATTTACATTTCACATAAACATGTTATTTGCTATCCAAAGTGTTATAAATAATTTGAAACTCACTTCTTAGCTTTCACATTTCTCATCTTCGTATTGAAGAACTGCATATTATCCACATAAAAGTCGTTCACCATAGCCATATCAACTTTAGGCAGGTTATTCTTCTTCTTCTTCTATTGTTTTATGACGTTTGCCTGTGTAGGCAATTCGCCAGCTCATTCTCATTCGATGATCATGGTTTGCAGGCTGGTCTGACTCTGAGTCATGCTGCAAACCTAGATTTTATTATTCTGCTAATCGTAGGGATTGGTTATTTGTTCCACTTATATGTTGATTCTGTTAATCTGAATGAACAGATTTAGTAGTTTTGCACGTTGGGAATTTATCATATGTAACGTTGTTTGTAAATTAATAGGTAGAGTAAGCCCAGATTTCCTAAGTTCTTCATATAGGTTGAACTGTCTTGTTTGGTTGATTGGGCATCCAAAGAATATATGGTCCAGATCTTCTATTTGTCCGCATTCACAGTATGGGTCATCTTCTATGCCAATCCTATACATATGTTTTTTGTATAGGGCGTGTCCTGTTCTAAGGCGTATAATGTTGGTTATATGTCTCCGATTTATATAAGTGCCTGTTTTAAACCATGGAGTTTTAGGGAAATCACACTGTATACTTCCATACCATCTGCCTTTGGTTCTAAAGTCTTCCTTCCAATTTTTTGTGAATTTGTTATGGATTTTCTGTTTGACTGCTCTGAGAATATCTAATATTGGTGTATCCATTTCTAATGGGATATTTAGTGATCTTCCTATTTTAGCCAATTGGTCCACAGTTTCATTGCCTTCTATGTCTGAATGGCCTGGTATCCATGCTAAAGTAATGTTTATATCATTATCTTTTGCCTCATGTATAAGTCTCTTTGTAAGTAGCCCAATGTAGTCATTTTTCGTATGAATTCCAGTCCTACCAATACACTGAAGTCCACTTTTAGAATCCGTAAATATAATGGCATTATTAATGCTGTTACTGAGGATCGTACAGCAAGCCTTGTTTATTGCTGCTATTTCTGCCGAACATATGCTCAAGTTGTTGGGTAGTCTAGCTGAGAAATTGTATTCCATGCTTGGGATATGTACTCCAATTCCTGTCTGTGTGCCTTCTTTTGAAGCATCTGTGAATACAAATGTATTTGTGTTCTTCATGTTATCGGTATATTCGTTGAATAATGCTTTACAGTTGATGTCTCCTTTTTTAACTGGAATTTTGAAGGTAGATATCTCCTTGATCTGTAGCTCATAATCAAATTCAAAGCATGGTAACTTCTCGCCTATAGGGATCTCTGATCTCCGTATTGAAGAACTGCATATTATCCACATAAAAGTCGTTCACCATAGCCATATCAACTTTAGGCAGGTTATCTGAATCGGCGTTTGTGAATCCACTATCGATTTTACCCATACTTGTTGGTTATGTTATGATAAAATAACTTGAAACCTACTAAAATGGAATAAAAGGATATCCTGTACAAATAAACGCGAACAAATAATAATAACTTTAAGATTGTTGAAAATTACAGCCAAAGCCCAATGGAATTTGGAAATGACAATGACCGAATGACGATTGATTGACAGGATTGACGGATCAGGAACCTTAACTTAGCTTTCGGAAGGGCTGTTCCAAATTATGGTTCTATCACCGTCCTAGAACTGTTTTCATCATGCCCCGCCCATTTTACAGTTCTCAAAACGATGATTGGTTGGTCCACCAGCGTACCAACCAATCATCGATTCTAGAATCACAAAATGGGTGGGGCATGATGAAAACAGTTCTAGGACGGTGATAGAACCGTAATTTGGAACAGCCCTGGAATTTCGGATCACGGGACATTAAAACCACAAAACATATCAGACGGGAACAGAAGACAAGATAGATGAGCCAGCCCGCGTACAGCTCCGCGCGCCATCAGAATGCGGCAACACAGCACACATATCTGTCTTTTGATTGGCTGTTCGCCTATAGGGCAGTGACGTCACTGCCCTAGGAGAATTCAAATATTTTCCTCATTTTCACGGCTTTCCTGTGCCCAAAAAAATCGGAGAAAAAAATGAGATGCTTTTTATGACGTACTCTATCATATGCAACCAGAAATAAAATTCATGATACTAGTCCATTGTACAAAAAATTGGTTACTTTTCCGTGTAAAGGCAAATAATTGCATATTCGTCCAAATTTGAGAAGTATGGAATGCTTCCAGCGTCACACTTCTAGTGGATAGCGAAGAATATTCTCTGTCACAAAAACTTTTTCCGAATTATAGAGGGATCAAAGATTATAGGACAGGCTGAAAAAATGACTGGCATATAATTATTTTCGTACGGTGTACAACAAATAACAACAAAAATGCATTATCTGTACCATGATGTTAATCAATAAAACCGCATATGCTAAAAAATAAACTTATTACTACTGACGTCTCGGCCACCTTTGTACCCTGCATAAAAGTACAAAATATTTGACAAGGTAAAGAGGAAGGTGACATTGCTTGACAGATGTGCCAGGGAACGGTTTATTTTGTAAACTAACTAACTAACTAATTTATTGATTCTGGTAAGTTGAGTAACACAGAGTGTCCAACTCCATTGTTGGTAATTTCACAAGGCGAGCCAGTAATATATCAGTTTGTTACGAAAAACCTTGAAAAAACATTTCTCCCCCCCCTCACTCTACGCTTTAGAAAATATTCATCAGACTTATCTTAAGAAACAAGCATCTGCTTGCTAAGATTTGCATGAAATGCTAAAATAACTTTTTTCTGACTATACATTGAAAAAATAAAGAAAAAGGAAGAGTGCAGTGCATAGCGTTTATTTGACACGGATTTCAACAGCTAATCCAATCAGAATTACAAATCGCGGTTATTCCTTAATTTGATTTTGAAACGAGTTTTCATGAGTCCAATTTGCGCAAGATCAGGCGTTAGTGCTTCCGTTTATATACCTCATTAGTGGCACACAAGTGTTGTAGTACAGTTAGTAAACGCCGATTACAAAATGCAATTAGCTGGAATAAAAAAAGCTTCTCCTGAATTGCTGCAACATCGCGTCTCTTCCAAACACCGTATTTCCGCTGGATTTCTCCAAACTTCAGTGGCCACATTATCTGGTTATACAAGATATCAAATAATATGATATCAACGGTTTATGTGTCATTTTAGATCAAGTCGTATAAGGATATACTTTATTATATAGGGCATAGGGTTAAATTAATTCATCTACCCCCGAAACTTTAAATAATTGTAATTAATTCCGCTAAAAATAAAGCAACGACTATTATGTTGCTGTTGTCCCTCCCCAAAGCTAAATCAACCTTATATAATGCTACAACACAACCCCCCCCCCCCCCGGCGACGATCAAGTCCCCCGGTCATGATGCAAAATTAAAAGGTAGCAACCCTAATCCTCTGGATCCTTCCCCAAAACTAAATCCTGAATACATGTTTGGCCGAGATCTAGTTCAAACCATGATGTCCTTTGCTTTTATAGAAAAGTATTTTGTACATAGAGTTGAGGAATTGTCGTCAACGTTAATTTTTTGAACCTTAATTATGCGAATCAATGAATGCTAAAATGAGTTCTGATCGTA
The DNA here is from genome assembly GCA_951848785.1 of Callosobruchus maculatus. Classification (NCBI taxonomy): domain Eukaryota; kingdom Metazoa; phylum Arthropoda; class Insecta; order Coleoptera; family Chrysomelidae; genus Callosobruchus; species Callosobruchus maculatus. Next base: position 6,977,088 of record CATOUR010000032.1, read on the forward strand.
GTTTACGTTGAAACAGTAAAAGAACAAAAATTAATAGGTATATGAAAGCAAAACGAGTGTTAGTCATTGAGACAATGTACAGCAATTGTAACTTGATGAACACGAAAATTGATGCACGACGTTTCGTTGTAGTATATAGTAAGTCCTTTCGATGGCGCAAAAGTAATGTCGACGTTGGCTGATTTGATGTATTTTACTTCTCACACCGATATGTTTGTGATCGCGAATTTTGAGATAATACGCTTTTTGGGCGTTTTATACATAACGAAACATAACGAAAATCCACTTCATTCATTTCCGTCGGTCTGTCTCTCTGTCTGTGGGTCTGTCTGTCTGTCGGTCGGATTCATAATAGGCTGTTCATTGACCTGTGAAAGAGATACCTAGCGGCATAATACACTTTTTTAGGTCCATCCAAACAAAGCCTTGCCTATTACAGAAACCAAAGGACTGATATTTATATACAGGGTGTCCAGTTAGTGTGTAATTCTTCGATATCTCGCAAGCTATACTTGATAGAAGAAAAGATCGAATACAAAAGTTATTTGGTTACTTAAGATGCATATTCTAAAAATATTTTGAAATATACAGGGTGTTGCGAGAAAGTAGGATAGTGATCAACTTGATTATTTTATATGGAACTATAACTTTTTCTTAAATTCTTCTAGTGTCCATCATTGATCTCTATTTAACCCTAAAATATTTTTGGAATCGATTGCGACGTTGCCAAGTTATAATTTATTTTCTATTAATTTCCGGATTTGCAAGGTCGCAAGTAATACGTCCAAATTGATATACTCCTTTAACTTTTCTCAATAATATTATACACCGAGTTACTTGAATATTAAGTGGATATTATTTTGGATGTTACCCGCAATTTGTATCTACAGGGTGTTTTTTGCAGAATTTTAAATAACGGCAACTTGAAGGTCATTTTGCTTTGTTTTTTTAAATGTAACACCCTGTATTTTTTATTTTAAAACGAAATATCTACTAATACCCTAGCTCGCCTTGTAATATTTTTGTTCGCGTTTGCGACGTTGCCAAGTTATAAATTATTTTTCCAAATTTTCAAACAAATATCAGATTTACCAATTTACCAATTTTATGTCATAATTTTGAATGGAATGCCCTATTTATGAAGTCTAACGTAAAAGTGGTAAATCTGACAACACTGATGTTAGCGTTTTTGAATTCTGTATGTTCAAAAACCCCCAAGTATTGAATTTCACCCTTGCAGCTGTGGCAGTTTTGGAAATATTGAAGCGTTCCGGTACTGTTTATTGAAAAAGCGGTGCTCAGTAATTAATAGAAACAAAATTTTGAAATTGTGTGATCTTACTAAATTCGACATGCGCAATTCATTGCAATAAAAATAAGTAGAGGATTCTATTTAAAATAAATTAAAATCGGGGGTATTTGTTTAAAAATTTTGAAAATTAATTTATAACTTGGCAAGGTCGCAAACGCGGAAAAAATATTACAAGGCGGGATAGGGTATTAGTAGATATTTCGATTTAAAATAAAAGATACAGGGTGTTACATTTAAAAAACAAGTAAAATGACCTTCAAGTTGCCGTAATTTAAAATTCTGCCAAAAACACCCTGTAGATACAAATTGCGGGTAACATCCAAAATAATATCCACTTAATATTCAAGTAACTCGGTGTATAATATTATTGAGAAAAGTTGAAGGAGTATATCAATTTGGACGTATTACTTGCGACCTTGCAAATCCGGAAATTAATAGAAAATAAATCATAACTTGGCAACGTCGGAATCGATTCCAAAAATATTTTAGGGTTGAATAGAGATCAATGATGGAAACTAGAAGAATTTAAGAAAAAGTTATAGCTCCATATAAAAAAATCAAGTTGATCACGATCCTACTTTCCCGCAACACCCTGTATATTTTAAAATATTTTTAAAATATGCGTCTTAAGTAACCAAATAACTTTTGTATTTGACATTTTCTTCTATCAGGTATACCTTGCGAGATATCGAAGAATTACACACTAACTGGACACCCTGTATACAAGCGTGTACTGCTTTAGATCGTTTTGTATTGTGTAACTTGGAAACAGTTGAATTGATTTTAATGAAATTTTGACACAGTATTATTACCGTGGCGAGGATGGAAGACGTTTATGATTTTTAGAAATCGTCTCATTGAAATTGAAATTTGCTGTGACTTCAGGCGTTTTCGACTGTCGTGATCATTTTTCAAGGTAGGTTTGAGGAAATATGGATGAAGAGGGAATCTTGGTGAGCTGCTACCAGTCTGTTTTTTATGTTTGGTGCATTCGGAAGACTCTTGTACAGTACGAAACTTGATTGTTAAATGCGGTTTACGTGTTTCTGATTTATTTGAGAGTAGCCATTCTTCCACATATGCAAAAGCTTATTATGGTATTCGCAATTACATTTTGCTAAAAATTTACGAGAAATAATGGATGCCATTTTTCAAAATCTTTATGTTTTCCGAGTTGTCTTGTGTATATTATGTGCTTATTTGAGATACATGTCCTTGTAAAACGATCTATGTCTCCAAATAATCGCCCGATAGGTTTTTACTCAGAAGCGATGAGCAACCAGGATAACGGAGTAATGAACGTGTCTTTTTTAATTCTCTTCCCTCAAGGTGAAAATCCCTCAGCCTTTCATTCCTGGCCTGCAGCCAGATTTTCTAGTTTTTACTTCTCTCACTAATAGGTGTGAGTGCAAAATTATTGGTTTTGAGATAAGTTTTTTTGGTCGATTTATAATATTTGTTCTTCATATTTCTCATAATATGCACACAGTTACAATAGTTTTTAGTATACATAACTATAATTCATGTCGTAAACAAAGGTGATCTTCGCGTGACGCTTACGTTATAATGAGCATTGTTTTGTACTCGGCGTGTTATTTCTCTTCACCCACTTTTACACCATTTCTCATACATAACAATGCACTTTTTGAACCAATTCAGTACAGGTTTATAGTGGTATGGCTTATTGTTGTTAAAACGAAATAGTTATACAATCTCCCATTGTTTTTTCTTATTTCTAAATCTAATTAATGCATGGATTAAAGTACTGTATGTACTAAATGCAGTTAAGAGGAGTTGTTGAAAATATCTTGATCGTGAGTGACATATTTCAATTTTGTTCGAAAGAACTTGTGGTAATTTTTGAAAATTATCATGTGGTTGTCTTATCCATTCCATTTTACTGGCCCATCAATAAAACCGCATACGCTGGAACGGATTTATACTGACGTGTCGGTCTCCTCTTTAGCCCTTATATTCAAAATTAATTTGCAATAAATGGCAGTAACATCCTCTAAGACGGTGATTCTGATTGCATTGGTAACAAGTTGACTGCCAAGCTTTAAAAGAAATCGGCATCGTGGGCCACTAAGTTTTTATATAATTTTTAACCAGTGAGATTTTATGTATTCATGTGTTAAAATATGAATGAGTAATATATATGTATGAGTGTTTTAGGATCACGATATCTTATGAGTATATTGACACACAGACTGCAACCACAAGATCAGACAATGCCGTGTTCAACACCAAATCATAAGAAAACTTGGAAAAACCTATGGACCCACTGTTTGGTTTGGAGAACATTGATCAGATTATCTGAAATTCGAAATTATTATGTTTCGCTGAAGCATATCTTAGTCACATACCACAGATGGATTAGAAATGTAATAGTGATTCAACTTTACAACGCAAATTCCTTTACTTTTTTCTTATTATATATTATAAAGTAGTACAACTTTACCCAGTGCCTTGTTTCCCAAACGTTTGCGCTGAGAACTGATTTTGATATTTCCCCTTTTATATAATTTTTATGTTCTTTGGTTATTGATTAAATAAAGGTTTATACAAAAAATAAATATGTGTGGCAAATGATATATTGGTGAGCCTTCAAGCCATCTCTCAAATGTAGAATCAAGGAACATAAAATGATTAAAGGGAAAACGTCAAAATCCACCCTCAGTGAACACGTTCAGGAGACAAGACAGAGGGTAAAATGGAGTGAGATGGGAACAATAAGGAAACCTGTATTGTATTGTCTTAGGATTCCAACCTGTATATGTACTACATTGTTAATTCATAAAAGCGGCAGTATTGTCATTCTAAGGCGGTGATGTATTACTGGTTCTCATTTTGGATTTATGAACAATTCTAATGTAACTGTAACACTCAGGCCTTTACGGAAACTATGTTCATGTTAACCCGATCACAAGGATCACTGATCTTGACTTGGGAAATGGCTCAAGGATGAGTTCATTGTTGCACGAAAAAAAATCGCATTCTGCTTATTCAGTTCAGTACCTATCATATGTTTGGATCTCTTCCACTGTTCTTTTTAAGCTTCTGTTTTGTGTTCTTAACCCAATTTTTCAGTTGTTCGATGTTGGTTTAATCTACTTGGTTTTAAATACCACCATTTTAAACTAAGATGAGCGAGTATTGTGGTGACCCTCCTCGACTCGACCACCGTCTCGACTTCTACGAGAAACTTTCGAGCAGTGTGGCTGAGGCTATACTCGTATACTCGTATACTAAAAATTGAGCTTTGTGAATTATATTTGTTGGGTGTGTTGTCACTTGTCAGTGATCAAGTGACCCATCCGTTCGGAAACAACTAGATTGTTTATTAATCCTTGAACAGGTGATTTCGACCAAACTGATCTCAGATCACTGTTTCCTTAAAAACTTTTGATGTTTTTAGTTGACAAAAAACAAGAGCTGCCTTCAAGCTGTCGATCTTATTCAAAATTAATTTGTTGTCAAATAATTTTGTACTTTGATGGAGGCCACAAAAGTGGTCGAAACTTAAGTAATGTCTGTCTCAAGCATATGCAGTTTTTATTAGAGGGCCGGTGAAACACGATGGAAATGATCATGTATTATATGTGTTTATAAGAGCGCGTATCGTTTATTAAAAAGTGAGTCACGTCTCTTCTGCGTAGGCCTGCGGTTGACATACACCGCCGATGGCGACCGGGTAATGCCCTAAAAGGCTCGCTAACACCTTCAAGGTCGAACCGCTATGGACGCCTACTCTTCCTTTTTCTGGCGACTAATTATGTGAACTTGTGTGTTTGTATTTTACATACTTGTATACACATATTGTGATCCGCATAGTTTCGTTGAATGTTTACCAAGTCGAAGAAACGATCCTGTTAGGTTGTAGTTTGGTATCGATTGCACTGGATCTGGCACACACCAGACGGGTGACTAATAGGTCTTATTTCCTATGTATCGCTAAAGCGCAATATTCATTATAAACACGAACACTTTTTAATGGAGGTTTCTGTATTCTGTACATTATGCATTCAGATGGTCATAAACTGTCTTGTGTGCTTCAAAATATAGGGTTGGGATAAAGTATGGAACCAAGCAAATAACTTTGGAACGGAAAGAATGATATTGCTGAAAATTTGCAGGCAAGTGTAGTGACGTATAATGCATCCGAAGACATTATGTTGGCTGTTAATGTACTTCCGGTTTAACCGGAAGTACCGACAACTTTTTTAATTTAAATGGGACACCCTGTATATTTCTGCAGATTTTAATACATCTTTTTTTTCCGAATACGTCCATAGTGAGTTTAGTATTAGTTTCTGTAAAAACGGGAAAGATAAAGCTTTAGGTTTTGGCGATCGCGTGAGAACTGACAAAGAAGTGTGTCAACTTTTCAATGATTTACATCCCGACAGGGGTCCTATAACACGTTCGGCGGTGACTAAAACACTAAAACGTTTTAATTTAACTGGAAATATTAAAAATTTACCTAAAACGGGAAGACCGCCACGGACGAATTTGTGAGACAATTAAAAAAGGTTTATCTTTCTCATTTTTACAGAAACAAATACTAAACCCACTATGGACGTATTCGGAAAAAAAGATGTATTAAAATCTGCAGAAATATACAGGGTGTCCCATTTAAACTAAAAAGTTGAAGGTACTTCCGGTTAGACCGGAAGTACATTAATAGCTAACATAATGTCATCGGATGCATTATGCGTCACAACATTTACATGCAAATTTTCAGCAATATCACTCTTTCCGTTTCAAAGATATTTGCTTGGGTCCATACTTTATCCCAACCCTGTATACTCAGTGACATTAGCTTTTCCTAAAAAACCTAATCTATCTGAAATCATTGATATTAGACCAATTAGTTCATTTCCTGTACTTTCCAAAATACTAAAGAAAATTAACTCATTTGTGGAAAAATGTTCCATAATGCCTGTCGCTCAATCTGGATTTAGGAAAAACTATACTACAGCTTGGCAATGACTTTAATATCTATAAACCACTCCAAAGCCTTCGACAGTATTAATCATAAACTTCTTATAAATAAATTAAATTACGTGATACATAAAGTATAGGACTTGATAAAACTGCTTTCTTTTTTTGAAAGTTGTCTCTCTCATAGAACTCAATGTATATCAGTTGATCAAAAAAGTTCTCCAACCTATTTGGTTCCCTCAGGTGGACCCCAAGATTCCGTATTGGGCCCATTATTATTTTTAATGTGTACTTTCGATTTATCCAAAGTTGTTGATCATTCTTTAATTCAATCATTTGCGGACGACGACATTGCTGTAATCCAGAAGATGTGATTGATCGAAGTATGATTTTACAAAAGGATATAAATCATTTGACGCAATTTTCTTCCAGCCACAACCTAAATATAAATCCAGGAAAGTCCAAAATTATGTTGTTTTGTGCTGAGCCAAAAAAAATATGTTATTTCAAAGTTAAAAATACATATCAATAACCAACATTTACAAACATTGGCTATACAAAGATTCTTGGAGTAGTTATTGACACCAAATTGAGGTTTACCGAACACGTTAAAAGTCTTTCTTAAAAACCTTATCTAAGACTTCGTACCTTGATTGCAAACAGATTTCATTTAAATTATAAGTTACGTAAGAAACTCTATGAGGCTTTGGTGATATCAGTCTTAAATTACTATAATATTTTGTTCTTTCCTTGTTTGGACTTCCTCGCTAAGAAAATAATCCAATTAATACAAAACAGTTGTGTTCGGTTCATCTTTAGAATGCGAAAATTTGACTATGATTCAGCTAAATGCCCTATACTTGAATGGCTAAAAATTAATGACTTTGTGGAGTATCATCATCCAGTTTTTGTACATACATTATTGCCAACGTCACACCTCCTTTATCTCAGAGAAAAAAATTAATTCAACAGTAACATATATACATAATATAACTCTCAAGAATAAAATTATTATAATACCACAATATATGATACCACGGAATATGTTCGAGTGAGCTCTCCCAGATAATAACAGCAAATGCCGTCCGAACGAGGAACACTAGAGAGGCTCTGCGAGCTCATCCTTACCAGGTCGAGGTTCCTACTCCCCGAACAAGTCTCCTTCAGCATTCCTTCTTTTGGATACAACCTGTAGCGTTTCAAATCTAACGTGCACCGACACTTATCCGCTCGCAGTGCTTCTACAGCGCCATAGCCTTTCAGTCTTTGCGGGAGGCTGACCATAAAAAAATTCTATACAAAAATATATAACAGCTGCATCATATTATATTTGTTTTAATCATTTTACCCCTTTTGGTACACTATAAGATTTTTATTTAATTCTTTTTTTGCATTGGTAAGAGTAGCGCTAGCTACACTTCTCCAATGAGGTATTATTATTATCTAACTACTATTATTATTCAGCTTTATACCCAAAAGGAATAATTGTCTCGCAATATGCGAAAAATTGAACGATAAAAATATGTTGACGATCCTGTAACAGAATAACCTTTTGCTATACACGCCTAGACATGGATAAAATGTGATAGCCCATGCCTGCTTGTGGTACCTCATCTGAGTAATTTGAACTTCTTAGGTTAACTATGCGGAGTCTATGGATGATGGTGGTCTCACCCTCTCCTATTCCAAACTTGTTCGATGGAATTTAAATCCGCTGAACGCACAGCTGCCTTGATTAAAGGAAAATGGTGATCCGCTACCATAGGTCCACCCAACCATTACTCAGACCTTCGAATATTTTAACAGTCCTGTAACATTTTTTTTGTACTTCACCCCCAACTTTTTTTTTCAAATAGCTCCCCCACAGCTTTTCCTACATAAATGAGATTATTATTCTATCCTCTTCCCCTTCAGCTCACTTAGTTTTCTTTTCATCTGTTTTTATTATCAAAATATTAGCCTCAAACAAATCCTTATTTTATTTATCTTATGCTTATGACTACGAAAAAAATAGTTTTTTGTATAAAGTCAAAGGTACTACAAGATTTTTAATAAGACAAGGACTTGTTTTGTGAAGGAAAAACTATTGGGTGCTATTTAAAAAAAGTTAGGGGTTGAGTAGAAAAATATTTTTTGAATGCATGGTATGATAGTGCTTTCAATAATTCCACTCAGTTTTCGTTTGAGCTTGAAAATATCACGTGTTAAGGAAATTGTACTCTGTATATATATAATGATTATAACTGAAAAATTATTATGCCGTTATGAAAAGCTAATTAAAGGCTAATTAAAAATCGTTAAAAATGGTAAAAATCGGTTGTTCTTAATGTGAAATGTATATTTTCAGTATAAACAAGATCAACAGCTTGGCCGACTTCCAGTTCTGCAAACGCTTAGAAGAACTATACATCCGTCAAAATGATATTCGAGATCTCAACGAAATAATGTACCTGCAGAGCTTGACGAACCTCAAGAACCTTTGGCTTGGAGAGAACCCCTGCGCAAACATCGAAGGGTGAGGACCTTTTAGGACTTGTATGTGTTTTTTTTCAATATGATTTAATTTATATCAAGGATGTCGTCAGCTTTAAATTAATCACGTTGTGTGACAGTTGTGGAGTCATTAAACGGTTTTTGTTTTTTATGAACTAACTTCCGAACTGACAAAGGGTGAGAGTGTTGGGTTCTCGTGGTTGATAAATTCAACATGACAGCTAGCATCTTAGGATTATGTTGTCTATCTTATGGCTAAATGATGTGATACGCAGACTGCAACCCCACGATGTGATAATACTACATCTCATTCGGGTATCGAACAACAAACAATAAGGAAACCTGGAAAACTCAAACGTCAGTAAAGTTTCTTTTCAAGTGTAGTTGGGACAGAAAAACGCTATGGAACACAGAGAGGCAACCACAGAATAAGGTAAAAAGATTACATATATCTCTTATTCATAGAGATACTAAAAGTGTTCTAGGATATGAGATGACGAATAATTTAAAAATACTAAATATTAAAATGCTAATAATCCGAAAACTACAAATTTTTTAAATAGACAGCTTTATACAAAGTTGCCCTTAATTTTTATGCTAAATATGCTAAAATTATAAAACTGTTGGGTTTCTATTTAAAAACATGACTGAATTTGTTTTATCTAACACTGTTCATTTTTTATTGCTGTCTATAAAGTTATTATTAAAATCTCAAGTTGAATAATAAGTTCTTCCTTTGAGACAGTGTTTTGGCATGAAAACGTGGATTTTGGCATAAAATTTAAAATTTTCGAACACAATTCCAGTATTATAAGATTTAAGTTAAATGTCTTTAGAATTGCAATAATAGATTTAGGATGTTCTATTTAAAAAGACTAAAAAAACCTGCCTATTCTGTGACATAATTGAAAGTATTTTTAAAATAATATGCAATATTATTTATCCTTTCGGTTTTGTATTAAACATTGTACCTGTGAATAAGAGAGATATGTTACTTTGCGAAATGGTTGACTCACTCTGTGCAAAATATCCAATAATCGGTTTTTTTGTATCCCATAAATTGTTCTTTGACAAATATACAAAACTTATTATTTTGCTTTAAAAGTTTATTAACCTCCCCCCAAAAATGTTTAATTATACCAGAAATGATCCGAGCCTATCGAAAAAATCGTATAAAACGTTTATTTTTTCTCTACACCGTATCGAATAAGCATCATAATACAGTCAAAAAATGTGCCTAACATAATATCATGAAATGGGAAAAAATATTAACGACGAAAGCAGTATTCATGCTCAATAATTTTGAACTAGTAAACATTTTTTAGTTTTTTGATAGGGCGAACAATGTGAAGCATTTTGACAGATAAGTTCACCAGCACTTGATTGATGTCTGTTGATTTGTTTTTAGCAGGAGTCTGTATGTTTGCAGTATTGTTGCAGCTCGATATTGATAATTGCTCTAGATGTTTTGTTCAATAAATTTCGTGATTCTAAGATAGGTTATTGGCTTCAGTTCATTATTTGTGAGTTCTATGATGAAACGTGTTATTTTGTGTTGTGTATACAGAAAATAAATACCCAAGAGTAAACTGTTCGTGATCAAAAATTAATATATAAGGAAGATCGCAACGCAACGTAAGAACGATAATAACATTTACATGAACATGTTATTAAATATTCAAATTATTCAAATATGGAATATATTATCTTTCTTCCATCTTCAGACAAATTATTATTATGAGTTTATTCACTTTGTGTATTATATATTTATCGTTGGCTGATGTTGTTTCCCTAGATTGTGAGCTCTATGATTTTTTTTTACTATTTTAATTCTTACACTACGGCTGCACTTCAAAAAATACGTTGAATTTTAAGTAAGGACTTCGAAAAGTTTTGTCAAAAATCAACTATAATGTTGAAATATTACCAGCTGTAGTTGTTATTTGTTGTATAAAACTATCAGTGGTATTGGAAAATATTGCTTCTAAAACCCTAACTTTAGAAACATACAGAACAAACATTAAGTGAAAAATCCAACGCACATCATTTGCGTTACCCGTATAAATGTGTTAATCAATGGCGTTACTCCAAAATTGTGGAGCATCCGAAAAATCAACTTTTTTTAAGTATCTTATAACTGAGGATATCAGCTGATACCTCTCTAACTCTTGCCCAGCTGCACACTATTCTTATTCTCGACCTTTGTTTCCGCTAAAGATATTACGCTAGCTCAAACGGCTCAGTTTTTTTATAATGAACGATGATATTGCCTACAGCTGGTGTTTTTTTAAATACTTCAGGAACAAAGAGGTATTATAAGATCTTTTAGCTTTTCAAACGTCGTAGTTAAAAAGTAAAAAACTGTCCAAGTATTGCACACATTAAAAGTGTGTCTAATCTGAAAAGCGTGCCTAATTTGTTGGCTTATTAACTCATTCATATTAAAATGATTTTATGCTCTTATCATCCTCATTTGTTTCATTCAAGACATTCTGGGAATCAAGAAGCGTAAGTATTTTTTTATCTACATGTCAGTTCTCTACGCTTTAGCTTTAGAAGGAATAATTATCGTATTACAAGGGTTACAGTATACATATATTCCGATTTGTATGTTCATTATCAAATAACGACCGACCAATACATCCATGCAAATATGAAACCAACAGAAGTTAATTTTTTTCTACAAATATCTAATAGGTTCTCGGTTTTTTACCACAAGTTATATTTCAACAAGTAAAATACAGCGTGTGGCAAGATTGCCGAAGTAGTATAATATTGCGGGGTTGAATTTTTGGGGAATAGTTTCTGTACAAAAGCTTTTAATTTTTTGCATGCCTCTTCGATGATATTTAGCTTCGTACTTGAATTTCATCTTCGAGATAATTTTGCAACTTCACGATTTCAAATATAAATTAGTTCGTGACCGCAAAATGGAAACACTTTTCAGTCAGATAATACCCTATACTCTAAGTGCCTCCCTCTTTAAGGTGGACCTCAACAAGGTTATACATAGCACATAAAACTTTTCCGGGCTGTTCGATGGTGTCTTGACATGGACCTGCAGAGTAGTTTAAAGGCGGGTTCTCACGATTCAGTTTCGCTGAATCAGTTTGACTGATTACTTTTCAGTAAAACTGATCAGTGGGTTTGTGCTTTCAGTCAAACTGAAAGCCAGTCCTACTTTTCATTCATTTTGACTGAATCAGTATTGAAAAATGAATACAAACGTTACTTTTATTAATGCTAAATAGGATAAAATTATTCATTAAAACTTAACAAAGAGAACAAACATCGCTTTCAGTATCACTGAATCAGTTCTGATTCAGCGGAACTGAATCGTGAGAACCCGCCTTAAGTGACACCATAACTAAAGCTTCAAATGATAATATCCGCTTTTGTCACCAGCAATTTAGTGTTCGAAACCACAGTGATTTTCTATGTCACTTAAGCAGTAACAGCTATTTGAAACTCACTGTGATTTTGGTGACTGGCTATCAAGAAAAGTTTAATTATTTCACTATGTTCTTTGTACTCCTGTTTAAAAATATATGGTTAATAAAACAACAGAAAATGAAACGAAGGAGATTCAGTAATGTTCAAAACAAACTAACCAATAATTTAGACAACGAAAATAAATTAAACAGTTACAATAAACCAACAAAAAAGATACATGAATATTTGATAGTCTTTGCGGAGTTTCAAGTCTGAAATGAATTACGGATTGACAAAGCGATGATTAGTCGCTCTAGGCAACATGGGTCAGTAGGAACAATAGCTTGTCTGCAACACCAAGGAGGACATTTCGAACAATGTTTGTAACATTTGTTTCTTTTTTTCCCAAAATAAATATGGTGACCACTAAGTATTTTGTTTTATTGCCTTCTCAACTGCCGGATTAGACAATAAAGGGTCATATTCAAACCATCATAGCTTCTGAACTATGATATTAAAAGGGTAAGATGTAAAGTAATTTTTTTAGAGAACATGCTGTTCTACCTTTTAGAAATGAAAAAAATGTAGGTTAACAGCTTAGATTTTTTAAAAAGCTGAAATTGTAAAACACCCAAAAAATTACATGATTATTTTCTTAATTTTTTTGCCCTTTTATGAAATAAAATTTGGAAAATGTTCACCACTAGTTTATGGTCTACATGGTTCGCTATCGAATGAGACTTTTTTGTGTTTGTAGAACCTCCACATAGGTAGCTATGGCTAAATTAGTACAACACTCGTGCATGAATTGAACAAACCACAAAATGGCTGCCATTTTATTATGGTGGGAGAAAAACTACTTTTGAGCAATGATTTTTATCTCCCTAAAGGCTCCAACACCGATGACCGCGGACAGATTGTGTACCAATTCGACTGTTACACTTTTACAACACGCTTTATGCTGACGTATTCTATGTGCAGGTATCGGTTAGCAGTGATAAGAGCTTTGCCCCAACTGCAAAAACTAGACAACGTAGCGATAACTCAGGAAGAAATGCGTGAAGCTCAACGACGCGGCAAAATTTTAGCGCATCCCGATGACGAAACACAAGAAGAAAGCGAAGAAGAGTATCAGTCTTCGCCCACACAGGCGGCAGTTCAGCAACAGCCGCAGTATAATAGGTAAGCGGGGAGGCGGTGTTAAGGGGAGCATAAGGGGCCTGTCCCATCCTCCTAGTGATCTTTCAAGTTGAAAAAAATTAACAAAGGCCCGCACTAAACGTATTAGTTGAAAGAGCATATTTATCGCGCTTAACTGGTCTATAATTAAAATCACATATGTTTAAGCATAAACCCTTTATTAACGTTTTTGCCGTGTCTGTAGCGTGACATTAATTGTCAGCTACCCAGGTACATTTTTATTTTTTTGAGAACTAGATGTTTTTGTATAACTCACAACAGCGCAGTATGACAGGTGACAGGTATGCGGGGACGTGTACCAAGGGGGTTCAGTCTCCGTTTTAGTGCGGGCTATCAGTGAGGTTTTGATGACTGAAGTGGAAAAAAATTAGCAGAATTATTAAATCTGTCTACTGAAAAAATAGTCTTAAGGCCGATTTTATCAACAGGCGCATTTTAACAAAGACTTTGACCAATCAGAGCAGCCCATTCAAGAACACGCATCTGTCAAAGTACTCTGTAAATTATTGATTTCTCTTAAAGTTTACCTAAAAAGTTGAAAAATCACATGCTTTATATACAATCGACCATTATGAACCATCTAGTATCTTTTCCAGTCTGATTTTCCATCCTAAATGGGTGAAAACGTGCATTTTCTCGCTTAACAAAGATTTTAGCAATTGCTAATTTCAACCAGTCAGATTCCGCAAAAACTGTACATTTGATCGCTAGTTTTTTCTTCTACCAAATGATAATGATCACAAAAAATTAGGGTTTTGAATAATTTTTTTTGTGACAAATGGAGAGATCAAATATAAGTTTTACAACAAAGCTTTTTGTTTTCTTTTTTTTTCGCAATAATTCAAAAGTTATATCAAAATAAAAACGGGTTTTTGAATCCAATACCGAAAACACGCCGACGGCTTCTGAACCCGTGTGACGTACTTCGTAAAAATACTTGTAACAGTTGTAACTAAAATGTATATTCGCTGCAACATAGGCGATGAATGAAGTTTGCAGCTCGAGACAAAGTCAACGATCCAAATAAATATCTTTTTGAATGTTTGAAATTAGATCACAAATCCCAGTAATAAAGTACCTAATCAAATATGTACCGTTGAAGCGATCCTTTGTACAAGATTGTGGGTGGCCGAGTGGCATAGTGGTCGACACCGTATCGCTTAGTATCGCTGTATTCGTGGGTGGTGTTGGTTCGAGACCCAGCCCGTGCAACTTTTTTTTATTTTTTTTTTATCCAAAATATTCATTGATATGCTTTGTACTCATGTTATATCATGTTTATGTACCATCGACATAAACGTGTTTTGGAATCAAATGTTATTAGATGTTTTACTAGTACAACAAAAATTACGAATAATTTTACTTTTTTGGAATAATTTCATTTTGATACCGCTATCAGAGCAATTGGCGATTGATATTGACGAATAAACTTCACTTCCACTGACTGAATTCTCCACCGCCTCCGGTACTTAGCTGTTGCAATATGTCAAGTAAAATGTCTAATAAAATTTGATTCAAAAACATTTTTATGTCGATGGTACAAAAAATGTGTGTAACATGAGTAAAAAGCACATCAATGAATATTTTGGATAAAAAAAAGGAGTTGCACGGACTGGGTCTCGAACCAACACCACCCACGAATACAGCGATACCAAGCGATACGGTGAGATATTTATTTCGATCGTAGACTTTGTCTCGAACTGCAAACTTCATTCATCGCCTATGTTGCAACAGATACACACTTGTTACAACAATAGTTTTGTTATAAAACTTATATAGGATATGATGAAAAGTGTCATCCTGCTTTGACCTTTTGTTTTCAATATTGATAAAATACTATTGGATGATATTTATTATCCTAGCCCGCAATACCCAATAGAACTAGAATAGAATAGAATAGAATAGAAATAACATCCAATAGAAAAGCTTTGTTAAATATGCATGTTGATAAAATCGGCCCTTAATCAAATGATTATAGAAAAATTTAGGCAGTTGATTGTAGTCACTAGCCTAGTTTGAGAATGTAAGCAATAGCCCGTTATGACAACAGAGTTTTCATGTAATTCTTAATTGGTACCTAGTCTAGTCTAAAAAACTACATAAAGTGGGGTAGTCTGATCACTGGTCGTATTTCCTATAGGTACCAGGAGTATTCAGAACAGGAATACAGTCCACCACAACGTAGTCCTCAAAGACAAGAAGTAACCGTAAGTTAAATTTATTTGTTCCAGTGTGGTTGATATCTTACTGACTTAAACTAATTATTCAAACCAATATTTGAGTGTTGAATCACGATTTTTGTAATCCATAACCGGTGCATTCGTTAAAAGCGTTTCATTTGAGCTTAATTAGTTTATTAATATCTGTCAATATTGAAAGACTCTAAACCCTATTGCGTTTGAGAAACATCCACAATGTCTCCAATTACTGAAATCCGATAACTAAAAATTATTACTGAAAGATGCGTGAACATAAATTTAATTGTTGGTTCAATTATCATAAATAACTTATAGTTAGATGATGATATGATAATGAAGTGTAAAAATGTGTAATTGTGTTGAATGTTGAATTTGTGACCGTGAAAATAGAAAAATACGTCAAAATGACAGTTCATAAAAACAATTGTGTTGATTTTTTGAAAAACACAAGTTGACATTTCCAAATAAATATTTTTTATCAACATGATTTTCTTTAACTGATTGTCTTTTAAACACAGTATGGTAATCCAAATTAACTTTTTGCTGAATTTCTCCGATCATAAATCCGGACACCATAGATAAAAATAAGTATTTTACTTTGTTTGATAGTACTAATTTTAACAATCACCGCTAGCGTTCAGTGTTCCATTTGCTCACTAATGGCATCTAACATAAATCCCATTACACAGACAACAGAGTATGACTTAGAAGAAAGTGAAGAC
The DNA here is from genome assembly GCA_951848785.1 of Callosobruchus maculatus. Taxonomy (NCBI): domain Eukaryota; kingdom Metazoa; phylum Arthropoda; class Insecta; order Coleoptera; family Chrysomelidae; genus Callosobruchus; species Callosobruchus maculatus. The sequence goes on from CATOUR010000032.1 coordinate 6,993,389, forward strand.
GTGTACCCTAAAGAAGACGCCTCAGAAGATAGTCAAGAATATTCTCCACCAAGGCAGGTGAGGGTAGCTTAATCACTAATGCGATGTTTTTATGTAGTATATCTACTACTGTTCTAACGTAAAAAGTAGCATCGTACCTGCATCAGAGCAGTCAAATCAAAGAACTTAGTACATTTTGTTACTAACTTCTTGCTTATTTTTATTTCTCGAACATGTCTTTAACCAATTGTAACTTCTTTAAGTTCCTCACTAAGGACACTTACATATTTAGTATAAAAATTACGTGAAATGTATCAAGCTAGATCTTGCTTCCATGAACATATAACTTAGGCCCAGTTTCACAATCGGCAGTTAACTAGAGGTTGAAAAAACTAGTGGTTAGCGAACACAATGCGTTTCATAATTGACGGTTTACGTCAAAAGTTCTGGTTATCCAGTAGTTAAGTTAACCTAAGGATGAAATATGTGTTATCTCTGACGTTTGTTGTGGTCAACCGATGACACATAGTGTTGCTTTGGAGGTTATAAAAACATGAATTTTGACATTGACGTCTAAGACGTCTATGGATTTTGATTACAGTTTGTTGTGACATCAATCAAAGATATGAATACAAAGGTTAGGTTTCTTTGTCAAAGGGTTAGGTTGTATTTACAGAACACAATTATGGCAGTACTCTGAGAACCATCCGTGCTGCCAACTTGAAGATAAATAAGCTTAACCACTGGTTTTCTTTCTGAAACAGAGCGATCCGCTAACTACTGGTTAACTTCCATCTGTCGGTTAAATTACTACCAGGGGTTATGAGTGTGAAACTGTGCCTCAGATCCTCATTTTTATCCAGGAAAAAGTAGGATTGCATAATGTATAAGGCCTTAATGCATAATTGCGTGCATGATTTCCTTTCACTGAACTAAATCTGCTAACACCTTCCAGGCAACTCCTCCTAGGCGAGCTGAACAGATAAGAAGGAGTTATAGTCCTGAACCGGAGTATACAGAAAGGCGAAGGAGCAGCTTCGAAAGAGAATCTCCTCGACAACAGCAGTATTATGACGTAAGTTTCATCGACTAATAGAGTAAGTAGTTAACAAACATGTATGCGATATTTCATGAGAGTACTAACTCATTAAAGCAGTCTGGAATACTGGTGCAAGTACTAACCTAACTTTCCAACGTAGAAGTAATAGCCTGTTTTTTCGTCCAGACTTGAATGGAATGTTCAGTTATGCCGGTATCAAATATGGTGGACATTATTCATGGAAGTAGCCCAAGTCAGTAATAAAAGACTAAAGCATCATGTATCATTCCCAATTAATATACTAAACATATTTCATCGCAGAAATCACCACCTGCTAACAATTCATTTGACGAAACAACATCACCTGAAGCATCAGCAACTAGAGAAACTAAGCTCGTCAATAGTCAGTCAGCCAGTTGTATTAAGGTAAGTAGTAACGCTACTTCACTTTATAACATATTATTTGAACTAAAAACACAAAAATTGCTTCTTAAATTTGGAACACGAATTACACAAAACATTTCTCTGTCAAAAAATTGTATCTTTTCCTTTATGTCAGGGTACTTCTCTGAGGTAATTTTAGTGGTATAGCATTTATAATCTTAATTATAACAACCAGTATGATTCAATAAATCGTATATAGATATATGGTACCACCGAAGGTACGACCTATCATTGAAATCACTATGTGACTTCTGGTATTACTAGACAGAAGTGGGCCTCCCTAAATATTGACTGTATTCTATGCAATCGGTACTCTGTGTGCCATTGAGATCGACAAGACGTGACATTCACCATCGCTTCGTCTCTATCAGCCCTATACGCCATGCTTCTTTATTTTAAAAAAAACTAATATGTGTGAATATCTTTTACTAATTTTATTGCACCTAAATAGTTCCTTAAACCGAGGATCTTCTACAGAGAAAAGGTCGCTTTCATCTCTCAAAGCCTTGTGGCTGTATTCTTCTGCTCTGATCTTTTTTACTATCCGTGTTTGTGTCGTTTGATGAAAAACGGTATTCATATCATCCGTTCTCTTTATATTTGGCCTAATGAAATAGATCATGTCAAGGAGAAATATAGTCTGAAAGTGGTTTAGGTTAGGCAATATTGTAGAATATAAGTATTTAATATTATTTCACAGAATGTTGTCTTCGCAAAGCCTGAATATCTGAGACAAAAGCTGATATTTAATTATGAGATTCATGACAGAACTGCTAGAAATCGTTACATTAGAACAACGCCACACACCAAAACTTTATTCCGCAGAAATTTTTTATACAATGCAGCCATTTTTTATAATCAATTGAATAATTCTTGTTGGGACTGATAAATTTAATCTGTAGCTTGTTAATGCAGCCTCCTTTTGGTATCGTTTTACAAAATCAATAAACATTTTTCTTTGTCTTCGTTAGGTAAACATCCTGACAAGACTTTGTGTCACCGCATTAATTTTTTATGTATTTTATCACATTCATTTTTATGTATGTTCTTTCGGTATCAATAATTATCGGATTGTTAAATGAGATGTTACAGACCACGGCGCAAAACGGAAATCTGTGAACGAACATCGATAACGGCAATAGTAAGATAATCTAAACGAGAGATATTTTCCAACTTGCTAGTGAAATGGATTGTTTGTATCTAATTTGTAATGATAGCACTGCCCACGTGGAGTAAAGATATAGTTTGAAAAGCATCCCTTTCAAGAGAGCTCATTTAAAAATTCTTCAACCTCCCACCTAAGAAATCAACCAATCAAAGGTGATTTTTATCCCGGATGTAGATAGGATGTAACTATGTTAATTTGCATTAAGCGTAAGCTCAAGATTGCCACGTTGTTAAAATTTTGCCTAGTTTTTCTACAAGGGATGTAGACTTTATTTTATGTTTATTTTCTTTTCCACTTTTTAATTGAATAAAAGTAGACTTAGACTGTTTTTTTTACTTCTGTGTAATTGGCATCGATTGCTGTGGCCATTAGGCTCGTGTTCTGTGTAGGCTTTGTTACTATTTCCCGGCACCACTGTAGGAACAGCACTGTTAATTAGAAACCATCAGTGAAGCCTCATGTTATTCCATTTTTTTGCATTATTACGTAATTCGCAGTTTACTCTGAGAATGTTTCCAAGTTACTTTTCACAATTTCAGTCATCATTCGGCAACACTCGTCTTTAACAACCTGTCACTAGTGTCACGCATACATAACCTCCCCTTGTGTCACGACTGTCACGGTATCTTTAACCAAAGGCCTTTAAGGAAACAGTGATCTGGATCCGGATCGATCAGTTATACGTTAAACAGCTGTCAAGTGTCAAAACAGATGGTTAGGAAAAACAGCCACTGATCTGAATCATCCGATCGCAGTCACTTACCATACAAGAGTGAACTGATCCTAGATCACTTTCCGAACGTCAGGATCAGTGATCCTTGTGATCGGGTTAACCCGATCATAGTTTCCGTAAACATCTGTCAATGTCAATAAGAGAAAAGGTCAGACGACAAAGTAGGATCACATTCTAAAGATAACTGCGAAAAAGACTTATTACGTCACGCTTTGGCGCGAAATTTTATGTTTGAACTTTGGAGGGGATTTTAAGTAACTTCGCGTTCACAGAAAAAAAGCAAAAATGTTCGTTGCATGGTTTTTGGAGACGTAACATCAATATTCCGTCATAAAATTTTTGTTTGGAAAATACCCCATTACCTCCTCTGGAGATTATCCAAAAAAAAAAAACAGATTATACTTATTCCAACTATAAGTGTCCGAGAGATCATTTTAGGTCGCGAATTGATATACAAAAAAAAATCGACAATCGAATGGTAATAATCGAACAAAGGCGCTATTGCAACATAGGTGGATATATATGATTTTCTATTAAAAATAAGAATATCTATCGCCGCCTCGCTACTCTAAGCAAACAAATGTAGCATAATCTTCTGCAGATTACTATCAAAACATAACCGCTCACTTTGGGCCCCTTGAGTTCCCTTGAGTAATGCTCAAGGGATTCTTACGGGAACCTCAAGTGTGTCCCTTCTTTTGTATCTGTTTCCTAGACAACATCTACGAGACGGCGGGCAAACATTTGACGACGTTGTCATATTCCAAATATAAGTCAATTTGTTATGCCTATGCCTACGCATTTTGATGTGTTCTGTTATCTCTTTTTGTTTTGTGCCAGTTTCTGTCACATCCGGACATGTTTCCGGATGTGACAGAAACTGACAACACCTTACTTTTTTTTTTTATGGTCAGCCTCCCGCAAAGGCCGAAAGCCTATGGCGCTATAGAAGCGCTGCGAGAGGACAAGTGTCGGTTCACGTTAGATTTGAAACGCTGCAGGTTGTAGCCCTCGGGAAACAAATTCCCCGGCAGCTGATTCCACAGCGTCGAAGTTCTCCAAAAGAAGGAATGCTGGAGGAGACTGGTTCGGGGAGTAAGGACCTCGACCTGGTAAGGATGAGCTCGCAGAGCTTCTCTAGTGTTCCTGGTTCGGACGGCCTTTGGTGTTATTATCTGGGAGAGCTCACTCGAACATCTTCCGTGATAGAATCTGTAAAAGAGGGATAGGTCAGCCACCCTCCTTCGATGTTCCAGGCTGTGGAGGCCCTTTGTGAGGTTAGGCGTATCGATTAATCTAATTGCTCTTTTCTGGATAGTGTCCAGAAGCTTTAGAGAGTGTTTCGGAGCGCATCCCCACACATGGGAGCAATACTCCAGCGATGGTCGGATCTGTGCCTTGTAGAGCAGCAGCAGTTGCTCTGGTGTATACAACTTCCTAGATCGGAACAAAACTCCAAGCTTCTGGGATGCCGTTTTAGCAATACTGACGACGTGGTCGTGCCAGGACATGTTATTGTTGATGTTGATCCCCAAAAGCTTGACGGAGGGTGATTCGACTATGGGGTGGCCCTCCATTTCCACGGTTGGTAAGCCATCGTGAGACTTCTTTGTAAGTGTTGTTGCCTGAGTTTTTTGTACGTTGAACTGTACTTTATTTGCTAATCCCCACTCGACAATTGTTTTGATATCAGCGTTGATCTGTGAGGCATGCTGCTGGCGCCGACGTACCGTCTCCTGGGATGATAGTGGCTTGCCTGGTTCCATGCACGACACTAATGTACTGTCATCTGCGAAGCTGTAGATTGGATTGGATGTTATTTCCAACAGCTCGTTGATGTACAGCAGAAACAGTGTAGGGGATAGGACAGATCCCTGAGGAACACCTGCGTTTATTGAAAATACGTCTGATGAACAGCCCTCGACTACAACAAACAGAGATCGGTCGTTCAAAAAGCTATTCAGCCACTGGCGCAGGCCAGGTGGTAGTCCATAAGCAGCGAGCTTGACCAGAAGTCCGTCATGCCACACTCTGTCGAACGCTTTCGATATGTCAAGTGCAACAACACGGGATTCGCCATGATTTTCTATTGCTTTGTTCCACAAGTGAGTGACGTAGGCAAGGAGGTCACCTGTAGACCTGTGCTTACGGAAGCCATACTGGCGATCATTTATGATGTTATTGTTGTCCAGGTATTTCAGGAGCTGTGCGTTAATGACAGTCTCCATAACCTTGGACATGATGCTGAGAAGAGCCACAGGTCTATAATTGGTGGGATCAGTTTTTTTGCCTTTCTTAGGGATGGGTTGTACGCAGCCAATCTTCCATGAAGCGGGAAACATGCCTCGTTGATACGAAAGTTTGAAGAGCTTGCAAAGAATATGTGCAAGCTCAGCGGCACAGCGTTTAAGGACAATGGCTGGAATTTGGTCAGGACCAGTAGCTTTATTCGTGTTCAGTTTTTGGAGGATGTTTTTAACATCTCGATGTTGAAATTTGACCTCTGCCATTCTCGAGCTCCCGCTTATAGTGGTGGTCGGAGTACTACCTTGAAAGTCTACAGTAGAATTGGCTGCGAAGAGTTTCCCCAAGATGTCTGCTTTTTCTTTAGGAGCAGAAGCGATGGACTTGTCCTCTCTGGTCAAGGGTGGTATTGACGAATAGGAGAAGTTCTGACTAACAGCCTTAGCTACAGACCAGAATGTTCTGGACGAACTAGGACATGAGAGGAGCTTGTCCTTAATTTTTTGGTTGTGTTCCTCCTTGCTGCTGTCAATCACGCGTTTACAATGATTTCTGGCGTCGATAAAACTGCGGTGGTTCTCGGCATTTGGATTTTTCCTCCATTCTTTGTAATGTTGGTTTTTAGTGGTAACTGCATCTCTACAACGCTGATTGAACCATGGCTTGTTTTTGGAGGGATGCTTGACGACATGAGGAATATAGGCTTCCATGCCGGATATTAATACCTCGGTTATTTCTTGGGCGCAAGCTGATGGGTCTCGTGACTTGAAGCAGACGTCGTTCCAGGGAAAGGACTGGTAGTATTCCCTTAGGTCGTCCCACTTTGCTGATCCGTAATGCCAGACCCGGCGAGGCTGTGTACTGTGGAGATCTGGAAAATGCATTCTGCATAGCGTTGAGATGGTGTTATGGTCAGACATTCCCAGTGGGGCGGTTACTTTCACTGTGTAGATTGTTGGAGTAGTTGTGAGATACAGGTCCAACAGACTAGCAAAATCTCCGTGGCGGCTGGGGATCGTTGTTGGTTCTTTGACTATCTGCTCCAAGCCGCAGCTAATAGCGAAGGCTTCAGCTTCACGTCCCTCGTCGTCCGTTTTGTTTGAGTGTTTGAGCCAGTATGTGTTGTGAACGTTGAAGTCACCCAGAAAGACTATCTCTGAATGAGGATGATCTGATTGCAGCGCGTCCACAGTGGCTGAAAGCTTCTCGAAGAGCTCTTTGCAGTTGTTACTGCTTGGTGGCCTATAGATGCAGCATATAAATTTGGATTGATTTTGGAAGGATATTTTTAGCCATATGATGTCAAATCCTTCCAGTTCGAGCTCTTCTTCTCGATGACAAGAAAGCCCAGATTTAACGTACACGCATACGCCAAACCTACGTCGAAATCGGGTGTATAAGTCATATCCGGGATATCTGAAGCAATTATCCATTGTTGAAGAGCCGACTTGAGTTTCCGTAAGAGCCAGAATGTGTGGCTTCTCTGCCTGAAGGTGTTGATGGACAGAGTTTATGTTGGAGGCAAGACCTCGTCTATTTGTAAAGTCGGCTCTGAACAAGTTTCTCTGGCCTTCGGGCCTGTCGTCAGTGCGAAGTTGCTGCGAAGGCTGGCTTCTGTTGTTAGCCTGACGAGGAGTGGCAGCACAATTCTTTAGACAAACTTCGCTTAATGTTCCCCCCGGACCACCTGGCACCCGGAGATCCGAACGGCCAGGCATTTTACCTCCGGAAACTTTTGATCCTGGAAGAGCCATTGAGCATTTTTTACTTCTAATTAATCCAATTTGTCACTTATGAGAAACCGGGAACATCAGCCCAGCGACGGAACATGAACCGTGAGGCCATTTGGCGCCGCCTATTTCCGGGAATCTATTTCTAGTTTCCGGGAAATATTCCGATGTGGGGGTGATTGCACCACGGGCGAAGCTAAGTGACTACACTTCTCCCCCCTGTGGCTGATTGCAGAGATAATAGTACATGGTGCACCGTCGTCGGTGCAAGGTGTACCATCACCTCTGGGCGATGGGGTCGCCACATCCCTACGCCCTACTGCAAAATTAATCTACAAAATCGCCTTGACTGCAACGAAATATCATGTTGACATGTCATGTTGACATTCCGTTGCTTGAGTATTACTCAAGGGAGCCTTACGTAAGGGATCCTCAAGTAGCTGTCGAAACACAAAACCACTAAACATACAACCCTCAAGTATTAAGGGACTCTTAAGCATCGACTATGAATACGGCCCTATATATTCTAATTTATTGATATATTCTAATGTTTAAAACAAAATACTTCACTTATAGGAATATACGAATGGGGATAGGTATGTTTCGTCATCGCATGGAGGAAGTACGGAAATAACTCAACCACAAGAAAAACGTGATAAGTTCACCTGCGCTGCTGCAACTCACAGACCTCCTTTCACCAGGCGACCTGTAACAAGGGTAAGTAGATTTTGTATAACATGGTCAGTTTTGTAAAATAAATATGTCCGAAACTTTAGTTTTACGTAAAATGAATCCCCGCATAATTTTTGATATGATGAAGGTGATAATGCTCATCACTGTAAACTTTATCTGTGTTTTTACTTAGTTAACCTTAGTAAAAACTACTCCAGTACCCAAAAGCTCATAAGTAGAGGTTATAGTAAACTGTTCGAAGACAACACATTTGCGGGGTAAAGGGAGTGGATCCCAACCACTCGTGTTGGCGAAACGTCAAGCAGCGAAGCGCGCCAAATTCAAGGCGGCGGAGCGTGACGACGCAGGCCGAACAGCCCAAGAACCACCGGACCATGACCGCGAAAACCTTACACAATACAGTAGCTTTGACTTTGATCTTCAAAAGGTGGAAAGGGATATCAATTTTTAGTCCCGGATTCATATTTGATTAGATTAAATTGCAGGTTTTACTAATAGTCGTGTGAAGGGTTGCATTAATCTATGCTACGTGCATCCGTCGTTACGCGGGCCTCAAACAAGAAAATTCACGTATTTGGATGTTCGTAGTAAGAACGATGATTTTTCAGTTAGCACTGCTTTGTATTGGATTGTTTAATGACCACCAAGACCCAGATAAGGGGTGTCCTTAGGCAAAAATAACCCTGTCGCATATCTACAGGTCAATTTTTTTACAGAATTCGAACATCCTATCAGCGGTGCTATGCCTAGTGAAAGAGCTGGACTATCCTAGTTTGGAAGTGGTGGAAATGGCGGTGCGATGTCGCATGGATGAATTAGACGAATGATCGAGACGATGTGATGATAAAAGCGCGTTCTAATATAGCACAATAACAATTAGCTTTAACCTATGGGTCTGAGTACTTCTACACATACACGTGATTGTTGTTAAGTTTGTAAGTTGAATATTTTAGTACCTCACACGTTTTTGGATTTTGCTTACTACGAGTTATGTCAACCAATTATTGTGACACCAGTGTTTTTCAAAAAAAGGAAAAGAACTGAATAAAACGAACATGCGAAATACCGAAAACTGTACGAGAGCTCCAGAAAATTAATGGTTGCTAATTTGACATTTGCTATTCCTGCATCAATGCATGCTGAAATCAATAATTAAATTTGGAGACAACCCTCATCTAAAAACACTGAATGTACTGCTTATATCGTTATCAGATTTTTAAACTTGCCAGATGGTTGCATTTTTTTTTCATGTCATAATACAATTAATTGTCAGAATGTCTGGAAAATAAAACAATTAATGTATTTCTTGCAAATGTTATGTTGTTTTCGATCATTAAAATTCTTGCATTGTAGGTGGATCAGTTACATGGATGCTTTAATGAATTTGCAATATTATCATAATTATATGACTTGCTTAGAGTAGTCTTCTGAGAGAAGTATTTTTGAGTGCATTGATTCAGACATGTATTTTAATCAGTAGTGTTTTGTGTGTTCGGATTATTTCCAATATTTGTGTATTTCTGTATTATTTTTATTTCGTTTTTATCTATAATTATGAGTACCTCATTCCATTAATTACTATATTGATTCCATTAGTGGTAGCTAAGGTTTTATTGACCTACATTTCGATGTCTGTAACTTAAAATGACCAAATCATTAAATTGGACATGTGGGGCTTATAAGATAGAGATACCTTGAGGGAGCTTGCTCGTGTATAGTCCTGAAAAATCTTGTTTTGTTGCTTCTTATAACACTCAACTACATCATTTGTCTTATCAAACTTCCCATGTTCACTTTAATATTATCCCACCTCAACGTTATTTACTTTTTAGTCATTAGAGCGATTCATTGTACATAATATTTATTGTTAAATGTATACTTAACTTCTCAGTCATGTCATATAGCTAGCTGTGTTTTAACTGCTTTATTAATCCCAAAAAATGGTTAACAGCTTACAGATGGGAACACAAAATAAACTGATATAAATATATAAATACATGGTGTCAACAGGTATTTTTTTGAGCTATTCATCCTGTTGAGCACTATGTATATAAAGAATCAGTGAAGAAAATAAAAATAAAATCCCATTAAATTAGTTCTTGTATCTATAATTTGTAATCAATTTGATTCCTCGCTCAGTATGTTAAACCATTGGTTAAACTTATTAAAAACACAGCGGCAGTTGTTATGGTGCTATTGGATGCTTTGTCAGAAAACGTAAAATGGTGCTTCAAATTAGCTATATGACATTTATATACTCTTATTCATCATGACTGCTAATCTTGTACCTTACTTTACTTATTAGGTTTATCATATATATTTTTTAATGCTCCATTACTATTTATTATTTATTAAATACATAGTCAATGATTGTTGAACGTACTATTTCCAAATGTCACCATTTTTGCAGTTTGTATACAGAAAAAGTACTGGCAATACACATGTATACAATCCAATTATCATATGTTGCATCACAAACCGAAATGACAGATAATAATTCCTTGTGATTCACCAGCAAATTTAGGCAGACTGCTAAAATTACAAATAACTTTGCTTATAAACAAAAGACACATCAAAGATCAACATATTGAAATAAAATATCTAGATTTTCGTTCAACTATTTTAGATATCTAATACGTAATTCTTTAATTTAACATCGAAATACGAACCTTCTTTTTTACGTGATTGCGTTTTCTTTCTACGGTTTGTATTATATTAGGATTCAGCATACGATACTTTGGAAAGGAAGGCGAAGGCTTATGGAAAATACTTTTATACTATATGCATCAAATCGCAATTTATATACTGCCACGTAAAAATAATAAAATCGACCATTATGTATTTTCTAGAATACACTTAATTCATTTTTAATATTATTCTACTGTTTCGTGCAATAAAACACCAAATAAATGACATAGACGCGTTGAAAGGTTGGCATTTTTATTCATTCGATTGAAACTCGAGTTCGGTTTGTCCTTTTTAGTAGGTAATAATCTAGAACTGTACATCAGTATGTTTTTGTACATTCTGAATTGCTGCCTTTATATGATCCAGAACTTCATAACTGCAGACACTGTGTGATATGCTGATTATATTTGAGAACACCACCTTCAAAGTAATACTTTTTAAATGACAAATAAGTTGGAGGCTTCAGAAGTATTATTAGGATGTACCATCATTTGTATAATTCATGTTCCTCGATCACGACTTCAAATGTAAATAATATCACTTTTTTACTTGACGGCGCGGCGTAACGAATTGACTTTAGCTTTAAAAAATCAATCAATATCTGGACAAACCATAACCTTCCTAGCCGATTTTTGCATATCCAACAGCTAACTTATAGATTTGATAATTCCTGAAATACATAGACCATTTGAGATGACTGGGAGGTCAAACAAAGGGTTTAAATAATCTAAACAGCAAGCATGCTTATGAAAAGAACCTTTAAATTTGTATTTTCCGTGATATTACCTGAACTTGGATGAGTGGTATCACTGGTAAGAATCTGTACAATTAGAAAAATGAACCAGTTGCATTTTTACGATCCTAAGTACGTCGTTAATAATCACTTGCAGCAGCATCGAAAAAACTATAAAACAAACTGATATTATGAAAATCCACTTTCGATACACACAAACGGAATTCTTTGTTAGTTCAAATACCCGCCGAACAGCCACGATTAGGGTTGCCACTTTTTAATATTTCTTGCTTGCATGTGGATTAAATTTTTAGCGGCATTACATTATATGACGTTTTGGAGGGTTCCGTGCCTCCTAAACCACCCTTAATACGTGTCTGTTGCCGAAGGGCTTTTGACCGATGATATTGTGATTGTGACGTCATCTTCAAATGATCTATAAGAATACTACTACACCAACTTCCACTATACAGCATGTAACAATACCTGTCAGCATGTCATTTATTTGGTTTAACGCTCAATAAACATTTATAACAAAAAAAAAATACAAAATTTTATTGCATAGTGCAATATTGTATGGATGACATAAGGCTTAATTATAATCAAATATTAACTTGTATTGTAAGCAGGGTTTGAACAATGGTGCATTTGATGCTAAATAATATTTGACAAAGTTTATGAGTATTGTGCAATGAAAATGTATAATCAAAAAATTATAATAATCAGTTTAATCTTGCCAACATTTTATTTGGGTTATTTTATTATAATCTGTATCAGGAGTGAAAAATACCACTTGCTGCATAAAACATACACGTTTTTGTAAGCCACTGGAATATTTTCGACAATGGCCGTAATAAGTTGAAGGTATAAAAATCGTTGTGCTATATAGAGTAAAGCAACTTCTCTTGCTCACGTTTTTTGCTCCTGATACGTTGTTTTTTCTTAAGACTTACTTCTTCCTTTATTGACTCAATGTAAAAGGTTGTCCGTAATTTTTATTAATCTAGTCTTTTATTATTTGTAACTTAAATTGCATTTTACAAGTATTATAACGAAGTATTTTTCAAATAAATTGTTTACAATTCTTAATAACTGTTTTTTACATTCCCGTGATATCCAAGCACAAGTGAGTTGCTTATTGCATAGTTAAGGCTGGGTCAAACAGAGCGAGTTCCAGAACACGGCGTAACGGCGTTTGTACCAAACATGTTTGTTTGACGGGTTGATACTGGAATGATACAACATAACGGAACACTTAACGCGCCGTTAGAGAACACCCTCTGTTAGACCGAGCCATAACGGATGGACAGATCGACGCAATAAATTAATTATTTTTCCTAAAGTTTTGCTTCATCAAATGTCCAGAAATGTACGTATGTTCATGGGATGGGAATTAAAATAGATCTATTTTCGGTCTTATTGGAGATTTACATTATCCCAAAATAAAATGTAAAAATATTCGATAGTTTTATTTTCTAAACTCGAGTAGGCATAAATTACTATTTTCATAAAATTACACATAAAAACATCCAGCAAAGTATTAAAACAGGGCGCATGATGGATGACGTTGTTTATTGTCAGTGGCACTTGTTTCGTGAATTCAAGTTTGAATAACAACATTGTAATGCAAATAATAAGTATGTTACTTCACACCAATTCTCTTCAGAGACATTGTATTTTGGTAAAGTGTGGAACCAAACGCAAGAGATAAACAGCATAAACGATATTCAACAAATTAATCTAAGTGACGCTGCTGACGAGAATATATCGCAGGCGGCCGAACAGCTGATTAAGCGAACACTACGCACGTAAGTAACTATGACGTCAGTGGCTTGTTTTGGACACGCTATTTTGACAACGTGAGGCCACAGCATAGTAAACAACCAGCACAATAACTCGGGTTGGCGGCAATTACACGCGTGTCCCCACTTTCGGATGATTTTTTTGTAGGGATAATGCTAACGATATTTCGATATTTGTACTTCTTCACTAATATCGAGTATTTTTATCTTAGACACTTTTTGAGCGATTCCAAGCTGGTATCGATACCTTTGTAGAGGTATCGGTATCGAAAATAATTATACAGGGTTGGGATAAAGTATGGAACCAAGCAAATAACTTTGGAACGGAAAGAGTGATATTGCTGAAAATCTGCAGGCAAGTGTAGTGACGTCTAATGCCTCCGAAGACATTGGGTGCATTCAGCAGACGCAACAGTTGCGGAGCAGCTACCAAATTTTCTGCTGAACGCGTGCGCTACCTAGCAGCTACCGCTCCAGCGGTCGCCATTTTTTGTAGCGATAGAAAAGTACGCTCACTTGGAGCGAAGCGGAATAAGCTACTTTTGACCTTGTGAGTGTCACATGCTATGACACTTGCGTTACAGGTTATAGGTTATGTTGTCATATTTAAAAGGAAAAGTCCACACTACTTACACAGTCCAAAACTTTGATACCATTTGACATACCTTTTTTATTTTTAATAACCTCAAATGTGACCACTCATTTGACAGTCGTACAAATAATGCTTTTCAGCAGAAAGCAGAACGCCAACTGTTGAGATGTAGCGGCTACAAAAGTAGCGGCTCCCGATCTTTCTGCTGAATGCAACCATTATGTTAGCTATTAATGTACTTCCGGTTTAACCGGAAGTACCGTCAACTTTTTTAATTTAAATGGGACAGCCTGTATATTTTTGCAGATTTTAATTCATCTTTTTTTTCCGAATACGTCCATAGTGGGTTTAGTATTTGTTTCTTAAAAAATGTGTCTCACAAATTCGTCCGTGGCGGTCTGCGGTCTTCCCATTTGAGGTAATTTTTTTTGTATTTTTTTTTTTAGTCACCGTCAAACATGTTATAGGACCCCTGTCGGGACGTAAATCATTAAAAGTTGACACACTTCTTTGTGAGTTCTCACGCGATCGCCAAAACCGACTTTGATTGACCGGCATTTTAAACACCTGAAATGATAAAGAAGCTTTATCTTTCCTGTTTTTACAGAAACTAATGCTAAACCCACTATGGATGTATTCGGAAAAAAAGATGAATTAAAATCTGCAAAAATATACAGGGTGGCCCATTTAAATTAAAAAAGTTGACAGTACTTCCGGTTAAACCGGAAGTACATTAATAGCTAACATAATGTCTTCGGATGCACTAAACGTCACCGCACTTGCCTGCAAATTTTCAGCAATATCAACGGAAAGAGTTCCGTTCCAAAGTTATTTGCTTAGTTCCATGCTTTATTCCAACCCTGTATAATTATTGAGGGGTGTAGTCATTCTCTGTACGAACCAAACGCGCCTATATTTGGCTAAAAAACATCGAGTTGGAACCGGTATCGATATTTTCATTTTCGCATCTCTACCCAAACTTCACAGCCGTAAAATCATCTATAAATGATCCCAAGGTCAAATTTTGTGGGAACCATTCAAAGGAATCATTTTTATATAGGAAATCCTCAGATATTATGCTGGTTGTTTACTATGCTGTGGTGAAGCGTTGTGCCGGGACGTAATATGGTGACATCTATTTTATAACTTGATTGCAAACGATACGTGTATGACGCGCACGTCAATCTATATTATTAATAAGTAATAGTAATAACTCACATTTTCTCTCGAACGAGAGTATGTTCGACTTGCTTTGGAAAATACTAAATATTTGGTTTACTGACAAAAGTGAGGGGTAGGAAATTTTCATCTCACCACAGTGTATGTGGTTGTGGTAGGAAAAATCTGTTTAATTGCCACACAAATAATTACATCATATTATCTCATTATATGATACAGTCAGCTCGCTTCCCGATTCTATTAGTCATACCATCGATTAACATATTTAGGGGGTCATATGTACTATGCAAATTGGTATCCCAAATAGGCCATTTTTTATCTTCGAAAATCACCCTTCAGCCACCACTGCCTGCCTCCTTCTCCCTTCCAAACCTTCCTGACCCTTTAACAAAGGCCAGTATGTCTTAGAGAGGGTGTCATTCCTCTGGCTGGAGTCTATCTGACCTAAAAATCTCGTATCTCAGCCCGCCTAGCAACTCACATTCCGCAAGGAAGTGGTAGGTCGTTTCATTGGCCTCTCCAATAGGGAGCCTTTTTCAATTCATAATAGTGATAGATGCAGTGCCCCGTCAGAAACCCACGAGGTTTCTGCTTGCCCATCTACATTGGATCCATTGCTATGCTGATCTAGATGTGTTCAGCTCGGCTAAAAAATCCTTGGCTTGTTTCCATTCCTCAGTTTGCCTCCACTGTTCATTTTTCTGAGGGCTGTCTACTTAATCCTATAACAGGCTCCGGGCCGGGCCAAGAACCTGTCCTCCGCGGTGCCGAGTCTGGCCAGCCTATCGGCTTGCAGGGACCCCTGGTTCTAGGCCCGTAGCTGGCTTTTAGTACTGCCCGACCGTTAGAGCAGAAGTAAACCCTCTGCTCCGTGCCCTTTCTCACCTCCTCATCATTGCCTGCATCAGAGAGTATTGCATAATATACTTCTGCTTCGAAAATCTTGGTGTTGGTGTTTAGAAAGTAACTCGCCCGTACTCCTCGATTTTCATACATCCCTGCTCCTGAGACCTGACCACTAGGTAGACGGGAGCCATCCGTATAACATACCAATATGCCTCTCCGGGAGACTGAATCTCCCCTCTTTTCCACTCTTCGATACTGAGAATGGTCAGAGTGAACGATTTATCCAACCTTGATAAATGGTTTGCCTCGATAACCCTGTAGGCAGAGGTTAAGCAAGCTTTCTGCGCCAGCTATATTTGCGTGGGTAACCTCCTCTCCCCTTATCTGCCAATTACCCGAGTCCCGCATTCTCAGATCTGCTGTCATAATAATCCAAGATGGCACCGTCGCCGTCGGTAGTTCCAGGACCTCCAGTGCTGCAGTTGGAATCGTCCTCACCATGCTCTTGTGACGCGCATGCAGGCAAGCCTTCGTATCCGAATCCGTCGTAGACTTCGGGCCACTGGCACTGTGACGGTAGAACATTAAGCGTCCGCACTTATCGGCGTGCGATCAACGCCCCGATCGTGACTTTTTTTTATTATAGAGGGTTTAGGAAATCGGCTTGATCACAAGGACAGAAAACACTCACACACCCGGAAGTGTGAGAGAGAGTCTGCGCGCCCGACGTTGAACCAGCTTGAGTCCTCTGATCACATGTCCAATGGACGCAATCACGTTCATCCGACATATCATCACGGCCAGACCGGCTAAAAACCCGTTCCCTCTTCCTTACCTCTGATGTTATATCTCCATCTGCACCGGGTATCATTGTGAATGATATTCTTCGCAGTGCAAGGTGAGGTATTGATTAAAACACATTAAATTTATTAATAACTTCCAATCCTCATTTATCCTTGAAGCCGCTTCTCTTTCTCCTTTACAGAGAGTATTTTGTTGACCATCTCATGTATGATGTTCCATGCCTCTACGCTGGACAACATCAGCGGCACCATAGTCTCTGGGGTCAGCTCCCCATCCAGTTTTTGACCTGCCTCTTGTCTGTACGCCCCCCATCGATCGCACAGAAACAGGGCTTGCTCGGCCGTATCTTCCGCCTCGCAGTGCAAGCATCTTTCGTCCACCACCCGCCCTATCCGTTTCCTATACACTCGAAAAGGCCCGTGCCCAGACAGTGCCTGCGTTAGGAAGTAGGACGTCTGCCGATGACTGCATTCCGCCCATTCTTTTATCGACGGTATTAGTCGCTTCGTCCACTGTCCGACATCAGTGGTCTCGTTCCATATGCTTTGCCACTTACTTGCTGTCAGCCTTTTAGCCTCTGCGCGGCTTATCGCATTGCCTGCTTGACCATGGCGGATCAGTGTCCTCTCTTCGGCCAGCAAGTATAATGGTGGTATCGCCGTTATAACTTGCAAGGCTCTAGTAGATACCGTGCGATAAGCACTGGCCACCCTCAGCAGAGACTTTCTTTGCAAGCTGTCTAAGACCTTCTGATACCTCTTCCTTTTCGTGGCTTTACACCACACAGGAGCTCCGTCTAGATCGACCGACTGTACAACCTGGCACAGTAGTGCCCTTTTATTGCTACTGGGCCCTCCAACATTTGGCATCAGTCGCGACAGTATTGCCGCCTTCTTCTCAGCCTTTGTCACTACTCGTTTAAGGTGTTCTCCATAACACCTCTCGTTATCCAGTGTGACTCCGAGGTACACTATGGACTTGCTTGGTGAGAGCTGCACCCCCTTTAGTTGGAAGACCACGTTAGCTCTCTTGCTCATTGGGCCGCGCATTATATCTGCCTCTGTTTTCTCAGGAGCGAAATTAAGCTTGTGATCGCACATCCACCTGTCAATCTTGCACAGCGATGCATTGGCTTTATGAACCAGCTCTGCCTGTTCATTTGCCACGATAACTAGTGCCAGATCGTCGGCATATGCTATCGTCTTTACGCCGCTGGGCAGCGAAGGCTTCAGCACCCCATCATACAGGATGTTCCAGAGTAACGGCCCTAAAGCAGATCCTTGAGGCACCCCTGTTGTCATAGAGATTTCGGTTCCGGCAATGCAAATCGATCTGGAGTCTAGGTAGCTGCTTATAAGATTCCTTAGGTATTTTGAAATCTTCAGCTTTCCTAGTTCCTCCATAATCATGCTCCACGAGGCTGTACTAAAAGCATTGCGGACATCCAGCGTCACCAACGCACACACCATTTCTTCTTGGTATCTTCCGCAATCCTCGATACCGTTTCCAGGGCATCGATGGTGGACCTCCCCGAGCGGAAACCGAATTGGCATGGCGAGAGTCCTCCCGCCTTTTCGATCTCTTTCTCGAGCCTCTGCCTTATCAGGATTTCGTACAGCTTTCCGATGGTATCTAGTAGGCAGATTGGCCTGTATGAAGAGCAGGAAAGCTCTGGTGGTTTTCCGATCTTGCTAAGCAATACCACGTTTGCCCTTTTCCACGCCTTTGGTACGGTTTGCGTACTCAGAAGGTGGTTGAATAGTCCTGACAGCAGCTGTGGTGCTGTAGATGCTATCACCTTGATCAGGAGGGACACCATCTGGTCCATTTTTCATCTTCCCCGCAGCCGCCTTAATCTCTTCCACCGTAAAGATCTCCGGATTCTTTTCGGTGCTGTCCGTCTCCCAATAAGCTTCTGAAATATTTGGGGAGAGCTCTCTAACTATCTCTACCCTTCTGTCGTTACTTAGTAGACACGGTGACGATTGCTTTATCATCCTTTTGGTGATCATCTTGTACCCTTCACCCCAGATGTCATGATCTAAGTATTCGCATAGTTCTTTCCAGTGTTTGGATTTTGAGGTACAGATCAGACCTTTTATCAGCTTCTTCTTGGTGGTGTATTCCTCCCTATGGTGCATTTATGCCTGCTTGAGGCTGGTCGTGTGCGCGACAGCTTCGCCGTACTTGAAGGCAGTCCGCCCTAGCAGATTCGATTTCCCAGTTCCACCAGTACGGTACCTTAGCGGTCTTTGTACCCCTTTTTATGGTACTTTCTTTCAGAACGGCTTGTATCAGCCTCGTGTACCGCCGTTCAGTGACGCTTTCCATGGTATGCAAGGACTCCGATCGTGACGTGGTGGTTTATATATCATCGCGACATATCTGCAATCCGTAATTGTCTACTATAGAATCAAAATATATACAAAAAGTGTAATGTGGGCACACTAGTTTCAGCGGTGAGGTGTGTTATTGGTATACACAGCGCATTAACAAATACATTTGATACGGAGAAATTTATGTGAGATTGAGATATGAAAGAGCGTTGTAGAACATGTCGCATGGAGACTATTCATTGCTCCGAATTTTGACCTAAAATGAAGAATTTGTCGGGCTTCGCTAGTTCTTAAGTGAACGAAGAACTTGTCCTTATGTTGCAGAAGATTGGTAAAATATATGTATGAAATAATCTATCACACAACAGTGAGTAATTTATATAAAAATATTCTACTGTTGTTCGTTTTCTTCTTAGTTGCAAGATGCAAAGACAACATTTTCTCGATATCCATTTGAAGCGCAAATTACGTAATAATCAGGTAATAATGTTCCTGGCTGCGTTGCTATAGGCTATAGGTCTCAGCACTCGCGACACGTCGCCATCTCCAGTATTCGATACTTTTACGCATGTAATCGATCATGAAATCGATACATGATATCAAACATGGCCGACTCTACACTAGGCCGGAGCCTTAGATGTGGCAACGTGGCTTAGCTGTCAAATAGTGGGCCTATAATAATCATTACATTTTATATGTATTAGAGTTTATCTGGGTTAATAAATTAAGAAAAAAATGCTTTTTAGAACTACTACTACTACTAATACCACTTACATCTAATGTCTGGTTCATTATAGTCAGACACTACAAAATAAAAATAAAGCAACCCGTTTCCTGCTGCCACTTCCACTTAAATGAACACTCAATTTACTTTGTAAATTGTCACTTGAGCTAGAAAAATTCACTATTAGGTCACTGTGAAGCCATTCTTGCTGGTCTTGATTCCCTTTCACTATCAAATCCTTTCACAGGTATGCCCAGATGCATGTCCTCGTTGGCTTGCCCAGATGAGTTCTATTAACTGTATTTTTCTGTGATATTTGGGAGGTCCAGAAAACATTGTAGGTACCACATTGTGCTCTAAAATAGGTCTTATCCTTTGAAATGTCTTGATTCCCTTTCACTATCAAATCCTTTCGTAGGTATGCCCAGATGCATGCCCTCGTTGGCTTGCACAGATGAGTTCTATTAACTGTATTTTCTGTGATATTTGGGAGGTCCAGAAAACATTGTAGGTACCACATTGTGCTCTAAAATGGGTCTTATCCTTTGAAATGTTTGTAAAGTATTGTCTTTATTCTTATAAATATAACCAGCCCATACGAGGAATATCGTTCACCCACTTCTGTTTATGTCCCTTATTGAAAGCACAATTGCTAATGGACACTCAATTTACTTTGTAAATTTTAACTTGAGCTAGAAAAATTCACTATTAGGTCACTTTGAAGCCATTCTTGCTGGTTTTGTATTCCCTTTCACTATCAGATCTTTTCATAGGTATGCCCAGATGCATGTCCAGATGAGTTCTATTAACTGTCTTTTTCTGTGATATTTGGGAGGTCCAGAAAACATTGTAGGTACCACATTGTGGTTTAAAATAGGTATTATCCTTTAAAATGTTTGTAATTATTGTCTTTATTCTTATAAATATAACCAGCCCTTATGAGGAATACCTTTCACCCACTTCTGTTTATGTCCTCCATTGGAAGCACTAATTGCTAGTGCAACACTTTGCATGACACCTTTATAGTTTCGTTTGTGTAGGTAAATAATTAGAAACACATTAAAAATCACCTTCCAACCATATTTTCTGCTCTTGAAGAATACACACGACTTAACAACAAACATGGCTGACTCTACACTCTCGGCCCGCTGATTCAGTGTTGCCATATTTCAAGCTCCGGCCTAGTGAGTAAAGTCGGCCATGTATCAAAGCATCGAATTCGTATTCGAATTCGTTGTATCAAAGCTATTTCTCATTATCACCGCCCATCTCTATAAAACGTGAAATACCTCTTTAACATAACCCCGCTATTGAATACGTCAAAAACCTTTTAAGTTGTCAACCTGACGCGCGCGAAATAATTCGAATAATTTGAATTTGAATATTTGGTGATTGTATTTTGGTGAGGTTTTGCTTTGAGCTGAAGAGAGAAGAGTATATCGAGTATTAACCACAGATTTGACCAAATTAATCTGGTGATTGGTGTCGAAATTTGAAATAGAAATTTTGAAAGACATTTCCGTCAAGCCGTGGTTGAAGTAGCACGTATTCGGAGAAAATTCGGAAAAACTCAGCTAACTAACTATAGAGTAGACGTAAAATGGATGTGGATCCGGGGGGGGATGAGCCCCCCCTGTCGAGAGAAGAATTGGAGGAAATTATAGGTACACAACAATTCAGTCAACATAGAGAGGGAAAAAAAGAAAACACAAAAAACACAACACAAATAGAACACAAAATCAAGAATCGCATTCCATACAAGGATGACGACACAGGACCGTACAGCGTTATGGTTGAGGCAAATGCAAACAACACTAGGATTGGGAAAATTACGCATATGAAAATAGCCAAAGATATAGTAGACCTGAAACTTAATAACATTAAAAAGGTATCAATAAAAGGGAGTAATAGACTGGGAATAGACTTTACTGATGCGCAGTCTGCCAATGCATTCGTTAATAACAAAAGACTAACAGAAAAAGGATATGACATATTCATTCCATTTAATCAAGTAACTTGCAAAGGCACCATTCACAGAGTGGATGTAGACTACTCCGAAGAACAAATACTTAAGGCGTGTGAATCAGACCAAAAAATTTTAGAAATCAGAAGACTAAATAGGAAGGAAATTAAGGAGAATGGGGAAGTGGAATACATTCCTACAGGAACCATTTTAATCACATTTGAAGGCAGAATACTACCTAGGAACGTAATCATTTTCTACCTATCTTTTCCAATTAGCCCATATATCGCCCCAGTGACGCAATGCTACAATTGTTTACTTTATGGACATACAAAGTTACAATGCCGGGGAAAAAGAAAATGTTTTTATTGTACAGGGACAGATCACGTAACGGAACCGAACAGTGAACCCCAATGTGAGAAACAGTGTTGGCATTGCAAGAGTAATGAACATAAATCAACTTCTAAGTTATGTCCAGAATATACACGACAAAAACAAATTAAGGAACTCATGGCATATGAAAACATATCCTATTTTGATGCAAATAAAGCATGCACTAAAACATATAAAAATACAGAAAATGAACGCCCATTTAGCTTCAACATAAACGACTTTCCAAGAATAGGTAATGAAACACCAATAGATAATACAATTAGTGTACAACAAAGGAGAACTGTTAATTTTGAGAACAACGTTAGAACCAAAAGGACATACCGGCAGACAGTTAGTTTAACACCCAAAAGAAGAATAATTATGGAAAATACTGGATATGACAGAAAACAACACAATAGCCAATTGTTTTACCCCAATTCAAGACCAACAAACATATATAAATCAATACAAGAAAGAAACACAATCACTCAATCGACAAACGATAACAACAAGCCTTTTTGTGCCCATCTTCCAACAAGCAACCAAAGCTCACCATCTACGATTGCACAAAGCAATTATGAAGAAAACCATTTTGTACAACACATTTTAGACCAATTTACAAGGACTACTGAAATCAATAAAGAAAAAATAAGAGACCTGATAAACCAGCATTTTAATCATACAACAACAAACCAGAACGCAACAGGTCAAAGGTTTGACCCGCAGAGCGACGACAGTACCTTTTAGACCAAAGAAATGATAATTATTCAATGGAATATAAGAAGCTTCAATGCAAATCGACATAATTTAATAGTACTTGTACAAAAAATCAGACCAGACATTATATTATTAAATGAGACATGGCTGAAACCACACTACAATGCCAACTTACAATATTATGAATGCCTGAGGGAGGATAGAGCAGATGGAAAAGGTGGCATAACCACATACATTAAACAGAACATAAAATTTGAAGTATTACCAAATTTTGGAATTAACCAGGATGACACACAAAGTATACTTATCAGAATTGGAAGATATCACATTCTGAATATATATTCTCCATCAACAAGCTCGATCAATTTTAACAACTTTGGAACAATGCTTCAGAATATTAATGGGGATATAATAGTAATGGGTGACCTGAATGCACACCATAGAATGTGGGGCAGCACAACAGCTAATCCGAAGGGAAATTACTTATGGGAGTTGGCTGACGTGCATAATTTAAAAGTTATGAACGATGGCTCCTCCACCAGAATTGTCGGGCCACTGAATCATCCTAGTCCTGTGGACATTACATTAGTCACAAGAGATCTGGCAATATTATGTGAGTGGAGACTATACAAGGATAGCGGCAACAGTGACCACTTTCCAACAATATGTGAAATACAGGGGGAGGCCGAGTTGATTCGAAACATCACAAAAAGAAACATTAAAAAAGCAGACTGGGACAAATACTACAACACAATACAGGATGCAATGACAGGTACTGAGGGCTTGGATGGGGAGAGCATCATCAATGTAATCACCAAGGCTGCAGACATAGCTATACCAAACAAACAACCTACAACGGACAACGTTCCAAGAAGCCCATGGTGGGATGAGGACTGTTCCAGACAAGTTAAACGACGAAAAGAACAAATTAAGAAATTTAAGGAGACACCAACGATGGAAAATTATATAGAGACAAAAAAAATCATTGCCCAGGTTAATAGATATCTTAAGAAAAAGAAAAAAACAAGTTTCAGAAAATTTTGTGAACGGCTCAACAGAAATACAAACACCTCTTTTATTTGGAAAACATTGAAGAAATTTGACAACAACAGACAAACCTATTCAAGATGTAACCTTCCAAATCCTGCAACAGCACAAGGCATTCTTGATAACTTAGCAACATGTAACATTGACCCAGAATTTGAAGTATTAAGCATAACAAACAATTGCCAAATATTTCACCCCATAGAAGTTGCGAACGCGGTACGAAATAAAAGAGATACTGCAGGAGGAATGGATGAGGTAACATACTTCATGCTACAACACTTACCTGATGGTGCCCAAAAGGAACTCACCAAATTCTACAACAAGATACTGCAAGGGGAACAGATCCCATCAACATGGAAAAACTACAGAATAGTACCCATCCTTAAATATAATAAAAACCCCCAAAATCAGAACAGTTACAGACCTTTAGTATTGAGCTCGTGCTTCCTGAAAGTTTTGGAGATACTTCTGAAAAATAGGATTGAATGGATGCTGGAGAACAGCAATACATTCAACTACCAACAAACAGGCTTCAGAAGGGCGCATTCTACATATGACAACTTAGCTATGTTAATTACCTACATTCAACAGGCGTTTTCACAGAACCTAGCTATATTTATTGATATTAAGGCTGCTTACGATAACATAAATACACAGTTGCTCTATACACAATTGGTGGAATTAAAAATCCCAACCCACATGTGTAACCTTATATATAATATCTTATGTAACAGAAGACTCCATATTATAGACAAGGAGGGGAAGACACATGGGCCAAGAATCACCTCAACTGGTATCCCCCAGGGATCACCACTAAGTCCTCTACTATTTAATATTTATATTAAGGAAATTTTTAACACAACAGTCAATGGCACTCAAATACTAAGTTACGCAGATGACCTAATAATATTCCTTAAAGGAGAAGACATCAATAAGATGATTAAAGAAGTCACCACCACACTAAATACAATTAATGAATGGATGATACGGCACAACCTACAGATTTCTATCGAAAAATGTTCAACAATATGGTTCAGTAAGGGTAAAAGGAAAACAGCATTCCCTCAACTCAAACTACAGGATCAAGTAATTCAAACCAAAGAACAGGTAAAATATTTAGGTATGATAATACAGTATAATCTGAAGTGGGACAGCCATGTTAACAATATCATCAACAAAGCCAACAAAGGAAACAAGCTGATGAAGATATTCAGCAGAGTGAAATGGGGAACAGATCCTGCCACTTTACAGCTAGCATTTAATGGATTAGTAAGGTCACAATTGGATTATGGATGTATCTTCATAGAACCATGTAGCCAGAAACTCATCAATAGATTGAACACCACTTTTTACGAAGGCTTAAGAATAATAACAGGATGCATGAGATCGACGCCTACACCATGTTTACTAGGTGAAACAGGAGAAATGGACCTGAAACATAGGAGATTGTGGCTAGGAACAAAATATCTATTGAAAAAAGTAAGGATACAAAATCACCCTTTAGTACAAATGATTGATATACTCAAAAACAGCTGTATACAGAGGAGAGGATACTGGAGGACAAGGGAACCCCCCATACTAGTAAGGGCATTGGATTACATACCCAGATCAGAGATCCCTATAGGCGAGAAGTTACCATGCTTTGAATTTGATTATGAGCTACAGATCAAGGAGATATCTACCTTCAAAATTCCAGTTAAAAAAGGAGACATCAACTGTAAAGCATTATTCAACGAATATACCGATAACATGAAGAACACAAATACATTTGTATTCACAGATGCTTCAAAAGAAGGCACACAGACAGGAATTGGAGTACATATCCCAAGCATGGAATACAATTTCTCAGCTAGACTACCCAACAACTTGAGCATATGTTCGGCAGAAATAGCAGCAATAAACAAGGCTTGCTGTACGATCCTCAGTAACAGCATTAATAATGCCATTATATTTACGGATTCTAAAAGTGGACTTCAGTGTATTGGTAGGACTGGAATTCATACGAAAAATGACTACATTGGGCTACTTACAAAGAGACTTATACATGAGGCAAAAGATAATGATATAAACATTACTTTAGCATGGATACCAGGCCATTCAGACATAGAAGGCAATGAAACTGTGGACCAATTGGCTAAAATAGGAAGATCACTAAATATCCCATTAGAAATGGATACACCAATATTAGATATTCTCAGAGCAGTCAAACAGAAAATCCATAACAAATTCACAAAAAATTGGAAGGAAGACTTTAGAACCAAAGGCAGATGGTATGGAAGTATACAGTGTGATTTCCCTAAAACTCCATGGTTTAAAACAGGCACTTATATAAATCGGAGACATATAACCAACATTATACGCCTTAGAACAGGACACGCCCTATACAAAAAACATATGTATAGGATTGGCATAGAAGATGACCCATACTGTGAATGCGGACAAATAGAAGATCTGGACCATATATTCTTTGGATGCCCAATCAACCAAACAAGACAGTTCAACCTATATGAAGAACTTAGGAAATCTGGGCTTACTCTACCTATTAATTTACAAACAACGTTACATATGATAAATTCCCAACGTGCAAAACTACTAAATCTGTTCATTCTATTAACAGAATCAACATATAAGTGGAAAAAATAACCAATCCCTACGATTAGCAGAATAATAAAATCTAGGTTTGCAGCATGACTCAGAGTCAGACCAGCCTGCAAACCATGATCATCGAATGAGAATGAGCTGGCGAATTGCCTACACAGGCAAACGTCATAAAACAATAGAAGAAGAAGAAGAAGATAACCCCGCTATTGTCAGAAATGTCAAATCGCATCAAATCAAAAGGTCAAATAAACAAAAAAGTGCATTTTTTAAACTCGATTTTCAAATATGTTTAGTTTTCTATTTTCTTCATTGCTAGATCACTTTTTAAAATTTTTACATATTAAACAAGTCTGAAATATGTGTGGGTGTCAATGTGATAGCACTTTAGCAACCTGTTGAGTGTTTCAAAATTCCAAAACCCTGAATTCCATTTATTAGTATTAAACATTTTATTAGGTATTAGATTAGATTAGCTTGAATCTCTTCATAAATTCTCTAAACAGTGTATCTGTATTGATCTATCTGAACCATGTCTGAAAAACCAGAAAAGATTTGGGAAAAACCATGGACCACTGAAGAAATAATTAGTAAAGCTGATAACTGGTCACTGGCTGGAGATGTAGCTTTGCTACAGAGCTTCCAAAAATTTGCACATGTAAGTCCACAAAGTTGACTTGACAACTTTAATAATATTGTGATTTTTCATAAACAGTTCATACTAAATATTCTAGGTACTATTTGACGCTTCATTGGGTATTTCTTACTGCTCCAAATTTATTGAAAATATGAACAATTATTATAACTTCTTATTTATTCGTTTGAATCAATGGTTTGACTGGATTAATCCTTTTAAATTACCTATGGTATTTGTAGCAAGACAGGTATTAGGCATTTGACAAATTAGCATGCAAAAAATGTGTGCTAATTGAAGAATGACCAGTCTCCCTAAGCAGAAACACCTATTTATCTCAAAATATTAGGAGTGCTCTGGTTCAAAGAGATTGTGCACTGTGCAATAACCTATGCCTTCTACTGTATTTTAGAACATGTTTCTTAAGACAGATGAAATCAGCAAAAATCTAGATAGTTTATTGAGCAATACTGATGAAATCCAACTGAAATTGAGTATGTGCCAGAATGAATTCCATAGCTTAAAAAATACACAGTTCATTGAAAGTAGAGTTTATGAAGATGATGAGACATTGGATAGTAGAGAGAAAGAAATGGTAAGTGAAACATTTTAAATTTATACCTCATATATATTTAATATGAGTACATACAAGGTCTGTTTAGATAGACATGGTGAATGCAACTTTTTATATTTAATATAAATAATTACTTCCATGGCTAATTCAGAAGCAACTAAATTTATTTTTCCATAGCTTGTCAAAGCATTGCTTTTTCTCATTCTCTATATATTCATCCATCTCGTCAGTCAATAACAGCTTAGCTTTTCAATACAGCTATGTCAATCTCTCAGGTCAAGTTACCCAAATACCAAAGGAATGGATAAATTGCTTAGAACATACTTTATAACATATTGACATAACCTCATGTTATGCTCTAGGTTGAAGAAAAAGTATCCTCAGAGGAAGAAAAGGAAAAAATGATGGTTGATGCAATTTCCGAAGGTCTGAAAGTAATGGAAGAGTATTATGATAAAGTAGAGGTTGATGTTAGTGATAGTGAAGAAGAAACTGAAAAAAGGCAAGATAAGCATAAGAGCGCAGCCTTCAACTTTTAGAATAGCAAATGCAGAACTAATTGCGTACTTTTACTTTCAGTAGCTATTTTGTATGCTATCGAAATTTGGCTTTAATTGGTTATTATTTTATTCTATGGCTGAAGTATATGCCTGCCTACATAGATTGAAGATTCTTATTATAAGAAATACTAGTAGTTTTTTGTATGCATATATTTTTCAATTTCAAATGAACCACATTGGATAAATAGAATTTTACTAAAAAACTATACCTAATATTCTCTGTTTTCTAGCTTTATTTTAAAACCAAAAGATATATATGCCCAACGGCAACTTCCCCCTGTGATAGGAACAGATGAATGGTTTAAAAAATGGCATCTTGCAGAAGAATCCAGTGATAGCGAGTCTGATAAAGTTTCAGAAGTTTATAGTGAATCAGATTCTGAGGAATGTTTACCTAAACATCTGGTTAGTCCGTAATACATTTTCAAATAGATAGACAAAGAGATAGGTTTTATTTCAATAAAATCACAAAATGGTCACATCACATAGTAGAAACCAATAGAAAATAGTAATATGTAGCAATATTTCGTATGCAAAAAGGAAATATGTCTTCTGAACAACTAAGGATGCCATTGATCAAACCCCCATTAAAAAAATTAATGTGTCTTAGGTGAGGTGCACCAGTTTTAATGGTGAGAGAATCAGACTAAATTTAGTATATATAGTTTTCTGTTTATATGGATCATGTTTATCTACTGCAAAATTCATATCCATATTTATTTATCTTGTATTTAAGTCAAGCATGCTCTACATGATTAAAACGATTTGCTTATATCCACAAATACTCAAAACATTTAAGCTTATCATTGTAGCAGTACACAATGTTAACTATGCTTTTCCTTCCTATATATAAATGAAGATATCCTCCAAAAAGCAATTCTAAATTCTATGTTCAGAAAACCAAAACTGTATCCCAACGATGATTTGTACACGAGAGCTCTGATATACGATGTCAGGCAACATTATTTTTTACATACTATCACTCACTGTTACCACAAAAATTCAAATGAACAAGACAAGATGACCATAACATGATCTCATGTTATGGTCATCTTAAGTTACAAGCAAAAGACATACCTAAAACGAGAAAATTGATTATGCAGAAATCATATATTTATTTGGTTCCAAAACTATATCAAAAAATACCTAATGATATAAAGGATAATTATAACCGATCCATAAGTAATCTAATAATTTTATAAACAAATTTCATTTAAATTATTCATAACCATATCTATCTTATACATATACGTAAGTATATGTAATATTGTAACACTCATTCGTCCATGTACAGGCTTATAGCACTTCTATCAATGTTAGTATATTTATTTACTCATTTTTTCAACGATTTGTTTTTATGTACTTTGAGAGTAAATAAGATAATATTATTATCTCAAAAACAGTCGAATATTTTTAAATTATTAGGAGAGATTACTAGAAATCTATATGCTTTTGTAGTTGAAGGGTTCTGAAACTAGCTCAGAGATTGACACCTCAAGTCGTATAAGTGGAAGCATTCCAACAGCAAGTGCATCTATCAAGAAACAAGCAGAGATTTCATCAAGTGAAGAAAGTAGCGAGGGAAGAGGATCACTTCCAGTAAAGGTGAAGATTATTGACTGCCATGTATATAGACATGTTAATAAACTTGGTTTTAGACTCCAATTTCAAGTCAGTCATTTGCTGAACAACTATCAGCAAAGTTAGGAACTGTAATCAGTCAAAGGGAAGATATAGCACAGGTCAGTGAAGGTGTCAACACAAGACCAATCCAGGCAAATATAAACACAAACTACATTGGTAAGCACATCCATATTGTTTCCAAATATGTATACAGTTGTGGGATTTTATTAAAAAATATTCATTTTCCATGAACATTAAAGAGTATTTTGAGCTTATCTTGGTGCTAGAGAATTTATTCCAAACTACTGGCTTTTTATATATCTTCAAGGTATTTTCTGTAATAATATAACTATTGGATTTATAATAATCGATAATTGCATGAGTTGGGATGAAACGGATTATGATGAAAAAGTACTATTGTGGAAGTATCTACATAGAAATCATCATGATTCAAGTAACATAATGAATACTCCACAATTATCTCAACAAAAAATATTCCTTAAAACTTTCTTTTTCAGATGTTAATACGTCGCCATACTTAATTCATACTTCTATGTCCATGGTAAATTATTACTGTATTCAATAAAGATCATGGATAAGATACAATCTATTTCTCGGTTAGAATAAAAATTAATTGTCATGAAGGAAGTACAGTCTGGTACTTGATTAGAATAAAAATGGGCTTATTCGTAGTCCCTCGCTCTCGCTAGTGCTCGCGTTCGGAACCGTTTCCCGGATTGATTCCTTATTCTAAATTTACTACAGGATATACTATTTTGTTGCAACAAAAAGATATCCAACTATATTTGGAGCACTTTGAAAGTCATAATCGATGATCTCTCAGCTAAATAAGCAAATGTAGTAATATTTTAGTAACATAACAATGGTGTAAGCTTAAGCATGGTCCTTAGTATCATAAGACTGACTTATGATATATTTTAACGCTGATATAGTTCATTCTCAGCTGTGAGAATGAGATTCGACGGCGCATTCAACAGGCACGGGTGGCCTTGACAAAGCTTACTAAAATATGGCGTGACCATAACATCACTAAAGCTACCAAAATGTCACTGGTTCAGTCTCTTGTGTTCTCCATATTTTTGTATGCCTCGGAAACTTGGACTGTTAAAAAGGCAGATCGAGCTCGCATAGGTGCTTTTGAAATGTGGACGTGGAGGAAAATGCTGAGAATTCCTTATACCGCCCATCGAACTAATGTTTCCATACTGGATGAGCTCGGTAATCCAAAGAGACTGTCCTCCATTGTGTCGATGAGAATGCTTACATTCTTCGGACATATTCACAGAAGCGATAATATGGAAAAACTTGTAGTTCAGGGTCACGTCTCGAGTGGGCGGCGCCGCGGCCGTTCCCCTACACGCTGGGTGGATACGACGAAACAGTTGCTAGATATGAGTATCAAGAGCGCCACTGAACTGACAGTAAATCGCGAACGATGGCGAGCTACAGTTCTCAAAACTATTGATAATATTCGTGTCGGCAATACTCTAGCTCCGACTTAATGCATTTTACGAGTTCACAACATGTCTGTTAAGACATTGTGACTATGATGATGATGATGATAGTTCATATAGGCAAACATTGTGATTTACTGATACAAACATTACAAAAAATGAGGGTTTCGAAACTTATGCTGCACAATGTGAGCAAAAAATGAATGTTTATTATTTTATTTAAGGTGATCTAATTCCTGACGATCCACCTCCACTTGACCACATAGAAGAAGGTCTAGAAAATCAATCAAAGATTGGCAAAGGCGATCGGGATGTGCTAGACGAGAACGACGACGATTTGTTCTGGGGCGAACGACCAAAACAGAAGTTTGGCCAAGACAAGTTGTTTGGGCATGATATGATACATCAGTCTGTTAAAGATGAAGATAGCTCCAAAAATGCAACACAAACATCACAGGTTGTAATATTAGATTTTTTTATTTTTATTTACATACCTAGTACCCATTTGTTATACATTTCAATCTATCCATTTTATAAATTAATAAGCAAAAACAGTAATGTAATATCTAAAACACAAAAATCCACCTCACTATTTTTTTGTCATCACTATTCTCAGTAACCGCTGCATATATTTTGATTAAATTTGAGAAGCACTATGGTGCTGGAGTTGACTAAATTGCCTTATTTTTGAAAACCGATGCATGGAGTAGTGTATTAATGTTTAATACAATAGCTAAAATATGAACTGTCTGATTTATCTTGATCATTTTTTGCCGTAGTAAAAAATGTCTTGAACACAAGTTTCAAGGATATTGAATATTTCTTCAATAAATCTGCATATGTCATTCTGTTGATGTCTCTCCCAGCAATCGCGCTTTACTGTCCCATCAAAAACACCACATATCCTGATAGACATTTAATTGCCATTTTTGACCTCTGAAGCTTTTGTTAAACAGAATATATTTTAAAAATAATAAATTTGCGATAAGTGAGATTATTTGACAGTGGTGCCTGGAAACAGCTTTTTTGCGAACTAATTCTTGAGTGTGATTCTGGGATTATAAAGAAGTGTTGCATTCGCATTGAAGAATAATCTAACCAAAAAAAGAACTAATATAATACATCACCATCTTGGGATCAGGATGCTGTCAGACTGTTTAGAAAATAAAATTGGCTGGGTGATGGTTTGTTTATCTTAAACACGGTTGGATTTCCGCTTTGCTTATCTATTCACCTTTATGGTATCACTTTTACGGTGCATGTTTATATTTCTCTTGGATAATAGTATTTACGAATTATAAAATTTTCTCACTCTGATGCCAGGGTGGTACAATATTAACGAATTTGTGAATTAATGAAAAGTTTATGCAGTATCGTTATGGTCTACAGATCTCCAATTAATAACAGATGAGCTGTATAGTCGAGGAGTCGTCGTAACCTTGCTTGTTTTACACCAATAGCTGTAACTACTGTAACGCCACGAAACATCAGGTTCCTCGTTCCCTAGTGAATAATGTGACACAAGACTACAACCCAAGACGAGATTTTCGCATCTCATCCTAGATCCAACCATACTGAGTCTCAGCCCACTGATGAATTAGACAGATACCATAAGACTCCTACTCACAACCACTTTTTGTTGCATTCTGCATTTCATAGAGTTTAAGAAACAAAAAATCAATTCTGAACATGAGAACTTAGGAATGAGATACGAAATTTCTCAAGGTTCCATCGCGCTTCTCTGACCCATCAATAAAAAAGCCTCAACTACCGCAACTACTACAGAAACGAGGCTAATAAACTCTAAGAAATCTGTGTCCTGGACGTGTACCAAATGTGACGAGATGGGAAGTAGTATAAATGACCTCAAAGCTGCCATAGTATCTCTTCAAAATCAGATTAAGTCCATCACCGCTAATAATACTAGTGCCAATGTATCCCAATCACAGTTTGAGGACATTGTCCAAGAAGTTTTCGAAAGGGAGAACAGGAAATGCAATGTAATAATATTTGGCATGAAAGAGCAAGTAGCTAAAGACAAAAACGACAGACATACATTGGAAAAAACAGATGTTATGAAAGTGGTAACTCATCTTTCGTCATCTGTAACGGTAAACAGTATCAGGCGGATTGGGAGGTACGATAGCAACAAAACTTCAGGTCGGCCAGTGAAAGTAACATTAGCAAGCCCTGAAGAAGTTCATGAGCTCCTGAGAAAAATTCCTGAGTTAAAGAAATCAGATGCTCTCAAAGGGATTTCAATTTTTGCTGACAAAACTCCGCGCCAGATGCAATATTACAAAGACGTCAAGAAAGAGTTAGAGGAAAGGATGGGTAATGGTGAAACGAACATCAGGATAAAGCACTTCAATGGCACCCCAAGGATTGTGAATTTTTAGATGGACCACCCAATTGCAATGTCAGAGCTGGGACCTGTTGCTACTACCAGAATGTCAATGGATTGAATTCAAAGACATTAACTTTCTTCAATAACATATCAACTCGTAGTGACATAGACATCATATTTTTAACTGAAACATGGTTGACACAAAGTGTGTTTGATTCAGAATTATTTCCGTCAGATTATAAGGTTTTTAGGAAGGATAGGGACTTATCCCTCACAGGGCTATCTAAAGGTGGAGGTGTTCTGATAGCGGTTAAACAATCATTGTTGTTTAAACAAATAGATGTATCAACCATTGTTCTGTCTACTCCAAATATTGATTTGATTGGGGGTAAGTTATACTTAGGGAGTGACATTGCATATGTTTACGCTGTATATATTCCTCCTGATACAACATCAACAGACTATGAGCTATTTTTAGATCAATTCATTCTCTTTAATTCAACACACGATAACCCAATCATACTTATAGGAGACTTCAATGCCCCGAGCTATTATCTTCAAAATAATGATTTAAAACATATTCTTTTAAATAATTTAATGGAAACATGTGATTTTGAACAGTATAATCATATACCCAATGTTAATGGAAGATATTTAGATTTAATTTTTAGTAACATTAAATGTAGGGTAGAAGCTGATGATACGCCTCTGGTCACCGAGGATAGGCATCACCCTTCACTTATATTTCAGTTTAGTATGGCGAGTCATTGTACTCCTAACTTTTTTCCTAAGAAAGGTGTCAAGGTTTATAATTTTAGAAAAGCGAATTATCCCCTAATGTATGAATTAATTTCAAGTTTAAATTGGGACGAGGTAACTCAATGTCTTGATCCAAACACTGCTTGTCGAGAGTTGGATAAAAAAATGAATCAAATCTTCGAAGCTACAGTCCCCCTTAGACTTATTTCGCGCCGTAAGTTTCCACCATGGTTCTCTTCAGACACAATAAGAAAAATTAAACAGAAAGAACAGGCGCATAGAAGCTATAAGATTTTTAAAATAGAATTCTATCGTCTGAAATATGTTTCTCTGAGAGCGGATGTAAAAACTCAAATAGACATTGACTACAGAGTGTTCATTTCTAATGCAGAAAATAATATAAGGTCGGATCCCTCCAACTTCTGGAATTACGTGCGCTCACGGAAGTCAAATTCCAGAATACCAGGTGTAATGACGCTAAATAGTTGTACATTATCAAGCCCTCAAGATATTGTTAATGCATTTGGCAACTATTTCTGTAGTGTATATACAATGCCGGACGAGTATTTAAGCGAAAATTTAGCGCTTGATTATAGAGAGCATTGTACTATAAATTTGAATTGTATTACTGATGCAGACATTATAGACGCATCAAAAAAATTGAAAAACAAATTAGTCGTTGGTCCTGACCAAGTACCAAGTTTTTTAGTGAAAGATTGCATACAAGTATTACTGCCACCTTTACGGCACATTTTTAACCTAATATTAAGTACTTGCGAATTCCCATCAAATTGGAAGCTATCAAGAATCTCTCCTATTCTTAAAAAGGGTGACCCGTCAGTTATAGAAAACTACCGTGCCGTATGCATTTTATCGAATTTTGCTAAAATTTTTGAAATAGCTTTATATGATATCATTTATGCTGCCACCAAGAGCATGCTCGTTGATGAACAGCATGGGTTCTTGGGAAAAAGGTCGTGTACCTCCAACCTTGCATGTTTGTCCCAGTATATCAGTGACTGCTTGGACAATCAGGGTCAAACTGATGTCATCTATATGGATCTCCAGAAAGCCTTTGATCAAGTTGACTTAAATGTGTTGATAAAAAAGCTAGAACTGTTTGGTTTTTCACCTAAAATGATACACTTGTTCCGATCGTACCTCTTTAATAGAAGACAATTCGTTGAGTATGAAGGTTATTGCTCTGATACTTTTGTATCAACATCTGGGATTCCGCAAGGATCGAATCTGGGACCTCTGTTATTCATCCTATATATTAATGACTTAGTACCATTAATTAGGTCTGAAAAGTTACTTTATGCGGATGACCTAAAAATTTTCCTAAATATAAATAATGTCTCGGATTGTTTGCTTCTACAAGATGACTTACTATCTATCCAAACATGGTGTGATAACAACCACCTTAAACTTAATATACAAAAATGCTTCGTTGTCTCTTATTGTAAAAGAAAACAGATTACACATTTCGATTATAAAATAGGCTTTGACATACTACAAAGAGTGAATGAGATAAGTGATTTGGGTGTTCTGTTTGATAGCAGTTTATCTTTCGGTCCACACATCAGTAGGATGGTATCATCAGCGAATAGAATGTTAGGATTTATAATTAGAAATGGTAGAGACTTTACTGATTTGAATGTAATTGGAATTCTTTACACATCATATGTTCGGTCTAAGGTTGAAAGTAATTCACTTATATGGTATCCCATATATGCTGTTCACATAAGTGCAATTGAACGAGTGCAACGGAAATTTTTGAAGTATTTGTCTTTTAGAGTATCAGGAGTTTACCCTGACAGGGGGGCTGATTACTCTGCATTACTAAGCACTTGTGGATACATTACGCTTAATACTAGGCGAATTCTTAGCTCAATATCCTTTTTGTTTAAACTATTGCATAATGAAATCAGTTGTCCTTATTTATTAAGCAAAATAAACATCCATGTACCACGCATAGCCACTAGACACGGCAGTACATTTTACGTTGAAACACCGCGCACAAATATTTTGCGCAAATCTCCTGTTGCTGTGATGTGTAAAAATTTCAATCTCATTAGCAGAACATGTGATATACATTTCTCGCCCCTAAACTACATGCGAGAATGTGTACTGGAAATAAATAATCATCTGTAGTGTAGCAAACTCCTTGTTTTTTGTTTTCTTTTTTGGTTTGGTTTTTTCGTACTACTAGAGATAAGTTTATCTATATTGTTATTCATATACATAATTCATTAATATATATTCATTCATATATGATGAAATTGTACTAGTATTTCAACATTTCCTGTAATTGGGTGCACTTGTACCTGTTGGAAATAAATGTCTATCTATCTATCTATCTATCTATCTCATATATGTACTTTAAACTTCACTGACTTTTTGGCCGCCTCTGTGGTATTTATAAAGTGCAAAATTTGACAATAAATGAATTTTGAACAAGTGACATTTTTGTATCAAGATAATAAAGGCTACAGATGTGGTTGAACCCAGTGGCGTAACTAAGGGCCCTCAGCTGTGAGGGGGGCCCGCGGTTTTGGGGGCCCCGCAGCTTTGGAGGCCCAGGGTCCTCATGAGTCATCGTTTGTGCAACAAGAATGTACTAAATTAAAACGTTACTTTCGTAGTATGTTAATATTCTTTACAAATAATACCTATCAACCCCATGATACATACCTCTGAGATACATACTTTACATTGAAAATGTGGGACAGTAGCATTTTAAACTAAACCCCCCCAAAAATCGGCACAGTATCCGCAGTACCTTCTTAAAAAAAATTAAATCTAAAAATGTGTGTTTTCAAACCATGAACTTTGTAATTTTTCGGGTGATTAAACATTTAAAGGTTTTAAAGATTTGGATTTTACACCTATGTGTTAGTTATTTGTGTGACCTGTGTTGTGGAAGACACTGAGTTAAATTAGCCAAATATTTTTGACGTTTTTTGTTTGAGAATTGCATTTGAAATTCTGTAACTCAATGTACAAGGCTGTTTTTTGCGAGCAAACCTCATCGTTAAAGCCTTGAAGATGGCAATAAATATTGCGGAAGGCTTGGCAGCAACTTGGTAGTCTCCTTTATGCAATGACCTGTGTTTCTTTTCAAAAATTTTGTCAAACCCCAAGACCTTCTTTTTAATATATACAGGGTAAGTCCTAAGTTGGTACTTTTTTAACTGTGTACAGAAGTCGTTGAAATAAACTAGTTTTTCAAAAAACTGAAAAATAAAAAAATAAATCTACCTAGTTTGTATATGTTTCGTTTTTGGCTAGGATTTTTGTCTGATCGATTAGGCATTGCACAGATATCATCAGATAGTGCAGCAGTCACTTTTTGTTTATCTTTGTTAATTTTAAATTGGTAATTTCTAAAATTGACTCCTGATTCCTGAAAGTGACTAGTGCACTACTTGACAGGTACAATCGGGTACAATGCCTGATGATAAGATATGAAAATTCGAGCAAAAAATTAGGTACTCTTAACACAAGGCCAGACCAGGATCCAGACTTGCTTTGCTTGATTCTGTATCTCGCTTATTTTTTTCCGTTTTTGCATAAAAGTTATTTGAAAAAGCTGCTTATTTCATCGACCTCAGTAAAAAAAAGAATCAACCTGTATATATATTACGAAAAAAGAAACCACCGAAAAATTCTTGCCGGGGGGGGGGGGGGGGGGAGGGGGGGTGAAGAATCTTGCGGGGTGGCCCCGAACTTGAAGTTACGCTACTGGTTAATCAGCTTCGCCTGAGGAACCGCTCCGGTGAAAAATTACAGTGTTTTGAAGATTCCGAACCTAACTTAACCAAACTAGTTGAATTATTGAAGCTGAAATGGGTTCTAATCGACTCGGCTTGAAGTCCGGAGTTGAACTAGACCATTACCAGCGTGAGGAAACATTTTGGTGAAATTCGCAAATTCCTATATCTTACCTAACATAAAAAAACATAAAAAGGTGTGTCAAGCGACTCGGCTTGATGTCTTGACTCGAATTGTATCAAATCTAGACTGTACAACCGTTTATATTGATTCAAATTAAAAAAGCTGATTCTGGGACCCACCCCCCACGCTATGAAAAAAACCAAACAGGTGAGAACCCTACCTGGGGAACCTGTTGCTTAGACTATTCAAAATATTCGAAGACAGTGACGTCTGGGGGAGCCGAGCCCCCCAGTCCCCCCGTTATACGTCTGCACAAACCTAATTCAACATAAACTAACCTGCTTTTCAGTTATTCATATTTCCTCAATAGCTTTAACATTAAACATTTAAAGTATCATGATTTTTTTATTTTCCATTTTAGAATGTTGTGACTGGTGTGATTGTGCTATACTCATTTAGTGTTTTCGCATGATATATAGCTTGACCACATATTTTCACAATATTTCACATATTTCATGAAAAATCATCGAAATATCGAAGTCATTTTGAGGTTAAGTTCGAAACTTTAAAGTGGCGCAGATTTTCATCGGAGCGTTTTCTCAGTCTGAGAGAGGTTCAATTCGACTCACGGCATCAAGCAGAATCGATTAACAGTTACTTAACCACCAATCAAACCGAATTTGGCCTCAATAAGTTGACCATTCGGCATAAGTTAGGTTAGGTATTGAAAATTTAAAGTATCATAGAATTTTACCGGGGCGTTTCCTCAGTCTAGGACTGATATCGTTCGACTCAGGACGTCAAGCGGCGTTAATTGAGACCCCTCTCGGTCCTCATTTCGAGTTTCGCTAAAACGAACTCTAGTAGTAGGGCTACTTATTAAGACGCTTTATAAGACGCGTCTATCAGGATAATATGTTACTAGATTTCTCTAATAATTAATAATTATGTGGCTGTTTATTTAAAAACGAACAAAGCAATTTTCATTAACATGCAGCTCAGAGTCAGCTTGCTAATTTCCACGTAATAACTAGTGACTCGGTCAACGATATGCGCTGCGGATGAAAACAAAATGAACTCGTTGGAATTTTGGCGCATTTATAGACACCAGTATTGACTAAGAGATGGCGCAGACACCTTAAAGTTTGTTAATATTATACAGAGGCGTAGCGATAAGAGCTTACAAGGAGTGACATCGAACTGTTTGGGAGTTGGTATTTTTTGTGAAATTTATTCAGGATTGCCGACAGTTTTAATTATCGTTTGGTATAATGCCCGGTGAATGATTATATATGCTATGAATATTGATCAAAAGCAATTGGTCATCTTCATTTCACATCGTATTAATAAAATCAGTTTAAAAACTAAAAATCCGCATTAATGATAAAGTTAACTAAAAAATTAAGAATAAATATAGTTTAAAAAACTATAAAACACGCTTTCAAATAATATCGACCTAAAAAGAAAAAAAATTTATTTTTAAAATAAGCTTAAAACAATAGTGAACGAAATATATTAGTATTATTAAAAAAAAACTTGTGCGCTTTATGCGCTTTTTCAACATAAAAACTAGTTTTTTTCGTTTATTATTGTTTTAAAAATTATTTTTAACTTTTGAGTTCGATGTACTTTAAAAGTTTCTTTCCTAGTTTTTTTTTAACCATATTTATTTTATTGATGGTCTAATGAAGCGCGGTTAAATGACTGAGTTAATCTACCGGACGCCTATTTTGTCAACCAAATCCAGAAAACCGCAAAAGTCCACAGGTTGCAACGCGGAGAGTGCTAATTTTATAAATAGCCATTTATATTTTTAGCTGTATGTCGAAAATATGTTGTTAAACAGTCTGGTTACACCGCGAGATCGGGATTCATAGGATTAATTAAACGAATGATATTTCTTAACGCGAACTTATATTGTAAAACATTTCGTAGATTGCCAGAGGACTGTTCGACAGCGATAATAGCAGCGACGAAAGTGATATTTTTGCCGGCAATGTGAAGGCTTTGAGCAAACAGCCATTTTTGCAGGGCTTCAAGACCTCGGTACCTTTGTTTGATGATTCACCCCCAGATTTGGATGAGAAAACAGAAGCCGAACGAAATACTGATAAAGTAAGTGAAGCAATAGCTGCAATGTAAAATATTTTTTTATACCCAAGGTATCCATTATCATATCAAACTGAAGAATGCTGCAATGTGAACGACTACACCTTTTCCGGTTGTAAAGCAGATAGGATCAGTTGTAATTCAAAAAGTGTCGTATGAAAATTAGGATAATCTATTAAATATCAGAATACGTTGAATGCCAATATGAACAGTCAATAGAAAATCATAATGCGACATACGTAAAGCGGCATAATTAAATGAAAATCAGAACGTATCAAATTTAAATCAGGGTCGCATTATGTGGCATTATTTTCAGAAGGTATCAATTGTCTATGAGAAATCATCATTTGCAATTGGAAGCAGTCAAATGTAAATCAGAAGAAGAAGAGTTTAGGTACAGGTGTTTTAGCCCATATTCGCCGATGTTAAATCCCATTGAAATTGTGTGGTCAAAAATGTCTCCTATATAAAAACCCATTTGCAAGTACCAGAAGTAGTGGCTCTAGGTGTTAGGAGGATGTTATATTTGAAGTCAGTGATCGACGAGGGCAGAAATGTAGTGGTTGGTGGTGACTGTGTCTGCGCAGAGCAACATTTCACAACTTTCAATAGTACAGCCCTTTCTCTTGAACCAATGCCTGTTGGACTGCAACAAGGTACAATAAGACTTATAGTCTTCCATAATTTGATTATTTTTGTCGTTTATTTAAGTTTATTTTGTTTATATATTGTTTTCAATTCAAATATTACATTTTTATAGCATATTATGCATCAGTTTAAAGTTTGGTCAAAGAGTAGGTAACTAACAAGAGGAGACACCCGGCGGAATTCCTTTTAAGTTTGCAATCCGCCCCCATTGACCTCGGACCTTTAAATTTGGGTGTGCAGTAGTTGCCAGATGTCTCGCAATACCTGAATTAATGGGAAAAAGCAATGTTGCGTTGCATTTCCGTTTTTCAGTAATACCCTTACTTTTAATATGGCTTAAACGGAATATATCCTGAAGGGATTGAAAATAAATAAATAATTTAAGTAAATTCTGTTTCATTACTCTATATGAACGATTACACAACAGTTGTGATTTTTAAAGATCTGACCGTCAAAAAGTGCCAAACTAGGAAAATTTGGAGTTAAAATACCAATATTTTTTTGGGTCATGAATATTTTAGTGACAAGGAATATGGATCCTGAAACTTATCCTCTGATTCCTCTCTTCCAAATTATTGCCAAAAACTAGCCCATAAGTTGAACCAAATGCATCAAACAAAAAAAAAAAGAAAACTGTTTATTACTGTTTACTGACGTTTTCGCGACGTCTGTGACGTTTCTCAAAGTATAAATTATAATACCTATCTCTGACAATCTCTTTTAAATGTTTGTCTATTAGCTGTCAGAGCACAGTTCACTTATGTTTTACGCATGTTATTCAATGTACGGACCAGTTCGTTGCAATAAAAGGCAACAAGGAACTAAAACACATATTAAGGAGGCGATAGCATATCTTAACAAACAAGCAGAACAAATTAATAAAACAAAAGTTTTTATAAACACAATGATACAAATCGAAATCACAAACAAAACGCAATACGAAATCAAACGCAATGGCGGAGTGCGGACGGCGGTTGGTGTTGGTTTGGCGTGGCACGTGGAATCGATGCGCCGTTGCCAATTCTTGTAGATCTATCGTAAGAATCTCTAGTTCCTTTAACCAGTAAATTTTTGTATTAATATATCACCGAACGAAAACGGATCTTACCGAATATTAAAATAAAAACAATATTGTAATGTGGTATGTTCCAATGGTGAAACGAAATCTTTTTTTCTTTTTTTTTTTAAATTCTGTGTCATCGGCATCGACTGCTTTGGTCATTAGCTTCAAATCTTTTTTCTGTCATAAAGTTATAATATTGACGTGGTATATTGACATAATAAAATATTAACCATCAGCAAACGCATCTTTGAATATTATGAATGAAAGTAAATTTAGATAGGTACCTACTTATTTTGGTCAATAAAAAAAGAGTATATCTAATTATCAATATTGCGACGAAGTGTTTCTACTTTCTATCAATCTCCCAAATAATGACGTAGCAGGAAATGCGAATACAAATCTCAATGTGGCAACACTTGACACCGAACTAGCTCGGGTCAGCTCGGACGAATTCGAGGCCCTTTAAATTTGGGTGTAGCTCTATCTCTGTCTAATTTTATTCGCTCTGTCTGACTGTCTCCTCTTGTTAGTTACCTACTCTTTGGTTTGGTTTTTACTGTTGAGTCGATGTCTTATTTCATTTTCGTCTTTGATGAAACAGAAATTACGCAAAACAAAAAAATTGTGTTCTACGATTTATTTTCACTAGTTTATGATCTACCAAACCTTGCAGATAGTACCATTGTACTTAAGTATTCTTTTATATCGGGTAGTTTAATTGGCATTCCAAGGAAAATGTTCCAACAACAGCCATTCACATATGTGGACTACGTTACGAAATACTACAGTTCTACCGTTCTAGCATCGTTTTTGATGATGCAGCATCAACGAAGACTAACAAATCAGTCAATTTTTTTTCTTTCCTTCCTCTCTCTGTTCTGTTTCATAATTTTCTGCTAAATTTGCATCTAGGGCAATCCAATCCTCGCCACGGTTTGCAGTTTCTTGATTCAGTTCGTTGTCCTTTTTATGTTTTCACGTTAGAGAACCATAATTTCTTTTATTAGATATCAATGACTAAAGTTTTTCTTATGTATATTATCACTCAGTACATATATTTAGTTTTTTGTGATTCACATTTGACCTCTTCTGAATTACAATTGATAGTTCTTCTGAAATCGATATGATTCTTTCTGATTTTCAATTGACTGTTCTGATTTACATTTAATAGGTTCTGATTGTCATTTAATTATTCTGATTTACATTTGCTGCATTCTGACATTTAATTAATAATTCTGATTCGCATTTGATGCTATCTGATTTAGAACTGAAGAAGGTGTAGATTAAAGAGATATGTAGGATGATCCCCCACCATTAAACCATAGAATTGCACTAAAAGTCGACCAAAATACCAAAAGATAGAAAACAAAAACCTCTTTGTGACAGTAAAGTTTGAAATGATTTGGATTATTTTTGTGACAGTTACTGCCATTCTAAGGT
Source organism: Callosobruchus maculatus (assembly GCA_951848785.1). Lineage (NCBI taxonomy): Eukaryota > Metazoa > Arthropoda > Insecta > Coleoptera > Chrysomelidae > Callosobruchus > Callosobruchus maculatus. The sequence goes on from CATOUR010000032.1 coordinate 7,036,949, forward strand.
TCGAAAATTTGCTACCTTTTATGAATTTTTGTTTCGCCATTTTGAAAATTTTGCGGCATGCGCGGTAGCGTTTTCGACATAAGAATACATGCTCTAAAGAGCAGTAGCATTAGAATTTCACGCTATGACATTTTTTTTTAGTTACCCCACCCCCACCCCTTTTTTATCGTCGCAGCGGGACCAAAGCTACATTTTGTTTCTAACGATAACCGTTTTATAGTGACCAAGTTTGAAGAAAATCGGAAAACTTGGGTTTTTTGATGCCCGTCTGTGTGTCTGTCTGGACGTCCGCGATTTCGTTCTCCAACGATTACTCAAAAACGCCTCAGGCGATTGCTCCCAAATTTGGCGAACTTGAATTAATAAAGGTCCTTTCAAAGTTGAAAAGGTTTTGGAACCGGTCGGATAATGACGGGTAGAAGAGGGTGCGGGTGTAAAAAATGTAATACATCATATAAATTTGAAGTTGAAAGTAATTGAGCCTTTATGTATAAAACGATATATCATATGCTAATTTCTTATAAAATGGAGGCTGAAAAAATTAAATAAACTGGAATAATCAAATATCTACAACCACTTGAGTCGAGGAAGTTCCTAGAACTAGGTTTACCTCGTTTATCGTCCACATTTTTTTTTTTCAATTCAGACCTTATAATAAACCATTAACATTTCCCATTGTCCATACTTCCCGGACTATAAAACTATTAATTCTTTTTTAGAAACCAGTGGGCGGCGTGTCGATATTTGGAAATACAAATATTTTCGCCAAGCAAAGTATCTCAGACATACTCGAAAATAAACGAACACAACGAAGTTCCAATGAATCTACTGTAGAACGAAGCCAAAATAAATCCGAAACACTACCAAAGTCAAATCAGTTATTCAATGATAAAAAGTCGAACGCGAAACCTAGCCTCTTTGATGACGACTTTGAGGACGATGAAGTAGACTTCACAGTTTCCAAGAAAAAAGTCGACCTATTTGAAACTGGTCATAAAAGTACAACCGCAACGTCGAAAAAATTGGATTTGTTCAACGATTCTGTGTCTGAAGAAGGTGCCGACAAAACTTTAAGTGTGGTTCCAAAAAAGGTTTCATTGTTTAATGATTCGTTGTCGGAGGAAGAGGAAGGTATTGGAAACAGGCCGTCAATATCTACTACAGAAAAGTCACAGGTGAAAACTGAGTCTGTAGCACCAGAAAAGACAAACTTATTCGGGGAAGAGGTTGAGAAGAATCACTCTGTCACGGCTAAAGAGGTCAGGTTATTTGCTGAGCCCTCATCTCAAAAAGAGGATATCAGCAGCAAAGCAACAATTCCAAAAACTTCCAAAAAAATAAGCTTATTTGATGACGATGACGATCTGTTCAAAGACGATATCTTCTCCAGTTTAGTTACGGAACGGTCAGGAAAAGGTTTGTTCGATGATCTGGATGATGCTGATCTATTTGGTGTGACTAAAAACATGGATAAGAAAAGCGAAGCAGAATCAAATACCGGGAGCAAGAAGGTGTCTTTGTTTAGCGATAATGAAGATGAGGAAGATATTTTCGAAAGTAAAACTATCAATCCTCATTCTTTGGTAGGAGAGTCGAAGAAGGCAGTGAGTTTATTTAGTGATACTGAGGATGAAATGAGAACCGGCAAAGTTGAGGCCGAGTTGGCTTCCAGTAGGACTGAAGCAGGGCATCAAACTGAAAAGAAAGAGGATGATGAAAGCTTAGAAAAAAAGAGCAAAGAAACTAGTGCAGAAATTGTTTCTGAGGCATCTGAAGACAAGAAGAGGGAGAATGATAGTAGTGTTAATCATGAACCACTTCCTAGAAAAGGTAGGTGTCTGACTATGTTGCTTGATATGTATGCTTAGGGTGATTTTTTTAGTATAACTAACTTCGACCATAATAAAACATTAACTTGTTTTTGATTTAAGCTTTACTCAACTTTGAATCGGATGGTGAATGTTGTTCTCTTCAACCGGGTCAACATTCTATGTATTTTTCAATTTTTTGAGTCTGGTGGTTGCTCAGCCCTCCAAGTTCTTTTCTTTTGTTAGGTTCTGTACCGATCTCATTCTGGGTATTTATAACACTAGCGAAACTGCAGTTCGCTGTTGACACGGCTGTATCAGGTAAAAGGGTATAGAAGTCGTTAAACTAAACAACTTTTTCAAATAACGTTTTTCAGAAAACTGAAAAATAAGCGTGGTACAGAATAAAAAAGTAAATCTGGGCTTATGTATCAAGACGTACCTAGTCTGATTGTCTATTTTTTTTGCTCGGATTGCTGCCCTATCGATTTGGCCATGGTACCTTTCAGTGCAGTGGTCACTTTCTGTTTGTCGTTGTTAATTTGGTAAATTATAAAAGTGGCAGATTATTATGGAAACAACTTTTAGGACTTACCAATTTGAAACTGACTGCGATAAACTGAAAGTGACTAGTGCACTAATTGACAGATACAGTAAGACAAACATCAGAGCAAGAAACTAAACATGTATGTTTAGGTACGTCTTGATATACAAGCCCAGATTAACTTTTTTTGATTCTGTATCTCGCTGGTTTTTCAGTTTTCGGGGAAAAGTTATTTGAAAAAGTTGTTTATTTTAACGAATTCTATACACAGTTAAAAGAAAAGTATCAACTTGGAAATCATCCTGTATGTATAGTCTTATATAGCTTTCATTATGGACAACACGTAGATGATTGAAGTCATTCCATGTTATGCTTTCTGGATATTTCTCAAATATTTCCGAGCTAGCCAACCATTGACATATTCAGTCTGCTATCAAAGTTGAATTAATTTTAAGATAGGGCCGCCATTGGAATAACAAGTTTATGTGATGTGAGAAAACAGAAGGGTAAAACAACGTTAGCTAACGAAAATTCCAGTAAATCCGCGCGCCGTTGAGGAATGTCGCAAATTCGATAAATCCCTTTATATGTCAAATGAAATGCTTCTTATATGCTTGCAGTGGATAATGATGTTTCTCGAAAAGCCGAAACGCTTTCTAATACTCAGAGCAGTGATCAATTGCTTTCGGAAAGCAAAGCCGCTGAAGCCAAAGTCAATACAACATTTGAAGCTCAGTCATCTAACGCGATACTCTCGAGCACCAAAGAAGAGCCGAAAGAACAAAAACCTGTGATTAGTTTGTATAGTTCAGCCCCTCCTTCTGATGATGAGGATGATTGGGACACGAGGTCGGACAATATGTCTGACACGGAGGAATATCGGCCTTACAGCATCGATGACAACGTCAGCAGGTCAAGTTTGTTTGACAATGAACCGCCGTCACTGAATCCGAACGAATCCAGTGGAATTGTCCGGGATCAGAATGTCACAAGGTAGTTAGAGTTGAATGTTTTGCTTAATTGTTTCCCAATTTTGGAATTATTTAGTCTGCTTGAACAAATGCCATTTAAATGAACACGGGGTGGGATTTTTATACGTCTGTTTCATCGAGCCTTTGTCCTATAAAATTTTGCTGATATTACCTCTGTACCTTTGTCAAAATACAAAACCATACTACTCCCAAGTGAAATTCTAACGCTAAAAAAACGGATGCGGTTCATGAAATGCGACAGGCAGTGGCGGCTACTCATTAAGGTCATTCGGTCAATGACCTCCCAATTATTCTGTTAGGAAATTAAGATTCTGTCAATTCATCAAAAGGCTCCAATTTGTCCTGTTGCGATTTAAATTGTATTTAATTAAGGTACACTATTCTGATCACCCCTCGTGCACGACGAATAATCATCTCGTTCCCTCGTACCAACAAAGACGTTGCCGTCGCGTCTCGTCGTTGGCCCCCTCGCACCACGGCACCGCCGCTTTGGGTCAGTCTCCCAAACAAGCCTGCAGCTTCGCACTACCCGCTCATATTACGTAGACAACCCATTGATAAAACGAGCAAAAGTTACGTTGAATGACTACAAATTGGGTTAGCGCCTATTGCATCAACGAAATTGAAACAGAGGTACATGTTAGTGTTTCCCAACCATTTTCGATAGAGAGGGATAAAAGAAGACGCGTCACGAGTATGACGACATCGGATACCGTGCGACATCGGATGTACGACTGTACGTTATCATCCATTATTATATATTTTTAAATGTCGGTTGTGAAAAAATTAAGGCCGTATGAATCTTAAAACCAGCGACAGAACCAAAACAAGATCTTTGTGTATGTACAATTTGGTGAATTGGATTTGTGGATGTGAAACAACAGTTGCTTTCTATTGTCTTGATGTGTGCATAATATTTTCAGAGCATTCGCTGTGCTGCCAAACAGGTATTAACGATTTGACTGATTTGAGATATTTACAAGAAACTATAAAACGGTAGCATCGATCACATGAGGTGCTAGGTGAACTCTTTTACTATGGGGCACCTGCTAGCGTATATCGTAAATCTGTTCGAGATTTTTCAGATTTTAATGAAACTGTGTCCCAAAATCATTACATTTTAAATAAAATAATTGATTGCGTCAAGTTCTGCGCGCTATTTGAACTGGCGTTACGATTGCATGACGAAATAGTCTTCTGAAAATCTCAGAATATTTCGTGGTCTGATAGACTTTGTCGCGGAATTATATTATTTTATCATTTTCCAATTATACAAATATGTAGGTGCATCGTCGGTATTCAATATTTTCTTAAAAATTGATTTGACCTCCCTGCTAAGATGACCACGAGCCGCCACTGGCGTCAAGACTAAAGACAATAGTAAACGAACCCATTTGCCATAATGAGTTTATAAAAAAGTCAATAATGGTTGGGCCCTTCATGTTGACGATAGCACCCCCTAGCCTACACGGCATGCTCGTAGTCTGCTGTTAATAAATTCTAGAGGTACAGGCTCCCAAACTTGCCACACAGCGTGACCGGAGAATTGGGTAATCTGCAAATGTAGCGCCCATCCAATTCAAAACTTCTTCAGTTGGCGATAAATCGGGTGATCTTGAAGGCCATGGGAGCACCCCGACGTCAGCTTCCCGTAGAAACCCATCGACACCCTTGCAGTATCCCTATATCTTGATAGAAGAAACCCTCTTAGAGGACTGGGGCATATGGAGGGGCAACTAGTTCTAACACCTCATTCATTCAATCGTAAGTAAAGGTGATATGCTGTAAAATGCAATAGCACCCCGAACCATTAAACTAATAGAAAGGTGTACATGGCGCTCAACAACAACTGGTGATCACCTTGTTCACCCAGTCGCCGTCTATCGCGTTCTGGCCGGCGTTAGCTCCCAGACAAAACCTGAACCTGTCAAGGAAGGCTGCCTGATACCACTCAGCATGGCATTGTCGGTGAGTAGATCGCATTCTGTCTCGAAGGGCCAGCAGTCGTAGATTATAATCTTTCCGGTCTGTAGTTCTCCTACGTGCTCCAGACGTCTAGATCACTGGATTCGCCCTTTTCTATCCATGCTTGCCATCTTGCTATAACTGTAGCCACGCTACGCCCCATGGTTGCATGAATTGCTCAAAAAGAAGCAGCACGTTCTCGTTAGCCTACAATCCGATCTCGTTCAAATCGGGTTAACTGCGTAAGCTGGGGCTGTCGTCTTCTAGGGGGCATCTTTACACAACCAGCTAGTCTCTGGGCCACATTTGCAACAGATATCGTAGTTTTTGGATAGACAAAAAGCCATGCTTTGTTTTTACACTTAAGAGTTTTTGGAGTTGCCATGTAGGTAAATAGCATCTGAATGAGCAAGTGTCAGATGTTTACTAGAGAAGGTTCTGCCAAGCTGTAAACACGTTTTTAATGCCAAGATCCCTTTTTCGTAGGTGCTCAGATTTTACTTGCGAGTAGTATATATATTTCGAACAATTCAATAAGTGACATAGTTTGACAGTTTTGAAAGGCAACATCATTTGTCTTTTTTTTTCGAACTAACTTCCGATATAAGTCGACAATTCTCTAAGATATAAAAGAACGCAGTGTTGCGTTTGCATTGTGGATAAATTCAAAATGAGAGTCAGTAATATATCAGCGGTTTAGGATCCTGATGCTGACTGCGTTACTAGCTAATAACCCCAAGACGAGAAAATATCGCACTCGTGATCCAACAGCAAACCTTAAGGAGACCTTGCAAACAATGTTCTCCAAACCGAAGAGCGGGACATAAGCTTTTCTCATTATTTATTGTTAAATTCTCACTAAGAAGAGGTCTTGTCTGGAGGTTCAGCTTTTGTGTCGCATTCTTCTTCTACTTATTTGAGTGCCATACGCTTTGCAGCGTGTAGGCGTTTATACGCTCTCGTGGCCGACGATGTGTAGAGGGCCATCTTCTGCTCTATTGTTGAAATGTCATTGACGTGACATAACTTTCTTATATCTCAGAGTTTTGCTTGCGATCTGGACCTCTATTTCCTTCAATTTTTCCCATCAAAATTCCTTTCACCAGTCTATATGTGGGGCCTCTAAGCGTGTGACCTAAGTAAGCTACTTTGCGTTTGTTATGGTTTCCAGTAACTCTTTATGGGTGGAGGCTCTATTCAATACATCCTGGTTCGTAATATGGTCTGTCCACGGTATTCTTAGAAGCCGACGTAAGGTCCACATTTCAAAGACTTTGATTCTATTCATTGACTTGAATTTGAAGGACCGTTTCATCGCCGTACATTAGTATTGGCCATATGTAGCATTTTACCACTCAGAGTACGAGGTTCAGTGGTGTTTTTCGTCGTTGTACAAAGCTATTAAACTTTATACGTATTTTGATTACTTCGTCGCAGCCCTTTCTTGAATTTCGTGTTGAACCTAGATATTTGAATTTATCTACTCGTTCGATGAGTTGGTTGTCCATGAAAATTTGATCGATGACATGTTGTTTTCTACTTACAATCATTAATTCAGTTTTCGTTATATTGACCTTTAGGCCATATTCTTCCGATTCTCTTATTTTGTATACCATAAAATTCAGGTCTTCCATGTTGTCTGCTATTATTGCGGTATCTCGGTTACTTATAGGGATGCCATTTATTTTGATGCCTTTCGTTTCGTCTTCAAGTGTTAACTGAAACATGTTTTTGACGTATACATTGAATAACAAAGGTAAGAATGTACAGCCTTGTCACACACATTTTGTGATTGGTATTCCATTTGTGCACGACTTATTAGTTTTGAGGTCTGTTTTAGGGTTCCAGTACGGGTTGTATATTATTCTTAGATTATTCTGTGTGTCACATTATTGACTCATAAGAGACAGTCAGCCTTTTGATCCTAAGCCGTTGATGTTTATTTACGGCTTGTTCTTGATTTCCAATATTCAGCATGACATATTTTATACTTACTTTATACTACCATTGATTAAGGTATTAATACCTTATTAAGGTATTAATACCTTAATCAATGATACTACTTATCTTAGGGTTACAATTATTTCTACTATGGAGATAGTAGACAGATATTATATTTCTGTGATTTGGTATATTTGTAAAAGTTATCAGCAATACACATCAGTTAACTGACGAATGTCTTCTTCCAAATTTAAACTTTTGTCAAAACTGCAGTGGCGGTCAAAACGATAGTAAACCTTTTAATTTCAATTTATGTAGTTCTCTGGCGGATTATGAGGAGCGGGGGTATAGTCTGACGCGGTTACTCTGAATTTGCGAGCCCAAAATGAAGCTGAGGGAGCCTTTCCCCCCTCTCACATTCGGTTGATATTACTGGCTGGAACACGGCTATACTGGTGGCCATAACACGTCACTGACAATAAATATATTTTTTGTTGATGAATTTGAGAGGATCAAACGTAAATTTCATGCATTCTGATTGAGCATTTTATACATTTTTAGAGTGGATTCGGACGATTCATCTTTCTATCCTCATGCAAGCTCTTCAAAGAGGTTCTCTTCGGATATTTTCGCGGAACAACAATCCCAGGATAAGCTTTTCCTTACTGGAAGCACCATTCACTCTGATGTATTTCCTTCAAGTACAGAATCGAGCTCAATTAGTGAAGTAACGAATAAAATCTTAAGTGATATAATGGGTGATACTAGCTTTTTAATAACCGATAACACACTGGAGTCTACATCTACTGCGCATGGACTAACTGAGGAATGTTCAACGACAACTGAAGATGCTAAAATTGCCGATGAAAGTATGTGTTGAATGATTTAACTAACAAATAACTTCCTGTTTTGCGTTGAATGTCGAGATTTTGTCCATTCCCTCTAGGTCTAAGTCATCAATTTTCACTTTATTTAGGATCGGTTTCTCAATGTCCAGTTAAATATTTATCTGCAAGATAACAGCAACTGTTAGATAAATTGTTTAAACAATTGAAGGCTAAACTTACGAAGTCACGTAAATCTTATCTGACAGTTGTATCCATAGCAATGCTATCTGGCAGATACCTATCTGACACTTTAACTGGACATTGAGAAACCGGCCCTTAGAGCAAAACATTATCACGTATTTGCTATTTATGTTCTTGGATACTTTATTCATATAACAGTAAAAACACCTTTAGCTGGGTGTTTTATTCATCTTCTGCTGCTATTGGAAGAAAGTAGCCTAGAACATAGTATGTTTCGATGAAAAATCATCAGGCATATTTAAAATTAATAATAAGAACCTACTTTTTTATCATTTACATGTCTGTTTGAAATAGTATACACGATTGGTAAGCTGGGACCCAGAGATAGCCGCTAGCCTTTAACAGATTGAAGAGAGAACACAATATCCCCTATCCCCCACTATCCCATTAGAATACACGTTTCGCAGAGTTGCTAGAGTGGCGGTTTTCCGCCAAAGCGGCGATTTCAAAACTGAGTTCGCGACCAAAAATGGTAGCTGGGCGATTGGTGATTTTGTGGCGCAAAACCCACAGTGAGTTGGCGACTTTATGGGAATTTCTAACTTCCATTTTATTGGTTTTCCCCGCAGAAATAAGAGCTACCCGCATGAAGCGGCTTTATCGCCAGTTATTTTACAACAATTGTCACTTTTACCATAGTGATTCTTCAACAAGAGAGAGCAGGCAAGTAAAATTGGTCGACCTTCATTATCGTCACTGGGCATCATTTACCTATTTCGTACTACTTGTAACGGCAGGTACAAAATGTATTTCTGGTAGTGTCCGACCGAACATTCGGTTTCTGTTTCGGTTTCGGTCTAGTTTCGGACAAAAAACGGGTTTCGGTTTAGTTTCGGTTTCGGCTGCGACTCAGCCGAAACTACGGCCGAAACCGAAACTAAATTCGATTGATTTCGCGCTGGGTAGATGATGGTAATAACTTATCACAAGTTAAGAAGCCTACTTATCTGAGCCAAGCTTGCAAAGAAACGCAGATATTACTCTTACTAGAATTTCAGTCCATTTCTGTCTTTGAGAAAGGTTGCCCTAAAATTCACGTCTGCCTTACCGACGACTGTTTCCACTGAACAACTATTTAATGCTACCAGTCAAATTTATCCAGACTGAAGAAGCAATTTGTAAAGAAAGTTGATAATGATAAATTATTGTTTCTCGCTTACAATATTACAATATTAGATTGTTCAGTTATGAATACGGATAATCAACAATAGCTGTAGCTCAATGAAGCTCAGTTTCTTAAATTCAGAGAAAACTCCTTACTTTCAAAAATACTTACACCCGTATGCACCGTAGGTCAATTGCGCGATTAGCTACGTAAACCTGGATTAGATTACTTGTTTACTATGCGCCGCAAACTGACAATTTTGACACTGTCACTGTCAAAACAATTTTGCGAACACCACCTTGCCATATCTCCAATCTGGATTAGTTAATCTCTTGACGATGCATGGCTAGATGCCAAAGATTAGCAAAACGCGATTAGGGAACTAAGATTAGAATCGCCAAACGGTCCATACGGGTGTCAGTGGTTGCACTTAGTACGTAGGTACTTCTGAAATTTAGTTTTAAGGCAGCTAATTGGTAAGAGTGTCATAAAGAACGACCAAAGTTTGGAATGTTATTTAGTAGATACAAAATATAATATAAATATAAAATAGTTGATATTTGGTTCAGATTAACTTCTTATTTCAAAAAGTATAAATAATTTATTTGAAATAAGGTGCGATAATACTGATGTTTCGGTTTCGGCCGAAACTGAGACGGAGGCCGAAATTCGGTTGCGGTTTCGGCCGTAAAAAGTAGTTTCGGTCGGACACTAATTTCTGGTGGTTGAAAAACGCACCAACATCTCAAAATAAACATAATTTGAAAAGCTGGACTTGATTCGCAATCAGCAAATGACCCTTAGAAGTTTTAAAATAAATTGATATCAACAAATACGTAGTAGTATTTATGTATGTCAACTGTACTTTTCTTTTGTGAGAAATCACTCTTTCTAAGGGCCGCCAAACAAAATTTTGTACCTACGGGGCCCCGCCAAGGCACGCTACGTTTCTGCTGTACACTCATTGTCACCAATACCTTCGTGGCCCGGTACTCATCTGACCACAGGCTATTCATATGATAATTTCAGTTTGAATTGTTTTTGCAATTCCATAGATCAGAGGTCACCATCACCCACAGAATATGCCATACTGGCCGTTTCGGATTTGACGGTTTTCACGTTTACAATCGCGAAGTCGCTATTTCTGGCAATTTTGTTTAATGCATGCCAAATATTGCCGACTTGTGGCGGCTTTAATGCCAAACGCTAGCTACAAGCATATTTATAACCTGGCAACATGCGATACTCGCTGAAATTCCACTGTCTTACTGCGCCTTGCTTTTTTTTTAGTGGGGATATAGGATGTATGAGGGGTTAGGTGTCTCTTTTTAATTGATGGCTTTGCCCGTATGTACCTTCTCTGTTAGTTGCATTGGAGATTTGGTACCCCAAATCTACCTTTTCCAGTCGTGTATATCTTTGTCTTTTCAGCAAATGTCTTGTCAGCAAAAACATGACTGACTCTAACGAATTTCATTTTGTTGACTAGTCTGCGACACGGGTAATAATGAACATGTAATGGAAGACTTATATCCTGATTTCATCAATGCCTGACAGTGTTGCAAAACTAAAATTACTACCGATATATTTGCTCGAAATTCATCGTAAACCAGATAGAGGTTCCATGCACTTGGGCGTTATCAAACAAATATTTTTTCAGGCATAAAAACTAAGACCACAAAAATTAAGGAGATCATTGAACAGAAGAATAGCGAGATTATAGCGAGTAAGAAAAGTGATAAAGGAGATGCAGATGCTAAGAGAGACGATTCTTCAAAGATATCTAGTAAAAGAGGTATCGTAGAATGAACTTACATACATTTTGAACTATAATAATCATTGAAAAAATATTTGTCATTCAGCGAAGAACAAACCTGTCTTACTAAGGGCCGTATCCACCAAACATTGCTAAATCTCTTACAGTTAAACTAGCTATCAGCTTGTTGACCATATTTTTGGTATTCACCAATTAAGGTTAATGCTAACCAGCTGATAACTACTATGTTAATTTTATCAACCCAATTTCCGCCAATTTAATCAAATACAGGAATCATAAAACACAAAATAATGTCGACATTTCTAGTATACTGGGTATCATTTGTCACTTACTAGAACGGTTTGCATGGATCGATTATTTGGTGTATTTAAAATGTATACCAATGTGTTACATTTCTACTGTAGGACTTTGATTGTTGAACATGGAAAGATTGAACTTTCTAGGTGATACAGTTAACATATTGTCGTGATTTTCCGTATCCTACTTACAATATGACCGTGGGCCTTGGATTGTCAGAAAAAGGAGTGATCTCTTCGATTCATTGGAAGATTTAGAATTGAAAATAAGATTTCGACTCAAAAGAGGACGTTTCAATAACTTTCGAGTTTTTATGTAATTTCCCGGAAGCAACCGTTAGTTTTTTGTCCTCAATTATATGCCTATATTTTGTTACCAGTTCTTTCTCATGGCTCGTGTAATTGGTAGATCTTTTGTGTTGATTCTCCCTTTTCCATGTTAATTATTAGTACTTATTTTCTTTTAGTGAAGAGAGCTGACAGCGATGGTGAAAATGAGTAATATGAATATAAAACAAAATATAAACAAAAGGATTAGGTTATGTAATACACAAAACGACAAAACGCTTTATGCAGCAAGCAGCATAGAACATAATACTACGCAGTATTTACAATATCGTCGATGACCTGGCAATAGCTCCTAAGTCTAATTACCTGCTTTTTACAGGAGTCGCAAAAAATCACGTAATGTTTCTATTCGATAATTTTTAATTACTTTTTCATCTGTATATCTTATTAAGTCTTATTAATGTCTCGTCGGAGAATTTGGACTAGTTATTTTTAGACTTAGGAGACATTGCAACTATTCTAAACTGATTGGTGAAAACTATTTTTTTAACAGTTTAATTGGGTTGCAAGAGATTAATTTTGATTAATTAAAAATTATATAAGGCAGGAAAAAATAAATTCAAAAGCACCTGTGAAAAATATATTAAAACGTACAAAATATAAACTGAACATTCAAAACTTATACCTATTGAACGAATCCTTAGGAACATCCAAAGTTTAAAACCAAAAAACCAAACTGGTTATTATTCATATTTTATGTAAAAGGTATTTCAAAAATAATACAAAACGTGAACAAATCATTTAAAGCGTGTACCTATTAAATTAAGCTCTAGATACAAAGTTTGAAACAAAACTGATATTATTAATAAATACGAGTTCAAAATAGAACCGTCGATATGGTCTCTGTATTTTGCAAGTGAAGAAATAGAACAACAGAAAAAATACATTATTTTGTTAATATTTACTAAGCATGCAAAATGCTATCATAAAATGCATGAGTATCCTTGGAAAGAACAGTCTTTATTTCTTTAAGATGTTGCCACTTTCCAGTTCTAATCTTGGGAGGAGTAGAAAATACTGGGGATTAATTCGAAATTACTGGAATTGTTTTTGGCCGTATAGGAACTTGGATGAAATCTTCATTAAAATTTGGTTGAATTTTCATCGTCCCAGCTGGATTATATATAATGCATTTTATGTCAGTTATCACAGGGTCACTAGCTTTTCTACCGGGTCGTATGGAAGAATACCTTAAATGATTAGAAGACGCAAAATCTTGGAAAAATGTGTAATCCAGAAGCTTAAGACCATATGGCTTGGGGGTTTGTCTGGCATCAGCAGTCACAGTGGCATAATCACTAGGTAGATGAATTTCTCGATGTCTAAGACTTCTTTTAATCACGCTATGAACCGAGTTACATTCCATTTGAGTGTTACCTGGTTGAAGATATTTTTGTGTGACTGTAATTTGGTACCTCACGGCGAAATTTAAAAGTGCGTTAGAAAGGACATTGTTACGGTTTTGATAACCGCAACCATCAGAATAAATGTTACACGTTTTTCCTGAAGGTAGTTAATAATACATGATACAAATGTAGAAGCTTTTAACTGATTGTTCTCATTTTTGTAAAACCAATAGCACATTACATCTCGAGTACCTATTTAGGTCATAAACGGTAAAGTTATGGCAACATGATTTAGTCTTGAAATATATTTTATTAGCTGGCAAAAAGGGACATAATTTAACGGCTTGTAAACCAATTGTAAGCGCTATAATTTCACCTCTTTCAGCTCTCAATGTATCCTTGGATTTTGATTCTCGTGCTTTTTGCTTTTTTTCGACATGGGTACTGGTCCAAATATTTGTAATTTTCTCTGTATCTTTTTTTATAACTAATAAACAACAAAGCTTTAATGGAGTACTTTTTAATAATATGATCTTATACGATTTTATATAGCTAATTACTATATATTAAAATACCAGAGAAGCTATATTACAAAATGTACTTTAACTAGGAGAAATAAGACAGAAATGTCTCCTATCTATCTATTTACTGGGATCTGTGTAAATGCAAAATCTCCTATCTGAAGTGAATGGAAATAATTATTGTTTTTAACAGAATATTGACTATTGTATGCAAAAAGCTTTCAGAATTATGTTCCAAATAATATAATGAAGGAATAGATAATAAATTATCGCAATAACTTACCAAGAACTCTATTTTTTTCGACAATAAACGATAAACGGGTGACATGCGGTAATACCCTTATGGCGGCGCAATGTAAACTAACGAGATAGGACTTGTTGCATTCTGTTTTGTGCGGCGTTTCAGGTGTGAGAATTTGCACTTGACGTTTTAGGCTATTTAGGATTTTTATTCAATTGGGAGATTTTACATGACGACGTAGAACTAAATGCCGTATTAAAATACACTCTTATCTCATTTTTGCCAAAAATGGTAGATAGGAGGTATTGCCAGGTCACCGACGATATAGTATAATATAGTATAGTATATTACCTAGTATAGTATATTACCACTCTTACATGTTACATGTTTGAGGTTTTAACAGTATTATTATATAGATACAATACATCACCTAGCATTTACAGAGTAAAAGGTTTCGGTAATTAAGAACTTTTTGACAAACCTACTAAATTGGTAAACATTCATAGCATGTATATCATCATTTCTATGGTATCTCAAAAAGATATTGTACATATCAACTAGAGGCCTGTTTACAGCTGCCATACGTATACGCGATCGGGGTACTGCAAAGTCAGTGGCGTACCTCGTATCGTACGTATGGTGTATTGGCGTGGGTTGTAAATTTGTAAATGTTTTTATGTATGTAAAGTAACGTGTCATGTATGAATATGCACGGGAGTGGAAGGATCCCATTTTTCTTAAACAATGAACGACAAGGTGTGTTGTAAGGGACACCTTCAATAATCCTAACGGCTGCTTTTTGCATGACAAACGCCCTGTGGGATCTAACTGAATTTCCCCATAATAATAATGTGCCATATGTTAGATGAGAGTGAATGATACTGAAATAAACCGTACTTAAAGTACCCCCATCGAGAAATGGTCGTATACGTCTAAGAACAAAAAGTTGTGATGACAGTCTAGCGCAGACGTAGTCAACCTGATGAGACCAGTTCAGGCGCGCGTCCAGCACAACTCCTAAAAGCCTCACAGGTTCTGATCTAGCCTCCAACCTATCGGAGCTGAACAAGACACACGCCGTCTTGCTCTCATTCAGGACCAATTTGTTAGCATAAAACCATTGTTTGGCCTGCTCCAAGCCCTCAGTATTGTCAGGCGGCCTGCCTCTAGATAGGAGAGTAAGAAAAAATATGTTATCCCTTCTTTAAGTAATTGAGAGCTGAAAATTCATTGTGAATGGTGAATACGGCCCTAAGATTATAGGCAATGTGTCCAGTTTTAATTTCTTATTGTAGGTAATAGTCGCAAGATTAACTATTTCAAATGTTTATTTATGATTCTGTTCCAGGTTCGCCTCTGAAAATAAAACCCAACTTGAATATAAACGTGAGTGCTCTATTACCTGGCGGCATGCCTCCAAAGCTGAAAACTCCGCGAGTGAGTGAGTCTGGAGACAAAGAAAAATCAGTTAGTTTCCAAGAGAAAAAACATGTACAGACAAATGATTCTCGTGCAGAGGAGGTGCCTAAGGATCCAATTACTTGTTCTGTACCACCTCCACTGCCTTCTTCATGTGAAGAGTGTGTTGAGAAGCCGCTGAGTTTTGAGGACAATTTGGAGAAAGTTGAAGTATTACATAGTATCACAAAGGTGAGGAAATCATCTTGAGAGGCATGGATCTATTTGACATATTGGGGATGCAGGTTGCCGTGGAATAATTTTGTTTGATAATCATGCATACTTTTACGTCTGCATGATTGGGAACTGTGATCAAGCATGCGGTGGATCAAAAAATCGAGCGCCTATTGGGACACTGATAAAAGCGCCACCAATACAAACATATGCAAACTAGAGTTTATGAATGAGATGCGGTTCATTCTAATCTGGAATGAGATAGGTATTGTTTTGGGCACCAACCAAATTTATATTCGGTGGTTTTGGGCAAGTTATTCATATATATGTTACGCTCAATCCCCGAATTCGGGCAATGCCCGAAAAAACTGCGCAGAACTAGTTTTGAGCAAGGAATATTTCCCAAACCTGAAATATGAATTTTATACGGCTATTGAGCATTACCAAATAGGCAGAACTAATTTTGCGCATCTTGAAATACACAGAACTAGTTTTGCGCAACTTGAAATGCACAGGACTAGTTCTGCATATTTTCTGAATGACCAGCTCAAATTCTGCTTCTTCCATTTAATCAGCGCAAGCGACGGACTCAAATACATATAAAATTGGAGAAGTTAAATATATTTTATTGAATACCAACAAATAATAAATCACCAACTGCGGCTGGTTAAACATTTTATTTGATTGTGTGAGCATCAAATTGGCTTGTGCCTTGTGCTTCCAAACCTCTTTTTGCGTTTTTACGAATCGTACCTATATTGCAGGAACGTTGGCAAAGAAACCTAACCTAACTTAAACGATAGGTTTTTGCTGGTTTTTGACACACAATGCACAACGAATGTTCACTTTGGTTGTCATTCCGTACCATAGAACTAGTTCTGTGCATTTCAAGTTGCGCAAAACTAATTCTGTGCATTTCAAGATGCGCAAAACTAGTTCTGCCTGTTTGGTAATGCTCAATAGCCGTATAAAATTCATATTTCGGGTTTGGGAAATATTCCTTGCTCAAAACTAGTTCTGCGTATTTTTTTCGGGCATTGCCCGAATTCGGCTAGTGAGTGTAACATATACATTGCAGGCCAAAAGTTAAGAACTACAGAAATTTAAATAAACCTTGCTAATTGGTTACCAATTTACCAATTATCAGTTACCAAAGTTAGGATTACTGAAAAATCTTACGTTTTTAACCAAATTTGTATCTAATTAAAATTTAAATTAGTAGCAAGTCAAGACCGAGAACTTCAGGATCTTGGGCTCACAGTTTTATTGTTTCAGGAATAAAAAATTAATTATTTTCTTTGTAACATAGTAACAATATTAACTTTTTATGGCATAAAACTGCCACTGAATTTGATGAAACCAATTGTGGTTTCTGTTTAACGCACCACTTTTCGTCCGAAAAGTTTTTATGGTCTGAATACAGTTGTCATGGATTGGGCAGAATAAGAACACCTTACTTCGAAAACTTCACCGTCTTCCGCTTACCCATCTAGTGTGGCCTGTGGCAACAATTATAGTTTAGATCGGCATCTAATATAGTCCGCAATTAATACTCGTAATTTTTGTTTTTAATCGTTCGACAGCAGAGAGAGCAACTTTTTTCTTTTTCTTCCCAGTACATAATCGACTTGGCATAATATCTCTCTATAGCTGTTATAGATTTCACAAAGTTCTGAACAGAAGACTGCTTCCTCTTTTTGAATACTTCACCGAATTTAGCAGCTGTAGATACAATTGCATTGGTTATGAATGGTTTATTTTTCTGAAGTTTGTGGTGAATCCAACAATTATTTTTCCAGCTTCAATGGACTAGTATCGTCTCATTTTTTTCTCCGATTTTTTTGGGCACAGGAAAGCCGTGAAAATAAGGAGAATATTTGAATTCTCCTAGGGCAGTGACGTCACTGCCCTAAAGGCGAACAGTCAATCAAAAGACAGATGTGTGCTGTGTTGCCGCATTCTGATGACGCGCGAAATGCCGGAGCTGTACGCGGACTGGCTCATCTATCTTGTCTTCGTTCCCATCTGCGAGTCGGAGCTATTCTTGGCAACAATGCACTGCTGATGATTCGCGCGGTTGGCACTGATTGGCTGAATTTGAATTCCTTTCTTTAAACTTTAAAATGGAATTACTAAAATACAAAATGATGTAGAAAGTAATGAAATGCAGCAGTACGTTTACTTTTGTATGCACTAAGCGGCTATAACAATTAAATCATTGTTCTTAACCTCGTGATACTAGTCCATTGTTTTCAATTTCGGGCACGCTGGGTGGCATGAGGAAACTTAGGCGCTACATTTTTTTTTTATTTTTGGCTTCGACAGAAAATGTTCAATTATAAAAGTAATTCCTAGAATCTTCTTTGGTATCGCCTATCAAGTCAGAGAATAGAATTTAAAAAGTACTCAATATATTTAGGATCGCCCAAGGATTGCTGTTAAGAGGAAACCCTCGACAAGAAAAGCCCGACAAGAAGCGGTCAGGACATCAGCCATTTTCTTAGAAGATGAAGATGCAGATAGAAGGTCAACAAACAAAGGTAATCAAGAACCGTTAATCATTCCGCCATCGCCACCAAATTTCACACATCCATTCAATCGTCTTGAATATTAATATGTATTTTTTGTTACAAAAAAGCGAAAAACCTGATATTTTTGATGAAGGTGTTGGAGATATGTCAAACTAATGTATTGTTTCAGATATGTCAGTGAAGGAGAAATTTGAGCATAAAAAATCTGAATCTAAACAAGATAATGGTGGCAAACCGCTATTTGATGAAGATTCTAAAACTCCCACAAAATCTGTATCAGAAAAATCTACGAGTTTATTTCTGGAGAGCGATGAGCTTGAATTTGAGGAAACTGACACTACACCCACGTTAACCGTCAAGTCTTCTTCTATACCAGATTCTGAAAATAATGACTCTTCTGGTAGGAAAAACATAGAAACGACTATTTCATCAGAAAACGATAAAATTCCTTCTGAATCATTTAAAGTCAACGTTGATCTAGATAAAACAAAATCTCTTTTTGATGAGTCGGCCGAATCGGAAGAAGACGATTTTTTCAAACCTACAAGCAAAAAGTCTGCCAAAACTAAGACTTCCCTTTTCGACTCCGGTGATGATTCAGATGACAACTTGTTTGGATCCAAGACAGCTAAAGGTGGCACTGAAAAGAAAGCGAAAGCAGAGAAACCTATCAAGAAGAAATCTTTATTCGATGATAGTTCCAGTGACGACGACTTATTTGCGAGTGGGAAAAGTAGGAATGCACTGAGCGGTAAGTGCAGTTAGTTTCAGATGAACCAGTAATGGTAACCTTAATTGAAATGATTTCTTCACCTGGAATGTCAAATTTCTCCCACGGGGGAGGGACAATACTAGCAACCACTCATACCCGACAAGTGCTTCACTATGTTAGCATTTTCATTGGAAGATTTAGGACCGGTTGTACAAATGCCGGTTTAACTCAAGCTTTGTTAAAGTCGTCGGCTTGGTTATACCTGTTGATAATAAAATTCACTACGTTGGCACTAATGAAGCAATGCTTACTGTCATAATTATCTAAAAAAAAAAAATACGCTGTACTTAAACTGCCGTTCAACGGCAGCCTACTATAATGCCGTTAACAGATGTGACGTCATTGAAGTGACGTATTTGACGGCTTTGTAATCGCTGTACTTAAACTGCCGTCAAACGAAAGCCCTCTGAAATGACGTTCCAACAGCTTCATCAGTATTCCTATGATCAAATGCCTACTCTTTATGAGCAGTAAGACAGACAAAATGCATTTAGTCTCTGTGCTATTCGGTAGGAAATCATACTTAGATTTAATCAGATTTGACTGAAGTCCATGGATAAAGTGCATTTTGATTGCGATTTAATTTTCGTTTATTGTTCTTTCGGGAGCTGAAATAATAGCCGCAATACGTGAGCAAACTGTGCCAAACTAGTGAACTATGGAACTAGAAATAAACTATATGTTTTTGATTGTGCTGAGAATAATCAAAATGATTAAAAAAAAAAATTAATAATTGTCTACACATACTGCATTATGTCCAACAGTTTTTTTAAATTTTTACAAGTTGTTTTTCAACTTCTTATACCAAGTTTTGCTATTGAGTTCCATAGACCCCATCTGATTATATCATCCCAAATATTTTTTCTCTATGATTTAGCTTCTCTGTACCGGTTTTTTGCTTCTTCTGAAAATTTGTAATAATGGGCAAAACGCAATTTGAAACTCTGATTCTCTAACTGTCGATGAAATTTAAAATTCGGTGTGCGGTCCCAGACTTTTATTGAAAACTTTACCCAGAGAAATACATCATGCAAATTATGGGATCTTTTCACAGATGTTACAGTACTTCTTTCCTTTTTCTATGATAATCTTTTTGTCTTGGCCTTTTGGTTGACCTCGTTTTTTTTTTTATTAGAACAGACATCTTCATTATCGGCAGTGTGATATCACTGAATCCCACTTTTCAATAAGATGATTGCTGAACTGTTGACGTCATTTGGAACTCTAATCAATTGATATTTAAGCTTCATCAGCTTCAATTATTGAATCAGGTATTATATCCTCTAGAATGTCACATGGTGTTAGAGATGAGGGATTTCTGTTGTCTTATACCAGAATCGCCTTGTCACCAGGCGCAGATGATTCTCCAGATAACTGACACTGGTCCTTTCTTCCACTATTCAATGGACAGCCTATTATGAATACAACAAATTTTCCACTTTTACAACCTCGCACCCCTCAACCACCCCAATTTCACCCCCCTCCACTCCAAAAAAGTAGAAAATGATCAGAAACCTTTAAAACGCCTAAAAACGAAGATTGAGCTGTTTTTATATTTTTAGTTTTTTCATTATTGCTGCGCTGACACTGAAACGATTTCTAAAAACGATACGCTTTTTTCATCCTGGCCAAGGTAGTAAGACTGTTTGTAAATTTCTTTAAAATCAAGTCAATAGTTTCCACGTTACACAATACAGAAAGTCCCTTGATCTCTATGATAGGCAAAGAAATGTTCGGATGGACCTAAAACATGCCGCTGTTGCTTTCATAGGCAATGTAGAGCCCATTATGAACACAACAAATTTTTCACACCCCCCCCCCCCTTCCCCCGCCCAACAATCATCCCAACTTCACCCCCAAATTTCAACACAATCTATGCAATGGTTACCGAGATTACGAGGCCAGAATAACCCCAATAGACAGAACGACGGAAACGTGTGACGTGGATTTTCGTTATGTAGATATCACACAGCTCCTGAAATACATGGACAACAATAACATCATAAATAATCACCAGTATGGCTTCCGTAAGCACAGGTCTACAGGTGATCTCCTTGCATACGTCACTCACTTGTGGAACAGAGCAATAGACAATCATGGCGAATCCCGTGTCGTTGCACTTGATATATCGAAAGCTTTCGACAGAGTGTGGCATGAGGGACTTCTGGTCAAGCTTGCCTGCGCCAGTGGATGAATAGCTTTTTGAACGAGCGATCTCTTTTTGTTGTAGTTGAGGGCTGTCCATCGGACGTATTTTCAATGAACTCCGGTGTTCCTCAGGGATCTCTCCTATACCGTACACTGTTTCTGCTGTACATCAACGAGCTGCTGGAAATAACATCCAATCCAATCTACAGCTTTGCAGATGACAGTACATTAGTGTCGTGCATGGAACCAGGCAAGCCACTATCATCCCAGCAGACGGTACGTTCGTCGGCGACAGCAGCATGCCTAACAGATCAACGCAGATATCAAAACAATTGTCGAGTGGGGATTAGCAAATAAAGTACAGCTCAATGTACAAAAAACTCAGGCAACAACACTTACAAGCTGTAAGCTCTCCTAGATAATAACACCAAAGGCCGTCCGAACCAGGAACACTAGAGAGGCTCTGCGAGCTCATGCTTACCAGGTCGAGGTCCTTACTCCCCGAACCAGTCTCCTCCAGCATTCCTTCTTTTGGAGAACTTCGACGCTGTGGAATCAGCTGCCGGAGAATTTGTTTCCCGACTGCTACAACCTGCATCATTTCAAATCTAACGTGAACCGATACTTATCCTCCCGCAGCGCTTGTACAACGCCATAGGCTTTTAGCCTTTGCGGGAGGCTGACCATAAAAAAAATCATATAGCGCCCAAAAGCGTATTATCTCAAAATCGAAAATTTTCGCCTTCACAATACTCCCCTCACCATTCGGTGTGTGAAGTAAAAGCAATTTGCAGGTATCCGAAATTAACAGAACAGACCTAGATGAAAATTGGACTGTAACTTAAAAACTCCAAGCGCCAGTTCCACCACCATTATAGCAGATAGCTTATTCACGTATTTTGCTTTGTCACTTGACGAAGTGGCGTACACAGCTGATTTTGTAGGGGAGGGGGGTTATAGTAATGCACAATGTAGTAAGGTTATATATGTATATTCATTCTTGGTGATTGATTAGAAGACTGTTCTAGAACTGCTTCTGGAGCAACTGGAATAGCACGTTGATATTTAAGAGCGTCACACCATTGAGAATAGGAAGTTATATATAATATATATAAATATAATTTTAGTTAATATTTCAAGCCCAATGGGGGGGTTCGAACCCTGACAACCCCCCCCCCCCAAGAGTATGGCGTCTGTACGCCGCTGCGAGTTAACGTACATTAAAAAGAGACAAAAACTTACGGTTACGCTATCTGATATTTATCAGACGGCACAGGCGTATACAAGGGGGCTACAGGGGTAATCACCCCTCCCAAGATTTTCGAAAATAAAAACTCCATTCAACTTTGACTTATTTTATTTGACTTATTTATTTAAGCAATTGTCGCACTGAAAAAAATCTTTTTTGCAGTAACTAAATTACAAAAGGGTTTGTTTTGCATTATTACAGTGATGCATATCTAATATGTTCCCATTGTTACATAATCAGTTGAATGTGCTATATGACGTGGTAGCTTGTCACAGAAATTTACCTAACTCATTAATTACCTGTTTAGAAAATTGCACCGATTAGAAAAGTTAAAACACTAATTAAAAAAAAATGGAGTACGTGTTGTGGCTACTAAGGTACCTGACTGTTGAGTGTTCATGATCGTTTGATTTTGTATGCTGTGCCAATGAAATGTTCACGGATGATACGTATTACATATTATTTGTATTCCGTAAAATTAAAATTGATTAATGCATCAATAGATTTTTTATTTCATCTCCCTAAAAATGGTGAAAGCATACACAACTTCATGCACCGCTAACCCCCCCCCCCCCCAAGGCTGAGGTTTGGATATGCCCCTGTCAGACGGTGGTGAAAATGGCCCTTAAACTCGGGTTACAAGAATTGCCATGGCACCAAAAACACACCATCTATTAGTATCGATAATCTCTCATATCTCACTAAGGTCAGTTGTTAAAATGGTCGTTTTAATAGCATGACAGTGTCCATCGACGTGTGAGGATTCTGTGCTATTAGTGCGCAAACCCTTGTCTAATATTTGTAACAAATTATGTGATGATTGCATGCAAGGAAAATGACTATACTCGTCCGATTTCTAGAATTTCTTGTCCAACATTTTAATCGTGATAATGGTCATGACATACGCTTTAGCATTGATTAAAGTATTTAGGGTTAATCAATGGCTTTAGTAAGAATCAAACAGCATTTCAAGTCTATATTCAAGACTTGAATGACATTCTTCTTGGTGTAGCAGTCGCTTAAAATATAAAGAAATTAAAAATTAAACTAAGAGTATGGTGCTGCTGTTACTGCATTGTTATTTAGAATTGGATAAAGATACATATATGGTCAGCTTCTACAAACAAATCTCTACTTTTCCATATGGCATACTGGAATACTGGTTTAGCTACTATAGTCAAATTGATAACCTGACCACTTGATACAACGTCAGATATACCCTTCGAAGGATATATCAGTATACTAGTCGGACAAGTCAGATAGACGAAAGTATGGTTGACTCTGCTCAAGCTGTTTGATAGATCGACCGGAGGATATACACACTCTGATGAGGTACTTTCAATCTCATTGTTAAGACTGAGTTTGACGATTTGAGTACATTGAAACCACAGCATAGTAAACAGACAGCACAATATCGCAGGTTGGCGGCAATTACACGCACATCCCCCCTTTTTGGATGATTATTTGTAGGGATGCTAACGATACTTCGATACTTGAAATGTATCGATACTCCTGCACTAATATCGAGTATTTTTATCTTAGACGCTTTTTGAGCGATTCCATGCTGGTATCGTTACTTTTGTAGCGGTATCGGTATCGAAAATAATTACGAACCAAACACGCTTTCATTGGCGTGTACAGCTTATACTTGGCAAAAAAATATCAAATTGGTACCGGTATCGATATTTTTATATTCGCATCTCTACCCAGACTGCACACCCGTAAAAATCATCCCAAGGTCAAATTCTGTGGGAACCATTTTTATATAGGAAATCCTCAGAGATATTCTGCTGGTTGTTTACTATGCTGTGTTGAAACTTCTTTCATGTGTTGCTTATTCTGGATTAACAAATCTTTATTTCTATTCTAAATCTGACGCTAACTAGGGGCGAAAATCTGCAAGAATATTAGGGGTCAACATTACAGAAAATTTGTTCTGGCACGAACACGTTGCTGCAACAGCTGCTGGGAAAAAGCTTGGATACCTATTCAAACCTAGAGAAAGTACTTCTCTCCATGTAACCTCCTCACGATATACAGGGTTATTCACGAAGCACTATGGCTAAAGTATTTGATAAAAAAGAAAATAATAATTTCGGATGGATAGAGACCGATAAAGGCTACATTTTAAAAATATTTTCATGTTATACAGGGTGTCCCAAAAACACGAAATGTATCAAAGTTGTTTTTTAAAAGGAACACCCCGTATATTATTGCATATTCAGCTTCCCTGGTGAATTCTAGTGTGACTTTATGCATCATCCATGGGACTTAAAGCGAACCGTTTAGGTGTAAATCACCATTTTCGGTATAAGTAGATATCAGGAAAAAATTGAATATCGCAGAGATTATAAAATTTGGAAGGCTGTGACTTTGCCGTATTACTAAGCATAAAATGCGTCAGCTTTGATGAGACTGTCAAATTTAAATTACGTTTATACTTGGAGATATCGGTCGATTAATTAAGGAAACTTCGATCAGAGATAACTTGATTTTTTCAAATGGGATCATCAACAGCCGCGGTACTATTTAGGCTCTGCCTACGCGGTCTGTCTGCTAAGTAATAAAAAAAAAAGAAAAATAAATATAGAGCAATTCGTAAAAAAGTAATCTTAGATCTAAGAGAAAACAAATTGTCCACTATCAAATATGCATTCATGTTTCAGGTACAAGTAAAAAATCGACTGAGGGAGCGGCAAAGAAGAATTCAAGTTTGAAGAAGTTAGACACAGGTGAAACTAGCGACGATCCACTTTCAAAGTTATCAGACTAGGAATAAAAATAAATGCATTACAGAGATACGTATATTTATAGTATATAATGTTATTGTTAAGAATTATTAAAACTTTATACTACCAAAGTAGTTGATTATTGTTTCTTCCAGCACAAAATAATTAAGTACGGTACAAGCGGTTAAGTAGTATTATAACCATAGGCACTGAACATTAAAAGGGTTACTCTTTCTCAGCAAATCTTGACAAATCTCAGCTCCACGTAGTATACTAAAGTATTGTATGTCTGCGAGCCAATACCTGATACTGTTGCATGGTTTATGAATCTTTCGAGGGCAGTACATCTTTAGATACGGTTGCATTTAAAATTTGGAGTTTAAATAGGAATTAGTATTTAAACTAAATTTTCCCCTGAAGACGCTAGCATAGCGAAATACGTGTCGGGTTTTAAAGAATTGATTTGGTGTTTAGACTGTGTATAGTCATTGATTAACACATGTATAGTGTTTGTTAGTGTGACGCCAAAGAATCAAGTGTGGCTTTACTCATGATGTATTATGTATATTTGTATTGATTCGCGTTAATGAAGTAAGGTAAACGTCGCCGGTGTCGCATGACAGAATGGTCCTATAAATAAACAAGATGGCATCGCCTTATCTTCACGCTCTTGGACTTGAGGGGTACTGCCGATCGCACTCTATACACTATTGAGGCACCCTCTTCGCACAACTATTAGTTAACACGTGTCAGCGGACCGTAAACTCAAAATTCAGTGGTTGAAAAAAGTGAGCGGCTATGATTTTGGGATGTGTTGGATCGTGCGATGATGTTCTCAACAAGACAATTTTAGAACTAGTTATTACTACGACAGTGACGAAAATAGCTTTAGAGTTTTCAAAAGTTCGTACAGTAGAGAGGTCTTTTAAAAAAGATGAAAAACCTGTACTATTTTTAAAAATGTAGCTCGTAGGGGCGGAGAAATGAAAAATATGTAAAATGCTTGAACTCGTTTTTAGGCGTTTTAGATATTATTGATTATTTTGTGTCAAACATTTTTGGAGGGAGCAAAATTGTGGTGGGTGCTGAAATATTGTTATTCATAAGGGACTTTCCAGTAGCGGCCAAAGTTTTTGAAAGGGGGACGCACAGCTTCTGCTTTGTGCCTTTCTTTCTCTCAAATGAATTCATTTATTTATTTATGGTCCAATCGTTCCTTCGTAAAAAAAGGCTTTTGACAGCAAAAGGTCTGAAAGAAATGAAATTTGGTGGGATGCTAGACATTGGTCCCCTGAACCTACAACTAAGTTTGC
Source organism: Callosobruchus maculatus (assembly GCA_951848785.1). Lineage (NCBI taxonomy): Eukaryota > Metazoa > Arthropoda > Insecta > Coleoptera > Chrysomelidae > Callosobruchus > Callosobruchus maculatus. Next base: position 7,063,295 of record CATOUR010000032.1, read on the forward strand.
GACCTCGGGGGCTTGCCGCTTGAAGGGTGGGGGGACGAAAACTCTGTTTCGCGACAGTTTTTGAAAAATAACGTTGTTTTGGTAAGTGATATCGAGAAAAGCTTCAAATGATTTATGGAGAGAACAAAATTCTGCATAATTTTGGTTTTTACATTTTTCGTGTGCGATCAACAGTTTCCGTCCTACACTGCGTCAAAGTTAGGGGTTGGTTTGTGATTTTCACTAAAAACAGAATTTGAAGGTGGATTAAGGCGAAGGACTTTATCTATCAAAAAGTCGTATATCATTTTTGTTTCCCTATTATCTGCAGCTGCTTAAACTCACGCATTTGGTTTAAAAAAAATTACGGCATTTAGAAATGCACCCCTACCTACTACAGATATGTGCTGTTGCAAAAAATATCGTATTTGTGCATACTACCCCGGCATTGTATAATTAAGATAAGATCCAATTTGCGACATTTGGGGTTTGCCGTTCGAGGGTGGGGGGGGGGGGGGGGTTGTAACGAAAAAAAGTTCAAATGATATATGGAGACAACAGAGCGAAGCATAGTTTTCATCCCCCCACCCCTCGAGCGGCAACCCCCCGAGGACGCAAACTTAGGTGTAGGTTCAGGAGACCAATGTCTACCATCGCAACAAATTTCATTTATTTCCAACCTTTTGCTGTCAAAAACCCCTACCGCCTGGACTATTAGCGTATGACATAAAAACACAGTATATTACTAAATTACAGTTTAATTTTTAAATTTTGAATGTATTCGATAGACTCTGGAGTCGCGTAAAGGAAGTCTTTTGGGTCTGCGACGTATTTTCTTGAAGGACACTCTGTGACTCTGTTGTTATGTGCTGAATTGTTTGCTTCTCCGCTCCACAGACGCATTCGGATTCGGGACTTTGAATTTGGTTCTACTTATATACCTACCTGAAGTTTGCACAGTTTCCATGCCTATTTCTCATTCTCTTTAGAGTGGTCCAAACCACCGACGGACACGTTTAATAGTCGTATCTGATAGCTGGAATGGCTTCATGATTTTGTATATTGCGCCACTGGCGATGTTTAACTGGAAGTTATTCGCCCTCAGTTGTTCGGCTGTTCTTGTTGGTGGATTTCTCGGAGACGGTTGTGGTTGGCAGCAACGGCGATCGGTCACAAGCGCGCACGGTTTGATTTTTACCTGTTTTACCTTAATGGGCACCGGTCACTTGCGCGCCGGAAGAAAATTAAGCTTTCATGTTCCTAATGACAACGCACCTTTTCTTCTTAATAATTATTGTACTAGTTAGTTGTGTTTCCTTGCGAAACAAATTCTAATTTTCTGTGCTCCTGTAATAAGGTATATGCAGAGATGACACTTTTGATTACTGTACAAATATTTTTGTCAATTATTTATGCTTTTAAAAATGGCGGTCATTCCATCTGTGATGTTTAGGTTACTACCTAACAAATTAAGTTCTACATATTTTTTAGGCTTAACTTCTTGGTCGATTATTGTGGAGAAAAGAATTTATATTTCAACCCCCTCACAAATAATTTGTGAGTTTGAAATCGCCATCCATTCAGGAATTAAGCAAGTTATGCCTAACTGGGAGAATTTGAGTAAATTTTCAATGTTTCAAGAAATATAGATTTATATTATCTTATTTCAAAATAAATATTAGAATTACCAGCATTAGACAAGTTATAAAAAGACACGTGAAATTTATTTCAATTAACGGTATTACGACAAAAGCAAACGAGCGCCCCCCCCCCGCGCTCTTGTGCCCACATACCTGCCTCTTATCCGAAATATTTTGGGCCCTTTTGACCGGTGAGATTAGACCAATCTGACTGCGGCGCGCTAGTGTCCTACGGCCGCAGCAATAATATCATGGACTAGCAATATAGAGTTATTTTGACTCGGAATTACCAAGGTTCAGTTGAATTACATATACGAATGAGGCAACGGCCGCCCCACTTCCTTAATTTTTATTCCTATGTCTTCTAAGGACCGTTGAACAAAGTTAAACAACGGGTTAACCCGATTATCCATTTTAAATATTACATTAGTACCGAATCACGTGAGTATACAAACAACGCATGTGGCATGTTATCATTGATTATACCCTCGAGCCAGACGAGCAAACGACTGGGCTCACAGACTATAATCGGGCCGTCGAGAATCTACGGCCGAATCCATACTACTTCTCTCTCTCTACAGTTGTTTGACCAGTAGGAACGCTTGCAGCAAGCAGATTTTCATCCGCTAAGATTGTGCGGCCACATACAAAGAAGTGTATGTACTACTGTTAAAATAATTTTTAGCTTTTAGCAGCTGTGAAATATTTGATAAGTACATATAAATATTTGGATAATAATATTTTTCAGAAACTAATTAGATTGCAACGAAATTTTGATACATTGTTACTCCTTCAATTTTATGCCTCCCCATAGTTATTTCCGCATTTTAGATACCCTTGACATAATCAGTAATAAACCTTTTGAATTCCAATTTTAATTTTTATATATAATTAATTGTAGAAGGTTGAGGTGGAACGTGGCGCTCTAAAGGTTTTATCCAACTCGAAAGTACGACAGAAAATACAGAGTCAAACTACTTGACGCAATTTGTTTTCATGTTGCATTGGACTTGGCGCATATTCTCCACGTCATCGTCAGCGGCAACGGCCAGTCTGTACTTCTGTAGCGGTCAAGTTTGCTTCTTGGCTTCGAGGTTTTCCTCTGCTATATACGTCCCAGTCTCTGCCAAACGAACTAAAAGAGGAGAGATCCTCATCGGAACATACTTAAGGTGGCCATACACTAACGTTTGCTTCCGTACTCTTCATGATGGAGATTACTTAGTTTTAGCTCTCACTGAAGAGAAGATTCTAGAGAAAAATTGAATACCGATTCGGAATCAGAATGAAAAAACTAGTACGGGAAAAATCCGGCTTTGTCAATATCGCTTCCGGTTCCACAGTGAGAGCGCCGTTTGAATCTACTCAAGTAAATTCTTTCCTACTTTTTTTAGCTCTCATTGAAGAGACCTTATGCAGAGCCTTTGTCTGTCCGTCCGTCCCTCCGTCCGTATACAAAAGATAGCCAAAACAACAGCTGCTAGAGAAAAACCAGATTCGGAATCAGAATGAAAAAACTGGTCCAGGAAAGATCCGGTTTTGTCAATATCGCTGCCGGTTCCACAGTGAGAGGGCCAACTGTAATAGCCAATTGAAACCGAATCAAAACTAAAATATTAATTCCAATTATTTAACAAATATAATAAGCATAGCATCCATGGCGAACTCTAACAAAAACCAGATTGTGGCAAAAATATTGTCTTACTACTTCATATCGAAATAACTCCATAACTGTTACATTTAGGTATAGGGAATGCTTATAAATGTGGGAGTAGGTATATTGTAAGAACTTTCTGACTATGCTATAAAATGCAGGTGTTCCGTTTAAAATAACAAAGAAAATTATGATCGTGGGTTTTCGTCCACCCTGTATAAAAAATCAAATATAGCAGAAAACTGATAATTTTAGACAAAACTAGACAACCAGGAAATTATTTTAGCATTGAGAATAAAGCCTCCAGCTATTTATTTTTTAAGATACAGGGTGATGAATTCATTAGGATTTTCACCATAGGCGTATTTAAGTCCATGAATCTGGGGGGGCTTAAGTCCCTGGATGTGGGGACTGCCCAAGATACAAAACTTAACAAAACGAACTGTTTTTGGGGGGCTAATTTCATTCTTGGGGGGGCTTAGCTCCCCCAAGCCTCCACTTAACTACGCCTATGATTTTCACACAAAAGTAGTGACCATATCTTTGAAAATACCTTGTATAATCCGATAAAACCCTATATTTGCGGAATAGGGAAGATGAGCACAATTCAAATTCGGGATAATATATAGAGTGTTCCGTTTGAAAAAACACATCTTTGGTATGCCGTGACATTATCAATAACCCTGCATATTGTAAAATAATTTCAAAATGTAGATCAGCTTTAACTACAACTTTTATTGGAAAGATAATAACGGAGGTATCAAACTTTGGAGTATAAGTTGCTCACCCTGTATAAACATCATTTAGCTCTTATTTAACTTCATTTTGTCCAAGCAAATCCAGACATATTCTTCATGTATTCAAACAAAACCAGACATATCCATCGTGTTCATGCAGAAGTAGACATATCCAACAAAAATTGCTAAGTATCTCCCAGAAAAAAAGGTTTTTTTGGAATATTTTTTCTTTAATATGCTACTGGTATCTTCTTATACTGATACGTTAAATTCTGACTTTTCTAAATCAATCAATCTTTGATAAACCAATTTTTGGTGTTTATCTCTACAAAATGAACATGTGGGGTTTTGAATAAACGCTCCTCATATACGGTATCGTTATTATTCAGAAAAGTGCACGGAAAGTGGTGTTTTGGAGACCGCTTGCTACAGAACCACTTACATAAAATTTAGAACTGCCATACTTAATTATCCATTGGACAAATATTTTGAATATTTAACCATATGCGCATAAACTGTGATTCCCATCCCATGGCAGGTTCTGCTTCGATCTGAGAGGCGCATGTGCTTATATCCAGTTTCAATTAGGATTAGAAATACTGAATAAGTCGGGAAATATAGTAATTTCCCAAACAAACGGACAAGTCTGATACATGTACGAAAATTTATTGTGTACGGAATAAAAAAATAAATGAACTTTCTAGGCGTGTCTTATAAACATTAAAACGATTAGCAAATGACCAAAATAAATTATGTACAACACAATGAAATATTTAAACAATAACTCACTAGAACTGTCTAATTTAACATCAATAAGAGGTTGGGCGTCTGTCAGGAAAAATGGTCGAGATGACACATCTGGAAATTAAATAAAAATATACCTGAGTAACCAATTTATCAAAGAAGAATAAATTTGAAAATAGATTACGATATGTTTAACCAAAGAGTATGACGTTATTTTTATACTGGCCTGATTGACATAACAAGCAGGTTAATTATAGTCACAATAAAACAAATAAACATAGATAAATCTTTAAAGACCAAATAGGTAGATGAAATAATATGCTGTGCAGTTATACCAAAACAACATATAATAAAACTCGAGCAGCTCTTGGATCGTTGCTATTAAGGGTCAACTCGAGAAATACCTCTTCAACAGCTCAAATCACTAGGGTGGAGAATTGTCATGATGACTGTGAGGCCTATACTTAATACCACAGACTATACTCTCACTCTACTTACAAAGATAGTAGGAACACAATCAACTCGCAAAGTATCTAGGTACTCCTTTAAACTAATTAAGTAATTAAGTGTCAACTCGATAGGTAGGGGGGTAGGGGTTATAGGTATTAAAGGTCAACTCGCAAAATACCTCACCAAGAGATCAAAATATTTAGGATGTTTTTATGTCGCGGACATACAAGAATTGAATTATCAAACCATTAATAACATAAATCTGTGAATGAAAGTTAGCCAATTTTCTACTAAACTAAACTAAGTCCTCAAATAAATTAGTAACTTAAATCAATATATGAATAGTAAATAACGATATAATTAGTAGAATTGAGTAGTCTGTCAGATAAACTCACGTAAACTATTAATTGCCGATTGTAACAAAACCACACAACACACAACCCTGTACACTGTACGTGATACGTGATTCAGCTGTACAACATCAAGAGTGATATTTCGACCGGACGCAATTTCAAGCAGGTATAGAACATAGAACAAACATTATACGTAATTTCGGACCTTATTTTCAATGTAACAAACAGCCTAAATTGTTGTGAAGCTCATCAGACTTTTAGAAAATAATATCGCCGGGTGATGGTTTGTTTATATTAAAAGATTTGAATCCCGCTTCCCTTATTATATTCGCGTTTATGACATCGCTTTTGCGTTTTGCATGCTTAACTACTCTCTTGGATTGGATAATAGTATTTTGAAAGCTTCAAAGACGGTCGGGATTTTGTGGATCCTCCTCAAATAATCCCCTGACCAATGAAACAACTTTTATAATGTATTAATGAATAAACTTTGCCGAGATCTGCAGTGCATGTGTATGGCCAACCTTATTCGATCAGCTGGCTACCGGCGTCGTGCGGCGGCGGCGGCGGCGGCGGCGGCAAACCAAACCGGCATTTGCCGCACTCTTCGTCCCAGCCGGACCGAGTCGACAGTTGCTCGCGCGACGCACTGCGAAGTAAATATCGAGTTGGCTGCCGTTGCTAGCTACTCACGATTCACGAATCGCGCCACTCTAACCACAAACCGAAACCGGTCGTGCAACAAAACTTGCACGCCAGCCACCGAGAAAAACTCCGGCGAATGAAAGCCGTCGCGGATTTCTTCGCGATTATGTGCCCCTTGACTTGAATCAGTGATGATTTTGTTTTACCGATGAAGTGATAATGTACTGTCTTCGATTGTATTTGATGTTTATAAACACCGAAACATCTTCCAGTAAATAGCTGCATATTAATCATAGCTTAGTCTTCGTCATAATAAATTCAAGGTAAGTTGACATTTTTGCAAGCATTTGGAGTCCGGGGCGGCAAAACAAAAATAAATTCGTAAAATATTGCAAATTACACACATACTGTGAAATACTAGTAGGTGTCAAAAATATCTACGTATCAAACTTTTAGACCCGTATGATGGTCTATGCAAAACTCTGAAGCACAGTCGTCCGGCTTTACGAGTTTTACGACCTTAATTTCTTAAAAAGTTTAAACTCCTCAGTCCTCCTCGGCCAGCAACATGTTATACAGGCCATAGCGGCACGTGCCGGATGTTGAGGACAGAACCACCTAGGGCCGCACTAACACAAACGTGATGGTCGCTTATTAGTTTTATAATAGATATTAGATATTTACATCACAGAATAATATACAATAAATGCCATTCAAACTTACATTCTATCAATATTATATGTAGGTAATTAAGAATACGTACAATAACGAAAAATGAGAAAATAAAAAGCATTTAACACAATGCTCAGACTACAAAAACTGGTACTCCTACTCGCACCACACTAAGCTCGAACTTAACCAGTGTCTCGTCACGTGATTGAAGGCACCAAGACACGAACGGCACGGATAGTGGCAGAGAGCATTCCTGTTGGTCAATCGCGCGTTATTAGCGCTCCTATTGGTCAGTCACAAATCAATCGACTTTGACAATGACCAATGAAAACTAAAAGGTTACCGATGACATACGAACCAATACGAACAGAGGCCGCTCCTGTTGATAGGCCTCAGTCATTTTTTTGTTTGAGTCGCTACGCGTTGTTTACATTGGCGATTCTAACCTACTAAACTATTATTTAAAATGGATAATTGAGTGAACGCGTTGCTTAAGATGAACTTTGGCCTAATTCTTTTAGAGCACAAAATAAAAATTAAGGAAATTATAAATAACATTGCAAAGATGAAAATGGGTAAGTAGATACCAACGACGATCAAAAAATACATCGCTGGTAGATACAATGTTTTGACAAAATGAAGCAGACGGCTACGTGGTTCAGTACGTAGCACTGACGTGTTTGAAACAGGCGTTGGAAGTTCGATTCTCAAGCTAGACGACTTTTTTTTCTTGGTTTGGCAGAAAGATAAGTAAAAAACTCTTGAAATAATAGTTTGTGGTGGGTAATAAGCAAAACACTTTTAATAATAAGAAGTGACTTTTTGTGATACCTACTAGCTAGAAAAAACTTTTAAGAAATAACTGTGGAAACTGCAAACTCTTATTATGTGCAGGATGCAGCTGCGTCCTTAACAATCTCTGGTAGGATTTTCGTGTAGTTTTTTATTTAAAATTTTGTACGCCCCCTCTTTTCAAAAATTCAGGAACCGCCTCTGTAATGAGCTAACGCTAATAATGCTTATGAGCTTTCTGGATATCTGGATGATTTGCCGGCGTAGGGATGTGGCGACGCCATCTCCCAGAGGTGATGGTACACCTGGCACCGACGACGGTGCATCATGTACTATTATCTCTGCAATCAGCCACAGGGGGGAGAAGTGCAGTCACTTAGCTTCATCCGCGGTGCAATCACCCCCACATCGGAATATTTCCGGGAAACTAGAAATAGGTTCCCGGAAATAGGCGGGGCCAAATGGCCTCACGGTTCATGTTCCGTCGCTGGGCTGATGTTCCCGGTTTCTCATAAGTGACAAATTTGATTAATTAAAAGTAAAAAAATGCTCAATGGCTCTTCCAGGATCAAAAGATTCCGGAGGTAAAATGCCTGGCCGTTCGGATCTCCGGTTGCCAGGTGGTCCGGGGGGAACATTAAGCGAAGTTTGTTTAAAGAATTGTGCTGCCACTACTCGTCAAGCTAACAACAGAAGCCGTCCTTCGCAGCAACTTCGCACTGAAGACAGGCCCGAAGGCCAGAGAAACTTGTTCAGAGCCGACTTTACAAATATACGAGGTCTTGCCTCCAACATAAACTCTGTCCATCAACACCTTCAGGCAGAGAAGCCACACATTCTGGCTCTTACGGAAACTCAAGTCGCTCTTCAACAATGGATAACTGCTTCAGATATCCCCGATATGACTTATGCACCCGATTTAGACGTACGTTTGGCGTATGCGTGTACGTTAAATCTGGGTTTCCTGTCATCGAGAAGAAGAGCTCTAACTGGAAGGATTTGACATCATATGGCTCAAAATATCCTTCCAAAATCATTCCAAATTTATATGCTGCATTTATAAGCCACCAAGCAGTGAAGATAGTCCTTCTGGGTGACTTCAACGTTCACAACTCATACTGGCTGAAACACTCAAACAAAACGGACGACGAGGGACGTGAAGCTGACACCTTCGCTATCAGCTGCGGCTTGGAGCAGATAGTCAAAGAACCAACAAGGATTCCCAGCCGCCACGGAGATTTTGCTTGTCTGTTGGACCTATATCCCACAGCTACTCCAACGGCCTACACAGTGAAGGTAACCGCCCCACTGGGATCGTCTCAACGCTATGCAGAATGCATTCTCCAGATCTCTACCATGCAAAGCCTCGTCGGGTCAGGCATTACAGATCAGCAAAGTGGAACGACCTAAGGGAATACTACCAGTCCTTTCCCTGGAACGACGTTTGCTTCAAGTCACGAGCTTGCGCTCAAGAAATAACCAACATTACAAAGAATGGAGGAAAAATCCAAATGCCGAGAACCACCGCAATTTTATCGACGCCATAAATCGCTGTAAACGCGTGATTGACAGCAGCAAGGACGAACACAACTAAAAAATTAAGAACAAGCTCCTCATATGTCCTAGTTCGTCCAGAACATTCTGGTCTGTAGCTAAGGCTGTTAGTCAGAACTTTTCCTATTCGTCAATACCACCCTTGACCAGAGAGGACAAATCCATCGCTTCTGCTCCTAAAGAAAAAGCAGACATCTTGGGGAAGCTCTTCCCAGCCAATTCTACTGTAGACTTTCAAGGAAGTACTCCGACCACCACCATAAGCGTGAACTCGAGAATGGCAGAGGTCAAATTTCAACATCGAGATGTAAAAAGCGTCCTCCAAAAACTGAACGCCAATAAAGCTCCTGGTCCTGACCAAATTCCAGCCATTGTCCTTAAACGCTGTGCCGCTGAGCTTGCACCTGATCTTTGCAAGCTCTTCAAACTTTTGCATCAACGAGGCGTGTTTCCCGCTTCGTGGAAGATTGGCTGCGTACAACCCATCCCTAAGAAAGGCAAAAAACTGATCCCACCAATTATAGACCTGTGGCTCTTCTCAGCATCATGTCTAAGGTTATGGAGACTGGCATTAACACACAGCTCCTGAAATACCTGGACAACCATAACATCATAAATGATCGCCAGTATGGCTTCCGTAAGCACAGGTCTACAGGTGACCTCCTTGTCTACGTCATTCACTTGTGGAACAGATCAATAGACAATCATGGCGAATCGCGTGTCGTTGCACTTGATATATCAAAAGCTTTCGACAGAGTGCGGCATGACGGACTTCTGGTCAAGCTTGCTGCTTATGGACTACCACCTGGCCTGCGCCAGTGGCTGAATAGCTTTTTGAACGACCGATCTCTGTTGTAGTCGAGGGCTGTTCATCAGACGTATTTTCAATAAACGCCGGTTTTCCTCAGGAATCTGTTCTATCCCCTACACTGTTTCTGCTGTACATCAACGAGCTGCTGGAAATAACATTCAATCCAATCTACAGCTTCGCAGATGACAGTACATTAGTGTCGTGCATGGAACCAGGCAAGTCACTATCATCCCAGGAGACGGTACGTCGGCGACAGCAGCATGCCTCACAGATCAACGCAGATATCAAAACAATTGTCGAGTGGGGATTAGCAAATAAAGTACAGTTCAACGTACAAAAAACTCAGGCAACAACACTTACAAAGGAGTTTCAGGATGGCTTACCAACCGTGGAAATGGAGGGTCACCCCATAGTCGAATCACCTTCCGTCAAGCTTTTGGGAATCAACATCAACAATAACATGTCCTGGCACGACCACGTCGTCAGTATTGCTAAAACGGCATCCCAGAAGCTTGGAGTTTTGTTCCGCTTTAGGAAGTTGTATACACCAGAGCAACTGCTGCTGCTCTGCAAGGCACAGATCCGACCATCGCTGGAGTATTGCTTCCATGTGTGTGGATGCGCTCCGAAGCACTCTCTAAAGTTTCTGGACACTATCCAGAAAAGAGCAATTAGACTAATCGATACGCCTAACCTCACAAAGGACCTCCACAGCCTGGAACATCGAAGGAGGGTCGCCGACCTATCCCTGTTTTACAGATTCTATCACGGAAGATGTTCGAGTGAGCTCTCTCAGATAATAACACCACAGGCAGTCCGAACCAGGAACACTAGAGAAGCTCTGCGAGCTCATCCTTACCAGGTCGAGGTCCTTACTCCCCGAACCAGTCTCCTCCAGCATTCCTTCTTTTGGAGAACTTCGACGCTGTGGAATCAGCTGCCGGGGAATTTGTTTCCCGACGGTTACAACCTGCAGCGTTTCAAATCTAACGTGAACCGATACTTATCCTCTCGCAGCGCTTCTACAGCGCGATAGGCTTTCAGCCTTTGCGGGAGGCCGACCATAAAAAAAATTATTATTGTACTTTCGTATAGTTTTTTTTTCAAATCGCTCCACATTAATTCAGTCGGACTAAAAATACATAAATAGGGTGAAAGTCTAAAAACTTCTAACCCACTGCTTCGTTCGAGAAGTGAGCTGGTCTCCAGACTATAATAATAACTATATTATAATTTGCTCACCACACAACACTTGAGAACGAGCTTGAGAATATATAACTACCACCAACAACCAGGGTCAAATACGTTATGAGACCGTTATTAATAATAAGCTCAGAAAGTCTTGTTGGACGATAGGTCACTATCACAAAACTACGCTTATAATAATAAGCTTTCTGCAGGGTTCGGCATAAGTCAGTTCCCGGTATACAGAAATACTTATATTTGCAACTTGACAAACACGCAACTACACTATGCAACTTTTTGGTTGTAACTTTACAAAAATAGACGTTCATTAGTCGTTTGCGTTTTTCATTACTGTTTACTCTTGCAAATCCGGGAACTGACTTATGCCGACCCCTGTATTTCTTAAAGCACTGATTGCCAGAGCACGTTTCCGGATTATCCATATTAATTTCCTACCTGAATCAAAGATAAGGTACTCCACTGTTTCAAGAAAATGATATTTCGTACACCCCTATTTTTCTCGTAAAAATATAAGCACAAGATAAATAAAATAAGAATTTGTTAGAGGCGTAATATTTTTGTAGCAAAAACAGATAAAAAAGAAAACTAAGTTGGGTATTTCAAGGGTAGAATGGCCTATCATACCACGCTTTCAAAAAAAAATTTGAACTTCAATCCCTAAAATTCACCAACTTTTTTTTAAATAGCACCGCACAGCTTTTCCTACATAAATGAAGACATTATTTTATTTTAAATCTTGTAGTGCCTTTGATTTCATACACAAACCAATATTGTTTTGGTGAGGTCATAAGCATAACGGAAATAAAATAAGGATTTGTTTGAGGCGTAATATTTTCGTAACAAAAGAGAATAAAAGACAGTTTTTTTTCGAAAGCATGGTTTGATAGGTCATTCACTACTCTTAAAAAACCACTTCGTTTTCTTTTTTGTACGTTTTTTTTTCGCAAAAATATTAGGCGTCAAATAAATTCTCATTTATTTATATTATGCTAATGATTTTATGAAAAAAGTAAGTTTGCATATCACATATTTTAAATAAAATAGGGATATCATTTATTAAGAAAAACCTATGGGGTGCTATTTGAAAACAAGTTCGGGTGAGTTTACAGGGATGACATAAAAAAAAGTTTTGAATGCATGGTCTATGATTTAGACCCTATGGTACCTTCAGAATTACATCTCAGTTCATTCTTGAACCGCTTTGGTCACGAAAATATCATGTGTCAAGTATATTCTGGGACACTCGGTATATGTTTGCACTACAATACGATATCCTAATCAACTGACGGCGATTGAACACCGCATATCTCTGAAAACGTCGTGAAGAGCAAACCTTTCTAGACAATAGAAGTCGTTAGCAATTCTTATATGTAAACTCCGTGTTTGATATATTTAAGTGTTGCAAAATTATTGTATTACACATTAGGCTTGGCCCGTATAAAAATAAATGTTCGAGAGCAGATGAAGTTATTTAAACAGCATACAAACAGTGATATATTTATTAAGAGGATATCATATTTCCTTCAGCGGTTAATGGTCCATGCAGATAACAGTACGCTACATGCCTTGATAACACTTCTAATTTATAAATGATAATATATAATAGTTTCATTAATTGCTGGGATAGTCAGTTCAGTTTATTTGAATAATGATACCGGGTTGAAATCTTAAGGTGCATGGCAGTGGAAACTTGAGATTCAAACCAGAGCATAAACCTCATTATGTAGACTCTTAAAATTAAGTCTGGTGAATAAAATTTGACTATACAAGATGGTTGTCAGACCGGCAGTTACCTGCAGAGCAAGGCATTGCATCACTAACGCCCCATGGTATGTTTCCAACGAGACCCTTCAAGGAAACGTCGACATCCCTTACTAAGGAATTACATTAATTGACAGGCTCAACGACAGTATGGTCAAGCGGAATTGCACAACAACTACTATGACTACACATTTGAGCAAGTCCGCAAGCACAAAAGGTCGCAGCTCGCACTGTCATGAAAACCAAATCGGGCATTTTTGAAAGCACATTTTTTTCTATATATCGAACCTTAAAATTATCGTATTGGACAAATCCAAAATTATCAAATCCTAATTGACCATGTCAAGTTTTTCCCTCCAACCGACCAAGACACAACAGATGTAAACCCTTAGTAATTATTATTCCCTAGTAACTATAATTTCTGCCGAAGTGCACCTAGATGAAGGAGAAGGTCTGAACTGCTACATTATTCAAATTCAAACCAAGACACAACAGATGTAAACCCTTAGTAATTATTACCCCCTATAATTATAATTTCTATGGAAGAGCCGTATTATTTCCTTAAAAATCCAGGTACGTTTACCGACCTAGGGGTTGAGGGTGGTTCATAAGTTAGCATTTACGACAGCTGCGCTATACAACCAATTCTTCTTATTGTAAAATATTGGACACACCTGCGCTGCTTGCTTGCTACCACCTACCTACCTACCATGCTGATATGAAGAGCTTCGATTTTAACACAGTAGAGTAGAAGCATTGATTAAAGTATTTACGTTAATACTTTAATCAATGGTAGAAGGTTCCAAGTTATTTTTCTAGAATGAACAAGTGGTCAGTAGGAGCAATTTTTCTAATTTTCATCTATTTTTTTTTACTTCCTACTTCCTAGGTATGAGCGAGAGAATTATCGTAACCATAACTTTTCTGAATCAAGATAGTAGGTTTAATTTGCGTGTTACGATGTGTATCCCAAAGGTATTATGATCACTTATTTGTTGTTACGGCCTCTTTGTCACTGTTTTGGTTTTAAAGTTATCGAAATTTAGTTTTCGATTGAGATATTTCGCGACCATATATGAATTGAAGTAAGGCGTACATTTCGAAATATTGTATAATTTTAAGGAATCAAGGCAGTAGCAGATACTAAACGAAATGCTTTTCACTAAATAACTGAATTTTTCAGTATGTATGGAAACAGGAAGTTGGCATGTCAAAACTGTTGGTATGGTGTATCAAACATAGTCATTGCATTGCAAATAAAATTCACGTAAACAGAAAGTGGAATGATATAGGTCTCAATGAAATCCAACCCATCAACAGTGGTGTCGAATTGAGGTTCGAAAAATAACCCGCACCCATGGTGTGGTTTTCAATAGCAATTGGTAGCAGATCGGCTCTAGTTCTTTTGGAAAGAAACATGAACGGTCAGGCTTACAGTAATAACGTCTTATTGCACCCCCAATACCTATAACATCCAAGGCAAGCAAGGCTCGATCTCATACGGCTATACTGTTATTGGAGATTTCCTGGGAGAAATGAAAGTAAACCTTCTTCCCTGGCCAGTAAATTCTTCTCTCCGCTTTTGAACACGTGTGGAATATTATATACTTGATTAACTATGAGGCCATGATATTACACTACTTTGACGCCCTACCACAAGCAGATATCAACCATGCCTCGAAGAGTGTCTAAGTTGACAGCAGGCTACTGAATTTTCTGATTTTTCTTTCAATAAGGTTGTTTCAATAGATGACTGATTGTTATGCCTACTTGCCATCTTTATTACCCAAAATATCAATAAAAAGCATTTAAATTTACTGACGGTTTCAATTTTAAAGTCACGCAGTATATATCGGTGTACGAAGCAATTGCTTATACATCATTTTCATTTTTTTTTCGTATTCCTAATTCAGAAGCTATCAGAAGCAATCATTTGTTATAGTTCTTAATTTGGTTTCGTATATTTTTTTGCTAAACAGTTCAAGCACTACAGTCGTAGTATCGTAAAAACGTTCGAGATTTACCCGGCAATAAATTTATTTCTCAAAAAGTAAATCTTCTTTAATGGCCAGAAACATGTATTATACAGCACACGGTGTCGCGTGCCGGATGTTGAGGACAGAACCATCCAGAGCCACACTATAACATTAAAGAAGAAAACCAAACGTGGCTGCTTATTAGATTGTTAATATATTTTAATGAACACTATAAAATGTACAATTAATATCATTCAAACTTACATTCTAATAATATTACGTACTTATTAAGAATGCAAACAAAAAATGAGGTAATAAAAACAATTTAATAAAAGTCAAAATAATATTCAGATGAGTCGTTACCAGTTAGGTTGATAATAATTCATATCTCTTGTGCAGATCACAACAACCACTATGCCTTTCATGTGATGTAGTTCTTACAATACCCCACATTATTGGTGCCTGTCCGGCACTGCCTTATCTTCGTGATTGCCACAAGATGAGCGACAACTGGACGCAAAATCTCAACGACCCATTGCGGATAGAGAATACTCTATCATTCCTCAGAAGTACAGGGTTCTACTATAAGATTTAGGACAGATGATTAAACAACAGTATCACGCAGCTAATGACCCAGCAGTCGATGCTGCCTAATCACAAAAAAAAAATAATATCATTCGGTCGTGTATTTAAAAAAGTAGGAAAGGATCTACTTGAGTAAATTCAAACGGCGCTCTCACTGTGGAACCGGAAGCGATATGGTAAAACCGGATTTTTCCCGGACTAGTTTTTTCATGCTGATTCCGAATCTGTATTTAGTTTTTCTCCTGCACCTGTAGTTTGGGCTATCTTTTGTATACGGACAGACGGACGGACGCACTGACAGACAGAGCATAAGCTCTCTTCAATGATGACTATTACATGCTTAATGCACTTTCGCCATTTTGCTTTAGTTATTAAATGTACCGAATCTCTAATAAGATTTATAACAACTGTGATAAGCTTTCGGGGTGATTATTAGAGGTACTAACTGATATTTCCTTTTAAATCGCTCTGTGTTAGTTCAATCGGATTGAAAATGCAAAAAAGGTTGGAAGTCATAAAACTTCACACCCATGCCATTCCATCAACGATATGCTTTTCATAAAAGTTATAACTT
This sequence comes from Callosobruchus maculatus, assembly GCA_951848785.1. Taxonomy (NCBI): domain Eukaryota; kingdom Metazoa; phylum Arthropoda; class Insecta; order Coleoptera; family Chrysomelidae; genus Callosobruchus; species Callosobruchus maculatus. The sequence goes on from CATOUR010000032.1 coordinate 7,079,428, forward strand.
TTTTTTAATTTCTGGAAAAATTGTGATATTTTGTTTTGTAAGACATTCAAGAATCTCAGCTTTGCTAAACGAAGTGTTCCTATTTCCTTATTTTTTCTATTGTTTCTACCTGAATCGAAAATAAGGTAGTCCACCGTTTTAAGACGGAAGACGGGTTGTGCCAAGTCAACACCTGAGCTATTATTGATCTGAATTTCGGAAGGATCGTACAATATTACAGGTCTTCAGTGTTATACAGACTTGTGGGATCTTTGTGTAACTTTTCACCCAGGCCTAACTGTTGCTGGTGTGGTGTAAATGTGTTTGGTGTGAGGCCTGAGACAGACATAATTAGGGGGACAATAGTAACTTTATTTTGTTTCCAGAGTCGTTTTATGTGTATGGCAAGGCCTGTGTATTTAGATATATTCCCAGCGTAGGTGTTTTAAATATTCATATCACTAGGGATAGCAATATCTATTAAATAGGTAACATTGTCCGCCTCTGATTGGAAAACTATATCTGGTCTATTGGCTGGGATAGTTTTGTCTGCGTGTATTCCAACGTCCCAGTATAGTTTGTATTGATTGTTGTCGAGTACCGATGTCGGTGTGTTATAATAGGGATCTGTGTTTTCGATTAGTTTGTTTGTTGTGGCTAGTGCTTGGCGTATGATTTTGGCTGCATTAATATAAAACTTATTTCAGTACTACCCTGGACGGAGAACGGTCTGCTATTATAATGACTCTGATCAGAGACCAACAGGCCAGATCATTTTGCCCCATCCTTGCATAAGGAAGTGACATTTTAAACTGTATTAAGTATAGGACAGTGGAATCTTTACCTGCCTCTTAATATACTACAATTGTTGAGTCGTGCCATTTTATATTCAATTTGTTCTTATTTAATTTTCTATGTAAATTAAAAGTTTTAGTTTCTTAGTACAATATTTCTAAACTAGTTCATATATTTGCTGGTTTTCGCAGCCCAGAATTAAAGTTATACTAGTTGGAAGCGCAAGATGAGTAGAGAGATTGAAATACATTTGAGTGGTTTCTTCTGTTGTATTTAGACACTCCAGAAGACAATGTTCTAATGTGCCGGCCTCACCGCATCTGCAAGACGAATCTCCCCCGAAACCTATTCTTGATTTATGTTGTGGGACCAAGGTGTGACCACTTCTGAGACGACATATTGTTCTAATATAACTTCTTATTTCTTTCTCAAACCAAGTACTTGTTCTAATGTATGGTTGTATCGATTTGTAAAAGTTTCCTTTAGGGCAACTTGTATAGTATTCTTGCCACTCCCTTCTCTACTTTTTCTTAATAAGGGCATTTATGTCTGAGCTAGGGACTTTGAAATTTGCCGAGAAATTTGCTATAAACTCTCCATCAGTTAGAGCTTTTCTTGCTAATTGATCCACAGTTTCATTCTCAATTATATTTGAATGTCCTCTGATCCATATAACTTTTATCTGCTCATTTGAGTCCTGGCATTTTTTAATGAGATCGATGATATCAGTTAGCAGATAATTAATATTTGGTGATGGACTTAGTTTTTCTAGTTTTTGTGCAGCACTTTTGCAATCTGTGAATATGACAAATTTGTTATTTTTTGTCGTATAACATAGACAGTACTCCAAGGCTTTTTTAGTTGCCACTAATTCCGAGGTAAATACTGAACATTCTGGAGGAAGTCGGAACAGCTTACAATAGTTCTTATTGCGATGGAAAAAAGCACATCCTGTTGATTCATCCGGAGCCGTCAGTAAATATCTGCTCCTGTAATAAGGGTTGTTTAATATATATAATCACCCATAGCTGTGGTTTTGGGAGACTCGCTTTTGAGACATTAGAGTGCTATAAAATTTACTGCAGGGTATATTTCGATTTGTTGTTACTATATCTCAAACCGCGCGCCACGTAAGCTCGCGTTAAAGTGTTACTAAACGTAGTATAACTGTATACATAAGACAACTTCTCACATCCGCCTACATTCCCAGTAAACGCATCCGGGAAAAGGAATGGACTATTAAAACACCTGAAAGTACAAATGGCTCGTAATGTTGCTTCTGTTTTCCTTTGAGTGCCTTATCACCTTGACATATCACATAACATCGAATTTCTAAAAACCAAAAGGAAACCGCATACAATACATAGCTAGCTGGTATATGAGATGTATTGTACACGCTGGACTATACCTATTATAGATGCTCATTACTATGCATTGTTGTAGGAGAAAACAATCGAATAACGATTTTAGAGGCGGTTCGACTGTTGCTACAGATAGGAGATGAGCCGTGTACGGCCTTACGTAATCGTAGCATCTGAGTGGAGAAATTCGCTTTCTATAGATATATTCTTCTAAGCAGCTAATATGCCAGTCCGGGCTGGCATTTCTCGAGTTGACAACATCCTTTTACCTTGTATATGCCATTCGTCGAGAGGGTTTTTCGAGAAAGCCACCAGCCACCATGGATTCGAACAGCTTTTAAATACTATCAGTGGCGTCTCAACAACTGTTTTACAGGAGGTAAACCGCTAAAGCGTTGCAAATCGTGGAAATTATTGATTTATTTATTTAATACACTTTACAAATACCCCTCCTGGGGTAATTACAGGTAAAGAAAGATAAAAGAAGAATAAGAAAAAAAACACATCAGTTAACAGTGCAGATCACAATGAATTTGTGGTTCTTGGGTTTTTAGGCCGGCGTCGTTTAGTGTTAAAGCTTGACGTTTCGCCACCACGAGTGGATGGCATCTTCAGAAGCTATTTCACTTCGACGAGTTCCAAATATTTTGGAAGTGAAATAGCTTCTGAAGATGCCATCCATTCGTGGTGGCGAAACGTCAAGCTTTAACGCTAAACCACGCCGGCCTAAAAACCCAAGAACCACGAATTCATTGGACGATGGCCGCGAAAGCCTTACACAGTATAAGTGCAGATCACAGTTTACCAAGCAGAACAGAACAACAGAATATACCTGAAGGTAGCATTGAACATGCCAATAATTTCCTTGAACTCAATATAATTGACATTAAAGAGTATAAAAAGAATTGCCTGTCTTTCTCTCCTTGTAGACAGTTTTTCTATGTTAAAACTCTCCAACACAGACCGAACATGTATGGCTAAATAACATTTTTCTTACCATAAAGAAACCTCAACAACCTTTTCTGTACTTTCTCACTCAGATCTAGCCTGACTGCAGTTGTTGGTGACCATATATATGACGCATACTACAAATGTGGTCTCCCAAGGGCGTTATTTAGTTTTATTATTGTTGAAATATGAAGTTTTTACTATTACAAATTACAAAACCCAACAACCTTGTAGGCTCTATCCACAATATTCTCAAAATGATCCTGAAATCTGAAAGAAGGTTCAAAATTAACTCCAAGGTATTTAACTTTGTTATTCCTTACTAAAGATATACCTTAGATATTATAATCATGTACTATCAAGTTATGTTTTCGAGTTTAAGTAGCCACAGAGGAGTCATTTTGTTAATGGCAAACCAATTTACAACTGAGTCTAGATCCAACTGAAGATCAGCATAGTCTTGTTTGCACAATACAGGTCTAAATACTTTAAAATCGTCTACGTACAGTAAGCTGGTTGACCTACCTACAGAACATGGAAGGTCATTTATAAAAATAATGAATAAGAGTGGGCCTAGCTTACTGCCATGGGGAACCCCGGATGTAGCAACAAACCGATGTGCATTGTTAGTATGTTCTACATCTATACATTAGATAAAATAATTTTACTATGCGTATTAGGGCCGGTTTCTCAATGTCCAGTTAAAGTTCAGATAGATATCTGCCAGATAGCGTTGCTATTGATACAACTGTCAGATAAGATTTACGTGACTTCGAAAGTTTAGCCTTCAATTGTTTAAACAATTTATCTAACAGTTGCTGTTATCTTGCAGATAAATATTTAACTGGACATTGAGAAACCGGTCCTAAGTAAGCCATCAATTTCTATTATTTTGAGTCTGGATAAAATTGGGGTTGAAGAGGATGGCGAAAAGAATTCGGTGAAGGAAGTAAAGACGTTGCCATAACTCTTAATTTATTTTAGATATCAAAAATTAAAATTTGTTATATGCTGTCTCGAATTAAAATGTTCTAATCATATACCTACCCAATTTTACTAATAATTAGTGCTAGTTCCTTCTTTTATGACCTGTTTTATGTTATTTAAAAAGGAAACGGCAAATAATTTATATCACTTAATATACTAGTTATTTGTTTTTACTAAAACATAATAATGACGATCGCTGCCTAAGAGAACCTCCTGCTCCCTTTACCGCTTTGTCGCTCTGGTCAATTTACAATGAGTACCTTTTAACCCCAGCCTGACATGCGGTCATGTGGTTTCAAGTAATAAGGAGTCATTTTGTATGCTTGTGGACTTATTTGAAGTTTGCATTTGCAAAACTTATAATGTTAATGCTTCATTCTTTTTGGTAGGATGTTTGAGCAAGTACTAATTAATATTACCTCATATTGTTTAAATATGAAGCTTCATATATAATCAATTTTGAATATTATTGAATGTAGGACATAATAATATTTACCTAACATAAAATTATACACAGAATATATTTCATAGAGGCACAAAACCTATACACGCATGTATAATCATCAAGAGGTGAACCGCTGTGGCTGGGACATTGCAGTGTACAAATCGTGGAAATTATACAGAAACTAGTGGACACTAGTAAGTATCACCAGGAATTAGTGAGCATTTCGAGATGTTATACAGGAATTACAGGGCATTAGTGAGCATGAATATAAAATTTTAGTAATATTAGAGCTTTATAGATCCTGAAAATCTGTCCAGCCGCGGAGGAGTAATTCCATAACTCGTCCATAACTTCAAAACCAGTAATCTGAGTTCATTGAAAGAGTCCTGACTATTTTTTTACAAATTGTTTGAGGATCTAAAATTAGTGTACATTGGTAAGACTTGGTAGTTTTGAAGTACTTTCGCTGTACGAATCTTAAACCCAGGTGATTTCCTGAACTTTTCAAACCTAGCCGAAAGCTCATCAGCAGTTATTAATCTTATTAGAGATCACATTTATAACTCAAAAAATTGTGAAACTGCATTAAACACATAATAAAGGTAGAGTCATCATTTTTAAATACACGACCGAATGAAATTATCATCAACCTGAATGGTAGCGGCTCATTTTGTATCTGACTAAGACTGGTGATTGAATTCTTCTTATTTGTATTCTTAACACATTGTTGGACACAACGGCTATAGCCGTCTGCGGGGAGTGTTCGTGATACGTCACGACGGCTATATCAGTCAAAATGTTATCTGCTTGCTACGGCAGAACGGTGACAACCGTCAGAATGTCGGTTCTTAAGCAATGTTTGTGCCATAACGTGAAGCTCTTCATTTCTGAAATTGCCAAATTCTAACCCACTATACGCTATCCCAACTATTCATGTTTCAAGGCGCATGGGTAAAACAGCACAACGGCTATAGCCGTGTATAGCTGCCATATTGCGAGTGTGTTTTTGTTGGTTTCCATGTTATCATGTTTTTAGTAGGTACTTTGTATCCAGACTGCTTTGAAGAGTGGCATCAAACATAAATTTGTGTCTGAATTCCGTTTTGTTCGGGGATACCTCTGTTTGCTAATAATTTTGATTTTTTGTTTTGATACCGTCTATGTCCGGAGAGATGCATCTTTGTTTATAAATTTGATACAATAAAATTTTGTTTTTGTTTCAGTTTGTTTCTCGAAAATTATCCTCTTCTTCCGTCAATATATATTTTACGATTACATTGGTCAGACGGCTATAGTCGTGGTTGCCATTCTAGAACATTAAGTCAGCTGTAATATGACACGACGGATATAGCCGTCTTTTTTATTGTCGCCAAAAACTTGAAAAATGGAAAAAGAGTCAAAAATAAATGCCCCTAAAATATTTTGATAACGCAAATCATGTTACAAACGTAGAAAAAATGGGAATGTTTTGAGGTGCCATATTACGAAGCCTCCCGGCCAGCAGAGTGTCCAACGATGCGTTAAGTAATATTGTTAGAATTTAAGTCTGAATGGTATTTATTGTGCATTTTATAGAATTAATATCTATTAAAAATCTAATAGGCAACCACGTTTGATTTTCTTCTTAGTGTGGAACTTAATGGTTCTGTCCTCAACATCCGGCACGCGTCAGTTTGAGTTGTATAATACATGTTTCTGGCCATTTAAGGTGACCAACGTTTTGAGAAATTAGGGTCATAAAATTACTGCCTGGTATATGTCGAACGTTTTTACTATATGTATATTTATTTTAAAATCGTGCCAAGATTTCTTGCTTATATTTCCTAACTGTTAAGGCATCCTTGAAAATGTACTCTGCTGTTTCTCTTTTCGATCAAATTATCAACATTAACCTGCTAAACGCGTTAATTTAAAACATATGTTTTGTAGATAATTGCCATGTTCATTAACAACACTTACGAAGTTTCACAATTTTACTGTATAGCTGTGAAACCATCTTATTAGATAAATCCACAAAAACTTTCTTGCAAGTAACTAGTTTTAGAAGTGCTCTTTGCGGCAGATTATCATCCCCATTGTTTCCCTTCTTTCATTATATTAGTCTCACTTCAGTGTGCAATATTTTAAACTTTTATTGTAGTACATTTTATCAAAAGAAATTAATGAATAATAGGGACAGTCTAAACGTACTTAGTTGTCCATATAATGCACACTTTCTATCGGAAAGGTTTGGGGTCAACAGTTCATTGATTTTTTTAAGGAAATTGTATAGCTGATGCATTCGGCTATACCTTGATGGCAGGAAAAAAATGCAAGCTGAGCAAAAAGCAACACTGTCACGCTCTCTTCCAACAAATCTACTACAAGTTTACAAATTATATTAAGATCAGTGTATGCATAAGCTGTGAATGAATGTCTCCAATCCTTCAGTGCCCAAAGATATCGGTGCTTGTGGTAACAAGGTATAACTTGATTATTGCGGTACAGTTGCACACATGTATGTGCACATTAATCCATACTATCGGTTCATAGGAAGCTGCAGTATCCTGGAGCCTTGCAGCTACCGAAATGTTTCCCGTGTTCGTGGCACCCCTGACTATACATATTATATGATTGGTTCTCTGATCCATCGCGCTTCACTGGCCCTTGAAAATCTCATTGGATAAAGGACATTAGAATAGAAAAATTTCAAACTGAAGTATCGGCAACATTTAAACTCATGACACTGTCCAGTCAAAAAAGGGTGGATAGGAATCCAAAGACGGTTGGTTCCTATAGGTGCTTCCAGGTGAAGTACGGGTTCGAATCCCTCTTCCGAGCCAGATTTTTCCCAATTTTTTACCTCAATCTGTATCTTCATTATCAGTTTGTTAGTTTTTCAGAACAGTAGTAGTAGTAGTAGTGATGGGGAGGCGAAGCCAGGCAAGTAGGCCACCTTTGGCCCTTTTTGCCAACCCCACTGAACCAATCACTGAAAACACTAAAATTCTACACCCTAGAAAGCTCCTTGTCGAACCTACCAGACCTCCTGACGAAAGTCAGTATGTCCGACCATTTCGCTGAATATAGTGGCTCCTCCCCAAACTCCGTCGTGCCGAATATCTGAACCCTAAGGTTGCGATAAACTGCACATCTGCCCAGGAAGTGGAACGCTGTCTCGTCCTCCTCCCAGCATCTGGAGCAAATGGGGTCCCCTACCACTCTCATAAGTGACAGATGTCTATTCAGCCGGCAATGGCCAGTGAGGACCCCCACCAGAAGGTTGAGCGTCTCTCTGCCTTTACTCAAAAGCCATTGCGTTCGGCCCCTATCCGGGCCTGCTATGAATCTTTTGGCTTGCCTGCAGTCGTCTCTCTCTAACCAGGCTTTCGCCAGTTCCTTGTAGGCCCAGTTATCCAGGGCCACATTGACCTGGCGTCTACTAATTCCCAGCATAGGTTCTGGGCCAATGCAGGGGCTGTTGGCCCCTATCCTAGCTAATCGGTCCGCTCTCTCGTTACCCGGTATACCAATATGTCCGGGGACCCACAGTAGGGTCACCTTCTTATGTCTTGCCAACTTCTGAAGGGCGACAGAGCATTCTTGCGCCAGAGCTGATCTGGCCCTCGAGGCTGCCACCGCTTTCAGAGCTGATTGGCTGTCAGAGCATATATATATGCTCTGTTCAGAACACTTTTCGACTTCCGTCGAGTATGCCGCCATCAATATCGCATACACTTCCGCCTGGAAGACAGTCGTGCAGGTTCCCAGAGCGAAGCTCCGCCGCACTTCTTTACCCTCCAGACAGAAGCCCGCTCCCCCGGATCCTGACTCCTTTAAGAGCGATCCGTCGGTGAAGCATACGAGACTATTGGGCGGAAACTTGACTTTCCCTCTCATCCAGTCGTCTCTTTCCGGGATGACTAGTGAGAATCCATTATCTAAATTTAAGATGTCTTTAGCTTTTTCCACCCTGAATGACGATATCGGGATATTACTCTCCGCGAATCGCTCTATTCTGGTGTGGCCAACTAATGGTTCTCGTGCTACCCACGTTCCCCCGTCACGCATTCTCAGGCAGGCCGACATCGCCTCTCTCTTTATCCAGAGGTGCAGAGGCGGCAAGCCCAAGAGTACCTCCAGGGCAGCAGTGGGTGTTGTCCTCATGGCACCTGTTATGCTCACTGCTGCAAGCCTCTGAATCTTTGCGAGCTTGAGCCTAACAGAGATCTTCTCTACGCTCGGCCACCAGACCGAGCAGCCATACTGGATCCTAGATCTGACTACTGCCGTATATAGCCAGTTTAGAACCTTGGGTTTGAGGCCCCAGGTTCTGCCGACTACCCGACGCAACTGCCACATGGTAGCTATAGACTTTTTATACACATAGTCAATATGCTGTGCCCATGTGAGTTTATTGTCAATTAACACTCCCAGGTACTTGACCTCCCGTGTTAGGGTCAGCGGTACACCGTGGAGAGTGGGGGCTTTAAAATCATCTATCTTCTTCCTGTGAGTGAATAGGACCAGCTCAGTCTTCACTGGGTTGATTGAGAGTCCTGATTCACCACACCACCTGTCCAAAATGCTGCATGCCATCTGCATCCTATCGCAGACGACGCCCAGGAATCTACCAGAGACTAACACCAGGCCGTCGTCTGCGTAGGCCTGCGTGTAGAAGCCGGCCGAGCTAAGTCTCGTAAGGAGGCCATCCATAACAAGGCACCAGAGGCGGGGGGAGAGGCAGCTGCCCTGCGGGCAGCCCCCACTCACCCCAACCTCGAGCTGAACCCCGCCTAATGTTGCACTAGCCTTGCGATTCTGAAGTGCTGACCTTACCCAGCAGACCAGAGTGGGTGGAACACCCCTGGTCTGAAGGGCGGTGCATATATTAACTGTTCGTGCTTTATCAAAAGCTCCCTGTACGTCGAAGAATACTCCCAGAGCCACTTCTCTGTGAGAGAGGGCTCTTTCTACTTTTCCTACTATAGCATGCAGTGCCGTTTCCGTGGAGCGACCCTGCCTATAGGCATGCTGATTATCATGGAGGGGATAGGTAACGAGCGTTTCCTCTATCAAATATCTGTCCACGATCTTCTCCAATGCTTTCATAAGAAAGGAGGTAAGACTGATTGGTCTATAAGACTTTGATAAAGAGTAGTCGATCTTCCCTGGCTTAGGAATGAACACTACTCTTGCTGCTTTCCAGGACGACGGTACGTATCCTAGCGCTAGCGAGCTCCGGAAAGCTGCCACGATATGTGGCAGCAACTCTTCTAGACCTCTTTGTAGTAGCGCAGGGAATATACCATCAGGTCCGGCTGATTTAAATGGACTGAACTCGTTTATTGCCCAGGAGACTGATCCATCGGTTATCATCCTCTCGGCCAAGCCGTCGTCCCCTATCAAGGGAGCCGACTCAGCTTCTGGAGACAGATCGCCGGACTCTCCCGGGAAATGCGAGTCGAGGAGGTATTGGAGAGATTCCTCCACCGATGTAGTCCATGTACCATCCTCTTTCTTGAATGAACTAATGGTTTGTCTCTTCTCGCAGCTGAGCAACTTCATTAGTCTGGCGGAGTCTGAAAGGGACTCCAATTCTCCACAGTAGTTCCGCCAGCTTGCTCTTTTGTTGCTGCGTAGCTCTTTTTTATACTTTCTCCTTGCCTCTCTAAAGGCATCCCAGGAGGCTTCATCGCCTCGCTTTGTAGCCCTGTTAAGAGCCCTCCTTGTGGCCCCTCGGAGTTTATTTAATGTCCCAGACCACCAGGGTACTCTCCCAGGAGCCACAGCCCTCAGAGGGCAGCATGCCTCAAATGCAGTGCGGATAGTCTCCTCCAAATTGGAGACACCACGCTCCACTTCTTCTATTGTGTTATACCGTCCAGCCGGTTCCCTAAGGTTAGCAGCCAGGGAGGCTTTGTAAGTCTTCCAGTCGGTCGCTCTAGGGTTCCGGCATTGGGCTACATCGCTGTGTACTGAATCTATCTCAAATCTAATCATCCTGTGATCAGACAGAGATATATCATCGGTTACTCTCCAGTCTGTTACTACACGAACCAGATCCGGCGAAGCTACCGTAATGTCGATAACCTCTTTCCTAATCCGATTCGCGAATGTGGCTTCTGTGCCTTTGTTAAGAATCTCTAAATTGCAAGATGCTATGAACTCTAATAGGGCTTCGCCTCGACTGTTTATGTCCGAGCTACCCCATACTAAATGATGCGCATTAGCGTCCATTCCAATAAGGAGTGGCAGCCCATTGCTATTCGCGAAATCTATTATATTAACTAGGTCTGTAGTCGGGGGTAGACTCGCGATATCGTACGGAAGGTACACGCTGCCTACGACTACCTTAAACCTAGAGTCACTAACCTTGAATTCCAGTACGGCGACCGCCGCATCTCTGGTCCCTAGCTGGGGCAATGGCGTCACCTGCAGGTCCCTAGACGCGAGGATGGCCGCCCTGGGGGAGTCTAAGTTGCCTGACACAAGGTTGAAGGCACTGACCTCCAACCCGCGTATTTTCTTCCTGTAACAATAGGGCTCTTGAATTAATATAATCTCTTTAGTCCTTCCAGCAACGATGGCCAGCAGTTCGGCCGCGGCATCGTTGCTGCGGTGGAGATTAATTTGACTTACCCGCAGCTGTGTCATAGTTCCTGCGGTATGCTGGGGAAGCATCGGCACGGCCTATTTCGCTTTCCCGGAGGCGCCTTTGCCACCAGATGGACCCTGCCAGGCACCCCTCCCACGAGCAGCCACCCTGTGGACAGCCACAGTGCAGAGCTCGTAGAAGAGGGACCAACCAGCCCGTTCTAGCAGCTTGGCCTCCTCGTTACTAATCGAGAAGGTGATAACGTGGTCACCCTCTCTTCCCTCGCTCATTGTCTCCAGATGCCTCCAATCTCTTATATTGAGATCAGGGTTCTGGAGACTAAGAGTCCTAACCAGCCGCTCTAAATTTGGCTGTCCCTGACTCTTGACCCGGACGCCCACCGTGACCGGCCATGGAGCGTCCGCAGACCGTACAGGCCTGAAGACATGGTCTCCAATGTCCAGGGGGGGCAGTCGGTTCAGGAGCCAGTCATGAGACGTCTCATCGTAGGCTGTGACTACGAACCAGCCCGTGTCATACAGCCCCGAATTCAGGAAACGGAGGATAGGGGCTCCTTCTTCCTCCATTGCCTGGATTGCTCTTCCTACGACGTAGGACCTAATTTGCTCCGCCTCGTCCGGGAGCACCAGTCCGTCAGGTCTGTCAGACCTTATGACGATCTGTAGCTCTCTACGGACTGCAGAGCTGTAAGAGGTCGGTTGCGATGACCCAGCAGCCGGCCGCGAAGACCTACCGGCAGATTCCCTCAAAAGAGGGGATATGCCAGATGAAGTCGACGCCCCCTGCGCTGGCGGGTACTCGCCCCTGACCTTCTTATTCGCCCTCTCCGGCGGTGTCGTCAGGTCCTGTCGCGATCGCTTGGCACTCTCCGGTGGCCGTCCGACCGCTGCTGCCTTAGGGGCGCGGGCGCCCTGCGGCTGCGGATCTGCAGGCCCACCGGTGCCGCCTTTCTTGCCCTGGGCGCTGCTCGATCCCCCTCTCCCCACTATCGCTCCGCCGGGCGCCACCCTGGGGTTTGTTGCACCCCCACGAAGCGCCCGCCCGGACCGCGAAGAGGTTTGAGGAGTCGCGGCCACAGGATCTCCTCTCTTTAATGCCGGCTCAGTTGGCAGCACGAAGGGCTGCTTATTCGCCGCCCGGTCCGCTGCCCTCTTCACCGGCCCTCTACTGTAAGAGGAAGCCGGCCTATGGCCCCCTCGGCTTGAGATATAGATGGTACTTCCGGGACCCCTTTGTCGACCGAAGTTCCATCTAGAGTGACCGGGGGCTGCCGGGGCTAGAGATGTACTTGTCATCTCCGCCTCCACGGCTACCGCGCCGGCTGCTCTCTTCTTTTTCCTCTGTCTGCTCTTCCAGTTTCTCCTTGCTTTGCCCCGTAGGTGCGCCGGAACGAACCCCTCCTCGTCACTCGAGAGTGGAGGCAGAGATGTCGGACCAGCAGCACCAGCCGGTGACCGCAGGAGGTCATCTTCTTTATCTGAAGGGACACAGGGGGAGCTCCCGCTAATTATAGGCTCCTCTGTGCCCTCCATCAACTCAACAGTGGAGGAGTTTTTCAGAACAAGTTGGTGTGGGATCCAAGTTCCTTGTGTTTTGTGACTATTGGATTACGTGTTGTGGAAAATATAGTGGTTTGACTGAAAGTGCGGATAATTTTCACAACCTTTATATTTATGTAACATGTGTTATCAATCCACAATTTGTGCAAACTAACAAAGCTGCGTTCGTATTCAGAGTTATAATTTAAAGGAATGATCCCAAAATAATAACAGTTGCACAAATAGGCACCGAAGGTCAACATATCATCTAACTATAATGGGGTTGTATGTATGTGCAGAGTTTTTGAAATAACCCCTTTGTTGTTTTTTTTTCTAAAAACTTTTTTTGACATTTCACCTTATAACCTAGTATATTTGCCACTTGCGCGACTAAATATTGGAAAAATTGTACCAAATATGAAAAATCTTGTCCTATTAAACTAGCGAAAAGGCATCATTTATGTCACTGCAGTCTCTGCAACACGAGTATTGGCTATAAAACAGTTGTTAATTCAATATGGTGCATAAAACAGGGTCTGATGAGTGTAGCGTTTTTATATTGGTATCCCACTATCTCAGTATCTATGTGTGATTATATTCTTCGCATCGATATCCCGGAAGGGTAGGGTTTTGCGAGATCATCATAATTATGAACAAAAAGTAGTAATATCTAGAATATAGTAAAATTTAAAGCTTCCAAGATCCATTTTTCGCTGTATAAATAAGAAATGCCCAAGCCAGCACCTGGTTCTAATGAACAATTAGCCAACAAGTGACTGATTCAAGCTCTTAGGAGTCAACATTACAGAAAATCTGATCTGGCAACAGCTTCTGGGAAAAAGCTTGGGTACCTATTCAGATCCATATCGATATTCAAACGGAGTCTGCTCCTCGGAGCTAGCCTCTATTGTTCTGCTGCTTACCGATCCTGTCCTATCAGATGAAGGCCTGAAATGGACTGCCAGAAGATTATGACAGATATCGTAGTAAATAGTATAAATACCTGACCCCTTCCTGCTTTTTGCTTCCTGCGGGTTCTTGACGTTCCTTTCAACTTCCTACGCCAATAGTACAGTTTTATAATTACGAAAAGTTTGGAATTTTAGATGTGGTGATAGCAATTACCTTATTACTTGGGCGCCAGTTTTCCAATATCGCATCGTGAGCTGCAACGAAACGAGATAGCAAAGTAAAAACTTTAAAACACCAATTTTCACAACTTCCTGTAAACTTTCTAGGTAACTCTGCTTTTGTGTATCAAATTACTGTACTAATAATGTTAGCTTTATCGATTCTTGTAGGATTCCAGAGCCACGATGGTACCCCTCGTAAGGCCAATATTATTGAAGAGACATTTATTGAGTAAATATCAAGTTCAGTATTCTGTTAATCATCCTGGTGCTATGTTAATAGGAATATTGATGCTTCACACAATAATATTAATCACTGTGCATTGAGCATACACCCTGTTCATTTGAAAACTTCCCACCTCAGATTTCTCGAAAACCGCCGACTAAAAGAAAAAACGCCGAGACACTCAAAAGATTTGTCAAAGGGGACAACTTTTTAACCAAAAACTACTTCATCTCCTTGTAACCTTTCCCCCCCCAGGACCATCTCTTAAAAAATTTTAAATGACAGGGGGAATCGGGTAATACTATGTTTTAAAGGTATGTCGTTATTTTGACGTTTGGTTTTTTAAAATCGGTCGATTCGTTTTCAAGAAAATTAGAATCTTTATGTATCTTAACATGTTCAAATAGAAAACAAATACACGAAAATATCACTTTTTATTGCAATAAGTCTTCAAATGTTGCCCGTTACTGGCCAAACAATCATATAGACGATTTTCAAATTCCTTACGGCATCCCTGAGGATACAACACAACACAAGCTAAACACTTGTCGTGTTTGAAACAGCTAGTTTGGTGAGTGGTTTTTGTTATTATTCTTAAGTGATGACGAAAGTTTGATCTGGCCGACAGTTCAATGAAATCTTAGTACGAGGAAATCTATGACTTACATTGTACTTTTCGATGTAATGCTTCAATAATAGTGACCATCTGAGGGATACCTAAGACGTGGTGTGTTTGCTTTATAAGCTAATCCAACTTCGAAGTTGCACCTTGGCATTTTGCGCCCTAGATGCTCCTAAAAAGACGTGCTTTAAATGCAGGAAATATTAGATAAAATCGCCTTTTACAGAGGATTCACGACATGTAGAAAGAACATTGGTGTAGATATTAGAGCATTTTATTTATTATTTCACTGATAAAAATATCGAATGTTCCATTATATCCCTAGTTTGCATATTCATATAGCTACTAGGACTCAGTCCTTTTTATTTCCCGTGGATGAACAGGAAATCATTATGGCGGCAAAACATTTTTAATTCATTATGATGTCATGAATATCAACTTGTTCGACCAATTAAATACTTCTACGTATAATTGAAATGAAGCATTATGCTATAGATTACAGTAGATTTTCCGAGTTCTGAGTCCGAAATATGGCCAGTATCAAATTGCAACCATTTATATAGCCCGATTTCTTGTTCATGGATATAAAGTACAGAATTGAACCTTATTACTATCTTACAAAAATAATGCAGTGCTTTGATAAAAATTGACAAAAAAAAAACGTTTGAAATCTGAACTTTAGTTCGCGATTAACCTTTAAATAGCTTTGAAGTCTCTGTATTTTATAAAAAAAGAAGTGACATTATTTCATATCGGTGGTCAGCGCCTTGACGATGACCATGAGGTCAAAACGTCAGTGACGCAGTGGTTGTCCAGTCAAGCTGAAGTATTCTTCGAGGGGAAAATGCAAAAGCTCGTGGAACGATACGATAAATGCTTTAATATTGGAGGAAACTATATCGAAAAATAGCTTAAGGCAATGGCTTTCATTTAATAATAAAATTGTTATAATAAATTTTACGCTTTTCGTTTTATTTCTAAACGGTACACCAAAACACAAAAACCCGCCTCGTACATCGTATCATGAAAGTTTTAAAGCAATTTGTTACGTCCGGCAACCTTCCAAGTAAATGTATCGACGACAACGAGTGGACCTAAGCACTACAGATATGAATGGCCCTTAACAGAATTGTTAGCATAAACTTGCATATTGTATACGTACTCTCAACTACATAGTAACTGATTTATGGTGTTATATATTATATTTTGATAGTTTCCGCAAATATTCTCTTGGGAAACTTTATGTTCATACTGCAGGCTTTAGTGTCCACCTGTTCAGGCTATTATCATATTATTCACATACAGTTCCCTCATTTACATTGCAAATTTTAGTCCGATCTAGTCATATCGAGTACCATATTTTGTGAGATGCGTTGAGCGGATCGAGCAATCCCGGTTTGCAAGCTGTAATGGCATAGATTTTTAGGAAAAGAAGGAAGAAAATAATGTAGCTAAAGACGTGTAGAACAGTTGAGTTTAGTAGAAAGCAGTATAAGAACATACATGCTGTGCCTGCAGTTAGAACGGATTTTTCCTTCTTTGGAGCTGGATCTTCTTTTTGAGACTATTGTTTTGATCGTGGTTTTGTTTTGGGTTTAAAGAGATGATCCCATGTTTCGTCCATATCTATGAAAGGGTGCAAAGATTCTGCTTTGTTGCTGTAAAATTTTGCTAAACACGCGATACATCTTGATAGTATTGATTTTGCTCGAGTGTGAGGAAAACGCTGCACCAAACACAGCTTTCTCATGTTCTAATTTTGGGAAAGTATGCGATGAACTACGTTTTTTAAATGCCTACTGTGACTCCTAGCTCTTGCTCTGTGGATTTCCTTCATTATGACTGGAGTCATCACCTCTTTTGGCCAACCACAGCGATGCTCTTATTGGTAGCCCGTGCAGCATCGTTTGAACTCTGCATTGTAACTCGCATTGTATATAAACTCATCTCATATTTTTATTATTTACAATTACTAACGCTCATTCTTGTGGTAATGAAACGTAAGGCGAGGGTCAAAAAACAATTCCTGGGTCCTGAGCGGGCTGAGGGACTAGCAGCAGGTACCATTAGAAGAAAAACAGAAGTGTGGTTGCAAAATCAACATGTTATGAGATAGAGAGGAATTTCTGGACATCTCCGTCAAGCTAGAGAATTTATTTTGGGACCTTTGGCCAAATTGGCGCAGTTCTGTCTCTTGTGGGCCTGCTATCTGACCATAACACCTTCAGAAGTCACTTGTATGTGGTTGGGGTAGTAAGGGATTCAACGTGTGATGCTATGGCGAGGAAAAGGAGGAATTCCCGGCACATATTCTATGTCACTGTGATGCCATGTGGTATCATATTCAGACTGTGCTCAAGGGTCCTTGAATCCTAAGACATTAAGATGGGCAGGACCCAAGGCCATTCTAACCTTTACGATGAGGGTGGGGGGAGTAAGGAGAGGTGCAGAAGGGCCCGCTTGTAGGCCTTTGCGCTGGAGGCTCTTGTCACCAGAAAACCTCTTTCCTTTTTTCATTCATTTATTCAACGCCCATTGTTGGGGAAAGGGATTTGTTTTTGAAATTATTTTGACGTTCTATGAAGAACTTGGGTTGTTTTCTTAAAGATTAGGTCAGAATTGAAACAAACACTTCTTGCATTTCCTTATTCGACGTTTCGATCAATATATAGTCACCATCAGGCATCGTGAAGACAAACTTTCCATTGTTTGAAGAAGCATACATTTGTGTACTGCTTTGTGCAACTTGAATAATTTAATTATGAGTAGTCAAATTCATGATGCCACTTTTTATGAGACTTAGCTGCAGAATATCACTGATAGAGTTGAAATAAATTTGATATAATGTATATTCTTCTTATGTTACTTGAGTAGCTCCACAAACAATTTTCAAACCATCAGGTAGTGATATCCGCCTTGGCGATGAAAATAATATGATTCAAGACAATCCGATGATGATACAGCCTTCAAACTAAATTCCAAAATAATGCATATCAACGAAATGTATTCACTCAACCAGGATCTAATTAACGTATCAGGTGTAATCGTCATATACATGGATTAACAAATTAAATCCAACATCTTAACTGATCACTTATTATTTATTTGACCATTTAATTTGTTATTTTTGCGACATAATGATTTCATTGTCATACCGTTCAGCGATATGATAGCATATTTCCGTCTTTTGTGGTTTTCGTTTCTTCTACTTCAGCTGTAGGTATGTTAAAGGTAAACAAGTTTGTTTTAAGTATTGTTTACAATGACAGACATAAATAGTCGGGAGGAAGTTTATGTAATACCTTTAGCTAAAGCTACATTCAAGGATTAAAAATGATTGAATCAAATGGAAAGTATTTCGTTTCTTGAAACTGGTCAATATCAGTTTCTTATTTTATTATTTTTCATTTTATTTGAGCTTCACTTTGAAAAAAATTGGGATTGCAGAATTTTCACTTGAATTTCTTTTTGGCGCTCCACAGAGTCGATATACATGAAGCAGCTAGAAAATTACCTGTTACTAAAAATACATTGCATCCGGTTCTTACCGAGATCCAACGTGATTGCAAAAAGTTATACGTAATATTTTATTTGATAATACCAGCTACAGTGGCGTTGGTGATTGTATCGTTTATATGATATTAATACCAATTAGTCGAAATATTATGCATGTGTTCTACTTTTTAGCTTTCCGACGATTTTGTGCTGATAAAGAAATAATTCTTTGATATTTCTCACATAGTTCAGACTTCCACATAGTGTAGCTACGGCTTTACAATCATCAATAAATTAAATTGGAACTGACGGGACTTCCAGCAAAATAATCCTGGGGCATAAATAAGTAAATGCTTAATCATGAGTAAATTAGTAAATTAGTATTCGATATAATATAATAAAGGACACCATAATGTAATTGTAATAATAACTGAATATTCTTATATTATGCTTCTTTTAAATTTGAACATAATATTCTGGAATAATGTAAGACGAAAACCGTGAACCGATAGAAACAACTACTCCAAGGGCAAATCCCCTACCGGCATTGAATTCCATTATTGGCTCGAGTGCTTCCATTGGGTAATGATTTCCATCTTACATAAAGCGAGCTGAAAATCTTTGTTTGGAACATACATGTCTTGGATCGCATCATGCACGATGTCCCTAGTCCACGACAACGCTGCTTCGATCTTTCGGAGCTCATCAGGTGGACCTGGTTATATCCCGGTATCAGGATGACATGAAAACCACAGCATAAAGAGTAAACCAGCAGCGAAACTCAAGCAGAATCTTTCAGGACGTTTTGATGACCTTGAATCTTTCGGGTCTCACTTCGACCGTCGCGTTCAAGTCGCGTTAGAGAAGCGATTGGTACAGGACCTGAGCGAGAATATTATTTCCGTAAAAATCCCATAGTGATAATTATTATGCACGCTGGGAACAATGTGCAAGGTATGAATATATTTTCAGAATGCCTTTTTTCGAATTATGTAATCGGCAAATAATGAAATTCCAGGACAAAAGGGCTGCTCAAAAAAGGACAGGAAAGGGATCATTAATGATGGTATTTCAGATTTGTCAAAAAATTTCGATATAATATAAATAATATAATTTATAATTAGTAAGTAAATACTGAATGAAATTGCTGTAAAGTTAGCACATATTTTGATTTCATAACCAGCGAAATTCGTACCGATAATGGACATTTACAATTTAAACGATTTTTTTACTCTACATTTTTCCATATAATTAATTTCCTATTTCGATTAGGTATTTTAAAATCCCTATACAGGCGTATCCTGGCGTATAGTCTTAAAATATAATTTAGTGGGAAGTTATCACATGGATAACAATACCTTAAACCGCAAATCCCTAGATAATGAAATATCATATGCTTTTGATGGATGAACAACCTTATCCCATATCTAATATTGATAAAATATCCGTATGTGTATATTGTTAAATATAAAACAAAACTTTCAAATGTATAACATTATTTTGTAATCTATACGCATGTTTAAGGACTGAGAATGTTTCTTTTTATACACAATTAAAAAGCATAGTAAACAATCAAACAACTAATATTTGATGAAACAATAGTAAATACATTATTTTTCCTGAAGCAATTCTTACATACCTTTCAACGTCTGACGGAAACACAAAAAGCTGAATTTGCGTGTTTGTACAGAGCGAAGCTGAACAACGATGCATTCCTCGTTCCGTTACATCCATAATAACACCGGTAAACGCACAAAAAAACAACTCAATACGGCCCTGGAATTAACGATGTACACTCGTCAACGGCAAAGCGTATACTGAGACTGATCTATCGCTCTGCATCGGGAACGCATCGGGAAGTAGCCAAAAAAGCTTGTGCATGTTTCTCGCATCAACTTGAAGAGTTGCGCTGCTGGTTTACTCTTTATGCTGTGATGACAGCATTGAACCAACAGAAACAACTACTCCGAGAGCAAATACGCTATTGCCTCGAGTGCCAGATCATGTTTTCTGTAACGTTGACTCCTAAAAGTCTGATTGAAGGACTTCTTTTTGTTGAAAGCATTGGTTTGTAGTCTTCAAGTGGTAGTGGTCTTTAGATCCGTTGACATACAAGCTACTGCCAGATTTTTGTGTTTTGTGATTAGGCAGCATCGACTGCTGGGTCATTAGCTGCGCGTTACCGTTCTTAAATCATCTGTCCTAAATTTTATAGTAGAACCCTGTACTTCTGAGGAATGATAGAGTATTATTCTCTATCCGCAACGGGTCGTTGAGATTTTGCGTCCAGTTGTCACTCATCTCGTAATAATCACGAAGATTAGTCAGTGCCGGACAGGCACCAATAATGTGGGGTATTGTAAGAACTGCATCACATGAAGGGAATAGTGGTTGTGGTGATCTGCAAAAGAGATATGAATGTGTGAGCATTGTATGGCCCATCCTCAGACGATGTAGTTTTACGGCATCTCTTCTGCTCAAATTAATAATTGGATGCCATGGAGCTACAGATGGTTTGACTTGTTTCAATTGTGATCCTGTTCTGTCCCATTCTCTTTGCCATAAATTATTTATACAATGCGAGATGCGGGTTTTTTTTATCACAAACCTTAACGGTTTGGACGTCTATATTTTGAGCTCGCTGTTGTTTAATTAAGTGGGCTCTGCGGTTCTCATTTTAAGTACATGTTCATTTGAAAACTTTCCAGGCTGGATTACTCGAAAACCGCTGATAAACGCCGAGAAACGTCAAAAGATTTGTCTAGGGCAGGGGTTCCCAACTGGTGGTACGCGTAACACTGGTGGTACGCGGGAACGTTTCAGGTGGTACGCGTGAGTGATGTGAGCAAAAAGAATTTATCTGCATTTCCCACTCTATCATCATTTTTGGAAGAAAAAAAGATGAAATATCTCCAATGCCAGATGTGGTTGCAGATATCATTGTTCACTTGGAAGGCCTTGAAAAAAGTCTTAAGAAGTATTTCTCTGAAAATTATTCAAAAGTGGACTGGATCAGAAATCCTTTTTCGGGAACCTCACCAAATGAATTGGAACTAAAAGAAAGTTTTATCGATCTTACAGAAGATAGTTTCATGAAAGATTATTTTAAAGAGAAATCTTTAATTAACCTCTGGGTCGGATGTAAAACCGAGTACCCTTTGATCTTCCGGCAAGCTCTGCTATTTTTGATGCCATTTGTTACGAGTTACTTGTGTGAGAGTGGATTTTCTGAACTCTTGTACATAAAAAATAAACATAGAAGCAGAATAAGTGTTGAAGATGACTTAAGAGTGAAGATAACTTCCATTACTCCTAATGTTGATATTTTAATCACAGGCAAACAACAACAAGTGGTTACGATTGGTATTTACCATTTAAATAATTTTGTATATTCGAATCTCCCGCGTTTTGACTTGCGAGTTTGAAGTCTGACGGTTGACGCGGAAGAAAGAGAGAGTCGTACTTCAACTACCGAGGTGAACGGACGTGTGCGTGATATCCGTCACCCCGTGTGTAGCGGGTACCTCCAACAAGGGCGACCACAGCCTTACATCGCTCAGCTAACTAGGAATCTGGATAGAGCAACGCAGTACCTAGCTGGGGAAGACATCCGACGCCAACCAACAAGGGGTGAGTCAACCGATGCATGATTAACCTTCGATTCTCGTGAGTCATTTGCGGTTATTTGCCAATTTAGTTGGTCCTTCACAATTGGATACAATTACTTTATTGATCGAATTGTAACCATTTTTTGGCCCTCCGAGCACGGATAAATAAATCGCGCTATAGTAAAATAGTCTACGTAAAATCTAAATTGGTACGTATCCTTGACAAAAAACGGAGTTTTTTTGTGACATCGGAATTTGTTAGTGTTGCGCGCTGTTTGTAAAAATTGGTTATATTCGAAAACAAGCAACTTTTGGTGTATTGTGTTGGTAATACATATCTGGGGAGTTTTCTGGGCATTTGAAATTGACATTTTGCGAATTGCGTGAGCGCAAAAGTTGTTTTGATTCAGTTGGTTACATTCGGTTGGGGGTTCGAAAACCGGCGTTTCGACAATTGGTGTAGTCGACGGAGATTTCGAAAAAGAATAACAACTGAAAATTTTGTGATTTGTGTGTGGTTGCCGTATTGTTTGTGTAAAGAAGTTGTGTTTACTAGCAGATTGATTCTAAATTTGATTATTTTGGTCTTGTGTTTACATTGAATCGTTACCTGATACCTGAACATGCCTAATGCAAATGTTGTGAAGTTGCAACGGCAACGCGCGCTAGTTTTAAAATCTATTAAAAATGTTCTTGAGGCGGCCAAGAAGGCTCGTGATAATGGCGAGTATCGGACGGAGTTTTTTCTCAGGTATGGAGAGCTGGATGGGTATGTAACGAGGTTTGAGAATTTGCAATATGAAATAATAGCCTTGGTAGATGAGTCTGCCTTAGAGGAGGAGGAAGCAGTTCATACAATGTTTGATGATATGAGATATTCAATAAGGGGCATTCATAAAGATCTTTCTGATGAGATGATGGCTCGTAGTGAGCATGAAACATCTGCAGTGGTCGTAAGAGAAAATTGTTTGAGGCTTCCCAAAATTGAAATACCGAAGTTTGATGGTGACCTTACAAGGTGGCCTACGTTCATCGACTTATTCAATACTCTTATTCATAGAAATAATTCGCTGTCAAAAATAGAAAAGTTTTCGTTCTTGATTTCTTATTTAGAAAAAGAGGCAGGTCTAATAGTAAGGAATGTGCCCATTACTGAGGATAATTATGAAATAGCCTATAATGCATTAATGAGTCGATATCAGAATGAACGTGTTTTATTGAGCAATTATTGGTTTTCAATTTATAATGCTTCTCCCTCTAGGCATGATTCTGCAGTTGAACTTCGAAAATTGTTGTCAATATTTTCTGAAAATTTGGTGGCTTTAGAGATGAGTAACTTGAACCTATGGGATTTTACCAAATTCAATTTATTGTTGCAGAAATTACCTTCTTCCCTTAAAACGCGATTTGAACTAGAACATAATGGGAATAATGTTCCGGGGTTTGACATGCTTTTTGGATTTGTTGAGAAAACCTGTCGAGCTCTGGAAAATACATCCCTTACTTCCGCATATCAAGGGAGTAATGTGTCTAATGCTAGTGGTGGGTTTAGAAAGAATAATAGTCCTGCTAATCCCAAGGGAAGGCAGACACTTAGTTTTTCGACTGGCACATTAACACAGGAAAAGTGTAATTTTTGCAAGGGTTCACCACATTCGTTGATCAAATGTGATAGATTCTTGCAGGCAGAATGTCGTAAGAGGCATGCCTTTGTCAAGCGGACTAGAAGGTGTTTTAATTGTTTGGGAGCTACTCATCTAGTAAATAAATGTAAATCAAAAGAACTTTGTGGGGTTTGTGGTGGAAAACACCATGTACTATTGCATTTTCCGGACACTAAAGTGACAGATTGTGATGTCAGTGGTAGTACCTCTAATGAATCTGAGAGTCATGTTCAAGTCATGGCAAGTAAGTTGTCTGTGCAGCCTAGAATGTTGCTTGCTACTGCACTAGTCTCAATATTGGATTCTGAGGGTAGATCCACCAAATGTCGTGTTTTGTTAGATTCTGCTAGTCAAGCCAATTTTATTAGTGAATCTTGTGTGAGAAGGTTGAATCTTACTCGTAAGGAGTATTCAACCCCTGTTGTTGGCATTAATGGAATGTCATCGAATGTGAGTTCGGGAAAAGTCTCTTGTGTTATCTTTCCCTACAGCAAACCGTATCCTAGCTTCAATTTGGAAGCTATTGTGATACCTCAGATTTGTGAGAAGGTACCTCAAATTCCTGCTGTTGTTCAGAAGTGGAAGTATTTAGAAAATCTTTGCCTCGCAGAGCCTTTGGCTGCACATGATGAAATGGAAATTGATCTGCTTCTAGGGGTAGAAGTATTTGGTGAGATCTTACGTTCCGGTTATGTGAGAGGACAGAATGGTGGGCCACATGCTATTAACACCGTATTTGGGTGGGTGTTAATGGGCAAGTTGGGTGGTGTTTCCACTAATAGTGTGCTGAATTTTCTAACTTCTGTGGGGGAATTGGATTGTACATTGAAAAAGTTTTGGGAAATTGAAAGTATCCCTAAGTGTGTCGCATTGTCTGAAGAGGAACAGCAGGCTGAGGAATTCTTTACGTCATCTTGTTGGCGTATGGACTCAGGAAGATATGTGGTGAAGCTTCCCTTTTCTGAATTCCCCCCAGTTCTGGGTGATTCCTATTCACAGGCTTTACATAGATTTAAGCTGTTGGAAGGACGTTTTCGTCGTGATTCCGTCTTACATGAAGCATATTGTGATTTTTTGGCTGACTATTTGGAGCAAGGCCACATGTCTGAAGTTGGGAACCAAGTGGGGTCTAATAGTGAGTATTACATTCCTCATCATGCGGTGGTGAAAAGGAATGCGAATGGTGAAATAAAGCTTCGGACTGTCTTTGATGCTTCAGCTAAAACTACCAATGGAAAGTCCTTGAATGATGTTCTTCTAGCAGGTCCCAAGTTACAAAATGATATCGTCTCAATATTGTTATCTTTCAGGTTGTATTTGTATGTGTTTACCGCGGATATACGGCAAATGTATCGACAGATTTTAGTTGAGGAGTCTCACACTAGTTATCAAACTATTTTGTGGAGACCTAACGGTGACGAGCCTATAAGGAAATATCAGTTGAAGACCGTTACCTATGGAGTAACGTCTAGTCCTTTTCTAGCGATTAGGACGTTGCTGCAACTGTGTAGGGATGAGGGTGAAAGGTTTCCGTTAGCTGTAAATATTTTGGAGAATTTCTGTTATGTTGATGACGCCATTGGAGTAGCAAACTCCAAGGAAATTGCCTTGGATACTCAAAACCAGTTGATTGAATTATTGGCGTTGGGAAAGTTTGAACTGAGGAAATGGGCAAGTAATTGTTCTGAAGTACTTGCTCAGGTACCTGAGGTTCATCAGCAGCCACTTGTATTTGATAAGGATTCTCTTGGAATAAAAGTGTTGGGTTTGCAGTGGTGTCCCACTACGGATTGTTTTTCTTATTCTGTACATCCTCAGATACGGTCCTGTACAAAGAGGAATATTTTGTCAGAAATAGCAAGACTGTATGATCCTCTAGGATTCTTAGCTCCAGTAATCATTGTTCCCAAGCAAATACTTCAGCAATTGTGGGCTTTAGGGATAGGTTGGGATGATGAGCCACCGCTGGAAGTTGCAAACCAGTGGAAAACTTTTGTGGCTGAGTTACCTGAGCTATCTTCGTTGAAACTTCCTAGACATGTACTTCATATAGAGGCAAAGTTTACAGAAATTCATGCTTTTTGCGATGCTTCGGAGAAGTCGTATGCAGCTGTAGTTTATCTGAGACAGGTTTCCACGGAGAACAGTATTTCTGTACATTTGGTGTGTGCAAAAACTCGAGTGGCGCCTTTGAAAAGACTGTCGATTCCACGACTGGAATTGTGTGCAGCCTTATTAGCCGCAGAGCTGATTGATTGTGTATCCCATATAATGGTAACACAGAAAATAGATAATGTTTGTGCTTGGACGGATTCGAAGGTAGTTGTGACGTGGGTCAAATCTTCTCCGCATAGGTGGCGGAGCTTTGTAGCCAATCGTGTAGCTATAATCCAGGAGAAGGTAGCTCCTGATTCATGGTATCATGTGGTTGGGAAAGAGA
The DNA here is from genome assembly GCA_951848785.1 of Callosobruchus maculatus. NCBI lineage: Eukaryota > Metazoa > Arthropoda > Insecta > Coleoptera > Chrysomelidae > Callosobruchus > Callosobruchus maculatus. The sequence goes on from CATOUR010000032.1 coordinate 7,105,264, forward strand.
ATCCTAGTGACTGTGCTTCTAGGGGGACTTTTCCTCGGCAATTTCTAGAACAACCCTTGTGGTGGGAGGGGCCAACTTGGCTTAAGCTTCCTCGGGATGATTGGCCTGTAACTTGTGTAGGTGAGCCTTCCTGTACAGATGTACAAGAAGAAGCAAAGGTTGTTTGTATTACTATTCACGGCTCTAGTATTGTTTCAGAATTGTTGAATAGATATTCTTCCTTACGCAAAATTGAGCGTGTTGTTGCTTATTGTTTGAGATTTCGTAAAAATTGTTTGTGTCGAAAAAGGGGTTACCCGCGTGAGATAGGTAATTTATCCGAGGCTGAATTGTATGAGGCTATGGTGGTTCTGGTCAAAGACGTGCAAAGAGTTGAATTGGATAATGAACTGCGGAAAGTTCGTCGAGCGGAGGTCTGTCCCAAAGCTATACAGAAGTTAGCTCCTTTCATTGATTCCCAGGGTGTCCTGAGGGTGGGCGGTCGCTTGAGACAGTCTAGTCTAAGCTATGATCGGAAGCATCCAATTCTGCTCCCTAGGAAGCATCGATTGACTTATCTCATTATCCAAAGTGTGCACAATAGGAGTTGTCATCCTGGACCACAAACTTTGCATTATCTGTTAAGGCAGAGATATTGGATACTATCTGCCAAACGGGCTATAGCTTCAGTGTTATCTCGTTGCATAAAATGCTTTAGAGTTAAGCCTCCTCCAGTGGTCCCCATAATGAGTGATTTACCTTCCGTTAGAATTTCGGAAGTCAAACCTTTTTCCCATAGTGGCGTAGACCTTTTTGGTCCTTTGAGGATGTCTTTAGGTAAAAGACGAGGCATTAGTTCTCAAAAGGTGTATGTGTGTCTTTTCGTGTGTATGGCTACTAAAGCAATACATTTAGAAGTTGTGTCAGATCTAACTAGTGAAGCTGTTCTTGCAGCACTTAGGCGTTTTATAGGGCGGCGAGGACGTTGCAGTGATATTTATAGTGATCAAGGTACGAATTTTGTTGGTGCTTATAAAACTTTACAGTTATTGGGTGCTAAAGCTTCTGAAGCTTTGCAAATTAAGTGGCATTTTAATCCTCCAGCTAGTCCTTCCTTTGGAGGTATATGGGAGTCCGGAGTGAAATCTGTGAAAACTCACTTGCGGCGGGTGATAGGTGCGCAAGTGTTGACTTATGAGGAATTGAGCACCACTTTAATCCAAATTGAGGCAATGTTAAATTCGAGACCCTTGTGTAGTTTGAGTTCTGATCCTAACGATGTAGGCAGCTTGACTCCGGGTCATTTCTTGACATTAGAGCCCCTGAATGCTCCGCCTGACGAAGATTTGTTGTGTGTGAAACATAGTCGGTTGAACAGGTGGCAGTTAGTGCAACAGATGCAGCAACATTTTTGGCGGCGCTGGCATATGGAGTACCTCCACACCCTTCAGCAACGACATAAGTGGAATACACCACATAATCCTCCCTCGGTCGGCCAGTTGGTTCTTCTCAAGGATGAAAATACCCGTCCTTTACAGTGGCCATTAGGCAGGATTATTAAGTTATATCCCGGTACGGGAAACATTTCGAGAGTCGCCCAAGTTAAGACGAGTAAAGGGCTGTTAGACCGTCCTTTATTGAAACTGTGCCCTTTGCCGGCACAATAGGCCATGATTTGCTTGTATATGATAATTTTTTTTTTTTTTCGTGTTGTGTTATGGGTGGGATAATTCCACTAATTTTCTTTTGTGGGTAATATAGGAATTACTATGATTGGAAAAAATATTTTTTTTTTATTTTTTGGTGGGCGGAAAATGGTTACGATTGGTATTTACCATTTAAATAATTTTGTATATTCGAATCTCCCGCGTTTTGACTTGCGAGTTTGAAGTCTGACGGTTGACGCGAAGAAAGAGAGAGTCGTACTTCAACTACCGAGGTGAACGGACGTGTGCGTGATATCCGTCACCCCGTGTGTAGCGGGTACCTCCAACAAGGGCGACCCCAGCCTTACATCGCTCAGCTAACTAGGAATCTGGATAGAGCAACGCAGCTGGGGAAGACATCCGACGCCAACCAACAAGGGGTGAGTCAACCGATGCATGATTAACCTTCGATTCTCGTGAGTCATTTGCGGTTATTTGCCAATTTAGTTGGTCCTTCACAATTGGATACAATTACTTTATTGATCGAATTGTAACCAACAAGTTTCGCACTAAAGACTATAAAAGTATAATTTATATGATGATTAATTTTTTGCTGAGTTTGCACTAATTTTTTATTTATATGTTTTTAGTCCCAAATACGGTAATTACCATTTTAATCTTTTTTTTTTCTCCTTTATTATAAGCATGTTATTATAAATAAACAAGTATTCATTAAATAGGAAGTTTTTTCATGAATTTAATTAAAAAGCCTTTGAATACTCTTAGAAGTAAATATTACACGTTTATTAAAATATTTAGGTTATTAAATTATTAGGTTATTAAAATATTAAGGTCTGGTGGTACGCCAAAATTTCACAAAAAGTCAAGTGGTACGCAGGTGCAAAAAGGTTGGGAACCCCTGGTCTAGGGGGACAAATCAAAGCTACTTCACCCCCTTGAAGCCCCTGCCTCCCAGGATTATTTCCTTAAACATTTTAAATGACAAGGGGTATCGAGTAATATCTTGTTTCAAAGGTATGTCGAAGTCCTTTATTTTGACGTTTGATTTTTTAAAATCGGTCGACGCGTTTTCGAGTAAATTAGAATCTTTATGTATTTTAACTTGTTCAAATAGGGTACAAAAACATACGAAAATATCACTTTTTATTGCAATAAGTGTTCAAATGTCTGTTATTGGCCAAACAATAATATAATCAATTTTCAAATTTCTGACGGGCAGTTTGGATGACCTTCGTCAACGCGTTATCGGAAGCTGCCATGGTGTCCAACAACAAGTTTTCGCAACTGCCCGTCACGAATTTGGAAATCCCCTATATCCTATGTTTGGCTAATAACGGGCAATATCTGAACACTTATTGCAATAAAAAGTGATATTTTCGTATGTTTTTGTATTCCATTTGAACATGTTTAGATACATAAAGATTCTAATTTCCTCGAAAACAAATCGACCGATTTTAAAAAACCAAGCGTCTAATAAAGTACTTCGACATACCTTTAGAACAAGGTATTACTCGATGCCCCTTGTCATTTAAAATTTTTGAGGGGATGATTATTGGGGGAGAGGGTACAAGGGGATAAAGTAGTTTTTGGTTAAAAAATTGTCCCCCCTTGACAAATCTTTTGACATGTCTCGGCGTTTTACCTTTTAGTCGGCGGTTTTCGAGAAATCCGGGGTGGAAAGTTTTCGAATGAATATCCTGTATAAAATTCAACATCAGCCACTAACGCAGACCTTAGTTTAGGGCGAGAGATAATCCGTAGCATTCTGCTTTCTATTATTTGCTCTAAATAAAAAATTGCTTGCTCGTTTCAGTATTTAAGCACCGCGAATGGCTGAATTAATGTATTTCGATGTAGTATGCAACACATGTCATACCACTCATACCAAACTGTTAGCTCCTATTACACAACATTTGAATAACCGTATTTAGCATCTTTAATGGCTTTGTTTTTGTAGCAACAAGAATTTTATTTTTATACTGGCAATTAGACAGACTGCATAATAGTGCATGGCACTTTTACGAAACTAAAGCAGTTAGTAAACAAGCTGAGTCGACAGGCAAATACGGGTTTCAATATATCATTAACCAAGAGAGACAATGAATTCATCTTTAAATACAACAATACGTTTTATCATTATTATATCTACTAATTTTCATATAATTTATTTGTGCCAAATTGAATTGGTTATAAAAGCTACCAAACATTAACCATACTTTCGAAATATCTATTCATTATGATGTTTATTGACATCGTCTTGAAGGATAAAAATCAGCTCCTCGTAAGACTATGCAGGTGTTGCTCGAACTTTACGTCAATTTGCTAGCTATTGGATTCTTAGCTGGTATGAGGAATACGCAAACAATATCGGTATGCCGGGCAGCTGTGAATGTCTTGACCGCAAAAATGCAGAAATGGAAACCCAGTGATTGTCTACAACACTATGTGAGGAGTAATGGAACAGCAGCCTGCTATGTGAAAGCCCAAGTAGTTCTTTTTCTTTGTTATGGATAAAAATAACAGTTGCTGGATAGCCACGATGTATGATGTGTACCAGTTAGGCTGAATGTCATCAGTGCCTAAAAATGGTCGCTACCCTCTATATTTAAGTAATCCTCTCCAAATATCATTAATTTGATGTATTCTTTGATATCGTGAAGATCTGGCCTTCCTCCTCCAAATACATGCTGGGTGTAATAAGACAAAATGAATTTCTCGATTATAGTAAACTTTGACCTCGTTTTATGTTTCTGACTTATACCTCATTATCCAAATATTCAGAGCAATGACGCGTGATTTCAGTCTCTAGTAAGAAATCGGATGACGCTTGGTATTTGAGTTCTAGAGGCAGTTTGCAAACTTCTTTGTCATTGCACTATATAACCCCAAAATGGGAGGGACTGAAGATTGGAGTGGGAGGGGGGGGAAGTGTTAAAAAGTGAAAAAAACGTTAGGTAACCGAATGAAAATGCGTTAGGCTGAATGTCATTTTAGTACACCTACCAACTAATGTGCCAAAAAATGATCCTCCGAAATCTACGGGCAGTTACACGTACCGATTTTTTTTAAATGAAAATAAAAAAATCACGTCATTTTCGTTAGATTTTAAGCTATTAGAAGTTCATCATTTTCTAGTGTTTTTTAAATAAAATACTATTATTGATATTTATCTTAACTTTTTTACTTGCTATTTTTGTATAAATGTGTGGGTGCTGGTGGGTAGTTGTAGTAGTTATTGAGAAAAACAAAAAAAAATGTAACTTCTCTGTATCATCAAAATCGGATAATAACAAATTAGTTAGCTTGATTGCCTCTATCTCTATCGCATCCTTTTGGAAATACCCTGTATACATGGATACCTATACCGAACCGGTAGTGTACAAGCTTCCTGAATAAAATCCGTCCTCCAAGCAATTTGCTGAAACGTGGTAAAAATCGTCATTGCCTCTTCAAGTCGATGACTGAATCTGTTAACTGTATACGCGAGGTAGCGAATAATAATCATCTAATCACAACTACAGTACAACAAAGGTCGTACAAAAATAAAACAGAGTGTGATCTAGCGAACCGGCTTGATACGGACTTCTTAATTACATCAAGGTCGCGCTTCGCGAAACAGTGATTTTCCAATCTGCTTGTGAGATCTGATCTAAGGTACTTGGTACGATGCGCAAATCGTTCACGTGAGTCGACTAGTTCTACGGAATTCAAACCGTCAAGACAATATAAGAAAAAATGAAGGTAAGGTGTTCATTTGAAAACTTCCCACCACGGACTTATCGATTCAAAGATAAAGCGCTGAGACATGTCAAAAGATTTGTCAATGGTGACAACTTCTTAATAAAAAACTACTTCCTCTCCTTGTACCCTCTGCCCCCACAGTCATCCCCTTAAAAATTTTAAATGGCAAAGGGTATCGAGCAATAGCTTGTTTCATGTATATCGAAATCCTTCATATTGACGTTTGGTAATAAAGGGTTTTCCAATAACAGGTGTTATTTTGATATTCAAAGAAAAATGGCATATTCTGAAATAAATGATCGGATGTTTATTTCAGTGTAAAGAGGAAGGTTTGCCATTAAGAATGGAAAATAATAGCAGCCAAATGGCCACCACGGCTACGCTTGAAGGACCATATCCTTTTCATGAAATTGTCCATCACCAAATCGCAAAGTGGTTGCTGTATGCCCTGAATAGCTTCACGAATTCCATCTTTGAGTTCTTGAATCGACGCTGGGCTGTTGGCGTAGACCTTATCTTTCACGTGGCCCCAAAGGAAGAAGTCGCAAGGTGTTAAATCACAAGATCTCGGTGGCCAATTGTGATCACCTCTTCGAGAGATAACACGGTCCGGAAACTTTCCCTGTAAAAGAGCTATGGTTTCGTTGGTTGTGTGACACGTTGCGCCGTCTTGTTGAAAGTAAACGTTGTCCAGATCAATATCATCCAATTCCGGCCATAAAAAATTATTAATCGTGTCTCGATAGCGCAATCCAGTCACCGTAACTGTTGTTCCAGCCTCATTTTCGAAAAAGTAAGGGCCAATGACCCCGCCTGACCATAAACCGCACCAAACAGTTACACGTTGAGGATGGAGAGGCTTTTCAACAATGATTCTTGGGTTTTCCGAGCCCCAGATGCGACAATTTTGCTTGTTGACGTAGCCAGCGAGGTGGAAATGGGCCTCGTCAGTCCAGATGATTTTTAGATGAAATTCCGGACCATTTTCATGCATTTCAAGGACCCAATCAGCAAAGACACGACGTTGTTGATGATCGGCTGGCCTGAGTTCCTGTGTTACTGAACTTTATAAGCCTTAAGACCCAAGTCTTTATGCAAAATACGGTGTAGTGACGTTTGTGGAATGCCCAATTCCAAAGAACGACGAGGAATGGACAAACCTGGGTTTTCTTCAACATTTTGGGCTACAGCAGCAATATTCTCCGTTGTTCTTGAGCGACGTGCACGATCTTTATTCTTCACTCACGTGTCCCAACAGCTCGAATTTTTCCACCAATTTCTGTATTGCGGATCGACAAGGTGCTGCACGACGACCAAAAGGTGTTCTAGTTTTATGAACCGTCACTGACAAATTTTCAGCATTTTTATAGTGGATTTTGATAATTTCAATGCGTATGGTTCCATTTTTCTTAATGGCGTTGGTTCTACTTGTCAAATGTCAAACAACTGCAGCGTCAAAACTGACGTCTACCGAAATAACCAGCTATTCAAAATAACACCTCTTATTGGAAAACCCTTTATCTCGTTACAATAAGGTATATCGAAGCCCATTATATTGACGTTTGATTTCTTAAAATCGGTCGATTCTTTTCGAGAAAATTGGAAAAACCTCCATGTATCCAAATTTGCTTAAACAGAAAACAATAAGTGTTCAAAATGTTGCCCGTTATTGGCCAAACAATGAAATAGGCGATATTCAAATTCCTGACGGACAGTTGCAAAAACATGTTGTGGGATCATAGCAGCTTTTGATGATGCGTTGACGACTGACATTCAAACTTTCAAGTTGGAGAGTAAATACAATAGATTTTAAATGGGCCAATAGAAAAAAGGCTAATAGCGTCAAATCAGGAAATCGAGCAGGCCATTCTATAGGCCCTCTTCGCCAAACGCGTTATCTAGCCATTGCCGAACCGGAAGAGCATAATAGTTGCTGGAAATAGATTTCAGCCTTATCCTGTATAGAGTTTCCATCCTCTTCGATTTGGTTTTCAATGGTTTCAATGATAAGCGGATTGATGGTATTTTCCAAAATATCTCCATTTAAATTTCCATTATTAAACATTGGCCCAATTACTTTGTTTCCAAAAATGCTTGCCCATACATGAATTTTTGAGCGTTCTGGGAATGCCCTTCTACAAAAACTTGAAGTTTTTCATTGCTCCAATACCTGAAGTTATGCTTATTAAAAAATCAAGTTAGATAAAATCAGTGAAGCAGATATTCTTTATATGAATGTATTATCATTAATCGCTGTAGTCATTTGTTCACAAAGCTCAATTTGCCGATCCAAATCATCTTCGGTTAACTTTTTCACCAGTTTCATTTTAACTGGATGATATTTATAGAGTTTAGTAGCTGTATGTATAGAGCCTAAGAGAGAGTCGCATCCACAGTTTTGCATAATGAAGTATTAGGATTTATGCCAAAATGACCCAAAACTTCATCCAGACTTTCCATATGTCATTCTACTCCGTCAGGAATTTTAACATCGCCTATATCACTGTTTTGCCAATAACGGGCAAGATTTGTGAACACTTATTGCAGTAAAAAGTAATATATTGTGTGTTTTTGTTTTCTATCTAAACAAATTAAGATACATAAAGATTTTTCTAATTTTATCGAAAACGAATCGATAGATTTTATAAGATCGTTTTTTCTTTTCATCAATGGTTTTCGATAAATCTGTGGTGGCAAGTTTTCAAATAAAAACCCTGTATAGTAATAGTACTGGGAAGACAGTGCAATTTTGATTTGAACGTCAAAAGAGAGGCTGATCAAATTTTATTAAATCTTAGCTAATGGCGCTCTTGATCAAGAAGTTGCCTTCAGACAGAAAAAAATTAATCTCATTCTATTCGTTTGGGGGCTACGATGTCACAGACAGACAAACACGTATACACAAACACATTACACTGAATAGTCACATTATTAGATGATCTTCCTTATCATTTCATTCCGTGGACAGGTAGTTCTTCAGTCAAACAATAGAAAATACATGAGTTTACAAAAGTACTGAAGTTCTAAATAACCTCTCAATTTTCTAAACTCCCAATTTTTCCTACGTCTCAAGGAAACATTTTCTTGGATATCATTGATCATGTATCAAACCAGCTCACAAATTAAACTTACAATGTAAAAACCTATACAGCTAAACACATTAGGGGCCATCCATTGATCATGTGGGACTTGAAAAAGGGAGAGGGGTTTGACAAAAATCACCAAATATCATAAGGGGGAGGGGGGGGGGGGGGTCTGATGAGATATCACATGTATTTATTTTTTCGTCAAACACATTATAATTTTGATGGAAATGTTACATATACAGGGTGTCCCTGAATTTCTTTGACATGTGATATTCTCGTAACAAAAAAAGTTCAAACAAAAACTGAGTGGAATTTTTGAAAGTACTATAGGGTCTATCATGCCATACTTTTAAAACATTGTTTTTGTACTTCAACCCTTAAAACTCACCAACAACTTTTGTTTTTCAAATAGCACCAAATAATTTTTTCTACAGAAATTAAGTCCTTATATTATTTAAAATCTTGTAGTATCTGATTTTATACGCAAGCTTATTTTTTTGGTAAAATCATAAGCATAACGTAGACATAAAAACGGATATATAATGGATGCTTTCGAAAAAGAATGTCTTTTTTTTGTTTTTTTCTTACGATAATAAAAAAAATGCTCATTTCTGTTAATGGCTTTACGAAAAAAAGGCACTACAAGATGTTTAATACAATAATGACCTAATGATTAATGTAGGAAAAGCTGTGGGGTCCTGTTTTAAAAAAATGCAGAGGATAGATTTTAGGGGTTGAAGTGAAAAAAAATGTTTCGAAAGCATGGGACGAAAAAAAAAATATTTTTTTTGTATAAAATCAAAGGTACTACAAAATTTCAAATAAAATAAGGACTTAATTTGTATAGAAAAAACTATTAGGTGCTATTTGAAAAAAAAATTGGGGGTGAGCTTTAGGGGTTGAAGTACAAAAAAATGTTTTGAGAGCATGGTATGATAGACCCTGTAGTACTTTCAAACATTCCACCCAGGTTTCGTTTCAAAAATTTTTTTGTTACGAGAATATCACTTGTCAAGTAAATTCAGGGACACCCTGTATAGGTAACCATACTAATGAATAAATCATCGTCATTTTCATACACGATATTTCTAAACCGGAAGTTGAGGATAATATTAGAAAAATTTTAAGAGTCCTTGTAGTTACTAAAAGTATACGTGATGTTGGATGGGGGGGGAGGGGTAGTTTAAAATCTCATCAATTATCATCAAAGGGGGGGGGGGTAAAAAATCTTAATAAAAAGTCACGTGATTAATAGACGGCCCCTTAACTTCTTGGTAAGGTCTGGCTAAATTTAGAAACAGCAATAGGAATTTACAAATTGTTTCATTTGACAATTCGTTATTTAATGACTAGTAAATAAGATTGCGGTACATTTATTTAGAAACCATAGAACAAATTCGTGATTCATTCTTAGAAAGAAAAAATTACAATATACGCATAATCTACAGGATAAAAAGTGATGTATGAAATATCTAAAATATCATGTTTTTTAGAATAAGAGCTCGATATGACATACATAACATAAGAATTTGTAATTCATTTGACAGACAGTAAAAAGAAGATTAAATATGTAACTATTTTGCTACTTACGTTTTTTTTAATTGCTATGTGATTTAAATTCATTATAGTACTGTTAGATCAAAAGATCAAAATGTAGTAAAATGTAGTATAAAATAATAAAAAATACCTTATATTTATATAAAATCGTAAGATAAAATATACAATTGGCACGCTACATGTTCGGTATGCTAATGATATATGCACTAAAATTATATACAAATGCTCGATATTTTACTTTCTCACTATTATGTATAAATTCCAGATAATCTCACCGATCTCAGAGGAGTCGGGTGTACTTTTTGGAATGATGCCTTTGTGTCCAACGTATTTATTCCTCCGAATTATAATTAAGTTTTGTTTTGTTAGTATAAGTAAGGTTTAGGTTTTGACTATTTTATCTTTGAAATAGATGCTATCAGAAATGTTTATTTTGTGTTCATTGTTTTTGTTATTTTCGATGAAAATGATAGTACCCACTGTTTATAAGCTTTGAACTTGTTGAAGCGTAAGTATCGTTACCATAAATGTTGAATCTACATTTTATCTAGCCTTTATTATCTTGTAACGAATATTTATAAGCATTTGAGTTTGGTACTGAGCGATCCCTAAATTAATCAAGCCTCTATTCGTTTTTAACAAACATTTTCAAATTTAGGAAACATTTGAATTTACACTTAGCATTCGTTACATTTATTAAGCCTGTATGTATGTAAAACTGTTTTATTTGTCAAGTATCTATTATTTTGAGCGAATATGTATTATTTTAACTAGCCAATACATTTTATTTCGGGCACTCACTATCATTATCGAGCGTTTATTATTTTTATAGAATATTTAGTTTCTTATCATGCACATGAATAAAATATCGACCATATAAAATGTTCCCAAAGTATAGACAGACAGTTTATTAACGGCCAGCCAATTAGGCATTTATTCTAAGTAATTATACGTTTACCTTCTATGTCATAACATCACTTAGATAGAGCGGCAATTGGCAGTATCGTCAGCATATGAAATAATTGAACCTTCTGACATGATCTAACGAACACGAAATGAAAGAAATAAACAAAAAATTTTAAAAGCTGATTTTCAAGGGGACAAATAGTTTTAGGTTACGCTATTGTGAAGAGTAGAAAAAAACATCTTGATATCATATATTTTTCATACCTATCTGTCTGCACAGTCATACACATCCTTTCTGCGCCCCCCCAAAGAATATCCCCAGTTCTTCCTGGTAGGACAAGCCCTAGTTTGAGGACCACTGATGTGGTATATGGGTATAATATTGCATCCGTATTTACTTGCACCCAACGTTCACTTACATTATTGCAGATTAAACGTAGCTCAACATGCTCGTGAAATACAAGGTACTATACGTTCACTTATCCTTTGTGACAGTTACATATGGAATGTCGGGCCTGAAATGAAATATACGACACTCCTACAATTAGTCTTGGTCTGCCTTATTCTTGGTTTTGTTTGTGCGAGTGAGAGCTCAGCTGCCAAGGACTTGCATTGTGAACATATAAAGTTGTAAGCTTCCGATAAGTTAACGAATCTTTGACAGATCGTCCGCTAAGGATGCACCCCAAATTAACAGGACAAATATGTCGCCACCACGCGGTTAAACTAAATAATTATGTACAACTGTTCGCAGTAAACTTCTGTACTTCCCCAAAACAGCAAGATCGGTCTTATGTTCCTCTTAAAATCGAATTTGAAGAACTTTAAGGTCTTTAGGCGCATATTTGAAAGTTATCGGAGTTGAAAAGTATCGGAGAGAGTACGCATCCCTGTCTTACTCCTCTTTCGACTCTATCTCGTCTGACGTTTTCTCGTCCTGTTTTTAGAGAAGGCGAAAAATATCTCAAAATCTGTCACCGGTTAGGATCAAAAATAAAATGCGAAATTAAGAACAATAATTGTTCGTGTTCTCTGTTAACACTATTTAACAAGTATTTACGATTTTCAAGTTATAACTATGTAGCTCCATTGCGAATAACCCTAAAAAACGAATATGCTTTCCTGACTGGAACTCATAATAAGATGATATAATATTCCCCATGAGTATTTGTCGTCATAATACTGACATAATATCGAACTAGGGACGTATCCAGGGTAACATTATTTTAGAGCGAAACTGTATGCATTCTTATAAGTAGCAGACTTTTTTCATAAAATGCTTTTTTCTGTGTATGTCAGTATCTCCAGAGTAAGATGCTATAATCTGAAGGAACAGCAGGGTAAGGATAAGCGGTGAAATCATAAACAACATCCGTTTTGCTGATGATAGCTTGGTAATAGCCCATACTAGAGAAGAAGCGGGTTTTACACCTGATATCAAAGGCAAAATTCATGATCATCAGCAAAGTAAATGTTTAGGGAAGAATGTATGTTCGTAATGAGGCAGTCGAGAGAGTACAAATACCTGGGCACCATTTTGAACGAGATTGGAGGACACTCTCTGGAAACATGATCTAAATAAAGCTGCATTAACAAATATGCAGAGAGTATTCTGCTCTAGAGATCTGAACATCTTCTCAATCCTTTCTCTATAGGATGGAGAAGTGGACAACGAACGAAATTGATATGAAAAGACCTGAGGCTTCCGAAATGTGGGTATATAGATGCATACTCAGAGTTTATTAGACGGAAAGATTCACAAATGTTGAAATATGAATAGAGATAGTAGAAACTGTAAAAATGGAGAAACTTTCTTACATGGGTCACTTTATGCGTGAAGAAAAATACCACAATCTACAATTAAGCCAAACAAAGGAAAATGAAGTGCGGGGAGAAGACGCACATCATGGCTGAAAGCTTAACAGTGGTACACTGTACATCAATTATTGTACTGTACTGTACAGGATGTCCCATTTTGGGCACTTTTACAGTATCTCGGTTGTCTTTTACTTTATTGAAAAGTTTGAACCATTCTCTAAAAGCTCCTCGATGTTTTTATTTTGATTCAGATTCGAATTTAATAGTGTGTTGATATTCTTCTGATATAATGCTTGATTTTGAGTAATGTAATACAATGAGTAATATTTACTGAACATTATCACAAATAGTAGTTAATAGCGTTTACGATACAATCAAATAATTCAGTTTAAAAGTATTGAGTATCTTGTATCTTAATAATTGTTTTTAATAGATTAGTCATGGCCTACTGCTACAAATAAAGTAAAAAATGAAATTTTGTGCTTAGTTTTCAGAAAAAATTCAATCTAACATATATTTTTGAAAATCCTGAATTATTTCCAACTGACAAAAAATAATATACAGGGTGTTACATTTAAAAAAATATATGTTTGATTCATAACTAAAAAATGGTTAGAGTAAGAAAAAATCAAACTACACCACTGGATTCTACAGAAAAAATCTATAAGGCGCTTTTAAAAACTTTTAGATATTATAAAAGACAACCGAGGTACGAGGGTGGTCTCAAAATTGATAGTTTTCGATTTCACCCTGTATCTCAAAAACCAAGAGAGCCATCATTTTCAGTTTTACAAAAAAAGTAGCACACTGTCGCGAAAACCACAACTCTCTATCTTCAAAAATAACCGAGATACCCCGTAAAAGTTCCCAAAATGGGACACCCTGTACATCAATATTGCGAGCAGTCGCATCTAAGGTCCGTATTCATAGTCGTTTCTCGAGTATCTCTTGAGTATTACTTCTTGTGTATCTGTTTCCTAGACAACATCTACCAGACGACGGGATTCATTTGGCGACGTTGTCATATTGCAAATATAAGTCAATTTGTTATGCCTATGCCGACGTGTTTTGATGTTTTCTGTTATCTCTTTTTGTATTGTGCCAGTATTTCGTGTTCTGTAGCAGACATTTTTCCAGATGTGACAGAAACTGACAACATCGTACTCCAAAATTAACCTTCAAAATCGTACTGACCAGTGGATATATAGTCAGTGGTACTGACTGCAACGAAAAGTCGTGTTGACATGTCATGTTGACATTTCGTTACTAGAGTATTACGCAAGGGAGCCTTACGTAAGGGACCCTCAAGTAAGGTTCCGAAACATAAAGCCTTACTTAAGGGACCCTCAAGTATTAAGGGACCCTTAAGTATCAAGGAGTATCGACGATGAGTACGACCCTAAAACAAGAATCGCCATGATGATATCAGCCATCTTAGAGGAGATGGCACATAAAGATGCAAAAGTTCTGCGTCTAGCGCAGCTTTCAGTCAGTGTCACTTCCTTCAAATTAATTTTTATTACATATTTTGTACTTCGAGACTACAGAATTCGTCGAAAAGTCAGGAAGCATAGTAATATATGGTTGATATTTAAAAGCAGCTATGAGAGCTGAATATCCGCCAGGTAAATGAAGGCCTTTTATTATTATTTATTATTAATAATGGGCAAGTAAAACACGATGGGTAAAAAACTACAGTGCTCTTCTTCAATGAGCCCCCACTTTTTTTTTGAACTGTAAAAACTGAAACTTGGTAAAATGAAACTGATGCATGAATACTATATTTTCGAGTAAAATTGACAGATAAAACTTTCAAGATGGCGACTGGGCGCCGTCTCGGTTGAAGAAAATTAAATTGAAGGGGAGTAGGGAGAGGGGGTGAATAGATTGATTTTATAGTCACGAGCCTTGAAAAGATGTGTCACAAAACCCCCCCCTTCCTAATTATTTTTTCCAGATGGCGCCCAGTGGCCATCTTGAAAGTTTCATCTGTCAATTTTACCTCAAAATATAGTATATTAATGCATCAATTTTATTATCCCGAGTTTTAGTTTTTTGAGTCGACCCGTTCAAAAAATAAAAGAAAAGGGGGAGGACATTAGAGAAAAGCATTGTATATCTTCAACGTGTTCAAACTCGAAGAAACTTATTGCTCCACGCCCATACCAAAAGAATGTCGTCTGCTTGATTAATGCTAATCTAATTCATACGTTCCTCATTTATTTGCTTAGAAAACGTTTCTTCATTCAAGGAAAGTTTCCACGATAGCGATAGTTGATAAACATCGATTGAGAAAAGTTCAAATAAGAGTTTATTGACTTTCCCAAGTCCTCTCTATCATGCAGCAGTCACCTTAACCTTTTGCTTTTCGTTGTGAGTATTTGCATAATTGGCACAATGCAGTCGCCTGGACTGTGAAGCGGCGCTGGAAACAGAATTATTATTATGGCCTGACATTTGAACAAAGAATGAAATATCGCCGTACCCAGAAATTCGGGGCGTTATTTCGCCACAGAAACATACCATGTAGACTAATTTAGAGGGGCCATTTAATGCTGAAATACTAGTATAGTTTAAATTAGATGCATAGCGAACCTTATTACATACAAACCGAGCACTGTGACGTCTATAGTTGGTGTTTCACTCAACAAAAGGAACTACACCCTTAATACATAAAAAAATGGAGTAGAGTTGTTTATGTGTTAAAATTCTAAACATATAACTCGGAATAATAGACCCAACAACAAAATTGAGTACATCCGTGACTACGCCTAGGAAAATGTGAAGTGTACAAAATATTACTAACGAAGTTTATTTTTTATCTTTGTAATGTCTAGGGCAGCGGTTCTCAACCTTTTTGTGGACGCGGAACACCTATAGAAATAAAAAATAGCGGAACACCATGTTTTTAGTATTCACTTATTTATTTAAATAAAATAATCGATTTTACTAGTCTAGTATTAATACTTAAATACAAAAGAATAGTACAAGTTGCGCAATTCTTCCGAAATATATATATTTTATCTTCAGAATCTTTGGATATTTTTTAATGAATAAATATTAGATATTTAAATATTTCGCGGGATACTAAACTTAAGGTTCCGCGGAACGGCGGTTGAGAACCACTGGTCTAGGGGATATGAGTTGTGAAAGACATCCATCTATCTAATAACTATTGAAAATTAGTCGTCTTTTATTTTGGTGAAAAATGGGTGCATGTTTGTTTAGGTTTCAAAAGTAGGTATTACTGGCATCCAATTTTTATAGGAAAATGAGATAATTCTAGTTCCATAAACCTTCCCCTTCTCTCCCAGTTCAGTTTTATTAACAAGGTTTTTGATAAATGATCAAAACATCTAAAATTAAGTTTGAACTTTTTTTCTATTTTTTTGATCTCTCCTCTTGCTGCTATTGCTTCAGATCAGTAAATACTATATAGCAGGAATATCTTTCTATATTGCGGCGGAATTGGAAGTGTGTTAAAGACTATAAAATTTGTTTTATATTCTTAATGCAGTAGTACCTATTGTGATAATTTTATTAGGCTTAAATGAATACTTTCCAATTTAAAGAGTGGCCAACGATTACTGGATACACAGACAGTCGAAAATGAGTGACGTGGTTTTTCGTGATATTCATATAGTGAGTTTTCACCTAAAATTAGCATATATTTTAAAGAAAATGGAGTAACACCAGGGTTTTCTATATAAAAGTTTAATATGAAGCGGGAGTCCAGAAATAAAGCAACCCTAGATGTAGGTATCTGAATCAACTTCATTTATCTGTTGTTTGAAATTTTTCAAAAAATTTATCATGGCTTTGCACTGTCTATAAAGTTTCACCCTTCAATCGTTGTTAGGTAATGCTTTATGTCAATCAGAACATCATCAACTGAAGCAAATAACTACAGATAACGGAAGTCCTTAGTAATTTTTGTGAGTCCCTTCTATAGGAGAGCCTATAGGCTCATATAGGCCTCTAGCGGTCATAGCTTATTGAAAATATATCAACTATATCATTGTAGGGAGAGCTTTAAGATATTTAGGAAAAATAATTTTATTTCATGTTTGTTAATGTATACTTATAACTTGTTGTATACAATTTCTCATCAGAATTAACTTTGTGGTTTAGCATTTTGACGTGTATGTGATATATTCAATCAGATCTATTTTTGGCTACGCTAAATTGAGTTGCTATAATGCATGGTAATTTAGTTTTATATAAAAATCTACGGTTTCGGTAAACTAAATAACAAATGTATTTAAAATAGAAGGTACATTGAGTTTTTTCTTTGACTCTACTGTTACTATTATATAAAATGTGGAAGGCAGAACAGACGGTATACTTTCACAAAATCAGCCAGTACAATTCATGATAAAATATTGTTTAACTGGCATTGTTGTAATTGATTTTCATGTTGTCGGTTGACGAAGTTGAAATAAATAAGTCTGTACAACCAATCTGTTTATTTATTTGTTCTCGAACAGGTACACTGAAATATTTATAATTAATTCACTTTTACTATTGCTATTCAACAACTAACCGTGCTTTACTGTTTATTACGATAATTAACTACTTGTCAGTGGTGGAGGGTGCAGGGCTTCTGTTGGGAAATCGTTATAACCAATACGAAAAACGACTTATTTCCTTCGTTCGTATTTGTTGTATGGAGCCACGGACAAGACATGCTAGTGGAATTCCTACAACACCTGAAGAATGTACATCCGAACATTCAGTTCACGATGAAAGTGGAGTAAAAAAACTGGCTTTTCTCGATGTACTATTAACCAGAAAAGGATCAACCTTGGGACACGTATAAAGGTATAAATTACACCTGTGAGTTTCAATTTACAATTGACGAGTTGGAAAATTAACTTGACCATTTTGAATTATCACTTGACGCTTTAGAAACTACAGCTGGAAAAAGTATAGTAGCAAAAGCTTTCCTATACCTTATGTTCTCCGGGTCACAGATAGAATTGGGATGTTACTGCAGGAGGCAAATATCAGGACAATATACAAACCGACTGGGAACATATACAACAGCATTTAAGATCGACAAATGATAAAAGCGATCCGTGGACAGCATCATTGATTTATGGGATACCATGTTCTTGTGGAAGTGTATTGTATACATCGGAACAAGAAAGAAATCGATACAAACTAGAATTTTAGAACACAGGAAAGCGGGTGACCACAAGATAAAGTTTGATGAGACACAGGTTCTGGCTATGACCTCCTCTTATTAAGCCAGATTGTACAGGGAGTCCATTGAGATGTACAAACATAAAAACAACTTTAACAACAAGAAGAAGCATACAAGCTCAACAGAATATGGATACCTGCCTTAAGAGACACAAAGATTCTGGGATGAGTCGGAGATCTACAGGGATCGGCGGTGCACTGCGCAGCCGACCTCACTCATAATTCGGGATATGTAAGTGCTCAACCCGGGGACGTGGTGTCAGTTTCTCGGAAGACGCCGAAAAGGTAACAGCTTCTGAGGATGCCAACCACTCGTGTTGGGGAAACGTTAGGCAGCGTAGCGCGCCGACGGCAAGACGGTGGAGCGTGTCGGCGCAGGCCGAACAGCCCAAGTACCAACAGTTCATCGGCTCATGGCCGCGAAAGTCTTACATAATAAATTTCAATTTAATATCAAAAATATGTTTGACTAAGATCCATGTGTGAAATGTAATGAGTTATTTAGATTGGTTGAAGTATGTTTTACAAATTGTAACTCCTAAAAGTTATCTCATGGTTATCTCTCAACTATTGTGCTTTAGTGACCTATAAATAAAACCATACTCAATGGAAATCAAAACAGTGTGAAATTTATACGGTCTTTATTTTTTGATTTCAGTTCGTTGCAGGCGTATGTACGAGTATGACGCCTAAAGCTTTATATTACACAACTTCATTTAAAATCTTATAGGAAGCAAAGCACGTTATTTATAAAACCTTTAATTTTCGCACTTTGCCGAAAAGTATAAATAGGCGTGTATTTAAGAGGATACAGAACGAGAAGGAGCCAATTGGGTCACCTTTCCAAAAAATAATAGTCCGAAAAGAATATTAGCTTTTCAGCAATTATTACAATTATTCAGTTCTTTTCTGAGATAAACTACCAATGTTATTTAATATTTTGCTTTTTTTCCAAGATATCTCGCTTCTTGAATACTATATCTGTAGTATCATGTAGCTTTATAGGATTTAGCTACTTTGGTCATACATAGGAAATTAAAAATGCCGTGATACAAGGATACCCGAAAACAGTGAATATTAAAAGTATATCAGCTTTATTTTATTGACAAATTTCTAAAACTTAGATTGTATATTTTTTAGTTTTGGCCCTGAACTACCACTGTCTTAAAAATGAAACTATTTTTAATTACATATTATTAACACTTTTAAATGTTCCTCGATGAATTGTTTGCTGTTCAAGTGGTAAACACAAATAACAATTTATTCGGAATTTCTAAAATTATGGTTGGTATTATCTAAGGAAGTCGAGCAGTGAAGCAAGAATATTGTATGTGTTTTAGTATAATTATTTGTACTCGTATTTCCTCATTTCAATTGTGTTGTGTTGATATTTTGTTCATTGAAGTCTATGGTGTCACTAGTATCGTGCGCTTTCTTTAAATAACTATAGATACAGGTATATCATTTAATGGCTTTACTGCATAATTGGCTTGGCATCAGGTTCCGATTAAAAAAAATGTGATATATATACACCAGAAAAGTATTCTTGGCAAAAGATTTGATACGTGTAAATAGTGTAAAGGAGGAGATTGGTATGGGGTTGCATTTTCAGTTTATTGCCTCAAAGAATAGCCGACCGAAGAAGTGGAAGACTCTCACTCACACAACACTCTCTACCATCCCATATCTGAAATAATTTATTTTTATTATGTTATTGTAGCGTTGGTATAACGGAACATGAAATTGAGCCCCATTTGTAGATTTTTGATGAAAACACAAGAGGCAAACGCTCCAAACCTAGATGGCTGAACAAGGTATGGAATAAACTAGTACCAAGAACAAGACTGGTAGATTGGGTTCGGCAAGTGTATGGGGTCCCTTAGGATAATATTACCGACACAACGCTCTTAGGGATTTCTAGCGATATTTTTTGCCTCTACTTTCTTAAAACCTTTATGATTTTTTCACAATTTCATTTGAAGTATCTACCGTCACTAATTTGCCACTAACGATTACTTCTTTCATTTCAGGTGAGAAAGAAGTTCATCAATTTGAACAAAAAGTAAGTTCTGTAAGATAGTATCCTATACAGAGACTCATATAAAGATGAAGATTTAAGAAAAACGTATACAGGGTGTCCCTGAATTTCCTTGACACGTGATATTCTCGTAACAAAGAAAAATTCAAACGAAAACTGAGTACAATTTTTTAAAGTACTATAGGGTCCATTATACCATGTTTCAAAACAGTTTTTTTGTACGTTAGCCCTTAAACTTCACCCCCAACTTTTATTTTCAGATATCACCTCATAAGGCTTCCTACATATGTAAATATATCTATTTTATTTAAAATCTTGTGGTACCTTTTGTGTTATACGCAAACTATTTTTTGTGTGTGAAATCATAAGCATAATATAAATGAAATAAGAATTTGTTTGACGCAAAAAAAACGGATAAAAAAGAAAACTAAGTGCGTTTTTAAGGGTGTTTGATACATACTTTCGAAATCAAATGTCTTTTTTATTACGAAAATATTACGCCTTAAAGAAATCATTATTTTGTTGATCTTATGCTTATGAAATTGCGAAAAAATTGGTTTGCGGATGAACTCAAAGGCACTACAAGATTTTAAATAAAGTAATGACCTCATTTATGTAGGAAAAGCTGTTAGAAAAAAAAGTTGAGGGTGAGTTTTAGGGGTTGAAGTACAAAAAAATGTCTTGGAAGCATGGTATGATAGGTCATTCAGTACCCTTGAGAAACCCACTTTGTTTCCTTTTTAACTCTTTTTCTTACGAAAATATTACGCCTCAAATAAATCGTTATTTTATTTACCTTATGCTTATTGACTTTACGACTTCACGAAAAAATAGGTTTATGTATAAAATCAAAGGTACTACCAGATTTTAAATAAAATGAAGACCTAATTAGTGTAGGAAAAACTATTGGGTGCTATACGAGGGCTGCTCTATTGGGTGCTATTTGGAAAAGACGTTGGGGCTGAGTTATAATGGTTGAAGTACAAAAAAAATGTTTTCTGAGCATGGTATGACAGGTCCTATAGTACTTTCAAAAAATGGACTTAGTTTTCGTTTGAACTTTTTCACGTGTCAGGGAAACTCAGGGACGCCCTGTATATAAAGCTCAACTGGTTGATATATGATTTACTGTGATAAAGACGGGGTGGAGATAGCCGACACCTTGGTAAACTATTTGAAATAGTATGGGTTATTCAAAACTCGCACTCTATACAAGAAGTGATAGAGGAGGGTAGTTACTTCTAATCGAACTCTAAATAGTGTCATAAGCTGCAGTTTTTGAATGATCCGAATTCTTCTGATAGGCTGCGGTTTGCTTACTGGAACCAGTTGAGGTATAGGTCCATTTGCTTTTCCCTACTCTAGCTATCTTCGTCAGGTATAGATCCTGCAGTCTCCATTCCCTTCTAAAAAAAAAAACAGTATATATTAAATTTTTTCGATATTATCTTCTACTTCTTTTGTCCTTTTACTTGTCACACCGATAGGTGAGTGGGGTATTGTGATCGCGAAAATTTTCGAATTTTAGATAATACGCTTTTTGGGCTTTTGATGGATTCTACATAAGGGGCGGTCCATTAATCACGTGGGGCTTGAGAGGGGGGCGGGGAGGGCTTTGACAAAAATCACGAAATATCATAGTCTAGTAAGATATCACGTGTTTTAATTTTTTCGTCAAACACATTATAATTTTGATTAAATGCAACCTGCAACGTTTTTCTGTCTAGACATTTTTATGATGGTCCTTAATTTCAGAATAAAGTAAGATTATAACTTTATATCTGTATTCAAAGATAATATTTTAAAAAATAAACAGGTGCTGTTGGATGCGGGAGAGGGGTATTCTTAAATCTCACCACATATCACCAAAGGGGCGGGGGGTTAAAAAATGCTAAATAAGAGATCACGTTATTCATGGATAGCCCCTAAACGAAGATCCACGTCACTCATTTCCGTCGGTCTGTCTATCTGTCTGCTGGCGTTCTTCTACCCTCGTAATCTCAGTAACCGCTTCATGGATTGTGATGAAATTTGGGTAGCGATACGCTGTGGAATCGTAGAAGGTAATGCTGTAATTTTGAAAATAGGTGCATGGTGTATTCATAATTGGCTCTCGATTGAGCTGTGAAAGAACGACCTAGCGGCATAACACACTTTTTTGCGGGTGGGTAGGCGATGATTTGGTTGCAAGATTGTTGTCTGACGAAAGGACCTATCATCCAACGATATTTTAATATTGTTGAAAACAAAACGCCAGCACTGGATGACACATTAGTCAAAAATATTTTTGAATTTGTGTATCAAAATCATAGCAGAAGATCAACTCATAATGACTGAAAAAACTTGAGGATATTTTCTTTGATTAAAAGTACACAAATGTGAGGTTTATTTTTTTAAAAACTTTAGCTTATTAAATAGCACATAACCTAACACGTACACAAAATAAACGAAAAGGACGGTATCACGAATCACGATCACGATCGGATGGAGGAAGAAGCGTCTATGGATCATCGATCGAACCAAGTTGGTCCTGAGATAGAGTTTGAACATTATGATGTCACAACTGATGTCATCAATCCTGGCACGTTTATAGTCATGTGATTTTGTTTCAAATTTTAGCAATTTTTAATTGTTTATAATTAATTGAGAAACATATTTTTAAATTTTTCGCATTAAATATCAATGTTATTAATAATGAATTATTTAAAATACATAAAAAATCTATAATATATTTTTTTCGAAATCCCATTTGCTTTATATGAAAAGTTTTTATTTCACATTAGCTCTATTAACACAAATCCAGCTGAGCTCCTAAAGAACATTGAATAAAGTGGCCGATATACAGGATAACCCAAAATAATGTGCACAAATGGAACTGGGTGAAACTAGACCATAATTTATCCATAAAAAAGATATTTGAAAATATCTCAAAAAGTTTGACAGTTTAACTTTTTGCCTTTTTGATTCGAAATAACCAGAAATTTTGAAACATTGCGTGCATTTCTTTGACATCTAAAAATAGATGCTGCTTAGCTGAAAAAAAGTCTACCAAAAAAGTAAGTGAGCTAAAAAAATGTTTTTTAAAGCATTGATCACCATCTATTATATTATCTTTAAAAAAACGACAACGTTCTCATCCAGCCAAGGAGTCCCCTATAGTGATATCTCTGCTACCAAAATGGCCGTTACTCTGTAATACCTACTAAACTCACAGCTGAGCAATGGAAAGGATGTCATCATGGACAGCATCCAACCACTTGAGGACGGATCAGTTTCAGTTTTCACAGGCAGCTTTATGGAAAAGGGTGCGTTGATTTAAGGTAAAAGCCTATGGTGATGTAGAAGCGCTGCGAGAGGATAAGTGTCGGTGCAAGTTAGATTTGAAACGCTGCAGGTTGTAGCCGTCGTCGGGAAATAAATTCCCCGGCAGCTCATTCCACAGCGTTGAAGTTCTCCAAAGAAGGAATGCTGGCGGAGACTGGGGGTAGGGACCTCGACCTGGTAAGGATGAGCTCGCAGAACCTCACTAGTGTTCCTCGTTCGGATGTCCTTTAGTGTTATTATCGGGGAGAGCTCACACGAACATATTCCGTGATATAATCTGCATCAACGACTCTTCCAGACGGTGTCTAGAGAAGCTTATCCTCAAACTCCATATTTCTAAATGACTTCAAGCCGAAGCATCTGCGTGAGTGCAGCGTAGCTCATTGATCATTTGTCATCGCAAAATAAAACGTTGATATTGCAGATCTTGGTTTTACGCTGGGTTTTTTGAGATAAACAAGGTTTTACTAACATTATTATTACTAAACGAAATCCTTGAGGTATGGAACTCATATCCTCAAAACACCCCTAAAACCCTTTTTGGTTTTATTCATCGGCGCCTTTCTGCCAAATCCGGATCTGGTAGCAGTCATTGAACCGTAAACCGTATGCTGACTATTCTACACTAACAATTAACCGGTTAAAAATTACCCCTGACGACGACAAAATGGACGTAATTCAACACAAAATCTCTATGGTAACAATTTTTAGTGGCTTGCACTAATATCGATCAACCTCCCGTATGGTGTAGGTACCTGGGAGCGCGCACTCATTAAAATTTATTCCCCCCCCATAGCAATGTGCACAATTTCCAAATGAAGGGGAGTAAATAGATCATTCTGCTTCTCGGACACGTAAAACACGAAGCATGAAGAGAAATGAGATGATAGTACGGGAAAAATCGTTCGAATTATGCCCATTATTAACATTACCGGGGAAAGGCAATGGTTGATAATAGTTGTGTTCTAGTATCGACTTTCCAACGGTTTGAAATCGTTTGAGTTTGCACAATGACGAAATAATGTTCAAGCAAGATAAATCCTAGCTTTGAACTATAAGCGCCTCCGCACATGGGTCGAATTGGTCGACGCATTTATAGTCGTACGAGATGCTCGATCTGCCATCCGCACACAGGTAGATCGGTGGTGTAGTCGATGCGTTTATAGTCGGACACGGGTGGATTCTTCTTCTTTAAGTGCCGTCTCCTATCGGAGGTTGGAAATCATCAATGCTATTTTTACTTTATTTGCCGCTGCTCGAAATAGTTATATGGAACTGCACTGATACCACTCCCTTAAATTTCGCTGCCATGATATTCTCCTTCTGCCCACGCTCCTTTTTCCTTTTATTTTACCTGCATTATAATTTGTAACAAACGATATCGTTCGATAATGAGGGGGTCATTATATGTCCTAAATACAGCAGTTTTTTAATTTTTTTAATTTTTTTTTTTTAATTTTTAAAGTTTTTTAATTTGTTTTCAATTTTTTTAATTTTTGAATTACGGGTTGATTAATAATTCATAAATGTTCGGTTTACCCTAGACCTTTATCTTATTTAATTATTAGATGTGATGGACCCCTTGGTCTCAGAGGCTTGCCATGTCCTCATATTATACACTACGTGTTGTTGCACTTGAATATCGAAAGCCTTCGACAGAGTGTATGAGGGACTTCTCGTGAAGCTTGCTACTTCTGGACTACTACCTGGCCTGCGCCACTGGCTGAATAGCGTTTTGAACGACCGATCTCTGTTTGTTGAGGTCGAAGGCTGTTCATCAGACGTATTTTCCCCCACACTGTTTCTGCTGTGCATCAACGAGCTGCTGGAAATAACGTCCAATTCAATCTACAGCTTCGCAGACGACAGTACATTAATATCGTGCATGGAACCAGGCAAGCCACTATCATCCCAGGAGACGGTACGTCGGCGACAGCAGCATGCCTCACAGATCAACGTAGATATTAAAACAATTGTCTAGAGGGGATTAGTAAATAAAGTACAGTTCAACGTACAGAAAACTCAGGCAACAACACTTACAAAGAAGTCTCACGTTGGCTTATCAACTGTGGAAATGGAGGGTCACCCCATAGTCGAGTCACCTTCCGTCAAGCTCTTGGGGATCAACATAAAAAATAACATGTCCTGGCACAACCACGTTGTCAGTCTTGCTAAGACGGCATCCCAGAAGCTTGGAGTTTTATTACGCTGTAGGAAGCTGTATACACCAGAGCAGCAAGTGGTACAAGGTACAGATCCAGCACTGGAGTATTGCTCCATGAAGAACACTAGAGGGGCTCTGGGAGCTCATCCTTACCAGGTCGAGGTTCCTACTCCTCCAACATTCCTTCTTCTGGAGAACTTCGACGCTGTGGAACGAGCTGCCGGGGAATTTGTTTCCCGACGGCTACAACCTGCGGCGTTTCAAATCTAACGTGCACCGACACTTATCCTATCGCAGCGCTTCTACAGCGCCATAGGCTTTCAGCCTTTGCGGGAGACTGACAATAGTTATAAAATTAAATGGCAGTATAACCCCAAATACTTACCGCCATCAGACGCGCAAGACGCAAGAACCACTCGAACTGCAATTCTATTCTGATCGCATGCGACTGAAAACGCACGTCTCGAGACGACCATCAAACGACCCGTTAGTGACGCTCCAATGCTTTGCATGAAAAGCCGAGTAGACGTCGCGTCGGGAATCGCGTCGACCACATAGCCAATCGAACTGTGTGCAGAGGCGCTAAACAGGATTTCGGTTGGATTAAGGGTTTGGGACATGCGCGTATTGCAGATTTTTCTTCTTTGTGTCGAAGTTGAAATTTTTCTGTTTTGGGAGTTAACTTACTACAGAATAAAGTAGGTTTAATCATTTGGTATTCTATCGCATCGTCTGTCTGAGTAATCGGACTATTTTGCTGAATCTTGTTACAGAAATTACATTCCAGAAATTTCCAGTTCAAGCTCAGATTCAGATTGGATAAATTATTGATTCCACGGGTGATGAAAGGTTTAATGATATATTACGTAATTATAATGAACGCTCATCTGATTATCAATATTTTTTTGTGAATTGTTTGCTGACTCAGCGGTCCCTTATTGTCGTGGATAGAAACTTCTATTCTCTCTCTCTCTGTTTCTTTGTATTTCCCTGCTGGTGCACAATTAGTAAGATGAGTAAGACAAATGATTATACCACTGAGGTGACTTGATATCTATGAGTTAATTTAATCGAAAACAAACACCCGCCAAGCAGTTCAATTTGCTATTCAAAATTCAATAATGAAGTCAAAAACTCTATTCCCAGTCAAAAACTTTTTTTCCTCGCCTTCAAATTTTCCTACCTTATCTTGAGGAAGATCAGAAACCGGATAAACACCCGATGCGAAATACGAGCAATTTCTTATTTTTACTTTTTAGAGCGTCTTGCTACGCCAGTAGCAATATATATGTCAACATTTTATTGCATTCAAATTAGGAGTTTCCAGGTGCGTGTATCGAATTATGTGAATCACAGCAGTTTTGATTAGTTTTGGAAACGACGGTAAGGGCAATGGAAACCCTTTTATGAATTAAGGGCAACCAAACCCCTAGCCCTCCTTGCCCTCTTTCCACCAATTTGTTTGAAAAGATCGGTGAGCCCTAAAATGCTTAAAAACATTGCTACGGTAGTTACCAGTTATAGTGGAGCCAAGGAATACCCGTGTTTTTATTATTATCCCTGCGCTACCACTAGACGAAATTTCTAAAGCTCTTGAGCTCTTTCAAACTGTTTCACAGTAGTGGCACTGCATGTATATTGCTTCAGTACTTTACAGGGCCAAGAAATACCTGTCACACAGATAGGCTACCGTATTGGAATGGAAATTATTGGCATGGTTTTCATGCTGTAGATGTCAAAAAACTTCCAAAAATAGACTCTCAAACTCGATTTTTTTGCGAATTTATTTCTTACAATTCGTTATTGCTTGTCAGAGCGGTCCGGTGGACCTTTGCTCTTAATTACAGCCGTATCGGTCGATCGGTCTGTCAAGTCTAGTTACCCAGAGATCAGACAAAGTTAGGGAGAAGTAAGGGAAGAAAAGGAAAGGAAGGAAGGAAGGAAGGAAGGAGAAGGACAAAGAGGAGCAAGTTCGTCAGTTGGAGGGTATAGCTTGACATAGTCGATTCGATTTCGGACATTTTTGGATTTAACCAAAAGGTTTAACGAGGGTTGCTCTATACCTCCGTCAATCCACCAGTACGCAGACAGCTGTTTCACGCTTATTAGCGATCATCAGTGCGCCATAGGTCGATTGACGAAAGTAGAGAGCATCAATTTTTCCATGTTTAATAAACATGTGAAAGATGATGTTTATTAAACATGGAAAAATTGATGCTCTCTACTTTCGTCAATCGACCTATGGCGCACTGATGATCGCTAATAAGCGTGAAACAGCTGTCTGCGTACTGGTGGATTGACGGAGGTATAGAGCAACCCTCGTATATCGGCTTCACGCTGCGTGCGTCAAAATCCGCGCCTCTAGTGGCAAAAAGCGAGCGAGCCTTGTCGTTCCACCAAGGAGAGGTAAACTGCTTCTAGTGGCGTTTCTCTCTTTGGTTGCCGTCACCTTCGGGTACTAGATGGCGCACCGGCAGAATTCCTTCTGTCTTACTCAAAAGGTTTAATTTTGAGGTTACGTGCCTAAAAGGGAAAAAAGTCAGTTGTTTTTAAAATTGCACGATTTAATTTTGATCACAATGTGAGCCGCGATATGTGTGCTTGCGAACCTGCTCGACTGTGTAGTTCACTGACTCACTCAACAGAGGATTGCTGTGCGATTCTGCTTGCTGTTTAATGTAATCCCTCAAGTAAGGGATGTCAGGGGCTTTGTGAATAGTGTCGTTAGACACATACCATGGGCGTTAGTAATTTCCGCAACGTCTTGCTCTGCAGAACCTGCAAGCTTCGCATGTGCGTTTTGGCGAGAAAACACCAAGCCGCACATGAGTAGGTAATTGCCGGTCTAATAATCATCTTATATAGTCAAATTTTATTTACCAAAATTAATTTTGAAGTTCTACATGTCATAGGGTAGACTTGGCAAAACGTAATTTCGAATTTTGTTTTTAACGCTTCAGTGTGTTTCTCATACCTTTTTCTTCATACCCTTGTCCAGGGCGATTCCGAGATATATTTCCTCGTCCTATTGAAGCAAAATTGTTTGGATAGGTTTTGCATAATGTTTGGGCTTGTAGTAACTTAAAAGTGTATAGAACTTGTCAAGTCAGTGTGCTTATCGCCTATTTTGACTAAACATTCATATAGTTTCGTTGCTAATGAATAGAACGCTAATCACTGTCTATAGTAACTTAGACAATGATGGAAGAGTTTAATCAAGCAAGTGCATCAGCAGCCCGTCTGGTCCTAAAACCGCCGGACTAATGCAGGGGGGTGAACACGTTTTAATGAAAGGCAGGCCAAGGGTAGAGTGCTGCAGATCGGAACAGACTGTATTGAGGCTTTCGATTTGCAGTGGAACCTTTTGTCACAGCACGTGGAGCTCGGTTATACAATCCATTAACGGTTTGCAGCAAACTATTGTCGCTTGAAGCTATTGTTTCGTATATTGGAGATCGCAATCTTCTATTGATGATAATCATTGTACTTGAGAATATTTATACTAGTAGTTAAATGCAAATTAAATACGTGAGATAGGTCGGGTTTTGAGTCTGAAAATAAACTTGTAAAATATTTTAGCAACAAAAAAGATGTTCTTGAAAAATCCCCAAAGTAATGCGGGCGACAGATCTTTTTCTTCTGACCTCTCATGATTATGTAAATTTTATGCACTTACATTCCTATCTATCCGTAAAACGTCCCATATATGATTATGTTTTATAATAAGTTTGTTGTTGGTTACCCGTCTGATACTGGCCCATAATTAATACCACATCTGTTGAACCACTACTTTGATAAAAGCGATAGTTTCGTGTATATAATCATCCCGAATATTTCCAGCCCTCTAAGTTTTATAATCAAACTTATTTGATATTTAATATCAACTTACACCTTGACTTCCAAAAATGGTCATTTGTGCCTAAACGATTCATTTTAGGTCCGATGTCTGAAACATAAAATCATACTAGAATTTACCAAGGAATCCGAATATTCCTTAAATAACACCCCAGTGGGTGTCATTTAAGGAATGTAACTTTGATATGAATCGCCCTATATAAACACCAAAATTTCAGTGAAAATATTTTAACTTTGTAGCCTTCAAGGCTTCCCTGTTGGCCTACTCTGTGTAATGCTGTTTGTTGCTTTATACGTTTTAGAAATAAACCAATAAACTTTTCATTACTACAGCAGTTTTGAAAAGTGAGGCTCTGGCTCCGGAAAAACGACTAGACAAAAAGAAAGACATAAAAAGCTTCAGGCGTTTTTGGAAACGTTTTCAAAATAATGATATTCACTGGCTACGAAATTTGAACTTATCAACTTTGACAACTCTATTACTTAGAAATTACTATCTAGATTGAAACAAAATGTTGAAGTACGTGTATTGTCACCAGAGGGGTATGGATGGATAAAGTGCTTTTGAGAAGTACTCCAGTGGCGATGGCGATGGCTTGATCATGAAAAAGTTACAACAAAATTAAATACGCTCAAACATCGCTTTTGGCGATGTGAGGATTTGAATGGAGGTGGAGGCTCACCAAATTTTCTGTTTTCAGATATAGCTAGATATTTGTGATTGTGTATTCAAATCGATATTTTGTTGAGTCAAAAGTAAGCGTTTGTCATTGACCATACTCCACAGTTCGGATCCCTGCCAAAAAAATGCAGAATTTTCGTCATATGTAACCTTAAAGCGCGTAAAAAAGGGAGACTGCATTTTTATGTTCTTATTGAAAATTAGCCGCGGTACTCTAGTCTCTGGGTTTGCCTTCGTGCTACCCTAGTTTTTTAAAAAAACAACTGAGCCTAGTAGAGTACTGTGTTCTTCTATTTCCTGTTTCATTAACAAAGTATGCAAATCCGTATATGAGGTAACACTGAAATAACACTTAGTTTCGACTACCTTTGTTCACTGAAGAGCTACTCTGTATATATTATTTTCCAAAAGTAAAAACGTAAACCATTCAATGTAGAAAGCTAGACAACAAAAGCCTCTTACCTGTTCAAACAGAAGAAAGGAATGTTTGCGATTATATTTTAAGGGCGATGTTTACCGATACCTGGATAAATTGGTGGAACCCCAGAAGGTAAACCGGAAATTGTTTTTTGAGGGTATAACATAAGCTGCTTCACATTTCTGGAATGCCTTTTATAATAGGAATTCCTACCTTATCTTGGTTCGAAGGAAGTTGAAGGCTTCTTACAATCGTAAATAATAGTTTTATGAATAAGACTATTTGGATGCTTGTAGAAGATGCTGTGCTTATATCGGTAGTTTGCTTTAAAACTACAAAAAATTCTCTGTCGAAAGTGCAGAATAGTTTCATATTTAAACAGTGGCCTTGAAAATACAGCAGAATGGAATATTTTTATTTATTTGAAAAAATGTATATAGGTACTTGTGAAATCTAGAGTGGTATTTTAACTTAAAAACTTACATACCAAAGTCTCAAAGCTTTTGGATTTAGTGAAGTTGAGAATACGGAAGAAAATAGGGTAAGGTAAAACTAAACAATTCTTATATATAGTAAGTAGTCGTTTTGCTTTGAAATACCAACCCTGTTTGATTAATTTCTTTTGACTTAAAACTGTTTAACTTCGTTTCGTAAAAATCTTGTTTCTACTGGACATATATCAAAATACCATCTTAGCATACCATGAAGAAATTAATGAATGAATTTTATCTTATATGAAAGGTTTCAGTAAATTTGAAATTAGGGTCTCTGGAGATCTATTCTCCAGACAATCGTTAAAGAAACCCAAGCGGTGCTTCAGTATTATCCATATAACACTCGGTTAATATTAGAAAAGTAATCTACATAACAAATTTGGAAACTGATATATTACGCCCAAGTGCAGAAAACACACTGTAGATTGCTTTACGTTTGGCGAGTGAGCTATTTAGTAATAGTAATATTATTATTAATTACATATTTTATTTAATATTACGTGAAAGTCATTGCCGATGCTAAACTCATATTACATTAAATGAAATAATGAAAAAAGATAGATATCGATCCATCAAACAGCGAGCTGTTGGCGGTACTCCAAAACTACAGGATGGTTAGAACATATCTCCAAAAAATGTAACAGCTTAAAGATTTCGCCAAAGAAGCAAACAGTTAATCCCATCGTGTTTCAAATATTTATCCCGAGTGAGCTACGATTCTCAGGGTATGCTTATAGAACCAGAACTGTGAAGCTATAAAGCTATGGAACTACAGAAATGGATCTAGTGTTTATGCAATATATTTTTTACTGTTAAAGGTAGATTAATAAAAATATGTTATCATAACAAGTATTTCATGTGTAAACTAATCTTTTCGTTAAAATTGGAATACTAACCCAAAATTAAAAACATTAAGGTTCATCTTCGCGATTAATGTAAGTGCAGATTAATTGATTTTAATGCGATATCAACTGTATTATTAGCAAATTAATTTTTCCAATTTTATTTTGAGGCGCCTGAACTTAAAAAACTCTGGGTTTGTTAAACATGATCTTAGCGGATTTTTCAAAACATCACATATTTAGTCAACAGTTCAGAAAATACGAGGGTTGTTCTATATATAAGAAAATATTGAATACAACTAATTTTTCAAGTCCCTTTTATAGGATCGTATAGCACCTACGATATATATTTGAAATATGGCTGTTTTAAGTTTTTCTGTTTGCTCTGATGGCATATATTTACGTTGTTAAATGTTTACAGATCTTGTAATAGGAATTTACTTTGATTAAATATGGTTTAAAAAACTAAAAAACAGGCTTTTCAAGAACATCGAACTAAGAAGTTAATTTTGATTTGTGAAATAAGCTTAAAACAATAATGAAGAAAAATACTAGTCCGATTGTGAAAAAAGCGTGGAACGCTCGATCTACGAATAATATGATAGAAGCATTCAATGTTCGGTCCGACCTCTTTATCGATAGGAGAGTTTCAAACTCACAAACAAACAAACAGACAAATGAAGCTAATAAAAGTGTGTTAAAAATACCGAACTGCTCTTATTTCCAACACCGAACATGGTACAGAAATATCGAACACTACGGGACCCTGGTCGTTTCTTTGGAAGTCTTTGAAATTTTTACTAACCTACAATTTTTTACCACTGCTTAATTTCAAACATTCCCGAAAGTCTCATGGTTACGTATAGTCTATCCCTGGAATCTCGACATCGAAGGTCGACACTGATCGAACACCTGAATGTCTTTCCAGATCTTGAGCAACGTTATGGTGGAATTCGTAACGTGAGAACTTTTATGCAATGGCAATGTGAATAGGCTGCTGTTGACCTCTGTAATCGTAACCGTACTTAGATATTTTGCTATATGCTTTGTTACCCTCACTGATATGTCTATAGGCTCCACTGTCACGTTCTTACTGTGTGGGCATGCTGGAGTTTTTTAACGTAAATCATACCCGCATATTCATCCTGTATATTCATTTATCATTGTAATTCACGCTCGCTAAGCCAATTGTTCCTTCGAAATATACTGCTTCCCATTGAAACGTACACATTATTGCTCTTTAACTATAAATAATTTTAGGAAACAGTTATTTACCAGGCAAAAACAACTACCATACAGATATGTGCAAAAGAGTTTTTCAACGAAGGTTCAGTAAAACAGACGATAGCTAATATATATGCTAACGTCAATCAGTTTTAAGAATACCGAAGTTGGCGTAGGTATCACCCAAAAGGTGACCCTAATGTGGGTACCAGGACTTGAAGGACTTAAAGAAACTGATAAAGTGGATGAGTGAGTCCTGCAAATTACGTCCTGTACCTTTCTATTGCGTGGCTTGGATAAGGTAGTCTCTAAGTCAATGGTCAAAAAGAAATCAGAAGATTAAGGAAACCATATCATAGTGAGTTTGCCAACAGCAAGATGGTATCTAAACAGGCATATATGTACCTATAACTCCTGAAAGTACGATGAAACTTCAGTATTACACCTCTTGTACCATTGTTAAAGCCTGGCAAGGAGGAGAGACAAAAAAATGTTAGCACCAGAAACTCAAAAGCAGAATGCTACATCCAGTTCTGTGTTAAGGCTACGTAACCTAATTAAAGGATTAAAATTGGGCACAGTGTTCTAAATAGTGTTGAGCTAGGCAATATACAAAATTTTAGGCTAATCTGCGTATACTATTTTAAGGTTTTCGAAACACTTCGAAATAACTAAATATTTGACAATTTGGAAATTAACAACCTTTATTAAATAGTCTAATTCGGTTTTAAAACGGACAGATGTACCGATGGACTAATAGTTCGTATTTGTAAAATATAGTCAGCAGTCTGGAGAGTCTGGCGAATATTCGGTGCTGAATTCGTCCTGCTGATGATTCAAATCTGAACATTACACATGAAGATTTATAAATTCTACAAATGTTAGTAAATCAAACGGATAGCTAAGTAAATACTGGTTTATAAGTAATAAACTCTTTAAATGTGACTAAAACAAAACAAATCATATGTATACGAGGGCTGCTCTATATCTCCGTCAATCCACCAGTACGCAGACAGCTGTTTCACGCTTATTAGCGATCATCAGTGTGCCATATGTCGATTGACGGAGAGAGAGCATCAGAATTTTCACGTCTATCAGACATGTTAAGCATGTGAGAGTAGGAGGCAGAAAAGATCTGCCTGTGCGCCATCTGGTACCCGGAGGTAACGGCAAACCAAGGAAGGTCACTGCTAAATAGCAGCAAACTTGGCGGAATGCCAAGGCGCATTCGCTTACCTAACCAAATAGGCGCGCTTCTATGCCAACTGCATATGAGAGTTGATATACGAGGGTTGCTTAAAATTATATTTAGCTACCGGCATCTTTCGATCGGAAAACAAAATTTTTAAAGTCCCTAGATGTCTAGAGCAAACTGTTTTATTGAAATAACACGTTGATACATTGGCAAACACAAATCTACAGATGTCTAAGGCAAAATAATAGACATAGAATTATTACTCTCTATGTCTCTCTCTGCACATGATAGGTTTTTAAGCTGGGGGACTAGTCGTAGTGTCAACGTAGAGGTGTCGGGGCAATGTCGGACTAAGGGCATCGTGACAGAGCTAGGGAAAAGTTCGTAGAGCTGCAATTACTTAAGGTTCCATCTTTGTTTAAATGAAAATCCTTGCCCTATAAAAAATATTTAAGGGAGCATGTTTAACAAACCAGAATGCAGGACTATATCTTAAGAATAAAATTCCAGAATTAAATAGGTCTTGAAAGCTCAAGAAAGGCTTATTACTATTACAGATCAATTACTATTGCAAATTTTCTTACTATATTTCTACAGAAGGGGATTTTAAATAATTTTGTAGCTGTATATATTTTCAAATAGTAATGTTTGTGAACGCCTAAATAGTATTTTACTGTTTATGAAACTTGTAGAGCATTTGCTAAATTTAATAAATGTTTTGTACATTTATATTTTTTTAATTCTATTTCTGAATTGTTGTAAATGTTAAAACATGAAATAAACTATTCTATCCGATTATATTTAGAGTATAACTTATTCACCACTGTCCCAAATATGAAAATTTTATTATGATCAGGTCACTGTTTTTCGAAGTATAGACGGAAGTAAATGTCTTTTTTATATGGATATCTCATGGAATATCACTCATCAGCGACGATAATGCCTTTGTAAAAATGACACTTATTATTGTTTCTGTAAGTTTCGATGCAATACAGTATACATACTTCAAACTTGGCAGTGAACAAATGAACATATTTATATCTGTGAGCCCCATTGTCATAGTGTTTGTATTGATTGCATTACTACTGCATCAATAAGCTATAACGGGAATGGAAAAGAGGGGAAGGGGATATAATTCTGATGTTGTTGAGTATGAGCAAAGCTTGGACATTCGTTTATGATTTTATTTTTATAACACTATCTTTAAAAAATAAAAGTATCATCAACAAAACAAAGATTGAATGATAAAAACTAATTAAAACATTTGAATCACAATGCTGCTCTCTGATTTTATTTTTATTACACTATTTTTAAAAAATAAACAAAAATCATCAACAAAACAAAGATTGAGTAATAAAAACTAATTAAAACATTCGAATGACAATCCTGCTCTCTGCTCTGCGCGCAATGCCGGTATGCCGTGCGACGGAGCACTTGTCCTTGGGTCCTTTCGTCTACTTAATAGGACAGACACATGACTCAGTGTTTACCACAGGGTGTGAGGAGTAGTCGCTGGGTAATGAAACAGCAGCCCGATTTCATAGGAGCATGGGTTGCGCCTTTCAGTTTTTCAAATCATAATAATAATGGGTCCCTTCGTTTACTTAGGACACACCATTCGCGGACCCAGTGATTGCTCACCTCACGGTGTGAAGAGTGATTGCTCACCTCACGGTGTGAAGAGCAGTCACTGGGTAATGGAACAGCAGCTCGGTGTGTCGGAGCCCGGGCTGCACTTTTTTGTTTTTTTTTTAATAACAAACCTTCATTACGAACTTAACTGTCAAAATACATAACATTGTTACTCACAGAATTAGGTGAAATAGCTCCAATACGGAAGTAGAAAACGAGTTATTCAAAATAGTCTGCAAGGCAGTAGCATTCCAACCGACAAAAATTGTGTAGGTACTCTACATTCTTCTCAGTTTAAAGTGAGGTAATGAGCTGGATATATATAAAGTTGATCGTGGGAGTATAGCTTTCGGAAAAAAAATGTTTAAAAAACTGTCTAATCTTGAACACTAATAACAAAATATCTGAGATGTAGATATCAGCTATTGTTAACTTAATATTGTAAGTAAATTTTCCACGTATAGCGGTTTTAATGTACATTTACGGGTAATTACGTGGATAAGTAGTTAGTAGAGAACCCTTGCTTGACTTCGCTGAGGTTAAAATAAAGTCCTTTATTATTATATTATAAACACACAAAATAAACAGTTATGTATACAGGGTGTCCCTTAATTTCCTTGACACGTGATATTCTTGTAACAATAAAGAGTTCAAACGAAAACTTTCGCTTTCAGAACATTCCTTAATTTTTGCGTGAAATCATAAGCAAATATAAAAAAATAAGAATTTTTTTTGACGAAAAAAACTGATAAAAAGAGATACTAAGTGGATTTAAAGGGTATTGTGATACATACTTTCGAAAACAAATGTTTTTTTGTCGTTTTTTTTTTCATTACGAAAATATTACTTTTACAAAAAAATCCTCATTTTCTTTATCTTATACTTATGAGAGTCGGAAAAAAATTGGTTTGTGTATGAAATAAAGGCACTATAAGGTTTTAAATAAAATAATGAGATTTATGTAGGAAAAGCTTTGGTGTGCTATTTGAAAAAAAACTTGGTGGTGAGTTTTAGGGGTTGAAGTACAAAAAAATATTTCGAAAGCATAGTATGATAGTGCATTTAGTACCCTTGAAAAACCCACTTAATTTTCTTTTTAACTCTTTTTCTTATGAAAATATTACGCCTCAAACAAATTCTTATTTTATTTACCACAAGCTTATGACTTTACGAAAGAAACAGGTTTGTGTATAAAATCAAATATTCTAAAAGATAAAATGACTTAATTTTTGTGACTACTATTAAAAAAAGTTGGGGGTGAGTTATTAGGGTTGAAGTACAAAAAAAATGTTTTGTACGCATGGTATGATAGACCCGATAGTACTTTCAAAAATTCCACTCGGGTTTCGTTTGAACTTTTTTTTGTTCCGGGAATATCAGGTGTCAAGGAACTTCAGGGACACTGTGTATATCAAATATAGCTTGTCGAGTCAAACTCAGGAAAGTTGTTCTTGGTAATTCGTAACTACGAATAGTATTTGAAGTACACATTAATTTGTGCATATAAACAAAACTAACTGCTTTTCTCACTACCTATTTTGTTATCAGTTCTTGTAACTTTAGTTCGACAAAAATACAAAATACAAATACTACTCAAATATGAAATTAATAGCAAGCGGTATCTCAGGTTTTATTGATCAAGAAAGATTAGGTGTCTTAACTTTCAACGATTGTGTAGTTCAGTACTCTTTTAATTTTAGTGCATGTTGGGGCTTGAGATCAAATGATAAGATGTAACCGACTAAAAAATATTCCAGAAATTGAATATTTCATATCTTTATAGCCAAAGATTAAATCATATTAAAGTCATGAAATACCAAGTTACCATGTTTGTATAAACTCGATAATTAATGAGGTAAATGTACGTCTAATCTTGCCTTCTTTCTGTATGATTTTCTTAACCGTTACTTTCCTGTATTAGTTAAAGCTTATATTTCTATTTTATCTATATCAATATCCTATCTGAATGTGGCTACTTCTCACATTTGTTTTAATTTATAAAGGAATAATATCCTTAAATAATTATAATTATTTTGTGTGATTTTAAAAACCTATGTTATCCTTCGGCCATATCTGTGACTTTTATCAAAGTATAAATAATCTGACAAAAAATTAATTTTGAATGACAGGGGGGGCTTGTAGGCCTGTGCGCTGGTGATCCTTGTCACGAAAAAGCATCTCCCTTACTTTTATTCATTCATTTATTCTTTCATTTGTTGGTATCTCTTCAAAATTTAGTTCTCTTCCTACGTCTATCGAGAATCATAGCAATTGAAAACGAAAATTCCGCCTCGAAGCTTAAATATTATGCGGGAAATTCCAAAATTTAGTGACTCAAAATTCGTTTTTGATATTCAAAATCACGTGAGCATAGATATATTACTAGGTGAATATCATTGTGACAATATAAGCGTTATGCGTTTGGAGAGCAAATTATACTGTTTTAGTATACAACCCTCTCTCTGCGATAGTACTATATAGAGAGATAATTCTAGCACAAATAATAATATAACCATTATAGAACGAAGTACTTCAAGTACTTTGGGGTCTTTGAGCTTGGGAAGCAGGAGCTTTCGAGAGCTTTGTGCTCGAGAACTAAATCTTAGGGCTTAGTACTTGCAGGCCCTTATGAAACCTTTGTCCAGCTCTAGTCCAATGTAAATCCAGTGTAAACAAACAATCGTCACAGAAATAATAAGCCATGTCATTTAACTACGGAATGTACTAAGTCATGTGCTTAAAATAGTTGATGATTATCATTAATTCCCATCTAAGCCTTCAACTGATTCATCCTAGCAATCTACAACAAAAAATCAATTTTTTAATCACCAGCACCTCCTGAATAATTTTAATTGTATACCCGCATAGCGTGATTAAAAACCCGGCCACAAAAAATCTGAACCCGAGATGTGTTTCCTTGAACTTGCGTGTGTGCAGCTAACCTGAATCTACTGCGAAGTCTCACGCTGTGAGATTAATGAACAAAACGGATTGTTTGTGACCTGATACCTGAATTCTTCTTTGCTGGATATTATTCAAATATTTCTCTTATCTTAGTAAGTAAGACGACCACGATTGAGACAGCATGCAAGGACATAAAAAATTATTCAGGAAATATACAGGGCTACGACGAGTGAAAGATACTCTAGGAGATGACTGTGCAGCTCACTTGCAACAAAAAAGTCATATAAAGTAGGGTCCGGTTTTCAACTGTTTCAGAGATATTTAATTTTTCTTCATTATTTGATTTCCAGCGATTTCCAGAGGTTTCGGCGCATAGGTGGTAAATTTACGACCGCCCGATGTTATGTAGCAAAATACTACATACACACTGTGGAAATGCAAAAAATTTGTCATCAAACGGTACTTTCATAGTACGTTATGGTTGTTTTTCATGGGTTTCGGTCAACGATTGAAACTAATTTTCCTTCACTACGTTTCGGTTTATTTTAATATAAACCATTTTCAGGTGTCTATAAATGAATAGGAAATGATCTGTATATAATAAAAATAAGAATAAAAATAAAAAAAACAATAAAAAAACACAATTAAATAGAATTTATTTAATTGTGTTTTTTTGTTGTTTTTTTTGTGTTGTTTTTTTTTGTATTTTTATTCTTATTTTTGTTATATAAAATTTCCTATTCATTTATGGACACCTGAAGATGATTTAGATTAAAATAAACCGAAACGTAGTGAAGGAAAGTTATAGTTTCAATTGTTGACCGAAACCCATGAAAAGGCAACCATAATCTATAGTTGCGGTCACTAGAAAAATAAGCATAAACTTTCATAGTACTGTAGCGTCGTCTGAGAATCGAATTACAAGAGTTTGAAGTGACGAATAACTGCTTCTGGTAGTTTGTGCCTGATAATTTTTGTGAACGTATCCCCGTAAGTGTGAAAGTTCAGCAAAATACAAAAAAATATCTCAAAGTAAAGCGTATTCAGTACTAAAACGGCACTGAAAATTATGTTTGTAGTTAAAGAAGCTAAAGAAGCTACTTTTTTTTAATTATATGGATACTTGAAAGATATAGTTGGGATGTGTCATGTATGGCATGGTTATGATTAATTGTAAAGACATATTTAAGTTCTTTACTGTGGTTAGGCTAAATAATGTGGTATAATTTATTGCAATGAAAGAACACCAGTCATCAATAAGAAGCGCTTCTTGAAAATAAATAAATAAAAATTAAATATATTTCGGAAACATTTGAAACTCGGACCCTACCTTATATAACTTTTTTTGTTGGAAATGAGCTGTACAGTCTTCTTTCGAAGTATCTTCCACTCGTCATAGGACATCCTGTATATGTATCTAAAGTAGAGGCTACGGCGACACCAAGTAAGTAGGTGACCTTTGGTCCTTTTTGATGACCCCTCAGAACCAACATTAAAAACCCTCATGGCTCCTTGAACTTTTTTTTCGAAACTTCTGGTGAATGACAGTACTCCCCTTGTCTGGGCCTGCTATAAACCGTTTTGCATACCTGAAATCTCTTTGACAAAGCTTTCGCCCGTTTATTGTACGCCCACTCATCCAGGGCAGATGATCCGGCCTCTCGTTATCTAGTAAACCAATGTGTCCAAGGACCAACAATGGGTCACATTCTTGAGGCGTGCTAGTTTCTGAAGGGTGGTAGAACATACCTAGACCATGATCAGCATTATTTTTGGTTTTTATTACTAGAATGTTTCACAGACATGTTCTTAGTTCTCAACGATTTAAACAAAATGGCAATAACTACTACTAACTGGTTCATCTGTAGTCACTTTTTTATTGGTACTGCTTTTCACTGTGAAATAAATTTCCTTTGTCTAGTAATACTGAAACTTTTGAGTGAAATAAAGCTGCCAGACGTTGTTTAAAATTTGACGTCTTTTTTTGTGATATCCCACGGTTCAGTGGCTATTTCAACGTCCTTATTCTTCTTTCATGTGCCTTGTACGGACTCCCTGACATTGGCGATCACTATGACGAGGGCATCTCTGTCTTGTGCTACCTGCATCAATTCTCCCACTGATCTTATTCCAGTCCAATCACGGATATTACGTAGCCACGAGTGTTGTCTCCTCCCAGATCCTCTGCGCCCCTCTATTTTTCGTTTAATGATAAGTTGGAGTAGTTGGTATTTTTCTCCTCTCAATATATGACCAAGATAGGCGATTTTGCGGCATTTAATTGTGTTTAGTATCTGCCTGTTGGTATTGACTCTTCGAAGTACTTCCGTATTGGTGACATGATCCACCCAAGGTATGCGAAGCATTCTCCAATGCAACCACATCTCAAAAGCCAAACGTCCTTATTAACTGATCGAAAATGATGTTAAGTTTGGCACATATCTTCCTTTCCAGGCCCTCTCAAATATTTAAGCATAAATATTCTAAGCCGCCCCAACAGGCTTTAGCTTTAC
The DNA here is from genome assembly GCA_951848785.1 of Callosobruchus maculatus. Taxonomy (NCBI): domain Eukaryota; kingdom Metazoa; phylum Arthropoda; class Insecta; order Coleoptera; family Chrysomelidae; genus Callosobruchus; species Callosobruchus maculatus. The sequence continues at coordinate 7,146,508 of CATOUR010000032.1, forward strand.
TTTTGTTGTATTTTTTCACATTACGATGTAAATAAAATGATACATTACAATAACTATGTACCTGAATTACATCGCAACAAAAAATGCAAATAAAAGCAATATGTGAGCTGTCTATCATCAGCATAGCAAGGTATCACCGCGGGGATGCGAGGGTAAAAATAAAAATTCGAACATTGCTGATACATATTTATACATGCCTACCAATAATAGTTCTCCATTCAAAATCAATTAAAATACAAAATATAAGCGTTTATGTTTATAGCTTTTACAAACATTACATGCAGAGATTGATACAAAACCGGACGAAGATATGAGTTACGAAACTAAGTCATATATTATGATTTTTCACATAAAAAATTTAAATCATAATATATGAGAATAGACAATAGAGATAAAAGGGAATTGAATTATTGCTAAACACCTAATATACTTGTTACAGGTTATTATTATTATTTTTTTGAAATAGTGACCCACTTGGCTCTTTCTCGTTTCTAAGCTAGACAACACCGGCTTATTTATAATTTTTGGCAAACCTTGTAAATTGATGTTTCTAAAAATAATTTGTTTTGCTTCCTGTAAAATTTCAAATAAAGTTGTGTAATATAAATCTTTGAATGTGTACATACGCCCGCAGCACGGTAAAATGTGAATGTAAACACAGCATAAAGTTACTGTAATTATAACCGAATTTTTTTGACAACCAGGTTTGTAGGTACTTTAGGGGTACTTTGAAAAATGGCATACGAAGCATCTGTAAACTTTTTCGGTTTTTAGTAAATATGCTTTTAAAGAGCTAAAGAGTAAAAACCATGAAAAACCTAAAAAAAATCAACTAAATCTATCCGTATACCCACTCTATGTGGACGTATTGTACACCATTTCAATTTGAGCAAAATGACAACTTCCTCTAAAAATTACAAAAAATCATCAGTATAAAAATTCCAACTCACAACCTTTAGCTGCCCCCACCCTGAAATTTTCTCCGCTCAATTTACAACTCCAAACTCCAACTACACAAAAACGTAGCTTTCTCAATAGGTTTTATTAGAATTTCCAATCCAGGATCGCGTAGATTTTTTGGTCCCAAAAATCCCGGGGTTAATGAAACGGGATCCCGATAATCTCGATTTTTTAAATGATGTAATACAAGTCTGCTTCATTCTTCGTTTTATGCGTGTCATTTTAGTTTTGCTCCCCGCAAAATTAAAGGGTGGTAACCCCAATCTGTGCCCCCCCTAAACTAAATCAAACGTTAAATAATGCCACTAAAATTCTAATCCACAAGTATGCAAAATGTAATCCATCCACACCCCCAGCTCCAGTCTACATCATAATTATTGTTATAGTCACGCAAATATCATGTTCACTGACTTTTTTCGAAATAAATTTCGTGGTTTCATGCAAAACTGCACTTTTGCAGTATTTATATGAATGTAGGCCGACGACGTCTGCAGACCACTTACATAATGTCGTATGTTTTATTTTTGAGAAAGTCGTTTATTTATAAGTGTGACACTGCTCGATATATCAGACTTCAATGGTACCTACACCAAATAAAAAGAAATTGGAAAAATAGCTGTTATTGTCTTGTTCACGTAATATGAATGAAATAGTTATTCCCAGCCTTTTTATTAAGAACCTATATCTTCGTCAATTCTATCTTTATATAATTTATTGCAATCTGCAATTTTTTGTACTGTAGTGAGTATTTGACATAATATCTACTCATTTTACTTCCCACACCGCTAGAGGGTATGGGAGTATTGAGATTGGGAAAATTTTCGATTTTGAGATAATACGCGCTTTTTGGGCATTTTATGATATCTACATAACGAAGGTCCACGTCAGTCCGCGTCGGTCTGTCTGTCAGTTGTCTCGGCGGTTTTCTAGCCGCGTAATCTCAGTAACCGCTGCATGAATTGTGATGAAATAGCGATATGCGTAGTAGGTAATGCTGCTATAATTCCGAAAATCGGTGCATTGAGGGCGAAGATATTGGAAAAAAACAAAATATTATTAGAACATCTCCATACTTCGTTTTTAGGTGTTCCAGGAGTTCCTGATCCTTTTCAATTTGTTTGGAGGGGGTGAAATTGGGGTGGTGGGATGGGTGGAGGATTTGAAAACTCAAACCTTTATTGGTTTCATAAAATACTCTATATTGCGCTGAAAAAAATTGACTTTGGGATATCTTGTACTCATTGACCTATTCAATTGTTGACTTTGAATTAATAATTTAATACAATATACATATTATAACCCTAACGTGTAACTTGGAAACTGCCAACTTGTTTGTGATGGAATTATTATACCGTATTACTACCGTGTAACAGTTTATCGTTATTGGAATTTTTGCCAGTGGCAGAGGAGAAGTCAACAAAAAACGAAGATTTTCAAAATAGCCAAACTTCGTTTTTAAATGTTTCAAACGTCCCTGATCATTGTCTACTTTTTGATGTGGATAGAGGAATTACAAATTTTTTGTTAGACATTTGACGCCATTTTTTCACATTGTTTAACCTATATCACCGGTACTACAATTTTCGCACATACAATCTTGCGTGTAAGTTATTTCATCGGGACTTGATTTCAAACAAGAATGATACTGCTTTTCATGAAAATTATAGGATAGCAAGTTTGTGCATTGTTTCACCATTTTTTAAACAATCACATCTTAAAGATGTGTCTCACTAGTACGAACATGTGACCTGTTGATGATAGACTGCATGCTTTATCAGTCTAGTAGTTGATTACAAAATAGCTCTGCTTACATCTTAGTATTCATCAAGTATTGTTGATTTTTCAATCCTGTACTGCGAAAACCGTGACTGATAAACCACCAGTATCACTTCTGGTACAGTGGAATTAATATATTTTAAATGCCAATGCGGATTGCGGTTTCAGGAATGATACGGTCCCCAGTATTGCTTTCGAAACAGACCAAATATAAAATTGTTATTAGCTATGGCGACAGCTAAACAATGTCTTACGGGAATGCTTTTAGCCTTTGACAAAAATGGCTAATTTGTGATCTAGTACTACGTTTTAAAATTATCATAGAGGATTTTAAAACTGATAGGGATTATGGAAGCTCTGGCTTTTGGAAAAAATGTTTGGTTAAAACGTGGATCAACGCCATAAAAGCTTTACGATTAGTTGATAATCATAGAGAAAAAACCGTTACTTTGTTGTCGGACTACAAGTGAAGTGTATCTCTGCTCAGGAATGAACCATTGAAATAGTAACACGCAGACAATGTGAATATACTTTACCGATATTTTTTTTAAGTGTCAATAAGAAATGATTATTTATAAGAACAATTTTATTGGAAGGAAAGTAGGAAAATTCAGTAGTGTCTTGTACCTCATAATAAACTGTTATGCTTTTAGTATACTGATCAGTTTGTTTATTATGGTATTATATTTGATGATTGATGTAAAATGACACTGTTTACTATAGATATAATGCAGGTACCAAGCAGGAATATAAACCAATAAAATTGCTCGTTTCCTATCACGGCTACCACAGAATATAAAAAATATGTTACGCCCACCTGTCCATCATTATTTATATTCCATTCACAACTACTTACATAAATGTATTTCATATCACATACTTTGTACTTACATACGATGAGGTGTGTGAGGTCTCCACAACCTCAACTCCGCAACAATCATTTCAATAGGCTATAACAATATAACCCACAGACACAGGTAAGGTAAAATTATGGATTATTAACAAATGACTATGAGGCCTGTGACGATCTGTCAATTTGCATAAGCGAACGAATGAAGATTACAATCTTTTCCATGGAGGTGTTTGATAATTCTCAAGCTGCTTGATCAAAGCAATAAGAGCTTAGCGGAAAATATGGAATAGTTGGCTGAAGAGTAGTGAAATTTTAATTGTGAAAAAAATTATATTCTTAGTTAGAACATATTTCTTCAGTATGAGTATTGAGATAAAGAAATATGTAAATATGTTTTTTGGTTCAAATTAACCATAATTTCCTCATCAAGAGAATTTTCTCAGAGCCAGAAAAGACTATCTTATCGCTAGCATATCCTTATTACAAGACTATCATAATTCTTGAGTTGAGAATATCTTTTTAAGTGTGTAGTTGTCGTTTATTCAGTGTAAGATCTTGCTGGTCATAGAAGAAACCTTAGGCATTAGCTTCTTAGAGGAGGTCTCTGGTAATATTAGCCGTACGAGGTTACTGGAATATGGAATCTTGTAGTTGCTAAATGTAGGATAAAAGAATAGTCAATTCCGGCCAAATGTTCATGCTTGCGTCCAAAACAAATAGCTGAAGCATTCCACACCATGATGCGCTTCGTAAGCGGAAACTGAAGTGTTTGACCTTCTTTACGTCTTTGGAGCACTTTTGTACAGTCTAACAGAATGAACAGTTCACAGGACCTATAGTAGAGTCGAGTCGTATTAAGCCATGAGTCACGACTTAAAAAATTTGCATTGAAGATGTGGAATTTAGTTTTATACAGAACATGAAAATGATGCTGGTAAGGAACGCGTTGTGTGAGGTGCCATAGCAATTATTGGTGGCAAATCACTTCTAGTTATTTTGGACAGCCTGGATGAACGACATGAAGTCTTCCTCAACATTCTTTGACTAGATGCAGAGGGTCAACATTTGTATAAGGGTATAACAACTGAATTTTTTGTTGTATCCTAATTATCAATAAAATATATCTTGTATTTGACATTTTCTTCTATCAGGTATACCTTGTGAGATATCGAAGAATTACACACTAAATGGACACTCTGTATATGCAGATCAGAAAGTTTGATTAAAAAAGGAGACTTATCGGATGAAGCACTGCTTCAGTCTTACCGACACATTGTGTATAACTAAGATATGAGTGGAAGAAGAATCCTATTCGCAAAACAATTTAGTTCAACAGGATTTTGATAACTGAACCAAACCTTTCATAATACCCAGAAGGCACCGAAGGCGAAGTCAGAACCCCAGAGATTTGATCTGAAACCGATTTGTTGGAAAATCGCAAATAGCATTTAGTGGTTAATTAACAAAAAGGTCGTAATGCATCCATAATATATCTCTTCCACCCTTGACCGCTATCCGATATCGGATGAACTTGTTTTTGTTTAAGTGGGAGTACTATCATTTGCCGTTTAAGGATGTTCATTTTTCCAACACGGTATTTCTAGGCATTACCCGGCAGTAACTTTTTTGGATACCAAGCCAGATTATACCATAACTCAGTTGCTTTGTACGAACCAAACGCGCCTATTTGGTTAAAAAATATCGAGTTGGTACCGGTATCGATATTTTCATTTTCCCATCTCTAAACAAACTTCACAGCTGTAAAATCATCCCAAGATCAAATCTGTGGGAAACATTTTTATATGGAAAATCCTCAGAGATATTATGCTGGTTGTTTAATATGCTGTGGTATAGGTTAAATGTTCTATCCTGCACAAAACAGGCGGTAAAATGCCAACAGCTGGTTTTAAGTTTGTATATTGTGGCCACTCAACTTTTGGTTCAGTTTACGCTTTGAAACAATTTGCTGTATGATATTTATATAGTTAAAAAAATGAACCAAATCTTGTTGAAGAAATAATAGTGTAGTCGAAAGCAGTCTTTAGTGGTAATTATAAGTGAGTGTTCAGTCAATCCAGAATAGAGTATTGCTTTGACACTGACATTGCACTAAAGCACATGTGCATTGTAATAACAAAAGGGAGACCTCGAACCACAGAAATATCACGCCCATTTATGAATGTTTGCGACGTGTAAATATTCTATTGTTGAATGAAGTGTATCTTCTGCTGCGAATCTGTTAGATTTGTTAACACAAATATTTCTTATCGTAACGTAAACATCACCTTCGCTTACTCTGAGCAAATGTTTAAATTATCACATTTTTGGGTATTGCTCGCGAGTCGCTGTCACCATTCATGTTGTTTGGAAAATACGTGCTATGCCACTTGGTACTGGAATGCGAATATATATATTATGTAGCCTCCACCGTTGAGTGACATGGAATTCTTAAACATTTTTATACGTTTTGCGCCATTCAACTGCTCTGCTTCTAGTGACCGGGTTTGCGGATAGTTCACTTCTTGGTAGTGAATTTCAGTCGCGTATTCGTTTATAACTCGTTTTTACAACACTTCTGTCCAGTACAAACAGGTATTTACAATATTTCTTTGATTCAAATATTTGTTTCTTGATAGTTAATCATACTCGGACTAATTAAGAGTCGTATTCATAGTCCCTACTTAAGGGGTCCTTAACACTTGAGGATCCCTTCATTTCAGAAAGGACTTGGAAGTTTTCTCAATCATAATGCAGGCATTCTTATAGAATTGTAGTTAACGTTTGGTGGCTTTTATGTTTGTTAAAAAATAGACATGACGGTTGTCAGTCAACATTTACTAAAAGCGTTATAAGCTTTGACAACAGAGTTCATAATAATGAATGCGCCAGTTTTCATTCAATGCACCTAGTTTTGCAAATACTTCAACAGTATCATTTTTTTTCAAGCAATGCGGCATATACCTTCAGTGTGTGTGTATATGAAACATTGTAATGTTTCATATTTTCGGTGATTAAGAAACATATCTAAATTTGTTGTAACTCAAGAACTATATATTGTATCCAAGGTTTTTTTATGCCTATTGCCTATTGGGCACTATTTGACATCATATAAAAGACAGATTCCCAAACTTTCCAATGTTTGACGTATTTTATCCTTAATGGAGAAAGTTTGTAATACGAAAAAATACACGATGTTTAAATAACGAATATTACTACATGAGGCAGCTCCCATTGTGGTTCTGTCAAACAAATTCAGCCCTTTTTAGAAAATCTCTTCCTAACATAGTGTCCAACTAACAAATCATACCATGGTTAATTCGACCTCTTTCCATGGTAGTAAAATTTCAATTTTGCATGGCAATTAAAAATAAAATTATTTGATGATGAATTCTTGGTAGAACGATTAAAAAGTATTGGGGCATCTAACATTTTGATAGTTGTACAACATTCATGTTGTAAAGTATATTATCATAACAGATTATTTATTTTTACTGCGCCATAGGCAAGGTCGAACTCAAACCTTTACGTAATAATTTTTCTTGACCCATACCTTTGAAGGTACTTTCTTGATTGTAATACAATTTTCTTACTTTAATGGTGGAGATGAAAACGCTTTGGTTCCAATGACCTATGGCTAATATAGAAAAAAGAATTTCACGGATTCCTCATTATTTTCAAAGTTTTTGGGTGGCGTTCATTTGAGGATTGGGATGGAGGGGATTGCTCAGGTTTACTTTTTTTTTTGAGAGTTTCGTAATACATATTGCTTTTGACACCTAGCACTGGAGCTTCTATTCTTATTCTATACGCATAAAGATGGAAACGACATCTATCGAGGTATAAAAAACATTATAAAGAATCAGTTTATCTGCAAAGCAGATAAGGTTAGGGTCAGAAATGTTGCTATTTATGCAAATAGAAATCTAAACAAATTTAAATGTTTTCTTAATTATAACATTCTAAATACTAATAAAACGAACAAAAGAGGCAACTAATTATATAGTATTCTGTTGTGTGGGGGGGGGGGTGAGTTCATATTTTAGGCTAATTTTATGGAGTATAGCTTTATGATTATAAAGTGGGTTGCCACACTGAAAAAACTGTCTGTCTGTCTGTTGGTGTTGGATGGTTTGTGATGAAATTTGGAAACCTATATGCTGTGGGGCCGTAGTAGGTACTGCTGCTGCTACCTTGGCCAGGATGGAAAACGCGTATCGTTTTTAGAAATCGTGTCAGTGGCCGAGCAGCAATAATGAAAGTCAAACTTTGTTTTTATGCGTATTAGGGGTTCCTGATCATTTTCTACTTTTTTTTGGGTGGGTAAAACTGAAAAACCTTTTGTACTTATGATGTCTAATTACATAAGCCAATCGACTTTTAGATATATACATAATTATGCGAGTATTGGTTCAGATCGTTCTGTATTGTGAAACGAAAAAATCGGTGAATCCATTTTATTGAAAGTTTGACACAGCGTTATTTCCGTAGTGAGGCTGGAAAACGCGTATGGTTTTTAGAAATTATGACAGAGGCGGCGCAGCAATATTAAAAAACTAAAAACATAAAAAACCGTTCAAACTTCGTTTTATGCACTTTAGGGGGTCTTAATCGTTTTCTACTTTTTTGGGTGGGGGTGAATTTGAGGGGTGGGGGATTTTAAACTAAAAAATGCTTTGTACTCATAATAGGCTGTCCATTGATCCGTGAAGAAGACCTAGGAACATAAATTACTTTATTAGATCCATCCGAGCATTGCCTTGCCTGTTACAGAAACCAAGGGACTTATTTCTGATGTATACATACGAGTATTGCTTTTGATCATTCTGTATTGTGTAACCTGAAATTTTGACGCAGTATTATTAGGCGAGGATGGAAAACGCGTATGGTTTTTAGAAATTGGGTCCGTGGCAGCGCAGCAATAATCAAATAATTAAAAATATAAAAACAGCGCAAACTTCGTTTTTAGGCGATGTGCACGTTCCTGGTCTCTTCGATTCATCCAGTTGGAGCTTGCAGAATAACTATGTCGTCTTACTTCCTATGTTTATGTTTTTGCGAAGAGCGGGCGATTATTTGGTTGCAAGGGGATCTCAGATTGTATCGTTATACAATGGGAAATGCTAAAACGGTGTCACCATTATATGTGGGAAGTACCGAGTCAGTCAACTTGACTCCATTTTTTAGTTTGTGCTTGTGATATGTTATATAATGTTGACAAACAGAATGCTTACCGGAAAAAAAATCAAAAAGCACTTAAGATGTGTACATACATGAAAAAGGAAAACAATGACCAATTACACAGTGAGCTAATCCGATTTATCAAGTAGAAAAGTATCACTCGCGCCTCACCTAGTCCATCCATTTGTAACGCTAGCTGGTAAACAACATCCCAAAATGGAGCGTACATGCGAAAGCTTTCGCCTGACATAAATAAGTAATTTGCTCGTGGTACACGGCCCTTCTTGACGTTATGCACGCCACAATAAAATTCCTTGAGATCCTCATTCTACGAAAACTCGTAATTATTCTTCTTTTATGGGAGCATAAAGCTGCCGACCGCGCACATGGGCTTCCGGAATCGTATTTGTTTTTTTTTAACCATAAAGGCAGTGTCTGGTAAACATTCCGATCTCGTGAAATGCCGCTATTAAACCGCTTGCAGTTAACCAAGGGCCTTAACATTTCGAAGGTTAATCCGCATTCTCGTCTGCGACTTCCTTTTTGGTATTCGCTTTATTTGAACACTTATTTTCCTTGAACATCTTGATTGAATCTACTCAAGTAGAGCGGGCATACTGTATAGCATTTAATGAAAGGCTGATAGCTTAGCAGATTAGTATAGACAGTTTCCTTTTCTAGAATCAATCATCTAGCATCATCGTTTGCAGGCTACGAATTTTGTACTATTTTCCAGTGGCGGCTCGTGCCGACTTAGAGAGGTAGTGCCAGAATGACAGTCAAAGTTTGAAATCGATAAAAAATTGAAAAAAATACGTATAACTGGCCGACAAGCGGAATTTAACTTCTTTACGTTTGACTTACCAAGCATCGATAAACTGAAAACATTATTCATATGCACTTTAGATTTTTCATGGGTCTTCATTTTCTCCCATATATGAATAAGATCATCCGTGCCTTTTTTCGCTCAAGTGTCATCGCCTCCAAATAGAACACACACAAAAGAAAACAGTTTGTTAAATTCTTCACAGTCACTTGCAATTGTTTTTATCATAAATAGTTTTATTAAATTTACGACAACGCGATTTCTGTCCACTACCAATAAGTTGTTCAATTTTTAAATCCGGTGTTAGACGTCCAGTTCCTTAATCTGCAGTTTTCCTTCTAGCAGAACATTACTAAATGAGTTTATTAATGCGCCGATTTTATTCATTTTCGCTCCAATGATATATTTTAACTAAACACAAAAGAATACCGATCCGAAAACAGCGCACAACTCACTCAAACTAATAAGATTCAAATTTCAAACCTTTAACGAGAAAAGCCGACATCAGCATCAAACAAAAACAAATCGAAACTGCTGAAACAAAACAAAAATAGTGAACCATGAATGGAAATATGGGTACCTAATGTGCCTGGCACGATCTACTTCGGATTTTCGTATTTAAGATCTATCCAAACGTCCAGCATAGCGTTATCTCTGTCACTCAAAAGCGTTTGTGATAAGATTTCTCTCACTCTGTTTGTGCCTCATAAGAAACGGCACGGTAGGCTGTTGTCACATCTCGCCATTGCGTCGCGTCGTCAGCTCTCATCGTGTGAGCTGCCACGATGCCACGTGTTGCCTGGTGCAAGCATTATTTATGCGCTGAGGCACCATTGCCATTTCATATAAAACAGAAAAATCGCTGGAAACTAACATAGAATAAAAAAAGTTTAAGAGATAGATAAATATGTTTTTGTCGAAAATTTAGGTAGTGCCATGGCACTCTGGCATTACCTCACCAGCCGCCACTGCTATTTTCAAAGTCAATTATCAACAATTAAATAGAAAACGGATCGGTATGACACATGTTAGTTTCTGATCATTTTTGGGCAAAACAACACAGTCGGTGTGACTAACTAAACATTGTTGGAAAGCCCTCTTCAAAATGTTTTTTGGCTATAGGTATTTGAATATGGCGGAGAATTTGAGAGAAATGAGAAAGAAGATTGACTGATATTTTTTTTCATACCAGGCCAACAGCGAATGCAAGATGAGGACTCTCGCTGAGCTTTTTTTAAAGAAAAAGCAGAAATAAAATTTCGCCGCCTAGGAATCAAACCCGGGACTTTCCGTTCACGTGCCCTGGCCCTACCTACTGAGCCGACCCACCCCTATATGAGTAATTGTTCGAAAAAGTGTGGAAAGTGGTGGCTACCTCTATTTCCCTACCAACGTTCTAATTTAATCACACCCAAAAACTGTGGAAACCTCATTGCAGCCCAAATTTGGCGTTCTTAAAAAATGTCCAGAAATCCCTAAAACAAAGTTTCGAGAAGTCTGATTCGTTTTCTGCCTATTAGCCAATACTTCGATTTCCAAAAATTATACTCTACTTCCAAATTTCCTACGTAAAAGTAAGAATATGTTCATATTCAATTACAATAAAATTATTGTAATCCAAGTTATAGGTTATAGGATCATCAAGGAAGGTACCAAAAAGTTATTAACGCCTCTGAAGGCACTAAGGGCATCTCTAATTATGTACAATGGAAACAAAAAGAGCTTTTGTATTCTGGAAATACGAATATCCCTATACATTATTTTGTATGCTTCCCAATTTGGCAGTATTTTGGGTGCGTAGTCAAAATAATTCTTAGGGAAATCAAAACTATAGTGTCAAGCGATTTATTATTTATTTAGTTGCTTTTACACCTGCTCAACAGAAAGAAAAATCCAATTAGAGAGCAGTGAAGATAGATTGTGCTTTAAAATTACAGATAGATAAACAAGATTTATCTAATATCACAATATCCGTTAATAATAACTGTAATTATATTCACAAAAGAAAACCCTGAAAATATATCTAAAAATGCTTACAACTAATAAACAGAGATCATATGTAAGCTAGAGGATTATGTATATAAACGTAAAGGAAAAAAACAATGAATCAAACTAGATCGCAATAAATTACATCAAAGATTACAAATGACACATAAATTCCATCCTACAGACAGAATATGTCTCCTTAGATCCGCAATAGTGCAACAAAATATATCAACACATGCTGCCACTTTGTCATAATTACGACACATGACATCCCATGGTGACTTTAATAACAAATTTGTACGAGGGACGGACAGGTTAAAAAATGAATTGATCTTCTGTAAGAGGAACTATTAATTTTGTTGTTTAGTAATTTGAATGAAAATTGCAAAGTTGCAAAGTCTCTATGCTTGGACAGATTAAATAAATCCAAGCGACTTAAAAGAATGTCATTCGGGAAGCCGTGAGGTGGATATACGCCATCTAATTTAAACGACATGCGACAGGTACTTGACAACCCTTCGCTGATTTTTTTTCTAAATTGCTCGAATGAACCTCATATTGAGGATCCCAAACAATGCAGCATTTAGGCCTTACATTCCTTACAGGTTTAGTAACCATTAGTGGTCATTCTTGGAGTCAGATAAACACCTCCCGTGACTTGCAAAATATTTCTGCATAATTAAAAAATATATAGTTTTTTTATTCAGATGCCGACACGACATGACATGGTGATTTATCTATCAGAATATGTAACTGTAAACTAATACCACAATTGCGCAGAAAGTACAGTGTCAAGGTACCTCGAAACAGTTATTATAATAATTTATTGTTATACTATATTACCTTGCCTAAACACCTGTAAATATTATTAATATTTTTTTTTCAGGTGAGTGACAATCATTCGAAGAAACGGGAAGGTCTTTCAGCAAAGTAGTAAGTTCGTCAATATTTGCATCTGACATTGTATGTGAGGTATTTATTATAATCGCGAAAATTATGGAATCTGATAATTTCTTTTCGGGATGGATGCTTTATAGTCCAGGCGGTAGAAGTTTTTTGACAGCAAAAGGACAACGATTGACTAATAACGGTAGTAGGTAGCAATGTCATCCTAAATATCGTAATTGTTTTAAGGCCAAATGTGTTATTTAAAGAATTGAAGATAATACTGATATAAGAAATGTTATTCTCTTAGGAGAAAAAGTGTTACAGAACTTTTTGATAGCGTTCTTCGACTTGATACGCGATAAAATTCTGATTTTAGTAACAATCATAGACCACCCCCTAACTTGGGGCACTGTAGAATGGAAACTATTGGTGGCACACGAAAAATGTGAAGACCAAAATTGTGAAGAATTCGGTTGTCTCCATATATAACTTGAACTTTTTTCGATAACATTTACCACAATGGCGTTATTTGTCAAAAAGCGGCAACCCCCAGATGTCGCAAATAATCTTATCTTAAACAACGCCGAGGTAGTATCATTTCCACTAAAAGTATGCACAAATACGATGTTTTTCCAAACAGCACATATCGGTAGTATAGGTAGGGGTGCGTTCCTAAATGCCTAAAACCAAATGTGTGAGTTTAGGCAGCTACAGATAATAAAAAAAATGATTCTTTTAGGGAAACAAAAATGGAACATGATTTTTTGATAAAGTTCTTCGCCTTAATCCGCCCTTAAATTCGGATTGTAGTGAAAATCACAAACCAGTCCCTAACCTTAACGCAGTGTAGGTCGGGAACTGTTGGTCGCACACGAAAATTGTAAAGACCAAAGTTATGCAGAATTTTGCTCCATAAATCGTTTGAAGCTTTTTTCGATATCACCAAAACGGCGCTATTTTTCGAAAATCGTCGCAAAGCAGAGTTTTCACCCCCCCCCCCCCCAACTCCGAACAGCAAGCCCCCCCGAAGTGGCAAACTTACGCGGAGATTTAGGGGACCAATTTCTACCATCCCTCCAAATTTCAGTTCTTTCCGATCTTTTACTGTCAAAAGCCTCTTTTTACGATGTAACGATTGGACTATTTATATTTTTGAAAACCGGTACATTTACGGCGAAGTAATTCTCAGAATTATTCCAAACTTCGTGTTTAGCTGTTTTTGTACTCATAAAGAACTCGTAGTTACCTTAAAAAATATGAATTTCGTGATATTCTACACCTTAAAAACCCATTCGAACCTTGCCTTGTAGGGCATATATGTGAGCTCAGAAGTTTTCTTCCCGCGCGGGAGAGGAGTATTGTATATTTTGTAATCGCATAATCTCAGTAACTGCTGCATTTATTTTGGTTAAATTTGGGACATGACAACAATATGTAATGCTGTTATATTTTTGAAAATCCTCATAACCGCCCTAAATGCTCATTTTTAGATGCTTTGCAAGTTCCTAAGTGGGACGTACTGAGCCATTTGACCCCATTTTTGTGTTAAATATGCCTTCCACTCGATACTGGTGCGCGTCGAGCTACGATCACAATAATAATAGTTACTTTAATGAAAAGTAGTGAATAATGAACATAAATATGCGCACATTATGGAACGCTACCGTTTTTGTAACCCACTTATAGACTGATTAAAATACGTTAATTGCAAGAAATTGTATGGCTGACTATTACTTCTTGTTCCTTCGCATAACAGCTGCTACCGCAGTGGCTGTTAGCCACTCATTATTTTTGTTGGTTAGGATGGGAAGCGTACCATCATCACTCAGTGGTGGTTCGTATTTGGGGGGAACAATGTTGAATTATTAACATCGTCGCTATACATAGGGTTGTCACTTGTCGGTGTCACTGAGCCAAGACGGGTAGACTATGCATAGAATCGAAAGTCAATCAGAATCGTCCCAGAACGTCATCATCTTAAGATATTTGAAGTTATGTAGAGGAAAAATGACTATTTGGGTCAGGACTACACATTTCCGTAGTTTTCTACTGACTGGATTTTCTAATATTCTCCCCTTTGAAATGAATCTCGAATAAGGATTACTATGCTTGTTGGTTATGACCACTTCAGGATAACAAGCTGAAGGTTTACTAGTCTCGCATCAGTTGTGGTGGCTAGAGGAACGTTTGCATTAGAAAGGTACTGAGTGATTCGACACTCAAGTATAATGTGTTTGATTCTATCAGATTCGTGAACAGCGACGCCGAAAATACATCTTGTCCTCTTGAAATTTGAACACAAATTAGTGATCACCGAAAGTTCTCTATGTGCAAGACTGTTTTCTTTGAAATGGAATGGGCTTTGAGTAGCAACTATCCTCCTTACAGGACATTGTGTCCTGAAGAGGGAGGAGCTATATGATGGAGACCTCGACTTTGGAAGAGGAACCAATGGAGTTTAACCCTAGAATACTAACCATTCGTAAAATTTACAAATAGCAATTGCAAAAGTGTCATATGGCAACTAAGTATTGTACTTAGGATTCTCGCTCTTTGTCTAGCTTCGTAATTCGACTCCATAGCCCATTTTCACAGTCTGTTGGCGATGTCAGTGCAGCGCGTGTCGGTGTAATCAGCTGTGGTTCGTGAAATTTACGATAGGTTAGTATTTACGTTACTATTATGTAGTATCTTATGTTATAAACCTTTCGTATAGGTATACTTCCAATAACCATGGCAAAGTAAAACTCATACAATGAGCTAAGGCCGCTGACAAATGAAGAACTGGAAGCATTGACTGTACCCCCGACAATGAAGGTGACCAATGGAGTGTTCGGAAGTTGAAGACAATTTGGAAAACTACTTTTCCTTATCCGAATCGGAATATGAACCTGATAAATCTGAAGCAGAAAGCATTGATTATGAACAATATGGTCTTGTGCGTCGTGAAAACTTAGACAAAGGGTGGCCCATGACGTTGAGAATCGCAGCAGGAAAGGCGCTAAAAGTTCCCACTTTACAGCGCTCTCTTAAAAATATGAGCGGAGAAATAATCGAAATTCCAAAACAGGAGAATCAAGAGTGATCTGTAACGAAGAATACAACCTGTTATGTCTGTTCATCAAAAAAACGCAGATCACAGCACTATATTGTAACAACTGTTACCAATCATTTTGCGCAGAACACCGCGCACGTTGCTGTGTCACCTGCTACAATAACAAATAGATAAATGTATTTTGAGCCTATTTTGTTGTAACTACTGAGAGTTATTTTGGTTTATTGTATCATTCCTTCAATAAAAGATTCGCTACATTGTGCTGATTTTTTAGTTTGAATATGAGATCGTAAAATTGACGAATGGTTGGTATTCACAACAGTGCATTATTTGAAGGTTAGTAATCTGAGGATCTTAAGACGAGCAGCAACTGTATGAATATGAGTAGAGGCAACCTAAGGTTCTATGTAGTGTAGCCTAATATAAATATGTCATTGAAATCCATACTACTTTCCAAGCTACACCGTTTATTACCGTATGACCGTATGGTAGTCCAACGAAAATGGTTGACATGGTTTTACTTCCCAAGCTGAAAGAAGAGTTCTCTTCGCGCACAATTTCGAATTTGAGGTTGAGGATGTTTTTTGTCGCTTTATGGTTTCTGCATCACGAAATAACATATATCCGCTATTTTCGTCAGTCCTCTCTAGTAGTAGAAAAGCCATCCAGTGACAGCGTAATAGTAATAACTATAATTGCTAGAGGCAGCGGACAAATAATCGAAAATAAATATGATGAGAAAATAGGACGGGAAAATATTGGGGTTGGAGAGTACGATTGCGCCCATTTTAACAAAAATAAAAGAAGAGTTATTTATAAAAAAAACATTATGTTGTTCTGAACATATACAGTAAGTCATCATGTACCTTCCAAATACCCAGACGAATCTCGAAAAATATAAGGAATGATTGCTGAATCCGAGTTATGTTATAATATGTTTAAATTATATGTTTATCCATAGTAGTTAAAAAGTTAAAATTTCTAAAATTAGATCATAGCATTCTAAAAAATGGTAGTGTGTAGCGGCTTCAACGATGGAGATATCATATTTGAACCTAATGAACATCTGATACTTAGTTAAAGTAAATAATCTACAAAAACCTTAAAAAGGCGTGTTAACGTGATCCTACTGAATGATCCTGGTTCTTTGTTGTAAAATAGAAAATTGACTTTCAGTAAGGTCAGTCATACACGTTTCAATTATCTTTTCAACAAAACTTCAAACGTTGTAACAAATTCGAACTTAAGTATAAATCCTTTTCATAATGACTTCACATTCCGAAACCTAAATAAACTGATACGATAATCTTAATAAATGAAAAAAATATGATGGGAAAATATGGCGGGGTAATATTAGGGTGGGAGACTGTGATTGGGTTAATGTCAACAACAAAAATGGACTATTCATAAAAAACGTTCCCTTAACCTGAAGATAGCAATTCGTCCAGTATCTTCCATAAATAGCTGCCTACAAAGAAAGAAACTGAATAGCATAATTTTCTGTACCGGAACTATCTGGTGCTTAGTGCTTATTATTAGGCATTATTGTGATCGTGGTCAGATCGTTTTCATAGTCCTGATAATTTTTTGAACTGAGGATGAGGATTTTTGGAGGAATGGTTGAGCGTTTTTGTAGTTCTGATGACTCCTCGAACTGGGGATGGGGACATTTGGAGGGAATATTGGTGGGGTGAAGGCTATATCTCCAAACTTACTACGTTTCCAGAGTTTGCAATTCTTTAGGAGTATCCAAGAAATGGCTTTTGTGGGCTCAAAAATAAACCTCCAAACTTTGTTCTTGCTTTCCGTAACTCGAATTGCTTTACGTATAGTAAATTTCTCAAATATTTATAGTATAATTAATGTTCATTATTAGGGCTGACAGGAAACAGCTGTATATGGTTTTAAATTAAATACGTGAGAGACAAACTTCTTGACGCTACTTTTTCACAGTTCTACTACTCAGAAAGAATATTATGTTTACATTAGAACACAAACAAATCGCATCGAGTTTGGTAGTATCGGCACGCAACACATATTTGAATTCGCATAACAGTACAGCGCCGTCCGTTGGTAATCATCGTTTTTCAGTTACTAGATTATTGGGTATTGGCCGAGAATCACCGCGCAGCATTGCAGGTAATGCAATGGCAATGGCATTCTTTTCGATTACCATAATTTCTCAGACAATGTTCAATGCTAATCTGTGCCTCTAACTGTACTAGTGTCCGATGTTGGTCAATCTAAACTGAAATCATTGCTGAATCCATGGACGGACATCGAGACTCTTTAGAAGGTCTCCATATAAACATGTTGATTGTCAAGTTAGTTTGCACATGTTGCATATGAACATCATTTGGGCACACCGTGAGAGATGTTTTAGGTATGGGCGTCCAATACACATTCGTGCAAATTAGTAGACAAATATTTCGGAAGGAATAAAGCTCTGATGTTATTGTTAAAAAAATAGAAAGAAAATGAGAAAGACTTGTCAAAATTCATACCTGGAGGGCTCAAATATCATATTTTCCCATCATATTTGATTTATTTTATTCAAATTCAAATTATCGTATCAGTTACTATATCGCCTAATGCAGTAGAGATTCTTCATCCTTATTGAAATAGTAACCTACTATAAATAATATATGCCTTGTTACTACAATTGATGGCACTAACGGCATGCCTATATCTAAGTGGTTTGGGCACTAGATGGAGAAATGTACCAGCTTCCAATGTGGATTACGGTATGACAACACATGGGGTTCGGGTACATATTCTTAGTCAGCAAGTACTTCTCACCATCCAATCTCCTTACATTGTATAAGGCCTAGATAAGACCTGATCTGAAATATTCTTCACATTTCTGGGAAGGTGCTATACTATACATACTTGACGCGTTCCAGAGAAGAGCAGTTCGGCTATTCGGTCACTCCCAACGAAAATTGTCAACCCGCCTTATGCGCCCCTTTCTCACCGGCGCTTATATATACAGGGCGTCCTATGACGAGTGGAATAATCTTTAGGAGAAAACTGTTTAGCCCATTTCCTACAAAAAAAGTCATATAAAGTAGGGTCCGATTTCAGAGATGTTTAATTTTCTTTCATTATTTGATTTCCAGCGACTTTGGCGCATGGTTGGTAAATTTACGACCGTCTGACCTTACGTAGCAAATGTTATATACACAGTGTGGAAAGGCATAAAAATTGTCATCAAGCAGTACTTTCATAGCACTGTACCGTCGTCTAAGAATCGTATGACAAGAGCTTGAAGCGACAAATAACTGGTTCTGGAAGTTTGTGCCTAATGATTTTTCTGAATGTAACTTCAACAAAATACAGAAAAAAATATCTCCAAGTAAAGCATATTCAGTCCTATCAGGCCCTTCTTTATATGACTTTTTTTTGTTGAAAATCAGCTGTACAGGGTGTCCCATTTTGGCATTTTTGGCCACTTTTCTCTCGCTTATTTTAGAAGATAGAGAGTTGCGGTTTTCGCGACAGTGTGCTACATTTTTGTGAAACGATGCCGTCAACAAAATTATGATGGCCCTATTGGTTTTTGAGATCCAGGGTGAAATCTAAAATTATCGATTTTAGGACCACCCTGGTATCTCGGTTGTCTTTTACTTTATTGAAAAGCTTAAAAAAGGGGCTTATAGAATTTTTTTCTGTAGAATCCAGTGGTGTATTTTGATTTTTTCTTACTCTAACCATTTTTCAGTTATGAAGCAAACATATTTTTTTTTAAATGGAACACCCTGTATGTTTTTTTTGAAGTCAATCGGAAATAATTCAAGCTTTTCAAAAATATACACCAGTATTAAGTTGTTGTGAAAATTACGCTCTAAGTTTGATTTTTCCAATTTTTACTTTATTTGTAGCAGTAGGCCATGGTTAATCAACCATAAATAATAAGCTTCTAAGCAGTTATTACTCTACAAGAGACTTCCAACTCAAATTCGAAAAAACAGAATCAATATACATTTTTTTTTTAAATAATAATGTCTCATTAAAATGATGAATATTGTGTTATTATAATATTGAGTAGATAGTGGGCTATGACTCATCTATTAAAAACAAAAAAGGAAATGTGTAAAAAACTTGCGAGACTGTCAGCTTTCAATTATATTTTTATTAAATATAGCTTTGTTCTTTCTGTGTTTTATTTTAATTATAATTGACAATAATTATTGTCAACTTTCTATGATAATGGCAGCAAGATACCCAGAGAAACAGCAACCGTTTTATATAAATACAGTTAGGTACGGATCCTTTATTCACTCACGTCCTATAACTTATTTCAAGGAGAATAGGGAGAAAAGGGAAACAAACATATTAGATTACATAGAAGCAACACACTCATCATCTTGTAAGCACAAAGAAGAAGCTGTAGGGGTAGAAAAATCAACTGCAGAAATAATTCTAAAAAAATACAATTACCATCCACACAAGTTTAAGATACTTCAACATTTGCACAGGATCCAAGTTTGGAAATTTTTAATCGCCATAACACGAAGGAGACCAATAATTCTTTTAAATATGATTAAAAGAATAAGAAATTGTGCCAGATTTCCATTCGAGAAAATAGTCTCCAACTTGAAACAACTTCTCTAAAAGCCCCTCGATGTTTTTAGTTTTTATTTTGATTCAAATTCAAATTTAATAGTGTGTTGATATTCTTCAGATATAATGTTGTTTGGTTTTAAGTAATGTAAGACAATAAGTGATATTTATTGAACATTATCACAAATAGTAGTTGATAGCGTATAAAATATAACTAAATAATTGAGTTTAAAAGTATTGAGTATCTTGTATCTTAATAATTGTGTGCTTGGATATTGTTTTTAATAGATTTGTCATGGCCTACTGCTACAAATAAGGTAAAAAATGAACTTTTGAGCTTAGTTTTCGGAAAAAAATCATACTAATATATATTTTTGAAAAGCTTGAATTATTTTCGATTGACGTAAAAAATAATATACAGGGTGTTCCATTTAAAAAAATATATGTTTGCTTCATAACTGAAAAATGGTTATAGTAAGAAAAAATCAAACTACACTACTAGATTTTACAGAAAAAATTCTATAAGAGTCTTTTTTTTAACTTTTTAATAAGATAAAAGACAACCGAGGTACGAGGGTTGTCTCAAAATTGATAGTTTTCGATTTAACCCTGTATCTCAAAAACCAAGAGGGCCATGATAATTTTGTTGACGGCATCTTTAGTTTCACAAAAGAGTAGCAGACTGTCGCGAAAACCGCAGCTCTCTATCCTCAAAAATAACAGAGATACCCCGTAAAAGTGCCCAAAATGGGACATCCTGTAGAGTCTTCTCCTAAAGTATCTTCCACTCGTTATAGAACACACTCTAAACTAAAATTACATCACCTCGTTATAGTACAACAGAACAATTGATAACTGTGGTTAAAAGGCTACCAATCGATTTCTGTGGTCGATTCAACATAAATTTTTCATGGGCAAATATGAAATATCAACAGACTGCAACCATATAATAATTGCAACATGGCATGCAACTTTGTATTGAATGCTCACTTTTAAACAAGATCAATATACCTTCCGTGTGTTCGTTATATTATAGGTATTTGGTAGTGGCACAGTAAAAGACATTTAACTTCACTATTCAATCAATTGTCCCAAGTATTTAAATGTTCCGATCTTCCTATTCTAAGCTGTATGTAACTTCAGCCGTTTCCAGGTAATAAGCTTTCTAAAATGGAAATAAACCAGTATAGCTTCGAAACGATCAACTATTGAGTCGGTTATCAGGTTATCTAAAATACTTCAAACAAAAGTCTTAGGATTAATAAGTGTCTACTGAGCATCAAAGAGTTAATTATACAGGGTTGGTCATAAGGTCGTGGCGCACCAAAGTTACGTTTTTCTTTAAATGAATAAATAAATTCTCCTTATAATTTCTAAACAAAATTGTATACAGTATAAAATACCTGAATATCATCATTTCCGAGTTAACCGGTTCCCAAGATGACAAATAGATTAGTGAATACCAGTCACAAGTCATTGAAAATGAGATAAAGAACTAGAAAAATCGATGTAAACCGTAAATTGATACATCTAGCTTCTTTTAAACGACGACCCAAGAATTGCGAAAATTTGTTGTTGAAAAGCATTTCACTATTTTATTTAAGTATTCCTCTATAAGGTGTTCAAATAGCGCACCTTGCACTACTAAGCAATGGCTAATGTTGCGTAGAAACCATATCTATCACGTTATTCAATTGATCTTCACTAACAAGCTGAATTCAGTGCTATACAGGGTGAGTTTTTAGTACCGGCTCGGTCGATAACACCACTACTATAGAGGATATCGAAAAAAGTTGTATATAAAAGTTGTAGCCACGGATATGCTCCTTGCTCAGAAAATATTTTGATTTATACAGGGTGATCCATAACTACGTGGTGATGCAAACATGCATTTTTTTAAATGAGACACCCTATATATTATTCTATATTCAAATTCTACTAATGATTTCCGTTCTTCCAATATAGGGTATTGTTACATTATACAGGGTATTTCAAAAGTTATGGCCATTTTTATATCCAAATCGCTGTCGATTGAACGTACTGTATATCAAAAAGTAACGAATCAAAAATCATTTTTTTACACGGATGGATAAAAAATATCATCTAGTTTTAAGATCGCCTATAAAAAAAGCCCGCTGCGCATATTGGTATACAGGGTGATGTAGAATGCAAAATCTCGATTTTCTCTCTTTTTTTAAATCTAACCCCCAATATTTTATTATACCAAAGAATTGCCTTTACTATGCTCTTTCATCTTTGTATAGCACTTGTTATGGCTAAATTCATTAGTTTCTGAGATATTTCGATTTTTCTACAAATTTTAAATATACCGTCTATTTGTTTACTAAAATTTATTTATTTTGAGGAAATACTATCAAATTTTATTTTTGATTAACAAACAACTAAAATAGAAGGCCATAATAGTACTTGATCAAGTCAAAACACGGGATTAACGAGATAATGTAGGTCAAGTGTGCTGAGGAAACAATTTTATAGACGTCATGCATAATTATCAAGCAGATCTATCAGGTAGGCTATGAAATATTAAACGACACGGTCCAAATAAAACGATTCTTCAATCTTTCAAACGCATTGGTTTTAGAGTGCCTCCGTTCTGGATATTGCTGTTCATAGTTGATATATTCTAGAGGCAAGTAGGCAATTTCTCAAATATTCTCCTAAATACCCTCAATGGAAAAATTATTTTTGAAGCTCGTTTTTCACACAGTACGGAATTATTGAGCAGGTTATGAAAACCGTCAATTTTTCAAAGCATACCTGATAAATCTGCTTGATAACTATGCGTCACGCCTACAAAATTGTTTCCTCGGCATGCTTGACTTTATTATATCGATGATTCAGGGTTTTGGATTCATCGAATACTATCATGACCTTATAATTTAGTTGTTCGTTAAATAAAAAACAAATTCGATAGAACTTGCTCAAAATAAATAAATTTCAGTACAAAAATAGATGCTATATTTTAAATTTACCGAAAAATCGAAATATCTCGGAAACTGATGGACCTAGGTACAATAAGTGCTATATGAAGATGAAAGAGCTAATTAAAAGCAATTCTTTGGTATAATAAAATATTGGGGGTTACATTTGAAAAAAAAGAGAAAACCTGTATTTTGCATTCTACATCACCCTGTATACGATAATGCGTCACGAGCTTTATTTATAGCCGATTTTAAAACTAAATGATATTGTTTATCCATCCCTGTAAAAAACATTATTTTTGATTCATCACTTTTTGACATACAGTACGTTCATTTGACTGCGATTTGGAGATAAAAATGGTCATAACTTTTGAAATACCCTGTATAATGTAACAATATCCTATATTGGAGGAACGGAAATTATTATTAGAATTTGAATATGGCATAATATATAGGGTGTCTCATTTAAAAAAATGCATGTTTGCTTCACCACGTAGTTATGGATCACCCTGTATAAATCAAAATATTTTCTGAGCAAGGAGCATATCCGTGGCTACAACTTTTATATACAACTTTTTTCGCTATCTTCTACAGTAGTGGAGTTATCGACCGAGCCCGTACTAAAAACTCACCCTGTATATATGGAAATCCACTTTGATAGTAAAACCATGTTTGCTTAGAAAAATCAATATTTTGCTCACACTTTTATTTCATTACATCATAAAATTGTACTTGCATGTCGTTAGTTATCGCACCGTACATTAACAAAGACTTTGTTAATGTACGGTGGTTATCGTTACTTAACCCTTGAAGTAAATTAACTCTATTTGGATGAAATTAGCATTTTTTGATAATTGACAGTGTAGTCTTTCCGTTCCAGACCAGTTTTTGAGATGGAAATATGCCGGTCCTCGATAAATCATTCCAACACTTAAATGCCTTTTTTCGTTCGTCCTACTCGCTTATTAGTTTATACCAAACCAAGCAATGACGAATGGTTTTTTCAACTGTAGAATCAATCTGTGAAAGCGCCGTTAAACAAGTTGGCCCTTTGCTGGTATAGTATTCATATTCCTAATTGAAAATGGATAAAAACACATGCGCGTCTCACATCAAAGGACCTGCCATGGGCGTCACACTTTATTATACACATAAGGTTGAATACTAAAATTATTTTTCTAATGGATAATGGATAATAAAAAATACTATGGTGTTTCTAAATTTTCTGTATGTGGTTTTGTAGCAGGAGGTCTCTAAAACGCTCTTTTCCATGCACTTTTCTAAATAATAAGGACAATGCGTATACGCCTTACGATTCACCCTCGCGGGCTATCCTAATGTTGGCCGGTTAATTGGCTTTAGAAACATAATTTATTGCTTTGCGGCGACAGCCCTTTGACTTACTAACTCATCCAAATATGTATTGCTTTTTATCAAGGACGCCGTTGGTCATCCTGCAGATGGTCTATTGTAAACAGCTCGGTAGATTGGTTGATTTCATTGACGAGTAGTATTTAAAGACTATAGCTTCGAATCCTGCTACTATATTCTCTCAACAAGAGGAGGGTGATTATTTCCCTCTCGCTTTGCTCTGACGAATTACTGAAGCCAACCTCGAGCACTGTGGTACACTAAAACTCGCTGGTGCAGCGAGTTTGTCGTCTTGGAAACTCCATAACTCAGAAACTATTGAATTTAGGCCTTAAAATGTAAGAAAAGTTGAAATATGTAGTAATATACAGGATGTTCCAGTTAAAAAAATTGCAAGTTTGGTGCACGATAACCTTATGATCAACCCTGTATAATAATTGAAAACCACTTCTTAATAGACGCTCAAAAACCCTGAAACTCTTACAAAACTTTTTAGTTAATGTGTGGCCATCGTAAATTGACTAGTGAAAAGTATTCGGTAAAAGAAGTGATGGCGTTGCCATAACTCATAATTTATTTTGAATATCTAAAATTAAAAATTATAAGCTGTCTCAAATTAAAATGTTCCTATGATATACTCAATTTAACCACTATTTAATCCTATTTCCTTCTTTTCCATTATATTTTATTTTATTTATAAAGGAAACAGCAAATAATTTATATCACTTAATATCCTATTTTAACTACAACCGGCAACAGCAGATTTTCGTACCCCCTTTTTAACGAGGGTGCGGAATCGTGATTGAATAATATTTAATGTCCTTATTTTACTTATTTTATCCATAATTTTTTATACTCGACATGATAACGTCGATCACTACCTGAGAGAATCTTCCGCTCCCTCACCTCATGCCGCGCTTGTCAATTTACGATGGCCACACAGTACCTTTGCCTTCATTATTTTACCTTATAATAATTGACTTCTTTAAAACACTATAAATACCACCGGATTATATGACAGAAAAGCTCGAATATACCTATATCTAGCATTCCAATGAATAAATATTTTGTAAACATTTTTTAGACATCACCGGTATGCGTTGATGACTGCAATTCTTTCTATCGTGAAATTCATGTGAAATGATGCCCCACTATTTTTCATTCAAGGCATTCGTTACCTTGATAATAATCGTTGCACTTACTATTTATATGTATATGGGTAATGCATCGTATACTCTTGATACACTTTTTTCAATTATATATGTAAGGTGTTTGCCACTTAAATATTTTTTATTTTTTATGGTATTCCCAGTGTTTCACTTGGAAGTATTTCTGGTTCACATTTGGAATAAAAATTATAAACATTTAACAGATGTATTTGGGTTAATAATAATTTACTGATGATAAACACTTAGGCAATTTTGTTCGAGTGTTGATTCATACAATGTCTGTAGTTTCTGTTCCATAGCCAAATAATGTAATTGGAACAAGATAATATATTCTAGAAGCCGATGCTTTTCTTATAGTAATTAAAAAAAATTAAATATTTTGGCAAGTATGTACGATATATTCTGAATCTAAAACAAACTGAAAATGGATGTATTATAATAATAAATAAAAGCTTTTGGATTATGTCAGGTGTTTCGGTAAAGAATAGTGTGATTCGTTTTTGATAAGAGAATTGCGACACAATTTAGCTGTATTAGATAAGGAAATAATGCTCTACAACTAGTGGAATATTTTTGGAACAAATTCTATAAATATAGTAAAAATATAAAAATGGCGTCAAGTAAATTAACCTTGTACACGTCACACATTTTCGTGTAACTTATACAAAAAAATTCTGTATGTCGCCAAAGGAAGAAAGATCCGATGTCCAGAAACAACAAAAAATGCGAATTTCAAAAAACGCCCTCTCAAAAATGTTCAACAACATCCCAGTGAAGATTGTATGTCTGACCCACCCATATTCGTTTTATCGTATGGAGAAGTACGCGTATTTTGGAGGACCCTTACTCCCAGTACTTCTGCTTCATCAAAATTTTTACCTCACATCTTAGAAAATATTCTTACCGCAATGAAAACAAGTCTCACAAATAGTTTACATTTCCTAACCCCGCCATAGTAGTAGGATGCGTAATTTTGTTATGTTTGAAGGTATATCGCCATTTTTAGCAGGTCCATAGTAGACCATATTGCTTGATGAAAATCTCGCAAAAGGACAGAAAACGTTGCAGGTTCGTCATCCTGTCATTCTTTCCTATCCCAATTGTACCTTTTCTCATAATTTTTGAAAAATTAGCAGCATTTCCGAAATGGTAGTTTTAATATGCTTGTTTTTTACCATTTCTGCGCCAGATTTTCTAAATTATGACGATGTGAAGAAATAAATATATAGCGTTTAATTGATTTTAACAATACTTGAATACGTGTTATGACAGGTTAAGTTATTTGTGTTGAGGTATCTGGGCTAATAATAATTTTCGCGTTACACAATATAGAACGATCTAAAACAATACTCGTATGTATACATCACAAATTCTAAGTCCCTTGGTTTCTATAAAGAGCAAGGCAATGTTCGAATGAACCTAAGAATATGTATTATGCCGCTAGGTTTTTCATTCACAGGTCAATGGACAGCCCATTATGAATACAACAAATTTTCTGGTTTTCCAACCCCTCACCCCTAACCACCCCAAATTCACCCCTACCCGAAAAAAGTAGAAAATGATCAGGACCCCTAAAACGCCTAAAAACTAAGTTTGAGGCATTTTTATTTTTTGTTTCGTTTTTTTTTATTATTGCTGCGCCGTCACTAACACGATTTTTCCAAAACATACGCGTTTTCCATCCTCGTCGCGATAGTAATACTGTGACAAAGTTTCATTAAAATCCATTCCATAACTTTTATGTTACTCAATACAGAACGATCTAAAGCAATAAGTTTCTGGAATAGGCAAGGCAATGTTCGGATGGGTTTAAAAAAGGGTATTATGCTGCTAGGTCTTTCTTTTACAGGTCAATGGATAGCCTATTATGAATACACATTTTGAGATTTACAACCCCCCACCCCTCACCACCCCAATTTCATCCCCACCCAAAAAAAAGTAGAAAATGATCAGGAACCCCTAAAACACCTAAAAACGAAGTTTGAGGAATATTTATTTTTTTTTGTTTTTTGCTAATTAGCCCATGCACCGATTTTCAAAATTATAAGAACATTACCTACTACGACCCCACAGCATATCGCTGCCCAAATTTCATCATAATCCATGCAGCGGTTACTGAGATTACGAGGCTAGAAAAACGCGCGCAGACAGACAGACAGACCGACAGACATACAGACCGACGGAAATGAGTGACATGGATTTTCGTTATGTAGACATCATAAAACGCCCAAAAACCGTGTTATCTCAAAATCGAAAATTTTCGCGATCACAATACTCCCCTCACCTATCGGTGTTGGAAGTAAAATTAGGGGATTGGATTGGTCGCTACGTTCGCGATTTACCCAATCCTCCGACCAGGCTGGAACATGCTGTGAACGCAGCTTGGGAGGCTGTATCGTTTAGTTTATTAGCAACCGGATTACGAGCATGCCGCGTCGTAGGCCCTAGAGTATTTTTTATAAGCTAATTATGGCAGATGGTTTGCTCTTTATTGTCGTTAGGCCTGCCGTATTTCATGAACCGCATCACTTTTTTCGCAGTGTTCGGATTTCACTTGCGACTGGTATACTTATCAACCTATAGATTTCTTGCATCATCTTGATCCGTCTTGTCTAAGTTCGGCTTTTGGTGTTTTAGTACCAGACCTTGGGAGAAGATCCTATGTAATTTTGAGGCTTACAGCTTACATTGATAATCCATATCCATGATAATGAATAAACGGATTACAAAAGGTTCTTTCCAACAGGCCTGAATACCGTACAATGTATCGTCACGGACATGCGCAGAACGTGAAATGCGTTCCAACACGTTTTGTGACCGTTCATGAAACGGTCCATAAAGCGTTCCAACAGATTTCGTTACCGTTCTTGGGACGGTTTCTGTACGTCAAATCGGTACTTGGTCCAGAGTAAGGACTGTGAGGACTGACATGCGCAGTAGAAAGTAAATCGCCCGCTTGGCGCACAGTTTCATTTTGTCATTGCTATGCGCCTTCTGTTTTCTTGCTTCTTGAGTGTTGAGATTGAGTGTGATTTGATTTTTCTTCTTTTGTTTTTGCTGTTGCTTGTTGTTTGGCTGGCTCGTTTGTTGGCCGAAACTTCACCAAAGCCAAAAATGGAAATGGAATCAAACAATAATGTAATACATGGTATGTTATGATAAATTCAGTCATTTTTATGGAAAACATTACCCAGGTTCTTTATTTATAGAGCTACAGGGATACCTGGTTGTGGGTGGCAACCATTATTCATGGCTAAAATTACCCAAATAATCCTCATTTTTCGGTTGTGGTGGATAGACTAACACCAAGTCATCGTCAGAAAACTCAGGCCCCGATCAATTTTAATAAAGCTCTTGGCGTCTTGGCTTTTGACGGTGGCTTTTGAAATGAAATCGAGGGTTAGTCAAAAAAAGTTAGTCAAAAAAAGATAGCTGCCAGAACTGACACGAGTCCAGTGAAATAAGAGAAGGAACCGTTTCAACAGATTTTCCTGTTTGTACGGTCACGAAACCATCCAAAGTCAACGCATGCGCACCACAAACGATCCGAACAGTTTCGTGACGGTTCAATGGACGGTACAAAATATGCTGTTGGAAAGAACCTAAAAATATTGTTTGATGTATGGAATTATTTATCCTGTATATGTCGTATGGATAATAAGCGATGTTATTATACCACAGTTTCTTCATAATAAACGTTTATAAATCTACTCATGCGTTTAACATACAGACAGATAAATCGATTTCCGCTAACATTATCTCGTACACAGACTCTCGTACTTACAGTTTAGCAGGTAATTGTGCGCTAAGCAATATGAATTGATTTGCACACAATTGACCCATATATTATTGCAAATATTTTTTCAAC
The DNA here is from genome assembly GCA_951848785.1 of Callosobruchus maculatus. Taxonomy (NCBI): domain Eukaryota; kingdom Metazoa; phylum Arthropoda; class Insecta; order Coleoptera; family Chrysomelidae; genus Callosobruchus; species Callosobruchus maculatus. The sequence goes on from CATOUR010000032.1 coordinate 7,175,943, forward strand.
GCCTACGAACCGGTTTGTAGGCAGGGGTCGGCTGTCTGTGTGTCATAACCATTCGGACCATTGTTTGTGTGTTATTCAACTCAAACTTTGCAACGGCACATTGGAACATACGCTACGGTACGGGTAAAAATACTTTAGCTGATTTTGGAAGTTTCCACAGGCGTTGTTACTAAAAAATTCTAAAAAATGGAATCCGCATGTGATTTGCATTAAACGCCACAATTGCACGGAACAGCATCAGGGTACTATGACGACTGAGACTCTGTGCCTGAACGACTTCCTATAGGCGACACTTGTGCCAATTAGTTATTTCGTTTGGACATCCGTTTGTAATTAGTTTATTTATTGTTTAAAACAACATTGCTAGTAAAAATACTAGTATGATTGTGAAAAAAGCGTGGCCGCTTTGTGCCATATTATTCGTAAATCGATTTTATCACAAGCATACTAGTATTTTTCGTTCATTGTCGTTTTCAGCAGTTTATTTTAAAAATTATTCTCAGCTTTTTAGTTCTAGGTTCTTTAAAAGCGTGTTTTTTAGTTTTTTTAAACTATATTTATTTTTGATTTTTTAGTTATCTTTATCATTAAATCTTTGTTTTTATTTTTAAACTGTATTTATTTCATTAATTTTGCAATTATAAAACATAATCCTGAGATTCCTGAGCCAAATGTGACAAATGCAATTTGTATATATGTTACGGCCACTGTTGTAAATTGGGCATTGATGACATTGGCCGGGCATTAACGTTAGAAGCCAAATATGCAGGCCAATATCGTTATTGCCCAGGCTACAACGAGAATGCCCGTCTGTCGTGGACAAGGTTGAAAGTATTTTAGTTTTTGCATCTTTGTCCGGCCATTCACGGCATCGACCATCAATGCATGGCCAAAGTTGATATTACAGATTAGGGCAGCTGTCTGATAAAATATGAGCTCGAGAATTAAACTGTGAATGTAAAATTGGTCTAGAAACTAATCCTTTATGTGGGTTGCTGCTTTTTTTCTGACACTGAGGGCAAAGACGTAAATAAATCATTATGCACTCTTTCGTAATGTTGCAGTACTGTTTATTTATTTCGGAAACCATTCTATTTCTTCCACCATGTCCGATGGCTAAATGTGCGTTATGTATTATTTCAAACAGCTCTTCATTTGTCGCATACTACAATACTTGTGACCGTGAAGTTTCCGCAACAGGTTTAATCAAGCGTTCCTTCCCGTTTATTGAAATTATGTCATATTTACGTATTATTCTGTAATGTTTCGTTGTTTTCTTAGACTTCTCGGTACAAAGCACTTCTTTCGCGCCTTTTAATTTGCTAATTTGCTGTTCGTATTCACTTCCACTCAAAAACGCCTTATTATCATTTCGCTTTGATTTCATAAGCAAGTTTAGCTTTTCAATGAATTTTTCACACATTGCACTCATATTTATCACCTGCTGTATGCTTAAAGCTGTTAAACTCACACTCTACTTACACAAACAGACACAAAAATGGCAAAATGAGAATAACATAACCTACATTTTATTCAAACCTTGACAGCCCACTCTTGAGCGGACATTAACGAGATTGCCCGGGCAAAGTCGTAAAAACGTAAATCCATTCCCAGTTTATCAACAGTGCCCAGTTTACATGGATATTCACGCTATTGGCCGGTCATTATCAGGACGTCCCGCTGTAATAGGACATTCACGACAATGACCGGCCAATATCGTTAAAGACCGAAATATCATCTTTGAGCGTAACATATACACAGATGGCTTCAAAACAAGGAAAGGCACCGGAGGTGGTGCGTACTTCAGGTCTCTGATCCTAAGAACAAAGTGGGTGGGTTGGGTACAAATGCCAGTGTCGTGCAAACGGGACTGGCGGTTTCGACAGACCTTATCCTGATTGTAACGCTGCCTGCCAGACCTTATGTAAAACACTCCCCCATTATCAGTAACTTGTTAATTTTAAATTTAGTTGAACAGGCTCTTAGGATTATAAAAACCAACCTCTTTTAAAAAATAATATTACTGAAAAGCTAAGGAGACGCGGTGTTTTCAAGCGATCACCTAAACAAGTACTAACAGCACCAACGCTGCTTAGTTTCGGAGATCGTCGAGAGACTGCGTTTTCACCGTGTCGTGACCGTTGCCTAATAAAAGGGTTGACAGTTTCCGATATTCAAACCTGCTTTGCATGTCAGTCCGTCAATCATTTTGTACCAAGGCGTTCATTGTTAATCATTTCTGTAATTTTTGTGGCAGATCGCCCAGTTTGTGGTCGACCTGCAGGAGGTTCATCTTTAACTGATGATTTTAACTATTCTTTGTGTATTTTTAATTGAACTTAAGCTACATATCCTTCAAAATTGTTTATTTTGGTACACGTAATTCTATTACCATTGTCCTAGTGGCGAGAACACAGTGCCACGTTATGTCATTTACAACACATTGTGAATGTGAATTGTTAATGCAAATCCCAAATCAGGCGAAAGGTGGCGCTAAAGTTCCGCACCATCAGTTATAGGTGGCTATGCACGAAGCGAGTTCGACACATGACATGTTACAGTGTAAGGCAACAGATGGCGCAGTGTTGGAGTTACTGTCACACCCCTGACAAAATTCAACAACTATCTTTCTAGGAGCATGGGAAAGCATATTCATCTGAGGTAGGCAGCTTTGCCAACTTAATGGACTTTTCGTTAGATATGACGAATATTTGTGAATAGAAGTAGGATAACACGAGTGAGCCAACTTACTTTTAATTCATATGACGCTTACAAGCTGACAAACCCACATACTGGTGAAGCTAATAAAAGCGTGCTAAAATATAAAAATAAGAACGAAATATAAAATAAAAATTAAAAAAAAATTAAAGAAAGAATAAATCACATAAAACAGTATAGAAAAAAATGGAGTCAAGTTAATTGACTCAGTACGTCCCACACATAACAGTTGCAACCAAATCATCGCCCGCCTGTCGTCAAAAAACATCCAACACAAAAACTAGTAAATAGTTTCCTAAATCTCTCCGTAGGAACTAAAACGACACAATTAAGCTTCAACTGGACGAAACTAAACAATCAGGAACCCCCAAATTGCTTAAAAACGAAGTTTGAGCTATTTTTATATTTTTAGTTTTTTTATTATTGCTGCGCCGCAACTGACACGATTTTTGAAAACCATACGCATTTTCCATCCTTGCCGCGGTAATAATACTGTATCTAAATTTTATTAAAATTAATTCCATAATTTCCATGTTACTAAATTCAGAACGATCTAAACCAATACCTACCCCTACCAATACGAAGTCCCTTGATTTCTGTAATAGCCAAGGCAATGTTCGGATGGACCTAACAAACGTCTATTATGCCGCTAGGTCTTTCCTTCACAGGTCAATGGTCACTATTATAAATGGAAATTTTTTTTGAGTTTTTCAACCCCCCACCCCCTAACCACCCCAATTTCACTCCCACCCAAAAAAAAAGAAAAAAATGATCAGAAACCCCTAAAACGCCTAAAAACAAAGTTTGAGCTATTTTTACATTTTTAGTTTTTTTATTATTGCTGCGCCGCCACTGACACGATTTTTCCAAAACACACGCGTTTTCCATCCTCGCCGTGGCAGTAATACTGTGTCAAAATTTCATTAAAATCCATTCGATAATTTTGGCGTTACGCAATAAAGAACGATCTAAAACAACACTCGGATGTATACATCACAAATTATTCTAAGTCCCTTGGTTTCTATTATACATAAGCAGGGCAATGTTCGGATGGAAGTGAAATAGCTTCTGAAGATGCCATCCACTCGTGGTGGCGAAACGTCAAGCTTTAACGCTAAACGACGCCGGCCTAAAAACCCAAGAACCACAAATTCATTGGACGATGGCCGCGAAAGCCTTACACAGTATATTTTTTATCAAAGTTGTAACTTTTTTACTAATTCCAATAACTGACTTTTTGTTTTAATTTTTGGCGAAATTGTGATATTCGGTTTTGTAAGAAATTCAATAATCTTAGCTTTTCGAAACTAAGTGTTGAATATTTTTCCAATAACCTCGAACATTTAGATAGACATTGTACGGAAATGATAGCCTCACCTATGAGTTCAACTATTAATGTAAAAATCATTTCAGTACTAACCTGGACAGAGAACGGTCTGGCAATAAGGGTTTTTTAATGTATGAGCACGTATAAATGTGGTTTTGGGAGACCAAATTTTCGAGTTTTTTTTTTAGTAATGAGCATATGGGTTCCTTAATAACTTCAGCCTTCCATAATTTGCATTTAATGATGACGTTGTTTTATAATGGCCATGAATATGCATGATAATTTTATGCCGCACTACCTGCAATGAACAATTCCAATGCCACGTGGTAAAATTATCATAGATTTAGTATATTTCTCCGTCTAATCTTGTAATTTATTTACCACAAGCGAGTGCCTACAATAAATGCTCCATGCTATCTTGAATTCTCGTTATTTTAAATGATGGCTGAAAGAAATTACGTGTTTGCTTTCCTGTTGGAAAATTTGCGGAAAAGATTCCTCAAAGACTGCCTTTGTGAAAGTGTAATAGACGCAAAAGGACAAATCGGTCTAATGCAGTAGTATAATGTTTGCCTTTTTAAGGGTATTACTGCAGCCACGGAATTCATATAAATCACAGTGACGAGTGTGTGTTGAAGCATATTTGATAATGATATAAGAATTTACAAAAGTAGTGACCCAACTGAAACTAACTAATCTACTCCGAGGGCTAATTCCCCTACCGGCATTGAATTGCACTATTGGCTCTTTGGGGAAACATCAAGAAAGTGATTTCCACCTTACCCAAGCATCATCATCATAGTCACAATGTCTTAACAGACATGTTGTGAACTCGTAAAATACATTAAGTCGGAGCTAGAGTATTGTCGACACGAATATTTTCAATAGTTTTGAGAACTGTAGCTTGCCATCGTTCGCGATTTACTGTCAATTTAGTGGCGCTCTTGATACTCATATCCAGCAACTGTTTCGTCGTATCCACCCAGCGTGTAGGGGAACGGCCACGGCGCCGCCCACTCGGGGCATGACCCTGAACCACACGTTTCTCCGTATTATCGCTTCTGTGTATATGTCCGAAGAATGCAAACATTCTCGTCGGCACAATGGAGGATAGATAGTCTCTTTGGATCACCGAGCTCATCTAGTATGGAAACGTCAGTTTGATGGGCGGTATAAGGAACTCTCAGCATTCTCCTCCATGTCCACATTTCAAAAGCATCTATGCGAGCTCGATCTGCCAGCGACATTTTTGTAGCTCTAGTGATGTTATGGTCACGCCATATTTTAGTAATCCTTGCCATGACCACACGTGCCTGTTGAATGCGCCGTCGAATCTCATTTTCACAGCTACCCGAATTGTCGATCAAAGAACCGAGGTATACAAAACTTTGAACTACTTCACAACGGCCTATTGACTTTATTTCTCGATGATTATCATGCTCTCTATCTACGATCATAACCCTGGTCTTATTGTAGTTAATACCCAGACCATACGCTGCACTATGTTGTTCTAAGATGTTTAATAGAGCTACTAGTTCTTCCTGAGAAGCTGCAATAAGGGTTGTATTGTCAGCAAATCTTAAGTTGGATATTTTGCTTCCGCAAATAGTTACACCGCCATTCCAGTTGTCTAATACCTGTCTCATCACAAATTCAGAGTAAATGTTAAACAACATCGGAGATAATACACATCCCTGACGAACTTCTTTTCTGGTTGCAGTTTGACTAGAATGGTTACCATCAATTCTTACAGAAGCCGAATTAGACTCGTAAAGTTGCTGTATGAGAAACACTAGGTGATAAGGAACTCCCATAGAGATGATGATTTCCCACAGTTTAGTCCACTTTACGTTATCAAACGCCTTAGAATAGTCCACAAAGCAGATAAAAACAGGAAAATAATGCTCTCTGGCTTTTTCAATAATTTGTCTTAAGTTTAAGATCTGTTCACGCGTACCGCGTTCTTCCACGAAACATGCCTGATGCGCCTGAGAAATTTGCCAGCCAATAAAATCCTCCAAACGAGATTGTAAAATATATAGTAGAACCTTACTTGCATGAGAGATTAACGAAAGTAGGCGATAATTGTCTGGATTTATTGGAGATCCCTTTTTATGAAGTGGAACAAAAATTGATGTGCACCATTCATCTGGCCAAACACCGGAGGGCCAGACACTCTTGCAAATATTATGTAAAAGAGAGATGCCGTCGTCACCCAAGCATTTTAACGTTTCGACAGAAACAAAAACAATTCTTATTCGAATCAGCAATGTCGTGGACTAGGGACACCGTGGCTGATGCGATTCAGGACATGTTCCAAACAAGGACTGTCACATCCTTGAGCTCACGCCTCACTTTGGATAAGGTGAAAATCACCCTCTTGATAAAAGTTGCATTTTGTAGGTAGGTCTCAAACATAGACCATGTTAGAATATAAGACACTACATTGCATTCAAATCAAAAGTGAGAGAAGTTTGATCGTACTTTGCTTAGGAATATGGGCAATTCTGATTAAATTGAGCAGCAGATCGTGATAAAATATAATGCGAATTTATTTAAAATATTCCATATCCTTGATACCACAATGAAATGCTTAGAATAAAATACCCACAAAATAATATAGAAGAGCATTACTTGTTTGGAACAGCAAGCTATTCAGCTAAATCATGCACAAACTTTTTTGTCTTGTTTGATCTCAGAAGATTAATATATGTTGTACGTATAGGAAATGGAAACTCCCTATTCCTGTGTCACTGCGGAGGGCCATTAAGCACCTTTGGTTATAAACGCTACAAAAAATGTATTTTCGATTGTATAGTGCATCACATACAGTGTTAAATGATTTAATATCGTAACTGCTAGAACCCTAGTATTCATACGGCTTGCCTTGGATCATAAGTTGGAAGCTGTTTCTGTCTTATGATCTAAAAATGTTATCAACGTGTTTTCTTATTTAATTTACTCCAAATTTACTCCCGGTAAAGTACTGTCTTCAGCTTGTGAGACGAATGATAGCTTCGATTACACACATAATCATAAAATAGAGCATAATCGAAAAGTGGATTTCTAAATATTTCTCCACCGCAGATAGCATCAGAAAGAATATCACCAGTAAAGTAGGCCAAAAAAGCACTATAACAACAAAAGGTGTTATACGCGTATATCAAAACATTATCATTGTTGAGTCAACGACTCGATACCTTCGTTTCAATCTCAAGTGAGAAGGAATGTGGACAGTGAAAGGAATCATGGGGCACTAAGAAACCATGTATGTATTACCATTAGTGGGCGTCAAGTTATTGTCACATGGTTATAAATTACGTATGTAAATATTCATTGGGTCGAGCCTAAAATAGTATATCTATATGAGCCATCATGTACATACTTTCAGTTTCTACCACACTAACGGCTGCTCTTATAGTAAACACCGATTTGAATCTTAACGATTTTTAGGCAGGAAGAACAACCTTGTGGATTGTAGTTGGTCTTACTTTGTTTTCTAAGTTCAGATTTCGTAATAAAAATACAGTTTCTGCTAAGCCTTTCATTTTTAAGGCATACTGTCAAAATTTATATTGGCCTAAATTATACGCCCAAGTGAAATCAGAACAGTGAGAAAAAAGGGATGCGGTTCAAGAAATGCGGCAGGACTAAAGACAATAATATTCGAACCCATGTCCCATAATTATTTTTTAAATAAATAAAACAGGTCAATAATAGGTGAATCGTTGTGAATAAACTGTGAAGGTACAGTCTCCCCAGCTGTCCTTGCAGAATATTCCAGTTCGTCCAGTGTGGTCGGAGGATTGGGTGAATCGCAAATGTCGCGACTCATCCAATCCTATACGTTTTTATTTGGCGATAAATCGGGTGATCGTGGAGGCAGGGGAGCACTCTGACCTCAGCTTCCTGTAGGAACCTCATCGACACATCTCCGATGCCTTGGACATATGGAATAGCAACTAAATAGCGTCTGAATGAAGAATAAGTTTTAGATGCGTTCTGGAGAGGGGCCAGCTGAGCTGCGCACACATTTTTAATGCGAATGTCCCTTTTTTCTGTTTTTTTTCCGATTTTACAGAGAAGTATACATGTTTCAAAATAAAAAAATAATTTGGATGAAGTGAATTTGATTAAAAGCTGCGCCAGGAGGAAGCAGCCTTTGTCTTTTTTTGAATTCTGGTCTTAGGAGGATAATGCTACGCCAAAATTGATTCCTGCATTGGACAGGCAGTTACAAAAAGGGCATATTACTGTCTCATCTTTCTGATCACATTCCTTGTAAAGGGGTACATTATTGCTTAACTTCTATTTATACTTCAACTCCAATAATGTTATTCTCTGGTGAGCTGGTAGCGCGAACTTGTTGCCTGAACATGGATAGATAGCATTTTTTTCACAAGGGTCGGATTCATAGTCGATACTTAAGGGTCCCTCAAGTATTGAGGGACCCTTAATACTTGAGGGTCTCTTAAGTAAGGTTTTGTGTTTCGAAACCTTATTTGAGGGTCCCTTACGTAAGGTTCCCTTGAGTAATACAAATATCAACATGACATGTCAACATGACATTTCGTTGCAGTCAAGGCGATTTTGTAGGTTAATTTTGGAGTACGGTGTTGTCAGTTTCTGTCACATCCGGAAAAATGTCCGGCACAAAACACGAAATACTGGCACAAAACAAAAACGTCAAAATGCATAGGCATAGACATAACAAATTGACTTATATTTGAAATATGACAACGTTGCTGAATTAACTCCGCCGTCTGGTAGATGTCTAGAAAACAGATACACAAGGAAAGCCACACTTGAGGGTCCCTTGAGCAAACCTCAAGTAGCCCTCAATACAAGTATCCCTTGAGTAATACTTAAGGGATACTTGAGAAACGACTGTGAATACGAACCTTATACTAAAACACGTTTTCTAATACAATTATTCTATTAGAATCTTCCATCGGTTATAGTGTTTTCCTTGTCCTTTTTCGCTGCAATATATAAACATATATTTTCAAAGTAAATTCAGTTATCAAATGCACAACCACAAATTGAATATAATTTGGCAAGGAACCTTATCTTGGCATCTGAAATTAACTTGAGCTTTCCTCCACTAACAAGTTTAATAAGTTGTAGGTTGTTTTAAGTGGCAGCCAACTCGGCGCTACTAGGCTTAATAAAATCAATAATGCGTGCGTTATTAATATTTAATCTGTTAGGTACTTATGTGCTGAATAAAAATGAATGTTATTTTTTGTCAGAAAATTGTGCCTTCTTACACCAATTGGCGCCACAGGAATTCGGAGCAGCAAAAATTAATTGCATTAGTAATTTTTGGAATGATGTGAAAATGGCTTGCAATTATAGGAAATTATTATTATCTTACAGCACCCCCTTTTCAAAAACATGAACATCGGAAAATATACATCCTATTACATAATTTGGAAATGCTTCTGTCAGCTCTTTTTGTTGGGCCTCAAGGTTCTATAAAAATAAACCAAATTTATTCTTACCTTATATAAAATAAAATATATATAAAATAAAATGTTTATTTTTTGTTAATTTCCGAAAAAACTCTTCGATGCCATAATTTTTGAACTTCTGCTTTCTTCAAAAATCGTTACTGGGCAGAGGCTCTGAGTTTAAATGTTATAAAAACATACCTTCATTCACACACCATGAGTGAGCGGGGAATAATTTGTTCACGGAAATTTTTGAATTTGGAGATAATACGTTTTTTTTGACAGAATTTGAAGAAAACTTCATTTTTGAGCTAGACAAAATATTTTGCTCGAATAAAAAAAACGATTACGCTAAAAAAAACCTACCCAAATATTGAGTTTGGAAACATACTTGTGGCCTTATTAAAAAATCGTATTCTACTTTTTAGGGAGTGGTCAAATTAAGGAGCTGAGGAATGTATGAACATTAATATTTTTTCAATTAATTATTACTTTGATAATTTTTAATTGATAAAAATAATTTAAACTGTTAGTAGTTGTATCTCAGAATCAAAATGAATGTCTGTGTCTGAATTACAAATAAATAATTGCAGTTGATGGAAATACGTCCAAGACCTGTAGCAATTTTGATTCGAATTTCCTTTTAACATCATTATCGGAGTTTCAAGACCACTATGTCTCTGTCGTGTTATCTAGTGCTTTCCCTGATATGGATTCTCTAATTGACAATACGTCAAGATGGACGTAGTCTACATACACGACTGTCTGTTTGACTTTCCTGTTTACAGTTGCCTCATGAGGTGTGCCACTTCGCTTGTATTTGCGGACATTCTTTCAAGTTACGTTTAGTCGGAATTCTTGTCATGAAATTGTATACTTTTACATGAAGTGGATTGGCGTGATTAGAACCGATGAAATGATGTAAAAAATGACGTCATGTAGCTCATTTTCTTATTTATTCATTTATTTCACTATTCAGGGATACAACAGACACAAGACCTACAAGTGTATTCACAAATCACAAACATTGATACGAAATATCGCAAAACATACAAACTAGACTTACAAATGAAATAACTAAAACAACTTTTTAATACATACATACGTGAATCTACATTTTAGTATAATCTGCAACTCCTCAATACTACTACAAACAGCAAGCAATAGTTATAACTAAGTGTGAGCTAAAATATGTAAAATGATGTATAAATGTAGGTACGTTCAACTGTATTCCAAGCTTTCGGAAACTTATGATTTCATCATCAGGGCTACAATAGAATTTATAGCATGAGTAACAATCTCAAATAAGATGTTAAATACTTACAAAAGCGAGATTGATTCATAATGATGTTAAAAGGGAGAGACTTTACATAAATAGCACAATTTGTGTGGAAATAAATTCCGTGTCACGAAACATTGGAGTGATATTAAAAAGGACTTTTAAACATTTAATATATTCAGTTATTTATATTTATTTACATTTATAAAAATCAGATTTTTAATGTGTTTTAAATGTTCAAAGTCCTTTTACTTCCCACACCGATAGGTGAGGGGACTATTGTGATCGCCAAAATTTTCGATTTTGAGATAATACACTTTTTGGGCGTTTTATGATGTCTACATAACCAAAATCCACGTCACTCATTTCCGTCGGTCTGTCTATCGGTCTGTCTCTCGATCTGTCTGTACGTGTTTTTCTAGCCACGTAATTTCAGCAACCGCTGCATGGAATGTGATGAAATTTGGGTAGCGATATGCTGTGGGTCGTAGTAGGTAATGTTCCTGTAATTTTGGAAATTGGTGCATGGGCGGCGGAGTAGTTAGCAAAAAACAAAAAAAAAATATTGCTCAAATTTCGTTTTTAGGCATTTTAGGGGTTCCTGATCATTTTCTACTTTTTTTTGGGTAGGGGTGAAATTGGAGTGGTTGGGGGGTGGGAGTTGTAAAATTGAAAAATTGGTTGCTTTCAGTAGACTGTCTAGTGACCTCTGAAAGAAGATCTGGTGACATAAATAACTTTTTTAGGTCCATCCGAACATCGCCCTACCTATTACAGAAACCAAAGGACTTTTGTGGTGTAAACATACGAGTATTGCTTTAGATCGTTCTATACTGTATAACGAGGAAACGGTTGAATTGATTTTAATGGAATTTTGACACAGTATTACCACCGTGGCGAGGATGGAAAATGCGTATGGTTTTTATAAATCGTGCCAGTGGCGGCGCAGAAATAATAAAAAAACTAAAAATATAAAAACAGTTAAAACTTCGTTTTTAAGCGTTTTAGAAGTTCCTGATCATTTTCTGCGTTTTTTTGGGTGGGGGTGAAAGTGGGATAGTTGGGGGGTGGGGGGTTAAAAAACTGAAAAATTTGTTGTATTCATAATAGGCTGTCCAGTAACTTGTGAAGGAAGACCTAGCGACATAGATCACCTTTATAGGTCCATCCGAACACTGCCTAGCCTATTACCGAAACTAGGGGACTTAGAATTTTCTGTATACATAAGAGTATTAATTGCTTTAGATCGTTTTGTATTTTGTAACGTGGAAACTATTAAATTAATTCTAATGAAATTTTGACACAGCGTAGCTATAATCAAAAAACTAAAAATATGAAAACAGCTCAAACTTCGTTTTTTGATTTTTGGGGGTTTTAGGGGTTCCTGATCATTTTCTACCTTTTTTTGGCGTGGGGATGAAATTGGGATGGGGCTGAAATTGAGGTTGTTGGGGGGTCGTGGGTTGTAAAACTGAAAAGTCCGTAGTATTGATAATAGAAGGAAAGACATAGCGTATAAGACAATTTTAGGGGGAGGGCTGCCGATGATTTGGTTGCAAGAAGATCCCAGACTAAAGCTTCATGCTATGGGAAAATAATAAACTGGTATCACAGTAATGTGTGGGAAGTACTGAGGCAATAAACTTGACCCTATTTTTTAATATCAATCCATTGTTTCGTGACAATGAATTTGTGTTTCAACACAAATTGTGCTATTTATGTGAAGTCTCTCCTTTTTAACATCATCACGCATCAATCTCGCTAAATTTTGTATTTTACTTCTTATTTGGAATTGTTACTCATGTTCAAAATTCTATTATAGCCCTGATGATGGAATCATAAGTTTCCGAAAGCTTGGAATAAAGTTGAAAGAGTCCACCTATGCGTTTATGTGCCCCATTCCCAATTATTAACCATTTTGTTACCTAACTGGTTTTTGTTTCGGCAATGACTACTTCCGCTCTAAATGTAGATATATAAATATAGATATAGATAGCTGCATAGGCAAAATTGAACAAACCGCCCTTATACATATAGTGCAAAGAGATTCTGTTTTAGTTGAAGTTTTACTGTTTTGATTGACATACTATAGACGTCTACAGATAAATGTGCCAGACTCTGGAATGAGATATGAGCAAATGCAGACAATCACTTCTGACTTGTCACGTTTGTGAGCGTCACATGTCTTTTTTCTTTCTCTAATTACTAATTAACTAATACTAATATACATATATAAACATTAAAAAAATGCTAAAAAATGAAAATAATCAAAAAAATTATATAAAACTAATCAATTAATTTAAGTTTAGCTCAGACACGATTAAAATAAAGAAATTGAAAATCAACTCCAGATTTCTAAATAATTTGTATTTTGAGACTTTAGGACAACAAAAAATAACGAAAGTTTGAATTGTAAAATAACAGGCAATATTGCCGCTTCATGCGGCTAGCCCTTATTTTTGAGGGAAAAACCAATGAAGTGAAGGTTAGAATAATAACCAAAACTCGCCAACTCATTGTGAGTCACGAATCGCCAGCTATTCGCCGTCAACTCGGTTTTGATATCGCCACTTTGGCGGAAAATCGGCACAGCTGCGAGCGCGTGTTCTAGAGAATGGAAGGTGGGAGGTAGATGATACCATGTTTTCTTTTCAACCTCTTAAAGGCTAAGTCATTCTCTCGGCTACCTGCGTCCGATGATGCGTTTATATCGGCATTATAGACTCCGGCTTGCCAATCGTGTATATGAAAATGAAGTTTGTGCAAAGAACTAAACGGTGTAGCTGAGAGTGTGGCTGTACACAAACGTCTCATATAAGCCGCAAGGTTTTCCCCAGGCTTAATGCAAAGCGATGTGCTATTGTATTTTATTAACTATTTAGATCTATAACGTTACGTTACATTTAAATAGTAATCAACATATTATGATGTGGAGATGACAATACTTACTGTGTGACCAACCTAAATTGACCAGCGAAAAGAATTCGGTCAAAGAAGGTGAGGACGTTACCATAACTCTTAATAATTCTATCCTATTTCCTTATTTTACGACTTGTTTTTTTTATATATAAATGAAATGGCAAATCATTTATATTCACTTAATATCCTATTTATCATCTTCATAATTTTAGAACTGGCCAGTTGATCTCAGATCATAGCCGATAACATAAAAAAAAATCTTCTTCATAAGACTTATAACTACAACCGGGAACAGCAGATTTTATTCCCCACTCAGCATCGTGATTGGATAATCGCAGCAAACGATACTTAGTGTCCCTGTCATACTTATCTTTTCTATCCCTTCTTGAGATCGACATGATAATGATGCTAATGACGATTGCTACCTGAGGAAACCTCCCGCTACCCTTCCTCATTCCGCGCTGGTCAATTTGCGATGGTCACGCAATAGTTTATTGTTACCACAATCGATGGCACCAACGCCATATCGATCTCTAAGTGGTTGGGCACCAGATGAAGTATTAGGGACAATATTGCTTTTGTTCAGTTTCTTCTTCTTTAGTGCCATCAATTGTAATAACATGGTATAACGATAGTATAATTAATCATAAGTCATAGAATATAAGTATGTTTAGTTTTGTTGTTTCTTTGTTGGGGTATCAAAGCGTAGCCAACTGTAGCCGACTATTCTGACATGAATAGCTGTGCATCCTATTGTAATATAATCCGAGGAAACTCGATTCACTTACAGCGGTATTATCAAAGTACATAGTAAGTACATCTGGTGCGAAGACTCATATTTCCACGTATCGGAATACATTCTTTGTTTATCAAGGTATCATCAAAGCATATCTTACTCAGTGAAAGCCAATATTCATGTTTCCATCTATAGAAATTCGATTGTTTGAAGTTATTCATAAATACCACCCCTTGTCCTAACACTTACTTTCTATATCGTTAGGCGTATGTAAGTCCATATTTGTACCCTGTAGAAAATTTATAAGTCAGGATGATACGTTTACGGTTCTTTAGCCCCTCTTTTAAGTCGGCAAGAACTAATCCAATCTTAACGGAATTTTCGGGGTAATTAACTGTTGCGGGAGGGTTGAAAAAGTTCTATAGTAGGTATTTAGAAGTCGAAGTAATGATAACATAGTTAATCTTCAGGAATATTGTACTCTTACCCGTACCCTCCGTGGCTTCGAAAGTACCAATCTGATTTTAGTGACTTTACTTGCCACGTATAGGCAAAGGGGTCTTTGAGATTCGCTCCAGTGGCATCAGAGTAATCATAAAAGAAATGAAGTCAAGTTGACTGACTCAGTACTTCTCACACATTATGATGATACTATAATAGTACCTTAATTTCTAGCATGAAACTATAATCCGAGATTCCCTTGCAACCGCTAGGTCTTTCTTTCACAGGTCAATGGACAGCCCATTATGAATACAACCAATTTTCTACTTTTACAACTCTCCAATTTCACTCCACCCAAAAGAAGTAGAAAATGATCATAAATCCTTAAGCCTAAAAACTAGGTTTGAGCTGTTTTTATATTTTTTGTTTTTTATTATTACTGCGCCGCCACTGACGATTTCTAAAAACTATACTCGTTTTCCAACCTCGCCAAGGTAATAATCCTGTGTCAAAATGTCATAAAACATAATATAGAACTAAAGCTATACTCGTATGTTTACATAAGAAAATGTCTGTAAGGGCAAGGCAATGTTCGGATGGACCTAAACAGTATATTATTCCGCTAGGTCTTTCTTTCACAGGACAATTTATCATGAACACAATAAATTTTTCAGTTTTACAACTCCTCACCCTCCAACCATCTGATTTCCAAAAAATGATCAGAAAACCTTAAAACATATCGCGACCCAAATTTCATCACAACCCATGCAGCGGTTACTGAGATTACGAGGCTAGACAGAATCCAACAGACAGACCGACAAAAATGGTTGACGAGGATTTTCGTTATGTAGACATCACAAAGCGCCCGAAAAACGTATTATCTCAAAGTTGAACATTTTCGAGATCACAATACCTATCGGTGTCGGAAGCAAAAGGAGAAAATTGTTTTTAAATAGCTTTAGTGTTTAAGAATTTTTGTGATCCCTCTTATTGTGTTGAGGGGAAATTTGAAAGGACGGGAAGTATATAGAAGGCGGGTGGTACCAGTTAAGCATTCTCAAACTTCATCTTTTGAAGCCTTCCATTGGCATTTTTTGTGGGCGAAACTAAAATGATCCTCTTTACTTCGTTATTGATGCGTTCCGCATTTTAGATTTTGTTATGCGTAGATTTTTTTTTAAGTTAACAGTTAAACCGCAACAACCACGTGGGATTATTGGAGGTGTAGATGACAATATAAAACAGTTGTGTTAAATGTTGATCGCCATTTGAAATATATTAAATTTTAATAAATTTCAACACCTTATCAGTTTGGTGTAGGAATCTTTCTTTTATGTCGCTGGATAAGTTTTTGGATCTTCTCGCATCTAGGTAGAAGATACATTCCTTGAACATGTGTGCTACTGTAACGCGTTCATTACATGCTAGACATTTATGGAGCTTCTCTATTCTCGAAGATGTACTTATGTATGTGTCGTCAGAGTGTGGTCTATCCGCAGACATGACATAATTATCTGCTCTCTTCGATTCGAAGGTAGGGTTAACTTTGTTGTAGCATCCAGGACTATTTCATGTAATTTGCTTTGTTTTTCTTGCCATAGGTAAGGTGGTCTTTCATAATTTGTTTAACATCTTCACAGGGACTGCTGATATGTTCGGTCGCTGTTATCGATACTCCCCTGTCTGCTTTTTCATTGCCCGGATTCCGATGCGTGATGGTACCCACAGGAATTTTATATTTTTGCAGTTTACCCTAACTGGTGCAGAGTGTCTTATTTCGTTCTAGTGAGAATGTGGTTCTTCTTCTACAAGCTCCATCTCTTAGCGGAGGTTGGATATTATCATGGCAATCCTGACTTTGTATGCATCAGCGGCTCTAAACAATTAATTTAACGTCATTCCAAACCAATCCCTCAAGTTTTTTGCCAAGAGGTTATTCGTCTTCCTTGGCTTCTCTTGTCCTTCATTTTTCATTCCATAATGTTTTGTAGTAGTACATATTTGGGTCCCCTTATAACATGACCGAGTTTTTTCTTTTGAGAGTATTAATTATTTCTTCCCGTTTTTGTATTCTCTGTCGTAGTTCCACATTTGAGACCTTATCAGTCCAAGAGATCCTCAGCATTCTTCGATAACACCATGCATTTTCCGAAAGCTTCCAGTCTATCCATTTCCACCTTCTTAAGCGTCCAAGCCTCGGAACTATACAGTAGAGGCGAAAAAACACAATACCTCAGCGTTCGCTGCAGAAAGCTTTCTTCAGTTTTACAAATGCAGTTCTTGCACTCTATAATCGAGCTCTTATTTAATGACGTTGACCGACAGTTTCGGTTAGCCAAGTTTCTGAATAATTTTCCTTACCCGCTCTATTGGCGCTTTGTCTAGATTTCCGATTGTGTTGTTATCTTTTGTGAAAACCATGAATTTGGTTTTTTATAGATTCATGGTCAGACCATGAGGATGTGGTTGCGGGGATATAACTGCTTCATGCCTTCCAGTGCAGTCGAGGAACTAGTGATTACTAAATAGTTGGAGTTCTGTGCAACACTAAGGGCTTGTTTGATGGCTAACAGTTCTCCAATATAGAAGCTACATTGTTTTGGAAATGAGGAAGATATTTTTTGATTGCTGGAAATCACGGTATACCCGACCCCTGTTGTTGACTTCGAAGCATCTGATGAGATTTGATAATGCCTTTGTATTTGTTGTATATGAGCTTGTGGTTGGTTTCAGCTTTTGAGTAGCTTTTAAAGGTGGTATCAGAATTTGGCAGTGATCGCTTTCAAGGCGTAGGGTGTGTAGAACAAGGGGTGACATCGAGGAAGTGATCGGTGTTAAAGTTCTTTCAGCTATTTGCAAGTGTTTAATGTGTAAGTTCCATTTTTTTCTTAACTAACGCTCATTCTTGGGCACATTCAAATTTTTTGTTCAAAATGTTTGATGTAACTTGGAAATGGATAGGAAATACTCTGTCAAATGACTAACGACTTGATGCAGTTTTGTTAAGCTACGTTACGTTGCGTTACGGCCAGGACCGAATAAGCTTTATTTTAAAAAAAAATGATCCATGGACGAACGGAGAAATTACCAAAACTTGAAGAATACAGAAAATAATCAAACTTAGTTTTTAGGCATCTTATAAGTGTCTGCTAACGTTCCCCAAAAAACATTTAAATGATAGTGTGGTGGAAAGAAGGTGTATCAAAAAAAAATCACAAAAGGTTCTTTATAAAAGTCTGGAGCTGGTGATATTCTCTTATTTTGAAATCTGATATAAAGGGGTCATAGTAATCCTTTAGGCTTTTACGTTAACGAACTTGGCGTTAAAGCATTTTTTTCGATTAAAATAATACTACCTACAATTATTCTCGCTTGTGCTTGTATCAGAAGTGTCTAACTATCGTTATTAATGTTTGAATGTTTTGTTGCAACCGGATTTCAAACGTGACTCACAACGCTTTGTGTTACAAGAGACAGAAGTAACTTAATTACTGAAATTAATCGCAACCATGCGGTTGAGGAAAAGTGTGCTGATTTGGATCATACAACAAGTAACACTTTTACTGTTGAGAATAACGAAACCGATTCCGAAAGTGACGAATATAGAAAATGAGAACAGGAAAACACCTATACAATATTATGTTACTATACAGTTATGTGAAATCATGACAATTTCCGCAAATACAGCAAGAGGTAAGGGAACATAAGTTTGGATAGGTGACACCAGTGACACGATTTTTGTAACATGGTTTTACCAAAAATGTGAATCTCTCACTCACTAACTTTGTACGATTGGCAAAGTTGGGTCTGGGGTGCGAAATCTCCAATCCAACTGATGGTACATATGGGCAAACCCATCAGTTAAAAAGAGACACCCAACCGATTCTACATCCTACATTTCCACTACCATCACTACCAGGCGCAGTAAGAAAGCAGTTTCGGAGCGAGTATATAGCATGCAGCCAGCTTATCAGTATGGTTGTATCAAGATTTTGGCATGACAATCGTCAAAAATCGCTAATCTTTGGCAAGAATGAATTAAAAACGCCAGAAATGGCGACTTCACGGTTGTGAATGTCAAAATAGTTAAAACCGATATTATGCGGGTAAGGGGTCTGACATACGAAACTGCAAAAATATGTAAAGCAAAAATTATCCTATGATTAGCCTGTGATCAAGGTCATATTTATTATAGAAACTAAGTACTATTGAGATCCTGTTGGACTCCCAGGCCGCGAAAAGTCTTCGGACTGCGAGGAGATCAAACCTAGCTTATAGGACTGTTTCAACACTCTCAGCCGCACTAGATCGCAACGCTGTACATCTCAGTTGGGTACCAGGCCATGAAGTTATTAGTGGCAACGAGTTTACATAGAGTTGAAAATACATAAACAAGTATTTGTTTGTTTTCCATAATTATCTCTTCTTCGGAAACTGCGGTCTGTTTCAACTATATACAGCATGTGACGTCATAGTTACGCAGGTTCTTAGTGTACGCATTATCATCTGGTTGGCTGGTATCAAAATTCTCATCAGTAGCGTGGATGATGGATGGAGTTGCGGAAAATCGTTTGGTGATTGTTTGTGTGCTAGTCATCTTGTGCGGTTTAATTCTAATACTTATTTTTTTATTTTTCCTTGTTGTCATTGTATGGTTTTTTCTATTTTAATGTATATATATTTGCCAATATGGGCGATTATTATTATGCAAATTCGAATTGAGAAACCAATTGGTACGCCTCTGACTGTAAGCAAAGTCATCCGCCATATTCTCTGTGCCAGTACCTACGTCATTGATTGTGTCACGTCACTAAAAAAAATTAAAATGGCGGGTACCTTTTTAGTGAGAATACGGTCAGTATTACTAAAATGGTTAACCTCTCCTAATCATAAGATGTATATTTGCTAGGCTCAAAATTATAAGAATAAGAAAAGTGTAATTAATCTTTGTTTGCGTTGAACTTTCCACCGAACCGATATTGAAAAACTGGTAAACAGATACATGCTTGACCGTGTCGAAAAAATCAAATACGTGCATTCTTCTTTATTACCCAAATCTATCTTTAGTCAACGTTAGCCTGCATCTACTTCTTCAATTCATTCATTTGCCTATAATTAAGATCCCATTAATGATGGAAGCGTAGCAGTCTTTAAGTATTTTGCGCGAAAAACATGCTACGTACCTATTATAATGAACATCGTTACAACCCGTTCACACGATGTGGTCAAATCACCATTTCGGTAATTTTAACGAATCGGCGCAAACCGAATGATATGTTCACACAGAAAACGGATTGACAGCCGATCCCAGGTTTTCGGTTCATTTTTGAACATGTTTTCTTGCGAATGGACGTAATTACAATTATAATTTTGTATTGGTATCGTCGAAGGAGGCGTAGATTACTTAACAGAAATCTTTGGATTCACCCAAGTCATTTGGGTTTTTATACCACCGATTAGGTTTTATTCCCGAATCAGCTTTTCCGTTTTCGGTGACAATACGCGACCGAAACCACGAAATTGCCGTAGGCATTTCGTAGGCTCACCGTGTGAAAAATTACCGAAACGGTGATTTGACCGCATCGTGTGAACAAGCTGTTGTTGTGCATGACATGTATAAGGGATGTTTCATATTTCTATAGACTAGGTAATTTACAATTTAAATAATTTTTTTAATGAGTAATCGACTGCTTCCAATAATTCTTCATAGGAAATGAATAATGTAAAATATATTTGCATTCATCGCTCTTTACTGAGCTACAATTAAAACCACATCTGTTGAAAGATACTTTTCACTAACGCTTCGGCCTCCGCAGCCTCTATATAGTTAGTTAGTTAGTTAGTTTTATATATAGTAAAAATATTTAAAAAAATATATGTTTTATTTATAAGTAATATTGATCTATAACGTCGTAAAGCGTCACGAAGCAACTTTTGCTTTATTAAGCGGGTAATTTTAAGATCTTGAAGAACATACAAAATTGAATGTTGCACTACTGATGAATGAGAACCTAGAACGTTAATATCTTTAAGATCACGACAATGCTTGCCTTATTGCTTGAATATTGTGACCGTGTGGTAACTTTAATGCTAGGTAAATCGTACCCGGATCAATATTCAAAAACAAACGATAAAAAACCTGAAAAAATATATATCCCACTCTTTAATTTAGAGATCAGACTTTTCCCTGAATCATATCCAACACAGTGTGTTTCGTACTGAGTCTGAATCTACTAATCAATTATAGAAATATAATCGTGATTCAATTTTTATTTAATTCATCACGAATATCACAATTGCGGAATTCACCGAATTCATATTTAATAGACGGGATATGACAAATGTTATATTGGTGTGACTTCAAAGCCTCTCCAATTTAGAATCAAATAACTAAAACTAATTATCAAACTGGTTTGATAATTAGTAATAATTAGTTTTGGTGGTGGTGGTTTTAATTATGGGACAGTAAAGGACGATCAGTGCGCAGGATAATATTGCATTTATGTATTTGTATTTGTTGCTATTATATTTCTATTTATATTCATTTCTCTTCTTCCAGGTATGTGTCTTATCCAATGAGTGTACTCCCAAATTTAAAGGTATGTAATAAAAGCAGTCATTATTTTTAAATACTCAACTGAGTGAAATTATTATCAACCTGAATGATAGCGACTCATCTGAATCTGATTTTGACTTTTTCTTTACTTCCTCATTTTGTGTTATTAAATTGTATGTTTGAATGGCATTTATTCTGCATTTTATAGAATTAATATCTATTAGAAATCTAAAAGGCAACCACGTTTGGTTTTCTTCTTTAGGGTTAGTACGGCGCTGGATGGTTCTGTCCTCAACATCCTGCATGCAGCACTGCGGTATATATATAATAAGTGTTTCTTGGTCATTGAACTTTAGGAGAGAATCCTGCTCTGAAATTTACAGCCGGGTACATCTTGAACGTCTTTACAAAACATATATTTAAAAAAATACATAATATTCATAAACAAGTACATCAGATGAATGAACGACTACATTCATTTTGCGCCGCCAATGTGAGTTGTTAATACAATGAAAGGTGTTCATCTAGTTAAGATTGTTGTGCATTGAGTTAATGGACTATGCTGGATCCATCTTTACTGTTTTATTTGTACGATTAACCGAAATACATGTGCGTGTTCTAACGTGTTTTCTGAAATTTCATGATGGGATTCAATCAGTGCCTTAGTATTCAATGAAGCAACATATACCACTTATTATTTCTATTATTTGGTGTTCATGAAATATTCGCAACAGAAACAGAAAATATTTCTTTATCTATACAGTCATAGTTTAATGTTGGTTATTTTATTTTCCGTATCATAACATAAATGTTGAACAAATTGTCGACGATCATTGACCCTATGTACAAAATATGAATATAATAATATGGAAAACGTATTGCGAATTTTAATGATCACAGAATCTGCACATATATTCAACCAATGTTTCACTCTGTTAGTATAGAAATTAGCTCTACATGTACCGCTATGTTCAAAGTTCTTCTGGAACTATTCTCAATTCGCTCAACAGGCCTGCATATGGTGAGATACCTATTAATCATAATCGAGATTATAGAGGAACTGTGTCAAATGTTTTATAACATCTGAATGAATGCACAGATTTTGTAATAGACGTACCGTTATAAATATGGTGCTCGGATTGAGTTTAGGCCAAGCGCCGAGTAACCGACCAGTAAAGCTAAAAGTTAATAACATTGGTAGTGTTAAGCTTTTGAATCGGTATATTATCCGTTTATTAAACCCTCGGAATTGAATGTTTCATGAAATATATACTATGTATGATATCTAAAAGCCTTTTACTTTACATATCCATAGGCGGTGAAACTTTGACTAGGTTTCCAAAAATGACGGGAAAAGTATCTTCTAAACTAATGCTAAACCCACTATGGACGTACTCGGAAAAAAAAGATGAATTAAAATCTGCAAAATATACAGGGTGTCCCATTTAAATTAAAAAAGTTGACGGTACTTCCGGTTAAACCGGAAGTACATTAATAGCTAACATAATGTCTTCGGATGCACTAGACGTCACTACACTTGCCTGCAAATTTTCAGCAATATCACTCTTTCCGTTCCAAAGTTATTTGCTTGGTTCCATACTTTATCCCAACCCTGTATATCTGACTTCCTCAGTACCATGATCACTTCAGATTCAAAAACAACAGTAAAATTTTCAAAGGCAGCTGAATTTTTAAACCCAAAAATATGTTTTATGGTAAACCTTTGGACCAAATGCTTCCCAATGAGCTCCTTTAAAAAACTCAAATACTATTAGCGACTAGAATAAACTACCTAACAAACATTGTGTAAATGAATAATAAAAAGGCAAAATAAGTTTCATAGAGAAAAATTTTTAAAATTGGCAAAATTAAATTATAAACGTTTCCTAAGTTTCAGATCACATTAAACATTCTTAAAAAAATTGCGTTTTTCACTATTTTTTAAAGTTTTGTTGTTCTATACTGCAGTATGTTACTTTTTTGCGACTAATATCAACAAGGATACATGATTTTCATTAGTTTTTAAAGAATTGTGATAAGAGACGTTGTTGCTTTGTACTTGATGATGCGCTATGATCAAAACATCCCCAAACGTCAAAGGGCTACCAGAAGATGCCGGAGAAAGAAGCGACTGCCAGTGGGATTCGAACCCGCGCCTCCGGAACTCTGGTCCGGCGCTCTCACCAGCTGAACCATGGCAGTCATGGCAATCCAGCCAGCGAAGCGCCCCAAGAAGCATCGAATTCTCTTCATGGTCTCTGACGGCCCCACCCCACTATCTTCTGGTAGTACGGAGCAGCTCGTATCTGTGCATAGAAGGAAATCTGTTGGGTCAGCACAGTAACGATTATTTTAGGACATACGCAAAGAATTTAGAAGACTAAAAAATACAGAATTATTTATACCTCATTGCTTACAGTTTTTGAGGTATTGGGGTATTGCTTAAAAGATTAGGCTTACAAAATTAATTTTTTATATATATTTTTTGTTTTTTGGCTGCCGTGAAACTAGTCGAAACACTTTTCTGGGGTTAATATGTGGGTAATACCGACTCCATCTACTTGACTGTCATCTGATATAATAAAGCATTTTCAGAAAGCAAAGTTGCTTCACTGGATCTGACAGACTCTAATTTACAACAAAATAATTGGTGATAAACAATTACTCGCAATCTGCCGAACATCACGATGTGACTTTCGCAAAAACAAAATTGTCCATAATTAGATAGTTGCAGTAAGTGGATATTAAAAAGGCATTGTGGCTGAGAAAAAAATTGAAAAAACGAGGAAGAGGTTAATTGGAGATGTTTCAAGACGTAATCACTGCTTACTTTGTGCCATTATAGCTACGTTTCTAACAGAATAGACATTACTCTAAAATATGAGCTTCAAACACGAATTTTGTTTAGTAATAATAGCTTTTATTGAATTGATACAAGTGCGACTTATTGCCACTTAAAGAAGCTAAGCAGCTTATTCATTAAGCATTTAGTTGTTTGAAAAGATGAAGTCAAATTGGTTGACTCATTTCTTTCCGCTCAGTCTCGTTTTTCCTACAGTTCAACCAGTTTCGTTTTCCTAAGACATCATTCTTCATTAGAATAAGGTTATATTATGACATCCCTTCGTAACTAGTATTTCCCATTACTAAAAATATGCCGAAAGATACCAAACTATGTTATTAAAAATTAGTTTTTGTATCTGTTGTTTATGGATATGCATCCACATGGGTGCAGAAAATGCCATAGTTTTTATTATGCCATCTGTGGGTGATATATTAAATGAAATTAAATATATAGTAATGTAATATTTGTAATATGGTCACGTATTAGTGCTTGCTTGCCAAACAGTCGTCTGTTTCATTATCTTAACTGAATGTAAAAAGTTTCAGTTTTCGCGTTATTGATGAACATTCATGTGCAGAAAATTTGATATATTTTTTTAAATGGAATCCTGAACTTGTATACTGAATAAACCCGAAAAAGGTGACAATAGATAGTGGAACAGGATTTTCGAAAATAAAACTAAATTGTTCCACCTTTTTTCTTTGGAGGCAATTTACATGTTTAGCAATTCAACCACTTCCCAAAAAAAAGGGAAGTCAGAAATCTCCAAAACTATTAAAATATTGATTTAAAGGGGGTTTGATACTTCTCCAAAGGATAGACATGGATTCTTATATTATCTTAAGCATCAAAAAGGAGTCAATTTGATTGACTTAATAGATCTACTACTAAGGTTTCAAAATTGCATTGCATTCAAGTTAGAAGTGACGGGTTATGGGATTATTAAGGATAATAACTAATATTACTAATTACTAATAATATTATCGTTCATCCAATGCCCTATCCCCCCAAATTTGACCCCTGTCAAAAAGGTTAAAAATAATTAGGGACATCTAAAACACCAAAAAGCAAGGTTAGAGCAGTTTTGAGATTCTTAGTTGCTTGATTATTATTACGCCCCTGCTGGAACAATTTCTAAAAACTATACAATTTTAGTAATAATACAGTGTCAGACATTCTTTACAGCTAAACTAGTAGTTTGCATGTTACAGAGGATAGGATTATCGAGTGGATCTGTTGTATATCGACAGAAGTATACAGATATGTCTTTAAAGTCAACGTTCGAATAGCGCTGTAAAGTACAGAATATCACCAAAGTTTTTTAATATAATGGAAATTCCCTCACGAACATGAATAACATTTGTTCCGGACACATTTAGTTTACAACTTATTACCATGTTTTGTTCTTTTATTGTGTGGTGTATTTACCAATTTTTGTTAATATTTTTTAGGTCACTGTAACCTTTACTTCTTCTTTATCGATATTAAGTTATTATGTCGAAACTTTTGTTCCACAAACCCAGACCTCTATTTCTTCAAGTTTGATCACATAACTCCTGAAATTGAACAAAATAGGCTATTTCTGAGATACTTTTTATACTTCGATCATTAGTAACAGTAATATGGAAATATTTATTATTTTAATATTGCTCTTCCACTGATTATTATTTTAAAATAGGAATTGAGATATATTGCAATGACTTATAAAAACACAGCTTCGGCTAGATAGTGCATTCATACATCTCATACCTTTTCTGTCTCTTGGATATAATGCAGGCTTATAATTGAGTATTCAGTCACAAAGTACCATCAGTTTTTGACTGAATGAATCACAAAAAAATGGAGTCAAGTTGATTGACTCAGTACAGAACTATAATGATGATACCATTTTATTATTTTCCCATTGCATGAAGCTATAGTTTTAAATCCCTTGCAACCAAATCATCGCCCAGCCGCCCGCAAAAAACAACCAACACAAAAACCTCTCGTAAATAGTTTCTTGCGTCTCCCTCCTTAGAAGCTAAGACGCCACATTTTTTTTTCTGCGTGCTTCAACTAAACGATGCGAAATGATCAGGAGCCTCCAAACCATCTAGAAACAAAGTTTGAGCTGTGTTTTTATATTTTTAGTTTTTTATTATTGCTGCGCCGCCACTGACGATTTTTCAAAGACAGACGCGTTTTCCATTCTCGCCGCGGCACTAAATTTGGTGTCAAAATTTCATTAAAATCAATTCAATAATTTTCGCTTTACGCAAAATACATAGAACGAAATAAAGCAAAACTCGTATGTATACATCACAAAATTGGTTTCTGTAATAGGCAAGCCAATATTCAGATGGACCTAAAAAAGTGTAATATGCCGCGACGTATTTTTTTCAACAGGTTAATGGACAAACTATTATGAATACAACAAATTTTTTCAGTTTTACAACCCCTCACCCCCCAACCGCCCCAATTTCACCCTCACCCAAAAAAGTAGAAAATGATCAGGAACCCCTAAAACGCCTAAAAACAAAGTTTGAGATGTTTTTATATTTTTAGTTTTTTTATTATTGCTGCGCCGCCACTGAAATGATTTTTTCCAAAACATACGCGTTTTCTATCCTCGCCGCGGTAGTAATACTGTGTCAAAATTTCATTAAAATCAATTCAATAATTTTTGCGATACGCAATAGAATAATATATCGATCTAAAACAACACTCGTATGTATACACCACAAATTCTAAGTCCCTTGGTTTCTGTAATCGGCAAGGCAATGTTCGGATGGACCTAAAAAAGTGTATTATGCTGCTAGGACTTTCTCTCTCAGGTCAGTAGACAGCCCATTATGAGTACAACAAATTTTTCAGATTTACAACCCCCCACCCCCCCAACCACCCGAATTTCACCCCCACCCAAAAAAAAATTGAAAATGATCAGGAACCCCTAAAACGCCTAAAAACGAAGTTTGAGCTGTTTTCATATTTTTTGTTTTTTTAATATTGCTGCGCCGCCACTGAGACGATTTCTAAAAATCAGACGCGTTTTCCTTCCTCGCCAAAGTAGTAATACTGTGCCGAAATTTCATTAACATCACTTCAGTAATTTCAACATTATAAAATACAGAACGATCTAAAGTAATACTCGTATGTATACATCGGAAAATTCTCCAAGTCCCTTGGTTCCTGTAATACAAAAGGCAATGTTCCGAAGGACCTAAAAAAGTGTATTATAGCGCTAGGTCTTTCTCTCTCAGGTCAGTAGACAGCCTATTATGAGTACAACAAATTTTTCAGCTTTACAACCCCCTACCCCCAACCACCCCAATTTCACCCCCACCCAAAAAAAAGTAGAAAATGATCAGGAACCCCTAAAACACCTAAAAACGAAGTTTGAGGCATATTTGAAATTTTTCGTTTTTTGCTAATTACTCCGCCGCCCATGCACCGATTTTCAAAATTGTAGTAACATTACCTACTACGACCCTACACCATATTACCACCGAAATTTCATCAAAATCTATGTAGCGGTTACTGAGATTAGGAGGCTAGAAAAACGCCAACAGACAGACAGACCGACAGACAGACAGACTGACAGACAGACCGACGGAAATGAGTGACGTGGATTTTCGTGATGTAGGCATCATAAAACGCCCAAAAAGTGTGTTATCTCAAAATCGAAAATTTTCGCGATCACAATACTCCCCTCACCTATCGGTGTGGGAAGTAAAAATCTAGTACGGCTTTGGATCCTGTCTCCCTAAAATCTTCTGGTTCCATAATCCTAGACCTAAACCTAAATACGATTTCCTTGGAGTACGTTAAGCCCTCAAAACTGCATAGTATGTATATGTACCAAAACTACCAAGAACACATCACCATGCACATCAATAACCCCCATCCATTGCAGTCGCCATCTGAAGGGTTTATAACTTGTCGCCAAATCCACGTAGACAGGACGTTTCTTGTATATACAATATATACTTTTAAGAGTAATTTCAAACCCAATTTCAAATTTCAACGCCTGCTAAAACATCTGCACAATGTGATAAATATCAGGCCTCAGGACCTAAACTGTTGTTGAGACAATGGGATTTAAGATAGCCAGGTAGTCTGTCGGTCTTTATTTCTTCAGCGGATTGCACAAGGCTGTCAAGCTCGGCCCATTTGCGATTGGTTCCGCGGTCGCAGATGAAACGAAACAAAAGAACAAAAATGCCGCCAACGCGGTGTGGAATGTATTTGGATGCCACCAATGTCTTACGCAACCGAGGAGAAAGAAATAGAAAGGAGATCGATACAATACGATTATCGCCATATACCACCTAGATCTGGACCATCTTTTAGAAGGAGATACAGCTGACGTTTACGCAATATGCATACAGATGATATTAACGATGCTCTCTATTTCGAATATGGTGTTGTATTTGAATAACTCACTATTGGTTATAATAACATTAGGAGGCATTGATACTGGCCGTATACGTATAAATGGTTGCGTACTATATTCGAGATGGTCTTTTCATGAAAGCTTTAAACCAGTTTAAAATTATTTTTATGGTAAGATATATGAGTATAGTAGGAGCACGTTTTGAGGTTTTTTATATTTATACATGGTACTTCAAAAAAAGTTCACGTCAAAGTTATTGAAATTTGAATGGAACGCAAACAATAAATATTTTAAGTGATAGCCAGCCAGCTCTAAATGCTACCTGTGCTTACACCTGTGTGTCTAAGCTGGTCTGGAATGGGCTGGAAAATCTAAAACAACTGACAAAGAAAAACCAGATTACGCTCTGGTGGGTGCCAGGACGTGAGGTAATCATAGGCAATGAAGAGTCAGATGACTGGGCAAGAAGGGAGATCAAAACCTCTTCGTAGGACCCGATCCTCCTTGTGGAATTATGAAAAGCTACTTAAAGAAGTAATTAGGTCGATGGGAGCATCAAAAAAAGATCTCGTATTGGAAAAACATTCTAACATAAAGGCAGGCGAAAAAGTCTATAACTATTACGCCAATAAGGACAAAACAGCTTATATCGTTTGCCAAGGAGGATCTAAAGGCCCTTACCATACTAGACACTGTCCTCTGATTTGTCACCTTCAAAAAATTAGAATGTCAGAGGATAAAACCTGCCGACTTTGTAAAGAAGCAGATCAAACCGAAGAACACATTCTCTATAAGTATAGAGTACAACATCTGGGAAAGGTGAAACTAACATCTACATAAATAAGGGGAGCAAATCCAAAAACACTTTTGAGGTTTAATAAAATTCCTAAAATCATTTTAAACGGTCAGTAAGGGCTAACCACAATAAATCCTCGCGATCGCAGTGCTCAAGTAAGAGTATTTTAGAACTCATAAGCTCTCCAGTAAAGAACAATAATAATAGTAAATGGAACACCTCGTAAAGTATTGTGTATTTACATAGGGGAGAGTAAATTTCTCTATTCTATTCTATTATCACAGAATATCTCAGAAAAGGCACGACTGAAGTTTAGGTATCCTTACTGTAACTTCATTTATTTATGCTCCCTGTCTAAATGCAAATTAATACACTTTGTGTCCCATTCATATATTAGCAGCCTTTATGTTTAGCTGTTTTGAGCACCCTGTATATATCAAACTATTTAAAATAGTACATCCTACAATAAGAATAATGTTAAATAGTTCCATGACTTTCCTTCAAAAGACGGTCGCAAATGTCGAGGCGATTCGAAAGACGGGCTATTTCAATACATGTTTTATATCAACTCAAACTAATGGCCAACGCGCTCTTATCGGTTCAAGGAAAAATCTCAATTATTAGGATACATATGGCACCTGAAGTTGACAAACATTGGCAGTGTAATAGAAACTATATTCGTATATGAAAGCATTGATAAGATAGTTATCTATCTATTTAAATTTCTTGTCCTACGATCTTTCCGTATCTTTCCATAGCAGCCGCGGTACTCCGGTATTTAGGCTCAGCCTTCGCGATTTCTCAAAAAAAAAACGTACAACGTAATTTACGAGCATGTATGTTTGAAGCATATAATCAAGAAGCGGTTTGTCTGTATACTTAAACAAACTTCTCATATTAATTTTTCAGTTAACGCATCGGCGGCATCGACTGTCTTTTAAAGCATTTGCAGGTTTAAATGGATCTTAATCAAACCTTTCGAGTCTGTTTCTGCCTTTCAATGTGCAACTGGGTTTCTCGTTGAAAAGATCTCAATCTATTTGATGTAAGAGTGCAGCTGTTAGATAAAAATAGCTAGATATGTAACAAACTATGCGTGTTTTTTTCAAATGGAGGCCACATTTCAGTATATTAGTATTTCACTTCCACGAGTTCCACGTGTCTCCTTCAGTAATGTTAGGTTTGTTTGTTATTATAGGCAAAGTGTAATGGAATTGAACAAAATTCTGAATTTCAAATGACGTTAACTTCAAAGAAACTAATGACAATAAACTCTTGTTTCACCCGTTTCTCGTTTTGATAATTATAAACAGCGTGTCTCAGCTAAAATTTGCCAACGACTTTGTCTCTGAAATGATAAAAAAAATGAAAATCGCCGTGGCACGTCGATTCGTATTTCGAGAGGCTAAACTCCACCGCATACGTCATCATTGTGCCATCAACCCCCTCACCCACAGCAGCCCCTACTTCAAGATCTTAAATGAGACTACCATAATTGTGATACATCATTTTGAATGGAACTCATTGACAAATACAGTGTAATCGGATTGAAGATTGATTCAGTGTTATGGAAGTTGATAAAAAATATGGTGCTTATCAAAATAATGTATTATTTTCATTGCCTGAAATATTACCGTAAGAAAGGTTCCAATGGGAGCCATTTTATTCCATACAGACGCATAGACGATATTCGCATATTTCTCAGCACCGTCCTTCACCTATATTGTCGTTTTCAAGTAGTTGAGTGATTGTGGGGTATTTGTCAATGAAAGTGGGTGACAAATACAAAGTCGTTTCAGAACTCAAAATAAAAAAATAACTAGTCCAAGTAAGCGCATAGATACACTGAAAAAAAGTTTCAAAATAATCAATTCAGTAGTCCAATTTTAACATTCTAAAATATTCTCATGATAGATGAGATTATAGCAATATGCGAAGAAAAATCTAAATTGTTTTGGTTATTTGGCTTTTATATAGGATTTTTTTAGCCTCACTTCCGGAAATATACTAGATTTGGATGAAATCTGTAACATTCCTGTATAGAAGCTTATACGTAATATCAGGAAAAATACCATGTAGCTGCTGTTCATATATTTTTAGGAAAATTACAGTATCAGTAGGATATTTCTCCTTTTCCAAAGTTTGCAAGTCCGTCGAATATAGTTTATAATAACGTAATAATCATTGAAAGTCGTTTTTTTGCCTCTCGTGTAATTACTTCAAAATTGGCAGATGTAGAAAATGATCTTTCCTTTCAAATTCCTTATGTACAGTGTATCATTTTTTACGGGTCAAAATCAAGTATGACTCTAAACAGTAAGCACCACAGAGTTAACATCTATAGAGGGAGTGTAAACAACAAAATGCACAGGTCGCTGACCAGCCAACATGTAACGGAAATTTTGACAGCTTAAGGGCATTACCAGAAGCGTGCGGCTTTATATTAAAATTGGATGTTCATTAATAGATTCAATTATTACTGTGATGTTACAAACTGGTACCAATAAGTTGTATTAGTATTTAGCTATACTTAGAGAGTTACCCTTATTATAATTGCATTGTAACAGTTGATAATTTATTATTACCTACCATGAAGTGTTTTTCAAAACATATCTAACAGTGTTCTGAAAGGTAACCTGTTAGAATGGCTGCATCGTATTTTTACTTCAGCAATAAAATATAATAATTGCATTAGGTAATATCCACTTCTATAAAATTCTCATAGATAGATTTTCTGTAAGTAAATGTCGCATACATTTTTGCATTTCACGTCCTCAAATAGTTTAAAAAATGGAATCTGGAAAATTCATGTTGATTGACATGAATGTAATGCGTGCACAAAACATACATTAAACAACCATTATTATTCCTCAAACTGGAGTGAAGTTACTTCTGTTCCCACTTATCCCCATATATTACGCTACTGAAAACTAATACAAAACCTTTACTCACCTATGATAAGAAGTGTTCACCGATTCGTCGCTATTACAGCAAACTATGCACTTTTTATGTTGTCTCATCATGCAATTATGACAATATTGTTCATAAATAATTTAATTCACACCACAAATAGTCACAAAGTCAGTCAAATATACACTAAAATCACAAAAATCTCGACACACGCAATAACCGTAACTACAATGACAGCCACATGACAGCTTAAGGGCACGCCGATTGTAGGTTGCTAGATTTATGACATATTAGAAGTTATTGCGACATTCCGCTATGAAATTTACCATTTTTGGAATGTATAGTTAAATACCCAGTTAAATACTTTGTGTTCAAACTGCGGAAACTGCCAGATTTTGAAGAAACTGGAAGCGGACGAAGAAGAGTGGCAATAGCGCTATAGATGTTGGCTGGCCAATATCCAAATTAGGCTCCCTCTAGAGATGTTAACTCTGTGGTAAACACCTTCTGGTAATAATTTATAAGCTTGCACCAATCGCCGTACTGTCAGCTACCAAAGGAATATTTTATTCACTCGTATATCATGATTCGCTGAAGGTGTAAGTAAGATTAGTCAAAGTTTTTCCGGGATTAAATAATCTTGGATGCGTTAGATATTTGAGACATTTTGTAATTGCCGCTATTATATAAATTGCAATTATGTGAGATAGACGAACACACATTGCAATACACATACGTAGGTATGTCTGACAGAATTGTTTTCGCATATTTCCTTGTTCACACATACCTAAACCCGTTTTAATTTATAAGGATATAGTCTTGTTCCGACTTGTAGGTTGTTGTTGTTGTTGGTAATTCATAGAAAAAGCGTTTAAACATTCTTTCAACTTTTAAGGCTTGGCGTAAGCTAGTACAAATATATTCAGTGATCGTCTAAGTTATACATTCCAGTCCAAACTACTGTATCATGATTTTTCGGCAAAAATGATTTACCGCCGCTCATTATAATATGGATGTGACTTGCGCATAAGCAGAGCAGTGACTGTGACAATTTTTTCAACTTTGATTTTTTTCTACAAAGCTTTAAAGGTTTTTGCATGCGCAAGGATGTTTGAGAAGAGAAAAGCTAAGGATAACTAACCCATCCGCGCAATTTTTACTTTTTTATTGACAAACATAAAAAAGTAGTCAAGCTGGTTAACTCAGTTCTTCCCATACATTACGGTGTACCATTTTATCATCTTCCCATGGTATGAAACATGAAAATCACTT
Source organism: Callosobruchus maculatus (assembly GCA_951848785.1). Taxonomy (NCBI): domain Eukaryota; kingdom Metazoa; phylum Arthropoda; class Insecta; order Coleoptera; family Chrysomelidae; genus Callosobruchus; species Callosobruchus maculatus. The sequence goes on from CATOUR010000032.1 coordinate 7,209,567, forward strand.
CCAACTACACAGGGGCGTATCCAGACCACAGTCTGGGGGGCAGCGGGGCATGAAGTTGTGTATGCTATCACCATTTTTTGTAATACCTTCGTGAAGGACGTTGATGCAAGAGAAAAGGAAAATCTCAATAGTATTAAAATAAAAAGAAGATATAAACAGCAAGTGAAACAGTGGAGTATCAGGTATTTTTGGGAGATGAAATAAAACATCTATTGATGCATTAATCAATTTTAATTTTACGGAACACAAATAGTATGTAATACGTATCATCCGTGAACATTTTGTTGGCACAGCATAGAAAATGAAACGATAATGAACACTCAACAGTCCCGGTACCCTAGTAGCCACAACACGTACTCCATTTTTTTAATTAGTGATTTAACTTTTCTAATCGGTGCAATTTTCGAAACAGGTAATTAATGAGTTAGGTAAATTTTTGTGACAAGCTACCACGTTGTATAGGACATTCAACTGATTATGTAACAAAGGGAATAAAATAGATATGCATCACTGTAATAATGCAAAACAAACCCTTTTGTAATTTAGTTACTGCAAAAAAAATGTTTTTCAGTGCGACAATTGCTTAAATAATGAAGTCAAATAAAATAAGTCGAAGTTGAATCGAGTTTTTATTTTCGAAAATCTTGGGAGAGGTAATTACCCGTGTTACCCCCCTACGCTTCTGCAACCAGATCATTGCCCATCACCCGCAAAATCACATCTAACACAAAAATTCTGCAATATTCAACTAATATCCCAATCACATGGCATGCTGGTTTTCCGAAATTTAAAAAGAGATTATATTACCACTGTCAATTTTTAAAAGGCAATGAAAGGTGTCCTATAGATACAAAATATGCCGGAGTTTACCAACAGTCTATCCGAGACCCTATCCTACAGCGCCTCATTTTGATCACTCTTTATATTGATCATGGCCCACGGCGCGGTTTAGAAATGTCATTGTTATGAGTTTAGTGAGCTACACACATTACAGAACTATCTATAAAAATATAATTTAAAAAATTATTTGTTGTCTAAGGTAAGGCAGCATTCGGATAAAACAAAACGAAAACGAAACGTACATTATGTCGTTCCTTTACAGGGCAATGAGGAGCCAACTACAAATACAAAAAAAATTCAGTTTCATAACCCACTATCCCCCAATCACCCCAATTTTAAATCCTGTAAAAAGTGGGAAAATGGTCAGGAACCTCCAAATCCCCCAAAAATAAAGTTTGAGCTGTTTATATGATTAGTTTTTTGATTATTACTGCGCCTCCACTGACAAAATTTCTAAAAATCATACGCTTTTTCCATCATCACCACGGTTATAAAACTGTATGGAAATTTCAATCAATTGTGTAATCTCGAGGTTACACACTACAGAACGATTCATATACGATGAATTTCCTTGACACGTGATATTCTCGTAACAAAAAAAAGTTCAAACAAACCCTTCAACTCAATCCCAACTTTAATTTTTCGGATAGTACCCAATAAAAGTTTTTCCTACACAAATTAAGTCCTTATTTTACTTAAAATCTCGTAGTACCTTTGATTTTACTCGTATACTCAAACTCATGCCCATACCAATGTTCAAAATTATAGCAGTATAGCATATCACTGCCAAATTTCATGGCAACCCATGAAGCGGATACTGAGATTACGCGGCTAGAAAAAAGGCCAACAGACAGACCGACGAAATTGAGAGAGTGGATTTTTGTTATGTATAGGGTTCCTCAATAAGAGTGATAGGAAAGAAAAATTGAATAAAACAACAACGGTTTGAAATATCAAATTGGTTTTGGATTTATTTTGAAGTTACATCCATGACATGTATGGAATAGAACATCATTTAAATATCTGCCTCGGGCTCCCTGGCAGTGCTTCAAGCGGTCGGTCCCATTGCGGATGACATTTTGCAGTATTTGCGGCGTTATGGCGTTCATGGCTACTCGAATATTGTTTTTGAGGGCATCCAAAGTGGCTGGTTTGTTGTAGTGGACCAATGATTTAACGTACCGCCAAAAAAATAATCGAGACTCATCGAGAGGTGTCAAATCACACGATCACGGTGCCAATCAATGAACGCTCGTCTGGTGTTGATCCAGTCACCAAACTTCTGTCGAATAACTTCGAGCGTTGCGTCGCTTGTGTGGCTCGTGGCTCCATCCTGTTGGAACCACATGTCGGTAACATCGATGTTGTCGAGCTCTGGCCACAAAAGTTCTTCCAACATAAAGAAGAAATAAGGATCGATGATGCCGCCATGCCACAATCCGCACCACACATTCATTTTTTTCGGGTACTGGACCACTTCTTTGGTCATTTGTGGATTGTTCACAGCCAGTAACGGCAATTCTGCTTGCTGACCCAGCCACTGAGGTAAAAATTGGCTTCGTCTGGCTATCAAAATGAGGATCTTCGTCCAACATTTGTAGCGCCCAATTTGCGAACTCACGGCGACGGCCTATGGCCGTCCGGCTTCTATAATATTTTGACAGCTGGATGACGTTTGTACCTTTAATAGCTGTCTCGATATCCCTATTAGAAAACCTATCACTTCTTTTGGGGCACCCTATAGATATCATAAAACGCCCAAAAAGCGTATTATCTCAAAATCACAAGATCACAACAAGAAAACGGCTTTGAAATACCGAACACCTGGCAACCCTATGAACACTAGTATTGTCTCTAGCAGCCTTTCTGAAGTGCAGTAGGCTTTTTGCGTTTCTAAAACACTATCCATAAAAAACCATCACTAATTTCCATACTCAAGTGGCAATTAGTTAACCTTTTCCTCTTCACTATTAATTGTGTTTAGACATAATAAATGTCAGTTGGCGCGCCGCTACACGTAATAAACTGTTAAGATTTGCGTTTTTTTATTTCAATTCAAATTCCATGTCCGTCAAAAGTAAGCGGAATATACGATCGATATACGATTTACAGTTAGATCGGGATTCGAAGTTCGGTCATGTTATTCAAATTAAGGCGGCTACTTGACTGGACTGGACTGGATCTAACATATTTTATATATCGGTCAGCAACAGACATTAGTGGCCCAAACATATACACTAATTACTCTCATGCCCAAGTTGTGTCTAATATAGTTGAATCTAACATGATTTTATTTTTTTCCGTAGAAATGTACTGTTATCTATTATAGAGACGCTTGTAGGGGCTGTCAGTGACCCAATGGAATAGTAAAAATAGCTGTTTTAATTTGAAGTACCAAGAACATGCTCATGGTGTTTTATTCATAGTGTACGTTATAATTCATTTACCTTAAAACAACCTTGCTAGTATTCGGCTTGTGTTTTTGTTGTCTACCTAAGGGATTGTTTAAAATGAAAATAAATGATCAATCTGGGGATTTAAAAAGCCTACTATTAAGTTACTTATAAATAGATTTTAGATCATAGTACTCGTGTGGCAACGCTTGACATTGGCTTGTTAGTTTTGATACTAATTCTGTCTCAGGCAGTTTTTGATCCTTCAGTAATTCAGAAGCTGTCTTCAAAAATTCATTGAATCAAAATTTTGTGGATTTAACTCCACCCACATATAAAGGTATCTTTTAAATGACATATATAAAAGAATTATCGAAAAAAATTAAAAACAAATATAACACAAAATTTATGGCAACAACAACATAACAAATATGTACATAACTGATCTGGAAATATCAAAAACTGGAATGAACGATCACGTTTGTGGTTCAGAACATAGGATAAAATAAGTTTAGGCGGATAAATAACAGTTATAATAGAATAAGAATGTAAAGAAATATTTACATATTTTGGTGTAATAACTACTATGTTGTCTTGTTGATGACAGAGAGACAGAGATAGAGTAAGATCTAGATTGAATAAAGAGCTATAGATGGTACCACTACAACTATGAAACACTAGGAAAATAATTTAACCGTATGGGTACCTACATGTTATAATCAATCGTAGTGGCACAATCCTTTAAGTACCTGTAGCACTTGAATTAATCACTTTAGACCCCACACGCGCTAGTTTGTTGGAATTGTTTTATCGGGAGGAACACAGTAAGGCACTAATATAGGCCATAGGACACTAGCGCGCCGCGGTCAGATTGGTCCTAATCCCACCGGTCACAAAATATTTCGATCACCAGATGGGCCATAGGACAACTAGCGCGCCGCGGTCAGATTTGTCCTAATCCCACCGATCAGAAGCCCCAACATATTTTGGATAATAGGCAGGTATGTTGACACCAGCGAGCGGGGCGGCGAGGTAAACTTATGTCTTATAATTTTAACCGATTATAATTCATTCGTCATTTTTTGCGATTTTGTTAATAGTCACTGAAGAATTTGTAGAACTCCAGCCAGAGGTATCGTTACCTTTGACTTGACAGAAATGAATTACTTTTTTATATTATTAAATGCGAAATTTTGTTCTGAACATAATAAGTTAATCTGATCACTATATTAGATGCAAATAAAGAACTTTGTATTGTCAGCAGACCGAAATGTCTTTATAATACCCCAAAAAATTTTAATTAATCAGAACGTGTTCTAATTTGTGACAAATTTGATCGATTTCTTGGCGATGTTAAAAAAAGTCCGAGAAATTTACCTTCACAGCTTGTTTTGTAGGAGCATCGTGGTTGTGATTTCTATTAATCTTCCGATTGATCCATCAGTAAAGATGCTATGCATCCTCTTCTAGAGCATCTGTAGGCTATACACCACGGGTGGTTTCTTTACCTCTTCGGAACGTATCCTCTTCAAGGACTATTAATTTCTTCCCTTTCACACTTAACATAGTCTCTATGATGAAAAATTAGAACATAAACAATACTCAAAAACAACAACTAAGGATTGCAGACTACTGAAATATTTTCATTAAGGGTAGTTTTATATACCTACCTAAAAAGACAGATGAGAGTTCGCAAGAATAAAAGGGAGGTGGTCATTAGGAATATCCAAGCTTAATTTTCTTTCGGCGCGCAAGTGACCGGTGCCGATAGAGGCACCCTTTTTGTAAACAGGTAAAAATCAAACCGCGCGCGTTCGTGACCGATCACCCTAATATACAGGGTATCCCATTAATAATTTTGAATCGGACGTCACGTGACCAAAAACAAATACCTCAGTGGGTAACACAATGACAAGAAAAGACACAACATTTGCTCTGATTTACATCCCCAAAATTATAATTGTTTACTCCCGCCCAGTTCCGATATATTGCTTGTCTTAATCGTCGTGGGACACCCTGTACAAAATATTGTCACGACGGCCGCTTGTTATGCTCTGCAGGGAGTCAAACTGGACGTATATTTCACTTCTTTACTTCACAATTCAATACAGAAACACTAAGCATTATCTCAACTTCTCTCAACTACAACTCAACTAACTGACAGGTATAATAAATTACACCTGAAAGCTTGAATTTGCAATTGATGCTTTAGAAATGTAATTTGATGCTTTTAAAACTACAGCTGGAAAAGGTATGGAGAATTCGAGACGTTCAGATTATATTCTAGAAGGCCCATCCGTCATTCGCGAAAACTCCAGATGATTCGATGACGTTTACACGTTAAAAATCTAACCTATGCTTTTTACTTTACATCACATATGACAACTAACATCGAAACATCAATACCATATTAAACAGTATGTTACAATACACACAAACTACAAAGCACAAGCAAAGAATTAGGTTTAGAGAAAAAAATAAAATCAAGAGGCTTGACTCAGTGCTCACCTCCATACCTTTGGAAATTATGTGTAATAAACGTCCAAATATTATTAGATGAATGAATTCAGCCATAACAAGTGCTTTACAAAGATGAAAGGCATATTAAAAGCAATCCTTTGGTATAATAAAATATTGGGGGTTACATTTTAAAAAAAAAGAGAAAAATCTAGATTTTGCATTCTACATCACCCTGTATAGAATATGCGTCGCAGGCTTTTTTTGTAGCCGATTTTAAAACTAGATGATATTTTTTATCCATCCGTGTAAAAAATATTATTTTTGATTTATCACTTTTTGATATACAGTACGTTCGTTTGACAGCGATTTGGAAATAAAAATGGTCATAACTTTTGATATACCCTATATAATGTAACAATACCCTATATCGGAAGAACGGAAATCATTAGTAGAATTTGAATATGGAATAATATATAGGGTGTCTCATTTAAAAAAATGCATGTTTGCATCACCACGTAGTTATGGATCACCCTGTATAAATCAAAATATTTTCTGAGCAAGGAGCATATCCGTGGCTACAACTTTTATATACATCTTTTTTCGCTATCTTCTAGAGTTGTGGAGCTATCGACCGAGCCGGTACTAAAAACTCACCCTGTATGTATAGAATGAGACTTCTTATTTCGTGGAAAACGACTGAAAATTGTAGTTTGGGAGCGGAATCTGCCAGCAAAAAAGTGAGACTCCGCGAGAACGTATGGTGGAGAAATAAAAGCCTTCAAGTGGATACAAATAGTAATGTTTGTATAATCTAAAATGGGCTTTGAAAATTGAATTCCAATTATTTGGTTGTTTCAGCCATGCTGTCTAAGAGACCCGACAGATCACCACCGTGGCATGATAGAACGCTAACTGAAACGCGAATTATGTCGCAAATGAAAACCCAATTATGTAGCAGTCATTGTTGGGCTAATGCTGCGTGTCGGACATCAAAATTCCATATCTTTTGACATCTGTACGATGAATCTAATCCGACTGACGTTTACCACATTACTAGATGAATAAATCATTCTTACCCACGCAATACCAGAATACCTCTCAAAATCAATACATTCTAAAATCTCACACGAAATGCATTTCATTATTTACATTCTACTGCCCTACAGTGGCGTATCATTTGTCAACAGAGATGATCTACCGACTTTATGAGATAATGTTGTTTTTCTGTAAAGCAACAGACATTTTTTTATACTTCCCGGACTATGTGGTATCAAATTTGGCTGCAATTATTACTATTCTTTTTAATCACGTTCAATAATTCGCTCACTATTAGTTTTATCACGTAAGCTTAAGTTGCCACTTTTCAGAAGGGATCTAGCATCTTACGTATTTTTTTATTCTGATGCCAAAATACGCTGTAGATATCTTGAGTTTTTGTAATTCAAACAAACTGCGATTTGTTACAAGTCGCATTCCTATTCAATTGATCAACATTGTTCAACTTCAGACGTGGGTGCGTATTTCCTGCTGTGTCCATTAATTAGTTTGTTCAAAATCTGCGTCAAATATTCCATGATTACATTTTCACCAGTTCTGGTTCCCCCTCTACCGGTTCCTTACATTTTGCACTCAAGTTTTGTTAACCCGTAAGATTAGCGAGGTCTTTTTAAAGTTATAATCGCCACTGAAATGATTTTCAGAAGCTGTTTTTGTCCTAGCCATAGTAGTATCTAACATACTGATACAATTTGATACATTGAGCTTCGAGATAATTAAGGACTCCCAGACGAATAGCAGACCAGACGACGCAAATTTGCCTTTCTTCTGGTGTGACTCGACCAACTTTTTTGCGCGATTTCATCGACTCCCTGCCATTGGTCATGTTTTGAACAATTAGGATTACAACTCATGACTCTCCCTCACCCCCAGACTTTCAACATTCGTGTTAGCGGCATACAGACGATAAACCAGACCGACTTCGTGATATAAATATTGCAAATCGCATTATTAGACAATTATTGTCCTTACAACTTGTGTGTTGCTCTGTTATCAATTTATTTACACATACAGCAGAGGGTTGCTTATTTCGTGAATAAATTTTTGTATGAAAGTATGTCCGCAACCCGTTGTTTCCAACTTTGAAGTTCCCATATTGTTTTTTTTTTCATTTTTAGTTTGTGACTCTAGGGTTTGAGATTTTTTACTTGAACTTAAAATATAGATTGCGCTTGTACTGTAGGT